>OZ022266.1:41579753-43022253 GCA_963978885.1 Nemotelus pantherinus | reverse complement strand
GGACTATTATCTGTTCCCAAACCTCAAAAGATGGCTCATCAATAAAAAATTCAGCTCGCGCGAGGAGATCATCGACGCCGCGGAGGAGTATTTTGCAGGCCTCCCGGAAAATTACTTTTCGGACGGGATCAAAAAGTTGGAAAATCGCTGGAATAAGTGTATCGACCTAAAAGGGGACTACGTTGAATAAAATTTAAAAAAAAATTTAAAAAAAAACATTTTTTCATTCCCAAGGAGCTTACTTTTCACCCCACCTAGTATGAGTTTTCATTCATTTACAAGAAACTAACAATAGCACACAGTAAACTACAATACACTTATACTTTAGTTTAGTGCTATTAAGAAGAATACAAAAGTTAGTAATAAAACAGAATACTGAACTAGCTGTACCCAATACTAGTATCTAAAAAGTTTAATATTAAGAATAGAGCCCTTATCTATAAGCACCATCTTTTACCAAACATACAGGACAAACAAGAAACAGTTACAAACATGCCAAAACCTGGCCCTGAGGAAATTAACAAGGGCACCATGGTACATGAGAAACACTGACATACACAAGGACTTACGAACAGAAACAATAGACAAATTCATACGAGACAAGGCACTAAAACTATTCGACACAATCGACAGACATTCCAACAGCACCCTTGCTATCTAAAGATTCCAAGAACAGAGAGAAAACGATATCTACTTAAACTTACGAGCATTAGGAAGTTAAGTAGTAGATCTACGAAGGAGCAACCAAGAGACTAGAATAAACCAGAGAGGAAAAGGAGAGCGCATGAACGCTCACTGAGAGGAAGGGAGTCAAAGTGCTGAAAGCACTAGCTCCAAATTAAACCATTTCTAAAGAAGGCTAGCACCGGCGGTTTATTATCCAAAGCTTATCACGCTTAGTTCGCGAACTAGTTATACACCAAATTCGATCTAAACTATTTAGTCCACCTGCTGTAAACACTCAGTACCCCACCTAAACTGGCGATAGCTTAGTCCACGATTTCAAACGACCTGACCTAAAATAGGTCGTGGACTATATCGTAGTAAACACACTCAACCTAAGCATTAATTTATACACGACCATTAATAGTACATGCACTTTTGACTCAAAATCACTGAAATAAACATGTTTGCAAGACAAATGAAAAAATTATTACAGTGCATACACTAAAATGAAACTAAATGACAGGTACCACGAACAAACGAGGACTGAATTCGACCTCGTCAAATTTTAGGTCAGGACGATGGAAACACCTTAGGACTAAATTCACTTAGTCAGCGCTATAGGTCAGGTCAAATTTGATCCAACCGCTGCAAATCCCACCATAAGCCACCGCCTTTAGATTTGAAAAGTATTGAGCTAAGCTGGCGAGCGTTTAACGCTGTGAATCACAAGCAGCTAGTCCCAAACAGAAACTTCCTTCCGGGCCTGATCGTAGCGAATATTCTTCGTCTCCTGGCCACATATCTTTACAACCGAGGTAACCACAATGGTTGAATGGATGACCGTTAAGACCACAGTTGACGCATGTAGGCTGTGCGTTTTCAATCTGTTGGCAATCCCCACGTAGATGCTCCAGCTAATTTTGGCAGTTAAAGCACTGCAGCTTTTCCTTGTTTTGGGTTTTCTCCCAACCACAGAAGCTAGCTCTTGGGCAGGGTCCAATTGTTCACTGAATAGCCCCAGAGTGGGGTCTGAAGTTTTCGGGCGCAGCCAATTTACTCAAGTCTCAGTAACTGCGGGTAGGGCAGTACGATAGTGATTTGACGTTCAGGTTATAATAATGCTTGACTAGATCAGAACTCATATCTGCTGGTTTAATGCCGTGGATAATAAGAGTTTTTGGTCTCTCTGAAACTGCAGTATAGGACATTATGTTTCGACGACTGCTTTTTATAATTTCGAAGACCTTATTGTAATATTCTAGGGAAGCACAATGTCTGATCTATTATTTGAAACATTTTTAATATTGACCCTGATTTGAGGTTTATGATGAACCTCGAAACGTTGATCTTATTAGTGGAGAAAACTTTGAACATTTCGTCGTTTGGACGGGATACGAAGGGGTTGTGGGTTTTATTATTTCTTTTATTGTTTGTAATCTTTTCGTTGTCCTTCGTCCCGCTAGCGGGTTGAAAATCGGACTATCCACATCAGGTGTTTGTAACGATATTGCAACTAAATCTATTGCTTTTGGTGCATTCGGTGGCTAATGGATTGCTAACCTTGGAGTCTAAAACCTTGGGTGCATTGATATCAGATTGATGTTAGTTATTTGTCAAAAAAACATGCCATCTACCAACGTAGCTCGTTCAACTCCTTACGCAGCGTTCGATACTCTTTCCGAGAACTGCAACTTTTTACAAAAACAGTGCTCACATTTTTTTCTCACGTAGATCATATATTGTCTAATGCCTTGCATCATTATTATTAAAAGTGTAATTATAAAATTACTATAAAAAGTGTAAAAGAACATAAGAATATTTATTTTTCTTTCACATTAAAAAATGAATGCTATGCTCCATAATCCAAACAATCTATAATTTATCATCTATAATCTACAATTTCATCATTCCAGTATACCTGCCTAATATGCAATCTCTTCGATGACGAAGACAAATCTCAATATCATTGCTACGGATGTGGCATTTGTCGGATAGGCGGACGTAAGAATTTCTTTCACTGTGAAGTATGCAATATGTGCCTGCCAATACAGCTAAAAATTGATGGCCATAGGGTAAGTAGCACAATGCTAAACAATTTAAAAATCAATCAAAATCTGCTTCACTAATCAAATAATAATTACTTTTTTAGTGCGTAGAAAATATATCACGATCGAATTGTCCTGTATGCTTAGGCGATATACATACATCCAGAATACCCTGTCATATCCCAGATTGTGGTCATTTGCTGCATAAGATGTGTTTCGATCAACTGGTAATTATTTTGGTATAATTCAAATTTATAAATTAGTAAAATAAATACATATGTCAAATAGGTGATTCAATAATAGAGAAAACATAATTATTATTCTGAATATTGTTTCAAATTATACAAAATAGTGCAGAGTATGCCTACTGATATAAATTATTCAAACTGTTTTTCAAATACACTTGAATTTATTGATTGTTCTTGTATTTTCATGTCTTATTCTACTTCTGATGTCTTTAAAAAGTTAGCATCTGGCCACTATGTTTGTCCAACATGTCAAACTTCTATCATCGATATGACGAAAATGTGGGAGTATCTGGATGCTCAAGCAATGATAATGCCTGTACCAGCAGCTTATCAAAATCGTTTTGTCAATATACTCTGCAATGATTGTCATAAGGTAAAAAAAAAGCAAAATTTAAAGCCAAGACAAAATGTATTATTTTGTGTTTGGTTCTAGACATCAACCGTGAGATTTCACTTTATCGGACTGAAATGTTTCTTTTGCGGAGGATATAATACCACACAAGATATGAAGAGAAGAAGATCGTGGGCGTTACTGGGAGGTGAGTGGAATTTTGCGAAAAAAAAATTTAGCATTTAATTATAACGCAAAGATGATAATAGCATTAAAACTACAATTTTCAATTATGACCTAAAAATTTCAAATAAATTGAAATTGATTTTTGTAAAAAAAAAAAAAATCAAGGTCCAACTAATGGTTTTCTTTAACTTCCAGATAATGCATCGTCAGCATGACATCAAAATTTGTATCTGACAACGTTGAATAACCGCCGAATATCCTCAACTATAGTGCAATTTTAAACATTTAGAAGGCTCTTTGAAGAAAATTGCGAAAATTTGTATCCAAATCTATCCAGTCTTCTCTCATTTTCTCTACACTGAGAATGATACTACACGTGACCGGATTAATGTTTTTAGCCAAAAACAAAACTGGGATAAGAAGAAAAGTATTATATTTTCTGCGTGTGCCATAGGATACTATACTTTACATTGAATTTAAAATTGTATGTAAGAAGAAAAAACGATTTTGATTAATATTGTATAGAAATAAAAAATAAAATAAAAAATCAGAGAAGCAAATAGTAAAACAAAAACAAAGAATGTAAATCATTCACATTAACTTTATTTATTTAAAAAAAAAAATACTAATTGCAAACAAAGTCTCTGTTCCATGGAAAATCACTAAGATGAAAATAGCACGTAAAATTTATTTTAATTCATAGGAATTTTTAATTTATAGGAATCAAATGCAGCTGCATCCTCTGAATTGGATTATAAATAAAGTATTGCAGTCATTTAATTTTTTTTAAATACATTAAATCCTGTTACTTAGAGTTATACACTCGAGTCGTACAGTCATTTGTATTTCGAAAATAAGTCAATCAAGATTATATAAAAATTTCGTGTGCTAAGAGTTGAATATCTTACAAAAGTTCTCAATGTAAACATAATAAGTAGAAATATTACATATGTAAGAACATTTCAACTGTGTACTGTCCCGTTTTTCATTTTCTACCGGGCACAAATTTACGAATTAAGCTTTTTGAATAAATATAAGGTTTCTATTTTGAAAAAATTGCAAACAAGTTTTTTTTCTATTGAAAGATTTGTGCGATGTTTGGCACAATTAGTAATACCAATAGAAATGTCGAAGCTTTGTAATTAACATTTTATTTGCACCTAGTTTTGTCATAAATACTGTCACAAAGTTTATTAGATCCCAAAAGGAGAATTATTCAAGCTGTTTTCATGAAATTTTGCATACCGTTTCTTCTAGGCATGCTTGTTACAATAACATTTAGTTGTAATTTGTTTTTTCAGCAGGGAATATGAAATGGAGTGAAAAGAAACAGAACTGCGATGATTGCCCTTTATAAGGGTAGTAGCAGGAATAAAATTTGTTAGCATTTTAAAGCCTTTAAAGATGAATCGTGGATTTGTTAATCGTGATCTAGAAAGATTCAATGAAATTTCGGAACTAGGCGATCAATCTAGTGCCGGCCGGCTTCGCGTTTTTCGAACTTCAACAGCAATTAAGGCAATAGACAACAGAATTCGGCGAAACTCACTACGGAAACAAAAGATCATGGTCAGAGAAAAGCAAATTTCAACAAGAAGCAAGTTCCGCAATATTAAAAGTGTCTTAAAGATCGGAGCTTATAAAAGAAGTACTGTTCATCTTTTGAAAAATATTTTCAAGAACCTAGGAATGCAAAAGAAAACTCCTTGCGGTAACTCCTTGTGCAAAAGGGGGAAAAAGCTGCCAAAAATTGCGTCTGGTATTTTAGATGGATGCGTAAGACCGTTAAATCAATCTTTATTCAAAGGAGATTTCAGCACGATTCAGAAAGCATTCTTGTTTCGAAGGTTTTTAGCTTCTTTTCAGAAGCCTATGCGAGGATCCTGGTTTCCCAGCCGTAACATAGTACAGTTCTAATTATTAAAATATATACTAAAAGGTTTGCTCCCCTGTATAAAGCTGGATTTCAGCATCTCCAGGACGGAGTTAAACGACTAATTCACGAGCTGGAATCGGCTCTTGATCTATTTATCTTCATCTTCAGTTTTTGGTAATTTTCTCCAAGTATATCGATTTTTTCATGTTTTTAAATGGTATTCGTGAATTATGAGGCTAATGGTATTTGTGAATTATGATGACGTCGATTGTCACGTTTACTTCTTTGCTACCTTACTGATTGAACCATTTTGTGGATTATAATCTGTTATGAGTTCCATTGGCATTTTATCGATACCCGAAACTCTCTTGTTTTTTTGGATTTAGTAGACTAGTTCAGCTTCTTCCAGCTTTGGATGGTAGACTGTGTTTTTCTCTGCCAACAAGTGTCTGACTACTTGTTCTTGGGAACTGTGAGTAGGACCGACGAGCTCTTGGTTTTTCGTCCCCAATGTTTGTGCCTCCAGAGAGTCGCCTTTCGTTGTGACACTCGTTATTTTGTACGCTTGTTGCATTTTATTGTTTTCGAGATCGTAATTAATTTTCTGTCATTTTTTTACTTTTTATTTTATTACTCGATGTCCTGCTCGTTTCAGATTTTAGTGTGACTCGTAGATTGCGAAAACTGTTGAATATTGGAACTGATAATGCTGAAAACGTCCAATACTGACGGTACTGAGTGGATGACTTCAGTACTCAAGTCCCTTATTGCGACTTTATGGAGAAAATTAGCCTGACACATAAAAAAATATTTTTAGGTCCAAATGAGTTTTTGGTTCTTTAAACTATTTATATAAGTTCTTGTATAAGCATATCCACTAGAGTTCCACAGCCTTACAAAATCAAATCCGTCATCTTCCCGAAAGTTATATAGTTATTCAAGTCAATCATCATGGCAACCAGCTTGACCCAAGTACTCATGAATAAGTAAACTTGGTCTAAGCTGTGATCCAAGTGTACTGGTGTCATGTCAACCCGCCTTAATCTATTCAAAGACAATAATTATTTTCCAATTCTAGTTACTAAGAGGATTTCTAATATTTTCTCAATGTCATCGATATATGCAAACCAGTTATTTTCACAGCAGCAATTGTTCAAATAAATACGTTATCTTTCACTTTGAGGGACCGCAACTAAATTGAAATCGATAAAACAATAGCTATATTTTTACAAAACTTTTATTTACAGTTTCAGCAAATATAAACAAACATAGTTAGAGAGAAAAATTTTTTTTTTAGTACAAACTTATTTGTATAATTTCATTTACTCAAATATCTGTTGTTTTATTAAAAATATACGGTTTTAATTGTTTACTTTTAGTTGTGCTGTTGCTGTTGATCTTAGTGCAAATTAACAAAGCAAATAGATATTTCATAAAAAAGACAACCCCATTTCTAAAATTTCCTACAAAAAAACAATATTCAAATTTACTTATGTATATGACACAATATATTGATCTTTTGCGTTGCTAGAAAATTTTGAATTTTCTACATTACAAGCGAATTACTCAAAAATCTCATTACGTATTTTTTTTTTACAAAATTAAGTATTTTCCGCCGGTAATTGAATTGACACATCCATCATTACAAATCATATGTTTGCATCATTATTTGAAGTCTCTTCGCAATTATTTTCAATTTTTCAATAGTAACTAATTTAAAGTGGTAGACTCAATGGCAGAGATCATATGAATATGTAACATTAAAATGTTTTGTAGCGTTATTAATTCAAGTTTATCTCCAAAAGAGAATTTGTTCTTGAATTTAGGAAGCTCGATTTGCCCTTAATTTGACATGAAATGTAATTGAAAATAGTGAAAAGTGAGAATCGAAACGGTGAAAAGATTCAAGTGAGAATCGAAACGGTGAAAAGATTTGTGAAAAGATACCAAGAAAACAAAAAAAAATACTTTTCTTTCACTTAAAACTAGCACACTATGCTGCCGAAAAAAGCAGCGAACATATAAATCATAAGTCCTAACCCTATAAACTACGTCAATAATTATTTATACTTTAACTCTTACAATCAAACACCTGGAGCCTGGGTACTTAGTATCAACTATTAGTTATACCCATATCGATTTATAATCTAATAAACCTTATCCGTTTTCACTCCTGAAGTACTAGCAGAAGTTATATCTCCGTCAGTTTTTCGTTTTTCTCGATTTTTGTCGCGACTTAAGTTCAGCAAAGTCATACTGAAGACAATTAAAAAGGCCCAATAAAGATGACCGAGGCAATAGACAGATCTGAAAATAAAAAAATACCAAATTTAAAATCACACCTCGGACATAGAAAAAATAACATTTCAATTTCTTAAAAAAAATGCTTAATATTGGCCTTTTTTACCTGTAGTAGAACCAGATTTTATCGATGGTCATCAGTAAAAATGCAATTCCCAAGTAACTAAACGAAAAGAATTTCGAAATCCAGAAGAAAACATCTATAGCTTGTCTTTTCAATCCGGTGGCATTTTTCCTAATTGCTTTCTGAAGCATATCTTCGATTGGAGCATAAATTGCTGCTCCCATGATGCACAGATAGTAGCCTGAATAGATACCATGCCAGAAAGATGAGACCAGAAGCACTGCAACGATTCTGTGAAAAATAAATCAGATAAATATTGATCAGATCAATGAGTTTGTAATTTTGTGGGGTAAATCATGCTAGCAGATGCTTTGCAATCGGTTTGATTTGTTGTGAAAATCAAAAATTCCGTACAGCTCCTTGCTGGCCACCTTTTTTCATACTGCCGTAAGCAGCTTTTTTATAAATACTTGCAACTTTTTCGATAGCAACGACATTGGACAAACATATTTTACTGAACTGCAAAGTAACCCGACAGTTTACTCAAAATTATACCGATATACTGAGAATGTTGATGCGTTAAGAAGGTGCTTTATGTATCTGCCGCTGTGATTTCGAAAATCACCGATTTTCGAGGTTTTTGCGGACAAAAATTTGGAGATAGCTTCCAAGTTCACAGCTGTCTGAATATATTGTAGTTCTGAATGTGGTAAACCTAATTATACACGTATTTAATAATTCAGCAAAGCCTTAAAATCCCCATGGCTATTGTGATGTATCTACCATAATTGGGAATTACTTATGTTAATCATAAAATATTTTTGAATAAAACTCATTGGGGGAAACGGAAATAACGAAATAAAGATATCAAAATACCTTTTTACACTTCAACTACAAATATTAGCTTACCGATATTTTTTCGACGGGAACCGTTTGTAAACATTAACTGCCAGCCAATATTGGATTGTGATATTCCAATGGCGCATTGCTTCTCGGAAGGTCCAGCACGTTTCCACATCGTATACACTAACATTCAATACTGTATTGAAGTCGTATTGATGTTTATCCACGTCCCTGTTTTGATCTTAGACATAATTCAGACAAATTACTATGTTTCTATCAAATAACCTTTTCAAATGCAAATAAGTTTTCTTCGGTCCTTCTCCACTAGCTGCTTCGGCTTCGACGGGATAGGCACCAAAACCCGCATTTGCACAAACAGTTTCGCCCAGAATGAGACCAGAATAAATACGCATTCGAAATATAAAGAACGTCGGCCAGACATACATGAGACGATAGAAAAAGGAACGCTCTTCGTAAAATTCAGTCGACATGGCATACTGAGAAAATATTAAAGAGGTCAAAGAGTTTGTTTTGAAACTACAAAGTCAATTCGATGGCTAGTAACTTACATTCAATGGCCAGATATAGCTTGCAGTCACATACAAAAAAATATACAGTCCAATTTGTTGGAGCTTCTTGAAGGTAGCTTCCGTTGAGTTTGCATGAATACGAAATGGTGTTTCGAAATAGTCACGATATGTTCGATAGCGATAGTATGGACCTGAAGTAGCAGTAGAGTACTTAAAATTATATATGGAAGTATATTTTTGGCTGGAAGAAAATGAAAATATATATATGTTTTCTTCGTTGTGAAAATATTATCAACGCTATTTTACATGAAGCCATGTTTGAATCAAAATTGGTTTTTGTGAAGTTGTTACATTGCTGACACTTATGGTGGAAATAAATTGTAGAAATGTTACACTTTTTACCCCAAAATCTTATCTTAAGGAATTTTTCCATCATTTTCTTTAGTAACCTAACACAACCAAATATATTCATTCAACTGTCTCGATTTTCTTACCAGTTAGTATTCCAATATAACAAAACGCATAATGAAACATTTCTACTATATCGATAGCCTGAAGTTCCTGGTCATAGTCTGTTATCTCAATGGCTGTTGCTTCATCTTTCTTTGCCGGGTCTTTCAGCGCACGCTCGCGCTGCTTTATCTTATTATAGGCTGTATTTTTTTCAAACGCCAATCCGACGAGCTATTAGAAATCATCAAAAAAAAAGTGGAAATCTATATGAGCGTCCATTGTTCGATAAGGGTTCAAAGGGCGACCCATTTGGTTTGTATGTGCATTCTAATTGGAAACACCTACCTTCACTGTTAGCAGCATCTGAATCATATTGGTATGTCCTGGAGGGTATGGAATCCCAAAATAGACTGTCGTTCGGAAAAATGCCAAATAAGAGAACATGAATGCGAAACTTATCAAATGGCATTTGCTGGAAGAAAATAGACACATTCACAACATTGCTCGACAAAATACTCATACTCACCTTGGATGTGTGAAAATAATTATCCCGGCACATATTAACCCAGAAATTATTGTATGTAAAATGTGAACACCCGACACAATAAAAATGATGAGGAAACCTAGAGCAGTCCCTATTAATTTCCTTTGAGAATCATCTTTCACTTCACGATAATACTTCCCCAGACCAATGCAAATTAAGTTCGCGAGTAAGTAAATAATATCGTCCAGACTCATGTTTGCAATTAAACACTCATTTACGTAATCCCCGAACAAAATTTTAAATCATTTATCATTCGAACAACGGCTGACTTGCATTGCACAGTGCTACAAGTACTTTTTACCAAAAACAACCAGTGTATTGACAATACACTTCGAACAGCTGATTTCTATCGAATCGCCTGATACCTAGTTATGATCTCCACCACAATAGACTTTGGCGCTGTAGATTCGCAAGTTTCCCCAGCTTGTTACCGCGCAGAAACAACCCACTGTCAAAATCCACATGTGTCACAACAAACAGCTGTCCGACTCGGTTGCCTGGTTTGTGAAAATCGAATTTCATTTGTTTATGTAAGCCAAACAAACATATTTTATCTCCAAACAAGGCTGAATTAAAATCACAAAATGGTAAGATATTTAAATTCATTGCAGTTTTCTTCCAACACTTTCATTTATCTTTTTAAAAGGGCTCGAACACGGACTCGATAACATCATCGGCGACTACCAAAAAGTCGATGCAGGCACATCCGCCGGGACGCAAGAAGTCTGGCCCAAAATTCGAACTATCTGATGAACAAAAAGCAGATATTAAGGAAGCCTTCGATCTATTCGACACGGAAGGTACAGGCTTAATTGATATCAAAGAACTGAAAGTAGCAATCAGGGCGTTGGGATTCGAACCCAAAAAGGAAGAAATCAAACGTATGACAGCCGAAATTGACAAGGATGGTACAGGAAAACTATCTTTCGGGGACTTCCTTCAGCTCATGTCAGTAAAAATGGCCGAAAAGGATACTAAAGAAGAAATCCTAAAAGCATTCAGACTCTTCGACGATGACGATACTGGAAAAATCTCATTTAAGAATCTCAAACGAGTGGCCAGGGAACTGGGAGAAAACCTAACCGACGAAGAACTACGAGAAATGATCGATGAAGCCGATATGGATGGCGATGGTGAAGTGAATCAGGAAGAGTTCTTGCGTATCATGAAGAAAACTAGTCTATATTGAATGCCGCTGGAAGTTAGAGTATTACTCGGTCTCCTCCGTGCACTCGCGTGTACCTTTGCCAACTACTTAAGAAATTCCATGAATATACTTGTAGGGCTCTAAGTTAGCTTTTAATGCATTTACTGATTTCATTTTGAGATTTCTATGTGTTCCTTGTGTTTTAGAAATACTGCGTAATGAAATATACCTATAGATAGTGTTATGATCATTGCAAAAGAAATAATATGGCTTTAAACTATTGCACGGCCAAGCGAATTGTATTGATTTTCTGACATGTACATATTAATGTAACATGAGGGAAAAAAATCTATTTTGTGGAGAAATATATGTTTTAAAAATGCCTTGTGCACACACATTTATTGCAGTATATAAAATATAGTTTTATTTATTGAAATTTCGCTATGAATTCTTAGAACATGAAAAGGCAGGAAGTAAAATTTAATGACTGATGGAATTATATTCGGTTTATCATTATTTTAGGATTCTAATAAGGTGCCGAAAATAAAAATCTGATTAGCCGAAATCGTTTCTCAAGCTCGAGGCTAAACTTAGGAACTATTATTTCTCCAGAGCTAAAGTGACTTCGTCGTCCTCAAATATACGGTTTTTAAATAAAGACAACCGTTTTGCATTTAAATCACAATTTCTCGTGAACGCGTTATTCGATTGAGCTGAAATTTTTAGGATACATTGGTGTAAATGTTGATGTTTCTGCTAAAACTAGTTATCGTTAATCTTTTGACGCGGGCGGTAATTTTAAAGATATTTAAATACCCTTATAATTCTATAAACATTTTTAGAAAACCAAGTATGCGACATCAATTTTGAACGTTTTGGAGTGATGACAAATCGGTTCCAAAGAATCCATTATTACAATCTTGTTCGCGGTATTTTTAATTTCATATTTTTACATGTAACATGCATAATTTCAGCCTGGTACCTCAATTATTCAGTGTTTTATTTAAATACGAAATTGTTATGACCATTTCACTATCGTCAATTAGAGTTTCAGTTTAGAAATTAGATTTCTCAAAGACTACATTTCGCATGATGAACTTTTTAGGAGTACTAATTAAAAGCATTGCATCTGGATTTATAGATGAAATTAGTTACATAACGTTTTTAGGGGGGAAGATTCTTTTTCCTTAGTATTTTTGTAATGCTCCAAAAATTCTTACTCCCTGAGTCAAGACTGGGTACTCGCCTTCTAAAAAATTCGTTTTGCAAATGGAATATTTCTGTTTTGATAGTTTTCTTATTGCGTTCAATTTTTTTTAAAAAAATAATTTTTCGTGCGAGGCCAACATCTCCCATAATAATTTATGATTTTCATTTTTAAAAATTTAATTAGAAAATACAATTTTTGGAAAGAATATTTATATGCGTAACTATAAAACTGCTAATAAATCTAATGAAGATGCATTCCATCTTCAATAAAAGGTAGAAGATACTGCTGCAGAATTTCTACATGTTTTTCTTTAACCCTAGAAGCATAATCTACGTCTCTGAGACGTATACATATTAAATAATTATTTCTATCTTTCTAACACTTTGAACCAGCGCTGTGCTTTTTCGTGCCAACTTAGTGTCCACAGAGATATATCAAGCTGTGATTACGTTTTCCTGGTAAGTACCGCCTTTTCTGCAATATTGCTTGCTTCTACGTCTCTGCGACGTATGTTTATGCTTTACGTAACTTTTGTGAAATTTGTTTAGTATATGTTTATGTTATTTTTAGGTGTTTATAGATTGTTTTGAGGTATTTACATATTGTTACTGCTTATTTATCATCATGGCGTATTCAAGATCGCTGACAGTGGAAGAAATTGAACCAATTTTACTAGAAGATTGATTATTTGGATTATTCAGCTTCAGACGAGGAGAATTGCTAGAAGGAGGAAGATGTCCAAAGTGATTTAGAGGAGGGTGATGATGATTTAGTTCAGAACAAGTCAAATCTTCTTCACTTGAGTCTATTCCGCCATCAGAATCCATCAACTCTATGCGTATGATTCATCCAACAATGAGAATACTACGAGGTAAGAATGCAAAAGGGGAGGAGCTGGCTCCTTCAAAGTCCTCAAAAAACTTCAAAAAACTCCTCAAAGTCTTCAAAAAACTCCTTGACTCAAAACAAAGGAAAGAGTTGACTCCTTCGACGAAGTTGCGATTTGTCATTATCTTGGATGGAGCAACGACTTTGCGCTCCCACTTTGAAGCGGAAACTACGTGAAAACATTCAAAAAATCATCATTAAAAATCATTCATCACACCTTCATAAAAAAAAACGACGCTATTGTTCGTTTTGTTCTTATAAGAAACGAAGAATGTCTAAACTTTTATGCCACAAATGTAGAAAGCCAGTTTATGGTGAGCACAAAGTTGATGTTTGTGTTGACTGTGCCTAAGTACATTTAATTGTTATTATTAAAAGTTTGAATAAAAAATGTTTGATTAAAATATCGTTGTATATTTCATTACTTTATCCTAAACCTAGAACGTACTAATTTCAGGTACAAAAATATCATTTACTTTACGTTATAGAACAGTTTTAGTGTTATACGTCTCAGAGACGTAGCTTCTAGGGTTAATAACAGTTTTTTCAATAATCTACAGCTCTGAATGCCCATACCCAGACATAGTGCCCTATACGATTATCTCTACGCCCCTTCTCTGGATTTGGTTATGGACACAATGTGGATGACATTTTTTTATACCCAAGAATCCTTTTAGAATCAGGCACAAGTTGGAAAGCGCTGTCACCAGACCAGATTACTCGTTTCCACTTATCGCTTCAATTGCGATTTTGCTTCCACCAGATTTATTTATCAGAGTATTTTTTCGGTTCTATGGAGCCGGAGTCATAATGTTAAATAATTAAAGCGGATTTAGAGTCGGAGTATTCAACACCATGACTTCGACTCCACAGCTCTGGGTTTTTTTAAACGCGTTGTGACTTCTGTGACCCATTTCGCACAACAAATTCCGCATATGGCTATTTGAAATTTCTACATTTAAGAAATAAATAGACAGATATCTGTCTTTTTATTTTCCGGCTGAAAGAAAATCGGTTTCTTTAATAATATAGAGGAAATTCGGCATGTTAAGGTAGTCGAAATCATAAAATTATTTTTGAAGAAGTTTCAGGGCAATGATCTTATTGCTTATTTCAAAAATATTTAATCTAAGTAGAATTGCATTCAAAAGTGAGATGAATTAATATGTTTACTAGATAGGGCAGACTGGGGTCAGTTGACTATAGGGGTATGTAGACTCATTAGGTCTGTTTCCGTACTTGAATCTATTATAATATATTAAAATAGATTCGCAGCAAGTCGTTTCCGTACTTTTGCTGCAAGCCAAATGCAAGCCAAATTTTGCAGCAAAAAGAAGCCAGCTGCCAAATTCTGTTACTGATGCAGTTTGCTGAAGTACGGAAACAGACCTATTGCGATTAATTAAGCGAAAACTGCCAACTAAGCTGTATAAATTTGACTGTGTATTCAGTCAAGGTATCTGCCTCATTGCAGCAATATTCGTCGAGGCCAACTCACGTTGTTCGTGGTGTAATAGAATAAAACGAAATTACAAGCACGTGAGTGAAAGTTTAGTTTGATATTTAAAATGTCTTATAGTTTACACGCTCCTGATATTTGGTTGTCAAGTGGTTTAAATTGAAAGTGTATACATTGGTTAATGGTGTTCCTAACTTGTTTTCCCTTTGATTGCCATAACCTTTTGTCATGAGTGTTTTCAAAAGAAAATGGCAGGTTGGGGCTTATTGACTCACAGCGTTGCGGGGTTAGACGACTCATAAGTCAATTAACCTCATGTTTTGTTTTTATTTCGCTTATCTTTTAAGCTACTACTAATCACATGCTTTTCTTACATTCAAATCGATGAGGACCTAAAAACCAAAAACAGAAAGATCGAATACATCTAAAGATGTGATGGAAACTGATTGCAAAGAGGTTATTTATATCAATAGAAATATTCGAAGTACGGCGATCAAGTACGGAATACCATATAAAACTTTATAGAGATATTCGCCAAAATGAAAAGTGAAGTTGAGAAATATCCGTTAATTGAAAAGTCTGCGCTGAAACTGGAACAAGTCGGGTATTACAACAACATTAGAGTTTTCCGGGACGACGAAGAACAAATTTTGGCGCAATACGTAAAAAAAGGCAGCTGACATTTATTACGGCATAACATCATACGAAGTCTAAAAAATTCATTGATTTAAATGTGCAACAATCGCAATTCAGACGACGATGATGAATAGTTTTTTTTATTTTATCTTAAATGAGTCGACACTATTGATATCTAACATGTATGTAAGTGAAGCTTTATTTTTTTTCATTCAATGGATTATATTAATAAAGGTGACTTTTCTTTATTTTTTTTTATTTTTTTTTTTATTTTTTGAAAATTTTGTGTTTTCTCATGCTTAATACTTTATTAAATTGAAATGGTCAAATAACCCCGTCCACTGAGTCAACCAACCCCAGGCATGGGGATAATGGACTCACGGACAAGCTTTTTTTAAAATAGCAAATAATACTTGAAAACCTTATAGTGAATAAAATATAAAAAAAATTATTAAAAACCCCATTCAAGTAATCAAAACAAAAACGTTTTAATTATGGCTAAAAACTTTACAGTAACATTTGTATAAAATTAATTATGAAAAATGGGTCTACTGACCCCGGTCTGCCCTACTATAGTATTGAATGAAAGTAGAATTATGACTTACTAGACTCAACTGGTCATATATTATTATGTTTTCAATTCTTTTTTTACAACACAATATGAGTAATATCGAAATCCAATTTGAGATTTTTTATTGCTCTAGTTATATTTAAAACTCTCAGAAAAATATTCTCAACCTAAATGGAATTTAATTATGCCATTATAGAAAATATAGCACTTATCAAATCATTCAGTGTAAGATACATATCTATCAAATTTCGAAACTAATAAATTATTCCATCCAAAGATCAAAGCACATACGCTCACACAAATCATAATCAGATGCGGAAAATTTATTTAATAATAGCAACAACCGAAAAAAACGACCATCTATCACCACTCCTACTGTGAACTATTAGCGGTTGAAAAATGACCCACTGAAATTCGCTCAGGGAATCAAAAAGGTCAATTGATGAATGTCAATAGCGTCGCTGCTACTAATGTTGCTCTCATCCCAGCCGCCTGGCTCTTCACCTTCGCCAAATCAATATTTTTGCTCCCTGGATGCGAATCTAGTGATCGCTTCTAAAAACCACGATTCAACGACTGTTTGCTCCAAGCTAGCGAACTTGGGCACAAGATACTCCCCCGAATCAGCGCTATGCACCTCAGCTTCAGTCGTTGAGTATGAAATAATGATAAAATGATAAATAATTAAAGTAGGCTGAATGGTTTGCTATGAGGGGCTACTGAGTGTTCTCTGGTTGGGTTGGGACGGGTTTGTTAGCTGCTCCAACAGCTATTGATTAAGTTCTGGATTGGCAAGGCAAGTAAGAGATCACTGGGGAGCACCACTTTCGTACCGTAGATATGAAACCGAAAATTGATGAAGAAATCGGTTCTAATTGAATCAGAAAGTGAAATAGGTTCAAGTGGTGATCGAATAATCGGTGACTCTGCGATCGATGCTCGGTCGGAATCGAATCAGGTCGAATTGGGCTCGATTGGCTCAAGAGGCTGCAAAGGTCGCATTTAGTACGCAAGGCAAATCGGTCTCCTCTGATCTCTGGTGCATCGCATCCCATCCCGTTCGAAGTTCTGTTACAGTGAAAATTTTTAGTGGAGCCATACAATTTGTTTTGACTCAGCATCATTCGAAGCAGAATAAACCGTATTCCTACCGGTAACGGATTGCTAAAAATTCGATTTGTAGTTCGGCTATTAATTCCATTCCAATCCGTTTCGATTTAATGTAGCGGTCAGTGCTTAGAAGTGATTCACCTAGGGCGAAACGAAAGTGAAAAAATTGAGTATAAGTGATGTGAAAGTGTCGGAAAGTTACTGGAAACAGTACAATAATCGTGTACGAGTCGTAAACTCTACGAACCACTATCCAAAGTGTACTTGTACTATTCAAGAGATTGGTGATTTTATTAACGATTGTGGTTTTCGTCCCGTGAATGATTGCCAGGATGTGGTCGCCGCGGAAGTCGAAGGGCGAATTCAAATTTCAATGGAAAATCTATCACTCGATTGCAATATGTTTGGTGTTGTTTATCGTTTTCATGCAATTTCAAGACAACGATGGACGCGAATGTCCCACCATGGATATTCGAAATGTACCTCAAGCCTTCAAATATTTGAAGGGATGCACTGTGATAAAAGGATCACTGATTATAACATTGATAACTGATGCGAATTTAACTCATACGGATTTTGCTAAATATTCATTTCCGGAATTAAGGTAATATTGATGGTGAATTGTAGAAAAAAAGAATGTACTTTTAAACATTTTTGTTTTTAAAAACAACGATTGGTTCAGTTCGGGTGTATTGAATTTATTGCTTACAAATCATGTGTGCAAACTGATGCATGTTTGCCAATTTTCTTTCTTGAAGTTAACTGTGCACTTCAAACGATTCATAGACAGTTTTATTCTGGTTATTTAATTTTATTATAATATACATGAAGTACTTTAAGGAAAACTGAATGCATCAAAAACCAAAATTTTCAGGCTTGCTAAATCACTCCAATCCTTAGTATGGCATAAAAATCGTGATTCCAAAGCTTGAAAAAGAAATTAAATAATGCAAATAAATTCGCCTCAGACCCAAAATCCATTTTTCTTTGCATTTATAAAACTCTATTTAAAATTGTTACATTTTTTTCACCAAAAAACTCGTCAGCATAATTGTCGCTTATACATTTGATTCAAACATTTCACTTTAGTTTTCGCCACCCAATATTACCTTGCAACAAAACAAGACGAGATTTCTTGAAGAATTTAAATTAAAGGCCGTGAGGTACCTGGTGTGGAAACATAGATCTTCCGAATCACAATCATTGTGTATATCTTCAAACATTTTGGAATAACGGTTCGGTTTTTAAGAAATAAAATTAAAATAAAAACTAAAAAAACTTCATAGGACCCGCTAGAAAAATATATTTTCCAAGAAATGTAGGGAAATGTTTAGACTTAGAATGTATGTTCCTCCTTATTACGAGCAAACTGAAGGTTATTTACCACTTTGATGGAATAGAAAGATTTGAAAAGATTTGAATTTTAAAGATAAGAGTATTTAAAATTCAGGAAAGCGAACACTTGTTACATATTTTCAGCATGGGATATTAATAATTTTAATAATTTTTCTCTCCGTATCAAATTTCAGCAAAAGTGTATCAAACTGTTTACATTTAAAAAAAACACGCAGATATGCCAAGATGCTCCCAAAAATATATATAAATAAAATATTACAAGTGCCTTTCTATTTTTTCAATCTCCCGAGTAAATTAAAATAGGATTATCTGTGTATATTGTGTTAAGGGCAAAACATTGAAATATCCATAAATCAGTGAGTTCTATGCAAAAGTATATTAAATTTTCTTGAAATCAAAACGAAGTGCAGTTTTTGTAAAACAAATCTTCTGTGCTAACATGGAAATATTCTTTTCTTTTTAATAAGGTAACATATGGCATAAGGTAACATATTGGTGCGGTACACAGCGGTCGGACCAAAAGTGACCTGACCTAAAGCGCGGACTAAATGAACTTAGTCCTCAGGTGTTTACAACCAACCCGACCTAAAATTTGCTTAGGTCGAATTTAGTCCTCGTTTGTATATGACAGCTGTCATTTAGTTTAATTTTCGTTCATGCACTGTATTTATCGTTTCATTTGTCTCTCAAACATGTTTATTTCAATGATTTTGTGTCAAAGGGGAATGTTATGAGCTTATACGAGTATTCAACATACATACATTATTAATAGTCGCGCAAAAATCAATGTTTAGTTCGCGTGTGTTTACACCGATGATAGTCCACGACCTATATTTAAGTCAGGTCGCTTGAAATCGTGGACCGACCTACATTTAGGTCGGTCCGCGAGTGTTTACACCACGTGGACTAAAAAATTTAGGTGGAATTTAGTGTTTAGTCCGCGGACTAAATGGGCGGTATAAACGCTACCATTAACACTGATAGCTTCTATTAATTAACGGATATTAACATTCAGAGTAATACTAATTCTAGCTGAACACATATTTTAGACTAATTAAAGGTAATAAACAGCATTTATGTTTTAAATAAGTGTCTCATAAGATATTCCTCAAATATTGTTTCATTTCTTGCTTCCCAAAATCCCATTTTCCTCTTGCGTTATAAATATTCTTGCGACTATTAATAAGCCAACATATTTTAAACTCAAATCGGCTCCTTGTTTATTTTTAATAAAGTTTAATTCAGAAAAAAAATGCATGTGGTAAGTGAGCTATCAGGTAAAGCTGGTAAGATAAGCATGAAAAATAGAAGATAAGTAAATAGATTTGCATAAATTTTTTTTCCTTTAATTCTGTTAAGCCCAAACTGTTTCAACATCTGTTTTATCAATATTTTTTAAGAATGTTTTAAGTGTCTTAATTCATCGTGAATTAGATTTCATTCAGATTAAATAGTGTACAGTAGAATTAAATTGAAAGTGATTTATGTTAGTGAAAGCAAATTTAATGGACAAATGGCGTCAAGTTTCAAAAGTTTTTAATTTATTCACTTTGTAATAAAATTAATCATTTTTCAATTGTTGTATCATTGAATCATAAATTTTAGTTTTTTTTTTTATAAAAAAACATCGAAATGATACAAATGTATCAAATTTGGGAACCCTGGCCGCAGCTTCTCCTAGTGCGAAAATGATGAAAAGACTCGGGCAGGCATTGCAGCCCAAAGTCTACCACAACTGTATCACGTCAAAACCAACGTATCCTGTGAATTTCGTTTTCATCCAATGACTGAATCGGAAGTTAGAGGGATAGAAAGTATATTTTGGCTGCCATTAGCGAAATTTCCCAAACATGGACAATTTATATGATAATTAAATGGTTGCATCAGCTAGTACTGAATTAATTAAAAATGTGTGGGACTGGCAATTCTTTGCTAGATAAATCGTCTAAATTAATTTGACTGACATATATTGGCAACTCTAACCAAATTTTTGAAACTAATTTCTATTAAAGTTGGCTTAAGCTGCGTATACATAGGGCCAAAGCCACCGGCCAAGCCATTCGTTGGCTCGGATTTGTTTAGTGTGAACGAAGCGCCAGCTTTGGTATTGGCCTTGGTTGCCGTTCGCTCTGTCTACGGTAACATCAAAGCGTTAGCGATTTATTAGCCTTTGAACTTCATTCTACTGTGGACGGTTGTTCGACGATAGCTCAAACCGGGTCGCATCCAACGCCTCGGTCCCAAGCTATTGGCCTCAATCGCTCTTGTGTAGACGGCACACTCAACGTCAATCGTTAAGAATCAACTAATTGGTCAAACTATCATTGACCGTTCGTTGGTTGGTTATATGTACGCGCCTTTGCAATAAGGACCAACAACTGTATGAGTTTCGTTTAAATGTAATGACCGCGTCAGATGTTACAGATCATCAAGTATTAATTTTTTCAGGGCTACCAGCATACTGACCTCCTAAGCATAAGGGTTCTATCTGCATTTTTCTCATTTTCGAATCAACACGGGATTCGAAAGCTACATACTCTATTATATCATTCTAAAAAATTTGAAAAACCGATCTTTTGTGGAAGTATGTTAAAATCAATATTGAAAAATGCACTCTCCATATACCTCCAATACAAATCAAAACACAAGCCAGTAAATATGTCGAAACTGCTAAAATGTAGATAGAACTTTTATGCTTAGTAGGGCCGCATAGTAATTAAACCAAAATATTCCGTTGATTTCAAATAAATCTTAATATCGGGTCATTAGTTCCCGTGAATACAAATTTCAGGTGCAGAAAGATTAATAGATTGAAAAAAAGTTACTGTTCCTGCCCTTTATGGAATTTCAAAAATTTCAATTTGACTATAAATAAAGAATTATATTTATAAATTGTTTACATTTCTTCTTAAATGTGAAATTTTTTTCACGAAGATCAATGTTTTGAATATTTTTTTCTTCTCAAGCTTTTTGTTACTCCTTAATAATATATGTAAATTTTATGATGATCTGACCAATCTGTCAGAAGGTATCGCAATTCAAAACTTCACAACTTTCCTTTATCTTTTTTTCAGACACCTTATGTAAAATTATAAAAACGTTATCATATCTATGTTTGAAGTAGGTTCAGAATACACTTGGCAAGTTCGGCTTTTGTTATCTCTATAATGCCCACCGGCTCTAAAGCGTTAAAGTTTATTAGCTTTTGGTGAGACTTTCGAGGTCTTAATATTCGCTTTGCTGCTTTAATGTTTCATTTTATTCTTCTAAATCGTCCCATCATCCATTTTTTCGCTCTCGATACTCCTTGGTTCAGCTCTGGTCAAGCATGCTTGAAGGTAAAAATACGGCTCCGTAAAACTATTAAACTCTCGATCTCACGTAAATTATGCCGTTTTTATTGTTAACGTTATTCTGCCAATAATGCAATAAAACATGCCATGCATAACCAATTTCGATTTATGGAAACTTCTCTGAATTGGAACTACCCTAAAAGATTTTGGTCTTTTGTTCGCTCCTTAAAATTCTCCCTTCATTCTTTCTGATTCTCTTTCTTCTTTAATTATTTTAATGCTTCACACTCTTGCGATGTTACCCATTATTTTGCAAAGTTTTTTATTTTCAGTTCACTCTGACAGCTCTGATTTTTCTTCTCACAGCGTTTCTTTTGAACAGAAACATTAAATTAAAGCAGGGTGCAATCTTCAAGGTATCCTATTTTCATATATAGTTTAACACCGTTGGCAAAGAAGAGACATTCACAAGAGAGGTGAAGAGGAAGATCGTTAGCATAGAACAGGAAGAACAAAGAACCTATTATGGAGCCTTGATTAACTCCAGTTTCGTGCTTGTAGGGAGTTGATAGACAGGAACTATAGCGTACATAACAAGTATTGAAAAATGGTGACGATGGCGGTCGAATTGATAGAATTCAATCCATTTGATGATAAACGGTAGATAAAGGTGACTTAGTTTGTAACGAAGCAGGTTGTGATCAACATGATCAAAAGCTTTCGGGAAGTCCGTGTAAATTGCACGAGCTTCTATTGGGATTCTAATGCTTTGGCGACATTAGGCCTGTTTTTTGCTCCGATACAGAACAGAATATAACTATGCCGCAAAAACAACGATCTAGTATAAAACAGCAGTGCATTCGCTAAGACTGACATAGGTTGCTATATTCGCTATGGTACCACAAAACAGCTGAAAATAAAGGGAGAAAATAACGAGTATACACTACCACAATCGATAGAAAATAGAAAAAGAACTAACAAAAAATTACTTCTTGTAGCTTTCTACACATTATGAGCGCTTTTTCTAATTTCCTAACATAACCATGAAAAACCCAAAGCCACAGCAGAAAAGACAACTTCTCATGAGCTTTTCTTTTTTCTATCAGCACATTCTATAGTTCAGCACTGGAACTACAAATGAGGAATAGAACTTCTGTACTGGTGAATTCACTGGTACAGGAGGGTTGTTGTTTCCAATGCGTATACTCTATTCTCTGCTGGATAGAGGAGCAAAAAAACACGCCTGATATTTGTGAAGTATTCTAGATTTATGGAAATAGAGTGACCTGCCAGGAAGCCATATTGCACTTTTACAATAAGACGACCGTAATCATTCATGATTGTATCATGAAGGTATTGCTCAAGATCTTTAGAAAAAGATCAAAAATGGGAAATAGGTTGAAAATTTTGTGCAGAAGACGTATCACTTGTTTTCGGTATAGGATGGATTAGGCTTTCTTTCTAAATTGAAGAAAAAACATTTTCAGATAGCCTCTTGGTATAAATATTGGACAATGGATGCTCAAAGAGATTTAAAGATTTAAAAATATGATCCTAAAATATGATCATCCGATCCTAAGCTAGAAGACGATTTTTATAGTTTTATTGTAGCTTCAGTCATAACGGGAGTGTAAAAATGAATAAGAAGATACGAATGTGACATCATGGCATTCCAAAGTGTAAGAAGAAGTAGGAGATAAAGATGATGTGTATTTCGAAGAAAAATGTTCGGAAAGCCTGTTGCAGCTATATTCATGACCTGATGGTTTGTGATGTGCTTTAGTGTTTCTACATGTGGCCGCTTCTTTCCCATCTTAGTTTGTTCTATACTTAAATATTGTAGTCAAATATGGTGTTCTCGTGTCGAAAACCTGTCTGATGCTGTTGAATCATTTCAGATTTACTCGCAAGCTACTTTTTAAGTATGGTCTTCTATATCAAATTTTTAATAAACGCTTATCGTTTTTGAGCATCCCTTCCTTTGAGCTGTTCCGGGTTTGCTGTGATGAGTGCTTTCTTTTCTAAATCTACTGTAATTATTTATCTTTTTCTGTTGCATCATTGAATAACTGCCAGCAACACGTTAGATAGATTAAGTCCTCTTTTATATTTGATCTATATCTCGCCCATGCTGATACTTTTTTCTACTTTCTTGTTTTTACGTACTCATAACAGACTTTAAATTGGTCCTCCTGCACATTCTATAGCCATTTTCAAAAATCATGTTCACATGAAAATATTTGCTAATAGCTAGTTTTTTTTTATTGAGTATTATGACTCTTTATTTACACTGAATCTTACTTACTTCTAATTCATATTAGTTAATTTTCATCTGTATATTATTTTTGTTATATCTACATTGCACTTGGCATTTTATCTGTAGAATTGAATATCAACTAATAAAAATAACTAGATTAAAGAAAGATGGGCACGGTATTTTAAACAGCTGCTTAATCCCGCGCCGACGACAAACTCAGCAGATCTAAATATCCCAGAAGCAGAGGAGGACATTTACATCTCTCCACCAATATTCGAAGAAGTTCAGGCAGCCATACGTAACCTTCCAATAATTAAAGCTCATGAAATAGATGGAATACCTCCCGAATTACTCAGAAATGGTGGAACTCTTCTTTGCAACATTCTCCATCAATTAATACTAAAAATTTGGGCAGCAGAACAGTTGCCAAATGATTGGCAAAAAGTATTATATGTCCTATAAAGTGTTGCCCAAAATTATTGAACGCAAAATGAAGCCCTTCTATGGTAACATCATAGGAGAGTATCAAGGTGGCTTCAGGTCCGACCGATCTACGATAGATCAAATATTCTCAGTCAAACAGGCGCTTGAAAAATGCTGGGAGTATAATATCGACGTGCACCAGGTCTTCGTAGATTTCAAGCAAGCATATGATAGTGTAGACCGAAATACACTTTACCGAATCATGCTTGACTTGGGAATTCCAATAAAATTCGTCCGCATGACCAAGGTGACAATGATGAACACCGAATCTCAGGTCAAAGTCAACAGTGACCTAACTAACAGCTTCCACACTAACTCAGGCTTAAAGCAAGGAGATGGACTTGCCCCGATGCTATTCAACCTTGCTCTGGAACACGTCATCAGAAAAATACCAGCTGATACAACAGGCACACTACTGTTCAAGTCCACGCAAATAGTAGCATTCGCCGATGACGTCAACATTATGGCACGGACAATATCAGAAGCAAAGGAAGCTTTCCTAAGTTTGGAGTCAGAAGCTAAGAAAATAAATCTACGGGTCAACGAAGATAACACCAAATTAATAGCCCAAACAAGAAAAATGGCGCCAATCAGACAAAACCTGACCTTAGGAGACTACAACATCGAGAATGTAAATAACTTCATCTACTTAGGAGTCCAGCTTGATAAATCAAGCAGTGAAAATGACGAAATTTCACGGCAAATAAATGCAGCAAACAAGGCGTACTATTCCATACTCCCCACCATCAAGTCTACGAACGTGCACAGGAATATTAAGCTTCGCATATACAAAACACTCATTAAACCTGTGCTTCTCTATGGAAGTGAAGCCTGAACTTTGACTACGGACTCCGAAAAGGTTGTGGACGTATTCGAGCGCAAAGTGCTACGACGAATTTTTGGCCCCATACAAGAAGGGACAGAGTGGAGAATGCGATATAACAATGAAAAATATATATGACGACCCACCTGTATCCACATGCATTAAATTACGAAAATTACAATGGGCCGGCCACGTGGAAAGGATGGAGGCCAATAGACTACCTAAAAGAACGTTGAAAGGTAGATCGCAACGGAAACGTTCAGCTGGTAAGCCGAGGAAACGTTGGGAAGACACGATAGTCGCATACAGCAGGTCAATACTGGGGTTCAATAATTGGAGAACCAGGTCGCAGGATCGAGACGATTGGAGGCGGACGTTACTGGAGGCCAAGGCCCGACTTGGGCTGTCGCGCCATCGATGATGATGATGATGGTGATGATAAAAAACTAATAAAAAAATACCAAAAGAACCTACTTTAAACTCAACCAAAAATAAAAACGAATTTCTCGCCACCTAGGTTGCTTAGACATTTATTTAATGAAACTAAAAATGGTTGAATCTCGGACTGCCAATTTTATGTTGGCAGTACTTCGACTTAATAAAAATTTAACCAATTAGCCAATATAAGCTATTACCAGAGATTGTGTGAATTTTCGTTCGGTTTGATCGTTTAATTTAGGGGTTAGGGGCAGTCAGGATTGTCTAAATAACAATTTTCCGAAAATTGCATTTTCTTAAGGCGGTCGTCTAGTGTGTCAGAAAATAAAAATCGATTTGTTTGTTTTTTCATAAATAACATATAAAACATGGGGCATCGAAAATATCATCTTAAAATTTCAAGTAAATGGAACGAATAGTTTTCTTTGATATCCTACAGTTACTGAAGGGCTCTCTGAAAAAACTTGATTTTGAGCTTGTGAAGCGCTAATGAGAGCACTCCGGAAGACAGAGTAGATAAGCCAAGAGTGGCCAAGAGCAGATAGCTCGGTAAAATTAATTAAATAATTAGTATTCACATAAATATATCGAGTGTAAAACGTTGGAGTGAGCTTTTCTCGAAACCTTGTTTTTAAAGTCAATGTCCACTGTAGTTCAAAAACACTCAAAGGATTTGAATGAAATTTCTACAGCTTATTCAAAACATAATCAAAGGAATTTCTTTACTATTAAAACTCATGTTGCTATGAGAAATAAACTAGTTTAAGTTCTGTGAGTAAATTATCAAATATCGTCATTTTATTTATTTCAAAAAGAAAAGAAAAAAGCTTCACTCAGATATTAGACTAACAATCAACTATTATTATTATGATTTTTTTAACTGCCTGATTTTAGATGAACTGGTAAAATTTTATAATGATCACCTCAAAGCACAAATTGTGGGACAGAGTCCTAGTCTGCAATATTTTTTTTTTATTTTTTTTTCAAATAAAGTTAGAACATAACATAATAACACTGCATTATTTGTTTTACAAAACAAATTTATCCAGTGTAAAAAAAATTATTTAAAATGATCATTTTTTCAAGTCGCTAACCACCCGCAACTTTTTAAGTCAATTCAAGTGTCTTATGGTCACACATAAAAAACATTTTAAAATTTTAAAAATTCCTTCCTAAAAGCAAATAATATCACAAATTTCACCCATTATTGTTTCTTTTTTCAATTTTTTTTTTGTTTTTGTAGAGAAGTCACCGAATTTATGATAGTATACCAAGTATACGGACTAACAACGCTAAGAAACCTTTTTCCCAATTTGATAGTAATTCGTGGTGAAAAATTATTTTTAAATTACGCTCTGGCTATTGATGACGTTCCTAACCTGACTGATGTAAGCATTAAAATTTACTCAGTTTTAAAAATACCTCTAAGCTAGAAAAGAATATTTTATATGAATGAAGAATCAAGAATGAATCCATACACAAATTTACAACAGTTTAAATATATAAATAATTATTCCAAACATTCTAGATTGGCCTTGTCTCTCTCATATCCATCCAAAGAGGTCATATTTATATAAATCGATGTCCTGTTTTGTGTTTTGTAGATACGGTAATTATTTGAGTGTTAAATAATAGGTGCGTTTTTTTGCTCCGATGCAGTGCAGAGTACAACTATGCCGGAAAAACAACGGTCTAGTATAAAACAGCAGTGCATTCGCTAAACCTGACATAGGTTGCTATATTCGCTGTGGTCCCACAAAACAGCTGAAAAAAAGGGAGAAAATAACGAGTATACACTACCACAATCAATAGAAAATAGAAAAAAAACCAACAGAAAATTAATTCTTTTAACTTTCTACACATTATGAGGGCCTTTTCTAATTTCTTAACTACCAAAACATTCAACATAACCATGAAAACCGAAAGCCACCTCACAGAAAAAAATACAACTTCTCATGAGCTTTTCTTTTTTCTATCAGCACATTCTACACTTCAACACGTGAACTACAAATGACGCATAGAATTTCTGTACTAGTGAATTCACTGGTGTAGGAGTGTTGTTGTTTTCAATGCGTCTACTCTACTCTCCGCTGGATAGAGGAGCAAAAAAACGCGCCTATATTAGGCGCCCTCATAATGTGTAGAAAGTTAAAAGAATTAATTTTCTGTTAGTTTTTTTTCTATTTTCTATCGATTGTGGTAGTGTATACTCGTTATTTTCTCCCTTTTTTCAGCTGTTTTCTGCTACCACAGCGAATACCGCAACCTATGTCAGTCTTAGCGAAAGCACTGCTGTTTTATACTAGATCATTGTTTTTGCGGCATAGTTGTACTCTGCTCTGCATCGGAGCAAAAAAACGCGCCTAATATTTACTTAGCTATCAGATACATTTAAAACAAATCGTATGAAATTGTATTATTCATTTCGTCACAGATCGACTGGGACACTATAACACATACCTATGGTACGAATGTCATTAAACTACATGACAATAACACATGCCTTACCAGGGAATCATGCCGAGGCTGTCGATACGAACGTTGCTGGTCTACACAAGTGTGTCAAAAATTTAAGGATGACAATTTATACAATTTGAGTGAGTGGAGTATTCATTAATAAAAAAAAACTTTATTCGATTTGTAAAAATTCATTTTTTTATCTATATCACTTCCAAGATACCACAAATATCTTTTCTTTTTTCTAGTGAGTCGAATCAAATGCCATCCACTCTGTTTAGGTGGCTGTAAGAATACAACAGCTGCTGGCTGTAATGTATGCCAAGGAATATCTGATAATGGAATATGCGTTGAAAAATGTCCCAGTAATAAGTATAAAGATTTTTTGAATTTATAAAAATACATTTTTTTTTGTATATAGTGCTAATATACTTTTTATGAAATATTACCAAAAGTATCATTAGATTCAAGTGCATTTTTCTTTGCTTACACATTATTTATTTGATAACTTATTAACTCGTTGCGAAAATTCAATTCAAAAACATCTCCAATAATTTTTTTTATTTTTTAGAGTTCTTATTCCTGAATACCTACGATGCTATTCGCCCAATGATTGCTTAAGACATCGACGACTAATCCATAAAGACGAGTGCGTGCTTTCATGTCCCGCTGGATTTAGTACGAAAAATTATGAAACAAATGTAAGAATTTCAATCACTTATAGTTCACGCAAAAAAATATTACTAGTTCGTAGTTTCGCAAGTTAAGGTTGTAAAAAGAGTCCTTAAGCAACGTAATCTATAAGAAAGGTGAAGCAGAATTTTATTATTTAAAAAAATCCCTTTCTTTCTTCTAGGAAACTTCCATATCCCACTGTTATCCATGTCCACACAATTGTCCGAAATATTGTAGGCCAACTGATATTCAACATTTGTCCGATGCAGAAAGAATGAAAGGTTGCACCGTTATCAACGGCAGCCTATTGATTCGTATATCGAATCGAGTAAACGAACGAGATCTTTTCAGGCATTTGTCCAGTATTGAGGAGATATATGGATTTTTGAAAATCTTCCAGTAAATATTATTTGATTGTGATTCAAGTATTTTTTTTTTTACTTTTTCAAACTTGTTTTATGTTTTTTTATAGTTATTGAAACATTTAAAATTGCAAAACAAGTTTTTTAATTTCAAAAAATCTTAATTAAAAAAAAGTAGTTGCATTTTTGAAAAAAAAAACATTATTTCTCAACCTGAAACTATACCAAATCAGAACTTGTTCAAACCTAAAAACAATTATTTTTTATAAACAATATTCTACCAATTCCAGCACATCCTCCATAACATCGCTAGCTTTTCTTGGCAATCTAACAAAAATTCATGGTGAAGAATTGGACTACAACAAATATTCCTTAGTTGTATACTTCAATAAAAATCTCGTGGATTTGTGGCCAGGAAGCGAACACAAAAATATGACATTGGTCAAAGGCGGAATGTTCATACACTCGAATTACAAATTGTGTTCGTTGAAAATTCATCAATTCCAGAATAATACAATACATGATCATAGTTTGGACTATTTGCCAAGAGGTGAAGTCGAGCCAGCTTGTCATCCAATCAAACTGAAGACAAGTCATAGGGTAAGTTTGAGAGTGAGGAGGAGGATAAGTTTTTAGAAAATACGGTATCTGTCATTGGAAAGATTTAATTTTTTTACTAATTTTCGAAGAAATTAGTATTAAACTCGTTTCGCCGAATATATATATATATATATATATATATATATATATATATATATATATATACATATATATATATATATTTATATATATATATATATATATATATATATATATATATATATATATATATATATATATATATATATACAGTGGTGGACAAAAGTTCTCACACATAGCCATTTGTTAACTAAAATAAGTAGTAAAATAAAGTCAAAAGAAAATATTTATTTCATTATTTGGGAAAACAATTATTCATCCTTAAACTATTAAATGCCTTAAATATAAAATTACGTAAATAATACCTTATGCTGGAAAACAACAAAATATTTTAAATTACACGTTTTTGCCCGGACAAAAGTTTTCACACAGTTTATGGTATTTCGTTAATTACAATCATTTTCTTTATTTGAATATTCCGTTTGGAAGTCCTTTCTGTTTAATGAGCTCTTTCGATCTTCTAGGCATCGACAGCACCAGCTTTTTTTGTATAATCAGCTGTCAATTTTTGCCATTCTAATTGGAACACTTCTTTTAAATGTGTCTTGTTAGAAATTGTATGTTTCTGCAAGCGTCGCTCTAATTCTTCCCACACATGCTCAATTGGATTGAGGTCGGGTGAATGTGGGGGAGTCGGTAAAGTATGAGCAACATTATAAGCAACCCACATTTTAACATTATGAGCCGTATGTTTCGGATCGGTGTCATGCTGAAATTAAAATTGAGCATCTAAGTCCAACTTTTCGACACTCTTTTTCAAATTTACCTTTAGAATATTTAAGTAAAGTTTTTGATCCATTATTTGCTCAATGAATACAAGCTTGCCAATACCTGAAGCAGCTAAACAGCCTCAAACCATAACTCCTCCACCACCATGTTTTACTATACTTGTAATATTCTTTGCATTGAACTCTGTTTTAAGTTTTCTCCCTACCAGGGTTCTACCGACACACCGAAATATATTATATTTACTCTCGTCGGAGAATAATACATTATTCCAGAACCCTTCAGGCTTATTTATAAAGTCTTTCGCGAATTGCAACTTCGTTTTTTTATTAGTTTTACTAATTAGAGGCTTTCTTCTTGGTACCCGTGCATTATATCCATTGCGATGAAGGACTCTGCGTATGGTTTAGGGGTGAACATCTTTTTTAAAATTGATTCTTACTTGAGCTGCTACTTCTGATGATGTTGACTTGGGTTGTTTCTTAATGATTCTTACAACCTGTATTTTGTAATTGTGATTCATTAACAGGATTTATAAGCTGAAACGAATTGTATTTAACCAACCTGCGCTTCTTGCTTAGTTATTAGAATTCGTGGGCGTCCTTTTCAAGGAGAATTTTCAAATTCTGCGTCGTTTTTGTAACGTTTTACAATACTGCCAATTGTAAGGCGACTTTTACCTGTTTTATTTTTAATTTTTCCATACGATTTATTTTGTTTAAATAATTCCAAAATAATTTTACGTTTTTCTTTAGTAGTTTCCTTGTGTCTGCGAGCAACGATCACTATTTGAATGACTTTACAAACAGACCATACACGCAAATACATTTTACCTCCTGTCAAATATTTAACGGGACTTTGCGGTTATATTACAAACATGAGTCTTGCCAGTATTACAACTTGCTTGATGTAGGAAATCTTTTTAAACTTAGTGTGTGAAAACTTTTGTCCGGACAAAAACGAGTAATTTAAAATATTTCGTTGGTTTCTAGAATAGGGTATTAATTAATTTATTTTATTTCTAAGGTACTTAATAGCTTAAGGATGAATAATTGTTTTCCTAAAATAATCAAATAAATATTTTCTTTTGGCTTTATTTTAATACTTGGTTTCGCTAAAAAACGGCTATGTGTGAAAACTTTTGTCCACCACTGTATATATATATATATATATATATATATATATATATATATATATATATATATATATATATATATATATATATATGTATCAGCAAAATGATTAAGGGAGATAATTTCTGGAGTGGCCGATCCGATTGAGCTGAAATTTTCGGAGAACGTAGATATATACAGTAGGTAGGTCCATGACTTCCTGAAATTCAGATATGCTAAACCTTTTGGCGGCGGCGAGCGTTTTAGTGAATTTTGAGGTACTCCTATATTTCCAAGCAGTGTAAATTTTTGTTAAAAAAAAGTATTGGAAATGAAAACTAATTATGTTTTAAGTTTGTCTATGATAAAGAATTTGAAATTTTGAGCCGTGTGTGGGTGCAGCATGCCTAAAAGTAGGCAAAGATTTTTTTTCAAATTTTGATTTGTCATTCTGACAAAAACATTGGATCATCGTGAAATTCGCAGAGCGTATTGATATTGGCTAAGACTTAACACACATGTAGTTTCAAGACAGTGCGGGTAACTCTGTAGCTGCGGCAGGCTCCTGAAAAAAAATCCTTCAAATCATTGACCCTCCTCAAACATTTTTGATTTTTGACAAAATATTTAAATCATTGATAAATCTTAACCATTGTCCATCCTATCAAATTTAAATTTTTAAAATTCCGATTTGCACAAGAACGGCAACCCATCACCAAATTACCTCTATTTCCAGCACTCGAAAGTTCTGTTCACGAGAACTGACGACCGGATTATCCGATCATAATGAAATTTACAGGACATATTTGCCTTAGCTAGGAACAAATTTGATACAAGTGATTTTGAAATGCGGGCAACCCTGTGGCAGTGGTACCATCTTGAAAAATCACTGAGAAAAAAAACAGCTTTTTGGCCTATAACTTCCGATTCAACCATCAGATTTTAACAAAATTCACACAGTACTTGGATCTTACTCTATGCAACATTAATGAAAAAATTTGGTTGAAAAATTAGAATAGGGCTGCCAGCTATGGTGATTTTTGTCTCATAAATCTTGCAAATTTGTTCAGCAAAAAAAAGCTTTTTCCCCTATAACTTCCGGTCCTGTCATGAAATCAAAACGAAATTCATGCAGTAAATGGATCTTAATGTGAAATAAATGTCGTAGGAGTTTCGCAGAAAAATCATGAAAGGGCTGCCAGCTATGACCATTTTTGTAATTTTGTGGAATTTCTTTACTGAGCGATTATGTCATTAGATTTGCAAATGGGAATGATCCTGCAATGAAAATTAACAACAAATATTAACGCTTTAAAAATTTGAAAAGTTTTGAGGGTGGTAATCCTAAAATTCTTTTCACCCGTATAACTTCCAGCGCAGTGATTCAATCGAAACGAAATTTTCTGGTTGGGTTTAACTTAACGTGAAGCAGATTTGGTATATATTTTGCTCTGCTGCTGACACAGGGTAACCAGCATTAGCCATTTTCGTAAATATTGCACCAACAGATGCTTCAAATTACGTACTCATATGCAAAGCATTTGCAATAAAAATAAAAAACCAATTTTTAAATTTTCCGAGTTTTGAACATTTTTCGGATGGCAGTCTCAAACAACGTTTAACCGCTGAAACTTTTGATGAAATCCTCCGATGAGAACGAGATTCAAAGGATAAGTTGACTTAATTTTGAGCTTGTTATGGTAAACTTATTACTGCTTTGTTGGGAAAGTGTTGCCAGCACTGAACATTTTCATCATTTGTGTTATAGTTGAGTTTTGTTGCTTGGTATAAGGAATGGCTGATATGATTCTACAAAAAAGTGTATTACGTCTTTCCACATTTTTTTGTCACTCAAAGACAATTTCTTCGAAAATTAGTTTTTTAATTTTATTTTTTTATTATTTGCGATTGTTTTTCGTGATTGTGATGTTTATATGGAAAATATGTAGGAGTTCAATTGTTTCGTGTGCAATTTTCTCCAGATCGTTTTTTTTTTGTATCTGTTTTGGGTTTACTTTCGCAAAATGAGTTTCTCGGTTCAGGTGCTTTGGGTTAAATGAGCACTTGATTGCTTTCGCCTATGTTATTTCTATGTTGAATTTCTGAAGTGCTTTCTTTAGCATTTATAATTTACATTAGGTGCGCTTTTTTATGTCTTTTTCGCAAAAACACGCACCTGTTTATAACAGGTGCGACTTTTGACTTGAATTATTTTGTATTGTCAATATTGTTACAGTCGGTTGTATAAAAGGATAGTTTTTAAAGTAAATTATAACATGAAGCTCGTTAAAGTGAGAGCGTATTGAATAGATTATGTTTCGACAAGTTAATATTTACGCGCTTAATATGGATTTTAATGTGCAAAACCACAATTGATGTGATTGTGCCATAGAATATTTACTGCGGTAGTCTTTTCATTGAGGATCTTATTGAGTCTTAGCAACCAAGACCACTAATTTTGCTCAGTCAACTGTTAGCAAAATGTAACTATATTAGGCACTTTTATTGCAAATTATATGAGGAATTTATTTTTATTGTGGCATTGGCTATCGAATTTAATTTGCTAAAAGATGCATTATATCCTCTACTTTGAGCTATTAAAAAACTTTCACTATTTATTTAGCCTGTAGTATGCTTTCAATTTAACTTTTTTTATAATTCAAAGAAAAGTTAAAAAAAACTAGTAATTTTTTTTTTGCTTTTAAATACTATACATAATTTGAGCTTTTGTGAGATTTTTGATATTAGTCAGTATGATTATCGCTGAAATAAGCTGTTGACAATCAATCATTAACTTTTAATGCAAATATGGTCAGCATTGAAATACCTAATTAATTTTTTACACGATATTTAAAAAAAATCGCATGTATAGTTTACTACGCGGTTCTTAAGTATGCTTATCTATATTATGTGCTTTTATATTTTGCTTGTGCTTCCCTTAGTCTCAAAACCACGAGCCGCCACTGATTTTGACAGCAAACTAGTATTTTTATAAAGTTATATCGAACCGAATCCCTATTGTAGTGCCAATGATGATGATATATTGCGAATATGCATAGGAATGCTAATTCTAGTAGAGAGTTTACAGTTTCGAATTGTGTATCCAATATTTCGTTTTCAAAGTAAAATTTTGATAAGCAAATAACTGGATTGCTTGTATGTGAACATCCACACAAGTATCTTTAAAACCATAAAATTTGCATTATTCCAAACTATTGCACACACTATCAAACACATGCATTATTCCAGACTACCTCTTCATTACGACTATTCTTCCATAATACGACTATTGTATCTTCTTTTTTTCCCAATATTTCCTGAGGTGCTAAAGTTCTTGTCTCTCAAGCTACCTTATTTATTAAGACTTCCAATCATGTAATTGAACTTTGATGCGCAATACTTAGAAAAATAACTGATGGTCAAAAACACTAAGTGATTCTATTTCTCGCTTCTATATAGTGGTCAACCAAGATTACGAAAAACTATTTCTCCTGGTATATGCTGCGCTGAACCAGCAGCAGCATGGATTTAGGAAACGTCATTTCACCACTAACAACCTGATGGTTTTGGTTTCCATTGGTTTATGCAAAATGGAGAAAGGTGATTAAATCAACGCAGTCTATGTAGACTTTAGCAGAGCATTCAACTTTGTTAATCACTTGACTTCCAAGCTGCAGCCGTTCGGAATTTCCTAGTGCTTACCTCTAAATAAATTCATGTCAACTCAGGTGTACTACAAGGAAGCCATCTTAGCCCTCTTCTTTTTAACATGTTTATATCCGACTTGTCAGAGACTTTATTTCATATATATATGTGGACGACCTATAGAATTTTTTCATATTATCAAGTAGTCTTCCGACACTATTTTTTCAGTCAAAACTAAACTCACTTGAGCATTCGTGCTCCATTAACCACCTTGTCAAAGTTGCGAAATTTCATGTGATTAGTTTCTCACAAAAAATGCAATCGTGCATTCAATATATACCTCCTAGTTATGTGACCTTGATTGGTCAATATATAAACTAAAAAAAATCACAACTTTTATTTACTAAGCACAAACACTTATTCTCTTTACTTTCTTTTTGTTCAGTTAAGGGCTATTACCTACTGTCTGGATGTCTACTATCAATGTATTTTTGTGTTAAACTAGCTTTGAAACTTAACTTTGACGTTAACTTTAAAACTTTCATTTTGGTAGGTTATCGATATCGATACAGTCACTATTCGCTGGCAAGAAATTGAAGGCATACCACCAAATGGCACTGAATACATAATATTCTATACAAAAGATATATCGAGCAATCAATCTCAAATCAAAATCAACAGTGAATGCTATGAGTAAGTACCACCACATTCAGCTTTTAATTTATCAAAACTTATCACCAATTTTCTACAGAGATATCTGGGAAACACAGCTGGTCCTGCCAAAAGATTTGGTACGAGAAGATGGTTACTATTCATACAACCTAACAGATCTCCGGCAATTCACTCAGTACGCTTTCATCGTGAAAACCTATCGCATCAACGACAAAGAAGATATTTTCAATAATGTCGAATCCGATATTCAGTATTTCAGGACTCAAGCTGATGCTCCATATCAGCAAAACGTCTCTACTATCGTGAAAACTGCCACCAGTCTAACCTTAACTTGGAAACGCCGAACCGATGAACCGGAACGTCATGACTACTTTATCATCGACGTGTTCTATGAACCAGATAAAAAAGAAGTTCTTGATACGCGTGATTATTGTGTGGATCAATTGGTACTCGATCATGATCATCATGACCATGAAGAAATGCTGATAAGCGACGCACATGAATGTTGTAAGGATGAAAGGCCGCATAAGAGAGAGCCAAGTTTCAGTATGAAGATTGGAGCACTTTTCTATTGCCCGATTCGCGAAGATGCTACTTGTCGAAATCATCGGTATGCGGATCGGTTCAAACGCCAGGCCTCAGATGTTCAGAACTGGCCGATACCTACTGCTAAAACTTACTTCAATTCTGTTCACTTTCTGAATACCAAAAATACTCATACAATCGAAGGTCTACAGCCATTTTCACTATATATCATTCACTTCTACGCCTGCAACAACCTCACACAGTGTGGTCCGTATACCTTGTACAGTGACCGTACTGCGAGTGATTCAGAATATGATCGCGTTTTCCCCACCGCAACTGTTCCGGACTTTAGTGATGAAGTTTATATTGAGTTCAAAGAACCCGAAAAACCAAATGGAATGACTGTGGCCTACGACATCGACTTGAAGTCTGAGTCCTGCCAAAACGAATCATGCACCCATGTTTCTTGCATAACTCGCCTGGACCATGAAAGGGCCGAGCATCGTTACAAAGTGACTCTGGAGTCTGGTAAATACAATGCTCGCGTCAGATCAGTATCCCTAGCAGGACCAGGACCATATTCGGATTGGCTCGAGATTGAAGTTCTTCATCCGGAGACGTCGAACACAGTCAGCTGGTATTGGTATGTGTTGACAATAATTGCAGCAACAGTTGTTCTGCATCTAGTTCTTCGCTGGCGACAGAACGCTTCAGTGACACGAGCCAGTGAATTGCTTAATGAACCCTTCAGTGACGAGGATATATTGTTACAAGATATGTCCCATGTCGATCGAAGCAGTTATATTTGAGATAAGATATTAGTTTTATTGATTGTTGTTGTTGAATTTTGTAAGATAATTTTTTGAATGTATTGTATAGCGATGATTTTAAATATATTTTATTGAACAAATTGGGTGTTGAATTTTTGGTAGAGATTGAATTTGATATACTCGTATTAACTACATTAAACAAATTTTTTGGTTGATCAGTTGCTGAATTCCAATAAATGCTTAGAGTAATTTCAAATGAATCCATTTGCAGTTTTTTTGTGAATAGCTGCAGTGGGTAAAAAAAGTTAAGGCACGAACAAAAAACCTATTTTTAATGCGACTTAAATAATAAATGATTGTGTTTTTGCATTTGATTAAAAGTGTCGCATGTTTATTTTAAGCACATCATCAAAAAACCGGCAATGAAGCAAATTCCACAATATTAACGTAACATTTTTCAGTGAAGTACCAAAATAGCGCAAAAAAAGTTAAGGCACAGCGCAATTTTATCTGAAATTATTTCAATTGTGTTAAAGTGATCAATTTCAAAAAAATTAACTTACATAGCGCTAATACTTAGTGGCTATTCCACGCATTTTCATCACTTATCTCAGTCGTTTCGGCATCTTTTTCGCAATTCTTTTTACAAAAAGTGGGTGAAATTTTGGTCCCTTCAGCAATAATGACATCTTGGAGCCCTTTGTTATACTTTACCTTTCGCAATACCACTCTAGTTTTGAGATGATGCCATAAATACTCGATCGGGTTTAAGTTCGTTGACTGAGGCGAGGTTTTAATAGCATTTGGACAGTTACAAATAGCCCAAAGCCGACATTGCTCCGAATTGTGCTTCAGATCGTTCAGCAAATTTTGTTTAATATTTCTTTTAAGAATACCCAGACAACAGGTTTGATCCATCATACCGTTCACAAAATCTATATTTTCAGGACCAGATGGCCCCATACAGTTCCATAGCATAATGTTCTCTCCGCTGTGTTTTACCGTGGGATTAGTATGATTCCTCCTAAACTCTGTATTAGGCTTTCGCCGAACATACCGCCGCCCATCATATCCAAAAACATTAGCTTTTACTTCATCAACAAAAATTATGGACTTCCAGACTGATTTTGGTTTTTTTACGAACTCTTAAGCAAAACGTTATTTAACAATTTCATTTTTTGTACTAATATAAGGTTTACTTAGGCACATTCTGTCCTTGAAACCCGCTTTCTTTATTACATTTCGATAGTTGGAGTAGCAACTTTCGTTTCAACTCGTTCTTTCACTTTAATTTTTAAAACTGGAACACTTAGTTTGGGGTTTATCTTAATTTTTCTGATAATCCACTTTTTTTTACGTTCAGATAATATTTTAGTCCCTTCCGACCGATGCTTTGTTTCAAACGATTTGGTTGATTTATATTTTGTTATTAGATTTCCCACTTATAACTTACAGCTTGATTTTCTCATTAGTACTCCAACCTCAGAATACGCCACCCTCAATAAAATTACTGTTTCAAAACATTTTTCAAGCTAGACTGAATAGAAATATCATATTTTCACGATTTTAAGTACATTTAACGGTATTTTTTCCAGGAATTACAAATAATTTCAGATAAAACTGCGCTGTGCCTTAATTTTTTTTGCGCTATTTTGGTACTTCAGTGAAAAATGTTGTGAAATTTGCTTCGTTACCGAGTTTTTTCTATACTGGTCTTAAAGCAAACATGCAACACATTTAATTAAATGCGAAAATATCATCATTTATTATTAAAGTCGCATTAAAAATAGGTTTTTTATTCATAGTAAGAGTTCATGCCTTAACTTTTATTACCCACTGTATGTACCCTCCATTCCTTGGATATCTAAATATAGCACCATTATCTCTTTTTCCAAACACATTTTACTTTAATGAAGATCAGAGCTGTAAACTTATCACAGCTGAACACGTTCGACAAAAAAAAACTCCTGTTTCTATAAAACATTCAAAATCAATCTTTATTACAGTCATAACAAAATCGTGGCTGGAACATCAACTCAGTATATCCGCGAACGAACATTTCCAAATCACTGCAATAACTCTTTTCCTATTCAACCGGTGTATTATCCTGTATCCAATCGGCAAAATGCGCTATCGAAATATACACGCTCGGTATCCGTACACCACCGCAATTGTCCGATCCAAACGACATTATTCCAATCTGCAAGAAACACATCAATAAATCACCAACTCCCAACCGGAGGCTGCATGTTCCCATCTCCCATTCAGTCTCTACCAAATCATCTTCATACTTACTTGCGAATACATTCCATCCTGACTTATGAATAGCGGAGCACCACCGAATCCTTGACAGACATCCTTGCCTTCACCACCAGCACACATCCACTGGCCATCTGCAATGTAAAAAAAAAAACAGCGGGATTGGACTTCAAATAACATTCCCTATCGTCAATTCGATCATCTTCTACGGCAAGCCCGTATCGCTTGCTCGTATCGTACAAGTATCCCCGGAAAAGGATAATGGCACGTAATGAAGAAAACGATTCAAACCCGGAAATCTATCCTCGTTCATGAAATATTGAATTTTTATCGAGATTTTACATACCAACGGAATTGGGAGATTCTAGGGCACCGGTACTGCCATATACTCGCAAACACATATCCCAGGCCGTCAAGGGAATATCCATGAACTGCATTTCGGACGCACGAGTGCTCGATGTCGAGACCTTGCCCCAGCCGGCTATTGTGGCTCGTTTGCCAATAACTAAGTCCTTACGTGATGTCAGTAGACAAATTGGTTGTGCGGCAACTGGAAGAACGATCGAAAGGTAAGTTGTAAGAACTGGTTGATAGCAGGTATAGTGAGAGATATTTGGTTTCATATTAGTAGTTCAATCAGTTTGCTGGACGTAATCTATTCGGAATGGATTGAGATTCCCTAGGAGTTTTCCTGTCGACTATGTGAACGGCAAACGAATCAAGGAGCTAGAAATCGTTTTTGGATAATGATATGAAGTTGGATGAATATCTCTTTGTCACATGCATGAAAGTAAAATTTGGATTGATGAAATATTTTCAAATTCAAATTGAGGATTAAAGGGAAATATCAAGGATTCAAGGATGAATCAAGCAATGCATAGGATTTCGACGTTAGGTGAAGATTCAAGCTAACGTTTCGGAAAGTTTCAAAGAGGTATTGGCTATATAAGGTTTTTAGGTCGTAGTATATAAACGTGTAATTCAAAAATCATGCTGGTAGGCACAAAGCTTCATCATTCCTTTGTGCGATATATTTTCGAAATAGCAAAGATAATGATTTGAAGCATGGTTTCAATATGAAACCTTACAATTTAATACAGCAATTGGAAAAAATAACACTACGACCTTAATGAGCCGCAGTCAGGATTTTTGCGAAAATGAAAATGAAAAGTTTGCACGATGTGAATCAAACCTCTTTTATGGGACAAAAAAGGCAGTGCAGAGTCAATAGGGGTTTGTATTAGGTATATAGTAGCGTTACTTATTACGGAGAAGTAAAGTTTTTTTCAAATGAAGTTTTCAAGGGTATTCTTGTTTTTCTGGGTATTATGGAGCCATATGTATGCACCTTAGCGATAAGGAGGGACCAGAGCTCCGTGTTCAATATTCCGTATTTTTCTTATAATTTTTTGATTTAGAAATGTCATGAAAAATACTATCACCCATCTGTAGGATAGAACTGCTATGGTGCAAGCTGAAAGAAGATAGCCCCATCTTAGTTTATTAAACTTTACAAAGTGCCAAAAACTACACTACAGAAAGTTCGCTGAAGGTGGGTTGCTGACACTTCTTGTGGTAGGCAGTAAAAGGGAAGGAAATATTCTCCACCAGATAAGTTGGAAGATGAGTTGGCCTCATATTAAAATTATCAATGAAAACTTAAGTATATAGGCGACCGCGAGGAGACCTTTTTTGAGGTGGAGAGATGACGTTGATCAGGACGTTTGGCAAAATTCGAAAAACCTGGACTGGACTCCAATTGAACTACCGATTATGATGTGTGTGCGTGATTTACAAAAGTTGGTGTACCAGCTAGCGTTCGCAAATTCAGTATCAAACGTATTGAAACATGTGATTTATTGGTAGTCCTGCTGAGATGGATTATTTCTTGAACCCTAATGAATAGAAAGTCTCCCAATGAAATCCAACTATTTCCTATGCTCGAAACCAAGTATTTAACCGTGAATCAGTTGGCACTGTTTTATTTTATGTATCAGAATATCGTAAAATCAACTTTTTAGCCCATCGCATTTGAATTTTATATTATTTATTTATTCATTTCCGTTTTAACAGGAGCGAGCCCAATTACAAAAACAGAATTAAAAAAAAACAAGAGATAATCCATTAAATAACTCATTAGAATTACATTAAGAAAGTTCGATATAAAAAAAGGTGAATTACGATACCAATACAGTACAAAACAAAGAATAGTATAATTAAGATAATAGCAAATGAAATAATGACAGAAGAAGTAGTGAAAGACAATAATGTAAAGAAGCTTAATAAAAATGTATAAAAAAAAGTCAAAAATTACAAAAAGTTTCAAGAATTAAAGCTTTGATATGGCATCTAAAACTAGAGAAGGTTGGTGGAAAAGAACCAAGCTGTAGTTCATTGTGTCTCCTGGGGATACGCAATAATGGCCAATGGAAAAGGTTCGTACAAACGGGATTAAGAAAACCGACGAATATCTATCTGAGTGATTAGTCACGCGAAACAAAAGCTTCGAGCCAAGATCAGATAGCATACGGCATTGGAGGAGCCTGAAAAGCAGACACTCATCAAGGAACACTCGATGAGACTTTAAAGAGGGAATTTGAAGTAAGGACAAACGATTACTATACTCAGAATAAGGTATTTTAAACTTAAATAATAATGACCGTGTAAATCTGCGCTGCACGGGCTCTACGCCATCATTTATCATTTCAAAAATGGTGATAGAAGATCAATTCAAAATTATAGAGTTATCGCTATTTTATCAACTATTCCTAAACTGTTTGAAAAAATCATATGTGATAAGCTATCTCCGCTGGTCGATGCTCAACTTAACGAACAGCAGCATGGTTTTAGGAAAGGGCGCTCTACCACTAATAACCTGATGGTGCTGGTTTCCCGTGTTCTTTGCAAAATGGAGAAAGGTCATCAAATTGACGCAGTTTACACTGACTTCAGCAAAGTGTTTGATCGTGTTAGCCACTCCATTTTGATATCCAAGCTGCAGCAATTCGGAATCGCAGGATCTTTACTAAGATGGCTTAGCTCTTACCTCCAAAACCGCTCACAATATGTGAAATTCCAAGGGCTTATCTCTAAAAAAATGCATGCTAACTTTGGAGTACTTCAAGGTAGCCATCTTGGCCCTTTGCTATTTAACAATTTTATATCAGACCTGTCGGAGGTTTTATCTGATGTACCTCATCTACTCTATGCGGATGATCTGAAAATTTTTCATACTGTAAAGTCGCCATCAGATGCCAATTTTTTTCAAATAAAACTAAATTTCCTAGATCATTGGTGCTGGACCCAAGGTCTCAGAATAAACTCCTTAGCAAAGGTGCCAAGAGAGCCTTTTCTGAGCCATGTGGCAGTGTGATTCGAAACGAGGCGATGGTTTGGTTATCCAGGCTGTCCTTTGTCAATTTCATACACGTAAGGAACGAAGGAATTCAGCCCAGCCCAGCCGACACATACGATTTCAAGTCCACAGCTGTTGTGGCGTATGCAAGCCGCGATACAAATATCTGTTGCAGTGGTCGCACAACCGTTAATAGAGGAACGGTGTGAAGAAGACTCAAAGAGCTAGAAGCACAGGATGATGGGCCATGATGAATAGGCGCAGTCAATTGCTGGCTTCCAGCCTGACGGACCCACTGACTTCGCTGTTGACTTCGTGTTAAAACCGGTGAGATAGTCGCATGGTCAGTCGGAGGTGCAGCATTAATGAAAGGAGAAGTAGGAGGTGAAAAACTTTCCACCGAAGAAGTCAAGGGCTGCTCGCGCTACGAGATTCTCACGAACTCTGATATCTCCATGTCCGCTGTGTCCAACTTTTCACATAAGGTGGCAAAAGAGCTCTTTAATTTGGTGATGGTATCCAGTGGATGAGACTGCCCGCCTCTTGTACAGAGTGAAATTCCTCAAGCTATAGAGTTGAAGAGCAAACGCCAAGAAGAAGCCCTCTCAGCAGCTGTACGTGGATTCTTAGTGAGTGCCTTTGCTGCTATGATTCTTGAAAGGTCATTTGTGTCATCCAGGATAAAGCTCCGTTGAAAATATATGCCACAAAGTTTAATGAGAGAATTCTCACCTGATTTTTTGAGTAGATGCCATCCGTCTGGTGGATACATTAGATTTTTTCACCAGTATGTTTTTATACCACATTCACTTGTTCCTCTAGGTCTAAAGCAGAAGCGATTAAGTTAATGAAGACTGCGAGACTAGAGGCATTCGTGATCTGCATTTGTTGGACTCATGACCACGTTAGCGAGAGTCATCGTTCAGAATGAAAATTTGTGACAAATCGATTCCAAATAAATTGTTCAGTACTCCATAAGCAACAATCGAATCGCCGCTTTACTGCCTACTGGAAAAAATAGTAGCGGGAATAAGGTTAATAAGGCTGCAACAAGCCGTAATAAGGTTTGTTGCAGCCGAATGTCATCTGTAGCAGGGCGTTGAACATTTTAAAGGCACGTGTGATCCGACATTAGTGCAGTATTCCAGTTAGGACCGCAGTATTCAAGAAGAGGCCTGACGTAAGTGTCATAAAGTTTCACCAAATGTGGGAACAATACAGCTGCAGAAGATTTACGAAAACGTTACAAGGATAGGTATACGGTTGCCGAGTACCCTGGTCCAGTTGTTTACGCAGTTAAGTAAATTTGTCATAGTAGAGCACCCCTTCACAAAATGTGGAATGAGGGTAATTTTCGTTATGTTTATATTTCGAAACTCCTGAAGAAATGAAATAATAACTGAAACTAACAATTCAGAGGTGATATTAAGAAAACCAAGAGACGAGGAGAAAACAAAAAATGCCAGAATATTCTACTTTTATAGTCCAGACGTTTTACACTTTCTCTGCCAAAAAATCCAAGTTAGGTTTTTTCAACAAAATTATATTTATTGTGAGATGAGAAACACCATGTGAAAAGTCGATGCCGAAACGTTTAAAGCGAGAAAGGCTAACTAAGGTCAAAGGCCATAAAACCAATGCTTAATTATCGGTTTTACCAAAAATTTGATGCATTAACTTTGTTCAACACTAATATTTGCACAAACGCTTCATACAAAAAATTTACGTGACACTAACATTTCTTGAGATATGAACCTGGGAAAACTTAATAATTTTTTTACATCACTATTCATAAACGATAGTGGATGATGTATGTATGGATATTTCCTCGAAATTTTCTCAAGCTTAAATCTCGAGAACTATAAGTTTCACGTAAATTTTATGCACATTTGTGTGCTGAAGGAATTTGATGCCAGTAAAAATTCACATAAAGCCAATAGTTGACGTGATATGTGAAAAAAATTAATTATCGTGACTTTTGAATTTAATAAAAATTTTTTGAATACACGATTTCGTAATGAACTTTTCACATTGTGTTTCTGATCTCACGATAAACTAAATTCTGTTTAATAACCTTAACATGATTTTTTGCAGAACAGCCTTTTGTTGTCTTTAATTCTGGGGCTATTAGCAGAAGAACGAAAATCAACGGAATCTAAAGCTTTAGTCTATATAGATTACGTCTACCTATTTTTGTTGATATAAAGACCCGCAATTTGTGCATTTAAACAGGTTGGTAGCAGTTTATTTGGCGAATCTATGCTGCTTTTGGGCAAGATCCGTCTGAAAACTGGAATAGACTGTGACTGGGCTAGACTCTGCAGACTACTCTCACTAAAATTTCACTAAAGCTTGAAAGGGAGATATAGGACGACAAATCATTATGGTAGACTGGTTGTCCGCTTTTTGAATTTAAGGTTTCACATGGAAAATTAAATGCACTTTGCTAGAAGTTAAGTTCAAAAATGATTGACACAGGAGCACAGAAAGATGAGTAAGAGCTATCAGGGTTTTCGGAATGTCATCTAAATTGCAACCAGTACTTGAATCCTAAGCAATTCAAATCTAAAAGTCTGAAGCAAATGCAGAGCAAGCGGAAACGCAAAAAAAAAAATCGTGCAAAGTATTCGATTTTTTTTTGAGAGGGGGAAACCCAGAGAAATGTTGGACCAAAAACCTCACATTTTCGTCGAGGAGTCGATGGGGCGATTCAGCTTAAATACACTAAGTTGAGGAACGCAGCCGCAACTCATTAAAGAAAAAATATTTCATATTTTCTAGATGATAGGATAGATGGTTCGATTTTTGCAAAATAAGTGGTCATTACCGATTTAGAATTTTTGTTTATGCCTCAAAGGAAGCTTTTTGCAATCCTCAATCCCATTTCACGTGCTAAATCCTTAACTTTAAAATTATTATTTAGAACAGCACAGTGAATAAAGCATCGTTGGACCATTTTGAGACAGCAATAGAGAATAAATCAAAAAAACTCTAGCGCACCTCAACCGCTAGAAAACTAATTTTCGAAGAAATTGTCTTTGAGTGACAAAAAAGTGTGGAAAGACGTAATACACTGTTTTTTTAAATCATATCAAACATTCCTTATCTAAAGCAACAAAACTCAACTATAACACATATAATTCAGTGCTGGCAGCACTTTCCCAACAAAGCAGCAATAAGTTTACCATAACAAGATCATACTCAAATCACCGTATCCTTTGAATTTCGTTCTCTTCGCAGGATTTCATCGAAGGTTTCAGCGGTTAAACGTTGTTTGAGGCTGCCATCCGAAAAATGTTCAAAACTCGAAAAATTTAAAAAAGAATTCCTTATTTTTATTGCGAATGCTTTGCATATGAGAACGTTGTTTGAAGCATCGGTTGGTGTAATATTTACGGAAATGGCTAATGCTGGTTAGCCTGTTTCAACAGCAAAGCATAATACATACCAATTCTGCTTCACGTTAAGTTAAACCCAACCAGTAAATTTCGTTTCGATTGAATCACTGCGCTGGAAGTTATACGAGTGAAAAGAATTTTAGGGTTACCATCCTCAAAACTTATCAAATTTTTAAAACGTTAATATTTGTTGTTAATTTTTATTGCAGGATCATTTCGATTTGGAAATCTAATGACATAATCGCTCAGTAAAGAAATTAAACAAAATTACAAAAATGGTCATAGCTTTCATGATTTTGGTACGAAATTTCTATGACTTTTGGTTCACAATAAAGTCCATTTACTGCGTGAACTTCGTTCTGATTTTTACACTGGACCGGAAGTTATAGGGAAAAAAGCTTTATTTTGCTGAACAAATTTGCAAGATTTAGGAGACAAAAATCACCATAGCTGGCAACTCTATTCTAATTTTTCAGCCAAATTTTCATCAAAGGCTACATAAAGTAAGATCCAGGTATTGGATGAATCTTGTCAAAATCTGATAGCTGAATCGGAAGTTATAGGCCAAAAACCGGTTTTTTTTCTGGGTGATTTTTCAAGATGGTACCACTGGCACAGGGTTGCCCGCATTTCAAAATCACTTCTATCAGACCTGGTCCTAGCTAATTCCAACATGCCCTGTAAATTTCACTATGATCGGATAATCCGGTCGTCAGTTCTCGTGAACAGAACTTTCGAGTGCTGAAAATAGAGGTAATTTGGTGATGGGTTGCCGTTCTTGTGCAAATCGGAATTTTAAAAATTTTAATTTGACATGATGGACAAAGGTTAAAGTTTATCAGTAAGTTGATTTTTTTGTCAAAAATCAAAAATTTTTCAGGAAGGTCAATGATTTGAAGGTTTTTTATTCAGGAGCCTGCCGTAGCTACAGGGTTACCCGCACTATCTTAAAAATCCACATGTGCTAAATTTTAGTCAACGTTAATACGCTCTGCAAATTTCACGATGATCCATTGTTTTTCTTAGAAGTAATGACAAATCAAAATTTGAAAAAAAATCCTTGCCTACTTTTAGGCACCCTGCACCCACGCACGGCTCACAATTTCCAATTTTTTATCATAAACAAGCTAAAAACATAATAAGTTTTCATTCCCAATACTTTTCTTTAACAAAACTTTACAATGCTTGGAAATATAGGAGTACCTCAAAATTCACTAAAACGCTCGCCGCCGCCAAAAGGTTTAGAATATCTGAATTTGAGAAAGTTGTGGACCTACCTACTATATACATCTACGTTCTCCGAAAATTTCAGCTCAATCGAATCGGCCACTCCAGAGATTATCTCCCTTAATCATTTTGCTGATATATATATATATATATATATATATATATATATATATATATATATATATATATATATATATATATATATATATATATATATATATATATATATATATATATATATATATAAGAAATATGAATTTTCGGCGAAACGAGTTTAATACTATTGTTCTTCGAACATTAGTAAAAACAAAATTTGATAGAAAGTTGTGGATATATTTCATAAGCTTCAATAGCCAAAAAGAATACCAATTTACTACGCCAATCTCAATAGTTATTCCAATCAACTTTTTGAAAATAAATGATAGGAGTCGTCGCTTCAAAAAATGGATATTTCTAGTTAGATAAAGATAATGATATAGGTAGACATGATGCAACGAAATATAAACAGGCGGAATTTTTAGTGAAAAATGAGGGCACATGATCAAAGATTTTGTTATTTATCAATAAAAGTTGTATTCTCTACGAATTTTGTTGAATTAGGAAAAGGATCATGAAGTCACAAAAGACGATAAAGCCAAAAAAGGAATCGATAGCCATATTGAGTGAAAATAAATATCCCATATTATACTTGGCATTTTCAAATAACGGCTCAATAAATTGAAAACAAAGGGAAAACAACTGTAAAGATAACAGGGAAGTTCTTCCAAGAAATGTTCATAAGCAAGGCAGGATTATTATAAATTATTTCATTCATTACTCCTTTCAATCGAACAGATCGTAAGTTTGCTTTTCTATTGTTTTTCTTTTCTCTATTTTTACGAGAGTCGTGTTCTTTCATATGTACTTGCTATCTGATAATAATCTTAGTTGGTGATCAAGAAGATGCTAAACAATACCTCAACTATAAAATAATATCTTGCGTCTGATTTCATTTGATGCTTTGGTTTGATTCGGATTTCCCCGTGGATTTCCCATCGAACATACTGATTATAGTGTTTTTGTTTTTATGAAAGATTGCAGCCCCCACTGTTATCATTAAACGCATTTCAAGGTGAGACTACAATTTAGAAGTACGTTTTATTAGTGATATAAAAAAAATCACAAGAAAGGTAGGAATGAAATTTACTCAAACTTATTAATATAATTAATAATATATCATAATTTAAGTAAATATTTTGATTTTTTGAAGCATTTCATTTCAAATTATGGAACATATAAACCAATGTCCACCGAAATTTGCCGTCAGAATTTGATATTTGTGTACACTCTGGAGTCACAATGTTCATTCGAAATAAATACCGTTTGAACTTTACCTTAAAAATATGTTTAAAAATATATGAATCTTACTCTGACCAAACAAAATGAAAATAGCATTTTTTACGTGTGTAAACAAAAAGGTGTCATTTTTAGCCATTATTTTACAATATAAAAAAACTCTAAACAATGATACTACCACAAATTGAAATTAATAGAGCAAATAATTTTGAATCACAGAGTCTTGTAATCGAAAACATTAACAATCAGGAAACTATTATACTAGGTATTACAATCAAACCCACCATACCTTAGCATTAAAAACATACTAAAAAACAGGTCTCGGCGACATCCCAAACATTGTTCTTAGAAAACTATGCAAAAAAAAGTCTGGTATAACTGACGAAAATTATAAATAGATATTTTCAAACTAGATATATTCCCAAAAAGTGGAAAATGGGGAATATAATTTAAATTTCTAAGCTTAATTAGGACAACTCAATACTAAGTCTGTAAGCCTTTTAAGTTGTATTGGCAAAGTTTTAAAGCAGGTTCTTAAGGACCATATAGATTAATTTGTAAATACTCACAATCTTCTTCTGCCAGAACAGTTTGGTTTTAGAAAAAAAGTTTACATTCACGAATCGAATACATAGAGTCAAGAAAAATGTTGAAAATTACATGGCCCGCCTTGAATCAGTCTGGTTCCTTACGTTTGACGTGCACAATGCTTTTGACTTCATTTAAAAGTGCGGTTTGATTTACAAAATGATGTCTAAATTTTCCTGCATACATTAGCAGCTATTAACATAGCTGGAAAATAAAACTTAACTCTGCGAAAGCAGAAGCTTTATTCTTCATATGAATAAAAAAGCCCAATAATATACCTAAACAACTATGCTGCCCTCCTAAGCATAAACGCTCTATCTGACATGTTTTTCATTTTCGAGTTAACACCGGATTCGAAAATTACATATCAATTACATCATTCTACAAAATATGAAAAACCTATCTTTTGTAAAAATCAATAGTGAAAAATGCCCTTTCCATATATCTGCATGCTGCAGACAAACACAAATTATTGACTATCTCCAAAGTTACTAAAATGTATATAGAAGACGGCAAAAAAATTTGTTGGAACCAAAACAGCATCGAATGGCCGGTAATCAGTCTGGATAAAAAAACTTATTTTCAAGCATAATGCCGATCCTTCTCTGACTAAGTGCGACCTTTACCTAAAAATGCTTTATTATCTGCCTCATTAATTGGAATTCAGTTCTTTCTACGGACAGCAAGCTGTTACGATACAAAAACATATTCTAGCCTATAATATACGGATGCCGTGTTTGGGACAACTGATTAAAAATCATACAAAATAAGATTCTAAAGTTAGCCCTAAATTCTCCATTTTTCTATTTCACTACTAGACTGTTGCGAAATGATATCTATAAAAATTATCTGAACAATTCAATTCGTAGATATTCACAGGTTTGATCGTCGTCAGAAATTTATCCGGTTGAGCTGTTACAAAATATTGCAACATCTTAGCATATAGCTCATCATTCAATATAATTACACAAATATATTGTGCCAAATAATGGTATATTTTAATAGTAATAGACGCTTTTTATTTATTTTAAATCGCATTAAGTAGATTGTAAGCTAATCAGCACAAGGGTTTTCATTCCCAGTTTTTTCCTGTTTGCAAAATCGTATTTTGAAATCGAATTAATTTAATTCAATTCCCATAAAATATCAGACGTGTTAAAGCTGATAAGATTGCTCTATAGCCATATCTCTAAGTTGAAAATAAATACATTGTATGTCAACTATATTTTGGTTGAACAAATTGGATTGAATTTTGAGTGCAATTATGTAAAAAAAAAAAGATTTTGCACCTTTTAAAATTGGAAACTAGAAACATTCTAAATTCTCAACTAGAAACGACATAAATTAGAAGCTAGAGTGTACACGAATTGAAAGAAAGTTGTTTTGAGAAAAACTCAATTGGAACCTGTCAATCACTGCGGCCAAGGACGCTGGCTTAGCTTCTCGAAGCATCAAAAAGAATTGAAAATTTTATAAAAAGATATTCTAGAATAGGTATGATAATTTGTGGAATAAAAAAAGACTCTGTAAGTATGGTTTGTCCCCTCAATCCCCTTAAATTTAATTTACCAATCTCGACAGTATTTTTCCAGAGATTTTTTTCAAGTATTTTCATGACAAATATGATATATATCGTCTTTAGATTTTAGTCCAGCAGCAAACCATTCCGTTATAGCTATATTTATTTTAATTTATTCTTCTTTGGGTTTTCTTAACATATCTGCCAAAGAATCGAAATACGTGTAGATTCAGCTACTTAGGCCTAAATCGGTCTCGAAGCTAGCAAATTGTTGTATTTTTGAATGATTGGAAAAAGTCAGGAAATCATTGTTTACTAGCTTGATTCATTCAATTGACCTAAACAATATATCGATACATAGATGGTTTGACCAATACGATAAATCTTCATGGCAGCGCATAATTTACAAACGTTTAAATTGTAATGATTATTATAATGATATTCCTCAAACGCTTTAGTTCAATTAGTTTTATCATTAATATGGAACATAGCATATTAAATCTCCCTAAAGTCAATTACACAACGATGAATGATTTCGCGTGCATCGTATCAACACATTTTTGCGTAAATCCAAATCATCAAAATTCTCAAACACATTATTAACAGCATTCAATTTTTGCAATTTTTTTAGCACACAGCTAACTTACATAGTATTATCATATTACTGAATTTTCCACGGTATCATATCACTCAAGTAAAAATTCACACTATCAGCTCAAAAGAAAACAGCCTTAGTAGGTGCACCAAATTAAATTGCAATTTTTCAGTTTTTTGTAGACAAAGCAATATTGCTATTAGTGCGGTCGATGTTTCTACTTGAAAATTTGCGAAGTGTGTAGATTTTCATTGATTGGCCAGAATGTCATCGATAAATTCTATTCGACTCTGACTTGATTGAACGCGATTTTGTTTTTCACTACGCAGTATATTATTGGACTAATTATTTTGCTACTGGATTTAATTGGGCCACTTCATATTGAACTTAGGCCTATTCGGCATTTAATTTACTATAAATACTGTCGTTGCGCCGAAAGAAATCATCAGTTCCACTGTTGCATTACAGCAATCAAAGTTATTTTTCAACCTTCAATCAAAAATTATCAAACCAAACCATCAAAATGAGATTCATCGTTTGTGTCATCCTTGTTGCAGCCTATTTCATCGCCGTTCAGGCTCAAACTTCCCAGCAGCAAAAAAATCAGGCTCAAAACGAAGCTGCCGCTACTGCAGCGGCCGCATCCGAGGCCCGGGCAACTGAGGCGGCAGCCATCGAAGACTACTTGGCGAGAATTCGCAAGGCTGCAGGATACGGAGCTCCATCAGCTTATGCACCAGCCCCGGCTCCAGCTTATGCACCCAGCTCATTGACCTACTCAGCACCCGCACCGGCCATTCCATGCTCCCGTGCTGTGGTTTTCAGCTGCGCCCCAACAGTCCAAGCTGCTCCATGCTCGCCACCACCATCGTACGCCGCCCCAGCTTATTAAGTCGTTCAGCATGACTTTTAGGCTATTACGAATTTGTAGTGTTGTTATATTTTTGCAGAAAACAATATGAAAATTGTCAAAAAGATTTTATAAAAAAAAATATTTTGAGCATAAAAATTAGTCTTTTTTTTAATCTTTGCAATCTCTATAAAATTCCCAAGATTCAGAACTTCACAGGATGACTTTTAGGAGACCACTATGCTTCTCAGGAATGGTTTTCTTGGTATTGCAGAAAAATTAAACAACCTTTTGAAACAATGCTCTTTCTACATATTGAATTGCAATTCTAGTCCCAAGCATAAATTCCGATTGCATTTCTACTTCAGTTTTCGCTACTTACCTGAATAATTCAACGGTGTCTTCAGTATTAAAAGTGCAATATCATGATGATATTGGCCGGACTTATAGTCTGGATGCACAATGACGTGACTAATTGCATGGTTAACAGAACGCGGTGCACAAAATCCAGTAGTTGCACAATCCGGATCCATTGCCGTATCGTATTCGCCAACTCGCACCGATGACCTTAAACAGTATAACATGCAATCATGAATAGATGTATATTTAGATTTATGTAGATATTACTAGTATCTAGCTTTAATAAATTTTTCAAGATTAAATAATTATTGGTGGAAATGAAAAAAATGGTGGCCTTAACCACTAATAATATTTTACAAACATTTGCATAATATATAGATATGTGAAAAAGAGGAAGATTGAAGATACTCACAATCGATGACCATCAGCTTTAGCTAAAGCACAGTGTGCTGCAGTCAAAATGACCCGTCTCGATATTATCGACCCCGCGCATGGATAGGCAATGCTACCACTGTTGACATCTTAAAAACAAAATAAATCGTTTGTTTACAAAAATATTATACTTTTTTCTTATATTAATGAGACAATTATCAGAGACAATTAAATGTCATATTTCGCGTGAAATTAAATCATATACAAAATTTGTTTATTTTTCGGGGTAAATATGGAGAATCTAAAGTATTTGAGTTGTTTATATACAAAAAAAAACTCTAGTGCACCTGAACCGCTAGAAATACTAATATCCGATGAACAGTAGAAGAATCGTGCAGATTTTGAGTGCATATTCTACCACAAGTGCTCCAACCTGTTTCGAGTGCAAAATCACTTTGATCTTAACAATACATTTAAACTCATAGGGTGAAAGGGATTTCAGGAATTTCAAGATTTAGGAAAACCAAACACTGCAAAACTATGAAAGCAGCATAACATAACATAAACAAAGAAAATGCTTAGTGCTTGCAACACTTTACCAGCACTGCAACTAAAAGTCTCCCACAATTGCCTCTCGTGAAAATCAAATAACTCAATCGATTTCGATTTTATCCGATGATTTCGTCGAAAGTTACAGGGTTAGAAAGATGTTTAGGGTCAAAAAACGAAAGATGTTTGGAACCAAAAAATGCCTAGAACTTAAAAAATGTAAACATTATTAACTTATTTTCATTATAAATGTTCGCGATATGAATACTTCATGTAAGCATTTATTTATAAGAAAATAGCAAAAAAACACTTCGCGCTGGCAACTCTTTGCTAGCATCAAAGCCAAATATAACACCATATATAACACCTGCCTCACAATAAAATCAACCTACTCTGCGAATTTCGTTTTGATCCGATGACTGTATTGGAAGTTATAGGGGTACAAAGAGATTTAGGGCTACCAGTCGCAAAAGTTTTCAAATTTTCAAAAACTTAATATTTGTTGTTTATTAATCGCTTGGTAAATATATTGCTAAATAAATACAAAGCCAACAATAGCTGGTAACCCTGTAATAGTTTTTTAACCAGATTCCTTCTGAATAATGCCTATAAAAAGTTCCATATATCGTATGAAATTCGTTTTGATTTCATGACTGCACTGGAAGTTACAGGGCAAAAAGCTTTGTTTTCTTGAGCGAATTTTCAAAATCCAAGGCACCAAAATTACCATAGCTGGCAGCACCAACCGAATTTTTCAACTAAATTTCTATCAAACACGGCTTAGAGTAAGATTCAGCTACTGTGTCAATTTCATGAAAATCTGGTAAATTCATTGGGCAAATAGCAGTTTTTTTTTCTTTAAAATTTTTTAAGATGGCACCACTGGCACAGAGTTGTCCGCAATTCCAAATCGTTTTTTATCAGATCAGGTTCTACTTAATCATAATACATTCTGTGAATTTCATTTGTATCTGATAATTGGGTCGTGAGTTCTCATGAACAGAGTTTTTGATGCTTAAAATATAGGTAAATTGGAAGAGGATTGCCGTTCTTGTCCGATGTGAAATTTCAAAAGTTTTTCTTTAGTTGTATAGACAAAGCATAAGATTTCTATATGAGTTGGTTTTCACAGTAAAATACGAAAATTTTTCAGGAGATTCGATGGTTTGAAGCTTTTCATTTTCAATGCCTGCCGTAGCTGCAGGGTTGCGAGCATGTTCATAAAAAAACTACACGAGTCTACAACTTAGTAACATTAATATGTCCTGTAAGTTACCAAAAGTTACCACAATTCAAAATTTTTCAAATTTTCCCAATCTCATTTTAGACGCCTAGCGCACATATAGGGTTAAAAATTTCAAAAAATTATCATATTCACTTTTGGAACACGTTCAAAATTCATTATCTAAAGTTTATTTTTGCGAAAGTCATTTGTTGACAGAAAAATAGGTATATTGGCAGCTCCAACCAAATTTTTCGACTAAATTTCTATTAAATGTGACCTACAGTAAGGTATGTGGTATAAATTTGGTGACCAAAACGGTATCTATAGGACGAAAAGTAGTTTTTTAGTGATTTTTCAAGATAACACTACTGTCATAGGGTTGTTCATAGTTCAAAAAGCAAAGCAATACATTCTGTGAATTTCAATTGGATCCGATTATCGGCTCGTGAGTTTCCATGAACACAAGTATCGCATGCTAAAAATGTAGGCAAATTGGACAAGGATTTATGTTCTTGCCCGATATGGAATTTCGAAAGTTTTGCTTTGGCTGTGTAGACCAAGCGTAAAATTTATATATGGGTTGATTTTTCTCTAAAAAGCGAAAAAATTTTCCGGAGCGATGATTTGAAAGTTATGATGATGAGTTATGTAGATGAGTTAAAAGTTGGGCTGCCAGCATAAGTCAACAACATAATACATAAGTCTACAACTTAGTACCATTAATGCGTTTTATCAATTTCATAATGACTTAATCATTCTGTCAAAAGCTATTATAATTCAAAATTTTTGAAATTCTTACGACCTTTTTTTAAATACATACCGCACATATAGGGCTAAAAATACAAAATTAACTTGCAAACTTAGTTTTTTTTTAAATGTAATCGTTTTTTGAAATATAATAAAGTACAACAGCATTGAATTATGTATAGGGACCACTGATGATGTACAAATTAAGTCTACTAATTTGACTACATGTGTATATATCACAACATTTTTTTAAAAAAAAACTTATATGCGCTGTTATATATATCCTCTGGTTTTCTGACTTGCATTTGCTTTCAGCAGAAAATCCCAAATGTTTTATTTTGTTTAGAAATATGCTAGCCAGAAGTTATATGTTTATCACTATTACATCTTCATTTAACCTGAAAGCTAACTTTCTACTTATTTTCTAATTAACAACCATTAACACAAGTTTTCTAAATGGGCTAACGTTTTTAATTTTCCATATCAAAATCAGATAGGTACCACCCACATGGGGCGCAATCTTAGCACTTATGGAACAGTTAAGCCTGCATAAAACATCATAGTATATTTGAAAAAATACCAGTCTTAGAGCTTTTCCCTGTTAGATCTCCCAGCTGAGGGGAAGAAAAAGACGGATTGTAGCCTTTAAATGTGAGTCAACTTCGAGTATCTCAGACCGTATATGTGTAAAAAAATATATAAGAAGACTGGACTTGAAAGGCTGAGTGTCAAATATTTTCAAAGCTGATACATATTAACATGTAATTAGTTGATTTTAGTACATCTTCACGTTGTCAGAAATGGTATAAATCTAAATATTTAAGGTTAGTCATAAAGGCAGCTATTGCCACAGCCAATTTGCAAGTATGAAACATAAAAACATGATTTTGAATTTCCTTTCCAACATGCAATAAATTTTATAATAGACAATAAACTAATTAAAATTGGTGCAATCGATTATGTTAAAGAGTCATATGAACTTATTTCAATTAAAACAGTCCATCAAAAAAATTCATTGAATCTTTTTTCTATTGCCAATTATTGTAAATTACAATTTTAATTTTAAATAAAATTACAATTTTTTAATTTTAAATAAAATTGCAATTTTACGAGTATATACCCTCCATATATTTAATTGATATGTCCTCCAAATTTAAAAAAATTAAATCAACAAAAGTAAAGTAAAGTGACGAAAAACTCACTCTTAAATCCAATTCTCGCTATGAATGGAAACGATCCTAGTCCTCGATAGAATTGTCCTTGAACTAAACTTTTACCGCACATTTGATTACGTTCCAATGGACTTGTGGGACAACAAACATGGGGCATTTCTTCAGTGCCACCACAAAATGTCGAACGATCGCCATAATAACAACTTTTTGCTATATTAAGAAGCATCGCTGAACAATCTGACAGTGGCATACATTGATTTTGTCCGGAACAGGAAGTTTGAGCGGCATGAACTCGCGGATCTATATAACGACTTGAAGCTGGTGCTTGATCGGTTGTATCGTACGTTGATGAATCGATAACAAGATGGCCTAGGAGAAGTACAGAGGAGAAATAATTTTCTTTAAATTGATAGATATAATAATTGATAATAATAATTGACTATCCTCTGAAAGATTTTGTCATAATTTTATAAAAAAATAAATGAATCCAAAATGTTTCTCTTTATCATTAATTTATTATTTTATTATTATTTATTTATTTATTAAGTGAAATAATATCTTATTTTTACAAAAGTCTTACAATTTTCACATTTTAGTTTTCTACAGATTAAGCTCACCGGTGTAAAACTACTCAGAGTAAACTGGGCTGCAAAACGTAGTGAATAAAGAAGAGAAAAGTTAATTTAATGTATGTTTATTTTGAATTTATTTTAGGGAATTTTCGTTTACTAAAAAAATCACGTTCCGTGGATTTTTTTCAAGCCACTGCTAAAAGGACAAAGTTAGATCTGATCTGTTAGATTTTTTATTTTTGTATGTGACATCAAGTGACCTCAACTCATTGCTGAAGTAAATTGTTTTTTGAATACAACAAAAATAAATAAATGCAAAATAATGCTCATGTTGGTCCATTTAAATGGGAAGAAAATAAGAGTAGGTTCTAAATAGGAGTGCATATTCCTAAGTCTATTGAAAAAAGATGGTAGCTTCTAAATGCCGCATACTAACTTCGCTTTTTTATCCTTGCTCTCGTGAGTAAAAAAAGTGCCTGGACGTCTACCAACTACTTCGACAATTGAAATTTGTAGAAAACTGTGAGGATATAGAAAACACTCACTAGGATTCTTTGAAATTACCACAAACCGTCCATAGAAAACGCAGAAATGAGTAAGCAAAATCATCTAGTTTCCAGTAGACAAGATTATTGTCAGACGAATTAGAGAATAGTTCCGATATATATAAAATTGCGCAATAATGTTGATTAAAATTTTTCATCTGCGCACGCGAAAACGACATCAAAAATTGTCGTGGCTCTACCGTGACTCACAAATATAGATTTGATGACCAGACCAGACCAGACTTGATGGTGATGCATTTTGAAGAAAATATACTCAACAATAAACACTTTTCTAGATTATATGCACGAAACTTTTAGTGCGGTTAGACTTTCGCTGCATGCAACGTAGGAGAAATTAATTTTGAAGATTAAAGAAGGGCTGAACATAAGTTGAACGGATCCTAATAAATACATGTAATAAGGACAACACACTTTTGACATTAATCTTCAAGAGCAATACGAAGAAAGGAGAGGAAAATATGCATAGAGGTTGAAATACTATTGAAAGGTTTTAAGGACCTGAGAACAAAACCAGATAAACGAGAAGTCGCAGAGACAATGTACACGATCTGCTGGTCAAATCTAAGCTTTTATATCGGATACAACGAGAAGATCCTTGAATTTTTCGACTTCACCAAAAGAAAATGACAAAGGCCAGTTTCCTATGGGTATAAGACATTTGTTGACATTCCGAGTCATTAAGAGCAAGAGAATTGGTCATACATCAGTTATTCAATGAGTGGTAATCATTTTGCAGCTGCTCGCAATCTGGCACCAAATCAATTAATGTAAACATATTGAAATCTTCAGCACACAATAAGGAAGATAAATTAATGAAGGAAGTGATGTCATTAATAAAAAGCAGAAACAGAAGGGGACCAAAAATATATCCTTCCAGAACTTCAGAGATTGGATAAAAGGGATATGTAGACCAGGAATTCACAGTGACTACATAGATGCGAGCCTATATGTAGAAGAAAAACTAGGAAAGAAGCAAGTCAAAGAATCTATAGGCTTCTAGCTTCAAGAGTAGCAGCTCATGGTTAACAAAATAGAAAGCTTTAGAAACATAAGCGTATGAAACGCCTACCTGCTTTTGTTGTCCCAAAGCAGATGCGGCAGTATTTATGGACGACAAAAAATTTCAAAGAGTAAACTTTCTCTTTCAAAAAATCGATGTTGCTCTTGCACTGGTATGGTTGAACATGGGTAAAAAGCTTGCTATATATAATACATTCAAGAAGTTTACTAAAGTATGAAAGAAACGACGCAAGGCAATAATTGAAAACATAAGCAGCGTATCGAAAAAATATTTGCAATCACCATTGCGGTAGAAAGCTCTAGAGGCCGACAATAAAAAATAATGGATAATCTAACGCACACAAAAAAGAGGGGAGAGATTTTGCCACGACTTCGGGAACACCATCTTAGCCAAGACCTGTGCTATTATTGAGGTGGAGCGTTAAGGAATGAGGGATGCTTGATGAAGTAGGTGGTGAAGGCTGGGAGCAGAAGGTTGGAAAAAAGTAAGCAAAAAATGTTATCAAGGATAAAACAACGCTATCTTATTAATTAGACATAATCAATGTAGCAATAACTTTTCGCCTCAAATCGCAATTTCTTTTATTCGATCACGTGTGCTCCAAACTTGTGTCCTTGTACCTTTTACGAGCTATATCTTTCTACTTCAAAGCAAATGCCACTTCAGAATCGAACCAAAGTGCGTCATTAGACTTGTTTAGGCGATAAATGGGTGTGATGACATCAGAAAGGAATCCGTAAAATGTATGCGTGGCATTAACCACGTCTAGTCCCCATAAGAAGGAAAACCAATTGGCCGACTTTATTGCAGAAGTCATACGCGGGAAGTTCATTTTAAGAAACATGACATGGGGCTTACAGAAATGCTTCTTCGAAGAATATTGAACAAATAAGATTTCTATTTAAAACGGAATATGATGAGAATCGGGAGTCACATATGGTAAGGGTGTGAGATTCAAACGAACATGGTTTAAATTTTTGATTTTTGTATTCAGGGCTGTGTTGTTTTGCGAGATGGAGCTCAAAGTCAAAGATAGAAATCACAAAGTTACTGGAGATATGCGGTTCGTTGATTAAAAAAACGGAAAAAAATAACCCAATTCTACATTACACAGATTGAAATCTTCACATATCAACAGAATGGCGGTTGAAAAGCGAATGTTGAGGTGTCTAGAGAGTCCCACAAAGAAGCTTTAATGCACTGACACAGGGCTGGTGCAAGGAAAACAAACAGAAACAACGATTACAATCAGAGCTAAGAATACTTGAACTACATATATTGAATCACTACAAAAGGTTTATGTGAGAGACCTTCCTAAAAAAATTCTAACAACTTAACAATAACAATTGTGCAAGTCCTTAAAACGTGTGCATTTCGTTAATAAATATTACGACTACGATTTACGGTTCAGCGATCCTTGAAGTTCTAGAGTGAAAATTTTGTCATGATGCAAATTTAACCATGGAACAAATAAGTTAGCAAACGACTCTACAACCAACGACGAAGAAATTACAAAGGAGCAGAACACTCAGCTCTTTGAAAAATATCTACTTGAACTTTTTTCACACAGTTCTTCTGTAAGATAGAGCTATTTTACACACCTCAAAGAACATATTCTATTGTCGAGAATCAAAAGCGTCGAGAATTAAAGAAAAAATACCATAATTAGTGACTGATGCATACTATATCAGCCGACTGCTTCAACACAGGATCTGATCTTAATATCATATTCAGCACTTATTCTATGTGGTTTTTTCTATTACTGTATCAAGTCGATTCAGTTTCTTAGTTTATTCACTAAACATTACTGAGTAACACGCCAAGTTTGTTCATAATTGAAGTAAAATATGGCAACGATTGGCTATCAATATCTTAGTATATTATATATTAGTATATAGTATATTATATATTAGTATATAATATATATACTAGGGCCGTGAGCGATGATGAGGTTGAACAGAGCTGCAATAATCCTCATCAATACAAGAAACAAGAAAACTGTCTGATTTCAAATGTGCATTTTACTTTCGCATTTTACATGATTTCTTAAACAGTAATATACTTCTCTCGCATCTTCTGTTTTCTGTTTTTTGGGGCTCAGTGGCTTAAAGCATCGATTAACAATGTTCCTTAATAAAGTCGAGGATTTTGTTCGAAAGCGTTTTGGCTATGTGAAATTGTGAACTTTATTTTGTTATTTATTTTATTTGGCTCTCTGCATTCTTGCTATTAAAATTCTTACTAAATTTTTAATATTATTTGTGACGATTTTGAAACATTCACTAGAAATAATACAATTTTTGTAACCTTTTAAACTCTAATCATTTTAATAGTAGTGTATTAGAGAAACAATTCATTCCACAGGGAAAAAACCACAATGCAAATTGAAATTACCGAAAGATCCTTCTTCAGCACTTATTCCATTAATCCACAATACACTCATAAATATAACTGTTGATTTACTAAATCCTTTAAAATACATCCAACTTCGCCTGGACATTTTCATATTCGATTTTTATTTTCAAAACACTTCTATGTAATTTAACCCACAAACTAAATCACTAAACTACCAACTTCGCATTTAATTTCGCCTCGAGATTTCCGTTCCGGACCGGTCAAATTCAAATTTAAAACTAAATACTTTTTGATAATATATTTCAAAGATGACTGACTGATTGCTCATCTCATTTCATCTCTCTCACTGAAGATATCGTTACACATGACAGTATCCGCACACAGGCGAATAAGCAGACAGACAGGTGAACATCAATTGTGAATAAATATTTGTAATTTGTAGCTACGCAAATTTTTTTTTTCATTTACTTCCGGTCAGCACAAAAATAAATATAATCTAGCATGTGTATTAGAAATAAATATTATAGGGTCTCTGTCATGTGTAATACGGAGAAAATTGTGGAAATGAATATGATAGTTACAAACACAGATGGAAATGCTGAAATATTACACGCTTATAGTAAGTTTTATACATTACCTGGTGGTGCCTGAAATATATACATACATAGGTAGTATTTATGTTAATATATGTAGATCACTTTTCATGGCACAGATAGATTAGAATCAGATCATGATCTGTCTCACTGACCAAACTATCGCTATGATTCTCAAATGGCAATATAGTTACATGCATTGGTCACACTGATCACTAGAAATGAAAGCCTCCAACAAGGCATCATGCAAATGGTATCGTTTAAAAGTTGTCACGCATATGTTCTAATGAATTTCCTGAATAGGTTCGAAGCTGAAAGTTATCTGCCTAATGGATCGGTTTTCCCTGAACAATTTTTGTATACACCAGGGTATTTTAAATGGTGAGTTGTTTTTGAGGAGGAAGCTAAAACTCATAGTTACATGTCAACTATTATATTTATCTGTTTTGATGTAATAATCCGTTATTTTTTGTGTTTTATCAGAATAGATTCTGTTTTGAAATACTAGTTGTTTTCAGCTTAAATTAATTAGTCCAACAGGCTTAAATGTACTGAATTCTGTTTCAATTGAATAACTATATTTTACATAAATTCTAACCAAATAAAAACAAAAACCAATGAATTGATAAAAGAGCTTGGAAGTAAAGTTAAGTGGCTTTGCAAGAAATATGAAACAGCACAGCGCAAAAGCCGTGAGGGTAGAATTACACTTCCGGTGGAAAAAACCGTGAGTTCTTAAAAACTATTAGCTGTGAAATTGCGCAAATTACTAAAATAAGTGTCAAGCCTATTCCTATTCCCTCATATGCAGATGTGACCAGGGAAAAGTCAATTAGCGTGGTTAAAATGAAAAAAATTAATGAAGGTATAATCATTAAGCTAAAAAATGAACAAGATACTGCTAGTACGATGAGTGACATTAAAAAAATCAACCTGGTAAAATTGAAAATACCTGTTGATTTTACGAAACGCCTTAGAAATGGAGGTATATTAATGAAATCTAATAACCAAGAAAATAGTAAGGTTCTATTAAAAAAAAACCTAGAAGACAACTTAAGATCACTATATAAAATTGAGTGCACCAAGGAGGAACTGCCTCGACTGATGATAAGAAAAAATACAGCACGCAAGAGCTGAAAGAAGAGATAATCAGTCTAAACCATAACATAGACATGAATGATAATTTCGAGGTGGTACATACTGTATGAGTCTGGTAAAATAAACAAATAAATGGATACCGCCATAAACTTGCAATATGCCAGGCAAAAGAAGTGTGAGCCAAATGTGCCGGGAATCATCTTACACACGCATGTACAGTATCATCTTTAAAATGCCATAATTGCAAAATTAAAAATCATCTGCATACACAACATTGTGCAGACAGCTATGAGCGCCCGGAATTTAAGAGAATCGTTGAAGTTAATCAAAAGTGAGTCAACTATGAATCGTAGATGAAGAGCAAACGAAAAAAATAGTCATTCAAATATCTTCTACACAAACGTTAGAAGCATTCGTAATAAAGTTGACGACATTAATATTTATTTATGTTCCAATAAAAACATAAATGTTGTTCTTAATGAAATATGGATATATTGCAACGAACAGGAACTTTACACGCCTAGAGGATATACATGCTATTTTTGCACAAGACAATCAGGCCGTGGAGTAGGCACAACAATACTTGTGAAGTCAAACATTCGCTCAAAGCTTGTCAGCATGTCTGCTAAATATAATATTATAGTAGTGTATTATAGTATAATATTATAGTATAGTATACTCAATTTTGGAAAAATTAACGTCGGCCCCTTTTAAAAAGCACCAAATGAAGAAGACCATTTCTTTCTGAATCATATCGACGAATTCTACTTGACTATTAAATTAATCACTGTGGCAGATACAAATATTGATATTTTAACATCTTCTGCCATATCCAGCGAATATCTCGATATGATTGCTTCAAATAATGGAGTTGAATTTAACAAGACAAAGCCAACACGTATCACTATGATGTCCAAAACACTACTCGACCATGTGATCATAAAACATCCAAACATGAGTGAACGTATATGTCTTACAATGATGATGACTGGCCCGGCTTAGACCATAAAGTTGTCAACTAATCCATCAAAAATTTTATCAAAGCTAAAATACGGCCTAAAAAGATATCGATGAGCAGAACCAATAATAAAGATTTCTTGAGGAACGTCATCAATAATCTTCAAAAGTTTCCAGCTTCCAAATTTGATGATCAAATATGTTCACTTATACCGCCCCTGTTCATCGAATTAGGACCACTGACAATTTTTATCATTCCTTAGAAATGTTTACCCGTAGCGTCATAAAAATGCGGGTTTTTCCGAATAAAATTATCTTATCTTGTTCTTAGTGGCGGCGCCAACATAATGTGTGCGCAGTTACGACCCCATAAAGCCTTTATCCCTTTTTCGGGGCAATGGTTGACCTGTCCTTCTGAATGTACGTGTTTAGTGAGATTTGTGTTACTATATCAAAAACTCATAAATCAGCATTATTCGGAATTTGTTAGGCAAGTGATTATTTGTGAGTGAAAAGAGTGTTTTGTTTACCTATTTTGAAAAAGCAGGAGTAATAAACAAAGCTGAAAATATTGGACATTTTAAAAGTGCAGTGAATTTTGGTAAATTTTGTTGGAAAAAACCAAAATGGGAAAGTGCAAAGATATTACCAATGAAAAAAACTCAGGTGTAATTGCTCTGTTGAAGATCGGAACACTTTCTTTTCGCGAGAAGAGAGAAAGTATCTCACCAAACTGTGATAAGAATATCGAAATCGCTGGAGGGAAATCAAGCCAAATCAAGCAAAAAACCAAAACTCACCGCAAAGATGCGTCAAGCTCGGTTGCAGTGGGCAAGACCTTACTGCCACTATACTGAAGCAGATTTTAAAAAGGTATTTGATATTTTTAAACCGCCTTTATCTGTTTAATGATCACTCAAAAACGAAATATTAATAAAACGAATTTTTCTAGAATGTTTTCAGATAGTATTTAGTGACGAATACAGGTTAGAAGCTGTTACGGAGACCCACCAATTCGTTTTTAGAAGGCCAAGAGAGCGGTATAACGAAGAGCGGGTTGTAAAGATCGTGAAACATCCTCCATCCACAATGATATGGTCTTAAATCTCCGTCGACGGACCTGGAACCTTGTTTTTTGTCGACAGGACAATGAACCAGGATGTCTAAAGAGAGGTCATCGAGGACATTCTAATACCGGATTTTAATTATTTAAGGTCTTGTGAACTTTCTGAAACCTTTATGTAGGATGGTGCACCCGGCCACACTGCCCGGTCATTAAAAAACATTTTTTGCGCCCATAACATTCCCTTTCTTCCTTGGCCAGGTAATTCTCCTGATTTAAATCCAATTGAAAATGTTAGGAGTGTACTCAAAACAAAAGTGTATTCCCTTCCTAACCCTACACTAACGATCTTGAAGCAAATTATTGCAGATGTGTGGGAAAATAGCCCCGAAATCCAAGAAATGATAGAGCGATGCTATGTAAGCATGCCAGAACGTATAATTGTAGTTATTAGTGTTAAAGGTGGTCCTACGGAGTATTAAAATATTTTTTGAAATATGTTGTTCAATAATTAATAGTCAATAAAACAATTATCCAAAAACCACAAACAAGAAAAGGACAAACTTCAAGAACTTTTTGAGTGGTCCTAATTCGATGAACAGGGGCTGTATGTTCACTTCAATTCATTTAGCTCCCAAATTTAATGATCAAATATGTTCACTAATATGTTCACTTGAATTCATTTACGTCCTACTAGACCTATTGAAATATCTGATATAATCGACGACCTTAAATCAAAGGTTTCTCCTGGTCTGGATAGTATAGCATTAGAGGATATTAAATTGCTAAAAAAAATCATATTTTGAAGCTTCTAACTACAATAATAAATAAACACTTAGCAGCTGGCACATTCCCCGATTGTCTTAATCTTGTGAAAATCATTCCAATCCAGCAGATTAATTATCGCCCAATAGCTGTCATAAGTGTTCTAAATAAAATATTTGAAAGAGCCATTCAAAAACAATTGCTGCAAAATTATTAAGACTAATTTAATTTTGACACCAGTTCAATATGGATTTCAAGCGAGCAGTACTGGCCTACTTAGCGCAAAACCGGTGTCTCAAAAAAAAAAATGGTAAAATTGATTTTTATAACATTAGAAACCTTAAAGCAATACGCATCTATTGAACTAAGCCTTTTAATGGTATCTTTTTTAAAATATATGGAAAACACCTTAAGACAATTTTCTAAATCTAAGTACCCGATGCATCCAAGATTCATAGCTGAGCGGAAGACCGCTCACCGAGAAAAGTGGAGTAAGGAGAATCCCCCACCAGCTCCAAACGAACCCAGTTCCTCGTCGCCTATCTCAGTTTTACCTTAAATCACTAAGGGAATTAGAGGTATATCAATATTACTACTTTTACAAAATTTCAATTATCTCGAAACTTGCTTTCATTGAGATACCGCTTCTGCGCTTAGTAGCACTAGCAGCAATATTAGATGCAGTGCATTTCATCAACAATGAATTGGATAAGGGCGACTATGTAGCGGCAATCTTCGTGGATCTGAAAAAGGCCTTTGACACCATTAACCACGAAATCCTGCTTCAGAGGCTCGAAATATACGGAATCCATCACAACTTCAAGCTGTTGATAAAGAATTATCTGTTCAACAGGCGTATCATTACAACCAACAATATGCATAAAAGTCAGGAGTGCACTATAAACATCGGCGTTCCTCAAGGATCAATACTTGGACCATTACTGTTTTTACTGTACTTTAACAGAGTACAGGACATTTATCTGTTGGGAAAAATAGTTTTATTTGCTGATAACACACTACTGCTGTATTTCAGTAAAGATGAATTGATTTTCCAGTAAAATATAAATGATGACCTAGGAAAATATTGTAATTGGCTCGAGCAAAGTAAATTAATTATAAAAATCCAAAAGACTAAATATTTATTATTCCAATAAAAAAAAAGCAAGCTGCAAATTAATCACAAATCAATGGAATAAAATTGGAAAAGGTCAACTCAATTAGATACTTAGGGTTAACTTTAGATGAGAAAATATCTTGACTACAACATATATATAACATCAGACATAAAGTCGCGCCTATGATAGGAATCCTAAATGATAGGAATCCCAAAATATGATTTTTTATCTCTCAACATCAAACTTCAAACATCAAACTTTATTTTGTCGAACATCTCTTATGGAGCAGTTTTGTGGAAGACTAATCACTAGGACTATCAAGACTATATTCAAAATGCCAACTCTGACTCCAAGTTCAGATGTTAAAATAAATAATGTGTCTTGAAGAAGGAAAGCTAATAGTTAAGATACTTAACAAAAACTGAAATGGCCATATGTTCTAAGAAATGTTGGAGAAATAACTCAGCCAGCCACAAGATCGGCGAATAACCTTGGAATTAAAAAAACTAGGACAGATCGTTTGAAAATGGATCCAGTGCACCAGTCTTTGGCTTATTACTATACCTTACTTCATGATATAAGAAAATCTGCGAATTTGGTTAAATTTAAGGAAAATCTACCATCATTTCTTTCACAAAGACAACGAAGACGCCAACCAGAGTTTTTCTAAACTTTTCTCTGGGCATACATATGTATGTCTTGACGACAAGAAATAGGTGATATTATCTGAAGACAATAGTGTATAATGAATTCCTTTCCCTCATACCAATATTTAATTGCCTGGGAAGTACGAAAGTAACATATATTTTGATTGAGTGATGGCGATGGTGGAAGGAAGGAAATGTAAAAAAAAAAAATTAAACAATCATATGCTGAGATTATTCAATAAAATCTTCATCAATTGATCAATCTTAAATCACTAAAAACCGCGAATATATTTGAAAACGAAATTCAAATAGAATGTGCCCATAATTGAAGTAACTCTATAATTTATTAAACAATGCTTGATTTTTCAATATCAAATGACTAAACTTTTCCCAAAATCACAGTCAAGGTGAAGCTTGCAACTTGTTCCCCTATCCTAGCAAAACCATCCATATCCAATTAAGTAAATTCTAAAATACCATATTCAAATTCAAATCCAATCGAAAGTATTTCGATTTTACTCTACATTGTACCATTATTTGATTACAATGTTTTTTTTTTATTTTCATCATACACAAGCGTTTGGTGGTTCCTAGAATCTACCAAAAACAATACGCTGGTCACCTTCGAGGGTAATTGAACGTATAAAACGTTTTTTGTGATACATATGCAAAAGTATGTGTGTATACATGCTATCTACTCTACTGTCATACATTTAAACGTTAATGATTAATGACAGGTTCAATGTAAATTTATATGTTAGCTTCCCTATTTGATTTTTCGGTTTAGTATCTACATCGGAAATTATACACACGGGTCATGGCTGGTGCGACACAATAATTATTGGGATGCTATTGTTACGAGTAGTTAGAATTGGAGATATAGGCGTACCTATAATATTCGTACGACGAATGAATTGAAAACAAATAAAATGAGATATTATGCATACAAAGGCAAGTATGAAATAATATAACTTCGAAAATCGAATCCACCCAAATATTTTAATCGCCAGGTGAGTGATAGCTATCACGCAAGGAAAATTTAAATCACTGCATTTATAGGTTGATGGTACACAGCAGATAATTTCATTTCAAATACGATTTCATGCAAATTATATTTTGTGCACTTTCCAATAGTTCCAATCTAAATGGCAGGAGTGCACCCTGGTTAACGTTAAATGATCAAAAGATTCTCGATATGACTTGGCATGTTCAATGGCTTTTACGGTTGCGATCTCTGATTAGAATATTCGGACTATGTATTTCATTGACCACAATGGCGCGACCTGGCAATTTATGTCGGGTAAATGGCCTAACCTAAAAGACAGAACTGTTGCATTTCAGAAAGTGCCTCTGAAGGAGGACCCATTTAAAACATAACGGTTAAAAAACTTTCCAGACACCAAGTACGTTAGACGATGGACGTAATGGCAAGCAACTGAAACCGAGACACAAGATTGAGCAGATAAAATAAGTTTGACTTCACGATGAGACCCAAAATCCAAAGGATTCCTCTACCTAGAACCAATACCCAAGAGCACAGTACCGGACCATCAAGATCTGCGGTGGTATTTCCGACCACCAATTTGTAAAATAATATATCTAAGCACGTAAAGTACGCCATCCTCAAGCTGGAGGAAACGTTTGAGGTAATCTCCAAATGGCGGCTAAGTTGGAAGAAAGCGGAGATAGAGTAGCAACGAGTGATACGCCTATAATAGGGCCCATTGTTGCTAAGCCTCGCGTCTTTTATCAGTCCCAGAGTCAAGTCCCAAAGAGATGCAGGAGACCAGGATTAGAAAATAAATTTCTGCTTCTGATCTTGGGACGTAGTTCTTCGTGGTGGAGAACAAAAATAAAGAAAAGTAAATCCATTGAGGTAACGTATTGGAGAACTATCCATGATTTCGTATTGAATGGTATCCTTTTGGTGAGGCTGATTTGTTTGGGCATATCAAATAGTGAATTAAACATCTGTAGATCAGGACAAGGTGGTTTTTCCTGTAAATATTTCAAGTAACCTGGAAGATGGTTGCTGGTGAAATTTTTTTGTGGACAAACTGTAGGTCTTGTCAGTGTTGTTCCAGGAATATCGCAGTCTTCTTTCTGATACTTGACTTTTGATCACCGAAGAAAGTTAATGCTGGTGTAGGCATCGTCGATTTAATCGAAATCTAAAAGAGTCCGGTTGTTTGTAGGTTCCGGGAGTATTATCAGTCGTATGGAGCATGTTCTTTCCTGGACGTACTTTAACATTGAAAGTTACATCGTTGCTGCAGAAGTCAATAACACAGCTCGTAACTGGCTATGCTGACTCTTGCTGCAGAAGTTGGAACCACACTCGTTGAAATCGTTAAAAGAATTATCAAAGACTGATTGATAACGTTGATGAACATCCCGCCGTGGTAGGTTGGGTTCCACTCTATCCAGGCTTCTATTTGAAAACTAGGAAGGGTCCTTCCAAACTCATTAAAGTACTCCTTCCAAGACAAGAGAAAAATATCTACAACATTCGAGCTACTTGTCACTTAATGTGCCAAATTGAACCTCAAAAGCCTCAAACAGGTCAAGGGCAATGCCACAACTACCAGCAGTATGGTCATTCAGCCACCAACTGTCACGCCCAGTCTCGGTGTCCCACCACCACAAATTCTGAACCAAACAGCCTGAACAAAAACCGAAATGTGTCGATTGTGGCAGAGAGCATCCCGCAAGTTATGGAGGTTGCCCCTAAAACCCCACAAATTAAAAAAATATTCTGCTCAAGTAGCCATAACTACTTCAGTTTCATCTCCTTCCCCAACAAATATTAGCAACCCAAGGAATAAAAGAATCTCTGTGAGAGTTAAATCAGCGACTTCCGCCAACTGCCCAAACCAATTGGGGCAGTTTCTCACCATCATGCAAGCACAACTTCAGTGGTCCAGGGTTTGTTCCCCGCCCAATCGTCAACAAAACGGACTCCCTTTACTCAAGGTAAATGATTCGAGCAAATTGTGTATCCATCCTTTCGTGGAATGCAAATTTCATACTGCCAAAAAAAGGTGAACTAATTCAATTTCTGAGCGATTGCAGAATTGATATTGTTCTGATCCAAGAAAACGAGCCCCGAACTATCACTTTACGGAAATTATAGATTTACTGGTAGGGGAGGAGGCACAGCAGTGCCCTTGAGAAGACATGTTACCCATAATGTTACCCAAATCCCTACCCGCTTACAGTCCCCCCAACGTTTAATATATTTTCGAAGACTTTCGTGCACTATTCGCTACCGAAGGCTCTATCTTTCAAGCAGGACATCTCAATGCTTACAATCGCGCATGGGGATCAGTAAGAAATAACCAAGTGGGGAAAGAACTTTATAGCTTTGCTGCTGATAGTGTTTCGTGTTTGCATATTCTCGATGACCCCACTCACTTCGGCCCTATCTACTGTCATGTCTTAGGCATTGGCTTATCCAAAAAGATAAATCAGAGTGTACTTATAAAGGTATTAGATGAGCTCCCTTCGGATCATAAGCCAGTGTTTTTCAAATTGAGGATATTTTCATTGACGCCCAAATCAAGTGGAAAATAACTACAAACTGGCAAGCCTTCCAGATTTCTCTGTCCAATGAATGCGTCCAAGTGCCAGAACGGCAAGAGATTTAGAAGAAACCATTGAGCTCCTCACCAATAAAATCACTCAGGCCAAAGATACCTCCTCGACCAAAATGTCGGTTATGGACAACCAAGACCCCTATTTTCTTCCAAACTCTATCAAAATAATCATAAAGTGGAGGAATCAAATTCAAAAACGAGCAGGATTTACTGGCTATCCCAGAATGAAGCAGGAAGCTAACCGGCTAACCAATGTCATTCGTGACCAGATTAGAAAATTAAAGAATGAGCAGTGGCAGCACTTCATGAGTAGTCTTGATAGTAGTGCTGAGAGTGGTACACTCTCGAAAATTTCTAAATATTTTAGAATTAAGAATAAACGAAACATACCACTTATCCACTCGTCCTCTGGCCTTCAGTATGGTAATGCTGATAAAGCCGAAGCCTTTCCAGATTCTCTAGAACTTCAATTTTGTAAGAACACTTCTGTAGACGATGATCTCGAAGAAGAAGAACACATTGAGCAGGCCACGGCACAGATATAACACACCACAACTCCAAGGGGAGATTCAATTAACAAGAAGTCAAAAGTTTGATCAACAGTCGAAAAATAAGAAAATTCTCAGGTCCTGATATTATTACCAACCTATGCCTTCACCACCTGCCCGATAATATCCTTCAGAGAGTTTCAGATATCATCAATGCTATTTTTTGCCTCAAAAGCTACCCAGATTTTTGGCCACAGTCATAGTCAAGCCCGGGAAAGAATTAAGCTTCCCTTAAAACTGTCGTCCAATCAGTCTCCTTTTCTCTTTCGCTAAACTCACGTAAGACGTGTTCCTCTCTCGTTTATAAGAGAAAGTTCTTTTAAATAATTCTCTGGTTGGTTTGGTTTTAAACAAAATCACTCCACAGAACTGCAGCTAGCTCCAGTAGTCCAATACATTAAATTATGTCCCAATAAGAGGAAACCAACAGGACTCGTCATGTTCGATGTCGCAAATACATTTGATAAAGTTTGGCACGCCGGGCTTATCGTTAAACTGGATCATCTCTGTCTACCGACTGCATCCATCCAGCTCATTGTATCTTCTCTTCAAAATAGAGCCTTCCAAGTCGATAGCATACTCTCATCTAAAAGATCTATATCAGCAGGAGTCTTTCAAGGGTCCCCTTTGTCATAGGTTTTGTACAATTTTTACACAGTAGATATCACTAGAACAAGCAGAGTTCACATCTGGATTTTCGCAGGCGACACTTGTATTTTTCACAAGTCCAGAAAAGCCGCAATCGTTATCTCAAATCTGCAACGTACCACCGACTTATGGAGTATTTTAAGAGATGGAAAATCAAACTGAACACGGAGAAAACTCAAGCGATCTTCATAACACGTGAAACATCACGCGCATGAATGATGGACAATCAATCCATAGATTGGCAAGAGACGGCCAAATATCTAGGACTTACTTTCGACCACAAATTACAGTGGACTCCACACACATAACCAACAAAAGAATTTCCATGAAAAACACAATAAATGCACTTTATCCTCTTCTCAAAACGTCTCAGTTAAGGGGACATAGCACCTTCAAATTTTTCATAAATTGACTTTTGTTTTTTGATTGAATATGTTAGAATGAAGCTTTAAAAACATGATTTTAATAAATTGAAATTGAAATTATAAAAAAAAATTGTATGACCATATATAGCGAAGCGCGCCAAGGTCATTTTTTCTATGATTTTTGTTCACTTCGCTATACCGCTACATCGACTTAGGCTAAAGTGTAGAGAAAGATAAGTGAGTCAACTCCTTCAAAAGAAGGAAAAAAAAGTTAGCCTCGGCAAAAAAAACAACAAAATTAGCTGAAAAAGATGCAAAAAATTCCAACTGATTAGAACCCTCAACACTCTTATTTTCCTGTTGGAGAAAAGACTTGGTGTAACTGGCGCAACGCGGAGGCAGCTGGTGGTAATACTTTAAAAAATTTCAAGCATCCTCCACCTATAGATGATGAGGTACAAGAAGTTTTAAAGCCTATTTATGCAGACTTATCATCAAAAGATTTATTAAAGCGCTGCTTGGACAATTTCACGCAGAATAACGAAAGCTATAATTCTTGTGTTTGGAATTTGGCCTCTAAACATACTTTTTGTGGGAAAAATATCATAAATATGGCTACAAATATTTCTGCATGTACATTCAATGAAGGATTTATAGCTATCTTGAAAATAATGCAAGTCATGGGAATTACAATTGGCCAATGTGCGCTGGAACATGCAGAAAATAGAGATGCTGCAAGAATCAACCAGGCGGAAAAACACTCGATAAAGAGGCCAGAACTGCTCGAAGAGAGCAAAAATCTTTGCAAGAGGAGGAATATAAACAAGAGGAAGGTATATTGTATGGTCCAGGTAACGCAGATTAAATTTCGGTAATATTTATTACAAAAAATATTGAATTTTAACTTTAAACGCGATTTTCTCGAAACAACCTTTTTCAAGTTGGCGTGCATGATTAAGAAAAATGTTTTTATCCAATCGTTCTGCAATTTTAACACGTTAATCTGCACATGTTAATGCTCAGAATGAACTATGGATGAAAAAATCGGCATTACATTTTTTTAGTTATGACCGATTTTTGGGGAAAAAAAACCTCGATTTACGCCGCCATTTTGTTATTTTTCAACCAAATTCTTTTTTTTTTTAGTTCATTCTTAGGCCGTTTTGATGCTGATGAAAACCCGGTTTTTTTTTCAGCCTCTTCTGAGGGCAGTTATCGTGGTGTTTTTTCACAAAAATTGTGGCAGACGACAGGGGGCCATAAAAATTTATTTATTTTATTTTATGTAGTATAAAGAAAGTAAAGTATGTGTACAAAGTTTCATTAAGATATGTCTTTTAATTCAATTAAAAACTAACCTTTGAAAAAAAAATGTTTTTCATTTTGAAGGTGCTATGTCCCCTTAAGCAACTCAGATAGGGCCCTTCTCTACAAACAAGTGGTAAGACCCCGGCCCTCACCTTGACAATAGTTCGACTTATCCAAGCCTGAGGCAGCTCACAAATTAAGGCGGACTCGCCGCTTTTATTGATATAAAAAAAAGTTTAAGAAGCTGAGCGTAACATCGCTCGCTGCTATAAGTAGAGTAAGGGTGCAAAACCCGCACCAGCTCCACGAAAATCACCAGTTCTCAGTCAGTCATTAGTTTTTTTACTTGGACCCATAACAAATGCTTAACAGATTCGCTTCCTGGACAGCAAGAATGCTTAATTTATAATATTGTTGTGATCTACCGTTGAACACCTTCCGTGAGTTCGATATTCTTCACATTCGTGAAATAAAACAGTTTCTTTTTAAAAACACTAATTACACTTTTATTCACACTATTATAAACACTATTAATTATTTACACTTTATATTCGCACTACTATAATCTCGCGTTACAATTTAACACTTTTTCTATTTAATTATCGCACTATAATTACTCGCACTTTATCGCTTTTAATTAATCGCGCCCGGATACACTAGAACCGCTGTATCGCTTTTCAAAGTAACAGCACAGCGTAAAGAGTTAGTTCCTAACCAGCGTGCGGACTCCGTATATGTATACGGTCCAAAACTTCCAGTGAACTGGCCTGAGATTGTATTGTTGATCAGCCTGGAAAATTGGAAGAAATCGCATGGAACAGAAAGAGTTGCAAGATAAAACTCGACAACTACATACTCAGGCTAGATTTTTCGTTGCTCCCATACGACTCACTCTCGCAAAAAATACCAGCACACTCTCAGGTTGCTTTGACAGATAATGCATTGCGTAAATGGAGGCGCAATTTCAAGGTCGAGGTGTTTTTTCTGGAAGATGGAAGGAGTTCACCCACTTATCATTCTATACACTTTGGTAACAGCCTTTCGCTGTCTTCGCTATCTACTGAATGATCGCTAGTACTTCTCGTGGTGGTATTTATGTAGCGACTACAAGGTTGGCCACCTTGTCATAGGATTACTCGCACTGCGTCGTCATCGTCGTGACAAAGGATCTCACTTGATCAACAGCAGTCAACCGACGCGGCCGTGCACAGCAGTCGACCGACGCGGTCGTGCCATCGGCACGACCACCGCAAATATAGTTTTTACGTTGATTTGTCTTAAATTAAGTTGTGTGTTGTTTGAATAAATAATTAAGTATTAGCAACTGTGCGTTCTTGTTAGTAAACTCAGTGAGTTGACATAAGACGACAATAAGTAACTATATTTATAGTGGTGCCAAATGTGTCTCGGGTTCTCGAATGTTCCGCTTTTGCTTTCTAGAGGGCTCTATTGACTAATGGGAAAATCCGTTGCCATGCGAGATCTGACTCATGGGTTTGAGGCTCTGGAATGTTCCCTTTTTACGATCTAGACTATTATTCTACGTTTTATCCATAGATTGTTATTGTGTATTGGCTATTTATAGATTGTTTACGGTTTTTGGCTATTTATAGATTGTTTACGGTTTTTGGCTATTTATAGATTGTTTCTATTCCAAGAACACATGACGAGACAGACACTTTAACGGTTGTCGCTCTTCCGGCCGCCGACACGTCGAAACATGTTTGTTCGTGCATGCAACAATATATTTCAGCACCTAGAAGGCATTAATAGCTTATTATGTATACAGAAGGCATTAACGTCCACCTATCTATACGTTTCCGTTTTCGGAGTATCTGAGGCAAAAAATAAAAAATAAAACGGAGTATTGGAAGGTCAGTAGGGCTAATATTTTTGATTTAAGGCCCAGAAAATACGGTCTCTTTGTCCTTCATCAGCAATATTCATAGAATTAAATATTATAAAAGTTTCCAGCAGCCACCCGGTGTGAAATCACAACTTCGGCGAGGTCAAAGATAGTGTTGGCTTTCTATCATGCCCAACAACAACTAATTAAAACGTACATTAAAGAATGAACTTCAATATTATTATTACTACTGTTCTTTCATGAAAAATATTTTTTTCAACTCAAATAAGTATTCCAGAATTTTTTAAAACTCTTCAAAATACAACATCGCAATGATGTCTGCAATTAATGTAGAATTCAGTAGCTACATCTGGTTTTCAGCAAGTTTGTCGGTGCATTCTTTTATGATGTATGGATTTGGATTGAATAAAGTAATGAAAAACGAAACAAATGAATGAAACCAACCAACTATGTGGCCTATACTGTCAATCGACTTTGAGAATATTACTTACCTTGTCTTCAATTCATCCTTTTTCAGCTTCATTCGCAAGGGAAAATACAATAAATTTCACATCTTGCACTTATTTCCACCAAAACTAAAACAATTTTCAAATATTTTTTAATCAAAAATTGTATTTCTTTTCTCAAATTCATGTCTTCGTTTGTTTTTATACATTATCTGCAGTTCAGGTTTATTATTTCGTCCATATCAGCTTTTTTATCATATAAATTCAATTCTATCATACCTACACGGAGTATTGTTCATTTTTTTACATACCTACCATTCTTTTGAATTTTGCTTTCCTAATATTTCCACGGTTTCGATAAAGTTAAATTTCAAAATTTACTTCAGCCATTGTACGATGTAATAGTTTAACTTGTGCATCATCTTCTGTTCTTATTAAATCTAGAATATAGTTTTTAAATAATTATTTCTTATCTAAAACGTCGCAATTAATCTTGTTTAATTAGTTTTGCTTTGTTTTTTGATTTTTTTCATGTATTTTTTTCTCTTTTTAGTTTTATTTCATTTCCTCTTCATTTATTCAAACCAATCACATTCCATGAATCTTTTTCTTTTAAATGTCCTTATTTCAATACGTTGCGACCACCATAATATGCACTTTAAATTTAGTTTTCGGAATGAAATATTCCGTTTGATATTTTCTCCTCTGATGGTCTCTGTTAGATAAGAGGATGCTTTTTTGGCTTGTTCCAGTGTATTTATCAGTGAATGGTTAATTTCTACTTTGACCATTTTGAATAATTTATGTTTTATGTGGGATAGTTCTGGCTATATGTTTTGTTGGTTTTTATCGTGAGCTGTGACTATTGATATTATTTATCCATCAATCACTAATTTGAAGGATGATTTTGAAACTCTGCCAATTTTTTTTTTATTCGAAGTTATTGTTTTATATCGATATTCTAGTTTTAAAAAAATAGCTTATGTTTAATTTCAACATTACATCCATATACATTTATATACTTGTATTATGTATCAGTAGAGAAATGAAATACTTTTTTTTGATTCGTTTTCGTAGTTTTCTTTCAATCATTAGCCCAGGATACAGCGTGGACTGATTTAGGGATTGAGTTTGAAACAATGGAAAGTAAACAGGTTGTTCAAAGGTTTCGATTCCACCGTTACAATCTCAATCCGCTTCGAATCCACTTTCAAGTCACGTTGTATACTGGGCTATTGAGTACATAGTAATTTTGTTGATGCTCTAATGTTTTTGATTTCGTTTACTGTTTCACTGAATGGCCTGCTTTAGTTTGCTGTTTTATTCGTGAATTTTCACGAACATCTATTTGAGAATAATGGTTCTAAATTTTGAAGCATTTTTATAAATGTATTGTTTCTTCTTTGATTATATTTGTTTGAATTTTTTAAAAACAAATAGGAAGATTTTTTTAATGAAAACAGCTTTGAAATGTTGAATAGTGTCTACAATCAGAGCATCTGATTCCATACTATTGAAAATACATGCATCATAATCAAATGGCAAAGACAATAATGCATGTTTCAACTAAAATTGAGCTCCTCCATTTAGGTTAGTTTTGAGCTTTTATCAGATTTTTTTACATGATCAGATGCTCAAAGCAGAGACGTATATGAGCTAAGGATGCACAGGTTTATCGTAAATCAACAAAACTTTAAAATAAACAACAGAATTTGAATAGTCGAACAAATTGCTTCAGAAAATGAATAGCATACAAAAATGTATATGAAACCATATCTATAACGAATCAGGTCCTCCAGGTAATTCAGTTATTTTAGTAAACATACAGTACTTTTAAGCCTACAGTCATGCCAAAAATTATGAGTGCACTGCTGATTTATTGCCACTTTGCGCGTTAAATTAAATAACAGAATAAATAAATCGCAATCGTTGTAAATGATAAAATAATAATAGAGTTGATTTTCTTCGGAAAATCGTATACGTATAAAAAGAGAAAAATATTTCGCAGCAATTTTGTTTCATCCCCAAAACATGAAAGAAGATATGTTCTTTGTGGTGGCGATCACTGTGAAATGTGAGACCATCATAGGTACCTTTGTCCGGGCTAGAGGCATGTACCATTTGCCGAAGCACCTACGTATATTCTTCTCACGGGATTGCCTTTTGGCGTTACTTCGCGAGGTCGTCAGCAGTCAAGGATTTCCCACTGTAAGGATTCAGCTATATTCCTGGCGCACACCATTCTCCTGAGCTCGATCGTTACGTTGGTGTAGAGCACCACTGCTTGATACCTGCCTCTTCGCATCATAAACCGCGCTAAGCTCTGTAATTCGATGGTAATGGGATGTTCCCCAAAAGACACTCAAACATCACTTGTCTTGCATCCTTTTATTATGTAAGACAACTTAATTACTTCGGTGTGTCATAATGCCCAAATCTATTCCGGTATTGCGAGAAGCAGTCATACTCAGCAAGGAACTGAGTCAGGTAGTAATTGAGTACTCTGCACCCAAGGAATAATTTCCGGACGTAGATGATACATTTATCTTCCTTTATCACTCGAATCGCTGTGCACCTGTCACTTGGGTCAACTATTTGCTTCTCTTGTTAAATAGCGTCTTTGCGGCCCCAATCCACGAAGTGCCGATGATGTATTCGTTTTGTTTCATCCGCGAGAATACCGATGGGCCTCATTCCGATTATCTGTAGATATTGTGCGAAAATCGCTTATAGTTCTCAGCACGCATAGTATGTTTACTGATCTCAGCCGCCGTCGCATGAACCTACGACAAAAGCATCAATGCTGAGGAAGCATGGTGGATTATCGAGTTTACTACCCCACTCAATAGTTTTCGTCTAACTGCCTTGTTAGCTATCGTACTTTATATTGCACAGAATTTTGACCATAATAGAACCTTACGCAACACCCGCGGTAATGTTATAGGTTTCCTTTGCGTTGTCGCGTTTGAATATAAGCTTCGTCTATTGGAAGTAGTTCGATATCAGGTCCAGCATGTAGCTCCCAGCTGGTCGAGTTTAAGACAACATCGCAGCACTCTTCCGTTCTCCATCTCCACCTCTCACCACCAATAAAAAATCAACAAATAAAGACTCATTTCCAGAAATATATTATGTCACTAGCGAATTCCCGCCAAAGTACTGCCTTAACCTTTCTTAGAAAAAACATAGTTCACGACCCACAAAGGTGAAAAGATCAAAACAAATTATTTCAATTACAAAATTTGCTGATTTATTCAATCATACCATTTCAATGAAATATCTACTTAAAACAAACTCATTTCATTAACATATCGTTTTAATTACAAAAGGAGAAGAAAATTGTATTTTACAAATACATAACACTAAACTTAAATATGAACAAAAGCTTAAAACAAAAAGAATACCGTGAAAATACAATATACGACCAGAGAAAAATATAATTCTTGAATCAAAACGCCAAACTCACAATAAATCAGATGAGCTTGCGCCTATTGTAAGTATTTTAGTAGTTTTCATCAGATAGAAATAGCTTTTCTAAGTAAAAAAAAACAATCTCGAAACTAAGATCATCGAAAAAATAATTTTATCACTTACGAAACTTTTAATTTTTGTTATAAATGCTGTATAGTTTTAATAACTTTATTTTTATTTATTCCTTTCTCTCATTTTGAGCACATCATCATTCTTTTCACTTTGTCTTATTTCATCTCCATTCTTATTTAAAATAACACTCAAATTTAAATTGAAAAATATATTGTATATGTATAGAATACATTATTTATGCATATTAATTTATATTAACTATTTTAAATACACAATTCTTTTGTCTGTTTTGTATCATTCAATCAAAAAAGATGACGACAGTTACATTGAGATGATGTATACATTACATTATTTATAGCATTTACTCGTATATATGTATATATATAAAAAAATTACAATTACATTTGAAAAGCAAGAAAAAAAAGGATTTTCATGTCTTCATTTTTGTTGAGTTCATGGTTTCTTGTTTAAGTTTTAGCACACATTATGGTGGATATTATTGGGATTTTAGTATTGTGTGGGATAAAATTTGATGAGTTAAAGATTTTTAAGTCGAGCCACGTTGAGCAAAATCGTATTGACGTTTTATAGACGATTTGAAAAGCATATTGTGAGTCTTTTCTTTAAATAGTAAGAATAAAATGTTCAAAAAAAATCATAAACTAAGATTAACAGGAATCTACGTGCTCATTTATTTAGATTTCAAGAGAAGTATTTTGAGAAGAAATATTTTGTAGAAATTGTCTTCAATGTTATTCTTTAAAAAAAAATTTAGAGATGCTACAAAAGTAACCAAGCGTATTTTTAGTTTTAATAGCAGCTGTATTTTTTATTTATAATTTACAATTCGAGCTCTTTGTTTTCCTATCCAAACGATATTAAAATCCCAATTAACCTAATCCATTGGTTGAGTAATGGTGGCACGTGCAAAACAAAACAGTTACTATCTTTTCATTCTAAATATTATCACATTCATGCAATTCATTTTGCAAATTTATTTATTTGTTTAATATTATTTTTTTATACATATGTATATTTAGTTCTTAGATTCATTCTTTTTTATATGTATTTCTATTCTCTTTTCTTAGTGGGATCGTCTATGTTTCTCTGTTTTATTCCTAATTTCTACAAATTTCATTTTTCTTTTATTCTTCTCTTTATATCTGCCTAGAATCTAATGTCTTCGGATTTATTTTATATGAACATTCCATTCTATCTCACATTAACTTTTCACAATCTCAAACTCCCATCATTTCTTTTCGCTTTCAATTTATTTTCACAAAACCTTTTCAGTAAAAACAAATTTATACTGTCTCGAGTAAATTCTTTTGTTCTATTCCGATGCATTTACATTGAATATAGTATTACAAAAATAGGACGAAAAGAAGTAGATACGCATAGATGCGGCGTAGTGTATTATTTAGCATGTATATGAAATGTGTGTTTTGTGTTGATATTATTTCAAAATACATAATTTTAAATTATTTAACGTCCCTAAAAAAATGCGAATTTGTAGTTTCTCTCAATTATTTTCATTTAACTTCATTCAACAGTTTTTAGAAGAATTCAAAATACAATGCAATAAAATACCGGATTAATTAATTTATAAGAAAGTGAGATTCAAGGAATATTTTGCGTTTCTTGTGGTTGTTGCTTGAACTGACGACTGACTGTTTTTAGTATATTTGCTGATTTTGTTTTTTAGATTTTTCTCATATTTATGATACACAAATTTATTATGTTCCTGTTGTAAACAAGCAACATTATTCACGATTTTAATAATACTTTCTTTGATTTCGACGGGCATTTCATACATTTTATTATTATTACTATCAACACGTACTATTATTCTTACAATATCTATCAAATTTAATAAATTTAGTTTGAATATCAGCACTTTGAAATTGAATTTATCGTCATTGTTGTTATCCTGCTGTTCGTAATGGTGGACTATGTTGTTGCTGTTGTAGCTGTTCGTGAATGTTTCATGTGCATGACGTTGTTGCTGTTCGAATTTTCGCTGTCGGTGCTGTACGAATAGTTGCTGCTGCTGATGTTGCTCTTGCTGTTTTTGAAGTTCTTGTCGTCAAACTTTACTGTTTGGTACAAGTTGTTGAGGACCAACCGCATCGTATGCACCTCGTCCTGTATACGCTTCCGCATACAATTCCGGATTGTTCAATGACGTTGGTCTACTATTATAATTTACTGGTGGCGGCGCGACGGCTATATTTCGTTGTTCAGTGTCGGATTTTCAAAGGGAAGAAGGATTTTATGATATGCATTAGACCATAGACAATTTAAGACAATGAATTTTGATTTTTTTTTGCAATAAAAGAAGGAGAGGAGAGAAGATTCATGAAACTTAAGAGCTTCAGATAGAATTGCATGCAATGGAAAAACATAGAAATTCCGGAAAGTTAGAGATGGAAAAGAAATATAAACAATAATGTGCGTCAAAACATTAGTAAAGATTGATTGAAAAATTAATAAAAGAAGCCATTTATAAGTCTCTACATAATTTAAAAAAAATAATTTGGGTGATGGTGATTATGTACAAAACCATGTGATACATCCAACAGTTCTATAGGTTTCCGGCAAAAAGGACCGACTCATTTCACTTGTATTTATAATCTACATGTGAAACATTTAAATAGAATAGAATTGTGAAATATTTCAATAGAAAGGTACTATACGCTTCCACCCGGAAAATAATAATATCGGCTATTCAAGCCCGTGTTCTATGTATTCTATTAAAATAAGAGATTTTAAAAGGAAGTTAAAACACAATGCAGTCTTAAGCATTGTGTTTTAACTTCCTTTTAAAACCTATTATTTTAATAGAATGCGTAGAACACTGGTTTGAATAGCCGAGTGTGAAGAGCACTGGCCGGTAGTATATGTGGGGTCCATGGAACAAATCCATCCATGATCTTATATGGAGGTTCGACTCCACCCAACTCTAAGTAGACACTAGTTGTGGCTCACACTGTGCGTGCCGTGTAATGTGTGCGGCACTTTTCGCCATATCATAACCGGTAACAATTAAAAATCTGCATAAAGTTTGGCGAGTCATAACATAAAACCTATTGTCACAATCTGATATTCCAATATTTATCTAATACATAATTTTTTTCTTTTTTTTAGATGCAAAGCAGCAGTTGGAAAATGCCGTCAAAGGAAGAAGTCCTAAGTTCAGGCATTTTTAATTCTACCAAAAGAATCACTAATTGGGGAATCATATTGTGTGACGCACTTTGTTGCTGAAGGAGTTTTCCTAAATAACTAAAATCAGGAAGTGGCCGGAAAGCAGCAATTACGTTTAATGAAACTAAAGAAAGCTAAAGAAGACTTTTGAGCATAAAGACATAATCAGAATGACGCAGCAAAGAAAATTTTGTTGTTCATAACAAGACAAATCTTGCCATAGAAACTTCTGGTCTCATTTTCGAAGCCCACACGATCATAGCTTCGATTGTAAACTCAAGATGCCCTTGATGTTTGGAAATAATCTGCCGAAAATCGTCAGCAGAAAATTTTCCAGTTTTAGAGTAAATTCTTACAAGAGGAGAAGCTATGACCGCAGCAAATCTACGACATTTTTCAAATACCATAAAATTTGCGAACGTTCTTCGGGTTAACTTGGAATCTAACGGACGACCGAACTTACCCAAACTGAGTTCGCGAGGAGACCTATTAAATATTTTTTTCATCAATCAATCATTGAAGATAGTCAATTTCTCAAAATCCCCATAAAGTTTCGTAAATTGAAAGGTGAAGTTTAAAAATAAATTGACACTATTTACAAACAGAGAGCTGCATAAACTATTATATCTTTTAAAAGTCAATTTAATGTTTCAAGAATACCATTTTTTGTCAACTTGGAGTATCATAGGTAAAGATACTGAAAATTATTACCAAAGATTCTTGTCAAAATTTGCATAGTTCTATGAAACGCATGAAACAAAAAAAGGGCACCGTGTTACACGTAGAATGAGTCAACACTTTAAGGCTGCAATGCGGTCGCATTACTAATTGTAGAGATTCTGAGATTAATGCATTGTAGTGCGTGCTATTGCTTAATCATCTTGATGGTCATGCTTGGGTTTTGTTTCATACAACACTCGATTTTATCCAGCACTTCATCTGTCATTTTCTCGACGTGATCCATCGCGTGAGTGTGGTAATAAGCGATTCTTCGCGTAGCCATTAATTTCAGGGACAACTACCCCGCTTTTTCACACACATCCCACCCTTATAAAATTTGAGAGATACATTTTTTCGTTGCCTTGTATATAGTAGAAACCATCTGGCGGTTTCATTTAAAATCACTATAAAGTGAAAATAACTGAATATTTATTCTAGTCTCGCGTTATTGAAAAAAATGGTACAATATTGCCGATTAGTTATGGTACAATAGCTGCATCGGCTGACCTGACAGTAACCCATTCTGTGAAATCAATTTTTCACTAAATTTTTCACTAAACTAAAAAATAATCTCTCGAATGCCTCGACCAATATTATGTTCCAGTCTATGAATCGGTGCTGGAGTGTCAGTGTAACATTAATCCTTAATGGCACATCATTGAAAAGTTCCACGGCGTCAAGTTGGAAAGTCCGTGGCGACCAATTGATATCGACAAAACGGCTGGTGAAGCGATTTGCGGACTGAGCGCACAAAACAGAGATTTTTCACGGCTTATGCAGCCTGGAGCGCCATCCTGGGTTATGACCCTTCTTTAGCGCTCTCTATTGATCATAACGACATTGCCAGCCATTTTTTTTTCGAAGAAAATGAGTGAATGTGAATTTTCGAGCAAATTTGACCTTATCTTCGAGGTTGATTCAATTGAGCTTGTGCGTGAAGAATCTGAGATCTTTGAGTATAATTTTCCGAGGGCTAAAGCTACAAATTGTGTCGAGTTGGTGTTCTGACTTGGCTCGGACGATCGCAACGAAAGTGGCAATATTCTTGAGTGTGTGAGGGTTTACAAGCATGGAAACCACGGCTTTTGTCCACTAGTAAGCCTGTCTCATTAATTTCGGCACAAATTTATGTACACTAGGCGTGGTTGGCGGTTGATTTCGGAGTACGTTTCGTACGACAGAGATATAAAGCTGAGCTGAATTGTCAACGTTATAGCATATGCTTTCAAAAGTGACCTGTAGAAGGTCTACCCTATAGGTGGAGTAGCAGCTTCACATCGAGCAGTAACGGCCTCATTCTGCTGTTGCGTATTTATTTCATTTCAAAAATGATATAAGTTATGTAAAAGTTAGCGCAAATACCATTTCTATTTAATCTTCATAATTTTCGTTGTTCATCTGTTTGGCTTCAAGTCAACAAATATAATCATTTCTTAAACATTAAACTGACTTTTAAAAGTGTTAAACTGATTTGAAAAAGTGTTAAAATATTTTGATAAGGCGTTAAGTTGGTGAATTTGTCAAATTAATGAATTAGACTTGTAAATCGTAAGTTTAGATTAGGCAACTGACATTTAAGTGACAGTAGCCTAAAAGAAATAGCTCCAATAATTACAAACATCCAACTTTCATTTGGTGTATGCTCTAACGTTTCAGTGAATCAGTAATATTTCATTGAAAATGATTGAAATTTAACTCTAAAATGAATATGAAATATTTGTAAATTCATGAAAAAAATACGTTGTTAGTGATGTGATGTTTCATAAAATATATGAATTTTATTAGAAAGTAATTTATATCAATTATAATCTATATTAGTTGTATGTAAGAGTGCTTATATAAAAAACTAGATTTCTAAAAACACAAAAAAATGTAACTAAGCAAATCAATTTACAGCGAATTCATTTTTACAATGTTTAAAGTTATTACTTCAAATTAAAAATCATAAACCCAAAAAAGTATACAAATATACGTATTTGAAAAAAAAATATTAAGATCACAATCATAATATTTTGGGTGGGTTCTAAAAGCCAGAAAACCAAATAACGAAATATTGAACAAACAAAAAAAAACATTGAACATTTTTCTGGTAATCAGTTGAAAACATCTGCATTTAATTTGTGCCTCAGGCATAATTTCATTTGATTCAGATTGGCCTGATTGTAATTGGCCGACTGAATGATGGTAAATACCAACAACGATAATTTAACAAGTTAAATGTAACTGTTTCACTACCCTTTCCCCAGTATTTTCGATGTCATTCAGCCAGTTTTATCAAAATCTCACCATTGTCTCACTTAAAACAAGTATGTAATTACCTGAAAGCGAATAGTGCTTACACGAAAAAGTTTGAAAATGTCAATTAGCCTTAATTGATACCGATTTCGGTCTATTAGTTTTCCACGGAAACTACTTTCAACTGGAGTTCGTACAAATGAGTTCTGGCCAATCAATATCTGCATGGTTTAATTCAATGTAGGTTCCATTAAATCATTACACCAGTAATAACAACATGAACGATAATTAGCTGCGCTAAAAACTATTAACATATTTGAAGCTATCAACATAGATATCAATCATCCCTCTCGTCGTAATTTCCATCGAAGGCAAGCAAGTTTACAGTCGAATTTTATTACGGTACACTTCCTTCGAATGCTTATAGTTCGAGGAATAAACAACTCGTAGGAATTTTATTAATTATTCAAATCTGATTAAATAAAATTTCAGGGAAAAAATTCATAGAAATTATATGGATTTTTCAATAGGATTACTGGAGGTCGTTTGTAAATGAAATAAGTGGTTTTCAAACTAATTTCATGCAAATAAAGGTCTCTGATTAGGAAAACTTTTGGACGTTTCAATGAGAATTTGATGAAAATTCATTAACTACAAGTTATCAATTGAATGTCCTATTAAAACTTTTGTGAGTCTACAAAATATAAAAATATAATTATCGTTCATTTCTAATTAGATTCAAATTAAAGATGTATAATTGAGCTGTGTGCAAATTGAGATGTTGAGCCAACTGAAGTTCAACAAGTTCAGCAAACTGAAATAAGTCAAGTAATGAACAAATTCCAGCCATCATTTCAAATAATATTTTGAAAGATAGAAAATTTGAGATATAATTACTAGCATAATACCAAATCAAAACTGGTTCACTATGGATGCCCGCAGCGAAAACAAGGAACCCACACAAAAATGTCATAGTCAATCAAGAATTATGTTTCGCAAGTAATTGCAATTGACCTTTATGGCGGTGATACGAAATATTTTTATGCATAATCAGTAGTTTGTTGGATATTGGAACTATGACATTTTTCATGAGCTGATTTTAATTAGCTTGGAATCTTTGTTCTTTAAAAAAAAACTGAGCTGAACTCATCGCAATTTATAAATCAAAGGAAACCAAAACTTTTATGTAAAACACGAAGCAAACACTAGGCAATTTCATCAGATTTCATTCCTCAAACAATGAAAATAAAATTAACATATTATGAATCAAATAGCTCTAATTCATTCTCAACTGAATTGAAAGTGGTAACTCAACACTAACTCAATATCGTTATGTTTTAACAGGCTTATAGAACACACCTTTCGGTGGATACTGTTGACCCCTCCCATCACCATACCCATTATGTGGTCCCGCTGATCTTGAACTATTCGCTGGTCGTCCTGAATTTCCGCCGCTTCGCGGTCGACGTCCTCCACCAGCACCACTGCGCTCTGGATTCCTTCGATCCCAGTCCGGACCACCACCCGATCGTGAACGTTCCTGACCAGGCGGTGGTATACTTCGTGGTCCAGCTCCTCTATTATGCGGATTATTTCGCTGTTATTAAAAGAAATTATAGAAAATTATGAAAATTCTAGAACCTCTTAGGAAAACTATGCTTATCAAGAAGTATCAAAGAAAAAAAACTCACCATTCGTCTCAAAGTCGTCATTGGACCACGCAAAGTATCACTCAGACGTATGGCAGCACGCATCTTCGGATTCGAGCTTGGCGTATGTACAGCACAACATTTTACAAAGATTCCCATAAATATTATAAATCCAATTCCAATCAGTACTACAGCGTACCAGTTCTCTGTTACCCATTCTGCTAACGTAAGTAACGTTTCTCGGTTCAATAATAAATTCTTCAGCCTGACCAGCGGTCCCTCCGCATCAACTGCACGACACTTCAGGAATACATCACAATATCCCTGGAAATTATCACAGGGCGATCCCGGTCGCAGGCTTATACCGCCCTCGGGTAAATTAAATAGATGAGCAAATTCACTTGTACTGCGACAAGTTGACGTATCTGTGCCGTTTTGACACGCCAACTCGCATAATTTTCGCTTATCAATATGCGGTATAGTTTGTGATGTCAGGAAACATTCACTCATATTCCACAGAAGACAAATTGAGCCAGAACAGTCTCCCTTGATGCATAGCTGTGTGCCGTTATTGCACTTAGTCTTATCATCTCTCGGCTTCGGTTCTGGACATTCGGGGGTTGTCCCGTTACATGTACTACTCCACGAGCACTCAGTCTCTTCCTTGCATCGCATATGATAATGAGCCGGAACGAATGTACAGGATTCGCTTAGACAGCACGGTCCCTGACTTGGACTGCATTGGGTTCGTGCCCGGCGTGTACATCCTGTCGCCGATGAATTGAGACTTAAATCATATTCGCTTATCAGTCGCGGATAGCAACATTTATCTTTGCATTCGTCCTCGTTGAAACCACAATCACATTCTTCGCCGCTTTCGACAATCTTATTACCACAGAAAGCACCTTCCGAAGCCTTGAAGCAATCTCGTTTCTGATTACCAACGAGCGCATCGAGTACATTCGATATATTTCGTATTGAGCATTGTGAAAATTTACTATTGTTAGGACGATCGCCGGATGTTGCACTGGCGAACATTATAAAGTTACCATTAACACCACCGGGACGGCATTCTTGTGGATAGTCATGCTGAAATAGAATGAAAAGATAAAATATTTGCATATAGTTTATTTAATTTACTTGCGGGAATAAAGAAATTTTGATTTTTAAAAATAACTAGTAAATAATAACATATTTTCATTTTAATTTTTAAAAATAAATGGAAAATAATAAGAAATTTTCATTTTTTTAATTGAAAAATTTAGAAGTAATTTGCTTTATTTAAAAATGCTTCATCTGACTGAAGCGTGTTTCACTAAATCTTACATGGTGTCAGCAGTGAAAGACATGAATGCAATTGGGAAAAAAATCTAAAAGGAAAATACTTGGAGCTTTGTCAGCCAATTGGAGTGGGACACTGTTTGACAATCATCATTGGGAAAAATGTAAATGATTTTGAATCATTGGGCCCTAAAACTTATTCACCGGGATGAATTTGTAACCAAATCATACAAATTAATAAATACTTCATCGGATTAAACAATTTTCTTTGATATTTTTTTATTTATCGGAAGAAATGTTGACTTTTAATGTGAGAGAAGCGGGATTACTTTAGTGTAAATTGGATTGTTAAAAAATTAAAATTGACTGACTACACTTTATGCCAGAAATCTACGAGTCTTTGAAGTCTTTGATTCGATATTTCAGATGTCATGTGTATTTTGATCCAATGCCATCAAAATACGCATGAACCATGGAATATGCCCAAAACATGAAAAGTAACTTGAGAGAATTTTATCAAGTGCACTGGACTGTGAGCGAGTCAATAATGTAAAATTTAATCGCGAAAAATTCAATTTCAAAAATCGCGAATTTATTTCATTTGAAACCAACGCAGAAACACATTGGGGCAATGTTAAAAATAAAAAGGCTAATTAATAAGCAAAAGTTATACAATTACTTGGGTTCCTCAAATACTTAATCGACTTTATTCTACCGTGGCATAAAATGACGGTGGAACTTAGGAGGTTAACTGGAAATGGTGTGGAGTTTGAAAGGAACGCAAAACATGGTCTGGAGTTGCATATCTTAGCAAAAATTATAACTTCAGATCCGGTTTTTTCAGGTTTATGCTTCAGCAAAACCGATGCGTCCAATAATGGAGTCGAATCAGTATTATTGTAGGAACGCTATGACTCAAGAATACTATAACTCAAGAACGTTAATTAAATTTGACCAGAGATGGGCACAGATTGAAAAATAATTACTGGCCATTGTCTTTGCATGTAGAAGACTCCATAATTTTGTTTATGACCGTGAATTCACAGTTAAAAGTGATAACAAGCCACTTGCAGCGTGACACTGTCACTCCAAGACTTCGAAAGTTTATGATATTGCAGAAATATTCCCAAATGGAAACTGAATGATATTCAGGAATTGAAGGGATTTTTTAGAGCGGCCTGAAATCCTTCTAAGCTGCCATTTAAGTGAAATTGTCAGATTAAGGGTTTACCTTAAAAACATTTTTATAAAATATTATTAATTACCGACTATATAATTAACTATTAACGACTAAATAATCTCCTGTGGATAAAGTTATTTTTTGAAATTCCTCAATTTTTTAGCAACCTCACGTTTTCACATTTCTTCGAGGTTGTTTTATACATAACTAGTTCTGCACCATCTCTTTGAAACAAGTAGACAGAAAAGATTTTATGCTCTTCACGGCTAGGTACCTGAAACTTTTCTTAGCAATCTTGTTTTTGACTTGTTGGAAAAGGTATAATGAGTAGCCGGGTTCCATTTGTTCCACTCTGGTTTGGAACTACCGAGGCAAATAATGTAGTTATTTGAAAAATTAGCATGATTTGATAAGAAAGAAACTCCATACAGAAAGTGGTCAAAATGCAACGATGTGGAAACCAGACACAAAACAATAGCACTTTTACTAGATTTATTGGCAAGCGCAAATTGTGTTGGCGAATCGCTGGCTGCACGTTCGTTCAACGCGGTGACGCTCTGCACGGCCAAAAATATTGTTGTTCCTTTCAGCGGTTAACGTCACTTCTGTATCTTGCAACAGATTTAGAGACGCTTGATATTATATTACAAGCAGGTGAAATATAAGTAGATACTAAACTGTGAAAAGCTCATTCAAAACTATTTGGCTGTGATGGAGCTGCTTCAACTGGCTTCATGTTCTTTTGTATAAGAGTTCTGCTTTGTTTTCTACATGGACGGCAAAGCTGAATATCCATGGTTCCAAACTCAAGATCTGTATTTGGTGAAACTAGCTGGATGTAGTTTATTTATTACGAGCTCCTTAAACCCAACGAAGCCAACACAAAAGATCGTTTTTGATTGATGCGATTGCGCCGAAAACTGATGAAAATATGAAGGAAGACACGACAAAGTAATTTTGCAGAATGATAACCTTCGACCACGTGTTGCAGAACCCGTCAAAAACTACTTGCAAACGCTCGATTGGGAAGTTTTATCCCACTCGCCGTATTTACCAGGATTTTTTTCTTTCATGGCTGAACATCACTTCCATTATGATGAAGATGCCAAAAATTGGTCTATTAGTGGATAACTATAAAAGATGAGTCGTTCTTTCGACATGGTATTCGTATGCTGCCAGAAAGATGCGAGAAAAAATAGTGGTCACTCATGGACAATACTTTCAATGACATATTCGTCACTAATTTTTATAGATAATAAATTTAAATCAGCAAGAACCTAACAAACTAATATATTTCAAAAAAATAGTTTATTTTTAATAAATTTTGAAGTAGTTAATCTAGTTATTATTTTGTTTTTCTTTTCTGTTTAGAATCTTAATTTTAATCGAAAGAAAATGGATCACGCATTGGATTTATTGGGAAAGAAAGGATAATTAATTTGGTTAAGAATTAATATCAATTTCATTGAATAGGTATGCAAAACCATGCAATAACTATTTTAAGACTGATAATTGAAAAAAATCAAAGGTGGACAAATCATCTACAACGGATTCTATTCATACGAACATTTCAAATCATCTACAAACAACTATGAAAAAAACTATGTTTTGTAATCATGTATGTATGAATATACTTACTGGTGATCCAAAATTATGACCAATCTCATGAGCAAGTGTCAATTGTGAAACTTTCGGTGGGACTCGACTATTATAATTTACAAACGTTATAATTCCCGTATTGAGCGAACGTTTGGTGCTTTGATATTGTCCTGCAACTGTCTCGGTGTATGTTTTATATTTTTCACATATACCTCCTGAAGCACCAGATGCCGAGGCAACCCATGCCAAACCCAGAGTTCCTCCGGTAAAATCACTAGAACGAATCGAAAAACACAAAAAAAAAACTATCAATTATTGCAAGGAAAATGTCACGTACGTTTCAAGTAAATAGCACGAAATCGGTTATGAAAGCTTTTCGCGCTCAGGAATATCGAAGAAAACCATTTCGATACACTCCTGCCTTGGAGAGCTGAATTCATGCTTAGGATCCCGATTTCAAAATCAATATATGCAGTTTGTGCTCCGTACTATGACACGATAGAAATTGAAGAGAGAGAAAGAACTTACCGATAAGTAAAAACGTAAGCTAAACAGAAGTCGCCATGATCCTCGAGTGAATGTAAATTTAGGAAATTCGACACGTCCATGTGTTCGTTGCAGAATGCATTATGTGGTCCATTATACGATGGTTTGCATGCTGAGTCGTCGTCGATTTTTATCCGTTGCACCTGTTCGAAATTGCACGGTGGCCAAGCAGATGGTAACAGGAGCAGCAATCGTAGTAGCAACAATCATATAGACCCGAGCGAGCGGTGATCAAGGATGACGATGTTCGTAGTCAGAACGGAACCAATCGCAGGAACATTAGCACGAACCACAACCATGTACAGGAACGATAGATGCAACGAAAATGCCGAAAAAAGAAAATAGAATTGTTCGAAAAAAGATTACTAACGAAACGTTCGAACACTTTAAGAATATAAATTACCTCAAAACGAATATTTCGATGTTCGAGGCGACCATCAAATTTGGTATTACGATAGATGTAATTAACAGCCGTTACGTGATGCGCTATGAGTGATAGAATTTCCTCACGAGTTTTCTCATCGATTTCATTACGTTTACCGCCACGGTCGTTCTGTAATGGAAATTATGTGAAAATGAGAGATTTTAGTGGCGATTTGAAAAAAAAGTCTTAAAAATATATAAATTTGGATATGTGAGTAAAGTTTTGAGCTCAATTAAAATTAGACAGAAGTCTAACTTAGTTAAGGTTCGAATATGTTTCTGTTCATCTGATAGTTTTTAAGATTGTACCAGATACATCCTAACTATTGATAATATTTTTATTCTGCATACGGATCAAGGAACTTCCTTACTTAAACAAAAAACTAAGCGCAATTTCATGGAGTTAATTATCCAAACTAAAATTCCTTTTTCTTTCAAACTGCTTTTCTTAAAATGTGATTCGATAATCAGTAGGCGAAAACTCTTCACAGAAATGGGAAAAGAATATACTATATACAGTGGTGGACAAAAGTTTTCACACATAGCCGTTTTTTAGCGAAAACAAGTATTAAAACAAAGCCATAAGAAAATATTGATTTCATTATTTTCGGAAAACAATTATTCATCCTTAAGCTATTAAGTCCCTTAGAAATAAAATAAATAAATTAATACCCTATTCTAGAAACCAACGAAATATTTTAAATTACTCATTTTTGTCCGGACAAAAGTTTTCACACACTAAGTTTAAAAAGATTTCCTACATCAAGTAAGTTGTAATACTGGCAAGACTCATGTTTGTAATATAACCGGAAAGTCTCGTAAAATATTTGACAGGAGGTAAAATGTATTTGCGTGTATGGTATATTTGTAAAGTCATTCAAATAGTGATCGTTGCTCAAAGACAGAAGGAAACTTCTAAATAAAATAAATCGCATGGAGAAATTAGAAATATAATGGGAAGAAGTCGCTTTACAAATGGCAGTATTGTAAAACGTTACAAAAACGACGCAAAATTTGAAAATTCTCCACGAAAAGGACGCCCACGAATTCTAATAACGAAGCAAGAAGCGCAGGTTGGTTAAATACAATTCGTTTCGATTTATAAATGCTGTTAATCAATTACAATTACAAAATACAGGTTGTAAGAATCACTAAGAAACAACCCAAGACAACATCATCAGAGGTGGCAGCTCAAGTTAGAGTCAATTTTAAAAAAGATGTTCACCCTGAAACCATACGCAGAGTCCTTCATCGCAATGGATATAATGCATGGGTACCTAGAGGAAAGCCTCTAATTAGAAAAACTAATAAAAAAACGAGGTTGCAATTCGCGAAAGACTTTATAAATAAGCCTGAAGGGTTCTGGAATAATGCATTATTCTCCGACGAGAGTAAATATAATATATTTCGGTGTGCTGGTAGAACCCTGGTAGGGAGAAAACTCAAAACAAAGTTAAATGCAAAGAACATTACAAGTATAGTAAAACATGGTGGTGGTGGAGTTATGCTTTGAGGCTGTATAGCTGCTTCAGGTATTGGCGAGCTTGTATTCATTGAGCAAATAATGGATCAAAAACTTTACTTAAATATTCTAAAGGTAAATTTGAAAGAAAGTGCCGAAAAGTTGGACTTAGATGCTCAATTTTAATTCCAGCATGACAAGGGTCCGAAACATACGGCTCATAATGTTAAAATGTGGGATGCTTATAATGTTGCACATACTTTACCGACTCCCCCACATTCACCGGACCTCAATCCAATTGAGCATGTGTGGGAAGAATTAGAACAACGCTTGCGGAAAGATACAATTTCTCACAAGACACATTTAAAAGAAGTGTTCCAACTAGAATGGCGAAAATTGACGGCTGATCATACAAAAAATCTGGTACTGTCGATGCCTAGAAGATTACAAGAGCTCATCAAAGAGAAAGGACTTCCAAACGAAATATTCAAATAAAAAAAATGACTGTAATTAACGCAATACCATAAGCTGTGTGAAAACTTTTGTCCGGGCAAAAATGTGTAATTTGAAATATTTTGTGGTTTTCCAGAATAAGGTATTATTTTCGTAATTTTATATTTAAGGCATTTAATAGCTTATGGATGAATAATTGTTTTCCCCAAGTAATGAAATAAATATTTTCTTTTGACTTTTTTTTAATACTTATTTTAGTTAACAAATGGCTATGTGTGAAAACTTTTGTCCACCACTGTATATAACAAAGATTACTAAAGGACAAAAGTTTATTCGCAGCGAAATTGAATTTGCTTAAAGATACACCCTTGAATTTTCTTCGAGTTGTTTTTGTAAGAAATACCATCAAAAAGGTGCGACGTTCGTTTCAAGTCCTGATGTCTAGACAATGTCACTCTGAAATATATCATATTAAAATGGATCAGAATTTCGAAGCAATTAACTGACACTTTCGCAAGACAATAACTGCCAGCCATGGTATCTGTAACAAAATGTCATAAGCAACTTTCTCTCACCCTCTCAGGACACATCATTTTACAGCGCCGATTTCGTTATTCTGTAAGTAGTTTCTGTAAATTGCAACTGTAACTATCGCAATTGAATATTCATACTTTTCATCCGAGACCGAGACTTAATATAAAGAGTCTGGCGCCAATCGACCGTAAACCAATCTCGAAGCACACTCAATCCTTTCGTATTTATCTAGGATTTCCTTTTAGGTCTGGGCAGAAGAGTACCATAGTGTTCACACCACACCAAAGTAAGTCAGTCATACCAACAAAACCCCAATCAACCATAATAGCAGTGATACAGTCTTAGTCCTAGAGTTCTTCGTAGTAAGTAAGTCACATCTCCTAGTTTGGGACCAACCACCTCTTTTTCACTCCCTGGCGCACTCAAAAGATATTCACATTTTGTCGTTTTCACCCTAGACAGGATCCAATTATGCAAATCGCGGACGCTCTCCAATCAAATTGAGTGACTTTTGCGCGCAACTTCACCTCTCAACTCCACTTCAATCGCTTTCCAACTAATTTTGAGAGTTCGTTGCGGAATGTGTATCGTTGTTGTTGCTGCTATCGTGCTGGAGTCCCTATAGAACTGTCGAAGTTCCTACGAATGAAAAGGATACAATGTGGAAGTGCACAAGGAGTTTGACGGAACGTAGTATGGTAACAGACTTCCATTTCGTGCATTTCATTTTCTCAAGTCTCTTGTTGGAAATGGTTTGGTGGCGGGATGAGTGTCGAAAAATGCTTGGTTTGCAATTCGGAATGGAACTTTCTTGCAAAAGTTTTACGAATCCGAGAAAAAAGTGTATTGAGATGAAACTGAGTCTGAGTCTAGTTCGAATCGCAGCCAAGGTCTAGGACATTGACATCGAAAGTGGGTAGGTAGGAAAGTATAGTCCGAATTTGTGAGCCCTAGCGATTGAAGAGGGTGAGGATAGTTTGAATCAAGCAACAAACATTTTATTAATATATAGATACTACTATAATGTATGAATTTCATATTTGTGGATATCAATTTACGATACTTGGACTTGAATGCAGTCAGACGAATTTGATTGTGTCATTTGCTTGGATCGGTTTCTTATTTATTCAAAAGATGATAATGATCGGACTAGCAATCCAGCCTCCGAGGGAGAGTTATTTGGATTTGGATTATATCTGGATTGGACTTTTGTTGTCTGACTCGAATTCAATCGAATGAAGTTGATATGTGAGAAATTGTAGTTTTGAAATTCACAAAGCTAGTATATGTGAGTGTATGAATTTCAGAAGTTTTTGTGTGCAAGAAAAATAATATTGATCGAAATAATTTTCTCAGACTTGGATACTGGTATGTTTGCTTGTCCATTTTCATTTGTTGAAATGTATTGATGATTGAGGTTATTGTGTTTACTCTATGTATTCAATAATATTTCTTGAATATATTTCATAAATCAATAGTCAGATGAGGTCTAGCATTTTAATACGATTTTAACTCATTCAAATATTTATAAATGCAGACACATATTAGCAGACACATAAGTTAAATAAAAATAAATGCAGATATACAAATATTCACAAGTTGCAAGTAATGCATCAAAAGGCAATACAATTGGAAAAGACTAGATTATCAAGATACTTATGAGAAAGAGAAAAAGAAATCAACATGGAACAAAGTTAGAAGCATAACATCATTCTAAAATAGGAGGCGAATTATTAGAAATGCAGAGTTTTACTTAATATATTCATCAACTAGGGAATGCAGTTAGATTGAGTGAGGTATCCATTCAATATTATTTTTAGCAAATCTTTCGCTAATAATATTATGGAGGCATTCGAAAAAACTTTTCACACATCTCTGACTCCTAAAAATACGTCAGCTTGGCTTAACAAGTATTGCCTACTATGAAATTCCTCCAGAATAAGACAATTAGATGAAGAGGACGTATTACCTTTAATATACTGATCTTCAATTCAAATACACCTAGGTTCGGTCAGGTTTTTCTGGCTGACACTAGGTCATAGCGATCCATAGCGATACTAGATTAGAGCTCTTAAATTTAGTATATTTTAGGTCTCTTTGTTTATTTTAGCATATCCTCTAACATCTACTGCGCCACGTGCGTGAGATCCACCAGCCAAGGCTTATCGAAGTTGCGTAGTCTCGTTTTCCCCAATTGTTGGATTGTTTCTAAGCCTCCAGGCTCCCGAAAATGTCTCAATACGTCACTGGTTTAGAGTCTCAGTTTCCTGGCATATGCTGCTACAAGACAATGACTAGTAATGATGTCGACTAGGAGCTTGCAGTTAGTGTGAGTTAGCGTCAATACAAATTTAGTTGCTGCGAGGTCTTTTGAATAGGGACAGCCGATTCAGAAATTATTTTATCAAAATGCTATGCTTTTAAAAATGATGATCACAATATTTGAAAAATAGCCGCAAAAATTGGTCGAAGTAAGTCAGTTATTCATAATTATTTAAAAGATGCTGATAGCTATGAAAAAATGTGCGAGGGCAAATTCAAAGAGTACTATCACAGGATAAGCAAGAAATACCTCAAGCAGTCTCCAATTCTGCATAGTCGCTGGCTAATATCAAGGGCAAAGTTGGAGTTAATGCTAGTTTTATTGATAGTGATTAGTGTTATTAAAAGTGCCAAATATCCGAAAAATGAAGGAAAACACACCATCATTAATTGCGGAGTACAAATTGAAATGCTTGCAATTTGCGCATGAGTAGATAACATGGAAAAAAGAGTGGCATCACGTCGTTTTCTCTAGCGAAAAAATCAATATGGCTGGTCCTGACGTCAACAGTTACTATTTTCATAAGTGTCTCTATTCTATCGAGCTAATTTACGAGGCAAAAATTGTCAGTATATCCAAACAAAACTAATGGAAGATAACGGTCAACGATATCGCCACCGTACAGGTACATCACCATAAGATCTGTTTCGTCCAGCTCAAGAGCCATTCGCTTCGTCAAGGATTAAAACATCGCATTATGTGGTGTCCTCGCTGGGCTCGACAGAGCTGAAGACAGTGCGGGACGTTATTGCTAGTCTCGATCCGAAAGCTCTATATGTGGTCCTCAGCACCGCTCTTTTATAGCGGCTGTCATCCAGCGATTAAGGCAAAGCACCTCTTCCGAAGCCTTAGTTTAGGTGACCGGCAACCTTTGCAGCTTCTGCGAGAGATGAAGCAGTTGCGGGTTCTTCCGTTGGAGAGAATCTGTTAGAGACTCTCTGGATGCAGCGGATTCCAGAACAGACACAGATAAAATTGCGGAACCGGCACACAAAAACATCGAAACATTCAACCAAAGTCAGCAGCATAAGTTGCAAAAATTGCAGAATCTTTCGCGGAAATTGTTGCGGAAACTGTTGCAGTTTCCTGCAGGAGAAAACTATAGCTTCTGTAGAAAACTGCAGTTGCCACTGAGCCACAACTGAGCCACTAATCAGGAAACGGTTAAATAAACGGTGCTATCCTCTTTTGATTTTCTCTGGAAGTTTCAGCGAAGGGTTTCATTTCAAAATTGAAAAAAGCGGCAATGAATGTATAAATGAATTATTTGCAGACAGCGCTCTGTTTAATTTTGTGTTTCTTGTGATGTTTTCATTCCATTCCTTAAAATGTTATTCAGTTGAACACTTTGAAAACATTCAGGGATAAAACTATGCACGACTTTGACAAACTCGAGAGGATATCGTAAGCTATTATCGGTTTAATTTAAACCAGAAACCTTGTATACAATGAAATGAGTTTGTTTTCGAAAAATCCTTGAATTTAATCAAACATTTAACACTTTAGACTTGAAAAGGATTAAAACTAATATATAAGACCAAATCATAAAAAAATTCGAAAAAAAACAATGTATTCAAAGTTATACTAACATCGACTATGCCATCCTTGATGTGCCGCCAAATTAATGGATCTGTTTGTATATACAGCGAACAGGTATTTTTCTTGTTGTCCTCGCGCGGTCGTGCACCTGACGCTCGACGAACTCTTTCGTGCGATTCGCGATGCCAATCTTCATCAAGTATTCCTTTTTGCTGTTGCTGATACTGCCCGTGTTGCGGCGTTCCAGAAGGAATTGTCGGCAACGATGAGGATGACGTTGGAACTTGATGAAAATTCGCTTCCTTTGAATATTTTTCATGGGGATGTGAAAATTCCATATCCATAGTGGTGGCATAGTATTTTTTCGGTGGATGATGTTTTTGTTGTTTGGTTTTTGGCTTTTCGTCATCCGTACTCATCGGTTTCGGAAGTGCTTCGGGTATTTCGGATTCTTCAACTGCTGAATTTTGAATGTTTTGCATCCATTGTGAAACTTCTTCGTTAATGCCGCATCCAGCAACATGACCTAAAAGTATAAGAAGAAAGATGTGAATGAGTAACGTGTTTGGTTGAACATACGATTAATTTTTAGAATTTTAATTCCAGTTTACGGTTCAGGTATGTTTTAATAAATACTAAATGCAACGCATGAGATAAGATATGATTATGATTATTTTGAGTTCAGGATTGATTAGAAACTTAAATTTAAAATAATAATTTGCAGCAAAGTTTAGTACAGATTTATTTAGCTTAACTTTGGTTAGGATATGCTGAAGACTGGGATTAATATAAGCAGAAGTTGTTGCTCTTCAAAAAGCAGATTCGACGGGCGAAACGCGACTCATGAAGGGAAATCTGCGAGAGCATTGAAGGAAGTATAGAAGCTGTCAGAATCAAGAAGATACTAAGTATAACTCCCGGTGTACCTACTTTTCTACGTAGGGAAAACAGGGACTGTGCAGAGGACCCAAACGAGTGTCTGCACAAGCTCAACTTCTCTTCCCGGAATCGGCCGATACGACATCAAAAATGACCAATTATGGACAATCCACCGTATCGCCTATCATGCTCCATAGAGTAGAAAGGACCATTACCCCCTACTGCAGTGTATTTTAATCTCATGTCTCCGCCTCAGGTTAGTACCCGGCTAATGAAAAAGTTCTCACCAGCAGCCTTCCTAGATATTCAAGAGGCTTTCAACAATGTCACTATGGCGAGTATCATCGATGCATAGGTCCGATATGGAGTGAATTAAACTCTTACGACTTGGAAATCAGACTTGCTCCAAAACAAGCAAATCGAGGCATTTCTTTTTGCAAATGTTATTGAGACGTGGTTTAGAAAATTCAAAAGTGATAATTTTGATTTGGAAGACAGTGAACGTGCGGGTAGACAAAAAAAAATTGTGGATGCGGAATCGCAGATGTTATTGGACGAAGATCCAAGCCAAACTCAAAAACAATTGGCAGAAACGTTAAATTTGGCACAAGAAACGATCAGCAACCGCTTCCTAGCAAGGAGAAATATCCAACAACTGTGAAGGTAGGTGCCACATGAACTGAATGACAGGCAAATGAAAAATCGAAAAACCGTTTGTGAAATGTTGCTTCAACGGTACGAGAGGAAGTCATTTTTTTCATCGGATTGTGACGGGAGATGAAAAGTGGATTTTTTTTTCGAAAATCCAAAACGTAAGGAATTCTGGCTATCGCCTGGCTAAGCTGGCTTATCGAATCCAAGGCTGGATCGCTTCGGAAAGAAGACAATACAATGCTCTGTGTTAGGTGAGACCAGGGTGGTGTGGAAACCTGGTGAAACAGTTAATACTGTTCGCTACAAACAACCAATTAATAATTTGAATCGAACAATGTCCACAATAGGCAAAAAGGTAAGATAAAGTAATTTTGTTTTGAAAGAAGCATTGAAATTGCTTTGATGGGACGTATTATCGCACCCGCCGTACTTTTCAGACCAGGCCCTGTCCGATTATCACCTTTTCGCATCAATGGAACACGCTGCAGCTGAGCAGCACTTTGCTAATTTCGAAGAAGTCGAAATATGGCTTGGCTTAATGGACAAACGGTTTTTTTTTGTGATAGCATTCATCAATTATAGATAGATGGACAAAGTGTGTAGAATCGAATGGTAAATACTTTGAATAAACACCTTTTTCCATTTTCTTAAATTTTATGTTTTTTTTTCAGTAAAACCCCAGCGAAGACTTTCGGTACACCTGGTATGGTCTTTGACCAAAACACCATATGACCAAGACAATATATCCTGACAGGAGCTCCCAGGTCAAGATACCCACACGATCAGCGGCCATATGGGCTAAACTGAAATACGAATGGTAAACAGGACGAAATGCAGGGTAACTAGGCGACTATGGCCATCACCTTATTTAAGCAAGAGCAATAAACTGCTCAAGCTCAGCACAAACTGATTGAGAGTGACGGTTGGGCTGCACACAGGACATTATCTTCTTGCATCTCATGTGAATCGAATAGGACTGACATCGAACTTAAGCTTAGTATTGTCTCCGATTTCAAATGAAATTTCCCTACAAAATTTCACGTGAAATTTGTTTGGGCTAATATTTAGCTTGAAATTCAGATGGCATTGATAGATGTCCTCGCTCATTGATACCTTTAAACGGAGCAAACAATTTGACATTTTACGATTTTTTTGAATAGATCCGCATTTGCAAACATTTGGGTAAAGTGAAAAGTTTGTATTTTAATATAAAATACCATTTTTGAAACTATAATACCATTATTGACACCGGTTAATTGAATTGACATGAAATGAATTCACCTGCTAAATGTCAACTATGGCAATTTATACTGCCCTGGTGTCGGTGTGCGGAACTTTATTTCGCTAGATTCCGCACAGACATTTTCGCTGTATTTCGTTTCGTCGAACAGATTACTAGGGTTTAGTAAAAAAAAATAGATTAAAAATTGAAATAATTGACATTTTATCTGTCAGAAATCAGTAAAGCCTTCGTTTTTTTCCATTGTCAAACTTTTCACTCGAAAGACTTGTCAAAATTTAGCTTCACAATCAAGTAAGTACCAGCTTTTATGCAGGAGATGCGAGATGGAAGAAGACACTATTGAACATACTCTTTACGTATGTCCGGCTCTTAACAACAATTGCCTATATATTATTATCTACATACAACCTAGGATCATACAACTTTCAAGAGTTAGCATAAGTGGCTAGTACCGCTTCGCTGAGCCAGCTGATTCAATTTAGCGGAATGGGCACTTGGCAGCTCTAACTAGCCAGCGGAGAGTGGCAAATGGGTTCAAACTGGTGGCCCGATGCAAACCGCGTAAGTGGAAACCCTCTTGTATAACCAACTCTAGCTTAACTTACATTCACAGTTTTTTTTATAAACGTATTTACATATATGTTTATGTCCTGTTACGTAAAATACATTTTTTTTCTTGTTTTTAACTTCGTAAACTCCCTTCCCTTTAAGCAAACGTTTTTATAAATCCACGCTCTCGAAGTTGTCACCCTCTTCTCACACCTCCCCAACGTCAAAATAACTTTTTTTTGCCGACTCAACAATTCAAAGGATCCACTGAGCAAGCTCAGTATTTTTCGAAGAGAAATCCTTTCAAGACAAATTTCCCTTCTTTGTTCGATGTCCGCAGGGAATGCGAAATCTTGTTTAAAAAAAATATTCCAAGAAAAAAATATGAACAGACACAAGACAAACACGTAAGAAAGCAGAAGAATCGCGACAGCGGTTAAGTCTGAAGAAAACGATGCGAATAACAACAACTTCGATCCTGTTTCGATTCACAACAAAGCGATTTTAGACTCGTTGAAACCGAGCAAGCAAGAGAAGTCGCTTGCAGAGCTTTATCAAAAACATACAAACATATTTTCCCACGCATCACTCAACACTAATCTCCTTGCACACACATACAGGTTCAGTCGACCAAACGTCTTCTTAATATTCCTTATTCTTTACGTTTGATAAAACCTTCGTGTATATTCTCGATGCATGTATATCTTCACCTTTTCAAAAGATGATATCTTTATAAAAAAAAATTATAAACCTCAGAGCCATAACGGAATTTCGTAGCTAACGTAATATTCTGAATTTCCCTTGTTCCGTTGAAACATGCATGTTAGTGTCATATCAGAGAATAACGACGAATTTCTTATGCTTTGTGCTCGGTCGACGTGTCTTATGTCAGGACGAAATGCATGACAGCCGGCAGCAAAAGCAGCGCAACTCAAATCCCGGCAGGATTCATTGGAGCGGAACAAGCAAAACAAATCGCTTGTTTTTCGAATCACTTCGTGTGTATCAAACTGAACTGTAAAATACAATGAAAGGAATAGTTTTTCACACTATTTTGTTGTTCAAGATATACCATATAAGATGTTGATGGTATTTTGTTATTCAAGATATACCACTAGACACTAACGTTTGTTAGTGTCTAGTGGTTTGATATCATCAGAATATTTCATTTGTACAGCTAAGGAATCGAAATGAAATCTGCCTTTAGCGTCTTATATCTGTTTTTATTAGTTTGTTGAAATCCATTTGTACCGTTAAAGCTTCCTGATATATGATTACCTTAGCTTCAGCTTGGTTTGAGATATTTTTCATTGTCAGTGTGTATCTTTTGGAATTCAGAATCAAAGAAGCTTCATATCTGTTAGCCCGAGAGTTGAGGAATCTCCAGTGATTTCAGTATTTTTTCAAATCACTGTTTACAGTCCCTGAATAAAAAGTTTGAGAGTAGCTTTCTTATTGACCTTCAAAAACTGCCTTTTTGAGCCCTGAATATTTGAATATAATATAAACAAGTAAGTAGTATGCGTCGAAATTCAAAATCCGGAATCTGATTTCTGTGAAAAACATTTCGTAGAAATAGTCGCAACAATATTGTCAAGCGTCGTTTACTCGCCATCCAAACCCCCACCAGCCAGCAACCACTAGTAGACCACTCTTCGGCTATTGAAAATTTATGACTTTCGACGTAAAACAATTTAACATGCCATTATATCTACTAAGGTACTTAAGTAGATCTAGACGTAACACTTTCTTATCGAGTTCAGGCACGAAACAACATATTTACGTTTTCAGGAAGTCAAATTCATACACTTGGTAAAGGTTAGCAGGACACCAATTTTCGGTTAACATGAACAGGCTTGTATTGCTAGCGGACCTCCACCTCTCTACAGTCGAGTAAAACAAAACAAAAATAGCATCGAAACAAAAACAAGCCTTTATCCGCTTATCGTGACCATTCTCCGTTGACCCACAACTTTTCTTTTTCTAATTAAACATCCTTAATGGCGCACAAATGGCCACCGCAAGTTGTTTTTCTCTGGTCTTTGTTGAGTCTCCAGTGACCAATATGGAATGTCCTTTAATATATGTATATGAAACCGCATGCTAACAGTACAGTATCCGGTCGACCTCTTTTTCTTCGTTTCGGTCGCTAATTCATTCGAAGGTCAGAGATCAGTCTGTTGTGATAAAACCACACTATTCCTATCAGCACACGCAAGGACCAAAAGTCAGATAAAGTTGGAATATACTTTTGTGGTTTTATGCATAATTTCAGATACCGAATGAGTGCATGAGTGAATGTGGTTAGTTGGTTACTTGCTTGCTTAGCTGTTTATTCCTATTGTGGGTTTGTAGACAATGTTAAATTTCGTAAAGGATAAATGAATATGAATTCAGGGTTTTGTCGTTGAAATTAACATATTATTTTTCAGAGATTCAAAATTTATGGCAATAGTTTTGTTTAATTTGTCTATATGAGAGTAGGCAATAAGGGGATTTAAAATTTGTATCTACAACTTTTAGACCATTATTGCGTAGTGGGAAATGGTGATACTCTTGGATAGGCTTGAGCGTACAGCGGTGGAAAGAAATATCTCTTGCAATTCTGAGTTCAAGATCGCATTTTGAGCTTCAACTTAATCCAGCTACATATAATTAATCATTTCACGATTTCAGCGGTCGTCTCTGTGTTTATATTTTTTTTTTAATTTCAATTTTACTTTTCAATGTACTTTAATTGATTGTCAACATTTTTACTGAACTAAGCATCAACAAACGCTAAACGTCAAGAAAACGGTAGTGGTAGGAAAGGAGCATGTAAAATTAGTCTGCTTTCTTTTTATTGCTGGACAAATTCACTTTAACGACAGTTAATAAATAAATTTTTCGAACTTTTTAAAACAGAATTTCGTTAATGCGTCATTCCATTGAACCAATTTTCAGAAAATTTTTGAACTCACCTCCTTGAAATTTGGAAATATTTTGTCATCCAGAAGGGCTGGTGAGCTTATTATCGAAAATGAAATATTTGTGGAAAATATGGTATATTTGTGGAAATGTGATCTCTTGAAGTTTTTGAGAAACGTCGATTCGTGTTACATTCAAAAAATTGTATAAAATCTTCTACTTTACGTAGAGCCTTCAAACATGGTTTGTTGGAAAGGGTAAGGTGTAGATATCCTGGCCAAAAAGGGTAACAAGGATCATTACAGTGTCATTTATCCTTGAATATTTCAAAATGCACACCTTCGATTTTCTTAATTTTTTTTCTATATTGTAAACAATTATATAAACTACAAATGCGCAAAATTTCAAAGTGGAGCTTGTAAAAGTACAGTCGTAAGAAATTTTTAAAGGTACGAAATACTATAACCGCCAAAGAAAATTGATAGAAAATGGTATCGAAACAAGGTAAAACTTACAAAGTATGGTACGAAAGATTTTTATGTATTAAAAATAGATTTAAAAACTGTTTGGCAATGTTATTTAAAGCCTGCAGAAAAATCTAATCTAGTTTCTAACGTAGAACGTTCTGTACAAGTCCATTGCTTATAACTAACACAATTTTCATCAATTTTTTTTTTTCACATGTACTTAGAATAACGGCTGATCTAGGGCAATACTGGCAGCTACCAAAACACCAAGGAGAGCATATCATCAGAGATAAAAAGTCCTTATAATTAACCAAGCTTATAGCGGAACCCTTTGTTAGAACATTTATTTTTGGCCCTTTAATCATTAATTTAACGTTTTGATGTATAATGGATACACAGACAGAATGTGTCCCCAATGTTTCCGCTAAATTGAAGTATTTAGGCAGTCTGCTGTTTGCATTGCTGCAGTAGAATGATTTTATGAGATCAGCGACATGTGGATCTATACTTCTTCGCCTTTTCGGGGAAGTATAACCTCGTCTAATTTTTTTAAATCATATATGGGGTTGCGCCAGGAAATTTGGACACTACTTTGGCACGTGATCAATTCGTCAGCAAAAGTGATAAAAGTAAACTGTTTGTTTCTTTTTCTTTAGCTTTTGAATATTCTTCTTTGATATTATTTACTCTAGATAAATAATTATTTGTTTTTGTTTCTTCTGTGGGTAGCTCCTGCTGTATTTTAAATACATTTTTGGACAGTACGCTAGTAAAGTTTTTTAACTTTCTTCTTAGAATGTCAATTTTACAAAAAAAATGTTTTCTTCTTCATTCCTTAGCTTCAACTATCTCTGATCTATACCATGAAAGTAACTTCTTGGAATCAAAGTACACTATATGCATTGCAATTAACCCTAATTTTAAGTTGTAAAAATATGCAAAATAGACAAACAAAGGAAGTAATTAAAAATATGTGTGCAGTATAATATGTGCTAGAAACCCTAGATGTAGGGAAAACCCAAAATAATCCTAATTGTTCATGCCGCTAGTAAATGAAAAGGAATCTGCTTTCTTTATTTTTGTTTGATGATTGCTTACAAATGCATTTTCTCAATTATTGCAAACAATTTATATTCTAGTGTTAGGTCTGTTAGTTACAGAAGAAATCCTTTTAAAAAATAAAAATCCTAAAAGAAATTACCCATAACTGAGGAATACAAGACCTTGATTTTGCGAAAAAAAACGCAGAGCCACCATCAAACTATTTCATATTGAACGTATGTTGTAAGTTTCACCTTGTGTCGGTACCATTTTCTTTAAATATTCTTTGTCGGTTATAGTATTTCGTACCTTTAAAAATTTCTCACAAATGTAATTTTACGAACTCCACTTTGAAATTTCGCACATTTGTAGCTTACATAACTGTTTACAATATTTTTAAAAAAAAATAAGAAAATCGAAGGTGTGCATTTTGAAATATTCAAGGATAAAGGACACTGTAATGATCTTTTTTATCCTTTTTAGCCAGGATGTTCCTCGCACTATTTTACATACATATACACCTTACACTCTACAACAAGACATATTTGAAGGCTGGCTCTACGTAAAGTGGAAGATTTCATACAATTTTTTGAATGCAACACGAACCGACGTTTCTTAAAAACTTCAAGAGGCCATATTACCGCCAATATTAGATATATGCAAAATTAATTTAATAACCTATGGTTATGCGTACCCAAGGTGAGATATTCTTTTGATGATCAAACTTATTTTCTTGATGTTTTTTTTGGACATAGTATGTATTACCTCAAAGTTTCTAAATATGTCACTAATAAACTTCCACATTAACAATAAATAAAATATGTGAGATATTTTTCTTTATGTCAGTGTTGCGTCGGGAACTCGAATCTAAATCGTATCAATTAAACTTTAATACCACCGATAAATTTCAAATAGGTAAAGCAAGTACCCAAGTTGAACACTTCAGAGCTGCTGGGCCACCGTAAAACTTGAATACGTCTAGCCAAAATTTCGTCTATTACAAAGCCCACTTTTGAGGTTTTTGCCTGCTAAACACGTCACTTTGACCATTCAGCCTGGTACTTACGATTGAACCTCTATTTATTTGGTGTATCATTGCCACAGATATAATTACACTTCTCTCGATTTTTCGTTGCCAAACAGAAAAAAGAATTTCAGCTTTTTTTGAGACAGTTCAGCCTTTTTTCTTGTCTGTTTTTTTTTTTCATTTTTTATAATGAAAAACAAAAGATTTCAGGTCGTCTAAAAAACCAAAATGTAATTAAAGTATAAAAGAGGATCGCTGATTATTGTCAAATTAACAACGTTGGCTAGCTTGGAGTGCACATACATTTTTAGACCGGTGCCACGGCAAGGTGGAAACATTGCTGAAATTAAAAACAACATTTTTTTAACATGGTAATATTTGTGAAAAATTTCAGAACTTTTGTGCAATCTCAGTCCGTCCCGGCGCAAGCTCGGGAAATTCATTCATCGTTCGCCTGGATTCATCATCTGGAATCAGAGCTGCTACCTCAGAAGCTGCATATCTAATCAAAATCAATAGGCGAAATGTGTCCATGTGACCATTGACTCAACTACACACAATGCCACGCCGTTTCATGACCGAGAAAAGCCGAAAGCCGGTCGAAAAGTTGGAAATTTTCCGGCGAATATGTGATGATATATGATGTGACGCCCATGTCTAACCTTCACTCTTCTCACATGGAAGAAACTGATAGTGACACCGCTCCGGGGTGCTGGAGAAGCCAATTACTGGAGGCAGGCGATCTTTGAACTACCAGACTCAAAAGGATATTATCATGAACGGAGTCAAGAAATTGACCTGCGTGTCTATAGATGTGACAGGCCTAAGAGCTTCAGATCGAAGGATTCCGAGCCTGCCAAGCTTCATCTAAAGCAAGTGACTTATACAGCGGAAGTCATTCGGCGAGTGGTCCATCAATTGCCTGGGAATAGCATCTGAAGAAGAATAAGATGTGATCAGTGTTAGAACTATCTAAGGATGACGGTCTCATCATTTTGACTCTGGAAACAGAGGAAGGACTTAGAAAAGCTATTGCGTCCGAGGAGGTGGTCCTCGACTTGACCCTTAGTAGAAATGATGAATACTTTAAACTAACTTTGACAATTGCAAAGAAGCAGCAGTAGCTGTCTATCTAAGACAGAGTAGGCGTTAATATTAAACCAAGAACCATGCGTTGTTAGCAATCGGGTAAATGTTTTCCCACCAATAGATACAAGCTAATAGCTGACGACGGTTTGTCGAAAATACGAGTCAATATTTTTGCTAAGAATAGCATGGATGGCCTTGTCCTTCACAATTTCAAGGAATGTTTCCTATTGTAACTGAAATCGATTAGAGATTATGCTAGTTTGTATTATGCTACAAGACACACGATTATGAATCTGCAGACACAAGGAATGGTGTCCCTCCTATTATGGGAGCTGGCTTTAACGCTCATCATGATGCGTGAGGCAGCTCCGGCACGCATGGCTGAGGCGAGGCACTTTTTGGCTTCAACTTGGCCTTTGATCTAGCCATAGCAAATACTAGCAGCGAAGCTGCCTGCTTCACTTCAAATCATAACGAGTTTCTTGACGTTATCTTACCAATGCATGCTTGCGAAAGTTGGCCACACTCTTGATGACAGAAGCACCTCGCATTACTCCTACTAAGGGCCTTTTTGTGTTACTCCGTTAGTTAACAATCAATGTATTAGTCTTATAGAAAGTCTTGTTACTGTCAGAGTTCATTGTATTTCTGCGTCGACTAAAACGAGTACCGCCACGCTAGAATCTTATGTGAGGGGTTTTCTTTGCAAATCAGACCTTGACTACATCGCTCCAGATATTTTACTAGATTTAGAGTTTACAATTGTCTTGATGAAACAGCACTCTGGCTCGCAGTTTGCCGCGTCTTTTTTCATTAATATCATTAATCTTCTTATTTGGTCTGCGTAGTAAACGCCTGATATAGTGGCTTTCTTCTCCAAATATTCCATCATAATAATTCCTTCAGCGTCCTAAAAAACTGATGATGAACTGATGGCCTTCCTTGTCGAACTCATCTCTTTGAATTTCATCGGCGTCGGTGAAGAGGGTCGCATTCAGGTCATCAATTGCTGTTTGGTTTCCGGGTCAAAATGGTGGATCCAGGTTTCGTCCATGGTCACGAAATGTAACAAACATTTCTCCTGATCTGCCTGGACTTTTCGAGATTCACCCTCGAAATGAGACAGAGACCTTCTTCATATGTAATTCGATAGCAACGATTCTTTGAGCACTGCCATAAGGGATCCTTGTGACTTCAGCTACATACCTGATGGTCACTCTGCGATCTGCCAACACCACATCTTCCACTTTTTCCACGTTGTCTTCAGTGAGGGACGTGGATGGGCGTCCTTCGCTGTGTTCATCTTCAGTGGATGTTCTTCCCATCTTAAACTCCTTGGCCCAGCGTGCAATGGTAGAATATTGAGGAGCAGAGTCCTCTAATGTTTCCGCCAAGTCGTTGTCCATGCATTTGGTAGAATTTTTTTTCAAACACAGGTACTTAATGACAGCTTTAATTTCGTTTTTCTCTTTTTTGATGTTCTTTCTTCGAAAATTCGCATTCAAATGAATGTACCTCCCTGGAATCGTGGCCTATTTATATGTTTTTATGTTGACTTAGGTACTACTACTCTTCTACTTCATCTGTGCATGCACGTGGAGGAGATACAGTCTGTTACATAAGAGCGTGGTCGGTGTTACATGTAGGAAAAAAATCGTAGCGATCTATTTCTTTTTCTATGACATAGAGGGTACCTCAGTTGTCCATGCTTTATGGAAGAAATCAGCTGTTAATCGAATTCAGTCATTCTTAGAATCGTTTTTTGAAATGAGTGCTGCTTACGCGTCGCGCTTCGAGGCAATTTTTTTATGTTCGCATAAAAAAGGACCTAAATTAACGCAAACAGCTGCTGCGAAATACTTGGAGATGTCGAAGCAGCTCATAAGCAAGTGAGTGAATCGCTATAAAAAGGTCGGCAATGTCGATAATTTTCCTAATCGCGGGAGTGCAAGCAAAGTGACTAAAAAAGACGAAAACAAGACTCTCGCAGTGTTTTCGAAGGATCCAACTTTGACTCTACGTGAAGGTGTTGTAAAATTGAAAGCAAAAGGTGTTGACATATCATACGGAATGATTCGTAAGCACTTGCTTGCAAATAAAGTGAAATATCGGAGTACTTTGGAAAAGCCAATGTTATGTCGAAAACAAGTTGAAAAACGTGTGGAATGGGCGAAGGAAAACTTGGACCGCGATTGAAGCAACGTGATCTTTTCTGATGAATCTTTCTTTTGGGCATTTCCGAGCATCAAACACGCCTGGACAACTTCCACTAGTAGACTGCCCAAACGGACTGTTAAACACTCCGTCAAGGTCCATGTTTGGGGGTGCTTCTCAAAAAAGGGTTTCAGAACTTTGTTCTTACTTACAGGCAATTTGAATTCGAAAAAAATGAACAAAATCTATCAAAGGCTTTGTTACCATCTGCCAAGCAATTGTTCATCAGAGATCCATCAAGAGGACAACGACCCAAAACATCGGAGTCGAGCGTGTAGCGAGTGGAAAGCGCAAAATGGGGTTGTCGCCATAGATTGGCCATCTCAATCACCGGATGCAAATCCAATAGAAAATGTGTGGGCTCTAATAAAAATGCAACTTCACAAACGCAGGTCATGTAATTTAGATCAACTTTCTCGACAAATTCGGAAAATTTAAGGTATTTTTTATATAATAAGAATATGCCGAAAACTTCGTGGAAAGCATGCCTCGACGGTGTCAGGCCATAATTGATGCTGAAGGAGGTTGGACTTGCTACTAAGGTATTTGCATTGAGTATTGACTATCAATTAAACAATAAATGTGCGAATTTTTAATTGTTGTTATAATTTAACAGTGACCACGCTCTTACGTAATACACTGTAGGTCTGAAAAAAAACTATGGGTCGTTAAGGACTACTGATACAGACAAGAAGCTGCATCCTCATCAAGAAGTCCTTAAATGTCCTTGTCCTTTCAAACTTCACTGACAAGGACAATGTTATCTTTTCTGATCGGCGTAAATCCGAAGTCATTCTGGGTCACTTCATGCTACATGGCAGATGATAAAGGCTTCTCAAAAGGATCAAACCTAAGTCTTCCTGGACGCATGGTACACTACGATTAATCCGTAGTGCTCTTCGTTCTGCTATTGGCGCTCTCACGGGCCACTGCCTAATAGGTAGGCATGAGTAATAGTTGGCGGCCAGGTTCAATGATTTCTGTCGAAGCTGTGGCTCAGAGGACGAATATGAATACGTCCTCCACCTCATGTGCCAGTGTCTAGTGCTGGCGAAGAAAAGATTGACAGCACTCGATGTACCATTCTTCCCAAATTCTGCTGACCTGTCATTTGTTGACCTAAAGCGGATGTCGTTGCGCTCATGTGGGACTTTGAGATTTTCTTTGTCGACTGGTATTCACTTCAGCCTAACCTAGCCTTGCCTCATCTTCAATGTATTTGTCTGTAATGGATAATTTGGCAGCGGGTTTTGCAACCATGTCCGTTGCAAGAACAAAGTGGTTCAGGTTTAGACCTTTAATTTTCGCTTTATAGTCCGGGGAAATTTAACATGGTGCTTCGGAAAAATTAGGAGAAAGCTGAATTTTGGTGTAAACCTTGGTACTGGCATGCTGAACAAAATGTCAAAAGTCCCCATCGATACTTTTTATACGGGGTCAAAGGTCACCAAGAGTGACCTTTCCCAAATATCTCAGTAACGGTCACGTTTTCAGAAAAACAATGTATGACAAATTTGTAGCCTAGAAAATTTCCAACACATTGTTAAGCAAATAGCTGCATTAGGTTATTTTACTGAAATCCTGATACCTGCCTCTAAGTCGTATTTTGGCTCCATGTAGCTAATAGTAATTTTGATTCCTTTCCATACAGGTTGATGTATTCAACGCAGCCGCTCGCTAAGCTCGCTTATATGGTTGATAGGCGCATCGTATTTTCGAAGACGGTTTTTGTTTGTGCCTCAGTTGTTTAGAGCATGCTCCAGTACCTTGTAAATCGTCCGAAGGAGTCAAACATTTCAATCTCCGCAACCACCACTGCCCAATGGTTATTCGGTCTATCGTTCAAACATACGGCTATACTATCAGACTATAGTTCCAGTTCAGATTCACTTAGAAAGGAACTTGTCTTGTCTACTATACTGCCCTACTAAGCGCAAAAGCGGTATCTCAATGAAAGCAAGTTTCGAGATAATTGAAGTTTTGTAAAAGAGATTTAGTTTTGTAAAAGAGATTTAAGGTATAATTGGATAGGCGACGAGGAACTGGGCTCGTTTGGAGCTGGTGGAGGATTATCCTTACTCCACTTTTCTCGGTGAGCGGTCTTCCGCTCTTGGATACATCGGGTACTTAGATTTAAAAAACTTTCTTAAGGTATTTTCCACATGTTTTAAATAAGATACCATTAAAAGGATTAGTTCATTAGATGCGTATTGTTTTAAGTTTTCTAATACTATAAAAATCAATTTTTCGATTTTTTTGAGATACCGCTTTTCCGCTTAGTAGGGCAGTATATTCCTAGCCGTTTCCATAGTTCACCGAAAACTTGACAATCGAAATTTCCACTTTCACAAAACAAATTCTAATGAAAATATTCAGTCGAAAATAGACTTCTACCTTACAGGAAGACGTGCTAAGATGAAGCATCCGGTAGTCTTTAAAATATATTCATAAAAATATAAAACATTAGATACATTGTTCAAAGTAAGATGGCCATATTGTTCATGGTGGGCCATTATCACGCAGATGCAATAACAAAATGTTTATTCGAATGAAATTAGATTTCAAATAATTATTTAGATCACTATACATCTTGATCATCGATTTTTGTCGAAATACTAATTGAGTAGCACACTTGGGACATACAAAAATTTATACTCGTTTACGTACATCCAAAAAATTGGACAGCGATACATGCCACAAGGATGCATAGACACACATTTGTTGAAGCAATCGAATGATAACGAAATAATAATTTCAAGGAATTGTCCTAATAGTAGGGGAGCCCGGGATGCAAAATTTGCAGTTACTAAAGCGTCGTGGGGACCTATTGGATTGTGAAGATTAGGTTCTAAAATGAAAAAAAGGTTATGTCAAGTTTTCCATTTTAGTGGGGGGGAGAGCGTGTAAAAATGTTCAAAAACGTAAAAAAAAACAGTCACATGGAAATACTCGAGCGCGTCAGACATTCATAGTGTATACGCTCTTTGTCTTTCTGATAACCGATAGATATTAATCTGACGATTAACTAGAGGGGGGTGGCCGTAAAAAGGGGTAAAAAAACAAAAAAAAAAAGTTATTCGAGCGTGTCAGATATTCAGAGGGAATGTTAAGTGAACCCAAAAAATTGTCCTATTTAAATGACTGACGATTTGGACGTGACCGAAAGTCATGACTGATTTTTTAAAATGTAAAAAAATAATGTGACCATGAAATACTCGAGCGCGTCAGATTTTTATAGAGAGGGTTCAACTTGATGTCTTAGTTGTCCTAAATGATAATCTGACAATTATATGGAGGGATATTGTTAATCTGACAATTTAAAAACAAAATTTTTTTTCGTTTCTTCTTTTTATTGCTGGATGAAATAAAAACAATATGTACATATATATTATATATATATATATATATATATATATATATATATATATATATATATATATCTAGAAAATTCAATCATTTATTGATATGAAAGTAGAAAAAATATATATAAAACAAGTATTTTAATCTTCATCCTCACTGGATTCGTCTTCGAAGTTGGTTTCCAATTGTTCAACTTCCTCGTCATATGAAACTTATTGCATTAAATTCACTTAATTATTTTAAAAAACAAACAAACAAACCAAAGCGTCGTACATCAACAAAAACTAACAAGTCATTGTGATCGGCTAAGATGTCATCATGGCAGCAGACGGTAGTGTGAGGACAGTGCGAGGATTGAGAGATAGAGAAAGAGTGAGAAGGAAGATTGGCGCGGAGTGGGGAATATACAGTTCTCAGCATATATACGCTTCATCATTTATTGATGGTTTTAGCTACATCGCCTCATGAAAACCGTCAGATTATATGTTTTTCGTAATCCTGATAGGATTTCCTTCAAAATAAAAAAAAATTCAATCGCGCTCGAGTTTTTCGAGGTGAGGTTTTTTTTTTACAATTTTGTGACTTGCCCATTTCCTTATGTCACGCTCAAATTGTCAGATTATTGAAATATACTCTTTTCTGGATGTACTTAACTTACCTTATCTTAATCTGACGCGCTCGAGTTTTTCTGAGGATCAATTTTTTTTTACTAATCTGACGGGGTGCCCTCAACGCACCCCACTATATTAAGGGTTCATATATGGTAGGGTACATTACAGGGGTGCAAGGCTTCTCCCCATATGATTTTCTGACGCGCTCGAGTAACGCGCGAAATCCCCGCTTGGGCTCCCCTACTATAAGGGGTTGGCATTGAAACATACAATCAGAAATAATTTCTTGTACTGGCTACTAGAGTCAACATTCCAGGAAAAATATAATATTTAGTATAGTAGTATCTAACATTTTAAATAAAATTATCAAAAAATCACACAATGAAATATATAAGGCGAAAATGGAAAAGTTATTGCAAAATTTAAATCGTCTATTTATATTAAACTGCGGTAAATTTAATATGAAAACCTAATATAAATGCGAAAAAAACTTCAAATTGCAGGAGTAATATGCTTTCACAAGAACTCATTTCAATTTTGAAACTCTATATTTAAACGTACATTAATTACTGAATTTTATGAAAGTTATTATACTTCTAAAAGTTGTTCTATTGTATTTATCATCACAACTATAGACATTAAATTCATAGCATAAAATCAACAAGGTTTCTCTTCAGATAAATTTTCACAAATAATTAGTAACATAATCATCCGAAAACACTATATACATATGTATGTATGTAGTTCTAATTCTATCTAAAGTTGCGAACAAATTTTACAAACCGACAAGTTTTCCGCAATTGCAACAAACCAACAAAGCGTAATTTAATCCCTGTAAAACCGACTAGATAGTTTCCATCATACAATCGTACGTACTTGTATACATGTTTTCACACTGTACGTTAATGCGAATACAACATATCTAATTACCTCAACTAATTATCTGTTAATCAAATAACATGCACATTTCCGATATAGGACTTCTAATGGAGATTTCAGAACTAGGAAAAAAATATACGGTAGATTTAGATTTAATTCATGCTATCAATCAACCAAAATCGAAACACACACACATGACTCGTTTCGAATTTCTGTAATTATTTGTGAATTTAAGGTTCGGCGGTGATTGACAACGAATAAAAGAGAGTTTTTATTTGTAAACGACAGATATGTTGTGGTGGTAATAAAATAATTTAGAGAAGTTATTGGAATCGATTTATTAATGGATATAGGATTTTTTGGTTATAGGGTTATTTGGGCTTGGTCGGCAATTATTTTGATTTTGGATGGAGTTGAAAATTCACGGACTGTAATTAGCAGGATTGTGATTAGGGATTTAAGTACATATTAGGCACAAATTGTTGCGTTTCAAATGAAAAAAGCATTCGGCGCATCGCAAATAAAACTTAATTCATGTTTATACATTTATTTGTTTTAAATGTTTATACATTTATTTGTCATTCATTTCATAAGCTTATGCAACTGAGTGAATATAGCTAGAGTCGACTGATTTCTATCGTCCCTTGTTCAAATCTATTAAAGTTCTGTGTATGATACAGTTCAGGACTCTGAGTTGGCTACTAGTGAAAGGCATACTACTTTCGAAACATCGAAAACGGTGAAGAAATTGAAATATTTGAGTCTAGTTTCTTGAAAAAAATATTCGTCTAACTAAAAATATCTTTGCTACAAACAACCACATTGTTAAAGTTAATTAAATCGTCCTAAAAAAAATAACATGCCTGTTGCAAAAATATGCTTATAGCACAAAAATCTGCTCCATTGCGATCTCTGAACAACCTTGGCCACAACATTCACCCTTCTGAGCCATGCATGCACTTTACGCTCTGCCGTCAGTCCAATTTCGTGCACATATAAGCGACACATTCACTTATAGAATGATTACATTGACCTCGAGAATTTATAATTCGACTTATCCGTGAAATTCCATATAGGTACACCCCACAGCAGACATACAATATTTTTTTTTTAACACCGTAGATGAAAAACAATGCCACCATCAGACTGTGATTGAATGAAAGTCTTCATATGTGGGTACAGCAGTATAGCATGACCGACAGCACCGAAAAATTGGATTCACACCAGAAAGTCTGATGGCTTAGCGAAAAATTGAAGCAAAAAAAATGAAAATTTGCATCAGATTCAGTGTTGTTTTTTGGGGATTAGATTTTTGAGCCACGATACAATTTGGATGAGTAGTATGGAGATTTCAAGTTTGAATATTTTATGCTTCGCTGAATTGTACGGAAGCTAAGTTTCAAGAGAATTGAGTGCAGTGCTTATTGACATTGATGTTTAGGTATGATTTTTTTTGCAAGGTCGTTAGTTTAACTGTGGGCGAATATGTTTCTGTACAGAATATATTTTGATGGATTTTTAATTACTGGTCATTATGCAAATATTGTAGATTATTGTCAAAACAGTAGATAATTGCATTATCAAGGACAGGAGTAAAAAAGTGAACACAGTAATGTGAATATGGCAATATTATTCATAGATGATACAAAAGAATTTTTTTTAGCAAAGCCAGTAGGAAAATAGTTTTACTCAAGTAAAGCTATAGAATTTTTGTCTTTTTGAGCCTAAAATGGCAAAATCGCAAAGAATGTGTAAGATTTCAAAATACGATTAGTCTAAAAACAGTAAAATTATTTTCATTGGCGAAATTTGATACTGTTAACAGGCTTGATAACGCAGCATATGAACAATACAGGTAATATTAATCATGCGAGTATACTTCGCTAACCTTCACTATTCTGTATATGTGAACTAGATTAGCTGGCAGGATAAACCATTTCTGTGCGTGGTAGGTAGCTAAAACCTCTTGCTGAATTCGAGCCGTGAAAGATCGGCTACTCTGAGTAGCTTCGTGTTTGGGGCATAAAACGAAGATTATTTTAACCAACTGCTTGAGTGGAAGTGGAGACGAAGACCTACATCTAACTGTTTTTACTAAATACAGCTCAGGGTTTGAACCAACTTCTTCTTAATACAAAGCGAGATCCTCCATAATGAACATCTCCCAATAGTGGACATTTCCAAATTGTGGACATTTCACTATGATTTTTCTATGCATTAGGTGGGTTTTTTTGCACTCCTCGGCAGATCAAATCTCGGCAACTACATTGAAAACAACAAACGCTGCCGCTGTAACGTCACTGAGGCAGGAATTTAGCTCTGGAGCAGTTGCTCATGGGCTCACATGTAGAGTGTGCTGATAACAGTGAGAGTGGTCATAGCGATTCATACCATTGCTGTTGACTATTGTCAAACCGGCAGTTTGAATTGAATGAATTTGCATAGCACTCCGTAATGGTCAATTATTTTACTTCAAACATTGAAGCATACTGTTTTTGAGTATTCATCAGTAGAAATCGGTATGTGAAATATACATCCTATTGATATCACATTTTTTAAAAAGAAATACAGACCTAACTACAATTGCCGTATTCCATTTCTACTCAATAGTACTTGTGAGTACTTCTGGCTACTACTAACTACATAAAATCTTGTTACCGAGTAGTTCACTTGCTACACATTTTTAGCGTGAGGTTGTCAATGAGTGGAGATGGTTTTTTTGGATGTTTTTGGTAATTAGAAAATTGGAAAAAAAACAATCATAATGTGTAGAAAGTTAAAAGGGATAATTTTCTTTGAGTTGTTTTAATATTCTCTATTGATTGTGATTGTTTTTAAACCTTTCATTTTCACAATTCATTTTCAACTTTTTTTTTATTTTTGAAAACGGCATACAATTTCAAAAGTTAAAATTTGCTCACATGAACAATAATGGCGTTTCTGTTGTAATCTACTGTCGATTACTTGCGAGTACTATATAGTAAATATGAAACACGAGAAATTTAATTCTGGGTTTCAGATTGTCCTTCTTGTTAGTTTACCTACGGTTTGAGTTGACCTTTTTACATGTATATTTTCTTAGCTCAAAAATTTGCTAATTTTTTTCGGAAGTCGAGTCTGTTTATTGCAAATTCCGATTTGGACTGAGCGAAACTGAAAACTGCAGTATATGCTTCAAATATGCTTACATGCCAATAAATTAAAATATTTACAGATTTCTGTGGAAATTTAGATACATAAAGCAAAATATCCCATAGTTTTCGCATGCAAATTGAGGAGTGTAGATTACACAGGTCTACATCAAAATTGCCTTTTACATGAAAATACACTATATTGATTGTATTTCACTCGCTGAACATAAATATACAAGTTAAAATTCACAGTTAGCTCTTATTGTGGATTTATGCCATATAAATATAATAGCGGGTAGCGCGACAGACTTATCACATTAACGATGATAACTCAAAATGTTTAGTAATTACCCGCGGAAATTTTATTATTTCACATTTGTTTGTTTCGTTTAACGCTGACTGTGTTTTCTTCAACAGTTAAAACGTGAAATTGTTACGGTTTTTTTGACATTTTTAGTGAAAAATCTACAGTTTTCGTTATGTCGCGTAAATGTGTTAATAGTGCAGACAATTTTTGCTACATTTGTGGTAAGGTGACCCTTACAAACCAAAGATACTCAATAACACAACGTTTAGAAACTGCTTACTTCCATTATTTTGGAATTAAAATTAAAAACCAAGACAAATCGTGGGTACCACATTTTAGTTGCACAACTTGCTACACAAATCTGATTAAGTGGCTAAACAAACAGAAACGTTCATTGCCTTTTGGTGTACCAATGATGTGGAGGGAACCTACCAATCATGCGAATGACTGTTACTTTTGCTTGACTCCACCCATCCAGCATGGTATTTCACGAAAAAAGAAACGAAGCGTAGTATACCCTGACGTAGCCTCTGTATCGCGACCTGTACCACACGGAATCGATTTACCTGTTCCTCGACCTCCCGAAGAATACCAGCAAGATTATGAAGAAGCGATTAATTCAATGGAAGTTGACTACAATGAGCCTACAACCTCACAATCTCCACAGTTTGTGGGTGACAATATTGTTTGTGACGAACCTCATAGAATTTCGCAAGATGAACTCAGCGACCTTATACGAGATTTAAATTTGCCAAAAGATAAAGCGGAATTACTAGGATCGAGACTTAAGCAATGGAATTTGCTTCAATCGGATGTCAAAATCAGTATATACAGATATCGTCAGAAGAATTTGATACCCTATTTCAAATCCGAAAACCAGCTTGCATTCTGTAATAACGTAAATGGCTTGATGAACGCTTTGAACATTGAATACCATCCACAGGAATGGCGGCTGTTTATAGACTCCTCAAAATTGAGTTTAAAAGCTGTTCTTCTCCATAATGGTAACACACAACCATCGATTCCGTTATGCCATGCTGTGCATACTAAAGAAACATACGAAAATATGAAATTAATTTTAGATGCTATATCATACTCAGAGCACGAATGGCAGATTTGTGGTGATTTAAAAGTCATAGCAATGGTGTTGGGTTTACAAATGGGCTATACCAAGTACTGTTGTTTTTTGTGCGAGTGGGATAGTCGGGCTAGATCTTTACATTACATAAAAAAAGATTGGAATCGTAGACTAAGCCTGAATCCTGGAGAAAAGAACGTCAAGCACCTTCCTCTAGTTAATTCCCAAAAAATTCTTCTACCACCTTTACATATCAAACTGGGACTAATGAAAAACTTTGTGAAGGCTCTCAACAAGGATGGACCAGCATTCAAATACCTGCGAAGTAAATTTCCACGTATAAGCGACGCCAAAATTAAAGAAGGAATCTTTATCGGACCTGAAATAAGAGAGATTCTAAAGGACCAAAACTTTGATTCAGTTTTACAGGGCTTTGAAAAAGAAGCATGGGAATCTTTTAGAGCAGTCGTTCATGGTTTTTTGGGCAATAAGAGAAATGAAAATTATGTTGAACTTGTGAACAATCTCCTTCAAAAGTATCAACAGTTGGGCTGCAATATGTCCCTAAAAATTCATTTTCTTCACTCTCATCTTGATTTTTTCCCTTCTAACTGCGGTGATGTGAGTGACGAACATGGTGAACGATTCCACCAAGATATCTCGACAATGGAAAAGAGATACCAGGGCCGATGGGATGCGTCAATGTTAGCGGACTACTGCTGGAATTTGAAAAGAGATACCAATAGTAGTGATTACAAGAGACAAACGAAAAAGAAGAGAAATTCTTAATTAAATACGTTTTTTTTTTTTAATTGTAATATTTCCAATTTTATATAAGTAAAAAGCAAAAAATAATAGTAAATAATTATTATAGTTTTTTTTTTATAAAATGTTTTGTACTTTAACGTGTTACTAAAAGCCAAATTTTGTATATTAGGTATATTTCCAAAATAAAAGCTAATTAATAAAACATATTCTTGTTTTCCTATTCAGTAACCTCAAAGCAATATAAAAATAAAGTATTCAATTGAAAGGCACACAAAAAGTTACATTTTGTAGACCAGTGTTATTTCACATGCAAGTTTCATATCTGATTTTGATTAAAACCTAGATGAGATTTCATTCAGGTGTTTTCTACTTGGGATTCTAGTTCACCAACCGACCTAAGCGAAAACACAGCGAATGCAGCAACGTTATGGAATACAGCAACCTTTCTGCTCGGGATCGTTTTTTTTTTTGCAACTCATCCTACCCTACCTTAATCTGCAAAAAAAACGCACTTATTGTCTTCTTTCATGTATTCTTATTGTATATCTTTTCAATAATACTTCTCGAAAATATTTTTCAAAGTCAGTAGGATTCGGGCTCTACATTTGAGACAATATAACTAAATAACATTTGAAATTTGCGGAGCTTGTTCCAAGATTTTCTTCAAAAGAAGAGTTTGTGTGTGGCTTCAAGTTTCATAGTCATGAATTAAAAAAGCATCGACAGAGAGGTTTGGCGTATTCAAACTGCAGAACAAGACGTCGCATTACAATGGCTTTACTATAGATCGTTTCATCCGTTTTCAATTCACCTTTTTATCATAATAAAATTGAATCTTATCAACAGTTGGTTCACGAAATAATTGATTGACGATAAATTACAGGAACTTGCGAACATCGCTAATGCCAAATCTAAAGCCCCATATCCTAAAATTGTGAAGAGTTGAAAAAACTAAGTCTTGTGTGAGTTTTGGCTGGGGTGGCGATGCCTAGCACCTCTACGCGCGGTACATATGCTCTCCCAGGTGGTTGAGCTCAGTAACGCTAAAAATGTTCCTACTCTTGTTGGGGAGGTAGCCTGCAAACCCCTGATTATGTTCTGAGAGAAAGATCTGCGTGTACCTGATCACATCAGAAGACAGCCATCTTTCTTTGCGCGTATTGAGTACCCAAGTCCGAAAAATGGCATATGCAGATGCGGTCTGCACGCTTAAGGCTGGTCCGGGACCCTAGAGTTGATGCGTTGAACATTGGTTCTCGGCATCCAGAACAGATGCACATTACTGAACCTAGCGACAGAGTTGGATCGTGCAATTTATTCGTTGGCAGTTTTCGTCAAAAGTGCACCTTGGCTGTCGCAGCAAATAGAGATACATTTCCTTCAGCACTTTTCATTAACCGTCCAATAAGCATTTCTCAAAATATTGAATATTGCTGCTCTCGGAGATATGCTCTCCAAGAGATATAACCAAGATGAAAGAAAATGGTCCCAGCTGCAGATATAATGTCTGTTTTGAAGCCATATGTGCAGATCTCATTGTATCTTCTCGTGCAGATATCCAGATATTCTCAAACACATCTGGTTAGTAAAAAAAAATTTCATCTTCTCCCAAAGTAGAGTACTGATACTCGAGTGATCGTAAGCTTCACGATAATTGAAGAGATGCTTCGCATCAGACCTCAAATAAAGTCGTGTCTAATATAGTACTTCCCGTCTATAGACCAAATTGTGGGCAGAGGTCAGCTTGTGGGCAGAGTTCAGCGCCACACTCTGAATTTAAATGTCATATGGAAGCAGATTGGAAACCGCACCAAGGGCCATTACAGTAGTAACACAGATAGCTCCTACGTAGTTTGGTTCATTTCTTGCTACAAGAGTTTCGCAATAGTCAACCACACCACGAAAGATTACATGGTCATTCGCCTTGTGATTGTTCCACAAAGCTACATGAGGCTACAGATGCACAAATCTTCATGCTTTTGACAGCTTTTTCGCACTAATATGGTGAAAAGTGGGAAAGCAGCGAAGAAGGCCGGTAAGGCACAGAAGAATGTATCGAAGAGTTATAAGAAAAAGAAGAAGAGGAAGAAGGAGAGCTATGCATCACAACACTGGACTCTCATCGAAAACCTTGAGTATCCTGATCAGTTTAATGAATGATACCTTTGAGTAAATCGCCGCAGGAGCATCGCGCTTGGCACACTGGTGCAAACGTCCGACGATTACCAGTCGCAAAATGCAAACTGCCGTACGTCTTTTACATCCCGGAGAATTAGCAAAGCACATTGTGAGTGAAGGAACGAAAGTCGCCATTAAATATACCAGCTCGAAATAAATTGAAATTTAAACGCCATCCCATGCGGTAGATACATGAGCAAAAGTGCTGAGCCAAGATTCTATTGACTTCGACAGCTTTATCTTCTCACTGAGGCACCCTTTGTTTACAAAAAGTTGATTGAACTTAGCCCAATTAAAGTTTCTTCTCTCGGCCAAGGGTATCGGATGCATATTTAAAGAGAACATCAAGTAGCGGCATTAAATCTCTTTCGATACGCGATACCCAGTTATTGATCAAATAATTCCAAGTGAATATAGTGATCTATCAATAGCGGTACTTCTGATAGAGGTGACAAAGTTGGCCGAAATTCCACTGTTTCAAGCCATTTGACCTGCTGAAGTTATCAGATTAAAGAGACTGTTTCCTCTGGTGCTGCATTTATTCCCGCTCTAACTAGTGTGCCGGGCATCGCAGCCAAGCAAAAGTTTTAGTCTCTCCGATTGAGCGTACTTAACCAGGTCTTTCAGCTCCTGTATTGGCGCCGGAAGCAGAGACTCAAAAGAAAAGTAAGCTGGACCTATCAGCCTACCATTATCCTGATGCCCGCTGACAGGTCTGGGTATGAAAACTGTCTGAGCGTGTGGCTTCAAGATTGGAAACTAGAACAAAAATCTTCGGCCTCATTGGCCGTTGCCTGGTACCCAGTTTTCTGGGAAACAGTTACAGTTTTTACTGCATTAATTTCACGGTCCACCTTCGCAAGCAGCTTTTCTGTTTGGTACAGTTTCTAAGGTTGCCTGCGATTGAGAACCTCGACAGGTTTGCAAAGTCCAGAGCACTCAGCACTCGTTTCGCTTGTGATTCCTTCAGGCATCTCGTTTGCACTAGTCAGAGTTATCTTTTTCAAGTCTTTACTCCTCCGCTTTCGTAAGAGTTTGGAGAAGGCATATTTTTCACAGGCACAGACTCTGTACTAGCTCTTCTGGATGGGCGCAGATTCTTCCACGATGATAACGTGTAATCTTCCACCAAGATGGGGCACCAAGAATCTGAATGCTTTCCGTACTAATCAAGCCCAGTACAGGTGGATTTCACCACCTGCCTGGTTGATTTTACCACCTGCCATCTGAAGAAATATAATCTTTTGGATTATCATCATGTTATTTTCCATGCACTCTTAGTGTGACATCTTGCGATAAACAAGCTCCTAGACAACGAAAAAGTGGTGTTCGAGAAGAGGGTACTATTAATGAAAACAGATAATCACTATCAGGATTTATCGATCAAAACTAAGTTTAAAAAATTCGCATAAACTCGTCAAATCCAATCGACATATTAATTTCATTTCACAATATCAGAACATCAAACATTATCAGTTGCAAAAAACAAAAAAAAAAACAAAAAAAAAATACTTTAACAAAATCTTCTCAAGGATTTCATTGCATCCTTTTTTTCTATAACACTCTCCTGGAAAATTCGATCAAAGTCAATATACTATTCACAGCACCTAAAAAATAATCATCGCCGAAAAAATAATCGAAGGAAATCCTTTTCTCAAAAACAACAAAATAAATATAAAAAATCCTCCGGAATACATCCATTTCGTAGAAAAAACCTCTAAACGAAAAGCACCTTTGTCTGAGCAGAACAGAACTACCACCACCATCACAGTCGCCAGGACCTTAGCGAACATCTGAGCTTATTTCACGTTCCAATGATATCAAATTACTCAACAAACCAGTCTGAGACACCCAAAAAAAATGAAATAAAAATATATTCTATGTTCTGGAAACTGACAGCCAAGGATATTTATTGCGTCTGAATTTTCGTCTCTGTTATTTTTGTTATCATCGTTTTTCTCGTTTCAATGAAAATGAATGAAAATGCAAAGTTTATGAAATATACTAAAAAAAAAACAAAAATTTCGTCGTCCTTGGAGAAAAAACCGTGTCTTATCCAATCATTTTATTACTATCTGTTTGCGATCCCACATCGCTTCTTTCACAGGTTCACTGCGGTGGTTTTATTGAAGTCGGGGGTTTGCTCTTTTCTCTGGAAATAATTTGAATGAAATTCGCATATCCTTTTTTTTACATCGTTGTCGTTCGCATCGTTTATGCTTAGCCTTTTATTTTTGCGCACCCTGTGCATCGAGAAGCAAACGTGGGGATTATATTTATATTCGCAAGCTATTTGCTTCGTCAGCAAAAAGCACTCAACCCAAAGGACTGTTTCTCTCTTAACTCGCGCATACTTTCTCATTCTATCGTTCTTCTCAGGATTTCAACTGTACGAGGAATCCTTTTAAAGTTTACATGATAGCCGAAAAGGAATCATCGGTCTAGGATAGAAGAAATATCGAATTGCCTTGAGGTTGATTCGATTGGATTTGTATTAACGTTTTTTGTTGTTGTTGCTGTATTTATTTTCCTGTGAAATATCTACCAGGTGGTATAGAGAGAAGCAGAGAAGGGAAGCAAGGAGAAGCAGAACCCAATCAGAAGAGGAAGAGAAGCGTGTGAAAAGGATTTACGAGATGCAAAATAGATAGAGATGAGATCAGGATTCGAAAGGGATGTAGCTGATTTGATGGGGTTCAAGAGTTAATTTTTCTTTTATTTTCGTTCATGCTGGTTTTTGTTGGTGTTGTGAAGATGAAAAGTAAATTCATGTTGAAATATTACAAACGGAATTGTATTTGACATTCGGTTTAAGGTTGTTTTTCGTATTCGTTGGAGTCGTGTTTGCATGAAGGATCATCGGGAGAAAAGTTTGCTGTAAATAGGATGCATGATTGTTGGTTATGGATGGATTGGTGATGATTAAATGTATATTTTCTTTTTTTTTTCTTGAAAATGGAAGTGAGTTCGATTCACAGTGATTTATAGTAAAGGATTGATTTGAAATGAAAAATAAATTAGTGGGGCAATATTTTTAAAACGCGTTATGTAAGGTTTTTAACATTACATTAGATGTTCAGATATATGTTCAAAAGTTTTTTCAACGCTGTTTGTTTGAACCAAATTAATTTTAGTTTTCATACACGAACTGCCGAAACAGAAAACGTGGGACCATTCGACTTTGAAGCATGATACTTAAGCAAATTCAGATTAATTCAAAGCTCAGTGCGCGATCCCTCGTTCGTATTTAAACTCGAATTAGGGACTCCATACGCAAGGGTTTTGCCTATTAGGCTGCACGATGTACACTCAAAATTCTCTATAACGAGCAACCATGACTATCCAAAAATTGATCGCTATAGAGAAATGTTCACTGTTGGGAAAACATTAGTGTCCACTCACACAATTTTAACAGTTTTATTACAGTATTTTACTATAAAAACAACAGCCATAATTATAAAAGAATAATAATTATAATGTCTAGATTTGTATTTTAACGCACAAAAAATTCCCTGCGCTAAAGCGAAATAATTTGAAAAAAAAATTATATTCTATAAATTGCTTCGCATCGCAATCGCTGGCTAATTTGATATGAAGAGAAAATAATTAAAACAAAATTCGCATCATTTCTAGACAAAAAAATATTTTGGCAAAGGATTTATCAGATTTTATCCGTGTTCAATATTCATAGGCAAGTAAAAGTAAACACCAAAGAACAATATGGTATAGAAGAATAAAGAGAAAAAAAAAATAATAATTTTTTTTTGAAAAGCTTGGAGAATTGAATGAGATACGCAATAATAGTGATCCTGGTATAACCGGGAACTGCGGAAGAAAAATACTCAAATACTCCTCAATCGAGCTTGTAAGAGCAACGACAACGATGAATCAATTGAGAACTTTCTAAAAATTTGTGAGGACCACCAAGAGGTAATCATTCAGATCGTTTTGTGAAGTACTGCAAGGTGCACAAACAACGTCGAGGCTTTGCAAGGTCCTGAAGAAGGACCAATCAGTTTACTTGTACTCTCTTAAACGGCCAGATTGTGAGTTTGGCATATCCAAAAAGATTCTCTATAGAATTTGCTTGGGAATCACTTTTCGGGCGCTCTGATGACCGTAAACGCAGATGTCTTTTGCGCCTATGACCATACTTCCTGCTTTTTGCGGCAGTAAGAATTGTTGCGGCACAGCTAGATCTGTAGTCGCCAGTAAAAACGTCAGAGGTGTCATTAAGTCTTTTAAGAATTTCAAATCGCAAAGCCTGAATATCATCCAACCGGCTATACTAGCTATTAAGGAGCTGACCAGCTGGAGGTAGACCTAAAGGAAATTTTCGGGGAACATCTAGCTGACCGTTACGTTGGTGACAGGCTCAGGTTGTCTTCAAACTAATATTTGGGATAGCTGTCCAGAGATTGTTGCTGCCAGAAGCTGGAATTGATTGCTACTTAAGAACGAAAGCGAGAAATTAATGTCCATAAGAGGGTGTCTTATCGCCGTTTCTCCTTCACTCACAAGCTTTTGCTGCTGAAGTGGACACAGAAATATTCAAAAAGGATCTAAATGTGGTTTGTAGAAATATACAATGAGCAATGGTTTTAATTGACAGTTGATGTGTGAGGCACAGCCTTTCAGTGAATGTGGGTAAAATGAAAATTATTTTGGTCACCAGGAAAAATAGTATGTTATAATACTGCCCTACTAAGCGCAAAAGCGGTATCTCAATGAAAGCGAGTTTCAAGATAATTGAAGTTTTGTAAAAGTAGTAACATTGATATACCTCCAATTCCCTTAGTGATTTAAGGTAAAATTGAGATAGGCGATGAGGAACTGGGTTTGTTTGGAGCTGGTGGAGGATTCTCCTTACTCCACTTTTCTCGGTGAGCGGTCTTCCGCTCTTGGATACATCGGGTACTTAGATTAAGAAAACTTTCTTAAGGTGTTTTCCATATATTTTAAATAAGATACAATTAAAAGGCTTAGTTCATTAGATGCGTATTGTTTTAAGCTTTCTAATGTTATAAAGATCAACTTTTCGATTTTTTTTGAGATACCGCTTTTGCGCTTAGTAGGGTAGAATAGTGGTTCCAAAAATTATTTATTTATTTATTTCACCAAGCAATCTATAAACTTAGTACATGTATAAAAATACGAAACAAACCAAACAAAAACAAAAAACAACTACAAATGAATACAAAACTTATAAATAACGCATAAATAAATTAGTTACAAACAGATAAATAAATAACAAATAAAATAATAAGTAAATGAAAAATATATAAGTGAATAACAATTAAATACCAAATCTACCAAATGCTTATAAATTAAGTGGTATAAATGACTTCGATAAGGGACGCTTTTTAAAGCCGAAATTAAACTCTCGGCAAATGTTGACGAGTCGAGAGTGTAAATCGTCACCTTGTCTTTTCTCACCTGTTTTTCACATGCAAAAACATGGCAAACACAAGTGTAAACGGCTTCCTCGTCAGTTTTCGCCTGTTTTATGGGGGTTTAAGGTACTAGTACACTTTATAGATTTAAAAAAATCGATTTTTTTGTTCTTGCATTTTTTGACTCTATATAACTTCAAAAATGACCTCCTGAAATATTTTTTCCCAAATTCGAAACTTTAATATATAAATATTGACTTTGAGCGCATGCAACTTCTAATAAAGAAAATGAAAAACAAAAACTTTAAACACGTTTTTCTCGAAACAAGGTTTTTTAAAACGGCGGACAGATAATCTCCGGATTCACCGAACCAATTTTGAAAAACTTCATGGCGTTTTATTTGTTAGAGTATCTTACATCGTAATATACCAGAATATGACAAATTTTTGGCGTTAAAGAAACTAGGAAAAAAAGGTTCAATTTTTGACATTTTTTTTCACAAGTCCGCCATTTCTTTTTTGATTTTTGGTTTTTAAAAACCGTGGTAAATTACGATGTAAGAGACCTTAGTTTTTAAAACCCTGTTGAAATTTTTTGTTTCAAACCTACCAATTCATAGATTATCTGTCCGCCGTTGAGTAACGATTTTTTTCAGAACATGATTTCAGCGGCCTTTATAAAAGGGAAAAATAGATAATCAAATAAACCAAAATTTTTTTTTGTATTTTTCAAATATCAAATAATATTATAAAAAAGATTCATGTTAATATTTAAGAAAATGTCTGAGAAATAATTTCTTGAAAAATGGTCATATCTTTGCCTTCTAAAGTGTACTAGTACCTTAATGAGCGTTTTATGAGGGTGTCCGAAAGGTTATAAGGGTCTCGTCTTACCTCGAGGCCGCTTGAAATGTTGACGGTTTTACGTATCGAATAAAAGTGATTTGAAAAAAGGTTCCGATTATATTTACAAACCTATTTGGATTGCCCATGACATCATGGGCAAGATGAATCACATCGGACAAGATGCATGCGCACGTATGGGTACGAGGTACACTGTTCGAATATTTGCAAACAAATTTCTGATGTAGGAAATGCATATTGGCCCAAGTAAGACCAAGAGAGGCTATGGCCAATATGTGTACACCCTGTTGGTGTGAGCTGGGCTGATGTTGAGCCCATTCCCAGCCTGAGTGGATTTTTGGCCAATATGTTGAGCCAATATTTATTTGAAGCATCAACAGAGAAAATGTTACCTAGCTACACCATATGCATATCAGCGTACTTAAACTCAATGCACACCAAGCGGTTGCAATAGCCACAACTTGAAACTCAGCTATCGTTCAATATTACACTGTGACTAAAAAGCACCCAATTGTCGCAGGGTGCATGGTGCGATATCCTAAATAAACAATCTTCATCCTATGTCTTGCCAAACGTTCTGCCGAATTCCAATTGTATGCACTGGCGAAACGTTCGCCATGTATGTAATTGAGGCTTAAGGGTTGAAAAGATCTCTGAGAGCGAAAAACTGCTTCTTAACAGACTCAAATCTTTGGCTATGAATTTCGAATACCGGGTCCCAGATAGTGCACGCATATTCAAGAAGAGGACGCACGAGTGAAATATACGAGGGTTGATCCAAAAGTAATGATAATCAAAAAAAGGTGATTAAACTTAAAAAAATATTTGTTTTTCAACATACTGCCCTACTAAGCGCAAAAGCGGTATCTAAAAAAAATCGAAACATTGATTTTTATAACATTAGAAAGCTTAAAAAAATACGCATCTAATGAACTAAGCCTTTTAATGGAATCTTATTTAGAACATATGGAAAACACCTCACGAAAATTTTCTAAATCTAAGTACCCGATGTATCCAAGAGCGAAAGACCGCTCACCGAGAGAAGTGGAGTAAAGAGAATCCTCCACCAGCTCCAAACGAACCCAGTTCCTCATCGCCTATCTCAATTTTACCTTAAATCACTAAAGTTATTAAAGGCATATCAATATTTCTACTTTTACAAAACTACAATTATCTTGGAACTCGTTTTCATTGAGATACCGCTTTTGCGCTTAGTAAGGCAGCATCGTCTCGTCGTCTGTCGTTCCTTCATCTTCCTTCCCTCGAATCACGGAGACTTTTCCTGGATGAGTGCCTACTCTTCAAATTGTTTCATAGGTTGGTAGATTCGGACATCAGCAGCCACGTTTCTGTCCGTGTTGCAGTGCATGGTACCCGCTCTTCTTTTGAGTTTAGTGTGCCCTTTGCGCGCACTGATATCTTTTTTTATTCTCCGCTGTTGCGATTACTAAGGCAACATAATGATCTACGGTTTGGTCCTCTACCGCCGACATTATATGCCTTTAAAACTTTTTTGAAAAATAATGTTTTGCTTATAACTAATTCAATGTAGTTTTTTTTTCCTTTTCTTGTTTTTCTCTATTTTTCTTAATTTGAATTTGTACTTTTTCACTTTGATTTTGTTTATTATTATTCTTTATTTTGTATCATTATCATCTCATTATTATTTTGTTCATTTTTTCATTCATTCATTAGTGAATTATTTGTATTTTATATTTTATATATTCAGTAATTGGATTTTATCTGTTGAATAATAATAGTAAATAAATAAATAAATAAACAAGTTCATACATTTAGTCTATCTTTTTCCCAAACCCATGATACATTTAGAAACATTTTTTTGTCTTTACTCTTCCAAAACGCCCGAAACGGCAGCCATTACTTCGCTATCATCTTCAAATTTCTTGCCCCGAAGGTGTTCCTTGAGCCGAGGAAAAAGATAGAAGTCACTGGTAGCTGGATCTGGCGAATAGGGTGGATGTTCAAGCTGCTCGAATCCTGTTTCTTGAATTGCAACCAATGCGTTGTCTTGATGAAACAGCACTCTGGCTCGCAGTTTCCCGCGTCTTTTTTTCCTCTACAGCATCCCGCTAGTAAAAGCCTGATATAGTGGTTTTGTTTTTCTAAATATTCGACCTTAATAATTCCTTCAGCGTCCCAAACAACTGATGCATAACCTTCCCTGCCGAGATCGATACCTTGAATTTCTTCGGCATCTGTGAAGAGGGTCCCTTCCAGGGCATCGAATGCTGTTTGGTTTCATGGTTACAAAACGTGACAGAAACTTCTCCAGATCTGCCTGGAACTTTTCGAGATTCAACTCCGATAGATCTGGAATAAATATATTAAAAAGATTTGACGGAGACTTTCTTAGAAATATGGTAACATCTTGGAACCTTGCAAAAACCCGAGGTTTATATGACGCCACGAGCGTCTAATTCTGGTGCACCGCTCAATCTGCATCCACTCGATACTCAAATCCTGAGTGTGGCGATAAACTCTGCCCACAGACTAATTCCACCTGGCTTCTGTATAGACACGTTTGAGCTTTCTCGGGTATCGAGACACTGAGGAATTTAAGGAAACTAAATGGCTTATGCCAGTCCGAATCAAGGCTCAAATCTTAAACTACAGAGTGTCGAATACATTTGCTTATGCCATTTTTTTTTTGGAGGTTCATACTCGGTACCCAGAAAGAGAGATAACTAGCTTCTAATGTGAGCAGGTGCACGAAGATCTTTTACTCAGAACCTTACCATGGGACTGCAGGTTTCCTCGTAAACAAGGGAAGAAAAATTTGTAGCACCATATAGGTGTACGGTAAAGAAAAAATGTGCCGTGTAAGTGTTGCGTAGGATGATATTAGACTATCCTACTTAGAATAGGCTGACTCTGCGGGAAGTTTCCTTTACAAATGATCAGTGTATGCACAAATCAGATACCAATGCTTCGGCTAGGATGTTGCGTGTATTTCTATATATCTTATCACTGATCCTGGACCACATCAACAGATCGAGGAAAATCTGGTGCATTCATTAAGTACATAGGGTCAGTCTGAATTGAGTGATTAGAGGTGCCATGCACTTCTTTCCCAACCCATACACATAGTGATTAAATAGCACTCTGCCGGTCAACGAATCTTATCAGCCTAAACTTAGCATTTGGCAGCTAATCGTTCTAGGTTCGAATTCAGCCTTGATCATGATCACATACCGGGACACCCGTAAACATTGATTGTGAATGAAGTTCAGTCTAATTTTACCCACGAGTTAAAAAGAAACAACTTCATTTTCCATAATTGAATCCTATGCAATGAAAGTTCCTGTGTCAAATCAGAGGCATTTTTTAAACATTTGAAAGTTTTAAACCATATTATGAAATGAAACGTCTGCCATTTTCAACCCTTGAACCCAATAGCTTTGCTTTGCATTTTCCGCTTTAATAAAAGTTATCTCCAGATGGGTTAAGGAGTAACTCCATAAAAAATTTACAACATGCACTTATAATCGCTACAATAATTCTTCCTCATTGAAGATTTGCATCTATCTAATGAGAATGGCATATAAAAAAACACCATTATCGGCATTACTTTTTGTTTTACTTTTTCCACTTAATTCTTTATCGAATCTTTAAACTTCTACTGGGTATATAGCACAAAAAAGAGTTCATGGAGGGAAAACACTACATAAAGATAAAACTAGGATATATTTACGCTAAACTGATGCATTGAAATTGATGCTTCGACGATTTATGAAGTTATACTACAAAAAACGATTTTGGTTTGTTTGAACAAACAACACTTTGTTTTGAAGAAAAGGGTGAAAAAGAGAAAAACGCATATTATCTTCTAGTTTTTATTCCATATATACTGTACAGTATTTTCAAGGAGTGCAGTACTTACATCGCTAGGGTATACTTGGCATGGTTGAACATTTCCCTCCTTGGAAATTCCGTGGGAAAATTTATTCCATCACAACCGTTTCATTCTTTCTGCACCTTTTACTACCACCATTCCAAACATCCTTTTAATCCTTATCATCATTAACATCTTCGTCATGCAAAGAGCTTAAACTCTTCCCTGGAAATCTTATATCCTTAGTTTGAATTGTTTTTCATTGTTATAAGTTTCCTACATCATCAGATCAATCATCATGTACTTGCATCTCCCTATAACTGCACTCTATCCTGCACTGCACTTGGTGGTGCACTTGAATGACGGTGAAGTAAAGTGAACCGAACGCTTGATGACGAAAAAACTGCAGATTATTAAGGTAAGTCAGTATAAGTACAGCAGGAATGAAAAATAAGATGAAAAATGAAACTGACAAAACCACTAAGAACCGAAGTGTTGTAGGATAATAGAAGAACAACCAGCAGTAGGAACATAGTGTACAAGTGCTTGATGGACTTGTTGCTCTCTCATGCAAGTTACTCATGACAGAAGGTCTTCAGATTGTCGTGTACAATGGCAAGGAAATACAACATTATGATGTAACAATGTATTGAGGAAAAATGCACTTTACTGTAAGTTCACTGCAGTCTTCTTAGTCACAACAGCATGTCTGGCGTCTTGAAGAACAATGGATATTCATCTGAGATCGACAGTGTAGAATGTGACGATAACATGAAGTTGTTTAATTTCGAGATTACTACAAGTGGAAAGATGGGGGTAGTAGATGAGTTGAGGACAGTGAAGCGTTTTGAACGTGAGATTTTCGTAGATCGATTTGAAATAAGATGAATCTGTTAGGGTTTTTAGGGTTTTTAGATCACAAAAAATTATAGACAGATCTTTTATACGAGAAAAATACCTTAACGATGATGAGCAGGCGTTTTTCGAGAGCTCAAAATTGTTTGTTTACCCCAGACAAAAATTCAGCAATGTTGTTTTTACGTAAAATATATTTTATTTTTCGAGTCTGAGTCGCACTCTGGATATTAACCGGGTTTTCTTTGTCATAAAAAAGATTCCAATTTATGGAAAACTTACATATTTCGCAACTAGTACCCTCAACTGGTTTCCATCCAAAAATCTGCAGATATCAATATTATACCGCCAAAATAATTCTCAGGATTTATGGTCACCGTCTTTGTGTGGAGACACAACAGAGTGTCCTAAATTTCTTCTACATCTGCTCAAGTCATAAAACCTCCACTCTCCGCTCTTTTAATGAATCACAGAAGAAAATGAAAAGACACCAGCAAACAAAACAACAAATCATAAACAAAACTTTCCATCTCTCATTCTCTCCGACTTTATCCGTCACTGAGGCCGTTTCGATAATAAACACTCCATTTATTCTCAACATAACATAATATTCGCAATCAGAGCACAAAGTTCTTCTTAGCCTTGAACGAAATTCGCCGTCAAGATATTTTCTTTTGTGTCGTCTATTCTTTCAATGTTATCAGATAATACTTTTTCTTTAAGCTTTCATTCTTGCTTTACTCTGGATGAATGCACATGAAACTATATGAAAATTCTTTTTCAAGACACCGAATTATCGATATGTATATGTATGTGCTAAGCACAAGCCAAGGAACGACATGGAGCGAACAAGTGAAGAAGAAAGGTGAAGATATTGGAAGAAAGCCCAAGGAGTGAGGACAAGTAGGCTAAACGTTAAGTGATGCGCTTTTATAACGATTTCATAGGTTTCATCGCATCACACCACTGGCCTGGCTTTCGAGTTGGCTAGCGATGGTTTTTCTTTGTTGTTATGGCTCCTTGAAGATTTTCTGAAAATAAAGTATTTTCATTATGTTGCAAATTTTTCTCGAACTTGACTTGGTTTCATTCTGATTTTCTTATTCAATCTTCACTTTGCGAATTGTTATTGAATTGAAAGAGTTTCAGTTGAAGAGGAAAAGATTTTCGAGAAAATGTGTGTGATAAATTCTGGTTTTGATTGTGGTTACGCTGAAGTTTTTATTGAAGTGGTGGGTGGAGATTTATTGCATGACAGTTAGAACTGTAGACTCGTTTTTCATGGATAAAGTGATGTTGAGGTGAGTGGATACAATAATATGTCGCCATGCTGAATGTGAACAAAGTGCATAATATATTCATAAAAATGATATAAGGAAACAAATGAAGAAAATAACATTGAGTTATAGTGCAGTGAAATTTGTGAGTTGATCATAAACGACATTTACAAAAAGTCTTGAAATTCATTATGAAAAGGCAGCAGGCCTGGTATTTCGGATAAACTGTTTATTAAATGTATCTAGCATGTCTAGCAGTACAGTTTTAATTAGGATGGAAAGAAACACGACGAAAATGATATACTAAAGTAGCCTCACTAAAATTCTGGCGATTGAAGTTGGTAGAGACTTTATTCACAATTAATTTTTATTCTGATTAATGATGGATAGCTCAGGAGTGAGTCAATCAAAAGGAACCAATCACTCAGGTGAACCGTATGAGCCAGCACATTTCAATCAATCGAAACCACTCATTGATCAGTGCTTAGCTTAGTGAGCAAGGAATACTACGCACATTGCAATGCACATGTACGCATCTACGCACCAAATGCACCTATAGTCATAGCATTCCCATCGATTCGGTGATGTGCTTCTATGCTCGTTTAGCATTAAATAGCGTAAGGTAGTTTTTAAGAAAATCATTGCTAGGGCGATCCCAGCTGCTGTATAGGCTGGGTGATACAATTAGAGTGTAAGAATATAAAATGTGTGCCGAGAAAAAATAAAAACAAAAAAAAACCAACCAGAGCCAGCAGGCTAAAATAGTATAGCCGCTAGATTGTAAGTTTTCTTGTTAATTAAACTTTAAGTTAGGCTAAGAATGTACCGTTAATTTAAAATAAAATATTTTTCAATTCAATTCAATTCTCGTTTAGCATTCCAAGCTAGTCTACACAATATGTAGTATCTTATAGCCTCGTACACAAGGTGGTTTCAAAGTGGATTAGGATTAGTCAAACCATGTTGTATACGCGCACCGGATTAATTTGTCGATCCGATCAGGCAATTATATCGGATTGGATTGACTTTGGCGTTAAAAGACCCGCATCGAGGGATTGAGGATTGAGAAATTCGAAGCCCACGATGCGATATACTTCACTTTAGTAGAACTGGCAGAATTTTATTCGATTAATCCAGTCGCACCAAAAACCTACTTTGAAGTTTCATTTCAATCCGTTTCAAACCAAGTCAGTCCAAGTCGGTCCGGTTTGTATATCAGGCTTATGTCTCCTAACTCTTTGCGATGAACTAGTAAATGATCGTGTGACTGCTGTACAGAGCTCTGAGAGTTATTTCACTAGCTCACCACTCGAAGCTCTGTGCGATGAGAGCCAAAGCAGTCAGATTCGATTAAATTTGCAGAAAGCCCTCAATTGAATAATTGCTGCATAAAACCTAAAGAACATTAGCCAAAAGGGAGAAAATGAAATTAAAACAACGTGAAAAGTTATTAATGAATAACACGAGCAAACGCGGTCCAAGGACGGAGCTTTAGAGGACAGCAGATGTTGGATAAAATGAGGGAGGAAACACAACCATTGAAGACGATACGATGGTTACGATTATTGATGTAGTAGAAGACGCAAGAAAGAAAAATACCAGCCAGTTATCAAATAATGATCAATTTTAATAAATACATGCTGCTCTTTACACAATTAGTAGCAAAGACCTTGGTGTGGATGATTTGCTGGAAAACAGAAAAGAAGCGAGCAGGATAATGAATGGAAACATTTTCAACATTTATCGAATATAGCATCGGGAAACATTAGCAGCTTTCCAAACAGAATGCAAGGCACATTAAAAAAATGGAAATAGGAACACATTAAACTGAAGATAGATACTCTACAAACATTCATGGAATATCGTTTAGAGCAGTGCTGGAATTCAGTCCAAAAGGAATCTTAAAGATTCCACTTCAGGAGGGAAGGTTATAGTTATACTAAGAACAGTAACTAAAAATGAGCAAACATTACTCTTTGGCAGATTGGAAGAGTTTGAAGGCATAAAACTCGAGCAAATAAAACAAAGATGCGTTAAAAGAAAGTTTTCCGGGAACTGTTTTGCAGGTTTAAACAAAAGAATACCTGTCAAAATATCTTTGCTTAGCTAATTCAAACCTTTTTTTCGCCTCTAATCGGGATCTGTAGAATCTTTGAAGCAACCGTCTCACAAATGTCGTAAGTATTATACCACCAATGGACCAAAATTCAAAATGGCCGACTAGACTGTGTGTAGCCGAGAAAGTCAGTTTGAATGAGCTCAATAAAAAGGACGTTTGATATATTTTTTTGCACAAAATGTTTATGGAACTTCCCAGTTTCCAATGCACATACTTTAGGATGTCACTTTCAGACATTCCCCCAGAGACTTGAAATAAGAAGAACTACAGGAGCGGCATTAAAACTTTTTATAAACCACATTGAAATTGGCCTACAATTTACCAGCGATGGATGAGAAAATCGCTCTTCATTAAGCAATCACAAATCAGTTTGTGATGGAATTGTTATTGAAACTGCAGCTGTACTTGCTGATGTTGTTTGAGATGTTGAGGTTGATGCTGTACTTGTGACCGATTATGTGAAGGTCTGGAGTTGGGATTAGCTGAGAACAAAACAACAGAACAAGCAGGAGACATTAGTTATTGAAGTCCTAAGAAACCGAGAGCTTTATCTCGCTATGGAAACAGTCAATAGCCCCATAGCATCTTGTTTGTCTGCTCCTTGCAATTTTACATGGTTAGCAAAAGAGTTGATTAATTTTGAAATCGCATCGGTGCACATAGACAAAGCAGAGCTTCAGATGTTTATAGCTTCAGATGTTGTGATAAAATATAGCGCCTAACACCGTAATGTATGGTGAAAAATTTATAAGAGCATACTCTATATATTATAGCTCTCGAGGTCACATATATTATAGCTCTTTCTGTACATATTACAGCCATGTACGTATTTCCTCGCCATGTATGTCCTCGTTACCAATAATTTCGGGATTTAAAACTTTTAAAAATGTCTGCTTTTGTGACTGAAATTTTTTTCCTTAGTTTTTATTTTATAATATATAATTACCACGCGAATTCAGATTCAAGCTCAAATTCAGATTCACTTCAGGCTTCATGCTTTACCCACTACGCTACAGTAGCTTTTCGAATCATAATGCTACTTAGTCTACTTTAATGGCATGTGTCGAGACTATGTTCATAGTTTTTGTAGCTATATTTTATAGCGCAGAGTACTATGTGCATAGCATATGCGACCGTGTTAAATAGGACTATACGGTAGGAGGATTTTTTTTTTCAGTAGAGTAGAGCCAAATCGTCAGAGGAAAAAGGGATCTGACAAGGACTTTTTTCTATGAAGCTCCGCAACATCTTTGTGTATTTCTTCACTTGATATATTTACATTGTCCACAAAAACTGTCTGAGCTGCATAAAGATATGGATTGCTTAATGAAACATTTAAGTTATTGAAAAAAAATACAACTGTCTGAAACTCACCGAGGAAGTTTAAAATTAGCCGGCAGTGTATAAAATTGGTAGAAATTGTTTGCGATTAAGCTGCGGAGCTCTACAAAGAGGAAAGGGAAGTAGAGTTGTTAGGGTATAATGGTGAGAGATGAACGATGGCTAACTGCTCTATATTTACAAAATAAAAGAGTTTAAAACAGCGCAGTTGGTCCACTAAAATCTGTTGCGATCCTGTTGGTTGAAGTTAATAGAGGTTTGAATCAAAATCAATTCAGGTTAAAATATTTCCTTAACTTTGTGCTCCTGTTTAGCTGAGAAAATAGTTTCGATCCGATTGCGAGTATAGCACAAAAATTAAATCAAAATTTTTATGAGACTCAATATTTCGAGTCTCATGAAAATCATGACTAGTTTGCACATAAATGTTTTTGAGTTTAATTATGATGTATTAAAAATTTTTCAAGTTCAATATAAAAAATGTATTTACTACTTAGCTAACATTTGAATTTTGCTTTTTACTTCTTTAACTAAAATGCTAAAAAATTATGTTCACCATTTTCGAGACCAAATTTTCAATATGTATCAGTCATAATTTGTATTCTCTGTGACGAACCGAATTAAATTCATTGCTGTAGCAACAAGTGTAAGTAGAACAACATTTTGTGATAAGAAAACATAAGACTATGCATTAATGTTCAATATTTTTTGATGCGAGTACAATTGACCGGCTTGTTCAGCATTTATTCCATTTTTCATAGACTCCTTTTATGACCTCTCGTCCTTTGAATCCAACATTTTACCATTTCTCAAGAGCAAATTCAATTTTTGAATATGATATCAAAGTTGAAATTGACTTAAGGATTTGCCTGAATTTTCGCTAATATCTGGTGAATAATACATTTTTTGTCCCTATTCTTCCTTTCCATCACTAAATCCACAATTTCCGTTACTTGTCCTCAAGCATTTTCAACTCGCATTTATTTTTTCTAATGTTTACAAAACGAAACGAAACCAAAGCTATCCTATTCGCCATAGTCTTTATCCATGCTTTCAACGACGAACATATTAAATAAAACTGCAAACAAACTTTCATCGTTCCTATGTGCCTACTCAATCCCTATATTTTTTTCTCTCTTCGTTCAACCATCTACGGATAGAATTATTGAAAAGACAGACAAACAAATATACACTAGACTTTTCACTCGATGTAATATGAAATAGTAAAGAGAACATTTTTATTCAAAGCTATCCCTTGCCACTACTATAACTGTGACTGTAACAGCTCCCCAACGTTGTTTTCTGCTCCAGGGAATTTTTCGAAATGCTACTTTACCTATACCAATCCGTATGTTCTTTACCGTGGAATTTTCACGAGGATTTTCCTTCTCTCGAATCAACTGTTCGGTTGCTTTCACATTGCATCCCCCTCCTCTCTGACGACTGTCGCTATTCTCCGTTGACTGGGAGTCAATGCTTTGCAAGGATTTCAAGGTACGCTGACAGTGGGAACGAAAGCAGGTAAGGATAACAACACAAACCTTATAAATAATTCGTGAGAGCAGATTTTGTTTATATAAGAGCGCAAAAAATCTTCTGGAGTTGTTTGTTGTGTTGTGTGTTTGCTGTACGAGTATGTGGTTCGTTTATATTTTGGTGAGAAATGGTTAAGGGGTAACACCTATGTGGAACGCTGTTTTCGAGGGTGATTTTTTGCATTTTTTTCCAAGGAAACTTTATATTTGATTGAAAAAATAATTACATGGCTTTATTATACATGTTTTGAAGTATACAAATTAATTTTTACAACGTCCTAAAATACAAAATGGCGGCTGTACCAGGCTACGAGCATCAGACGATTTTTCAAAGATGCCTCAACGGCCCGCAACTTTTCGTCGTCGCAAATGGTCTGAAACACAAAAATCAAATTTTTTCTTAAAGTTTGAACTAAAAGCAAGGGAAGTACGTACGGGTTTTCAAAAATATTGAATTTTGAAAGATTGGCGTACGGTTTTCCAAAAAAAAAATTTTTTGGTAAAAAAAAATCGTACAAAATCAGCCGTAAAAATGAAAATTTTCAATTTATCAACAAAATCGTACGTACTTCCCTAGAAAATGATGTTGTGAAGCTTGCACCAAAATTTCAAATTGATCGGATACAAATTGGCTGAATAATCGTGCGGGCCGTATCAAAAAATGTGATTTCGAGAAAAACGCATTTAAAGTTTGAAAACGAAGGGCGGCTCTTTCACGTTTCTCGTTTTCGCTTTGTGGATTTATTGCCTTTTTTGTGGCAAATGTTGGTCTACTACCTGTCATACTGAATGGTAATTTACTAATGAGAAAAGTCGCTAACGGATACCTGTGGTAGGTATAAGGACTTTGGAGCAGAGCGTGCCGTACGCGCGCCGCATAGGCCCCGACCGCACGTTGGGGCGTCCAACGTTTATGGTCATAACTCGGCAAAAAAAAAAATTTATTTTTGAAAATAACTTAAGACGTTATTCTAGACATGTTTCCTTGCCATTTTAGCAGAAACAAACAAATAGATTTTTTTGAAATTTCTACATAGGTGTTACCCCTTAAGGCGATCAGAAAGTGGCTTCTACGTTTGAAGTTCAAACCACATATGGTAGGAAGTACTAAAAGAAATGTCTACGATGTTGATGATTACTTACTTACTTACATTCGGAGTAGAAGGTGAGGGATGATGATGAAGAGTTGGAGCAACTTGATCTTTTAAGTATAATATTTTTTTGAATACTATATAAGTAGTGGCTTTAGGTCGATGCCTCAAGGTAATTAATTTGCGTTTCAGAATCACGAGCTTCTTCGCTAATTACATCATTCCTTACGGAATTAGTTGGTGATGAATGATGCATGCATCCGAACACTAGTTTTGGAAGTATTATTTGAGTTACTTCTACCTTCCCCAACGGCAATTATTAGCAAACCATTGAAGAAGACAGCGCTAGCCAAACGATATGCAGAGAGTGTTGATCGAAATATGTAGAATATGCAGCCATAACGTAATAATAAATGGGAAGTAGAGATATGCTGAACTGCTCGTTTTACTGAGAAGTGATCGCAGAGAGCAGTTAGAGCAAAGAACACTTTAAAATAGTAATGATTTTGATCACAGTTGCGATCGTAGTTTCGCGTTTACGAAACACTGCTCGCTGTACTACCTGTGACTGCTCATTTACCGTGATAGCTGTTTTGACGGAAATAACTTTTCATACTGTTTTGTTTTATAAAACAATAATTTTTAATTTGGGTTCAAAATTTAAAATAATGCTAGAAAATTAAAGACATTAGATGATTTATTTCGCACAGTTGAAGAAAAATAATTGAACATTGTATGATATTATGTAGATAGATGAAATTTTCACATTTTCGGACTCAAAAAATTACCTGTCGAAATATCAATGAAGAACAAATAAAAAAAAAATATTCAAAAAATAAAACAAATCAAAACAAATATTCAGAAAAATAATTAATTTGCTAAAAATGTTAAAGGTAAGTTCTTTAGTATCATATCCTTTTACTCTCTTTTTGTGCTTATTATGCAGATAGATGGGATTTACATTCATTAAGGCTACAAAAATTTCTGCATAAAGATATCAATTTAAGCCCATTAAAGCAATAAAACCATAAAAATTCCCCAAAAAAAACAAAAATAAGTTCTTAAATATCTTAACTATGTATCTTATCACGTCTCAGTAAACAAATTCATTTACAATAGTATCTTCTTGTATGGTATCTATTTTCGATTAGACAAAGAATCTATGTCTTAAGCTAAGAAAGTAATTTATTTAGGACATAAAGTTTCTACGAATGATATCACAATAGATCCTGACAAGATTGAAACAATAGAAATATGACCAAGACCAAACGAAAAAAACTGTGAAAAATTTCGCCAGAAGTACAGGTGAAGATATTGACAATGTCACAGACTGAAGTTTGGATTGGACTGAAAGGCGGAATTCCATCAAAACACTTCCGACTGCTGAAGCGGTTCCATAAATTATAATCCGAAATGATGGTCAGAAATGGAAAATCATTTTCCCTGCGTTCACTTCACCGCCGTTGCTTCTTCTTTTTATTGGCGACAAATTAGTTTCACCTGGTTCTACGATCTTCGAAGATGCATTTGAATTTGGACTCATCCAAACCATCGATAGGCTACCAAACTCCAGTGATCAGATCATGTAAAAGAATTACCGAAATCTCGCTGGTCCCACTACGCTGTTTTGGTTTCTGTAGGACTGACTAATTTTGACTGTCTTCGCCTGCAGCCAAATATTGAATTGTTTTCAGCAAACACATTCATCACCACATGAACTCGATCGATTCAAGCCAGAATAATAAACATGCCCAAATATGGTCATACTAAAAAACCATTAGATACAGAGGTGAGCAAACTTTATTTAAAAAATGTGGTCAAAGAGTTGAACAGAACACTTCAAAGCGACGTTGCGTACATATATTACGTTAATAATTGCGTATGGATTTTAAATGCGTGAACTGTGTACTGGAAACAGACATAGCCTCGAAAAAAAAATGAAAAACCGACAAGAATATTATCGAAAAAGAAATGAACATTGAGACTTTGTGAAGGTGAGTTGATTTAAATAAACATTAGAATAAATAATACTTATTGAAGATGGGAATAGAAAAATACGCTGAAAAATGCTCGTTAGATACTACGTGAGCAATTTAACGATTTATAGGTCGGACAGTGACGTATACTGAAGAAGGAAATATAATACCGTCTCAGACGGACGTAAAAGGATGTATAATTACTTGGAAAGAGCAGAGATATCGACCACAGTGACAGAAAATTTTTTATCATGACAAAACCTCGGTGGAAACTATGACCATACAATGTTGGAGTTCCCTTCGAAAGGATTGCTATTGACATCGCCGGGCCTATTCAGAGACGGATAACCGAAATCGTTAAATTATGCAGCATAAACCGTTGCAAATCAATTGATAATGTAGGCAGGCACTCTACGTCAGTAACTCTACTTTCAGTCACTCGCAGAAACTTTGAAATTTCAAATCTTAGCTGCTTAGCGAGATAGGTAAGACTCCTTTTCACTTTTCCCCTCCTCCCTTCAAAACGATTAGCCAGAGATCGATTATTTCATGAAAAATCATCTTCAACGACAAAGCTTACTTTTGGTTGAAAAGCTTTGTAAATAAACAAAATTTTCGATTTGAGGCAAAGAAAGCCTACATGTTATTCGTGAAACACCTTTAAATTAAAGTTTGCATTGGTATATGATCTGGAGGGGTACTTGGACTGTATTTTAGTAAAGCAGTATGGCAATTTATAAAGGAATGTGGCAATTTGTAAAAGAATATGGTAATACAGTTACCGTCAATGGAGAACGCTAGAGACACATGGTTACAGATTTTTTTCAGGCTGTAGTAAGATGATTTCGATCCCCTTCAATAGTATATTATCTTATAGAGGTTGGTGGCTCAAGGAAGTGGCCCACCAAGCCAGGTATGTTGCTGCCGTGCTATGAACAGACCTAGAAAGAGACCAAACACCAATCATGGAAGATACGAAAGGAGGCAGAGCTACTGTGCAGGAAGCCGGATACCCAGAACTTGCGGCCGTCAGGGATGAGCAAACAGGCCTCGGGTCGTCGATAACCAGCGACTGCAATATTATGAAGGCGGACCATTTGGCCACTATTGCAGATAATGCCACAAGTCTTCCGCAAAGCGAAGAGGTAATAAAAATGGTGCCGGACGCCTTCTTCAAAACTACAACGGTCCCCATCCTTAGCAGGAACAGTGACGGAAGCCGGTAACAAGCCGCGCGAAGCGAACGCTCCTGAGTGCCAAGATACACGAAGGTTCGGGTTCAACAAGGAGCATAGTTTCGACCAAAGCAGAAGAGAGCTTCTTAAAGACGCTGGAAACCAGAAGAAGAACAAGCCTAAGTTCAGAAGAGAAGGTAGGGAGGCGCTGGCGAAATATAAGATGGCATTGCGCAGTATCGACAGACTATCCCACTACACGGAGGATAAGGAATGGCTAAGCTGGGGTCCGACGACTGTGGATAAAGGCTGTGATTTTCTCCAGCGAAGATAAGCTAATGACGAAGGACCTTTTATAGCAAAGAAGAGCAGAGTGCGACCAAGAAGCTAACAACCAAAAGGCACAGATTCGCTGGGAATGAAAAACCAGCGACCAAGTTGCCGAAAAAGATGGTAGTGGTCTGGAGGCACAAAACCCCTCCACTTCCAAGCCGAGAAGTGTCATGAAGGTTAGCGATGTGGCTAAACAATATCCAATCCCGGCACTAATTGAACGTAGCAGCTCCTTGGGTCAAATATCGCTTGAGAGATGGGAGATTGCAGAGTCAAGCCTGCTCAATGTGATGATTGAGAAGCACTCATCATGCCCTCGTTTGACGGGGCAGGCTAGTTCAAGAGTTTTAACCCTCCGAGAACACACCTATTTTTTCGATCATCGAGAACAATTGGGGTCAAATTGACCCCAACCACTTTTGAACGGCTATAGAATCGCCGCCACTGAAGATATTCATTTGAAAAATTTGTAAATATTGTTTGAGACCTCTTTTAGTAGTTCTCATACATTAGAAGTGCCTTAAACGTCCTAAACATACCTAAAAAAATCGGGAAAAAAACAGATTTGTCGAAAATCAGCTATTTTACAAAAAAAAAAATCGTAACTTATTTCATTTTCAATATTTTTGGCTAAAAATTTAAGTGGATACTCTCAAGATATGACAAAATTCTAAAATAAATTAGCCCTATAGTGGCCCTTGGAAAAAAGGTATTTATTTTGCATATTTACGGTGGCGATTGTGAAGATTTTAAAATTTGCATATTTAAAAAAAAAATCATAACTTTGTCAATTTTTAATAATTTGAGCTGCAAATGTATATGGATACTCCCCAGACATAGTAAAATAATAAAAAAAAGGTATAATCTTCTGAATAATCAGATTCTGATTGCTCCGAGACATGGTCGTCTTCGGAGGAATTGTCAACAAAATTGTTATCATTGTCTTCAGCTAACAAATTATTGCGTACACTAGAAAGCAGGCTATACGCCATATTGCTAAAAACAATAAAATAAAAACTCTTGCAAACTTATTTTGTGGCTTTTTTAAATTAATCTGTCGATTTATAAAATAAAAAAAATTTGATTTTTTACCTCAAAATTGACGTCGAGTACCGATGGGGTCTATTTGACCCCTTGATCTGCCTCAAAGGCTTCTCAACGACGACTGACGATTTGGGACTGGAAGCGAACTGTGTAAACTTATAGTCAAGACTCAGAAATATATTTAGGAGCCTATAGTACTCCTCTTTTCCCGCAGGCCTAAGCGCTGCGATCGGTCAAAAAGGTATCTGGGGTCAATTTGACCCCCTGTGTTCTCGGAAGGTTAAGATAATAAAGAACAAGGACGAGCAAACGTTGTGTTGGTGTAGAAGTAGTGCAGCTACCTGGGCTAGCTAAGAAGTTCGTTTCCAGATTGTGGACAGAGGAAGCATTCCGAGACTGTTCAGAATGAAGGTCGTAATACCGCGGATAATGGAAATGAAAGTGGCTTTCAAATAGCTGAAGAGGTAGAGCTCTGATATTTCAACGCAAGATTGGAAGATATTAGACGTCAAGAAAGCGGATAAGACAAGACGAGGGGCAGGTGTATATACTCCTGAGTAACAAGGAGTCTGACGACCTACTCCATTCGATTTTTGGGAAGATGGCGTACGGTGTGCGCAGCGTGCTCCTAGGCCTAAAGAAGTGCCACCGCAAGGATAACAATTTCAACATCCTGGAGATAGTTAGGGATCTGGGCATAGTTGACCCAGATGGAACGACTGCCAATCACAAGCATATTGTGCCGCAAGTGGAGTAGGATATCACGGCTAATGCTGAAAGAGTGGCACTAGTTTAAGAACTTTGAATTTATCTGGGGTTATATTAAATAACTGCTTTGCTCCAATAAACCAGGAACACTTACTAACCTTAAAACCAACATTATTCGTGTCATTGGTGAAATAAGTTCAAATTTATGTGGAGAAGTGGCCGAAAATTGTGTTCCAGAATCGATATTTTGAGAGTAAAAACAACATAAGTATCATGAAATAGAGGTTAAAGTTTAAAAAAAAATTAAAAATATATGCAAAGATCCAATTTTATCAGCTTTTAGCACGACCAACAACCCCCTCAACTAAATCGAAACAACCAAATCTGGTTTTCCATTCATTGTCATCACCAGAATCTATTGTATGAATCCCGAACATGTCCAACAGAAAATTGCATAACATCTTCATACTTGCAAAATAACATCTCAAACGCATTCAATACATACTTGCACATTCATGAAAATACACTTATCACACAACCAGGTCGATCAACTCAAACTCACTTTGAATTCTTAAATTCATACTTACGTTCGGGCTACACTCTCTTACGGCTCAAACACGAATCTGACATTCAAATTCAAAGTTGAAATTTACAATGCAAAATCATTAATCGCTCGAAATTTTATGCTTGCAGCTTGTGTGAGCATCAAAACGAATTATTCACAATTTTCACTATCATGCAACTGAAAATGGTCTGAGCTGTATACGGAGGAGGAAGTAAAATGATTTTATGAGAGACTTCTTTCAGTTTTCATTAGGTTTAGTCTCGGAGTCGACCAGGTGAATTTAATTGTTGGAATGAGTTGAGCAATTGAAGGAGGTATGTAAATCTGATGAGCATGACGAATTTAAATCAAAAGTATATTGTCGTTGGATAAATTTATGGAGACGACTTAATAGTGACGGAAAGGTGTATTTTCAGTGCATATGAAAAATACATGCATGCATGCATATGTAACAGATGCATGGATGCAAGACGAGATGTGAGAATAAAGTTGTATTACACAATTGTTGGAATTTTCAAAATGTTATTTTGCTCACGCATTTAAATGGAATATTTGAACTAAAATAAATACATACGTTTCTCAGTCAACTATTCCTATTGGTACCCTATTTCCACAACAAACCAACAAACCTGTCTGTGAAATTCAACTGTATTCATGCCAAACTTCCACTAAAATCCCACTCACTTTCGGCGTCCTATTGACACTACACAAGCCATTCGAACCAGGTTTCCCTGATCGTGCATACACTTGCACATTCTCTAAATACCCAAACGTCAAACAGAGAGCCAAACAGAAATATCCAAATGAAATTCAGATACCAGTATTAGCATTCAGACGATTCAACACACTATTCATTAATATTTAAGTAACCCATTTATGTTTCCGGCCCATCATCACACCACCCTGTTACGGCAGTCATCGCCCTTGTACCGAATTGAATGCGAGGGTAAGTACTCATCAACCACATCGAAAACATCCACTCGTGTACACCGAAAATTCAGCCGCCCCGGGCGGAGATAACATACCAACCTGTGTACCATACTTCCAACCCTGAACTTTAACTGAAATTCACATTTCAAATGTTTGCCGTGCTCCATTCCTTGTGTGTGTATATCAAAATAATAATGTACATGGCTCTGCTTCGTTATCGCTTTGGATTCCTGCCTGTGTACTCGATTCGATCCATCCACTTTGGCTGCCTCATTGGCATCATCCTAGCCTTTGCGTTCAATCTCGCCACTCTACAGCCTCCAAGTCGTCCTTCGGCTCGTTGGTGGTGTCCTCCTACGCTGCTGCGAGAGGCCAGACGCTTGCATTTTATGTAAAATCAATGCAAACATGAATTTTCCACGAAAACACGGGTGTGAGTTTGAAACGAGCTTACCACCGACCAGCAGAAGTAGCGATGGCGCCCGCAGCATTTGTTGCCGTTGGGTTGTATAATATATGCAGGTGGCACAGGAGCAAATGAGAATGGTGGCAAGGAGGCCTAGAAAACAGGGAGAGAAAACAGAGAGGCATTCTTCGGACATTAACCGGAAAAGCCTAGCCGTGCAGTGCATGTAGATGACACGGCCTCGACTGAGAGTTGCAAACAACTGAAAAGGGACATTATTTGCTAAATCTATTAAACTTTCATTTGCAGCAAGACAGTCAAGCGAGTCGAATCGAATCGAGCCGGGAGTATAAGCAACCGGCAAAAGTTGATAGTGGAGGCTGAATTGAACTGAACCTACATATGTATGTATGCCGATCGATAGTCGAATCGCCGACTAAGTAAATGTTCGACAATGCACTGGACAAATAACGATCCGAGGAGTGTTCTAAATAGGACATACAAAGCGTTGATTTGAATTGTTATTTAAGACGGTAGGTGGATGGTGTAGGCTAAAAATACACAGATCGATGCATGTTTGAATAAATATGCACTTAGTTCCAATGCCAGTCGAATTGCATATTTTTCATTGAAATGCAAGAACTTCGCTAGGAGTTTTGCCCACTAACACTAGCTTCTACAATTTACAGCAAGCTGTCAATTTAATATTGCAACAAAATAAATTTTGAGCACTATTTTAAATCTACTAGATTTCAGGCTGATTTGGCCTCAAATCGATCATTTTCATTGTGAAATTATAATAGTCATGATATTTGAGAATCCGAACTTTTTTAAGGGGTTATACGCAGTTAGAAGGCCGGAAAAAGACGTTTTTTTATTAATTTTTTGTGAAAAGGTATTTTACTTTACAAAAACAAAAAGTATATATGCATTTAGTGCCAATATCTAAGTTTATAATGACACTTATAATTTGTAAAAATATTGGTCTGGTGCGCTCCTCCAGACGATCTCCTGAAGGTCTTCCAAAAAAAGGTGTTCGGCGGTGACCACGATTTCTCCGGCATAATTGACAAAATGGCAGCTTCGTAAAAAAAAATCTAAATTTCGACCAAAATTGCCATTTAAAATTGTTTAAAAAAAACAGAAATAATTATCCGAAATCTTATTCCTTCGATTAATACCTGAGGAATATATCTGAGAAAGTTGTGTTGAATTTTCAAACCGTTTGGTTGAGCCGTTTTTTAGAAATCTTGGTCACCGACTTGGAAACATAGTTTTGAGAAAAACGCTTTTAAAGTTTCGGAAAAAGTTGCCACATAGATAATTATTTTTTAGTTACATGGAGTCATCTGTTCTAGGGCCATAAGATGTACCCTTTGTAGCCTCACCAGCTTCTAATACTTCGATTTGATGCTGTCTACGAGCCATTCTTCCCTCTCGCGTGCTCCCATGCGCTTCGGTCTGTACTCCGCCTACTTTCTAACAGTCCGAGATGTGATTGCAAATATGCGTATACCTCGGAAAAAATTTGTCGGATCGATTTGAAATTTTCAGGGAATATTATCAGTTAAATATACATTCTGAAAATGCAAAAAATAAAAAATCGATTTTAACTGCGTATAACCCCTTAAGCGGGCAATTTGTTGAAAAATTTAAAAAGGTCTCTAGACTTCAGTATGATCAGTTGAAGACTACCCAATTTTTAGATGAAAATAAGTTAAGTCATAGATTTTATCTTAAACCCTATTAAAAATTACTAATCATAAAAACAAAACATTTTATTTTTTTAAATCAAATAAGCATTCAGAATTCACTTACCTTCTCGTACATCTTTATACGGATCGTCGACATGTCGTTCATTATAAATTACAGAATGAAAATCATCTTTTTCATATGTACGATTCGGAAAATAGTGTTTAGCATGTTCGACATAGTATGCATCACGTTCTGTTATGATTTTACCTTCGAACACACCATTTATAATTGATCCGAATACGTGACTTTTACGATCACCGATTACATCACCTTCGTATATATGTGATGTATCATACGGAACTGGACCAGTCGTGCTATGGACCTGAAATATTAAAAATAAAACAATATGAATAACGATTAGATGTTTATAAAAAAATCTTCAGTCTAAATGCAATTTGAAATGAAAATCATTTTTGAATTCTAAACGAACTAGGATGTTTATATATGAAAACTAAACTGTAAATTTGGTGCAACTGTAATTTTTATCCATCGAAAATCGGGCCCCAGGCAATTGATACAATTTAGTACCCGCATATCTGCACATTTATATCACAGCTACTGACATAGCGAAGTAGACGGTTGCTGAATAGTGCCTACTACATTTAACGCATTATCAAGACATTTTTTTAATGAAACCGTTTGACTAGTATTCTGAATTTTCTAAAATTTTATTTTATTTGACTTTGATTACTCATCACTCATTAGACTTGTGCTTAGTTTGAAACAAGTGTTGAACCACTGATATCCTAACATATGGGATGACTTGCAAGTATATATTTTATTTTGACTTATTTAAATATCTTTTTGATATTAGCATTATTTTTAAGGTAAAACTAATGTTTCGGAAAAAATTGCTTAGTAGATTAGAGCACCACGTGAACCATAATCATTTGAAACAATCACTTGGAATTTTGTTGTTCAGAAGCTAATCATAACTACACATTGCCTTGGCTCATGACAATCCCTCAATGATCAATGAGCCTCATGAACATGGGCATTATTTAACTCTCACTCAGTTACCGTTTAGGGTTTCCTCAGACTGCAGTTGTCTTAAAATGTACGCATATCTGCTAGAGGTTGGGGAAAATTGCATGAGGTCGTTGGTTGGGAATCCGAATAATTCCTTGATATCCAACAATCAGATACTTTAGACAAACTTAATCACCTGTCTAATTTTCCAATATTTTCACGCGATGTTACGACATCAAAGCCAGAAATTGATTATCAAAGTAGTCAGGCAGCACTTTAATAACTAATCTACGAGCGCTAGCTAATCGATTGGTGCGCAAGTGCCAACTGTGTCATAAATGTAAGGTGCTAGCGAAAGCTATTCAAATGGAGCAGGTTAGCTACACCAGGCTGAAGTACTTTGGACTAAGTGCTATATCTGTGGGCCGCCGCAAAGAGAGGCGATAGGTAGCTCTGCCCACATATCTCGTTAGCGCAGGTAATTCATTTGGAATCAGTCCACTCAAGTTTGATCTGCATACGTGGTTTTATCAATCGCCGAGGAATACCCGTACGAATCCACAGTGACAATGGTATTAATTTCATATATGCCAATAAGCAGCTTAGTCAAGGCGTCAAAAGCGATAGACAGCACATAAGTAGCACGAACTGAACGCAGAATAAACCGAAAATTTATTTATCTCGAAAAATTTTATGCTAGTTGATGCTGGAAGCGTTTAGTGCAGTCTGTAAAGAAAGTGCTTCAAGCCGCCCTTAATAAGCAAGCGCCACGCGTGGAAATTCTACAAAATGTACTGATCGAGGCCAAACAGGTTGTCAACAGCCAACATCTTACACATTTGCCACCTTTGTCCACGGAGCAGGAACCACTTAAGCACATCCTGTTGGAAAGCATAAATTCCTCTCAAACACTTAGCAGTTTCTACAGAAAACTGCGGACAGTGCGTAAACAGTGCAGTATAGATCAGCAGTTGAAAACCCATTTCTCGAAGAGTTTGATTTGGGAATACCTACCTATGCTTACTAGAAGAAAGATGTGATTCGAAAGTACAGAGTGTGATGATGAGCAGGCCACGAAACAAATTAGCCCCTGGCATAATGACAAAAACCATCACGAGGCTTGGTGGAAAAGCTCGCAGTGCTTTAGTGTGGACGCCGAAGAGAACGTATCGAAACCCTACAGTGAAGTTGGCAAAGTGGGACGTAAGGACTTCTGAATTCGATATTAGTAAACAGCATCCGAGATGCCATCATTCGCAGCACAGTGGAAGCTGAACTATTTACAAAGGACGGGATGCCGATGTTTGTGTCAGCAGTCACGGCGCGTAGAAACGAAACTATGATCAAGCAGGATGTCAGACGAGCACGCAAGACCATTCTGCGCCAGAAGCTGTGTAAACCAGAAACGCTAAAACTCGGCACTCACTATTTTTGTGAAAATTCTTTAAATATTTTTTTTTCTCTTTGTAATTGTATCAGTGTATTGAAAATCCTGAATAAAAATTAAAAAAAAAATCGAGTGTTAAATAGGAGTTCCTAAGTGCCGCCAAAAACTGACGGTTGAGCTCTGCCCTACTAAGCATAAATAGAATATTTGCATTTTCCTCATTTTTGAGTTAACACTTGATTCGAAGACTACAAACTCTATCACATCATTCTACAAAATTTGAAAAACCTATCTTTTGTGGAAGTATGTTAAAATTAATATTGAAAAACGCAATCTATCAATTCAGTACAAACCAAAACACAAATCGTTGAATATCTCGAAAGTACTCTAAAATTTAGATAGAACGGTTATGCCTAGTAGGGCAGAGCTCTAAAAACTAGATTCTATCTAAAATAATTTGAAGGATCAAAAAGAATAAAGTGGAAAATTAATATTGTGAATCTTGTAAGCTAGACGCTCTTGAATGCTTTGGGGGGAAAAAAGAATCTCCGAGGGAAAAAGAGCCTCCGAGGGAAAAAAGAATCTCCGGGGAAGGAAATGATAGAGTCTCCGGGGAAAGAAAAAAAGAGTTTTCGGGAAAAGAAAATAAAGAAAAGTTTCCAAGGCAAAATAGAAAAGTTTCCAAAGAAATAAGAGTTTTCAAGGAATAAGAGATTTCAAGAAAAATAGAGTTTTGAAGGAATAGAGTCCACAAAGGAAAAACAGAAGGGTTCAGGTAAAGAGGAAGGCCTCGAGTTCATTTTGGTAATTTAAAGTTCGACCTTCAGATCATATATTTTTATTCATTTATTTTTATATATGTATTACATCTATCATCAGAGCTATATCCGATAGCTTTTATTAATCTGGGTATATCTCCACGTGAAAAATGGCGCTTATTAAGTCCGTGATTTTCGGGTGTTGTAGTACGTAAGTCAGATAAATGATTGATATGTTATCAAGCCTAGGTTACGATCATTCTGTTTTTAATTCCTTTTAGATTTTTGACTTCAATTAGATTCGCAGCGCAGATAAGCGTGCCTTCAGCCTTTAAAGAGAGTGTATTACTGCACCTACTTTTATAATTGAACCATCTAACATATTCACGCTTCGAACTGGCGACAAAAAATGAAGTGCACCTAATTCCCATTAGTTTATAAAAATTTCGTGAAATCCTGATTTGTATCTTTCACTGTTGAAATTGCTAATTTCTGAAGAATTTTATTTTTGAAATTTATGATTTATTTTTATAAATTTTGAGTGAAAAATACAAGGAAAAAGAGTTTTTTGGTGAACTATTAAATTTTTGGTTTTTGGGTCTGTTAATTTGGATAAGAAACTATTCAGGCAGTTTTTGATGTGGTTTGGAGCAGTGTATAAATGCAAGGCTATTCACAATTTAAACGTTTTTTTTTTGTTTTTGTTGGTTTGCATTGTGGAGCAGAATTAATGAAATTACTTTGATACATCTACATTTAAAAAAAAATTTAGTAGGCCCCTTCTCTAAAGTGGGGTTATTGGTAATTGACACTTCGCACGGCTTTGGCGGAAACAATCGGCGTTTGGAAGAAACGTGTCCTTTCCATGCCCACTTTCATCAAGACGATTCAAGCTCAAGACAACAATTGGCGCCCAACGTAGGACACCTACTTCTATAGGGAACCTAATTGAACGTAAGGCACAAAGAGTTTGATGGTGTCATTTTTTCCGCTTCAATTCCATTTAGAGTGAATCAAAAGGTTATTGGAGAAGGATCTAATTTAACAGAGACCATAGGTATGTTCCCGTACTACGATTAATTGCGATTAATCGCGATTAATTGCAATGAAGCTGTTTCTGTACTCCGTTTTACTGAAAACTGAAAATTTCCCCTCTTTCAGTAAATTTCAGTAGGGTCTGAGCTACTGAAAAATACTGAAAAGTGTCAAACGGAGTAAATATTTTCAAATGTGCGCGGTAAGCAACATATTTTTTGCGTAATGTTGCTATGAAGGTCGAATATTTTTGTGGCGATAATTTATTACCGCTTAGGATGACTTTATAATCACTATTGTTCTCCCAAAAACCGAAAACTGACACTTTTGGTTGTCAATTTTCAGGAAATTCAATGAGAGCGTTCCCGTACTTTTCATGAAATTCCCCACCACATGATTCGGGAGAATTCAGTTACTGAAAGTACGGGAACAGACCTATTTATAATTGGTTTGGAGTCTGGAGAGATGTACATTTAATTTTCATTCGAAATGATTTCAAGAAACATGGATTTTTCTGTTGAAACATACATAAGATTATGCAGAAAAAATCAAAATTGCATATACTTTACAATAGGAGTTTATCATCAACCACTAAAATTATATTGCGACCTTCATTGATGATTTGATTTTTATGTGAATTTGATTTTAAGCGAATTCATTTCAAAATTTCTTCAATTCAAAAAACTCAATATATGGGGAAATTTTCTTACTCACCTCTCTAAGGTATTTGACACATAAAGAACTTTGAAACAGTTCGAAGGATGTATTTAAAAAAAATCACTGGATGATATTTGATATTTTAAGTCAATCACAAAAACTATTGACTATTGGTACGGACAGATCGTTAGCACGAAGAAAAATCAACGATATGTTTAAATCAGGTATTTAATAAAAGTGATCATTTAAACGCTTCATTAATTTTCCCTATTTCCTTTCTTTCCTCAGTCCCGTAGGCGATCCGATTCGGAAAATTTTACTATATATTTCAAAGAAATCATTTCCGTTGCTTAAAACAGCCACCACTTTCGTCAATCACCAGACTAAATGATGTCACCCAAATTGCAATACATGCTTCTATTTATCAATAACAACAAATAATTTAAATAAAAAAATACATAAAATACTAGTAAAATATTATTACTCACCTCTAACTTATCACTAAACGTATTTAAATCACGTTTTAACCTAAGATGAAAATTTCTTCCATGCGCATTAAATCTTAAATATAATTGATGATCTTTGGTTACTGATCGTTTAGCTCTAGTATGACTAGCGTGTATATGTCTATTGTCATAGCTAAGTTGTTCATAGTGCGATATGTATTCATTTAATCGATTTAATCCTGAAATGAGAAAAAAATAGAAAAAAATTTAAATTAGAAATTGTAAATTTTGTTCTGCAGTAATTTGTTTGATGAATTCAAATAAATGTGTTAGATATTTCATTTAATTTTTAAAATAAAAGTAGTGCGTATTTCGCTTCATATATATATGCGTATGAAATATTGTATTAGCGTTATGTAACTACATTTTTAAAAAACTATAGATTATATTATAAAACTTAAAATTTCCATCATGTTTTCAACCTTAATGATACTATTAAGAATATGAGCTGAATGAATTTTCTTTCTAAAAGTAATTTTTTTAAAGTTAAAAATCATATCAGATATCATTTAAAATCCACTGAAACCTTCAATTTAAGTAATTTCAAACCACATGAAATTATCCAAGCCATAAACCTATTTACGTTCACTGAATACTTGCCCAGCAACATTTTTGTCATTCAAGTACATTATCCCTCATTCGGCATGACAAACACTAAGTAAACAGTTTATTCGATTCTCGAAAAGACCTCGAAAAAAAAAAGTTTTTTTATGGACATGTTCTAGATTTCTCATCATTCAATTTAACGATTTCATCTCATGTTGCTTTTTTTCGGGTGTGAGTACTTGCTTAATAAAACCGAGGACAGTATTCGTTTGCTTTGTGTTCAAAATGTTGCAAGGCAGCATATGTCTCCCGGATTGGAAAACGATTGACGAAAGATTCGATCAATATTGCACTTGGACTTTGTTAGCAATGACAAGAATGTATCTAGAAGTGTGTACTTGTAGGAATTGAGTAGAGACAGTATTGCTAGGAATATTATAAGCTACATATTGCTACTTGTGTGGCGACTCAGTAGAAGACGTATCGAGGCCATCGCCATAATAGTGTACGATTAGATTTGATTGAGCAAGTTGAATAAGTGCGATGAGAAGTCTGAGAAGTTTTTTGATATTATATTTGATGATTCGATCGTGAGCTTGGTTTTTGAAGCTGGGTATATTCGTAATATTTATATTATTTATTGGGTGAGGATAGTATGCGCCCAACGTGGTTAAATTACATACATTTTTTTTTTAATTCAGTAGTGATAAAATATGCGAATAAAGTAATAAGTCACACAAGCAATAAATAGACATCGCACTACTTGATGAGTTGGGCAAATGTAATAGGTAATGTAAAAGACGCTGAGTTTTAGCTGAAAAAATAACCCTTTTTTGGACGTAACACTCGTGTTTCGTTATTTCACGTCAAACTTGCGCTACCGTCAACATATTCTGGGTCCAGGCATCGCGAACTAAGTTCGTTTTATCAATAGTGCGTACTCGAAAATAATTCAGATTTTTTTGATCAAGGAAGGAGACCACGAATGAAGAGCGGAATAATTCAGGCGTAAATTTATTGAGTCAAAATATCTTACTGTTGGTGATTTGTTTTCTGCTTATGCAATCCGAGCCGAGGTATCTCATTCCTTTTTCGATGGAGCATCTTAAGATCCGAAAAGATTTAAGATCTTTTGGCCTGAGGAAAAAAAGGTAATCACAGAACAGGATACTATCTTCGATAAAAATAGATTTCAATTCAAAGAAATCAATTCTAATAGATGGCTGCGGCATTATGCTAAGGAATTGCGTCCACAGAGAACGCACCCATAGAAAAGAGTCAATGGTAACCAACTCTTGCGAAAAAGAAGGAAACAAGTTCACTAGCAAGAAAGTTTGAAGAAATTGAGTCAAAGCACCAAGCAGAGGTGCCAGACATCGAGTAAAGCACCGATAACTAGGACTACTACGTTTTGAACAAAGTTATGCGAAAATTTAAATTAGGGTTTGTAAGGACAATTTTGAACGAGCAGACAATACTCTTATCGAAAATGACAGCTGGGAACCCTTCAAAATATATCAAGGGAAACGTGCACTATACTGTAAATGAGTCTTTAAGGTCAAAATAGGAATCGATGCAGCTGTCGAGCGTTACAAAGTTAGAATTGTTGTCAAGTGATGGGGAAACCCTAGCTCCATTAGCTGCAGCTACTCCAATGGAAACGAACTTAAACTCTAGGAAGATTATAACCAACTGAAGTAAAAGATTCAAAAGTCAAGCTCTTACCGAGAGCCCATAAAATTTATAGTGTATGCAACCACCAAAACGAGCTCTGATCTCGGTGCGACAGTAAATCTTCTCAGCAGGTTCCAGAGTCGATACACGGAAAGGTTTGAAGCTATATCAAAGGGAACCTGGGCTTACGCTTCATTTTCAGCAAAAAACCAGATACCTGTTGGCAGCTGCTACGCAGATACAAACTTTGGTAGCGAAAATGACGGAAAGTCTACGGCAGGATACGTAATTCAAATTCATGGAAATTCCATTCTGTGCGCAACTCAGAAACAGAAATACGTTGCTCTATCATCCACCTTAAGCTGCGTACACATAGGGCCAAGGCCAACGGCCAAGCCATTCGTTTTCTCGGATTTGCTTAGTGTGTACGAAGAGCCAACCTTGGCGTTGGCCTTGGTTGCCGTTCGCTCTGCCGGCGGTAACAACAAAGCGTTGGCTATGTATTGGCCTTGGGACTTCGTTCTAGTGTGGACGGTTGGTCGAGTTGGCTGTCATTAATACCGAGTAGTGTGCTGAGCTAGGCTGTGTTTTTTTTTTGTTCATTGTTGAACATAGTGTATGGTGTCGAAATGCGTTCTACTGTCATAAATGCGTTCTACTTTACAACACCAACTTAATCCCTGTCAATCACTAGGTGTACAATGACACTCAACTCGAACCACATCTAATGCCTTGGCTCCAAGCCATTGGTCCCAATCTGTTCATGTGTAAACGACAAGGCCAACGCCAATCGTTGACGACCAAAGTTAGACCGAATTGTCATTGGCCGTTCGTTGGCTCTATGTGTACCCGGCTTTAAGGAGACGGCACATCGTTGAGAATCAACGAATTGATCAAACTGTCAGTGGTCGTTCGTTGGCCATTCGTTGGTTGTATGTGTACGCGCCTTAAGTGGAATATGTTGCATTTTCCAACGCAGCTACGGTAGAAGCAATTCAATTGAGCTAGGAGTCAACCAGCACGGCCCGCGCGTCATCTACGAGGCCAACCAAACAATTTGACAAGTGGTACTACTGAATGTAACTGGCACTGGCTTTTCGTTGCAAAGAAAACAAGAACTTTCTTTTTCTTATCATGCATGAGTATTTCGTTTATATCCAACTTGCGCTATCGTTAGCAACTAGGCATAAGAAAATCTCGAACCAAAACAAGTTAAATTCAAACAGAGATCGTGAAAATGTACGTTAATACATAAAACTTTCCAGTCTATAGACGAGTATATCTAAATAAACTTATTTTTTAAATTACATAAATGGAAATTAATTGACTTTTGAATTTTTTCCATTTAAATCCTTGGAAACTTGTTACACCTACAGCTGTGTTCATGAAAATAGTAGTGCAGGACCTCACAACATTAAATATTCATGTTTCGACATACTGACCATTGCAAATTGAACAAGTGTTCATATTTTTCTTAGAACAGCATGCAAAGAAGAGAATAGGGATAAGATCTCGATAGTTTTGCATTGGTTTGGATGTGTTTTTGATGACTTTTGAGTGATGCACCGAAATTTGGCTGTTCATTAAAATAGTAGTGGCTACATGAAAGGAAAAACAAAACTGTATAACTTTATTCAAAATTTATTTTACAGGTTCTTTATATTGGAAATAATCTAATATTTAGTTGTATATCCGTTATTTTTAATAACGGCTTCGCACCGCCGGGGCATGGAATCGATAAGGTCCTGACAACGCTTCAAAGGAATTTGAGACCATGCTTCCTGAACCGCTTGCCATAGTTGTGCTTTTTTTGAAGGTTTTGCGGTTGCCACAACCCGTTTTACATCTCCCCATAAGTTTTCTACCGGATTAAGATCTGGGGACTGAGGTGGCCATTGCATTACATCGATCTTCTATGATATAAACCAATCTTTTGCGAGCCTGCTAGTATGTTTAGGATCGTTGTCCTGTTGAAATGTCCATTTTTTAGGCATTTCCGAACTGGCATAGGTAGCATTGTGTTTTTTAGGATGCCAACATAAACATGTTTGTCCATTATACCATTTATCATATGGATAGGACCAACGCCATTGTAAGAAAAGCAAGCCCATATCATTATACTTAGGCCACCATGTTTAACTGTTTTTTTGGTGTACCTAGGATTATATTCTGTGTTTGGTGGACGTCGTACATACTGCCTAGAGCCTGTTCCACCAAATAAAACAATTTTGCTTTCATCTGTCCACAATATGTTGCGCCATTTTTTGGCGGGCCAGACTAATGAACTAAAATGAACATACTGTAAAAAATCTAAGTCGTCCTTGCACATGCTTCCGAGGCAAAAGGGGTACCTTTCTAGGACTTCTGGCATTTAAATTATACTCAGTTAGGCGACGACGGACTGTAACATCACTAACTGATAGATTTAAATCATTTTTGATAACTTTAGAGGATGCTGATGGCCGACTCTTGCTAAAGCGCACAATGCGTTTATCTTCGACAGTGATTGTTTTGCGTTTCCCACCACGATTTTCTGGGGTTTTTAATAATTAATCGCGTTAAATATCATTGTAGATGTGCAGCAAACAATATTATCAATTTCTTTGTACGTTTTGCCTTTTGCTCTAAGGATAACTATTAAAACTCTTTTCGCAGCCGTGCAATGCTTTCCTCTGCCCACTAGAATAAAAAATAGTTACAAACCCAATGAATGTCAATCATCAAACTATTCATTGCCAAATTACACTTACTATTGACGTTTTTTGTTGCACTAATAAATTATTAGAATTGTTTTTCAACCACTCACACCGAGCACTACTATTTTAATGAACAGCCAAATTTCGGTGCATCACTCAAAAGTAATCAAAAACTTACCCAAACCAATGCAAAACTTACGGAATTTTATCGCTATTCTCTTCTTTGCATGCTATTCTTAGAAAACTATGAACACGTATTCAATTTGCAGTGTTCAGTGTGTCGAAACATGAATATTTAATGTTGTGAGATGCTGCACTACTATTTTCATGAACACAACTGTAAATCAACATTTTTTTTTCAAGAGTGCGTATTTTCAAATCTATTGCAAACACTCATCCCCTTGACCATAATATCTATATGAACATACTGTAAAATTATTTATTTTTCTGCAAAATTATCTTTCATCCCATTCATATCGCAATACTCTGCTGTTTTATATCTTTCGTCTTTTCCGCTATATTAACTGTGAAAGCATTGAAACTAAAAGCTCATTTCCCTTTCATAATTCAACATTTATCTTCGGCGAATTGCCAGACCGGCCTGGCATGCACGCAAGGCTTGGTCCTAGCTTCCTACAAAAGTATCCGGACAAACCACTCTCCAGTGCGGTAGTTTAAAGGAAAATAAAAATAGGGAAATAAAAATCGTCCGGAACACAAACCACAATCCTACCGCAGCAACGAGCATAGAATCGAGGCTAGGGCAGGATTAATTGGTCTGGGGAAGTGTAGAAAACGCTGGAATAGTAGTGTAGTACAATTCTCTTTAAGTTGATTATAGATTTTGCTGCTTGCGATACATTATTCTCTACGTTGCTTTGAATGTGTGTGTGTGTGCATGTGTTGACCGAAATGGGATTTTTCTTTATTTTATTCCCTGCATTTCTCTTCATTCACACTGTTCGGATGAGTTCGCCCTCTAGTTGTCTGTTCGTCCTCTAGTTGTCGCAGCTCAATGATCGTAGTAGATGATTTCACTGTTGCCTTTCATATCAGAGTCCCCGAAGGCTATGATAACGGTGGTTGGACTTTGAGCAAGCATACCGAAAGCTGCCAGCCATGAATAGGAATATGGATTACACGAGCTCGAGGGAAGCTAAGCTCCGTGCAGTAAGCTAGTGATGGTGGTATGGATTATAAAACTACCGTTTTATTTTCTATTCCAACGTGTATCATACCCATTTCTCTTAGATTCTGGCTGGGATTGAAAATTTGCCTCTGCCTTTCTACCATTCTATCTTGCAATCATTCTTTTTCACAGTATAATCTACAGTACAGAGAAAGGTGAACCTGGTGCAATAGTCCTGCCAACAATAGCGACAAAAAGAACGATTGCAATGCTTACGTCGTTCAGACGAGCTCAGACACAAAATAAACCACGAAAACATACACATCAACGACTCGAAAATATATTCAAAGCTACCACAGAAAACGGAATAAACATGCATTGCAAGAGAACACAAATAAAAAAACAAGTCGAAAGGTTCATTCTGCACTAAATTGCGTGGTGCGATGATAAAGTCGTCGAAATCTAAAGCGAACCTACTAGTACAAGAGTCTGGTACTATGCTTGAAACAGACGAGGACACATCAAGAGAAATGTTTGCCGAAATTCAACGACCGGGTGGCTGCATTATTAGGAATTCCTATCCTCCACAAAACTATGTAGAAAATACCTGAAATAAGCATTTGAAAACCCGAGTCAGTCAAAGACACGAGGTTATGATATCCGAGATGGAATCATAAAGCATATGTTATTAACTTCATCCCTCACTGTAGTGTATCTGAATGTTTGAATTACTCGCGATTTACTTATACATAGCATACATATGAAAGAATTTTTCTGCGGAATGTAAAAGTCGACGTCGAATGGCTTTGATGCGTGATTTAAGAGCGTTTTCAAAAACGATGTGAGAAAAGGGATCGTGGTGCATATATTAAAATGAAACGGTGCTTTAGAACGGTTTTGCATTTTACAGAATATAGTAGCTACACTTTTATGAAGTGTACTTGAGATGCGAAGATTCGTTTTCAGCGTATTGTTTTGTTGGAAAGAGTACGAATTTGTGCTTTTATCGGGATTCTGGATATGTAATTCAGCTTGACTTTTTTAATTTTACAGGAAATTCAATTTAAAAGTAAGTTGAACTCAGTATATATAGGGGTAAAAAATATTTGAAGGATATTATTGAATTTTCAGCCTTGTTCCCCAAACCAAAAAGTGTATGATTATATTCTGAACCACTGAACAAAAATCATTCAAAAATTGTTAGTCTATTTAAGCTTTAGGTAATATATATCATACGTGGGGACGACCCGGATACGGGTGGCTGTATACAACTAAAATTTCATTATAAAACCTATGAAAATTTCATTATAAAACCCTATGAAAATTTCAGTATAAAACCCTAATAAAACCTTTTGCGAGAAGGAAAAATATGAACGAAAACCTATGTAAGTTTAAAAACATGCGCAAGATATCAAAAAATCAAGGCGAGAGAGCTTGGGATATATAAAATTCGTCTTAGTACTTTTTGTTTGTTTAAAGAACGAGTGGCTGGTTGTCATTCAATGTCATCTTATGTTTCTGCTTGTTCAGTGATTCTCTTTTTGATGTCATTCAAAAATACGTTTCACATCGATCTCCGTGCCATTCAGAGTTAGGTAGACTTTTTCATAATCGGCACTATTTTATGTTTCCCGACAATAGGGATTATTTCAAAAGAATTGAAATGCATTAATGATCTGGAGACAAATTGCAGTGTACCTAAAATCGCACAAACAATCGATCTAACTAAATACATATTTAATTTTTTTTTATTATGTACAATATCTTTATAAATTGTCGATACCAAAAAAATCGTCATATATCAATTAAAAATCTTTCGTTTGGATAATTTTGTAATTGAATCTATGTCATAAATTGAGTTACATAGCTTTCTTGTTTAGCACAGACAACTATGAGATCGTTATAGCGATTAAGCATATTAACGAAGACAGCGGCCTTGAGGGGAAGCCAATTGATCTGAAATAGCATCTTTAAAATTCAAATCCGCGTCAATGCTAGCGGAAACCAGACCGACGGACTAATGAACAATGAAACGTTGGTAGCAGAGCATAATAGAATTGACAAGTCTCTGGAAAAATTTGCCTTTTCGAGGAGAGAAAAGAACTGATCTGTCTTCTCCTTTAGCAATGAAATTGCGGAGCCGCGACTTATCGCTCTGGTGTATAACTACGGGGTACAGCGGGCCACAAACAGACAGCAGTCTGCCGAACTGTTTTCAGCTCACACGTCAGCAATGAAAAAGCACAAACTGTAAGAGGTTTAGGTGGGATTTGACAAGTAAGCAACCACAATAATGCGAGAGCGGATTCCGACCCGAACCTTCGTTGTCTGCAAACGTTCTTTAATAAAAAAAAATCTTACATATTTCACGGTTTGGAGAGCTAGGTATAATTCGAAGATTTTTTTGTCACCTACAACAAAATAATGGTTCAGGACTTATCAAATATCAAAATTTAGATCCTTAAAGTTTGGTTATAATACCTGTTCGATGATTTTATATATCAGAGCATCGTTTTTCATCTAAGTATTTTATATGTAGTCTACAATGTAGTCTGGTATCGGAAATTTAAATGATGCAAATGAAGTCAATCAGGAAGTTAATTTTCGTGTCTGGTTTCGTTTTAAGGATTCTCTCATATATCATATGCGTTGCGTTAAAAAATTTCTGAACTTATCTCAATTACCAGCTAAGTAATCGTAACATGGAAAATGTGAGTTATTTAAGAAATACGATGGTTGATCCTGAAGTAATGATAAGCTATATGAACCAAGGTGATTAAACTTAAAAAAAAAGTATTTATTTTTCAACATAGTCTCCTAATAAGTCAATACATTTAGTCCACCTGTTTTCCAAACCCAGGATACCCTTAGACATTTTTTTTTGTCTTTACTCTCCCAAAACGCCCCAACAGAGGCCATCACTTCGCTATCATCTTCAAATGTCTTGCCCCGAAGGTGTTCCTTGAGCCGAGGAAAGAGGTAGAAGTCACTGGGAGCTAGATATGGCGAATAGGACGGATGTTCAAGCAGCTCGAGTCCTGTTTCTTGAATTGTAGCCATCGCAACTGCAGCCTTGTGAACCGGTACGTTGTCTTGATGAAACAGCACTCCAGCTCGCAGTTTGCCGCGTTTTTGTTCCTCAATAGCCTCCCGCAATCTTCTCATTTGGTTTACGTAGTAAAAGCCTCAAATAGTGACCCCCCTTTCCAAATATTCCACCATAATAATTCCTTTAGTGTCCCACAAACTGATTCCATAGCTTTCCACACGGAGCTCGACACTTTGAATCTTTTCGGCGTCGGTGAAGAGGGTCGCTTCCACGTCATCAATTTTTTGGACCGAAATGGTAGATCTAGATCTAGACCATGATCACGAAACACGAAAAAAAATTCACCTGATCTGCCTGGAACTTCTCGAGATTCACCCTCGAAATGTCGGCTCGTTTCTTCTTTTGGTCGTCGGTTAGCATTCTCGGCCCCCAACGTGCAGAGACTTTCTTCATAAGTAATTCGTTGGCAACGATTCTTTGAACACTGCCATACAAGATCCCTATGACCTGTCTTTTGGTCAGTTCTTGATCTGGCAATACGGCATCTTCAAATTCAGTGATAGACGTGGATGGACGTCCTTCATGGTGTTGACCTTCAGTTGATGTCTTTCCCAGCTTAAACTCCTTGGGCCAGCGAGCAACGATGCAATATGAAGGAGCAGAGTCCATTAATGTTTCCACCAAATCGCTAAGTCTTTAGTAGACATTTTTTTCAAACACAGGTACTTAATGACAACTCTAATTTCGTTTTTCACCATTTTGATGTTCTCTCTTCGAGTATTGGTATTCAAATGAATGTACCTCCCTGGAATCACGGCATATTTATATGTTTTTTATGCTGATTAAGTGGGTATATAAGGTAGTAAATTTTTTTTTTATTTTCATGCAAACTGGAAATAACCGATTATTACTACTTTTGGATCAACCCCTGTATGTTACTCATTTTTGAGAAATATTCAGTGTATATTTCATCAGCAATCCAAAACTTTTTCCTTTCCATGTTCATTTTAAACTATATTTTTTTCAAATATTCACATGACTATGTCGCAACACCATTCAACAATTCCATACAAAACTAATTAAATACCTATTTAAATTTTTACAGAGCAATCTAGAATTACGGACTATCATGCCCAAACAAAGTGAGGTCGATGGCCCTGCGTCCTGTCTCTGGTGATTGTGACAAACACTTTTTTGTCACACATCATGTCAACTTTTATCACCCACAGTCACGCTACTACTATGAACATCACCTATAAAATATATCTAACTGATAATATTGCTGTCTATGGTGAATGTACCGAAATGTTTTTCTCCCCACTCCCGAAACATACCATCATCGCAAATACATGGCAATTATTGCTTTTTCAGGTTTTTTGTCGTGTTTTCAGCAGGAAAGAAAATTGTTGCGTGGAAAAAATTCCCCGGAAAAGAGATATTAATTTAAACTACTACATGACACGACCGAAATGAACTGCAAAGTGTTTGAGTAAATTGACAAATAAGGAGGAGGTGGGGGACGCTGGGCATGTATATTGAGCGAGACTGGTAAGGTCTTATCTTCGGTATGTCGGTTGAAAATGTGACAATGGGCAATTTCTTTATGATGGACATTAGGAGAGAGTGCTTTTCATGATTACTAACCATTTGTGATATGAATCGAAATAATGACGCGAGGGGAGGTTTCGGCTGTCATATAGATGGTATAGAAGGTTTTGGAGAATCGAAGATCAGTTGAAAGTTGAATAGGTGACTGAAAGTTATTAGAGGAAAGAAAGGGAAAGCATTTAAGGTTTAGTTCATGCTGTCCATATTTATTCCCAACATTTTTCGAAGTTTAAATCTAAAACACGCATGTCAGTCAGTAAGACGTACATCATTGGTTCGAATCCGGTTGTGGACTGAATGATTAATCTATAATTGGTGAACTTAGCACCTTTCTTGAGGTAGGTTTGTTGGTCGATTCAAGTGAAAAGAAACAAGTCAAGAAATATATTTCTGTCGTTTGGAATTTCTATTGTCGGATTGAAATTTCTATTAACTTGACCATCATAGTTCCAAAATTCAGTTTTAAGGTAAGGGCTCAAATATAAAATAATGACACTACAATGGCCTAATTTCGGCAGTGCTGACACATCTGTTAATATTTACTAGCTTCAATTACGAGATACTGAAGCTTTTACATGTAGCAAAAAATAAAGATATCTTAAATAAACCTTTCATTTGTTAAATACGCCCATTTCGATTTCTGCTCAAAATTACACACACATTTTAATTTCATTAATTTCTCTTTGGGCGTTGTTTAAAATTTTGTACAATATTGGAAGCCATTCATCTATTGTTGTAACTGATCTCTATCAACTCTCATCCCATTACTCTTGCTTCATCCTGCCGTTCTCAATTCGTTCAAAATTCCTCAGCTACTTCACCATCCATAAACTGCAACAACAACACCTACACTGTTTACCGATAAGTAAGAACGATATTACTTGACTAGCCCTCAAAGTTCATATTCATCGTTCACCTGTACTACTTCTCTCTTTCCCTCTTACAAAACTTGTTAAAATTACAAAAGAAATTCCATTCCAACGGAATAATTTTCAATTTTTGATCTAAACTCCTTTCGTGCATCTCCACCACCGTCATCTTGAGAGCCCCCGAAGCAATATCTTTCAACAATACTCTTGACTTGGCCCCGAAGGAACGCCAACAATATTCTGGTGTATCGCAGGACCTCTAAGCTCAACTGAACCGAACAAAGGAAATAATAACGAAACCAAAACTGGCAGCAGCAACAACAGAATGATTGTAGTGAGAGAGAGGGAGTATCGAGATGAAACGAAGGAAAGATGAATAAAAAAAAAACCTCACAACAATACAAAACCAGAATACTGAGAAACAAACGAGCAGCCAAGAGCAAACAAGTACGAGGAGCACGAAAACTCAACTTGATTTCACTAAATAGTCTGAACAAGCACTTGACGCACTTAAATATTCAGCGAAACTTTTCTGCTGCTTCTCGTCCCTGTAGCGAAAAAAGTTTACATTATTTTTATACAACATTACAGTTGGTAGTGCTTCTATCCAATCGTGTTCGGATGGTGCGCTAGTGGAGCTCCTGGCTGACTGTAGCTTATGTTGATGATGATGACGGTAATGACGATGCGAGGATACCTTTACTTTCTGAATTGCTATCCCTGTGCAAGTTTTTCACTTCGCCCTGATTTCTGCCGACATTTTTCCCGTTACGATTCTGTGCTGGCAAATTCATTTTCATTTCCAGAAAACTACAAAATGAATGGGAGAAAAATTCTTTGGGTTCCTGGACCTGTTAAAAATGAAAAATTCAAAGAACGGAAGAGGAGAGAAGAGAAGCCTTTGACGTTCGGAAAAAAGTATAATAATTTTTCATTTAAGTTTTTCTGCAATATGGCTATCGAGGTTGGGACCAGCAGGTTACGCGAGATGAAGAAGTAGAGGAGGAATCAGATGAATAAATATGCAAGGGTGGAAGGATTGAAATGGAAGGGACAGGATGATGGGTTAAGAACGGTGAATGTATGAAATTGGCGAGGGAGAGAAAAAAAATTATAATTGAGAAAAAATTAAAGTCAACTTGAATGATCGTTGGGTGGGTTAAGGTTGGAGAGGTATACAGATGATTAAATGAGTGACAAGGGCATATCAGGCAGAAGACGTTTATAATGATAATAATGAGTGTGACGAGCGTGGAGATAATATTGAAATAAGACTGCTGGTTTAATTCTAGAATGATACAGATTTCTTGATACATTTTTCGGGGTCGGAGCATTATAACGAAAGGGCTCGAAATCGGGTCGATAGTGTTGTTCGTGTACAGACTTTCTTTCTGGTTATACTTAAATTCTCCAATCCCTAGAACACACTATTTTATCGACTGAGGCGTATTTCAATTTGGCTTTTCAGGCTGGAATGCATCTACATGTATTCACAAATAAAAACTAAGTGACGATATACAATCAGGTGGCGGTAGCGTTACCAAATTCCGCAGTAAACTTTCACGCGAAAGCTCGAATTCAAATTATTTTAGTGGTTAGTTCTTTGAATCCGAATATTCACAAATGTTCTTTGGCAGAAAAATTTGCTTCGCTTGCTATTACAAAGGTCTTCCTTCTCAAATGGACAATTACGTGGAAAAAACGTGAATAAAAATAGTCGGGCGAAAGAAAATAAATAGATTAACAGGTAAGCATGATCTGTATAATCTAGTTCTTCCTGATCTGGCAGATGTGAAAAAATTCAGCTAGTACAAACGTTAAAAAAAAGGAAAAGGAAAATGAGAACTTGTGAACAGCATCTCTACGTAGAAAGGACTCGTGAACTAACGAACCGACGGAATAGGGATCAAAGAAAATGAATAGAAATGAAACTTGCAATAAGACGATGAACGACGGTCTCAAAACACAATTGAGCTAGTGTGCTCACCACTTCGTATTTTCTTTCGTATGAATGATGTCCACAAATCGTCCAATCTCATCAGCTATTCTATAATAAGCTGTCAGACGGAGATTCTTGCCGAGAGAAACACAAAAGCACAGGATACTACGGATATTGCTCTTTCTTAGTAAGTGTACTCTGCACAGTGCCCTTTAAGTCAGCAGTTAGAACTGAGAGGCAGGATGCCCCGAGGTTTTAAAAAGCGACCAGTTATTATATCTTTACTCTTTCTGCAATTTTTTCAGAGTGATGCATTCCTGATTCTTCCTTGGGGTTTTTGCATTCCCACTGGCTTTGGATGAGTTGCACATTGCTTTATATGCAGAGTTGGGGTAAGCCACTTAATCTATATCTTCGAAGCAATCGATGCTTCCTGACGGAAGTTCCAGTGATAGGATCGAAGTTTCACCCAGTCGGTTCCTTTTCTAATAACATTAAATGATGCGTACTTGTCATCAAGTAAGACACACTATTAAATGGTCCCTCTATTCGTTTAGAGCACACGTGTGCTGCCCACTGACCAATGTTGCGTCAAGAGCATCTCTTCAAATTATGATGGTCAGATCATATGTGAAGACCAAATTAAAAAAATTAAAAACTCGACAATTTATCTTGGAGCTGTCCCATGCGTTTAATTCAGCTTGCAGAATAACAAACACACCGGTTCTTGCAGCTGCAGCCATAGCATCCTTAACGATGTCATCATGTGTTATGTAGTACGAACCCAATAAGTATGTCCTCTGATTGCTTTCCGTTGTAACAGCCATGTTATCCTTGTTACAAACATTGTGAAGAACAAGGACATTACACTGAAAAAAATCCACATAGCGCCCAGAGCCATGTAACATAGCGCATTATTTATGGTCCCATACGCCATGTACATAGTACTCTGAGCCATGCAATATGGCTCCCAGCGACATAATGTCAGAATCTACATAGCGCGTGGTCCCATGTGACATGGCGCAGCATTTATGGTGCCACACGCTATGTACATAGTACCCTGAGCCATGCAGTATAGCTGCCAGCGCCATAATTACATGGCGCAGAAATTATGGTCCCACACGCCATATTACATAGTGCCATGAGCCATGTAATATGGCTCATGGCACTACAATTATAACTCGCAGCCATGCTGTGTGAGGAGATGTATAAATATCAGCAAGCTTCTTGAATATAGGAGAGGATAAGACCTTTGATGCAGTGCTGCCATATTAGGGATTTTAACCCTAGATTTAGGGATATTTTAAAGACTTCTGGGGACAAACAGGGGGAAAAAATATTTAGGGTTTTGTTTAGGGTATTCTGAAATTTAATAATGCATTTTTCCGGAACGGATGTTTCGATAAATAATAATTTCGAAATGCGTCATGTCTACCTTTTTCTGATATAAGGAAATATAAAATATCAATCTTCAATCATACCAATAAGCGGATATTGGTGATGCTGTTTCAAAATTGATATTTCTACATTACCGATTGACGACAGAGGCCGCGATTGCCGTACCCTATATTTCTATCTATTCAGCTGAGTGACCGATTCACTTTTTCGTAGGTACTATTTGCAATACGCTGTCGTCAAATCCATGATGGGGTCATTTAACCACCCTCGTTCTATCATTGTTTGATGTGTATTGCATTTAACACGGGGACATCTCAAAATATCGGAATAAGTCATATTCGTTTCTCCGAGCTCGCTTATTAATTAATCAACCGATGAAATCTGCCCATGGTACTGTCCAACTGTCTCTCGCGACTCTGTCGATAATATACTTTTCGGGGCTATTTTTTTCTAAGTGAAAACTTTACGCACCCAGGAAAAAATTAGTCCCAAAAGATTAGGATAAGTGAAGGAAAGTTTCACCTCACCTTAAAAAAGTTTGCTTCATGTGACGAAAGTCTTACACATATAAAAATAAATATTTAAATAACCTGGTTTTTGAGAATCCCGAAAAATTTCCCGAAAATGACGTCACTATGGCTACTTAGAGTATTTTCAGGGATAAATAGGAATTGTTTGGGGGTAAGCCGCAGCGCCTATCTGGCAGCACTGCTTTGATGTCATTAATTTGTCGGGAATTTCTTTGATAGAATTCCATTACCTAACATCAAGTGCTCTACCTCCAGATGCTCCGAACTGAGAAGGTTCGTGGCCTTTTGTTGGATGCAAACTGGATCATCTTCAGATGCACTGAAAAAACACATAGCGCCAGACGCCATAATTTATAGACTTCTGGCGCCATGTACATAGTCGATTTCGGTCGATTTGTGATAAAATATAGCGCCACACGCCATAGTACATAGGAGCAGACGCTATGCTTATAGCCCTTCACGCCATGTGCTATAGTCCTCCACGCCATACAGTATAGTAATCCACACCATGCACTATAGTTCTCCACGCCATGTACTATAGTCCTCCACGCCATGTAATATAGTCCGCCACGCCATGTACATGACGTGGAGGACTATAGTACATGGCGTGTAGGCCTATGTACTTTTCGCCATGTATTATGGCGTGTGGCGCTATATTTTATTACAATCCCTAAATCGACTATGTACATGGCGCCAGAAGTCTATAAATTATGGCGTCTGGCGCCATGTGTTTTCTCAGTGTAGTAATATTTTTGCCAAGAATACAAACTCATGGTTTTTTGAGACAGTCGACGCGCTAACAGTCTGTAACATTTGTGCGTAGCCCACAAACCTAGGTATTTACTACCCATGGTTGAGGATCAAAATTAACACTTCCTATATTTTTTAGAAGCGGAGAAGTAGGGCAGCTGTTGCTACTTTGGAGTGATTGAAATCAATTTGAAGTACCCCCATCATTACCAATCAGGGTCGAGTCGAGATGCTCTTTGGATTCTGCAGCTATCTCATTCCTTTTCTCTATTTTCATAGTCAGAAGGTCTAGACAACCGCCAAACTAAAAGGTAGTATCGAAAGTGGCCCCATCATCAGAGATCGATTCGGCATTTAAATCTATCTCAGTAATTGATTTCTGGCTGGAAGACTCTTTCTGTTTCGGGCTGCTCTTAACGGTCTCAAGGTTTTTCCACCAAGAACCCTTAGCCCTATCAATCCTACATATGCCGGGTCAATTTCTCAATCCGGTATTCAATAAGGCTTTACCGGGCCTTTAAGAAAGATGAAGAAAGTTTACCGTTGGTTCATTATGAACTCATCGATTTTGACAATCCTTCAATTCTATGTCGGAAGACTATAGTAGGTGCGTTTTTTTTGCACACCCGAGCAGATCAAATTTTGTTAAGTTTACTTAAATTCAAATGAAAGTTTGATAAGTATATTGAATACAACAACAAAATCCTGCACATGTGCATGATTTTGTTGTTGAATTCACTATAACAAAATTTGGTCTGCTCGGGTATGCAAAAAAACGCACCTAGTATAAGAGTCTGAATATGAATTTCTTTTGGATCAGAATGGAAGCAGAGAATCCATGCATTGCATCTAGGCTGACTGTGGATTTAACTTCAATACCACATTTAGATTGACGCCTGTCTAAATTTCCCCCAATCTGGAAGTCACCTGCTCGTAGAAGCTGACCAACGTTTATATAACTTATAACCTCTTTGCACCAGTCCGCGTCATTGACGTTCGACGTAGGACACGGGCTGACTTCCTACATTTTAGAATAGACACTGAACGTACTTTGTCTTATCTACAGCCGATTATTCGCAACGATGGTGCCATTTAGCTTGCTGGAATCGATCACAGCCTAGATGATTTTGTCCTGGAGCTGTTGCCACAAATTTCTGATTTCTGACTTTTTTACATTTCTGGACAGAATCCGCAAGATTTAGAAGGATCGCTGTTTTCGTCACTGTCAATACAATGAGATTTTGGTGTTGTTCCAAACTTGTAAATATTTTTGGGAAATTAATTTAAACAACAAATAGAAGTAAGCTTTATAAAAACAGACCTAAATCCATGTAGCTAGACCTATGTTGATTTGTTGATATTATTTCCTCTTTTCAAAGCTTATGGATGGTGTTGAAACGACGTATTCATACTTAGGCTAAGAGTGGATTGGGTAGGTTAATTAGTTAAAAAAATTTTAATTTTTTTTTCGATTTAGTCGAATAGAACAGGTCTAGATAGATATTTTTTCTGTTTCTATTTCTTTTGCTATTTTTTCTTTTTTTTCTGTCCGACTGGTGAGACCTTTCTCCTGGAAAACGTCGTCCCTACGATGTTACGGGTAAATACCCACAAAAATGCCCTGCCAAAAGTCAATTAATTGTGGCGATATCCTATTCGTGCGATCGTCGGCTGGTCCACAATATACCCGATGTATTAAATCACGTCAGCTGGTCACTTTGAATTTCTAAACGTTAATCACCGGCCAGTTTTGCGTAGGTATATTTTTATTTCACTTTGCAACATGGTCTTTGTTTAAAAGACTCGGAGAAACATTAAGGAAATTGAAATAAAACTACGATATTTTCCATTCCTCCTTATCTTTCTCTTCAAATCACCATAAGTTCAAAAATACTTATGTTCAAAAATCTCTTGCATTTTTCTTCTATGTCCTCGCCTACTTCAACTTGATTTCCGAATACCAAACTAAGTCCTGTCTGTCGGATACTCAAGCTCCTTCGCAAAATATTTCTTCGAAACAGTACTACTAACTACACTTCTCCATTCCGCACTATTCTAAACGAGTTTCACTATCGAATCGCTCCCATTCTAAGTTAAAAGATACAAGTGCTGGGCTGAAGAGTTAAGAGTTGGGAATGCTACTCAACTATTCAAAGACTATAAAGACCGAAGAAATGTGCAAAATGCAATTCTTTTATAGTTGCGTTCGTTCATTCGACTCACTTGTTTCTGGACTGAAGCTGGTTAGTTTGTTCACTAGTTCGCCAAGGATATCACTTTCCATGAGTGCAGTTGCAGGAAAATGTGCAGTGGCAAATGTAGAGTAGCAAATGTGCGGGCGTTCCGCTTCCTGGTCCCCCTCCTGTCAGTCCTTGCATGACTTAACATTAATTCTTCCACTTGACACACTTTTCATGATATTTTCATGCCAACGAGCACAAAGATTGCTAGCCTGCCGTGCCAGGCCGACCTCCTGCCATTGGTGGTCTTGTTCTTGCTTCAACTCCCTACTTTCCCGCTCGATGCATACAATGCATATTCTGTTTCTCGTCGTCATTATTTCATTTCACTCCGGATGGTGTCCACTTGTTTCGCATACGGAATTTGAAATATGGAATTTATTCGAAAAGTGGTGAATGTAGATGAGTTTCGGGGAATAGAAAGTGGAGGGTGGGGGTTGTTATAGAAATCATCGTAATGGTAGTGCACTTGAATAAATTGTTTTGAATTGCGGAGGGAGGAGGATGAGTTGATATAGTTAGCAACATTGCGAAGCATAGTTGGATAATTTATTGGAAGTGGTGGAGAATTTTGAAACAGAAAGGTCTTGATATCGATCAGAAACTAATGCTATATGGGAAAAACCACAGTTAAAAATCGAGCTGATTCACTATTTATCTAGAATGACTTTAACTTCCAAGCAACGGTTCTATTAGGCCCAAACCTAGGGGTGAATCTAATGCCAAGAAGAATACCCTTACTAAGTTTATTCCTGCATTTTTGCCAAATGAAAGACGTTAAATCACGACATTAGCCAACGTCTAAGATTAAAAACTAATGATTTCAGCTAACCAAGCACCGAATTTCTTATATTTTTTGTTCACTTTCAGAACTAACCATGTGACAACAAACCCTTTCATTACTGCTTATTAATTAGTTTTCTTGTTATTTTCGCGAACTGTTCAACAACTAAACTTAGCGTAATATTAAAACTTTTCTCTCTAAAAGTTCATGCTCCAACTCTATTAATGAGGACGAAAAAGCATCAAAAACTTTGCTGAAACACAAACTTTCACCCAAGATACTTTTCATGCCAAGCCCTTCCCCTTTGATATTCTTTCCCCAAAATGAAAAAAAAACATACGACCCTTCAGGACTTACACAACAAACATTACGTCGACGACGCCATATGAGCTACTGATAAGCTAACTAGTAGCATACTTGTTCGTCGCTCGACCCCAAATTCAAGCTGCCACATTGCCGGCTCCTGCTATTGCCCTCCTTAGCTCGAAAACTTTTTTAGGTAACAGCCGACTTTTGTTCGAGATTGTTAGTGGGCACTTTAGCTACATGCTCGAGCTATAACAAAAACACCGAGTTCCCATTTCTTCGCCAACATTTCGTAAGTGACAGCTTTAACAGACTACACTCCTAACACCTACGTTCGACGTTTCTTCCATTTCTCTATCCATAAAAGTATGCCTCCTATCAATGGAATCTTTACCATATAGAACGGACGAAAGAATGGACTGGCACGCGAAAAGCAAAAAAAACAGGCGAAAACGTGCACACAAAAGGACAACGACCGAATAGGTGAGGACGCGAGAAAGACGTGAGCTTGTAAACAGATGAGAAGAGCTGGAGGCACACTTTCAGTGCTGAGCAAGGACCAGGCAGTCAAACAATAGTATTGAAAGTAAAAATGTGTCAAGAAGCTTCTTTTTGCGAAACGGTTGCTGCTTCTGCTATTTGATGTGCGAACGAATGGATGCAGATTTTTTTTTTTTTGCCAATGGGTTGGAGAGCCTCTGTGCAGTTTCTTTGAGCTTGAAATATTCTTCGGAAGTGCATTAGCAGCAGAGTATACATGTTGAATAGTGCATATTAGATTTTCGCTTTGAGATTCGAAAATAAAAAAACAAAAGAGCTGCAAGAAAAGGTAATGCATTTTTTGCAATTAGAGCGAAATTTTTAATGATGAAGATGATGAGTACCACAAAAGCGTTTTTTGTGAGAAGAAGATTGGGAACGGAAGGAAATTTCAACAATAGGGTAGTTAAAAGTGGAATAAAGAGAGAAAAATACCTAGATGCGGATTCATTGCATTTTTTGTGCCAACTAAGTTTTCTTGATGAAGCCTAGGTTAAGACGCTTTACTGTAACTGGCGAATTTAACCCTTCAAAAATAGAAAAATAAGATGTTTATAATTTTTATATCCGCAAATTCTTTGGAAATTTGGTTCGTGAGTTACGTTAGAATAAGTAAAGACTGCCTAATGATCTTGGTATACATTTTCATTACTTATAGGGTTTTATTCAAAATTATAGTGAACAATACAAAACAAAATATGGAAAACTCTACTTTTTATTACGGTAATCAAAAAAGCAGTTTTTGAAATTTGAGCAACACAAATGAATGTTGCATGTTGAACAAATACAGTGAGTTTGGGATTTTTTACACAGTTTGCACTACCTTTTGCCTCCTTCTTTATTCATCCAGATTGGAAAGTGGGCGATTTCATCGTAACAGAGGTCATTAACTGAGTGTTTTGTTTTTTCTCCAACTTTTAAGCTACCTGGCTGAGGATTTTGTTTTAGAGCTCCTGGACTTTGTGCTGTTGACTACAATACATTCGACCTATTGCTTGGGCGACCAGCCACACGTTTCTTACTAAATGTCACAAAACCAGCAGCTACTTCTTCTCGAAACTGGGGTAACTGAAGAAGCTGTTGTTTTTCAGCTGCAACGTTTCAGTGGTTGTTCAATTTTTCATTTTGTATGCGCCGGTATCAAATGTAGGCATTTGTCGTGGCCAAATCTATAAAATGATAAAAAAGACGGGTCATCACATCTCGAGTCTTTGCATGAATGTGATAGCGGCCCATAAGTCCGTCCATCAAATCGACACCACCCATATTTCTGTTATACTCTTTTATAATTAGTGGGCAATCGACTTCCCCATATTTTTTTTCTTTCGGTCATATCATGGTGCTTTCACATTTGTTACACATTTGTTATCTTTTCACAAGACATTGCTGATTTCAATACCAAAGGCAGAACCTACCAATTCAGTCGAAAAACCTCTTGGTTCGTCTTTGATAGCGTTATCCGTAGGAAGTTTGCAATTCGGAGTTCGGTTGATTCTAACCATACCCAGGCTATATATTCCGCAAATAAACCAACTATAGCAGCGACATATAGAAATTATCGAAATATATTATATGGTGAACAAAATTGTTCACGGTTTGCGTTAAACGCACAACAACATTAGAAGTTGCACCAAGATCGGGTGTAAATTTCCAAACCGGTAAGCAAAACCGTAAGAGTCAGATAGGACAATCAATTTCACGCCCCATTTGTGCAGCTTATTCAGCATATACTGTCGGAGATGATGCTTCATTTTTGTGCTGCACATTTGCTCATTTACACAAAGTCTAGCCTGTTTTGGCACAGAATCAAAACTTTTATTCAGTTCATCGGCCAAAATCCTGATTCGAAACAAAGAATCGACACCATTCTCAGTTTCCGAGTTTGCATTCAACGTTGATGATCCTGATGGTAAATCAAGCTCACTAACGTTGAATGACACATTCACTGTCTTGGCAATAATCGAATCATCATTTTCCATGTCCCTAATGTATTCTGAAATGTATTGTTCATGTTCCGGGCTGATACTGTCGGGAGTATAGGTAGGATAAAGCTCTTCACAATCACTACTGAAATCTTCTTCAGCAGAATGAGTAGAATTCATAAATTCAATCAACTGATCATCGGTTAATGCGGATAATCTGAACCGTTTACGATCTCTACCTGCCATTGCTAAGAAAGAAGTGTAAATACATAGGAAAACAACGAAAAAATAATGTAATAAAATAGTAACGGGATAAAAATAATCAAATGGAAGAAACCGATGAATTCACACTCAAACCCGAAAGAGTGCCTTAAGTAGGGCATGCAATCCCGAGATTTCGGGATCTCGGGATCCCGACACATTTTGGACATTTTCGGGATCCCGAATTTTTTATCGGGACTCCCGAGATTTCGGGATTGATAAAACTCAACCGATTTTGGGAATTAGAAAGCAGAATCCAATACTAAAAGAAATATTTTTTTATGAAAACGGAGGCGGAAGCCAGTTGTAGTAATGAATTATAACTGGCGTATGATTACATGCTTAATATCCCACCAAAAAGTGTACCCGAAATATCTTTTTCAGCAGCTGGATAATGTGCAGCAAAATCAGGTCGAGTTTAAATTTTGAAACTCTTGACGAATTATGTTTATTAAGAGCATACTTTCAAAGTGAATCAGCAGTTTGAACCAATCGATATTATTACTTAAATAAAGCAATATTATTTTGTAATTGATATGTAAACAACTAAAAAGAATAATGTATTTTTATTATATTATCGTAACATCCGTTATGCTGATTAGATTTCAATTAGTTTTGAACTAATTTTATTACTAACTATCATGACCAAATAAAGAGCTTTATTGGGCGAGAAGATAAGAAGAAATTAGATCATAAGATTAATTTAGATGCAGTTATAGATTTACGTCTTACTTGCTAGTACCCATGTACATATGTGCATAAATTTAACATTATAATGAACTTAGCTTCCGATTTTATGTATATATAATTGAAATCAAGTTTTAATTGAGTACGAATAAGCGAATATATCTGTTTAAATTCCCTTAATATAGTTTTTTTTTATAAAATCCCGAAATCTCGGGACTATCTCGGGATCCCGAAAATTCTAATCCCGAATTTCGGGATCACCATTTCAATCTCGGGATTAATGCCCTAGCCTTAAGGCACTCTTCGAGTTTTGGGTCCGAAACACATGATTAATTAATTTCTCCACATTCAATTTTGCATTAATGAAAAGAAGAATATCGGACCTATTCAATAAAAATTATTTCACTCGAATCGGACGAATATATTCTGGTTTTGATTAATACAATTGAGCACACAAAATTTCACGTGCTTTTTGCTTGATCTTTCACATATAACCTTTGCCAGCTACGATACGGAATTAATTGACAATTGGTGCTTAACGCACGGCCTTAAAACGAAAGTTAATTCATTCACCAAGAAAGGATACCAGGAAGAAGAAGAAGCGTTTTCCTCATAATACAGGGTCAAATTTTTCAGCTTTCAGTTGCAGTCAAATATCCAGGAGTAACCTGGGCCAAAAAAACTTCTCTGAAAATGCATGTGTATGGGGCGCTTACTCGACCTCGTTATATTTTCTAGCAATTTTTCAGAAGTGAATAAATAGAAATTACTGTCATAAATAGAAATGACTGTCTGTTGATGAAGCCAGACACACGAAGATCTTCATCTCAGAACCTAATTATGAGACTGCAGGACTTCCTTAACAATAGTAGGAAGAATTGTGGAGTCATCACAGGCATACTGACTGGGAACAACCACCTAAGAGTAGATATGTATCGCATAAGTGTTGCACGGGATGATGTTTGCCCACTCTGCCCACTTTCAAGCTAACTCTGTGGAGCATTTCCTTTGGGAACACGTATCGTATGTCCGAATCAGGTACCAATGTTTCAGCTGGGATTTGTGTGCCTGCAGAAGATTGCTTTTTATCCCACATCGGTAATCCTGGACTTCATTAATAGATAGGCTAAGGGATAGCAATATGTCGTTATGTCCTGAGTGCTTTTTAGAGGTGCCAGATGTTTCTCCTCAAATCCACACTCAATCATTCGCCTCTAAATTTGATCAGGCTTGTTAAATGATACTTCGCAGGACACAGTGTGACACAGAGCAAAAAGTGGCTACGAAAATTTCGAGTTATTTCCAACGTCGAAAAGAACAGTAATTTGTCCGTTATAAATCTGTTCTCATCACTAATAAAAGGAAGAAGACTTCCTTTGAAATCATTGCACTTCTAACAGAAACTACAAATATGCTTCCGAAAAACTGTCAAACCAAGGTTATGTGTTCGAAAAAATGATTCAACTTTACTAAATTCAAGGCAACGTAGCTATAATGATAACGATACTTTATTACGACAATGTCATTACACAAGTTCCAGAGGATGTTTCATCAAGCAATTTGACGTTTTATAATGGAGTGTGTATTTAACCTAACGGTAAGTTTATTTAATACAATAACACAATGGGTCAGCTTCATTGCAGAGCCTCTTCTTCCTAGCAGCAGTAAGCCGCTTAGTCAAGAAACAAGCAATTAAAATTATCATCATCCGCCGAAAAGGAAAAAGATAGGAAAGGAATCCTAAACCACACTCTCGACACATTTGATTTGAAATTAAATTATATAATAATTAAAAAGAAAACATAAATAGGAAAATGAAGAATAAAGAAAGTAAGATAGAGTTAGTTGATGGGAAGTTAGTGAACTACATGAAAAATAAAAAGCATGCAAACAAGAAGAAGAAGCTCTTTCATAATATAAATAAAAATTGATTAAAGGATTTTCAAGGAGAAAACAAAACGAGAGAAACTGCCTCCCAGAGAGCAACAGAGTGCTGGTATGAGGGATGCAAAAAAATTTTTTTTTTTTTAAATTTCAAAAGTCAGCAATCGGTGAAAACTAGTAGTAAATAGTACGTAATTTACTTTACATGGTTCTAATGTGATTCTTCAGCAGCCTTTTAAAGACGGGAAAAGATCTAGCATCCTTCAAAGAGTTAGGTAAATTTTTAAAGATTTCCATAGCTAATCTAATGGGATCTTTATGTTTTCTATTCGTTCTAGCGATCTCAAGCCTCAGATTACCTTTAAATCTTGTGTGATAGCTGTGATAATCACAGTGTCTTATTGAATATATCGAAGATTCTATATTGCTATTGAGTATTTTATATATTATCTTAGCTTTTTCCATATATATAATATCCCTTACATTGAATTTATCTGTTTGTCTGTGTAGTATATCACTTGGAGTCAGTCTATCAAATCCATGCACTGCCTTTTCTATCCTATTGAGTATTCTATGAATTGAGTCAATATTCATCTCTGAAGTTTGACTCCAATTCAATATACTACAGGTAATCTTAGGCAGCACAAAAGAGTTGTAGATCATCGATCGAAATCCAAGTAATATTTCATTCTGAACAGCCTAACCCAGAAAACCAGCTTAGATTTCACATTACTTATGTGAGGGGACCAAGATAATCAATCATCAATAATTAGTCCTAAGTATTTAGATCTAGCCACTCTTTCTATCTCCTCTCTATGTATTCTGATGTTAAGGCAGATCACACTCTTATTAATCTGCTTGAATAACAGGTAAATAGTTTTACAGGTATTGATTGTAAGCCTGTTTCCCAAAAGCCAGCACCCATGAACAATCAAATCATTATTTATTTGTCGCTCCAGAAGTTCAGCAGAGTTAGCAGAGAATAGCAAAAGGGTATAATCAGCATAAATAATATATTTTCCAGTCAGACCAGAGAAATATAAATTATAAATATAGAGTAAAAATAAATTTGGCCCCAGAATTGACCCTTAAGGAACACCAATGTTAGCTTAGTCGTTGCTTCCTTATTTCATCGTTAAACCTAACCAAGATTTTTCTGTCTTTTAGGAAACTACCAATTAACTCCTGTGCCAAGCCTCTTATTCCAAGTTCGCTTAGGTTTTCTAACAAAGTGATATGATTAACTGTGTCAAAGGCCTTCGCTAAATCAATAAACAGTGCAGCCACATATTTATTCAAATCAAGTTCACAATCAATAAATTGTAAGGCATCTGTTATTGTTGATGTTGTGTTACTTTTTTGTAAAAAAAAAAAAAATATTGATGTGTATCAAATCCTAAACTATTTTCTATAAAATATGAAGGCTGAAAAATTATCAATTATGAGGATGCTTGATCTAAAATATTTTTTTCCAAACATATCTTTAATATCCTCAAATCTCTAAACTTAACCAAATAAAGTCATAAAGACATTCATCTAAATATTTCTATCAGTCACTTTCAAACCATATAATCATATTCACATCATGTCCGCAAAATATCCATTCCAGTGCTCTATATATGCGAAGTAATGCAAAATGCTAGGTTTGCCATTTCCATCTCATCCACCAGCCGAGATTTTATGTATGTATGATTAAATCATCTCAAGCAGTCCAAACTGGGAAGATATGGGAGAAAATTTGCGAAAAAACAGTATTGATATTTAAAGGTTATTCCTGTTCGTAGATTTTAACGCATATAGTCGGATGGTGATCGTTTGACTTCGAAACGATTTCAGCAAGGTCTGATGCTTTTTCTTACCACAACAACACTTGAGATTTTCAAGATGGTTTTAAACGTTCTGGACAGGGGTAACGAACTGATGTTGAGTTTGTGGCTTGAAAAGAGGGTACACAATATGCTTGGCGAACGAAAGATTCTATATCATGTGTTTTAACTTTTCAGGATCCGCAAGGACTTTTTGTCAAAGTTCAGCTACAGGAAGAGCAGTTTTGCGATTTTAAGGCGGAGAGTTCAGAGCGAGAGTTGTTGCTAGATGCTAGATAGGGTATGTTATAATGGCCTTTTTCTGTCGTTCTGCCGCTGATGATGGTTTGCATGAGACGGCAACAATTTCGGTAATTTAATTTCGTTAATGTTGTTGCGGTTGATGGTTGGTTGGTAGGTTATTCGATTAGATGGTCGGCGGTTCGGTGCAACATTAGCTGCCTTTACAGACTGCTGTGATGAAACGTATTCACAAAGTGTGGTCTCAGAAAAGCCACGGGCAGCGTACGGCAAAGATTAAATATGTATAACTTGTTAAAGATATTTGGAAGGAAAAAATTATAAATATTTTCATGACTGTAGGAAAAATATTTTTGAAAAATGATGATGAATAAGCGGAACTTTCCAGGACGAGATTTTGTAATTTAAAAACAATTTCATTCATTTCAGGTGAATGTTTTGATACAATGTCATTAGTATCAGGTGAACTTACTTTTTATTACCGTTCCATTGGCACTTTCCAAGTATCAACAAATCAGACTTAATCCTGCTTCAATCGATTCAACAACTAATAACATCAGTAAACAATCTACGACCAACACTAATCACAGTAGATATTCAAGATAAGAGCAATTTCGAATTTCATTGTGTTATCTATTTATTGCAATATTGTATCTAGCTTTTCCGTAATCTGTACTTACGTCGCCAGGTCATAAACCACGCTTGATTTTAGTGTATTTAATCATCCAACATTGAGTTGAGACATGGACCGAAATGCGGATCGTAGGCAAACAAAACTATCTTTCAGTGTATATATGGCATTAAGATAACGTACCAGTACACAGCAAAGCTCTGTATGAAATACTGAAATACGTTCCCCGGGTAGACATTATCTCATACCGCCAATCTTAATTCGTTTAATGTCTGACAGAACCAATTTAGGAGGTCACGGGCGCAGCAGCAGCTATTCAATCCAAAGTTTGGATTGTGATTGTACGGTGTTCTGTGAGATAAAACGATGATGAGATATACTATGTTGAGATTTCGTATCCTAAATTGTTTCTTTTGTGAACGCAGATAGATAATTTTGTGGGTTTGTTTGTTGAAAAAACATATGTTGAATGATATCAGTTCGAAAGGATTTTCTGAAGGATATGAAAATATTACAGTACGTGCCAAGGATAAGATTTTTCAATGTTTTGTAATAGATTGAGCCTTCAAATAGACCCAGGTCAAAGGCCATCCTGAAATAAAAAAATACATTTGATTGAATCCATAGTAAAAACTTCAAACATTTGGATCGTCCACAGTTGAGTTTATTTTTTTTTTGACGCTACCTTTTTCTTATTTACTGGTCGGCCTTATAAAAGCTAAATCACTTTACATCCGACCTATTTTCTTACTTTTTCAAGAATATTCTGAGAATATTTCATCAAAATATTTGTTCCATAAAAACTTTTGCCTTCCAATTCTATCATTTCATCGTCCTTTTCTCAATTTATCTCACTCATGCATCATCGCTTCTAAATAACAAGCTATTTAATTTGCGAAAAAATAAAACGAGCACTTTATAGTCCTTACGCTATAGCATAAAACCAATCTACTTTCTTTTCTCTCTCTTTCTCTCTCTCTCTCTCTCTACTTACTTTAATAGGCCATGGCTATTGGCAGCCACTGGCACGGACACAAGGTCATACTTGACAAAAATCTTGTTTGCTCAGATAAACATATATACCCACACGAACGGAATACGTGTCCACAGCAGGTCAAACTACAAAGCATCTAAGTCATGGCTACTTTCTTCTCGCTCCAGATAGTTGACAAGCAACAACAAAAACAAAAATGAAAACGAAGAGCAAAAAATATAAATAAGACTCTGTGTCCCCGCGTCAGATTATCGTTCCCGACCCCGAAATTTCCCCATCCGTTTTTGTAATCTTCCATTTATTCGAAAACATCATTCCCTCTTGAATTAACCCGACTTTTATCCACTCGTTCTACTTATCCGGTTTTTCTTGTAAACAAGCACAGCAAGAGTCTCGTGTACATTTACCCAGCACCTCAGTGTGTAGCCCACGAGAGCCTTGAGGGAAATTTTTATTAAAAGGTTTTCTAAGATATGTGTCGTCCTGGTGGTGTCCTGCAGTTTGTCCACAACACGAGCAGGATTTCCATCAGTCAATGGACCGTGCGAAATGGCAACGAACGATTGAATGAAAGTGAGGGAGAAATCGTGGGTCGATAGGAGCAGTATTACAGGGTATGGTAATGACCAATGATGGGGTTGGAGAGAAGTCAACGGAACGAATGGTTCGAACCGAAGATTGAGTGAAGATGCTATTTTGCTTGCAGCACTATAAAAAAAAGATGGAAAGGCGGTGCACACACTCAGGGTAATCGACTACATTATGTTCGAGTAATTGGTCAATTGAGTTACATTTCCTGGTTTTCTATGGCTAGTGGAGTGATGATAAGATTGGAGAGCAGGTGATGAGAGTAATTTTTTTTCCATTGATAAATTGTTATATTTATGTTGATGGAAATTTACGAGGGTCCGAAAACGATAACAGATCGATTCATATTGATTAGGAATTTTTCCAGGGAGAAGGTTTCCGCAGGAAGTCTTTTTGGAGTTGCTTAAATGGAGATGGTTTGATAATTGAGTTGATCATGCAAATAAAATGCGATTATGTGAAGGACCTATCATTGAAGTGCACCGAAGTAACCCCGAGCTGCAGATATGATAATTTTTGTTACAAGAAAGTAGAAACATATCAATTAATAGCTAGGAATCCAATTAAAATATTGTGCGCCCAACGTGGGTTTAATGTACAACTGAAGCATTTATAGTCCTGCAGGCAATATTTTTAATTCAAGTTTATGGGTTTTATTTTAAATAGTATGGGAATATCGAAATGAAATTAGATGTTTGCGAAGAAGCCAAACCACATCTATAAACATAGAGTCTATCGTGATCCTATATGACAAAAACGAGGGAAAATTTTCATACTGGCGAGTATAATTAAACAATTTTTGTTAAGGTGACAATTTGAATTTCATTTCCTTTCTGTTCTTGTTTCCATAGCAGGAAACTTAAATTAAGTCCACTGGATCTACGCCAACAGCAGCACTGCCCGGGATCATACGAAAAGGATTTTTCACTGGCAATCAAATCTGTCCACACATTCCTAATGACCGATACGAATGATGCCATGGTATTTCCGGGAAAGAATAAGTATCTATAAATCAGTGGATGTTTCAATCAAAACACTGGATTTTCGAAATTTGTACGATATGTACGTCGCTCTAGTTGAAAGAACAATTAGAGGATTCATCAGTCAAGCATTTCCAAACTCGACAGCTAGCTTATAACTAAAATACGTCTAAATATATCGGGATTATTGAACTCCACTGAGACTTTAGTATGGAGTCCTTGGTCCAGCGAAATCAGTTTATAAACTTTAGATAATCTCCAAAAGTTGCTTCAGTCAAAGATTTGTAAACAAAAATACTTCTCAAATGAAGAAACTGCCGACTGCTTTATCTCCTGCAGCAACTGGGAAGTTGACTTTACACTAAACTGAGGTTCTTCAAGAACTGTTGGAATTTGTTTGAATTTATTTGAATCGCTGAGAGCCGCTATATGAGATCCCTGTTGAGGACATTTAAGAACAGCTGTTGCTACTTTGGAATGGTGAAGATTAATTTAAAATATGCCAAAGTGCCCTCAATCATTAACATTCACCCCGTTCCTCTAATTCTAGAGCCAGGGGGTCCGGACAGGCGCCTAACTCAGAGGTAGTCCCATCACTGACCCCAAGAGCTGAGAAAGTACTACTGATATCCTACGAGAGGATGCTTTTATTCATTTATCGGTGGTACGCACTATAATTTATCGTAGACAGTTACCAAAAGTTATAATTGACCGACTATTTTCCGTCAGAAACTCTTACGAAATTTTGTTGCCATTTGAGACATATACCTTGTTTTCTCTTTAAGGGTGCAATACTGGATTTCAATTCTAATTAAAGGAAACAACATTGCGCTCCATAATGGCTCTTTATTTAGTGTTTAGATGCTTAGGCAAATCGAATAGAAGACCCACGGTGGTTGACTCTGGCTTCTGTGAGCAGACAGTTCATGCGAAGTGCACGCACATGTTGCAGAAGCAGTTCAATTGTCGTCGTCTGGAGTAAATCTTTGCGCGAGAAAGATAAGGCCTGAAATGAGTTTCCTCTTAGTTCTTCTGTTGAGGCTTTTCAGCGTTATCGATCTTTGCGAGCAATGGCTAAAAGAACTGTTGAGGAAGTGAAACGTAGGTGCTTCGCCCATATGGAACAGTGTATTTGTTAAAATAACTCGATGCATTTCTGGTCGTATGTCGGATTTCTTAAAACTTTTGCTTCTATTCCTCAAGACATTTGTTATTTGTTTGCTAGGTTATTTGCTTCATTTTTTTTGCCCTCTTAACATTGCTTCAGGGAACTCTGCTGCGACTGTGTCATTTTATGAGGATTTTGTGATGACAAATCCTCTGGAGATCGTCGTCGTAGCACTACAGCCCCTGTCGGGCCTTGGCTTCTCGCAGGTGACGCCTCCAGTTGTCTCGGTCCAATGACCGCGTCCTCCAATTTCGAAAACCGAGCAGCTTTTCGCAGTCCTCGTCGACAGAGTCAGACCAGCGTTTTCTGGCTTTTCCCACTGGTCTTCGACCCTCGGCTCTTCCGTCGAATACCTTCTTAGGTACTCGATGCTCGTCCATTCGTTGCACGTGACCAGCCCGTTGCAGCTTCCGCAGTTTGATTATTGTAGCAACCTTTGGCTCATCAAAAACCTCATACAACTCGTGGTTGTACCTTATCCGCCATTGGCCGCACTCTTGTTTAGCTCCAATTATACGCCGGAGGACCCGTCTTTCGAAGGCGTTCAATATATTTGCGGATGCTTGGGTAAGGGTCCAAGTTTCACATCTGTAGCACAACACAGGTCTGATTATTGATTTGTAGACTTGGAGCTTCGTCTTCCTGTGTATGCAGCTGGTCTTCAGTAGGGCCAGAACGGAGTAGAAAGTTTTATTAGCGAGCTGTATTCTCCGTTTAATTTCATCAGTTTCACTGCCTTTCGTTGTCAATTTCGAGCCTAAGTATATAAATTCGTCCACATTCTCTAAATTATATTCGTCCAGAATCATATTTCATCTAATGAAGGTCTTCTTTCTTGTTTGCGTCATCATTTTTGTTTTCGTCTGATTGATCTTCAGGCCTAATTCTTTGGCTTTCTGGTCAAGTTTCAACAGGAGTTCTTTGGCGGATGTGAAGGAACGTGACAAAATGTGAATGTCATTCGCGTAGGCCACTAATTGGTTCGACTTATACAGAAGCGTACCCCCTGTGTCGACAGGGATCTTGCTTATCACGTACTCTAGTGCTAGGTTGAACAGCAGAGGGGCCAACCCATCGCCTTGCTTTAGTCCGACATTTGTGTCAAAGGCGTCAGTCAGACTGTTGTTGATTCTGACTTTTGATGCTGTCGGCGTCATCGTCATTTTGGTCAGCCAGACTAGTTTTGCCGGGATGCCGAAGTATAGCATTATTTTGTACAGTATGTTTCGGTCAATACTGGCATTTGCTTGTTTAAAGTCCACGAAAATCTGGTGGACGTCGATGTTAAATTCCCAGCATTTTTGGAGCACTTGTTTGACTGTGAAGAGCTGATCCGTAGTTGATCGACCAGACCTAAAGCCTCCTTGGTACTCCCCAAAGACCTTTTCAGCATGTGCATTTACTTTATTTTTTTAATATTTTCGTCAGTATCTTATAGGACGTACAAAGTAGTGATATGCCTCTGTATTTTTTGCACCGAAGTTTGTCTCCTTTTTTGTGGATAGGGCATATGATGGATTTGCACCACTCCTGCGGTATTTTTTCTTGACCCCAGATGTGCTGGATCAATTTGTGGATGGCTTTTATAGGGCAGCTTCCACCGTATTTGATTAGCTCAACCGGAATCTCGTCAATGCCTGGCGCTTTATTGTTTTTGAAATTCTAATATCCTCGTTGGATCGCTCATCGAACAGCGGCCGTGATGGTATTCCTAATGTGTTTGTTAAGTCTCTTGCACCTTCCTTATGTTTACCTTTGTTTATTTTATTTAGCTTGAGTTTGTGTTTTTCCTTCTAGCTACAAAGCTGCTATTGTTTTTCCGATTTCACTTTGTTTATCATTGACCTTCCTTGTAACTTTAAGTCTGAATCTCTTTTGTATGCTGATGACCTTAAAATTTTCCGTGCTATCGGTTCCCTAAATGATTATAGCAATTCACAATCGGATCTTTATGTTTTAAGTGATTGGTGCTCTGCAAACTCTCTTGCTCTTAATGTTTCCGAGTGTTTCGTGATGTTTACTTCCAATAAGCCTAATCCCATTTCTTTTGATTACTTTTTGTTTTGAAGCATGTAGATGAACATAAGGACTTTGGCATTATTTTTGATAGGAAGTTGATCTGCATGTTTCTTTTATTGTTTCTAAATCTTCGAAGGGAGCTGGTTTCGTTCTGCGTTGCTCACGCTTTGAAACCGATATCGGCATACGTGTTCGTCTTTTTATATCTCTTGTTTGTAGAATTGTTGAATATTGCTCCCAATTATGGTCTCCTCGTTTCGTGTACTTGTCTAATGCTGTCGAATTCGTTCAGCGTAAGTTTACTCGCTGCCTTTTGTACAAATTTCATGTTGCTTACCGTCATTATGATAATCATCTGCTTTTCTTAAATCTCCATGTGCTGAGTGCCCGCAGATTATTCCTTGATGAATGTCTTCTTTAAAAGGTTTATCATGATTTACTTTCCTCCAATATTTGCGTGTGTCATTTCTTACGTGCGTCTGATCGCCCGGTTACAGCTCATTCGCTTTCCATTACTCCCTTTGCGCGTACTCTTGTCTATTTTAATTCAACTATATCTAGAATACTTAGAAGCCATGATGAGCGTTAGTTTGATTCTTTGTTCATGTCTTTTCAATCTTTTAAAAAACATATTATTGATTCGTTAACGCAGTTTCTTCATTGTATATATGTTTTTTACTAATTTTCGAAGAAAAGTAGTATTAAGGGTTCATTCTACTTTGCAGCTTAAAAAAAAACGTTTTTTTTTCTTTTTGCATTTTCTGAAAGTGTATACTCTCAAGAGTGCTGTGTTAAATTTTCGTTGAAAAATTCCAGGTATTTTAGATTATATTTAAGTCGAAATGCAGGTAGTCGCTGCGTTTATTTTAGCCCTTACCACTTCCGTGTGAAGCTGGTATTAGCGTCTGTTGTATATTTGTACGAGAAATTTTTAGTCAAAGGCTGTCAAATATTGATATGAATATACCTACTAGGGTATATCCTTAACCTACTAGGGCTAGCGTATGTAAATGGAAGTTGACGGTGTTGTTGAAATGTTTCAACGGTCTGCCGAACTACACGGAGTAAAATATGCCAATTATATCGGAGATGGAGATTCAAAGACATTTAAGACTTTAATAGATATTAAACCATATGGTGATGATTTGGTTATAACAAAAAGAATCAATATGTGCTACATGTAAAAAAACGAACATATAAAAGAGCTACAGAAGCAAAAAGGCAGCTTGCGCAACGACGGAAAATAATGAGACAAAGTGAAGACGCCGAAACATCGCAGGCTGCAAAAAAGCGCAAAACTGTTATACAATACAACTCACAAATAAATTGATAGCTGATCTGTCAATTTATTATGGACTGGCAATACGTCGAAACCCTAATTCAGTGGAGGATATGAAAGAAGAAATTTGGGTAAAATTTTTTCACAAAATATCTACAAATGAACAACCGCAACACGAATATTGTCCACCAGGTCCGGAGTCGTGGTGTAAATGGCAGCAGGCTCAAGCTACTCAGCAAGCTTACCAGCATCCACCCCCATTAGATAAAGATGTTCAAGATATTTTGAAGCCCATTTATGAAGATTTAACTAGCGATGATCTCCTTGGGAGATGCCTAGGAGCAAACACAGAATAATAATGAAAGATTCAACAAATATATATGGCCGTTAGCTCCTAAACATATATTTTGTGGAAAAAAAGTACTCAGAATTTGCACCTACTGTGCCGCATGCACCTTTAACGAAGGATTTCAGCCTCCTTTAAAAATTATGAAGGATGTGGGGATCACCATAGGTCCAAAAGCAGAGGAATTAGCGCGCAAAAAGGATGCAGTGCGATTTAATTGTGCCGAATGCATTGCTTCTCACGAGACAAAAGAGGCCAGGACGGCTCAAAGAATGGAAAGAATAGCTGAAATTGAAGAGCTTGAGGAAGCTTAGGGATTTCTGTATGCAGCTTGCATCGCTAATTAAGCGTGAAAATACATTTAGTATAGGCATTTTGTTCATAAAACTTTAAACGCGTTTTTCTTAAAACCATGTTTTTCTAATCGGCGGGATTGATTTAAAAAAAACTAACCAACCAATTTCTCTAAATATTTAGCACATTATTTAATATGTTAGTGGCTATCGTCGGTACTACAATTATAATTTTATCGTTAAAAATTAGTATTTTTTATAACAAAAAATTGCAAAAAGAAGCTCTAATTTCCACATTTTAATTTTCAAACTAATATAACTTTGTTAATTTTTGCTTTAACAGGTTAATTTTAGTACCTGCGATAGCGACAAGGCTGCTTAATAATAAGACAGTTCTTTTTTTCATTTCGGGTAAATACTTTGGAAAAAATCACTCCCGCCATCGAAATACATGCCTCCCTTTGTCGACAATTTTTAAAACTTTAAAAAAATAAATAAATAAATAGTATGTACTGTTTTGAAATGCTTAAGACCATATCTTTAATATTAAAAAAGAATGAAATTGATAACCATTGTAGTTTTTGAGGAAAAAATATTCTAAAAATTGTATTTTTTATTCTCTCGAAAGTAGAATGAACCCTTAAACTCGTTTCGCCGAAAATTCATATTTCTTTATATATACAGTGGCTCACAGCTTATTTGATACAGTGACTATTTCAAAATGTAAATCACTGTAACTTTGAAATAACGAACCCTATCCAAAAAATTTAAACGTATTTGACTAGATGCATGTTCAACGAATACAATGCAAACAAAAAATGTTCCAGCAATATTCCTCGGCGTCCGGTAAAAGAGAAATACCACTGGCGCAGAAAAATTACAGCTCACAGCTTATTTGATACAGACACTTCAATGCGAATAAACTTCTATTTGTCGCGCTGTTAATCTGTCTTGTTTTTGTTTCTTGAATTTTTGATTGTGTTAAGACATTGGCTTAAGTAATTTTTAGCAAGATCTTGTAAGCTGAAGTGCCAAAATGAGCCAAAATTGTAAAATGGGTCATCGCACCACAATTGAACAGCGCGAATTGGTATTAAACCACTTTAAAAAAGGACAAAGTGTTCGAAAAATTGCTGAAAGTGTGAATTTGAGTGTCTCTACAGTGCAGCACCTAATTGAGTGCTTCGTACACGAAAATCGGGTAGGAAATAAGAGGAGAAATGCGCCAAACAATATTTTCACCGTATCCGACGAACGATACTTTGTAAGGAAAGTGAAAGCAAACACAAAGATTTCCGCTCCAAAATTAGTTACTGAGGTTCATCGTGAATTAAGGAAGTCATGTAGTGATGAAACCGTCCGACGAGTGCTTCGCAACCATGATTTTAGGGGGCGAGTAGCTCGTAGGAAGCCATTCATTTCCAAAAAAAAATATAATAAGCCGATTTGCCTTTGCCAAAAAGCATGTGGGAAAGCCATCCGCGTTCTGGAATACGGTTATTTTTGCGGACGAGTCCAAGTTTAAAATTTTTGGCTCCGACGGAATGTCATATGTCTGGCGCAAGGCAAACACTGAGCTAAACAAGGAGAACCTCAAAGCTACAGTGAAGCATGGTGGTGGTAATGTGATAGTTTGGGCCTGCATGTCCGCAGCCGGAGTCAGAAATTTAAAGTTTATTGAGGAAACAATGAACCAAACAAAGTACCTTGATGTACTCGAAAACAATTTGCTGCAAAGCACTGAAAAACTGGGTTTTCGCAACCAATTTCGGTTGTACCAAGACAACGATTCAAAGCATAAGTCGAAATTGTGCAGTCCTGGCCAATTTGGGAGTGCTCTCATTTGATGTCTCCGCCGGCACAGTCACCAGATATGAACGTCATTGAGAATCTGTGAACTTTGTTGGATAGCAACATTAGAAAACACAAGATTTCTAATAAAAAAGACCTGAAGAAAGCACTGCTAGAGGAATGGCAAAAAGTTACTCCTGACATCACAAAAAAACTCGTTGACTCAATGCCGAATAGGCTCCAGGCTCTGCTTAAGGCTAAGGGCTATCATACGAAGTATTGAAATCAACTGGAAACCCCATAATTCACAACAATTTTAATCTTGAATCAAACTGTATCAAATAAGCTGTGACATGAAATTTGTTATTACTTTTAGTTTTTTGTTTTTTAAGATGTAAAACAGCAACTTTGTAACAAATATAAACTTGTTTAATAAACAACAAACATTTTTCTTCAAAATGCTGTTCAAATTTTTTTGATATTGTTATTATGTTTTGAGTTATTGCAACTTAATTTTTTAAAGAAGCACTGTATCAAATAAGCTGTGAGCCACTGTATATATATATCATCAAAATGATTAAGGGAGATAATCTCTCGAGTGGCCGATCCGATTGAGCTAAAACTTTCGGAGAACGTAGATGTACTTAGTAGGTAGGTCCACGACTTGCTAAAATTCAGATATCCTCAACCTTTTGGCGGCGGCGAGCGTTTTAGTGAATTTTGAGGTAGTCCTATATTTCCAAGCAGCGTGAATTTTTGTTCAAAAAAAGTATTGGGAATGAAAACTTATTATGTTCTAAGCTTGCCGATGACAAAAAATTGGAAATTTTGAGCCGTGTGTGGGTGCAGCGTGCCTAAAAGTAGGCAAGGATTTTTTTTCAAATTTTGATTTGTCATTACTTCTGACAAAAACATTGGATCATCGTGAAATTTGCAGAGCGTATTGATGTTGACTAAAGTTTAATACACATGGATTCCCAAGGTCATGCGGGTAACCCTGTAGCTGCGGCAGGCTCTTGAAAAAAAATCCTTCAAATCATTGAACCTCCTGAAAAATTTTTGATTTTTGACAAAAAATTCAAATCATTGATAAATTTTAACGTTTGTGCATCATGTCAAATTGAAATTTTGAAAATTCCGATTTGCACAAGAACGGCAACCCATCACTAAACTACCTTTATTTTCAGCACTCGAAAGTTCTGTTCACGAGAACTGACGACCGGATTATCCGATCATAATGAAATTCACAGAACATGTTGGTATCAACCAGGACCAGGTCTGATAGAAGTGATTTTGAAATGCGGGCAACCCTGTGGCAGTGGTACCATCTTGAAAAATCACTAAGAAAAAAAACAGCTTTTTGGCCTGTAACTTCCGATTCAGCTATCAGATTTAAACAAAATTCACACAATATTTGGATCTTACTTAAGGTAACATTTGGTGAAAATTTGGCTGAAAAATTAGAATAGAGTTGCCAGCTATGGTGATTTTTGTCTGCTAAATCTTGCAAATTTGCTCAGCAAAATAAAGCTTTTTCCCCTATAACTTCCGGTGCAGTCATGATATCAAAATGAAGTTTATGCAGTAAATAGATTTTGATGTGAGCCAAATGTCATAGGAATTTCGTACAAAAATCATGAAAGGACTGCCAGCTATGACCATTTTTGTAATTTTTTGGAATTTCTTTACTGCGCGATTATGTCATTAGATTTGCAAATGCGAACGATCCTGCAATGAAAATTAACAACAAATATTAACGCTTTAAAAATTTGAGAAGTTTTGAGGGTGGTAGCCCTAAACAATTTTTCACCCGTATAACTTCTAGCGCAGTAATTCAATCGAAACGAAATTTATTGGTTGGGTTTAGTTTAACGTGAAGCAGATTTGGTATATATTTTGCATTGCTGCTGACACAGGCTAGCCCACAGCTTTAGCCATTTTCGTAACTATTGCATCAACAGATGCTTCAAATTACATACTCATATGCAAAACATTTGCAATAAAACGAAGAAACCAATTTTTCAATTTTCCGAGTTTTGAACATTTTTTGGATGGCAGCCTCAAACAACGTTAACCGCTAAAGCTTTCGACGAAATCCTCCGATGAGAACGAAATTCAAAGGATAAGTTGATTTAAGTATGAGCTTGTGAAGGTAAACTTATTGCTGCTTCGTTGGGAAAATGTTGGCAGCACTGAACATTTTCATCATTTGTGTTATAGTTGAGTTCTGTTGCTTTGAACAAGGAATGGTTGATATGATTTTACAAAAAAGTGTATTACGTCTTTCCACATTTTTTTGTCACTCAAAGACAATTTCTTCGAAAATTAGTTTTCTAGCGGTTCAGGTGCGCTGAGTTTTTTTTCTTTATTTTTTCTTCTATTTTCTTCTTTAAATTTCTTTTTTTTTCATTATATTAATGATTTTTTTGTATACTATCTCATTTTATAATTGGATTGTTTTGTTAGATGAGATTTGAATAAATAAATAAATAAAATTCCTTCGAATTTAAGGTCATTTAAGGGGTGAGTAAGGTTAATTCGTGTAAAAAAAGGCACATTTTTGTAAATTTTTTTAGATGAAGCAGTTAAAATCTATTTATTAAAACCAATGGTACATTATAGTATAACATTTGAAGAATATTTTGCGAAATTTTCATGAAAAAATATTAAAAAATACGACAATGGCAGCAATTCTTCTGGAGCGTCTCGGAAAAAAGGTGAATTGCGGTGCCCATCATAACTCGGTGCCGAATCATCTGAAATCCTAAAATCAAACGTATTTCGTTAGATAATCGCTTTCTCAAGGTAACGCTGGGAGGGTTTTTTGAAATTTAAATTTTTCACTTTTTGGGAGCACTTTGAACGAAAAAACGCGATTTTTTGCAAAAAAAATCGGTTAATTCGTTATTATAAAGTTAAAAATATAAACAAATTCGAAAAAAACTCTCCGGCGTTACCTCGTAAATTATGTAGAAAAATAGTGTTCAAAATTTCAAAAGGATCGGTGCAGCAGTTTTGGAGTTATGATGGACACCGACTTTGAAAACGTGAGTTGTGGGAAAAGCGCTTTAAAGTTTTGAACACTAAAAATTTTTGGGATGAAACGTTCCACAAGTTCCATCAGCTTACTTCACACTGAATCATCAGTGTCAGGTCCATAAAGGATGTTGCTATCATCCACAATGTCTAGAGCATCTTGTTGCTCCTGTCTACGATGAATCCTGCCTTCTTTTGTTTGCTTCTTTTTTAGTCGGCCTTCTTTTTTAGTCGAATGAAAATTTATTTTTCCATCAAATTTTATGCATTTAACTACTGTTGCAATTGTTGAAAAGACTAATACAAATTTTTTAGGTCGATATAATCTCGCACTAGTTGTTGCTCTATCAGATCTTGTAACTTTTTTCTGCATTTTAGCAATATTCAAGCACAAAACAACGAAAATGGAGCTAAAATGATGCGAAAATCGGAAAGTGCGTGTATTGCTCGATATAACGTTTACTGCCACACTAAATTATATACTCTACATTGACTAAAGTTATAAATAATATAATATAAAGTTATTATTGACTTAAGTTAACACGTTTGTACTCTTTTTTAAATTTCTATAAATAAAGATAGGGGTAGCTTTTAAGGTATTCTATAAAAATCGAACCAGCTGCCTGGTAACAATAGCGCGCTCGAATCAGGTTGGTATAAAAATCCGACAGGTATAAAAATAGTCATAGCTTCGTCAATTTTGCTCTGATCGACTTGAAATTTAGACACAACATTCTTGAGATATTAGTCATTCCTTTCAAAATAAAAAATAAAATCGAAAAAAATAAATTTAAAAACCCTACTCACCCCTTAAATAAAGATGTACTTTCAGACATCTAGGAGCGATGATCCCTGTCTATTTAAGATAAAAAATTAAAAAATGCGGCACTATTTTCCTCAGTAAGTTTCAGGATTTTAATAAAGTTTAGCATTAACAAAATAGCTTTAGAAAATAGAGCCCGTGGTGTGAAGAACTTTCCATAATATCCATTTAGAGCATTCCTAATTGAATACAAAACGTTCATAACTGCGGAGCGCAAAATTAGATCAGTCGCTTCATAGGGAAGTATTCTGGGATCACTCTTATGCCTGGTCTTCACCTAAGATCTCTATTTGATTGATTATTTGGTTCTGAAAGAAAGAAGCGACACATCAATTCAAATAACCAGCTGATAAGGCTTTATTTTGTCAACTTTAAAAGAATGGTCGTAAAGCACTCAGCACTTCTGCAAGCACACTTTGTCTGGATTCAATGGTGTTCTTCCCAACTTCATTCTCGTATTAATATGGATTTAGTCTGCAGCTTTAGCGAGTTATTTTTTCATTGAACACAAATGCAATGTATAGAAGCCAATTGAAGATCGTAAGATGTACAACTGGATTATGCTGGAACTTGCAGATAGTTTTTTCAATTGAGATCTTGTTTCGTCAACTCAAAGCTAATGAGTTTACGCAACTAATCAAAAATGTAATGGATATTATTTTACTATAACTCTTCCTCAATTTAAATTATCTGCAATAAAAAAATACTCATACTTGAATGTTTCTGATTTCTTTAGTGCTCCAACCTGATTGTTGCCAATTCTTTCAAAAGACTTTCTCCGTTAGATTTATTCCTGTCACATGAACTTGCATGTCGAACCAATCGCGTTGACTTCAGCAAGTGCATGAATGAAAGCTCGAGAACATTTTCCAACTAAACACCTGCCACCATCAAAATTCAAACACTTCCGGTTTTTGGAATTCAAAAACAGGAAAATATTTAACCTAACGATCGCTTCAGCTTTTGCTGAGAATTCAATTCTGAGCGAGCTATCATAATTTCGGCATACATTCTTGAATCCACATACTTTCCAGATACACTTCGATGAGTATTTCACCGAACCAATCCGTATTTTTCGCTTCCTACATCGACACATATTTTACCGCATTCCATTGCATTACAATGTATCTAACGACGTGGCATTCTATTCCCGTTCCAATTTCTCATGTAGAATTTTCCTTGTACTCCTCGTACATTGGCTACTGGAATACTTTTGCATTGTTCATTCGTGACATACTTACATGCATAGGAACTAGCTACGTACGTCTACTACATATCTGCACGTATCTGATATAAAACACAATTTGAAAAAGGTCGGTGCACCCTTAATTCAATTATTTCTGCTCAGTTGACCTAAAATTTCTATCATTTATATAAAATGTGTTTTTCGCTCTTGGTGAAGGCAGTGTTGTTCTGCTGGCGTTTTTTCTCTCGTTCAGATAGAGAAAATAAAACGACACTGTACAGATTTTCACTTTAAAATTATGGATTCTACAATGGTTTCGCTGAGAGAAGGAGGATGAGGCGGCGGAGTGGTTAAGTCTAGCATCTCTCCTGGGGGCTATATTTCTTATGAACGAATCTGATGTGCATGTGGAGTTGGTGGTCGTGTGGGCTACACGTCGGTTTGACGCTGTGTGAACGATGCTATGAACTCTCGTTGTAACGGTTGGAGGATATTAAACTATTCCAACGTGCTTATTACAGTAAGTTGACTCCAGGGGTTGTGCTGCCATTGTCGAGTGGCTGAGCTGACTGAATCTCAGGCCAGGGACAAGAAGGTAAATGAAGCGTACATGTTCGATTTTTCTTTGTTCGCTCCAGCAATGACGGCAACCAGATGGAAAAAGTTTTCTTTTTCAGAGAAAAACTCGCGTACCGAAGCTATGATATTTACAATAACTTTTCCAAGTCGAAGGTAAACTTATTCTACCCCAAGAACCCACGTTGGGCGCTCGGTAGAAACGATGAAAAAATGTCGCAATCAAATTACCACATGTGTTCATCGGTCTTAAATTTCGTGAAAATGTGAAAAGTTTCAACAGGAAACGAAACTTAAAGGTGATTATCCTGGTTAGATAAACTCAACCCAACATCTAACCTCTTTCGGATAACAATGCCTGAAGCGCAGAGTCCTTTGCATATCCGATTAAAACGGAAACACATTACATGCTTATGTTCCTGGAAAACGGGTAGCTCCGACCGAAGTGGACATAGCTATTCGACGTATACGCTCCATCCACTGGCACTGGAAAATCGCATTCACAGCACATTCACCCTTATCTCGGCAACGATGTTGTATAGCTATAAAAAGAACTAACAGGAAGTTCATCATTTTGGATAATTTGCAAGGTAATAGCCAGCCAAGCGATTATTTCTCCAAAATTAATTTCGTATTTCACTGAGCCTCCGGTGGCAACTGGGTGAAGGGGGCTTGGTAGAGAGCCCGAGTCCAAAAGATCTGTTATGGAACGGAATCAGTGCAGGAGGCGGAGTAGGTGGAAGGTGATGTAGCCGGTCACAGTTAACTAACTGCACACGGTGCTGTTTCTTTGTGCAAGCATACGATAAACCGGGTAAAACTCCAATTCAAGTGCATTGGAGCGGATAATAGCGTTGGCCTGTCCATATGATGATCACGCCAATGATTATGATGGTCATGGCATGGTGGCCAGAGACACCGACACACACTATCTGTCATTTTCTATATGTCAGTCGTTGTCATCGAACCTTTTCTCATCCCGCATCGTTCGTTACTCATTCCGGTTCGAATGCACAAAGGTAAATGAGAAGATGTGGCTTTAATTAAAAATTCGTTCTTTTGATCCATTGTCTGGCGATGGTGGCAGTGGCGGCTGAAAGGAACGAAGGAACAAGTGAATGGCCTGCGGAATAAGAATAGAAATTCTCGTCGGCGACTATCCATCTGTTGAAACAAGTTGAATTTTTTGCTATATGTGTGTGTCAATGAAAGTATCTGTGTGTGAGAGGAGTACTGCATAGTCAGAACAAAAGACCAAGATGATGGAAGACATCTATGATTAAATTGTTCTGGGTCATGGCGCTTTTTGAATACATGACGCTGACGACGACGACGATGATGATGATGATGGCCCGCATTCAATGGAAACTTTCATAAGTCTTTCGGTAGACTTATCTTTCTTATGAATGAGCTTGTGTTAATCACACATAGCACTGGGTCAGAAATTCAGCTCCAGCGTTCGAGGTAGCACCTAGTTTGTTTGGTTTTGTTACAGAAAGAGAGACTATGAAGCAGGCACAAAAGTGTTGGGTGCATAGCAGGATGAAAGCTGTTTGTGTATACTGACAGTGAGTGAGTCATGGTAACATCCTTGACCTGAATATTCATAGAGATGCAATCACTAATTAAATAAAGAGAAGAGAGGGTGCTTGCTGTCAGTTGAAGGCTGCATGAATGAGGATATGCTTTGGTGATTTTTTTATAAATGTTTACAGGTAGAGTTTTTCCAAGCAAAAATGAAAGAATGCATTTTCGCATCCTTGCACATTCGGCTGGCGTCCTGATTCAATTGAAGAGTTGTCCATTACGAGCAATATTTGTTGGATGATTTGCAGATGTAATATGCTGATGGGGTCACTGCAGTAAATACCATTGCGATGCGAAGCAAAGAACAGCATTACAGCTGTTGATTTACTGAATGATCATGTTCGCTTGTACATACAGGGTGACGCAAAAATGTCTGCCCTTCGTCATGAAAAACAACCCGAATGAATTTATCGGGAAAAACTAGCTTTGTTGACACCCTCTTTAATTTTTGTCAAAACTACATAGCTTTAGTCAACTCCTGTATATAGATAGAGTAGAAATTTTAGTGACAATATCAAAATAATGATTTTTGTTGAAAAGCCGGCAAAACAGATACCAACATTTTAAGAGGATTTGTACGTATGTCTAATAACTAGTAAAATATGCAAGCCCGCTATTACTTGGGTATTTTTTATTAGATTCAGATTTTATCTATAGTATAAAGAACGACGAATGAAAACATAAATTTATTTATTCACATTTTGTTAGTTGAAGTAAAAGCACTCAATTTACTCAAGAGCCTTGATTTTAATGACCATTTAACAAAACCTAAACAACTTTGGAAACCTTAAACGGATCGAACTGAAATTGTTATGCGATAATAGTGGACGCTCGCAAATTAGAACTTTCGGAAATTAGAATCTTCCAGGAGTTAGAACCAAGAGATTCAATGCATTGTACCTTTTTTGTTTTTTCTTTTTTTCTCGCCACAAAACGGTGAATCCCCATATTTACTTTTTTCTCTAGATCCAAAAGTTACAATTTTAAAGAAGCTTGATGAAGGCATTCAAGCAAATCGCCTAGCGCATGGCTTCAATGTGTCTAAAGTGGCTATAAACTCTATAATATCAAAAAAAGATTTGATTTTAACTGCAGTTTCTTCGGCTTATCAGGAACCTCGCAATAAATATTTGCACAGTGCCAAATATCTTGCAATGGAAAGCTGTCTTTACCAGTGGTTCTTAAATCAACGGGAAAAAAATATTTCACTGACCGGGCCAATCCTAAAAGAGAAAGATAAACAGCTTTTCGTAGAAATTTATCCTGATAAAGGTGCAAATGGTTTCAATGCAAGTGATGGTTGGTTCACGAAATTTAAACATCGCCACGGCATTCGTTATTTGAAAATTGGTGGCGAAATTCTTTCTAATGATGTCAACCAAATCGTACCAATTTTAAGGAGGCTACGAGCAAAGGTAGCTGAAATGGGTTTATTGGATACACAAATATATAATGTGGACGAAAGTGGATTGTTTTTTCATATGTTGCTGCTTGTGAAAAAGTCACCTGGCTTCAAAAAACAAAAGGAACGTATTTCTTTTTTGTTGGGAGCAAATACAGATGGATCGCACAAGCTTAAGCCATTGGTAATTGACAAAGCCAAAAACCCAAGATGCTTCACAGGATTCGAAAACTCACTTCATTACGACTATTCAAAAAATGTCTGGATGACGTCTCGAATCTTTCATGAATGGTTCCGCAGGATATTCGTTAGCGAAGTGAGTTCGTTAGCTGCTGATTTATTTCATGTTTTTAAATGATTATGATTATTCAACAGGTTATTCGCTTTTCGGCGGAAAATAATTTGCCTCCGAGGGCTCTGCTGCTAATCGACAATCGCTCTGCTCACGCACCTACTGAAAAACTGCAAAGCGAAGACGGCAATATAGTCACATATTTTTCCCTCCAAATGTAACCGCAGCTGTGCAACTAATGGACCAAAACCATATAAAGATGACAAAGCTCATTTACAGAAATAAGCTGCTATCACAATTGATTGCCGATGGTGGTGAGCTAGACAAACGCTTAAAGCGACATACTATTTGCGACGCGATAGTCATACTGAAGCAAGCTTGAAATGAGTTGACGCAAGAAATTTTAAAAAAGTCTTGGTCCAAACTGTTGAATTGGCACGACAAAGAATTTGACAGCGAGGACGATTTGCCTCTTGCTGAATTTGTGCGAGCAAATCGAGAACAAAAGGAAGCGGAACTCCTCGAAAGAAACCAATCTCTTCTAGCAGCTATCGTTCCCAACCACTTCGTCACTATTGAGGAAATCCAAACATGGAATGAAAGCATCTTTAATTGCGAATCCGATGAAGATAATAATAATGACGAGGCTTCATATAGCAGCGATGATAATGTTATCGATGTCATGCTGATTGTTCCTTATTCTACAGCTATCGAGAGTGTTAATAATTTAATAAAATGGGGTAAAAGAAGTGAGCTGTACTCTGCTAAGCACATGACATCCCTATTAGCCATCCGTAACGACATCGTGGAATCAAATTTTTAAAAAACCCCAAAAAAATCAACAAATATTATTATTTGTCGAAAAAAGCTTAATTACTAAATAATGTAAAACAAAAGAGATAATAAAAGACTGAATTACTTGAAAATAAAGTGTTTTAAACTAGTTCATCTACATTTGTAACTTTCTGTGACAGTTAAAAAAGACGTCCAGAAATTAAAACATTTCAGAAATTAGAACTACCCGATGTAAAAACTGGTTTTAATTTCCGAGCGTCTACTGTAATGGTTAATAGTCGAATTCAACAGCGTATTGAAGTTCAGCCCATGTATCAATTGGGACGCTACAACCGCAGCGACATAAATTAAACATTGAAGATCCATACGCACACTGTGAAAAAATGGTGCAACGACGAAGAAGGAAACGTGGACGGTATGAAAAGAAGTGGTCGATCATCGCTACTTTTCACAGAAGCAAAAAGAAAGCTTCGAGCATTGGTTGAAAATAAACCAGGAGTAGGAACGCGAACAGTGACAAAAAGGCGTAAAAACTTTCCGGAAGAAGCTAAAAAAATCGAGGCGAACCTTTACTTTCCAATAAGAATTTTCGAAGCCGGCTGAATGCCTGTCAAATGCTGAAAAACCTTGGATTAGCTGACGACAATGACCGTGGTGGAACCCGGCGTGCAAACATCCTTTTTGCGGATGAGTCGTGCATTCAAATGCATCCAATACCCAGTCGCAAGAATAGGACAGTGAGATCAACTGATCCCGCAAAGAAACCTCTAATGCTGTCCCGAAATTCAGCTTAAAAGCCATGGTAACTGGTGGAATGAGAAGACACGGAAAAAGCCAACTTCATTTTGTTGAGCAATTTATGAACAGAAAGGAAGTGTTTTTACGGAGGATACAGCTTCGAAAACTTTTTTCAAATGTATGGATTGATTGACTTAGTAATTCCACTGATTCCATTGAAAATGTATGGTCCAGATTAACGGAGGTGTTTTTTAGAGATAACAGATCAAAAAATAGGCAAGAGCTGATTTGATGTATACAAGTCGAGTGGGACATAATTTCGGTATAGTATCTAAGAAATTTATGACAAAGCTTCAAAAAGCGGATTTTAGACTGTGTAGAAAACGAAGGAAGACATACTTCTCACAAATTACAAATTATGTTACCTAATGTGTGTACTTTATAATAAAATTATAATATTAAACCAATCTCTTTTCATTAATAATTTATACAACAAATACTAAGAGCAGAAACTTTTGCGCCACCCTGCATTACTATAGTATAGTCGGAATTGTAACAATGTTAGATCGATGCGAGCTCGAAAGTGTTATATATAGACCGTAGACTCTAAAAGGACCTTACATACATCCATCATTATTAAATTTATTAGATGGCTTGTTTAAGTATAGTGCTTATTTGTGAAAAAAAAGATTGACTTGAGTTATCAAAAATATCGTATTTTGAATTTGTATTTGTCAGCTACCCAAAATTGTATCGACAAAAAGGACTTGTTGATATTTATTATCTGTTTGGAGTTATGTGATCTGACATGATATTTAAAGTGTGATGGTTTGAAAGCATCCGTTGGAAAAGCAGTTGCCGCTAAATATACTCGCACATCATTGGTCTTGCAAACCCTGCAGGAGATATTCAATGGCATCTTATGCTTATCGTCTTTGTTCTGCAACCGACACGATCGACAAACTAAAAAAATCTATTGGTATGCTTGCAGAATTGCTAGTAATTGCTAAAAACGACCTTAACCCTGGAATGGTACGGTAAATTTTTGCATGATTTTAGGTACATGTTTTTACTAAAAAGATGGCAACAATAGTATTATGTACATTTTTTATTTTATCATTAAACATAAAAAGATTATATAGCTTCTAGCCTCATGGCAGTCGGAGTGGCCAACTGGCTGGTGCGCGACGAAATGTATACCCTATGTGAGTAAAATTTACTCATCGGTACCATTCTAGGGTTAAGGAGTTATTGACTGTATCTGCTACGAAGCAGAGTCAAACTCAATTTCAAAGTTCTCCAGGTGGCGGGGCCCGAGTTTTTCTAACACATGACGTCTGTTTGCTACTTGTTAGTGTCTATATTGATTGTAACACTTCCTTATTCTCTTTTGAGTGTTTCTATAGTGAACTGTTCAATTAAATTTTTGCCAACTTTCCCCATTCTCCTGTGGCTATGTGTGGTAAATTCAACCTTCCGCCCATCCAATGACATCTTTGTTAATAGTGTTAAGAAAAGCACTTTCCATTTCTCTCTTCTTGTTCCTCTCATACTGTTCTTTGTCTCAATTTAATTCCATTCCAAAAACATGTTCATTCAATCGTCTTTTAAACTTTTTCATCTGCAACATTCTCTCCAATAGTATATATTTCTCTTTTTCTCTCACGATCCTGACCCAGATCATCCTCCACATGCCAATAATTTCAAACTTGCTCAACCACTTCGTAAAAAGAATGTCATTTCTCCGGGTTTCATCTTGTTAGATTATTTCTGAACTCGGCGCTATTAATTGGTATACTTTTTTCATGCACTTTCAATTTTTCACGCTCTAATTTTCAATTTGATACTTATTTATACTACACTCAAAAAAAAAATATATCGCTGACAGATATAAAACGACGGAAATATAATATATCTCACATGAGTATATGGGTGTATTTTGAAAGACATAATATATTCACGGCAGATATAATATAAATATTTATCGTATGTAAGCAGAAAAAAGCTCAGGGGATTGCTCTTTGAAGCGAGCGCTTAGCCATGGCGGTAAGGAGACACATATGGAAGAAGCCGTTCACAACTATTCCATTATTCTTCTAAGTGCCACATTTATTTCTCATTTTCTGAAGCGCTAATGTTATTCTTAGTCGCTACTAAAGCTTTAATGTGGCACTTAATCAATGGAGCGCTGGTATTATGCCAAGTCGCTGACTGTTAAGACAACATAAGACGAACAAATACAGCCATGGGCACGGCGGGATTCGAACCCGCGGGCAGTAGATCGCTGCTTCGGACTGACGCGTTAGCGAGCTAAGCTACCGACCCTTTTGCAAGCTCAATCTCAAACTATAAACAAAAGATGCCCCATAATTAGAAACGAAAATAAACCATATATCTACGAAAAGCATATTACATTGTTCAGTGGTCATTTTATACCTGTCGCGTATATAATATACCAACTGTATGGATTTCATATCTTTCGCTACCAGAAAACAGAGAAACCCATATAGAACTTATACCTGTAGCGTGCATAATTATGATTGCTGTGTGCATATTTTGTGTACCCGAGTTATATTTTTTACGTGAAAGCCAAATTTTACTTAAAATGAGTATTACTCTGGATTTCCATATACTCATAATACCTTTTAAATCAATAGTTATACCTGTTGCTAGTATATATTATGTATCACACATAAATAGAACAAAAATATATTTGTAGGGGCAATTTTGTGCCCACTACAGTTAATTATGGCTATTACGGATATTATTATTTTTGCTACACATATAGCAGAGCGAATTTTTTTTTGTGTGTACTAGGAAACGTCCCGCAAATCTTCTAGACCATCCTGATTCTCTATTGATGCGTCTTTTGTCCAATGCAACAAACACTAGACACGCTTCGAACACTTTCCTAACTCGTCTGACGATTCGCTTTAAACTTTCCACAGATTCCGAACGAAAAAAGTTATTAAAACGGCTAAGTAGAGATATTCTTCGCAAATAGAGACTTACTTCCTCTCTAATAATCCAAAACACTTTTAATCCTACATTAGTTCCCTGAAAACTTCAAAACACTTACCAGACAACTTTACATTTAACGGTGATACTGTCACATTTTAACCCAAGACATTTGTAAGTTTATTTGCTGCTCTCTTTTCCTCTACTTTTCTACCATCAAACCCATCCAATCTTCCAAACAGTGATAACCACTCATCTTAAGCTACTCGTTTCAACTTCATTATGACTTTCCTTTCTGAAATATAAGCTTTTATATCCTTTTTGGACCCTACAGCCAGCAAGTATATTGATGATATTCCTGGTGTATTTGTTAAGTCTCTTTCTTCATCTATATGTGCCCCTCCTTTCATTTTATTTGATCTAAGCTTGTCCGCCGTTGTTTTTCTATCGATTTCGAAAGTTGTATAAGTTTTACCGACCCTGGAATCGGGGAGTATTGAAACTGTTTCTAATTACGGACCTATTTTATTTCTTTGTTGTTTCCCGAAATTGTTCGAACGAATCATCCATAACAGGGCTTGTGGCGCCATTGATCATTTGGTCTCCAAAGAGCAGCATGGATTTATTAAAGGCCGTTCTACGTCAACATAGTTGGTCGAGTTTGTTAATTTCGTATATGGTTCGTTGGATGATGGACTACAAGTTGACGTCATCAATTTCGGCATTTCTGGAATCCTTCATTCCTCCTCCTAGATTGTTAACCGTGCTTGTCGTGTTGTTTTCAATAGTTGTGTTTCTTCCCTTTTTCATCCTACATCTAGTATTCCCCAAAGTTCCATCCTCGGGCCGCTGTTGTTCCTATTGTTCATCAATAAACTTTCTAATTGTTTCGGTTCTGTTTCCCTCCTTTATGCGGATGACCTTAAGCTCCTACGTATTAATTATTTTTTTGAGGACTACCTGCACCTTCAATCAGACCTTACTGCTTTGAACGATTGTTGTACTGTTAACTCTCTTTCCCACAATATTTCTAAATGTGTTGTAACATATTTTACTAACAAACCATATCAGGTCCCAGTCTTTTTTCGCCATTCCTTTTGCGCGTCAGATGTCTTTTTTCATTCACTATTACAAAGAATGGTAAGGAGGCGATGAAGGTTCACTTGAAGGGCCTTCATCTTAATCTATTACGGTGTTGTCTAGATACTCATCGGATCCGATGGCCATTTTCTTTTGCTTACCAGATTTATGGTCCAGAAGATCAAGAAAGCCATCAAACTCAGATGTCCTAACAGCAATTGCTTAATCCTTCCAAGCAGATATTCTTAACCAAGAGAGCCGTTTTTTCCCCGTCTTGTTTGTTTTTATGTTGCATTCTTATCCCCCCCTTGCCGTAAGGATTGAATCCTCCGAGATTTTTAACTCATCTTGTGCAGTCACGGGCCTTTTATTTTGGGAGGGATTTCTCGTTGATGATGATGAAGCTCAGGTGTCGGTCACCTTCCAGTAACTTATAAATAAGTGTTTAAGCAAAGCAGATATTAGGATGGGTTCCTGCAGCGCGTTCCCGAGTCGACTTATTTATCGTTCCTCGTGGATTCCGATCGGTGTAATCGGGTTTCTTCCCCCGAGTTACCTGAAGGAGGCTTGGAATCCACATCTCGAAAGCCCTTGGAGTGACTTACGAGAAAGGTGCTCGTGGACGATGAAGCAAGCCTTGTGGCTACTTCCACTCCCACTTCCACTCCCATCATTATTATGTATATTTTTGGAAACATTGGTGCTGTTGCTTTCAAACTTCGATCAGTCAACTTAGCCCGAATATTTAGTCAGGAGATTGGTCGCGTGGTTATCTACACAGAGCAGGAAGGCCATGCGAGGAAAGCCAGATTGGTGCTAATCAGGAGCTACGCAATCAAGTTAAAGGCTGCGAAACTAAGAGCGTTTAGACTTGCCACGATTTTATTTGGGCGGAGCTGATAATATTCGCTCCTCAGGATTAAAATGACTATGTATATTCTGCAATTTTTCAAAACATCAACAAATTAGCGAACCTACCAATCCGTTCTAATTAACAACAAAATATATAATGAGAAATCAAGATTATTCGCTCTACCTGAAAACTTAATCTCAAATTTTTCTCCAACTGTAGACCTAAAAAAACCAATCAAATCTCTACCATTAACTCTGATTAAAAATCATAATCCTACCAAAGAGCGAAAATTCAGCAACATTTCTTTCACTTATCTAAAAAAAAAAAAAAAATGCAAAACAAAAACTTCATCAACATCATTCTCATTATCATCGGCAACATTATCATCATCATCATTTTCACTCTTAAGACGTCATACCTCACATCTTCAGGTGATTTATGACTTCAGACAATGATAACGTCGTCTTTTTCTTCATTTTACTAAGTAACAAACTCAGACTAGTTTCATCACCTGATTACAGCATTTCGAATAATAGCAACGACAATGGCCTTGACTTTGTGTGACAAAACACATCTCATCTCGTCTTTTGAAACGAAGAAGACGCAACAGCGAACAGATTAAAAACGACTCAAAGTCAACATTTATTTGCTATTTTCCATGTCTATCTTTTATCTGTTGATGCTGCTGCCGCCACCAACATTTGCTTATTACTGGTTTCGCTTTGTATCTTTCTTTTTCAAATGCTATTTTAGCATTAACTAAAAACCGCATAATCTACAATCTCGGTTTGTTTTGTTTTCAATTTACATAAAAGCGTAGTTAGCGATAGAGTATCTGTATTTCATGCCAAATGTATCTTAATAATTTTTCTTAGACTTAAAATATGATTTCCTGAAAGAGATACTATAGCTTAATTCACTCGAAGCAGAATAAACTGGAGAATCACTCTCGAAAAATCTTACAGTAATAATTGCACGTTAGACCAAATTTCAGATGATTTTAAGGTTTTCTTTGTTTTCGTCGGTTGTTTTTAACCGACGATGAGATATTTTTGCGAATAAATTAATGACTCTCGAATTTTGGCAGTGCAGATCGGTCATTGGCCTTATGACTAATTTGTGGTTAGTTCAACTGACATATTTGGTGAGATAAATATTTGGATGAACGATATGACTTAAAATTAACGGAGCTTGTGAATCCCGTCAGACTCAACTGAGTTGTAGATTTCCTGGAAATCTTTTGTTGAAAATCATGTTTAATATGCAAATAGAAAAATTACCAAGAAGTGATGGAGATATAAAATGAATTATCACATTTTTTTGTTAGCTAGAAATTTACAGCTTGAATGCAGTTAATGAGTCACGTTGTTTGAATAAAGTGGATATTGTATGCATTAGTCAGGCATTAAGATGATTAATTGGAGTATGAGAAAACTTCAATAATACGAGATGTGCGAGGCAAACCACGTTGGGCGCTATCAGGGGCATTTTAGACAGGATGAAATCAATGTACAAACTGATGATATTGCTGTGCTTCTAACATAATTAAGGGGTTACATAGGTCTTGAAGGGAAAATAAACAACTTTTTCAAACAATTGTATTTTAAAAACCAAAAATCTTTTTTATTTGAAATTTACACATAGAAAAGTTTAGCACTTCAAGAAGCTGTAAAAAAAAATGTCAGCTATAAATATTGAAAATTATTTCCAGGAATTGAAAAAAAATGAAATAAAATTTTGAGATAAGTTTGAATGTTTTTTCGTCTCATATTTTTTAGCATTTTTCCGATGCTCATCGTTTTATAAAACAATATTATTATACACATAATTCAAAATTATAAAACAAAATATATATATATATATATATATATATATATATATATATATATATATATATATATATATAATACAAAATTATATGTAAAATATTTATAAAACAAAATTATAAAACAAGAACAAGTTGATCGATTGAAAATCCTTTCGATCAATCACGAGCCAATGGTGTAAACTATAAGAAAATTTTTGTTTTTTTGATTTCAGATGAACCTGCCCCGAAATATTCTGCTTACCGCAAAAAATAAAGGCTGGACGAGGAAAACTGCAGGAAAATCGACAATTTTCAATATTTTGAGCTGAATTTTTTTACAACTTCTTGAAATGCTAAACTTTTCTATGTGTAAATTTCAAATAAAATAGATTTTTGGTTTTTAAAATACAATTTTTTTGAAAAAGTTGTTTTTTTTTCCTTCAAGACCTATGTAACTCCTTAATGCACTAAACACTGCTTGAACATTTCTTTTGATAATTTGAAAGAGTGTTTATAAAAAGTACCTTCAAGTAAAATAAGGACATGATAAAAGTACAAATGAGATCTAAGCTATTGTAAAAAAAAAAGTTTTATCAGATATTGTTTTTTTTTGTCATAATACCCTATGAGTTCCCTCAGGCTTATTTGGGTGAGGTTTGGGTGGATATTCTATTTTTGTCAGGGGGCTGTTGAGTGTCCGTAAACTGTGCTGCATCGTTTCAGTACTTTGTCTTGTATGCACATCCGAAATGCACGTCCTTATACATGCGTGAGTTACTGATGTACCATAGGATCCAGAAATATTTGTTTTACATTTATTTTTATGACGTCCTCTACAGAACAGAACTTGCTCATGGTCTGAAGGGAGATGGTCTAACAAATGCTTTGCCTTACATGTATACACAGGCTCTAGTTTTTCCTGAGACAGGTAGTACGTTTGATATCGTGCTTTAAGTTTCAAGCTAGTTTTTGTGATTATTCTGCGGATTTGCCATTACTTGAATGCCGAGGTACTTTCGGATACGAAATCAACATGTCTCTGTTCTAAAAAAAAAAAAACTTTTGCCAACCTTATCCGCTGTTCGATTTGGCGAAAACTGATTGCAACTGCTTTTGGAAAAGCCTGAGGTTATCTTTTGAGAAGGTTCTCTTTCGTGGCTGAGAGGCAGCGGACATGGTTTAAAGCCATATTTTCCTCTTACTTTGAGAGGGTGTCTCACGTTTTTCTGAGATATCCACGCTAGGATTTGAAAGACCAGTATTTTTCATTGCTATTTTTTCATTGAGATGGATGAGTTTGGGTTGGATTTTTCGGCACATCTAAGAGCCTATTTTTTTTATCATTCATTTCGCTCTGAACGTTTGAGCTATTTTTCTCTATTAAGTGGAAGCGCTTTTGCTAGGATGGGTAACGTTTCTTTGTTGTTAAATATGTTTATAGTTTCATATATCTTCAGATGTTAAGTCTACTTATTTTATTAAATAGTTTTATTAAATAACGTTTCTTAGGTACAAGGGAAGGTACTTACTTAAGTACTTACCTCAGAACAAGGTTCTGCGAAATTTCTAGCTGTCGTTTGCTTGTTTGGTGTGTATGGTAAAAGAAAGTACTTAGGCGAAGTAGGCGCTGAATGGTCTTATATTATAGTTATTATATATTCAGCTACAATGGAAAAGGAGTTCTATTCTATGAGATCGCCGTTTGTTATCAGTTGGTTTAGATATTGTCTTCGTCGTTTCGTCACAAACATATCCTCTGTTTTTCCGTGGTAATCTGGTTCTACTACTTTTGGAAGTATTTCGCTGAAAAACTGGAGGTGATGACTTCTGTTCTGTCCTAGAGAAATGATCCAACTAGCTATATTAAGGATCTTGAAATATATAAATTATGAGAATCCCAGGAAACCACACTTTGTCGAATGTTTTAGCAAAGCCAAATTATAACAAGGCGCAGTGACTTTCTTTGAATGATGTCAGTTCTGATCTGTTGTGCTACCCTAGCAAGCTTCAGCGTATTATACACTAAATTAGTTTTCCGATCGAAGCCTTAACCCTCCGAGAACACACCTATTTTTTCGATCATCGAGAACAATTGGGGTCAAATTGACCCCAACCACTTTTGAACGTCTAGAGAATCGCCGCCACTGAAGATTTTCATTTGAAAAAATTTGTAGATATAAATTAAGGCCTTTTTTAGTAGTTCTCAGCCATTAAAAGTGGCCTAAATGTCCTTAACGTAACTAAAAAAATTCGCGAAAAAAAACAGTTTTACAAAAAATCAACTTTTTTACAAAAAATCGTAACTTTGTCAATTTTCAATAGTTTTGGCTAAAAATTTAGGGGGATAAGCTCAAGGTATGACAAAATCATAAAAAAATGAGCCCTATAGTGACCCTTGAAAAAAAAGTATTTAGTTTGCATATTTACGGTGGCGATTGTGAGAATTTTAAAATTTGCATATTTAAAAAAAACTCATAACTTTGTCAATTTTTAATATTTTGAGCTAAAAATGTATATGGGTACTCTCAAGATAGTAAAATAATAATAAAAATTATCCCTATAAAAAGAGCTGCAAAAAATAGGTGTAATCTTCTGAATAATCAGATTCTGATTGCTCCGAGACATGGTCGTCTTCGGAGGAATCACTGTCGCCAAAATTGTTATTGTGTTCAGCTAACAAGTTATTACGTACACTAGATCGCAGATTATACGTCATATTGCTAAAAACAAAAAATAAAAGCACTTGCAAACTTATTTTTTTTGCTTTTTTAAATTAATCTATCGATTTATTAAGTAAAAAAAATTGAATTTTTACCTCAAAATTTACGTCGAGTACATATGGGGTCTATTTGACCCCTTGATCTGCTTCAAAGGCTTCTCAACGACGACTGACGGATTGGGACTGTAAGCAAACGGTGTAAACTTATAGTCAAGACACAGAAATACACTTAGGAGCCTATATTACCCCCCTTTTCCCGCAGGCCTAAACGCTGCGATCGACCAAACAGGTCTCTGGGGTCAATTTGACCCCCTGTGTTCTCGGAGGGTTAATTAGCCTCACATATTTAGGAAAAGTAACAGCTTTGTCTGGTTTCGAACTACAATAATACTTGATTTTATCCCAAGTTTAGGAAAGTACTTGTGTGGAAGATCACGCTGGCTGTATTCGATATTCTTTGGACTAAATTTTTTGACAAGTGTCTGAAACAAATGTTTGTTATGTTGTTATATTTAAAGATGTAGGTACCTTGAAAACATTCCTTGCAGCATTTTCGCCATCATATTTTTCATCATAGCTTGAAATTGCTCCTGCATGTTGAAGAATAATTAGATAGTTCATGGATTCCGATTAGAGCGTAATAGGGGCGACAATGATTTCTGGGCTTTTATTCGATTCTATTATGCTCATTTGGACACTTAGGGCATCTTACATAGTTGGCATCGTGTTCTCCATAGCAGTTTACGCACTTAGCCTTTTTATCTTTTTGCTTGGTGCATTGCGAGCGGTCGTAAAGACCATCATACATCACCTATCCTACATAAACAAATTATTGGCAATTGCGGTATTTCTAGTATCATTTGCTTGGTTTTTGAGCTGTCATATAAGTCGACACACTACCATAATGTTATAAATAACAATTTTCTGGCTGAAAGAGGTTTGCTATAGTTAGCAGGGAGCGTTACTCATTTTGTCTTATTCAGAGGCTTGTTCTTCAGGTTTTTCTTTTATTTCGACAGGACTAAGACCATATAGGCACCTTATATTAATAAGTGGGTTTTTTTTCACACCCGAGCAGATCAAATTTTGTTAAGTATAGTGAATTCAATAACAAAATCGAGCACATGTGGAGGATTTTGATGTTGTATTCAACATACTTAGCAAACTTTCATTTGAAATTCAGCATACTTAAAAAAAATTTGATCTGCTTGGGTGTGCAAAAAAACGCACATAATGTTGATCTAATTTTCTTCGGGCAGTAGATAGGTGTGTATCTGTCAGGAGTCTTGTGAGTTTACTATGATCTCGGACTGCTTTTGGGATGATCTGGACTGCCAGGTAAGATCTTGAATCCGTCTCTTTAAGGGAGTCCCGTTTTGAGTTCACTTCTCTAGTTGCCTTATTATGACTGCCTCTATTTATCTAGTAGTATATGATTCGTTTGTAGACCGGATAGATTGGACATATTGCTAGTTTGTGTCTAGATCTTGCGAGGGAAGACTAGCTTGGTCGACGGACGTCGGTTTTTTTTTTTTGGTTTGAAAGGATGGGATACTTCTTCTCGTAATGCCCTTTTGTAGTATTTGCTGCTTCCATTGGCACACTATCAAAGTCTTCATATGTTATGAAACGGCGCCTGCTTTCTTTTGCGCTTCAACGGCAATTCCGTTTGAGAATTGTTACTCGCTGCCATCAGTCGTAATTTTGCTTCATCAGTTTTTTGTGCTGCTTCGTATGTCCAGTGAGCTCTTTGCGGATCTCTTTTAATTTAATAATAAAATTAATATGTAGGCGGCCTGGTGAAATTTCGTATGATGGAGTTGCTGTGCTATGCATCTGAAAGCCGCTGAAAAAGTATAATTACCCTAGAAGACCTGCTTCAAGGTTGGATTGGCAAGCTACGATGAGAACAGATTGCTTAGCTACATTATGTTGGACAAGGTGTCGCATACGGACGGCAAAGTATCAAAGTTAAAGTGTAAATAAAATAGTGAAGCACCGAACTAAGCTAAACTTTTATTGCTGATAATATCTGGATATTTCGACAAGGTTCAATCTTCTTAAACAATACAAAATGTACGCGAATGTGGACAGAGTTTAATTTAATTATTGCTGCAGTTCGTCTATCGAGATACTAGCATTTGAAAAGCGAGAGATTTATCCATCCCGAAGAATCCTTCGAATACTAAAAACCTATTTTATCTAATTCATACCATTATTTACCGCGTGGTTTAATAGACCCTCGTTTTATGCCAAGCAAACTAAACCCAAATTATGTCATGCCTTCAAAATATGCGGGTGCTTTTTTAGTCAGTTTAGATAACACGTAACAGCATTCTTCTAGCCAAATCCATGTGGTTATAAGATTATTCTGAAATAAACTAGCTCATAAAAGTTTACTCGATTTTTTTTTTCAAACTTCACCCAATAATCTTTATTTATTTCTTCCCCAAAAGACTTTTAACCTCTTCTATACCACAAAACTCGAATATCTCTTTGGGTTTGGTTTTTTTTTTTGTGAAAATATCTCCCAGCACTCGATGGACTAGGAAAAACAGCGAAAACTTTTCTCTATTAAATATTCGAATACTTACAGAATGTACTTGCATGCATGGTGCAGTAATAAAAATCAAGTATTTACGGGTTTACTTTTGCTACGAGGGACCAACTTTTCTCATTTACTTTTCTTTGCATGAGTCGCCGCCAGGCTATTTATAGAGTTTAATTGGTAGATTCTATGGAAAATAGTGGGTTTTTTTCGTTTTTGTTAAGAGTGCAATAAGAGAAGCAAATCTGGAGATATGAGAGGAATGAAAATTGGAATAGTGGATCACAGTTGATTTGTTTGGTAGAAATGGTTTTTATAAAAAGTAAAAGATACTTTCATTGGAGTTTTAAACAAAATTTCTAAATTCATGTTTAAATAACCTTCAGAGCATCTATACGTTTCTTCGAAATCTGTTCATTGAAATTCTAATTTCGTGCCGGCGTCATCTTCACGTCTTAATCAAATGCACCGTGCAACAGAACAGCATCCCTTCAAAGCAAAACCTTCAGGAAACCATAGTACACAGCGTAAATGTGTTGAAAATTTGCGAAAAGTATACAAAAAGTAAAACCAGATCTGCTTTGTTCCGAACCAGGATCGTCAGCGTCACAACATAGCTCTCGACACTTTTTAGTATGCAAAACTATGAAATCGGATAGTCAGGCAAATTAACAAAATTTTCAACGACTTGTGCCAACACTTCGCCATGACTGCTAAAACTGCTTTACCAGCATCACAACTAAACCTTCCAAGGCTACGACTATTTGCACGGGAAAGTTCTTGCAAGCAATTAAACACAACTATGTATTTCGACAAGGAACACACCATTGCTTCCTATTTCTAGTTTCGAGCTGGCTTCTCTCAGCCACAGCTGTACTATTGTATTTCCACACAAACTCTCCGCAATCCAATCCTCAGTCAGGCAGATCTACTATCATTTCCTTCGTCTATGAAACTTGCTGCAAAATGGCTAACTTTATTTAAAGTTTCAAATGAGAAATGAAAAACCGGGAAACCAAAATGACAGGAACTGAACGGTCAGACTCCGAACTCCGAAACGACACTTTGTGTCGCACAAGTGCATTTTCTGGTGGAGACCAACCATCAGCAGACAGAACCAACACCGAAGGGGGCAATAGTTCAGATTTCTCGCAAGTTTTCAGCAGTTCAGTTTCCGGAGTGTTTTTTTTTTTCAGTTGTTTTGTTCTACTCCCAAAAGCTCACTTCGATGATTTTATTCGATTTTCTTTTGTTCGAGCATTAGAATTTTCAGGGATTTTCTTCATTTCTTGTGTGTGAGTGTTTCGTGTGTTCTCAATGGTTAGGGGCTATTGTCGCTGCTACTGTTGCTGCCATCGTTATTGTTGCTGACATTGTTGTTGCTTTCAGCGAAGTATTAAGTATGAAAGTTTTCGGTGTTTTTGTACGATAATTATGATTATAACTTTTCATTGCAGGCAGAAATTATGGGGAAATGTTTGGTAGGAAAAGTTTTCAGAGTAGTGTGTATCAGGAGACTTAGAGTTCAAATGTTTGTTATGCTTTTTATGAGCAAAATTTTTTGAATTTTTTTCAAGAGAGTGTTTGTTTTGACGATGGTTTTAAGTTTGCTATAATATACTGGCTGACACAAGGCCACACATATACCTATTTGGCCCATAGTGATACTAGATAAGGAGACCAGCAGAAGGAAAGTTCAATCCAAGCGGCCATCGAAGGTCCCGAACTTTTTCGCAAACTGGTCGATGGCTTCCAGCCTGTGGTCCGCCACGTGCAAGAGATCTACCAGCCAGAGCTCACCGAAGCAGCGCTGTTTGGTTTCCCCCAGTGTCAGGCAGTGTCGGCCAGTGACACAGGAGATGCTGGATTGTTTCTGAGACCGCCGGCACTTAAGACTTCCTGCAGGTGTCGCTGGTTACGAGTCCTATTTTCATGGCATGTGCGGTTATAAGACAAAGTACTTGTGTGGGCTGTAATGATGCCAACCAGCCGTTTGCTGCCGGTCCGCGTTAATTCGAGCATTAATCGCTGCGAGATTATATGACCCCCACATTATTTTGGTTACTCTGCAGTTCTGTGTTGCACGCCATCTGCACATCACACCTTGCATCATTTTGGAGTCGATCAAGTACTTGATTGTTTGGATAGGAGTTGTGATGTCTACCGATCCTGACAGGGGAAAACTAGCCCCGTGCTTGGCTAACGCGTCCGCCCTCTCATTTCCATCAATGCTCTTGTCACCGGGAACCCAAACTCTTTTGTTATTGCCAGGGCCAGGGCCTGAATGCGTTCGAGTACACACTGCGATTTGTGTGTGTAAGACATCAGGGCTTTAACCACCGCTTGCCTGTCTGAAAGGATGTTGATTTCCTGGCTTGTAGTATCTCTGGTATGTACTAGGTCTGCGGCTTTAATACCGCAAAAACCTCCGTCTGAAAAATACTACAGTGATAAGAAAGCCTAAAAGCTGCTTCCATTGCCACACCTGCAGAATATGCTGCAGCACCGACTCCTGCAGCTGTTTTAGAGCCATCAGTGTAGATGCTAAGAGTTGCTGCGCCCATTCGCTGATTCCATACTAGCCTAAATCCCACATCGCGATTGATATCCTCGCTCGAAGCACAGAGTTGAGACCAAGTAGTCAGTGCTGCCTGCGTACCACCGCTCAATACTGCGTTTGCCGAAGGATCGTGATTCGTAGTGTCGCGATTCCCTAAGTCTGATAGCAGTTTTTGCGGCAGTGCCTCTAACAAAGAAGTCAAGCGGAGCGTTTTGAAGCAGTACGTTCAGAGCAGACGAAGGAGTCGAGGTTAAGGCCCCTGTAGCGCAGAGAGCCGCCAATCACTGAACTCTGTTCGCCATGCCAGCAAAGGTGGTTTTATTTACTGTTGGCCACCAGACCCAGCATTTGTAAACAAGTATCGGTCGAGCTATCGCCAGGTAGATTCAGTGTATTAAAGCAATGCTTTGATCCCACGTTTTACCCAGCACTCTCTTGCTGGGATAAATCGCGTTGCTTTCCCGCTTGGCTCTTTCCTCTAAATTCACTTTCTGGGTGAGCTTACTATCCAGAATAAGACTCAAATACTTAGTTTGTGACCTGAGACTTAAGCTGGCGCCGCCCAACCTCATTGAGTCTAATTCAGGAATTTTATACTTCCTTGTGAAGAGTACAAGATCAGTCTTATCAGTCATATACCAGTTTTGGGCTCTCGATAGAGCTTGAGTTTTAAGTCTTTATTAGATATGGAGGTCTAGTAATTTTTCGAAAGCTTTAAGAGGAAGAAAGTCAGGCTAATTAACCTGTAGTCCTTCGGATACGCTTGATTGTCTCCAGCTACTTTGGGTATAAATACCAAAACCCAAACTACTCAAAACTTTTTTCCGAAAACACTTTTTGAAATTGGTGGACATTATTTTCCTCAAAATCGTGCACACTTCTTTAAAATATAATTGACTAGTGATTAAATAAGGTTTCTTTATTAAAACTAATTTTACAACGCTGTGCGTAGTGTAAATTGTTTTTTAAATCCGTCCAACCACAATCTTTATCTATTTTGCAACAGAAAAAATATATTTTGTTTTTTGCTTCAGATAAAGCTATTATTAATTATCCTGACCATCAAGAGAACTTTTTTGAGGGCTTTCTGGAAACTGGGTCCCATCGACTAAGTTTTCCATATTTATCAATAAAAATTTAACGGAATGTTTTTTGAATACACTTAACCCCCCATTTACACGGAACTCTTTTTTACACGATTTAGCTTTTGCACGGTTTTAGAAATGGACTTTTTCCATTGATTTAAGGGACATCTTAAAAGCAGAATTCGCAATTTACAAATTTTTTTTTAGTTTGATTTTGTATACTATGAATGAGACTACCATAAGAACGATAAGGTAAAATGAATACTCGATCAAGAAAAGCGTAGCATCTGGATCGTCTGCGAGCTTAAGTGCGGTTTTATAGGAAAGGGATGTTGCGATGGAAAGAAATGTATCAGATATCAGTGATGTGGAAAGAAGATCAAGCTCAAAAAAGGTTTCCTCTTGATACAAACACCATTGCCAATACGGCATTGAACATTTTCGGAACAATTAAGCTTGAGGTACCATCGTCTTCATCAGTCGAAAAGATCAATCCTTTTAGTGCAAGCCCTGGGTGGTTTGAAGGATTCAAAGAGTCAAAAAAAGCCTCAGCTAATTTATATGGTGCAATATCCCCCACAATTTGCTAAAATGTTCGCTGTCAATTTATACACTACGAACCAAAGTTTTTAACGCAGACATGTTCGGATTATTTTGAGGAAAAAAATGCCACAATGGACTTATTTGGACAAATCCCACAAAACAGCAAGAGGTCACAAGGCAGCAAAAAGCCGAATAACGGTACTATTCTGCAGTAACGTATTAGGAGATTATCTAATCAAAGACGCCGCGTGCATTTGAAGCAATCAACACAAATCATCTTAATGTTTATTGGATGGCCACCAAGAAACGTAGGTTACTACGACAGTCTTCAACGAATGGTTTCGCAGCTTTTTTGTTCCGGATGTCAAACGATATTTAAACAAAGAAGAACCGCCCTTTAAAGCTCTTCTCCTAATTGCAAATGCACTAGATCATTCTCAAAATACTATTCAACATGAAAGCGAAAGTTGCAAAGTTGAAAGTTGAAAATGAAAGTTGCACTTCTGCTCAAGAACACGACTTCCCTATTGTAACCTTTAGTTATTGTAACATTCAAGACGCTATTTGTAAAACAAATCTTGAGGTGCATTTTGGAAAACGTGGAAAATGAGAAAACCCTTGAATTGATGGATGCCTGGAAAAATGTGGGACTTTGGTACAACCACATTGAGCAAATGCCTGCTGGAAAAACTAATGGTTTCACGTGGTTCAAAGTGAGAGTTCTAGAGTGTCATTGCAGGATGAATTGTCGCAAATAACGGAGTTGGCGCACAGAACGGGAGGTGAAGGCTTTGACGATTTAGTATTAGTGAAACAAATCCTCCTGACAATGATTCCAACGAACATGAAGCCGAACTGACAGTTTTCACGATGGACTCGAATTAGGGAAAAATTGGGCAATCATTTCTTACAAAATGTCCGAATTTTGAACGTACTCTTCGATTTCAGCGAGACGTTAGTAAATGTTTATGTCAGTAGGAGGAGATCTACAAGAATCTCATGAAAAACCCACTATGGCTGTTAATGACAGATTTTTTAACAAACTCTTCGCAATCAACCACTATTCAACCAGAACCGCTGTCGAATGATGAAAGCGGCACCGAAAAAAAAGCAAATAAAATTCATAATTCAACCGCCGCGTACGAGAGATCCACCAGCCAGGACTCGCCGAAGTATCGCAGTATGGTTTTCCCCAGTGCTGGGCAGTGACACAGGAGATGCTGGATTGTTTCTCCCCCGGCTCTTGACATATCCTACAGGTGTCGCTCGTTAGGAGTCCCATTTCGTGGATAACAATACTGTAACTTTTTTTTGTAATATCATACATAAACCATTATTTAAAATTATGTGATTGAGCTGTTTCCGATTTTTTTTTAATTTTTCATAATCAATGGAACTGTTTCACTTTTCGTTAATAAATTAATTTCATACTATATATTTAAATTTTCCATTTACTTTATTATGGACGAATGTTCATATTTATTTTATTTATTGTAATATTTACGTTATATTTTTATTTCACACTGAAAACAAAGGTAGCTTTGCCCACCCATTTTAGCTTGAATTCGATCGACACGGTTTTATGAATTTAATTTACACGCTTTTTGCGGTACCTATCTTCCGTGTAAATGAAGGGATATGTGTGATTATTCTTTAATGCTTTTAAAATTTTATAAAACAGAATTTTCTTATTATACAAAAATGTAGAAGAAATGGTTTTTTTTTTACTTTTAAAACCCTGTAAGGGGTTACCCCCACTTGTAACTTTGAAATTTTTCTTTTATTTTTTGTTGCATTTTTTTTTAAGTATAACTATCTGAGAATACATCCTTCAAATTTCAAGTCAATCCGAAAAAAATTGACCGAGATATGAGCGTTGAAAGAGAAGAAACCGTTACTTATACAACCGGCTAATCTGCCGTCTGCCGCGCTCGACTGACATTGATGAGTCTCTCTCCGGTTTCTATCTATTGTTGCGGCCGAGAGAACTCGGGAAGGCAGAATACTGAGAAGGTAACAGCAAATTGCATTTTTGGAAGCGGCATCGTCGGCGGAAGAGCTATTGTATGGAAAATAAAAAAAAAATTGTTTCCTCCGTGTAAACTGAAATTGAAACTTTAAACGCGTTTTTCTCGAAATGACATTTTTGAAGTCGGTGATTAAAATTACTCGAAAACTACTGAACCGATCTTTTTGAAACTTGGCAGGCTAATTTAACACATAAAAATGTAGTGTTTGATAGTTGTTGATAAAAAATGGCCGTTTTATAGCCAAAAGACGACCGTTTTTTTAAGTGAAAATCGAACCATTAACTTTGACTGTCCGCCATTTTGTGAAAAATGGATATTGTTTTAAATCCTTCGATCAAACACTAGTTTATACTGTTATTTAACTAAATCCATCTCTATTTTTTGTTTCGGATGATCGACACAATCTTAGTCACCGCAAAAAATGAAAATGAAAATACCATTGTTTTGACGCCCATTTGTAATTTAACAATGTAACATTTTTCAAAAAAAAAATTACTGATAGGTGTTCAATGTATGTACTTTAAGATAATATAATAGTCGTTTAAAAAAGTTTCGCAGTTTTCTTAAAAAAAATTCATGAAAATGACCTATTTTTTGCGCTACAAGTGGGGGTAACCCCTTAAAGTATTTGCTTCAAAATTACAAGCCCTCAAAACGACTTCAAAAATTATTTTCCATTTGGATGACGTTTCCTGTCATGTTTTTTTGCACTCAAATATCTTTTTTTTTCAGGAATGGTTGGCAAAATATTGATGAGTCTTTTACTTGTGTTTGAAAAATAATGGACTATCATTCAATCGGTCCGTTTCAAATTTAAAAAATAAAAAATCGGAAAAATTAAGGTCTATACAAAAATCCAACATATTACAAACTACAGTTGATTATACTACAAAGCCAATAAAAAACTTTGCAAAATATTCAGCTAAGAAAAAGGTCGATGAATAAGATAGTTTTCAATGGGATTTGGGAGGGACCAGCCGCGCTCATAATGCGTCAATTAGCCGTTATTTGATTTATTATTTTATATTTTTTTGCTTTTTATTTCATAAGTGCGTCACAGTCACTATTAAGAGACAATAAAAGTGTTATAGACCATTTTGTAATTAGTTTCCTGATATTTAATAGCAGCGCCCAACGTGGGAGCGAGGGCAATTTTATCTCAACAACATGGTTTTTGGTCGCAAACCAGCAGGTCCAGGAAGTTGTGTAATTTTTGTGGAATATTAGAAAATTATGATTGAACATTAAAAAATCAAATGATTAGCGACTTACATCTAAAGCTGAAACATACAATGTAACATCCAATGGTCAGTCAATTGCAGCCATGTTTAATTTGCAGTCATTTCGAATTGACGTGCTGATTCGTTTGATACGCCGAAGGTATGCCAAAGGACTGAGATCTCAACAATGTTTAACGATTTTCCGGTGGTCACAATTTGAATAATCAATCCAGATGACATTCAATTTCTTATTGCTTTTCATTAGTTTCACACATCTGCGTTTTTTTCGGGTTTTTCCTTAATTTTCTACTCTATACTTGCAAAATATACTCTCATTTTTTCTTTTTTTTTTAAAAAATCTTTCTTCATATTTATTTTTGTGTCTTCCGTGTCGTCGCGCTTCTCAGTCTTGCGATTTCTTGAACTTCATTAATTTTAATGCATCCTTTCTCTCTACGCACACTACAACAATATTTTCTATATTCTAGAACTCTTCTCTGTGAATACAACTCGTTCTTCTATCGATATAGAAACCGACCTACCGAAAAAACGAGGAATATCATCACACAGAATATAGACAATGGTTCCAATGCTATACATACTTGTATCTATTATCAAGTTAGACGATGAAAGTGCTTGCTAAAAATGCGAAAAGTAGAACAGTTGCAAGAGTAGGGAGAGCCGAAGCAATAGTTATAAGAAGGAACGAATAGTTGTACGTGGTATTGTGAGAGGATGCAGTTAGTTTAGAAACTACAGTTTGAACTTCCGTTGCCGTTAGTATCTGTGTCTTCGGTCGGTCGTAGTCTTGAGATGGAAGTTTGCAATGGAATGATTCTTGATACTGAAAAGTAACGTGAATAAAAAGTTCAAGTGACCGATAATGTCCTTCTCTTCTGGACTGACGATGCTGCTGCTGTGGGATGTTTTCGCAGACCTCATTTGTCTTGATATAGGAAAATCATTAGTTTAAGATGTCCAAAAAAAATATTTATGCAGAAGAAAAGAAACTATGGGAGTAGTGTTTCGATGTAACGAAGATAAAGTAGTAGGGTTGAAAGAAGGGAAGAAAATATTGCCTTTTGGATCATTATGCAGTTAGCAGTTTTTTTTTAGATGATGACGAATTTGTAGGAAATGCACGAGATCCTTAGCTATTATACATACAAAATAGAAATTCGAGTCTAATGATGAGGTTGGTTTTCGACTTAAAGCAAAAAATTTCCAATTTGAAAGCCTGCAGAATCTAGTGGACAGAGTACTAGCTGCCAACGAATGAGATACCTGGCTTATATCTGACGATAGAGAAAGAGAAATCAAGACCGATGTTTGAAAGTTGACCAGTACCACCACTGAATTAAAATTTGGAGCTCACTGAAATGATTAAAGCTCCCGTTAGTCTAAGGAGTCAAGTCTGAGAAGCCGAGCGGGTAAGGCACCAGATGCTAGTATGTTCAAATTCAGCTATGAAAAAACACCGGACTTCGAGTTAACTCAGCTGTGTGCAGGTATCTGAGTGAAACAAGTCTCTACTGACCTCAAAGCTCAGACCGGTAAAAGCTGAACCATTCAGACTCGGCAAAAACTACCGACAATCATTACAAACCAGATCCTCACAGATATTGAGAATATTTTCTTTTGAGTTTGATGTTTGAAACAAAAATAGTGAAAGTAGTAAAGAATGTTTTTACATTTGTTAACTTTGAAACCAAAAAAAAAAAAAATATTTTTAGTATTTGAGCCAGAATTACTTTTCAGCACTTGAGCTTCGAATGGCATTAGCGCCATCGTGGTTTCGGAAAAGGCATAAGGTTCTCGGGAAGGTGGCTGTGTTAAACATGAAGTTTTTATATATCTGACAAAAACTAAAAAAAATCAAGGATGAGGAATAAGACTGATTACAAGTAGAATTTATTGCTTTTGAAAAAGTTGATGCCACGAGCCAAACAAGACACATCCAGAAAATTTTATAAGAGCTTTAGGGAAATAAGGAAGCCGTCAAGTCCTAAGTATAACTCCCAACTACCCACCTTTCTATGTAGGGAAAGTGAGGGACGACCAATTGCGGACAATACACCGGCCGTCCAAGCGCTGATTTAGGAAGTACCAGATGATATCAAAACCAAGCAATAAAAAATATTCAGACCTTACAAAGCTACAGGGATAAGTGACAAATCGATTATCCCGACCTAAAGAGCAGACAGGACCATCATCCTCATACTGCAGCGTATTTTTACTGTATGCCTCCATCTCAAGAAGCTAGAGTGGTCCTTATTTCGAAATCTGTTGGAAAAAAACCCTGACAATTTGGGACATCGGATTGGCACGAAAATAGGCAAATCGAGGCAATCTCTTCAGGGACCAAGCCAAAGAAAGAAGTTGCTACGGAACACCTCAAGGGGGTTATATAGCCACTTTGATGGATCCTGACAATTAAAGAGATACTAGAGAATCAAACACTTGTTGACAGTGTTAAATATTTGGGCTTTGTAGGTAAATAGGGGGCTAATGTAGGTAGGTAAATAGGGGGCTAATAGGAAATGCACCTGCCTACTGCTGGACCTACCTGGGGCCCTAAGCCACGGGCAGCCTGCTAAATAATTGACTGTATATTTAAGCAGATTTTGGTACATAGAGCGATCGTTTGGTAGAAGGCAGAAGAAAGCAATAGTAATATCAAAGAACTAACGAAACTGCAAAAATTAGTTTGCTTAAGTATTGCGGGTATATGAAGAACCACACCAGCGGCTGGCCTTGAAATGATTCTGACGCTTATGTCCCTGGATCGGTTCACCCTAAGAACATGCTTAGCGATAACACGCGCTAGAAGGTCCCTCATGAGGTACAGTTTAAATCAATAAAACTATGGTCCCCTGTTACAAGTTAAAACGCTTGTTTTTAAATGCTAAAATAATTTTATTAAACAAAAAATTCGTATGACGAGTTGGATTCGAATCGAGTTGCAATGAATGATGATTGCCGTCTGCGGGCCACTTATGTAGGTCATAAGTGCTGATCACGCAGACGTAAATGTGTCTCCATTCGCATGCCTCATGCAAAAAGCCTCGTAAGCACTTGCGCGTCCGTATAGAGCTCAAGCGTGGAACATAAACACGAGCGTCTGATGCATCAATACAAATGCCTCGTCAGCACTTGTACGTATACATAGAGCTTGAGCGTGGGATCATGGCATCATGGCATTCCAATCGAAACGATAGCCATGCGTATCCGATTACTTGCATAGTTATCGCGACTGCAGGAAAGCCACGCTCGCACTTAGGCAGATGCGGTCCTTAAAGTTTTTGAGCTACTGGTGACAATGTAGCGACACATTGCCGCCCGAGAACCACCTCGTATTCCTATAGAATGCCAGAGACATTGTGGTCTTACTGCTGAGAGCCATGTCCCTTCAATCTCCTATCAGGAAAACAGAGTTGAAAAGGCGAACGATCTCCAGAACTTCTTCTCGATCGGAATGAAAACACGGAATTCAAGCCCTTCATCTAAGCCCACTGGGATCTCGTCTTACGCATCACCTTTAATTTTTCTCAATTGGAAATCGCCTGCTTATAGAAGTCGCCCGAGCGTTGATCTTCGCACGCTACCAGTCGAACTACAATACACCAGCTTGCGCCACTTGCCTTATATATATATGACCCGAGTTACCTTTCTACACTTGACTTCAAACCCTAAATATAGTCTGCCTTATCTTAAACAGTTTTTGAGTAGATGATTCTGTCTATCTTGCGGTCATCAATAAAAGCTCTCACTGGTCACTCTTTGGCAATTTCATTGAAAGATTGAGTTAGCCCTGGAGCAATCGCCATAGGTTTCGGTTTTTTGGAGATTTGGCTGATCCTATACTTTTCCTCAGCTGACTTCTGTCGTTACTGAGCAAAATCTGCAAGCTTAAAAGGGAGTAGCAATTTTTGTTGCCCATTGAAGGGACTTTTTTCAATTTCCTCAGAACTTTAAGTGCTAATATTCAGTCCCGAAAGCTAAAAAGGAGCTGACGGACGAGGCTTGAGTGCCTCAAGAGGAAGTGACACTAGAGGTGGTACTATTTGGCAGACCGGCCACCTCGTTCGCTATAACATGTTTGCCACTCTGATCAAGAACAAGCTTCTGTATTTTCACTGGGCCAGGTTTGGGAACCGAAGCCCCGGGATCACTCAAAATACAGGTTGATGCAAGCTCTATGAATTTGCTGAAAGTTAGTCGAGCTGACTCATTCGTCATATCCTTGCTAGCTGCAGTAAAATTAGCAAAAAGGCTGATAGCAGTTTGCGGACCTGCCTCATTCGCCATAAGTCTGCTTCCCGTGGCCTTATTTACCGTTCATATAAAAGGGGTTCAGAGGTTTGTTTCCAAACTTTCGCCCGAGGAGTTTAGTATTGATGCCTCTATTTTCCGTTTTTAAAGAATTCCCACTCATGCGTTGCTATCACAGTCCGAAATTTTAGTCTTCTTAGTGGTGCCATAGCTATCTATGCATGCTGGAAGGCCATGAAAGAGTTCCCACAAGCTCTTATGCGGACATGTGCTCCGAGTCGAATCGGTGCTAATCAGGTATCTACTTACACTGAACCTACTCCACCAACGCAATGGCGACGAGACAGAAAACGTACTATGTGGCCTGTCTTTAACGAGCAGATTTCACTTCACAGAGGTTCTCAAGTATATCCATTCATTATAAAAAACATAAAAAAAATAATAATATGCACTGCTTCACGGACAGAAATGTGGCTACTTATATCAGAATCAACCATCCTATAAAATAGCATAGAGAGTAGGCACCATCTAGTAAAAGACGCTTATCAAATTTAAGCTTTGGATCAAATATTACACCAAGAGCTCTAAACTTATCAACAACATTGGAAACAGAATAGGAAAAATAAAAAGTGATATTTTACAAGTGACATATAGCGCCAAAGCACCAAGTCTGTAAGCTATTAAGATGGTTTTGTAACTCGAACACTCGAAACATCTTGAAATCGTCGGCATATAAAAGAGAAGAAGATCGGATTCAAGCAGGGAGATCATTTATGAATAAAAGAAAGAGAAGAGGAGCAAGAATAGACCCTTGCGGAAAACCTGATACAAGATAAAAGGGAATTGGAGAGCAGGACTTAACAGTTACAATTCAGGTACGACCAAAGATGTACGAGTTAAATCAGGAAAGAAGAGAACCAGCTATGCCATCATTCCTTAGCTTTTGAAAAAAGGAGGCTATGGTTGACATAGTCAAAGGCTTTCGAGAAGACAGTTTTTATTACGTTGACTTTTTTTATGGTCAAGAGCGAATGCGACCATATGTGAGAAGGAAAGAAGGTTGTAGACTCGCTTGTAGACCACTTTCTCAAGGATCCTGCGAAAACAAGGAAGAAGGGAAATGGGACGGTTCTGCAAGGATTCGTTCAAAAACTGACAGAGTAAGGTTGCAGGGGATATATATTGAAGCGCCGACTAAGGTTTTGGCAGAAGGTAAGGAGATACGCACAAAAATACACTCAACAGGAGGGCAGAGAGGGAAATCACGACAGAGTGTTCCGTTGACTGCCTTTCTAATACCGATGAGAACACCTCCACCATCGGATTTACCACTAACTAAACGATCTCGGTCCTTACGGAAAACAGGTCAGATTTCCGAATCGAAGATATCATCAGTAAGCCAGGTTTCTGTAAGACATATAATATCGTTCGAAGCTAAAGTCGCAGAGAGCCTGAACTCATTAGTTTTGGTCCCGCAGACATTTTGGTAATAAAGTTAAAAAATTAAAGTTAAACCTATGTTCTGGAGCTCCTTGCTCCTCTCCGATGAAAATTTCTTCGTGGAATTCTAGTGAATTCCTTAACTAGAGCACCAGGAGGCCAGAACTCTTTTCGTAGAAGCTTGTTGAAGCCAGCAGATACAGTAATATGAAAAGATGCCACTTCCTGGTTCCGTAAGTTGTCAGGCGCCAGTTTATTGCAGAGAAATAGTCGTAGTCGTAATCATCTCGGCTGAAGTATTATAATCGATGCGACATATGAAGAACAGCAGTGGCGGGATCACCACTTTGACGAGGAGAAGAGCACGACTAGTGCACTATTATCTATTGACTTGGCTTACTTTGACCAAACAAAATGATTAACCGACAAGAAAATTCAACTGGCTCTATCTCCATCTTAACTATCTGTTGCTTACTCGCTTTTTGGATTCGAAGCTAGTTAAGTAGATTATAGATATATCACTGAAAAATGAATTGCACGTTTTCATATCTTTCTGTAGTTTTTCATAATCTTATTTGTATATCTAATCTTTTTTTTATTACACTGTTATTCATGTCTCACTGCATTGTTTAACGCTTCATTAAGTACGTCGTTATCTTTTGAATTTCCGTAATTAAAAGACAGTCCAAACTGCATACAACTAGTCTGTTCCACTTCATTCGTTTTTTACATTTCAGTTCACTTGCTTTGAATTCGGCCTAGATATGCTCATCTCTTCGCTTCAACAACTCTTCCAACACAAATTCCTCCAAACCGGCTCATACAATTTATACAATCTGATTTGAACCCTTAATTTTGCGCAATTCCTTTCAAATCAAATCTCGCTCATCTCAAATATCTTTCATATTTCAGCCAGCGTCTAAATCATCTCTTTTTCGTACATATTTATGTAGTTAGTTCACTTCATTACGCACATTACAGTCAGTGGGTCGGTTGTCGTCGGTCAATAACCCTTCAAGCAATTTAATAATTCAGTAACCAATACTTTTTCAACATGAGTTTTTTCAACCCCGATTCTATCCATGTACCTTCCCCTTCGTACTGTAAGTTCGACATGATTTAAACAGACTGAAACTCGCTCTTCACCAGCAGCTCCATCAGAGTTATACGTATCATCTTATTCTGTCTTCAATTTTGCGCACAAACTTTAAATCCAATTTGATTTCACCTCAACGACCCGGTAAATCAAGCACAAAATACTGTTGCCTACTATCAGTCAGTCAAGCATCTTACTTCGGGATTATTTCAGATTTTCCAGGACAAAAGAATAGAGCATAGAGCTCGAAAGAGGCACAGAGAGAGAGAGACAACTTGGCTGAAAAACTTCAGGATGAAAGCAAACCAAGTATATTTCAGTGACTTTTGAGGACTTCTTTGATAAGATTTCTTTCTATACTCATTGAAAATTACATCGAATGGATAATCCTTGTCGCGTTTCTGCATGCTTGCTGCTGCTGTTCGCACCGTAACTACGATTTCTGATGCAGCTGATGGGGCCGTCGATGATGGTCCGATAGCGTTGCGTTGTGTGAGCTCCATTAGAGAATAAAGTCCCTGAACTAGTACGACGGTACCAACTTAACTTGCAACTTGGTAAGAACCCTTCGAGATCGAAGAGAGCATCCATAATGCAATTGGTTGTGATGAGAGAGATGGCTGTTGAGGTGGTTGGAAGGAGCCCAACTGGGAATGTGGCGTACTGTGGCAACTTATCGGTTGGCTTACGAACGACTTGTCTCATCGGTAATTGGATTTGAAACAACCAGGAGCAGGGTAAGGGAAGTGTTCTGTCGTGCAATGTAACTTGCCCTGGAACGACCTGGGCGAAGAAGCAAAAGGCAACAGACGTTGCCGAAAAGGACGAAAGTACCGAAGAGGGTTGAAAGATTCACATGAACTCCAACTAGATGCTTGAGTGCATTCACTCAAGATTGAAATCGTCGTTGCCGCACACAGTACATAATGAGGTTAAGGATTTTTTTTATATGGCCTAGAAGTGTTGACTATGGTGGTTGTTGTTAGTTGGCGATGAAAAGTGTTGGGGTAGTTTAAAGACACAGGTTGTTAGTGGCCACTAAAAGTAATGACGTAACTTGAATTTAATGATGTCACTTTTAATCGTAACCAGATAAATGTTGTATTTTCCCTAAACAGAGAGAAAGTTATTTATTCTCTAAGCTGAAGTTGTGTGTTCTTGACGTTGAAATGGGATTGTAAATGGGCAGGTAAGCATAAATGTACGTACATGCTGTTAATTGCAGGTGTATAATTAAATGCAGGGTTTGAGCTTGTATGTGGAGTAGCTGTGAATAGTATTGTTTCCAAGGGGCATTAAGTATTAATAGTCTTAAACGGAGCATTTCAACTGACATATGTCTGCAGTTTATGGTTTTCAGGGCAGTTTAACCGGAAAAGTTTGTGTTAGGACTGAAAGGAAAATACATGGTGTTGAGTGATTTTAATTCATAACAGAGAGATATAATTCAATGCAGCATTTTATTAGTCTGGATAATTGAGTTTAGAATTTTATTTGTCTCGATAATTGAATTTAACATTTTAATGGTTTTCACGATTCTGCTTTCAATTTAAAATTACTTGAAAATTTTAGAAAATTTACATTTTTTTTCAAAATTATACAAAAAGTCCCTAGGTGGTCTAGAATGTGCTTTCCAAACCATACAACCTAACTTAAATTGGTCGCTAGCGCAGTAATAAAGGAATATAATATTTTAATAAAATTAAAAGCAAAAGCTTTCCGAATCTTTCACTCTTATCTATGGCATAAGATGAGCGCGATTTATCTCTTTGCATTTTCAGCTTTTGATCGCATCGTTTGTCATACTGAAACTTGGCCACTGGCCTACTTATGATAATGAGCTCCTTCCTTCTGACGTTGTCTTTCGTCGTGATCGTGATCGATTATCAACGATTGAAAATTATGGTGGTGGTTTTTAGTTGCCATACCAAGCTCTCTGTAATGATTTCTATCCGTATCCTCTTGTTGAGGGTATTTTGGTTCGTATCATTATCGCTCTTTCTGAAACTTTATTTGTCTCCTCAGTATATGTCCCATGTAGTTCTTTATAAAAACTTCCTAGCAATTTCGTTAATAGTTTATCTCTTTTCTAATATGTGGTATTGCTGCTCTTCGATCCTTTCATCAAAAAATGTTTCCTTAATAACTGTTTCCTTTATTTCATGACGTTCCCTTTCTCAGTTTTCTCCGAGTGCCAATCATAAAATACTTAATTTAGTCCTTTTGAACATCCTCTCCCATAATATCATCTTACAAACTGCCTTCGTGTCTTATAGTCCTCCTGACATGCACCTTACCACTAGACTTTTCAGTGATATATTGATATTCCGCTTAGACCCTTACATTTGAATTATTATAGAGCTGTCTTTGCAAATATAGCTAATGATATTAAGTTATTTATAAAATTTTTCCTCATTATTTTCCCAGCAATGCTGTTTCACTCTGCGTTTCCAGCCTTTCTAGTTCTTTAACTTTGTCTTCCATCGAAACTAATGCTTTTATAATCGCTTCCATATTCAATTCACTAAGCATAAATGCCAGTATTGGTACTGATGGTGTCTCGAATATGCCAGCGAAGTCACTATTCTCGTCGCTGTGTACCCCTTTGTTAGTAAACCTTAGTTTTTCCTCTGACTTCTTTCCTGTCCAAATGGAAATCTGCTCATATATTACCAATTTATAAATGTATAACCCAGACTAAATTTTTTTCCCTGGGGAAATAGGTACGGTTGTAAATTTCACCATGGGCGAAATTCCGCGAGCGTGCGATGCCACTTCGAAAGTCAACACCGGGCAAACAGAGCGCTTATTGGTGAACTGAGGAGATAGCGGAACTAAGACGAAGAGCTTTAGCGTGTAGGCGTAGGGCACAGCGGTCTATCGGACGACCAGAAGCGTTGCTACTTGCCGCCACCCACAAAAAGGCAAAAAAAAAAGAACTGAGGATGGCTATAAAACGGGGGAAAATGCAAATGTGGCAAACTCAATGCGAAGAAGTAGACCGGGACCCGTGGAGCCAGGGCTACAAATTAGTATCGGGTAAGCTAGGCCGCATGTGTCTCGAATGTTCTGAGGAATATTGTAGACTCGTTGTTCCCAGCGCACGACGTGAGAGCAGAGAACGACCACACAGTCCGCCACGAAGATATCCCTTTGTTCACTGAAGAAGAACTACGAAGCGCGAGTGTAAGAATGAAGAACCGGAAAGCCCCAGGTCCGAACAATATTCCAGTAGAAGTCCTAAAAGTAGTGGTGGAGAGACATTCGTCAACATTACTACGTATGTACAATGAATGTTTACTAGCGGGTGGGTTTCCGTCACCCTGGAAAGTGGCGCGACTTGCTCTAATTGCAAAGGGAAAGGGAGATCCTAACACACCATCAGCGTACAAACCTCTCGACATGCTTGATACTGCGGGGGAACTTCTGGAAGGATTGCTGAAACCTCGGCTAAAGGCAGCTATACGAAGAACTGGTGACATCTCGAAAAACCAACATAGATTCCGCAGTGGCCACTCAACAATAAGTGCCATCTACGAAGCAATTAGCGCAGTAGATCACGCAGATGCCGCTTGTCATCGGGCTGGACCCATAGTGTTTTGGTAACGCTGGACGTTTGCAACGCTTTTAACTCGGCGAGATGGACAGACATATTGGATTCTCTTCAGCGAAATTTCCAAATAGAGGAATATTTGCTGGCAATGGTACGAGATTACTTGAAAGATCGCCATTTGATTTATGAAACGAATCAGGGAACTGTTCGCAAAACCATTACAGCTGGAGCAGCACAAGGGTTCATTCTCGGCCCAGATCTATGGAAGATTGCGTATGATGGTCTCTTACGCCTCCAAATGCCGGAAGACGTGCTCTTAGTGGGCTATGCTAATGATGTAGCGGCTGTCATCACGTCTAAAAGTCCTCACCTCGCCCAACTCAAACTCAATCAAGTAATGAGAAGGGTTGAAGCCTGGATGGAAAGCCATGGTTTCCAGCTGGCGATCGCAAAAACTGAGATTATCATGCTGACCAAGAGGGGGATACCAACCATTATAACCATGACGGTTGGCTCTGTGTCAGCATATGTGGCGCTGGTATTGCTTTTAAAAAAAGAGGAAGGATGTCTCACAGACTTTTGAAAGCCTGACAGAACATAAGTAAGCCAATGGGGCACCTTATAGGTGGAAATAGCACGGCCGAGTTGGAAGTAATGCGAACGCGGTTCCGGCACGGACCACCGTGGTCGGCGGGTGATGTTTTTAGTGAGTACAAATCTCACATAATCTGGTATCGTTCACCAGATACCTATTGAAGGTTTTTGGCATCCGCTCACCAAAAAACCCCCCAGGCTACATTTATAACTACAGGCTAATTTCACTTCTTTTCTGATTTGGTAAAGTGCTCAAGAGAATTGCCTTCAGTAAGCTTTTCCCTATCCTTTAACCCTTTATCCCTTCTGAGCAACATGGATTCACCAAGGGTAGATCTTTCATATTTAACCTTATAACCTTCTCCAAACTGGTTGCTTCTGCTTCGTATAAAAAAAACACAGGTCGAAGTTTGCTTATACTAATTTTTCAAAAGTATGTGCTTTTGTGAATCACAAACTTGCACAAAGCTACAGTGTTTTTCCTCCTATGTTTCTGGTCTTACCTGTACCGTAATTCTGTTTTTTTTCGTCATCTTCCGCATTCTGTCATCTTTTTGGTGCTCCGCAGGACTCAATTTTTGGTCCTATCTTATTATTTGTCTTTATTGATTACCTTCCCTTTATTTATTATGTTCCCTCTTTCTATATACTGATGATTTCAAAATCTTCAGAATAATTAAACTACCCACATGAAAAAGCATTTACCATTTTGATCCCCTGACTGAGAACTGATGATTACCTGGAGCTGGGGCGGGTTTTGTACCCTTACTCCTTTTTTAGCAGTGAGTGGTGTTGCGCTCAGTCACTTAAACGAGTCATACTGGGTTGTAAGCTGCCTCAGGTTTGGGTATGTCAACTATTGTGAAGGCCAAACATTTTCAAGACTCCTAGAGAACTGTTGAGGTGATGGGCTATCGTGTCGAATAGTTTTAGCGCACGGTCGCGAATGTATTTGTCGACTGTCTCAATTCTTAAATCTTATGAATGTTGATGTTCCTGATCTACCACGGAATCCTGAATATTTTTCTTTGCACAATATTTTCGCTTGACTGGAGTTTGTTCTTGTTCGTTTTGGTGGTTTGTCCGAAAATAACGCAATCGTAGAATAATTGGGGTCTATCTACTTGTTTGTAGAGTATTACTTGTTTATTGAGCTACTTAACTAAGAGGTTTTGAGAAAAGAATAGAGGACGTCAACAAAGGGGATCCTTGAAGAACTCCTGCTGCCATATGTCTTTTCAATAAGAAGATGATACCAATTCTGACACAGAAGGCTCTATTTTGAAGCAAGGATCCAATGAGCTGGATGAATGCTGTTGGTAGGCAGTGATAATCTAGTTTGACAGTAAGACCAGCGTGCCAAACTTTATCGAATGCCTTTGTGACATCGAACATAACGAGCCATGCTTCGCTGGCAGAGAAGTATTTTCTAGTACCTTCTCTTTTGGACAAGAGAGGAACACGTGTTCCAAGAAATTAGCGATAGTGGAAAGGAAACTGATAGGATGCCAATTTTGAGGGAAGGTTAAGTCTTTCTGGGGCTTGGGAATGACGATGACTGTGGCCAGTTTCCAACAGTTAGGGTACCTTTGAGACGAAATATAGAATTGGTAATATCTGAAACTGTCTGATGGATGTTGTCGGGCAGATGGTGAAGGCACAGGTTCGTTATATTATCTGGACCTGGAGATTGTTTCTTGTTAAGACTGTGAATCAAACTTTTTACTTTTTCAAAAGGTATTAGCGGAATTGGGTCTTCCTTCTGAGCTGTGCTGTGTAATAATTGTGTCGCGGCCTGCTCGATGTGTTCTTCGAGATTGTCCTCCGAAGAAGTGTCCTCTTGGAATTAGATTTCTATTGAATGCCCAAAAGCCTCGGCTTTATCCGAATTACTATACTTTAGGCCAGAGGACGCGTGGATAAGTGGTATATTCTGTTTGTTCTTAATTCTAAAATATTTAGAAATTTTCCAGAGTGTGCCACTATTTGGATCAAGGCTACTCATGAAATGCTGATCATTCTTGAATTTTCTGATCTGGTCACGAATGACATTGGTTAGCGGGTTTGCTTGCTGCTTCAATCTGGAATAGCCAGACCTTCTAGCTCATTTTTGAATGTAATTTTTCCACTTTATGATTATTTTGATGAAATTAGGGAGCTTCACTTTTGATGAAATGACGGAGCTCTCAGTTTCAAACTCAACAGAGTTTAAGCCGAGGGGGTATCTCTGGCCTGAGAGATTTTTCAGGTGAGGTGCTCAATAGTTTCCTCTAAAATTCTTGTTGTTTCTGCCACTTTAGATGAGTTAATTGGACAGAGAAGTCCGGAAACCTTGTCGATATTTAATTTCTCTTTAATTGGGGATGTTGATGAAAATATCTTCAATTTGAAAAAGCACTGGCTTGTGATCAGAAGGGAACTCATCTAACACATTTATACCATTTTCGAGTCAAATTCAAAGATTTTTGGAACAAATTCATAATAGTTTCGAGTCTAATTCGCTTTTTTTTCAATTAAAATTCGTAAGTTTTCGACATCTATTCATAAGCTATATTGTGATGGATAATATGTTTTCTTACACCCCGTCCTCTGCCTGTTAATTTATCATTTCTATAAATTGTATAGTTAGGGGTCCGGAGCTGATGTTCCGATTTCACGAAGGTTTCTTGTATAAGTACAATACCAATTTTGCAAATTATCAGAAATTACATTATTTCGCCTTTTTTTGATACCATGGAATTCAAGTTCCACGTAAGAATGGATAAGGATGGATATGGATGGATTGGATCGAATCATGACGTGAACCGTTTTCGCCATCGTGTCCTTCATCATTGTAGCAAGTTGCACTTGCACGATGGCGAGAAGCTGACCCATTTGATTCGTGCAGGTCTGGCTACTTAAGCAAATTATTTCTTAATGTTTGTAAGCCTCCACAGCTGGCGGGATGTTCCTGGCAACAATTAACACATTTTGGGTTTTGGTCAGGCGGTTTGGTGCAGAATTTATAGTGGAAAGGCACATCACATTTGATGCACCGGGGCTGTGTGTGACAATTGTTGGAAGAATAAATATTAGATATATCTAAATTTTCGGTAGATTTTCATTTTTCTTCGCCAATTTTTCGTTCAGACGGCGTTGCACGGTCACATCATCTTGAGATTTTTGCAGCTGTTCGAATAGCTTGCTTAGTTTTTCCTTAATTTCGTCGGTTAAGTCTGCTTTTTACAGCTCCTGGCTGTGCAACGCACCCGTTCCTAATGAGCTTTTAGCTTTCGAATCACCAAATTATGCCGAAGAGTTCACTCTCGTCTGAACCTTACGGCACTAACCTACTCAAGCCTTTGGGAAATTCCAAAGTGGGTTTGTCCGATTAAAAATTATTATAATGTTAATGATTTCACACACAGTGTAACTAAGCCAAAAGAATTGTCTGCTTGTTAAAACCACTTTTTAAGTTCGATGTTAGTTCGTTTTTTATCTTCGTTGCCATTGCCATCCCAAGAGCGGTTCTGCTGAAATTGATGTTACAGCACATCTGTGAAGTTTTCTTAATTGCCTGGGCTATCGTTTTTCAGCATATGTTGTCCATGTATTATTGGTGGCACCACGATTTTATTTTCGAGCTGGAAGGACTTTGTCATGCGACCGTAGTTATCACCAGATTCCATGCTCTGCAAGGAGTCACCCCACTTTCATTGCGGTACTGCACGATCCAGCAGGTGATGACATTTGCAAGCCGACTTGTTTCCGTTCTAATGCTGGGATCACCCATATTCCTAGCACTTTTCCGAATTCTGTTGTTCTTTCTCAAGATGTACTTTATGCCTCTAGGAAGTTTGTAATGGTTATATTCCTTTGTCGGAGTCTGAGCTGCATTGTCCTCTTTTGCCTAATTGAGTTTTGCTGTTAGATTTTCTATTGCTCTATTTAATTGGCTAGCGTTTTCTAATGTTGATTAGAAAAACTTGATGTTGTTTGTTGATGACAGTCGTTTTCAATTGTGGTAGGATGAGTTTAGATATGAAGGTGTTTATGGCTCTTCTCACAAGTATTGCAGTTACTTCATCTCTACTGCTCAACATATCGTTACGACATGAATTGATGCTAATTATGTGCAGACGAAGAAATAGGGTAGCATGATGTCAACATAGGAATTGCATCAGCACACCGATCTTGCTGCTGATGGAATAGGCAGAAATGCAGGAAAAAAATTAAAAATAATTTCATAGGTAATACCAAAACAAACTAAAGTCATTCAATCCAGATACCGGTCGACCGCAACCAACGAAATGGATGCTGAAATTTTAAAAAAACTAATACAATTTAGTACGGTGTTGGTGTCAATTTGATTTCTTCTAATTCTTCGAACTAAATGCATATGCGAATCATACGGAAGTAGCGCAAGTGCTTCCCCCCACGACAAAGTAGAATACTTTAGACAAGTTCATTTAAGAATATACGCCAAAAAATGTTCGATACAGATATACAGGTTTTTTTTACAAAAACCTTGAATTTATTACATAAATTTATCCCAGGAATCAACCAAATTTCCCATTACCTTTCCATTATTCACCATGAAATCGGATGTGCTTCCCGTCGAACATGTACAATATCCACTTAACTTATCCTATTTTTTTACATCGACATGTTTTTTGATCTTGGGCACGAAAAATACACACATATCTGTATGTAAATACGTAATAACAAAAATCACGCTCTCATAAGCCGATTTCTTTCCTCAAATCGTCCGTCTTTTTACTTCAGTACTATCTGTTTATATACATTTATGTACATCTATACTCGTACGCAATTTTTACACGGCAGATTTACTAACATCTCACCATCTAATATATGTACATATTAGCTACGAAAAAAATGATAACGAAGAAATATGAACGTACATTCAAAATAAGATATTACGTGTGTACTTGAAGGTAAACACATGGTATATTATGTTGGGAACAGTACCATGAAACAAGGGGGATCGATTTATTCCCTGAAATTTTTATTTGTCGAGTTGGATAGATAGACCTAAATATCCACTCAGCCTCTTAACATTAAATGAAAAAGGAAAGCATTTTGGCAAATGATAAGAGAATTTGAGTTGAGAATGTCGGTTAAAAGTTTAAATTAGGTACTCAATTTGCGTGCATTCGAGAAACAAATACGCCAGCAAGATAGTTGATGAACATTTTGAATTATATCCATTTACTTACTCTTAATAAAATACGTCTAAGTACCCAGAAAATATTCTATTCTACCTTCTTTAAACTTGTTTCTTCTAATTCAAATACAGGTACATACCTCTTTCAACTCGTCGTATCTCTTTTCCGCAACCTGAAATTAAAAATGAGAATGGTATCAGTAAAGTATCAAAATAATAGCAATTAGAATTGAATTCATTTAATATGACTTTAAAATATTTTAGGTTGCCAACATTACAGCCTCTTTTGCAATAATAAATCACCAAAAAGCTTTTCTCGTCAACAATAAATTCACTCTCCCAACCGGAAGAGGTCAATTCAACCGCACAAATGCACACCTAACCAATATCGTTATCATCCAATCTACTCATATTTCCTAAACCGCAACCACATACGATCGGCCGACGATTTTTTTTTTTTGTATTTTGTGTTCTTCAAACTAAAGCCCGTTTCTGTGTCAAATACGTGAACACATAGTTACAAACATTTTCCATTTCACCAAAGAATATTATTCCCTGCAATTTGATTGATTGATAGCGCTTGATGCCGCCGCTACCTACTACTGAGCGTCATCAAGTTGACTTTCCACAATTTCCTCTGCCAAACCTATCTCATTTCCCGCTTTACTACCCGGAAACTACAGGAAGAGGTATACTCTACGACGACAAAAAAACATTGAATCGAAAGGAGCTTTTCACAGTTATGTATCTAGAACACAGTATACACAGTTAGATACAAAAGCCAAATAAATACATAGTCGAACTCATGTGCTCGCAGTATATTCATGTAGAACTAAGTCATAGTATTACAATACAACAACAAAAAATAAAACACATATTGACTTTGCTGGACGGAATGGGGGTGTCTACAACCAATTTTCCCGCATTCACATTTGCACCACCGTATCGGGACTAGTGGCATATTGACGTATTGATTGCCCTAGTACATTGTTCGGTTGCGACTCATCTATTGCTTTTGATCAAATGACAACGTATTTCCCTGTTGATAGTCTTTCTTCGATCGATAAGTTTCCTAGTCTATCTATCGTTTTTCCATTTCGTTCAACTACTCCACGCTATTTCTGTACAGAGTAGGAGAGGATTGTTCTTCGAGTGTTGTCTTTCAGGCGACCGCTTAATCAGCGGTATCTGTGTTTTCTATCCAACCATGCGGTAAATTCATTCCAACTTCCCGTTTGCTATTTGTCGGATGCGTGGTGAAGATGGAATAGGGGATAGGGTAGGAAATTGGGTAGAGGTAGATATGTTCGATTGTTACACGCTGCTGAAAATGTTCAATCAGCAATTTAATGTGCAAACAATATTAGAAATAGCAGGAGGACAAGAAGATATGGATAAGCTGGAAGGTACTGTGCCCACAAGCTGGAAGAGTTATCGGTACATCATCTGTGAAACATGAAGATGATGAATGTGTTCTGTTTTGAGGTTAGGCAAGTTTAATTTTCTTTGTAGCTAAAAACTTATCTTAGCGTTTCTTTCATAAGTTCGTATCTATTGTTATATTTTTGTTTGGCTACATCTTTGCTGTTAGAAAAAATTTGTAACAGCAGCCATAAGATAGTAATGCTGGTTTATCGTGTTGCAAAAGATTTCAGATTTAGGAAACACTAGTTGCTCGAAACTTCATTACAGAAATGAATTTGAACGAGTAAAGGATAACTGGGATCACGAATTAGTTGACTTCAGAGCTAACTCATAGTTAAACAGACGCAAAAAATGGACACTTATGAGTTATCGTTCACACCCGGATTTGAACCAGGGACCGCACACGTCAGCATCCAGCACTCAAATAATTCAACTTTTTTTAGGCTCGTTTGACATCTACTTTCAATGCAAGGCCGGGTTTCGGGTGATTCCTAGCAGTACGACTTCTTGGGTCTATTAGGTCTTTTCAGCGTTATGTAATAAAAGATATCCAGACTCTTTATGAACTTGAATATATGCCCAGACGGGACTTTCCTAGCATCCCAAATCAAGAGAAAAGCGGAGCCAACCAGATCTAATCTTCGTCTCGCTAGGGCTGAACAGAGGACGAGAAGATGCTTTACACTCTCTGTATTGCAGTATGGACAGCATTCGTCTCGCTCCTCGCCTATCCTGTGCAAGAATTTTTTGCAACGGAAATGGCTTGTTAAAGCTCCAAATAGGGACCTTATTCCACTTTTACAGAGAGCCACTGCTTCTTTTTCTCTTTTTGTGTCGCAGCTGAGGTAATCGTTTGAATGATTCAAAACCTCTAGATTAAGCCAGTAGCTTTTGATCTTTTTTTAGTCCATGTTTTGATTTCCTTGTTCGCATCAGCCTTCAAAAAGCCCCAGCACGAAGTGGGACCAATGTAGAGTATACCACTTGGCTATATTTTAGTCAACTTTATCTTCATTATACTTGTTGCCTGAAGTATAACAGATGATTCTGCTTAATGGATAGTGGCCTACTTAGGGACAGGAAACTGAGGTGGATTTTTAGGTCTCTTGATTTGTCCCTGCAGGCATGTTCTAGGCTTATCGTCTGTTTTGTCACTTTTTCCTTGATTCTGAGGCAAATTCTTTATAAACTGAACCAATTTTTTACCTGAACCTTTCTGCCTTTAATCAGGTAAATCTATCTTGTGGCTAAAATTTGCTTGTTCGATTGTTGACAGGTATACTCTTAGGCTTCTGGCTACATTGAACAGTTTTATTGTGCGATTTTTTTTTTTACATAAAATAATCTGTCCGAAAAATAATCGCTTCAAATGGATGAATCCCGGCTAAAATGAAGTCAATACTTTGCGACAGTTTTCTCTTAGGTCTAATTTACAAACATCAAGAGCGATTACCAAGACGATTGAGCCGTCGGCAATAGCCAAAATCACGGGAAGTGGAGTTATGCCGAGTGAGCCAACTGTTCACTGAAAAAAATCCACATAGCGCCCAGAGCCATATAACATAGCGCTTTATTTATGGCCCCATACGCCATGTACATAGTACTCTGAGCCATGCAATATGGCTCCCAGCGCCATAATGTCAGAATCTACATGGCGCGTGGTGCCATATTACATGGCGCAGCATTTATGGTGCCACACGCCATGTACATAGTACCCTGAGCCATGCAGTATAGCTCCCAGCGCCATAATCACATGGCGCAGAAATTATGGCCCCACACGCCATATTACATGGTGCCATGAACCATGTAATATGGCTCATGGCACTACAATTATAACTCGCAGCCATGCTGTGTGAGGAGATGTATAAATGTCAGCAAGCTTCTTGAAGTTATTTATCCCACGGGAATTTTCAGTTCGGAGCATCGAACTGAGAAGACTCGTGGCGTTTTGTTGGAGGTGAACTGGATCATCTTCAGATTCACTGAAAAAACACATAGCGCCAGAAGTCATAATTTATAGACTTCTGGCGCCATGTACATAATCGATTTCACATGTTTCTACACGCCATAGTGCATGGGAGCAGACGCTATGCTTATAGCCCTCCACGCCATGTACTATAGTCCTCCACGCCATGTACTATAGTCCTCCACGCCATGTACTATAGTCCTCCACGCCATACAGTATAGTCCTCCACGCCATACAGTATAGTCCTCCACGCCATACAGTATAGTCCTCCACGCCATACAGTATAGTCCTCCACGCCATACAGTATAGTCCTCCACGCCATACAGTATAGTCCTCCACGCCATACAGTATAGTCCTCCACGCCATACAGTATAGTCCTCCACGCCATACAGTATAGTCCTCCACGCCATACAGTATAGTCCTCCACGCCATGTAATATAGTCTGCCACGCCATGTACATGGCGTGGAGGCCTATGTACTTTTCGCCATGTATTATGGCGTGTGGCGCCATATTTTATCACAATCCCTAAATCGACTATGTACATGGCGCCAGAACTCTATAAATTATGGCGTCTGGCGCCATGTGTTTTCTCAGTGTTGGTAGCCCCACTGCTAGATCTGCTCCCGTTAGTGGAGATATGACAATTGAGTCAGCTCCACTAGCATCCAGCACAACTTTGGATTCACCGTTTAATTTTGTTTCGAGTAACCCCGGAGTTCTGGTTTCCAAGTCTGACCCAGGGAATGTTCGGAAGTCGGTTGCTGGTCAGAGTGGCGTATAGGTTACGGAAAATAGGGCGGCCTGATGGCTAACTAGTGCCACCTCTTGTTCCACTACCTCCTCAAGCGCTTAACGTCCATCCAACTATTCCACTTGAGTTTACAGAACTATATTAGCCTTTAAAGTTCTAAGGATGCTGGGTACGGTCCCTCCGAGACGGTATGCGACTAGAAAATAAATTCCTTCCAGTGAGCAACTTGTTTTATTGGAGAGCACCTACTTCCTTGAAATCCTGTACATTCTGCTCAGAAACGACAAGTGATGGCTGAACAAAAAAAACAGTAGTCAAATTTCTAAGAAACATAAACTGATGGCTAACTCGGGCTAGAAATGGGTAAAGACTACCTTATTTAGGATGACATGGATATCAATAATTTCAGAAGAATACTGGCTAGAAATAAGGCAGACTATGTTGTGGGCCTGACGTAAGCAGCTTGTGTCCCCCACCAATGATGAATGACGTCGACTGGAGCAAAAGAGTTAGACTGGTAGCATTGGCCAGGCACCAAATTAAAGGTGTTGCTGAATGCCGAGATCCTATTTCGACCCAGAGGGAATTCGAAAGATTTTCGGAGTTTTTAGCCCTGATCTTCCGACGGAGCATTGGAGAGTTGCCAAAATTTGATTGCTTGTTGAGATTTGACGAGAAGCTATCTTTATTATCAATGATGAGACAGAACCTTAGAAGCCCCAGAGGGAATAATTAAGTAGGGGGCCAAGAATTCAACTTTACAGTTTTATAGGAGCGATCGAGCTAAGGGTTATGGATCGAAGGATCCTGAAACCATTAGACATAACAGGATACAGGAAGATAGAGCTAGGAGAAGTTTTCCAGCTAATCATTCAGGGTTGCCATCTGAAGAAGAATCAAATGCCTAATCCCGTTCAATTGATCCGGTCAGTGTTGGGACTACCTCTGAGTTGTTCTTCTGAATCTAGAAACTAAGAAGCTTTAACGTCCGAAGAGGGCCTGGACTCAACCCCAATTAATAAAATGGTGAAGGTTCTTCAAACTGATTTTCATCATTCTAAAGCAGAAACAGTTACTTTGCTCTTGCGCTTGTCAAGGACATGGAAGAAGCTAATTTTAACAACTGGCTTGAAAAAAATCATGTTTGCAGCCCACGCATCAATGGATACAGGCTTATAGCACCCGATTGTTTGAAGAATGCCATTTTAGCCACAGTGCTGCCATATTAGCATTTTAAATGCTAGATCTAGCATTATTTTTTCCAAAACGGCATTTGAAATTTGGAGTTAGCATCTAGCATTATTCTTAGCACTTAAATTTAGATTTTGGAATAATCTGGCACTCATCTATTTACAATCTCGCCCATCAAATTTTTCTCAATGATAGCTCTGTTTGTGTACTTTCAGTCGCGTTCATGAAAGGCAACTTCCTGAATCATGTGGTGGCGGAAATTCATGAAAAATACAAAAACCGCGCACATGGCATTTTCTTAGAAGTGACAACCAGAAGTGACAGTTGTCTGATTTTGAAATAATGATAGTCATTATAAAGTCTAAAATATAAAGATTATAAAGTTATCTATATTGCTTTAAATATGGTAACGTTCAATTAAACCGTGATGATGCTAAAAATTAGTGATGGGTCCCATCCACTTCAGACTCCCAGGAGCTCGGGCATGTACAAGTTCAAGTTTACCAAAGTATGTGCATTCTAGTTAGATATTTTTTCCTGAATAAAGGAATCAATCGTTTTGTTAGGGCTTCAAATGCAAGCAATCGCACGGATAACGCCGATGAAAAATCTTCGTTATCCGACACTAATACTTTTTCTTCACTTAAAAATATGAAATTGTTGCTGTTTTGATTGTGAGATTCCAAACGATGTTTTGAAAAATATTGGTAGAAATAAGCTTTACACAAGAGAAGAAGATTTAGATATAACTGATATGTCTGTAATAGGTATAGAATCATTTCGAGATGTAAATTTTAAACATCGAATTTGTTTTTGTTATACATACGAGAGTTGATCAATAAGTCATGATAATGAATATAAACCAAGGTGATTAAACTTAGAAGATACATTTATTTTTCAGCATAGTCTTCTAATAAGATAAAACATTTAGTCCATCTTTTTTCCAAACCCAGGATACCCGTAGAAAAAAATTATTTATCTGGACTCTCCCAAAATGCCTCAATAGCGGCCATCACTTACCTATCATCTTCAAATTTCTTACTCCGAAGGTGTTGTTTGAGCCGAGGAAAGAATTAATAGCCTTTGAGAGCTAGATCTGGCGAATAAGGCGGGTGTTCAAACAGTTCGAATCCTGTTTCTTTAATTGTATCCATCGCAACTGCAGCCTTGTGAGCCGATGCGTTATTTTGAAGAAACAGAGCTTTGCGCAGTTTGCCGTGTCTTTTCTCCTTCATTGCCTCTCGCAATTTTCTTATTTGGTCTGCGTAGTAAGAGCCTGATATAATGGCTTCCTTTTCCAAATATTCCACCATAATAATTTCTTCAGCGTCCCAAAAAAATGATGCCATTACCTTTCCTGCCGAACTTGACATTTGGAATTTCTTCGGCGTCGATGAAGAGGGTCGCTTCCAAGTCATCGATTACATTTTAGTTTCTGGATCAAAATGGTGGATCCAGGTCTCGTCCATGGTCACGAAATGTGACAAAAAAATCTCCTGATCTGCTTGGAACTTTTTGAGATTCATCCTTGAAATGTCGACTCGTCTCTTGAAATGCTCGTCCGTTAACATTCTCGGTACCCAACGCGCAGAGGACTTCTTCATATGTAATTTGTTGGCAAAATTTTTTCGAACACTACCATATGAGATTCTTTTGACCTAAGTTACATGCCTGAGGGTCACTGTTTGATCTGCCAACACGACATCTTCGACTTTTTTTACGTTGTTGTCAGTGAGGGATGTGGATGGACGTCTTTCGCGGTGTTCATCTTTAGTGGATGTAATTCCCAGCTTAGACTCTTTGGCCTAACATGCAACGGTAGAATATGGAGGAGCAGAGTCCCTTTATGTTTCCACCATTTCGCCGTGTATGCCTCTGGTAGACAATGTTTTCAAACAGAGGTACTTAATGACAGCTTTAATTTCGTCTTTCTCCATTTTGATGTTCTCTCTTCGACTGTTCGTATTCAAATGAATGTAGTTCCCTGGAATCGTGGCCTATTTATATGTTTTTTTTCATGCTGACTTAGTGATTAAACATTTTTTTTTGGAATCTTATGCGAACTGGAAATAAAATATTATCATTACTTATTGATCAACCCTCATATAAATATACATATTTTTTTCATATTGAACCATGTTTATTTCAATTAAATAAGAAAGCATTATTTAACTTTATAATTTTGCAAGATCTAGCATTATTTAGCATTAAATAAAATTAAATCTAGCATTACTTCAAAAAAATAAATAGCAGCACTGTCCAAATGTCTGCCTTGTGGAATTCCAACGAATTATGAAACTAGTTAACAAAGTTGAATATGTCAACTTGGAATTTGAAAATCTGAGTCTGATAATCCAAGTAAGACTGCAGCCAATTTATTAATAAGCTAGATGCATCACGACACATAATTAAATTAATATGGTTTAATGATGGACCCGACCAAAAACCTTTCTAAAGTCGGTGTAGTCCAAACCAATTTTTTTTTTTACACTTCACAGAGTACGTAAGGAATTAAGATCACAATATTAGTGGGTATCTACTATTTATTCTATTTCATTTCTAATTGAGACTATTTTTTTGATTACTTGACACTGAAATCAAAATTTTCAAATTAATACTATAATATTTTACTAATTAAAAAATTGCAACCATATCACACTAACTTAAATCTAGTTTAATCTATATAATTCTCATTTGATTATTTCCTCCTCAATAATTCCATCGCAATGAATCCAGAACAAAAAAGCTTGTGCAAACCGACACTAGTAGAGACGAAAAATTTCCTCAGCCAAGTGCAATAAATTATTATTGCAAAACAGCAACATGCAATAAATGCATTGCTTGGCTTGCACATAAATACATACAGATAAGTTATCGTGTACGAATGCATAAAATACGAACACTAGTCGTCCAACATTCAAGCAAACACTATAAGTTACGTACAAGTTTATTCGATTGGAAAACTTTGAAATTTTTCTTCGTTGGTTTAGTTTTTTTTTCGAATTTTCATTCGATTAAATGCACGCTGAGAGTTTTTGATGGAGATTTTCATTTGTGTTGTAACTAGATAGGATTTCAAAAAAAGTTTGCAGTTTTGGCTTGTTTTATATTTGAAATTGTGACAGTGCAGATTTGAGTGGGCAATACAATTTGATTATAAGGTTAAGCTGATTTGATTTGAATGAAATTTGAAAAATATACCGAGGATTAGAAACGTGCACAAAATTTACCCTAGACCTTTTTTGTGTAAAGAAAAAACTCTAGATGGGCCATAAAATTCGGGAATCCAATCCCGGGATCCCGGCCAATTTCTGGTGCCGAAAATCCCGGGATTGATGGTTTCTAATCCCGGGATTTTCGGGACCTGAAATTGGCCGGGATTTTCGGGACCAGAAATTGGCCGGGATTCCGGGGCTGGGAGTCAAGCATAATCGGCAATCAAATTACGGCAAGATTCGAAAAGTGTAAATAGAATCCATATTTATGAGAAAGCAATCAGCATGCAGGCTCACATCAAAATGCGTAAAGAATAGAGCAAAACAAACCGATGCAACAGTTAACAAGAGCATACAAAGTGGTTTGTAAATAAATAAGCATGGACTGTTTCGCATTTAATGTATTCGTTACTTCGAATGATTTGAGGAAATTAATACTAGCGAATGCATACACAGATTTACCAAAATCCTCAACAACAATCAAAAATAAGGTTCTATGCAAGCAGGATAAAGAATGAACAGATAAGACAGGTGTATACTCTGCGCTTGATGCTGATGCGGCACTTGAACCACATCAGCTTGCAAAGTTGGAAAAAAGATGTACAAGCACTTGAACCTGTACACCTGGTCGATTCTAAATGCCCAAGCACTTTAACTTGTGCACCAGATAGATTCTAAACGTATTAAAACGCACAACTGGTTCGTGAGGAACTCAATTTATTATTCAGAAATCACTCTTCTTATATCATTAAATCACCAGTCTTACTTCCTACATGTGAACAATGCATCATAACATAAATTGTTACCTTAACCCAAATATCAATTCTACATACAAAATACATTTCATGCAGAATAACATAAATGGTTACCTTAACTTACATACAACATTACCGCATACAAAAAACATCAATTAATGCATGCTTGCTGAATGCGTCAAATATGCATATTTCATCGCGGTCAATAATTCGATCGCCGTTTACAAATATATCGCTTATGAATTGTTTTCAGTTTATTGTACATTGCATTGTAGGTCACGCAGTATAATGCATGTGCTTCTTACACAATTGTTCTTGACCTACAATGCATATGATTCTTATTTACAACAGGTTAGAATCTCAGGTGAACAGTTCAGTTTGACGTTTGATGAGTGGACCTCGACTGCAAATAGGCGCTATATAAATATTAACATCCACTTAGTAAATTCTTACTGGAGGTTGGTGCGAGTAAGGATATCAATGACAGCTGCAAACTGCCTAGATATATTACAAGAGCGTCTTGCTGAGTTTGATGTTTCTCTAGGAAAAGACATTGTTACCATCGTAACTGATGGGTCAAACGAAATGCGACAAGTAGGCAGACTAGTTGGTACAGAGCAACATATTTGTTTGGCGCATAGCATCCACTTGGCAGTTTGCGATGTTCTCTATAATAGGAGGTCCATTCCAGATTAAAGAGTTGATGAAGCAGCTGATAGTCTGAATGACGACCACGAAGATTTGGATGGTCCTGAATCAGCTAACTACGTTGAAACCGGTCGCCTGCAAGACACGCTAGATCAGACGAAGGACATCAGCGCATGCATAAAGAAAGTTCGTAAGGTAGTTTTATATTTTAAAAAATCTCCAACGAAAAATAATAACGATCTTCAAAACTATGTCAAATCCGAGCAAGGCATTTAACTGTCTCTTTTCCTAGATTGCAAAACAAGATGAAATAGTCTCTTGAAAATGCTCGAACGGTTTTCCATTTTGAAAAATAGTATACAGAAGGCATTAATAGACCTGCGATATCCAGAGCGATTAGAAGCAACTGAGTTTGATTCGATTCAGAAAATTATGAAGTTTTACTCCCTGTAAAATTGACTGTGGAGGCCTTAAGTCGCAGAGATGCAAATTTATGCACTGCTAATACTTCATCCAGATTTTTATTTAGGCTGTTAGGAGAAAAACGGTCCATTCTTGCGAATGCTATGAAAATTGCAACATTAGACCGAATAAAAGAGCGTCAGTGTACCGAGCTATCTGGTATGCTAAGCTATCTCGAGAATCCGCATTGTGCCAGCGAAAATTTACCAAGTGAAATAGAATCTCTATTTTTGGAACCAAATAACGCAAATATTTAAAAAAATACTTCAATGATCTAGATGCTGAACCCTTTGCTTGGCAGCCAAAGAAATGAGGAGAACCCAGTAGATACCCGCATTGAATCAGGCCAGGGTGGTCGTCAATTGACGCTATAAGAAGAGCTGCAAAAGTATGAAAAACATTAATCATGAAATGCCGCAAGAAACTTATCTAATTAAAACCCTTGCAAAAGAAATAAATCTTTTCGAAAGTGGTGGCACTCGCATAATTTGGAGCAGGCGTACCAATATTTATCGACCGTCCCACCAAGTATCCGCGGCGTCCAACAGCGGGAATAAATTTAGAAGCAGGCTTGGAGACGATACTTTGGATGCTTTGCTATTGCTTCAATGTTACTTTTGCAGAATATTTTATTTCTTTCTTTATTACAATATGTATTCAATTTTAAGAGTTGTGATTTGTTGTTGCAATTTGTAATAGTTGTAATTTGAAATATTTGTCTTCATACTGTCAACGCTTTGGATAATTAAAATTATTTTTTTTATTTGCATCAATTATATAAATTAGTAATTATGCAGTAACATATTTTTTATACAGTTTTGAGCATACTTATTGTTGTAGTTTTGAAATGATGGCACATAATATAATCTATTTATCAAAAACTTGCCTTATTTTGTTGTGTTGTTTTTAATCCCGTAATCCCGGGATTCAAAAATTGTTCCGGGATCGGAATCCCTACATAGAATGAATACATTCAATATGTCAAATTAATAGTTGCGATTCTAATCGATAGCTTAACCTGCGATTCTTTATATATTTTACAATTTGACAACTCTCCCACATATTTTAAAAAGTGAGAAAATCTAATTTACATTATACCAAAATTATCTATTTTTTCTGAAATTATGTTTTATCTTATTTACAACTTTTTAAACCACCATAACACAATTTCATATTCAAATAGCATCTCGATAATCTACCCTAAAAACATATTCAAAAGACACAACATACATCCCCCGCGGATTTAACGAGGTCTTACCATCACTTAACATAAAAACCATTTTTCCAATTCAATAATGGAAATTTTCTTAAGTTTTTATTTCAAGCTTGAACTTCTTTACCGTTCATATACTCTTCTTTCATTCCATTCCGCTTTCATGTATCCTACGCCATCGTCGGTGTGTGTCTCATGTGTCATTTTATCGTGGCATGTTTGTCCCCAACGCATTGCACTAAATATAATCTAATTCTTCAATATACTCTCTAATGGTATAACGTTGTAGCTCTACAAGAAGAGATAAGTAAAAAAACCCTACATTAGATATATGTATGTACATGTTATATAGCACAAAAGCCACCCAGTAGGAAAGAAACTATGTCAGTTCGTTTCCCATGTGAATTTCGAAAGTATAGGACAAGGACAGGAGAGAGAAACTTATAGGTCATCATATTACCTTCGGAAAAATTTCATCATTTTTAAGGGGAGGGGTATAAATTTGGGTGTTTTAACGACCTGTAAAGTGCGTTTAGGGCTTTCACTTGCAAGGACTATCAATGACAAATAAATAAAAAAACTCCATGGAGAAATGAAGCAAATGAAATTCCTTGTCTTTTCTTTCGACCATTTCCAAAACGATTTTTGTGCCAAATTTATTGTACAATCTGTTATTTTATCATTCTTTTATTTGAATCTCTTTCGAAACTTCAAGAAATATGTTCCGCTTTTATTGTTACTAGCCTTGATAAGTTTACTTCAAGTCTATTGCGTGCATCATATATTGCGGTTGACCTTCCCGGATATTGTGAGCAACTGAGTCTTTTTTTATCTGGCGTCATGTTTGAATGATGGTTGTCGATAAGACATCACTTTACTAGAAAAATATCATCCTGGCATGTTTTTGTTAGCAGAATTTGTTTTAGATTGATAGATGAAATCTATTTTTGAAGCAATATTGAAAGCTTTATGTTCGATTCGAAATTAGATATTGAGTATACACATATGCAGATAGTATATGTACACATAGTCACAAAATTGAAGCCACAATCTATATAAATGCCAAAATATTATTCAATGTTACTACAATTGTAGTAAATTTATCGAATTGGCATTTTATTCTGTTAGTGCGTAATCTTCTTTATAAATGTACACCAAATTGACACAAAAAAAGTCGAATCTATCACAAAGTTTGCTATTTTGATGTCAACTGTACCACTTGCGAGCTACACAAAATTGAAGGCACACGTGCATCTAACAAGATATTTCGTAGAATTTGATGATGCAATTACGTTTCATTCTTTACACATATTGAGTTTTAGGTGAACGTTAGTGACTAGTTGAGTTAAGTGTTTTTTTTTTAAAAAAAAAATAAGTATTTGTACATAAATAAATAAAAAAAAGCTGAAATGGATAAACGGAGAAAAGAAACCACAGTTGCGGAAAGAAAAATTATTATTAAACTTGTTTGTGAAGGTAAAAAATATCGAGAAGTAGGAAAAATAGTTGGGAGATCATTTTCTTCAGTAAGAACTGTAGTCAACAAATGGAAAAGTGACGGAACTTATATTAATAAAACGGGACGCGGACAAAAAAAGTTACTGTCAGTTAAAGATGAGGAATTCATTCGACGGGAAATAGAAAATTGTCCAAAGAAGCCGATTAATAATTTGAGGGCTGAAGTTTTTCATATGATCCAGAAACCAATATCGAAGGAAACTATTAGAAGAACATTGCGAAACCATAGTTTAAATGGAAGAATATTCCGTAAAAAGCCATTTATTTCAGAAGCAAATAGAAAAAAACGGTTAGAGTTGGCGAAAACTTTCGTAAATGAGGGTCCAGATTTCTGGAAAAACATAATATTCAGTGTTCAAAGTAAGTTCAACATATTTGGCTCTGATGGCAGACAAATAGTTTGGAGGAAAGCGAATACCGAGCTAAAGAAAAAAATTTTTTGCGGAACCGTAAAACATTGAGGATGTAATGTGATGGTTAGGGGCTGCATGTCTCCAGTAGGAGTCGGCAACATGGAATTTATTGAGACCACTATGGACAAATTTAAATGCCTCGATATCCTGAAAAGGAATTTAAAATCAAGTGCTATTAAATTAGGACTATCGAATGTGTTTTGATTTCAACAAGATAATGATCCAAAGCACACCGCACATATTGGAAAGAGGTGGTTGCTTTATAATACGCCAAAACAATTAAAAACTCCACCTCAGTCCCCAGACCTTAACCCAATTTAACATTTGTGGTCAGTACTTGAGCAACAAATCCGAAAATTTTTAATTCCGAATAAATCCGAGCTGAAGTCAATAATAGCATGGGAATGGCAAAATATTAGCCCAACCATAACAACAAAGTTAGCGGAAAGTATGCCTAGAAGACTAGCAGCAGTAATCAAATCCAACGGATATCCAACTAACTACTAATAATAAATTATTTTAAATTTTTCTAGTGATCTTGAAGTTTGTGCCTTTAATTTTGTGTCTTCAATTTTTTTGTTAATTTTTCTTTACTTAATTCTTGAAAAAATTGAATTTAATAAATTTTTTTATACATTTTTGTATTTTTAGTCTTCAATTTAATAAAAAATAAAAAAATGTGTGATAATAAAGCGACATTAGTTTATATACGATTAAGAGTTTTCATATTTATTGCTTGTCCCTTCAATTTTGTGACTATGTGTATATAGACTTGAATATTATATTTATTCTTCAAATTTCAGGGAAAACATCACAGAAAATCGCCTGTAAAATTTTTGGGAATTTTCCAAGAAACACGTAAATTATATGCAGTTTTTCGTATATTTCATGGAAAATTGCATGAAAACTTAGACTGAAAATTACTCGAAAAATTTAATCACTCAAGAGAACACAAGAAAAACTGCATTTTTCGATTGATTTTTCACGCAAATTTTCTATGGACTTTTACATGCGATTTCTCGGACGATTTTTATTTGATTTTCATAAAATTTTCCATTCAAATTGCAATATTTGCTTAATTTTTTCATGCAATATTCCGTGTAACTTTTCACATAATTTTCCATGCATTTTCTACGCAATTTCACATGTAGTTTTAACGTTATTTTCCGTGGAATTTTTCACATAATTTTTACCTCAGTTTTCTGCGGAATTTCTCATGCAATTTTCCCTGCAATTTTTAATGGAAACTAATGCAATTATAAATGCTTTTTTTTGTTCATGGGTTTTTTGGTGTAAATTTTAATGCGACTTTCCAGAGATATTTTCAGGATATTTAACGTGAAATATTTCATACGATTTCATAAGATTTTCCGGGTAATTTCTCATAAATTTTTCGTGCAACTTTTCATCAACTTTTGCGTGCAAATTCTCATGCAGTGTTACGTGCGATTTCGTCTGCTATGTGCTTGCAGTTCGACATGTAGTTTTCATGCAATTTATCATGGGATTTGACTTGCAATTTTTACGAAATTTCCCCGACATTAGCAAAAACATAAAATATTTCTTTAAATTTGTCAGGCGAATTTCCTGAAACTTTCCGTACAAATTTTGATGGAATATTGTACGCATTTTTTTGTCCGATTTCTCATGATATGTACCATGCAAATTTTCACGAAATTTTCATGAATGTTTCAGTTTAAGTTTCCGTGCGATTTACCGTAAACTTTTTCGATCAGTCCATCATCATGTTTTTCGCAAAATGTTTCCTGGATTTTTCGTGTCATTCATCAAACATGTTTCAATGCGAATCACATGCAATTTTCCGTGCATTTGTATTTCATTTTTCGTTGAAAAATATCGAACTTACATTTTTATAAGAAACTCCGCGAATAATTGCAAGGGACATCGATCGGTAGATTGCATGAAATATTGCAAGATATATCGCAGATATTTTGCGGGGTCCGATTTGAAAAGATTGCATGGAAATTTGCTCGGGAAACTGCACAGAACATTGCCTTGAGAATTGCACAGAAAATTATTTTAAAAAAATTACAAGATAGATCATTGCATCGAGCTATAGGAGAGTAACCGATCCTTAGCAGTCTCTCCAGATAACATTGCAAATTTAAATACCTACTATATTATTTAAAATTTCAATGAAAATTCTACTTTTAAATTCAAACACAAATTTTTAGATTTTTCGTGTGACTTATTGTTTTGTTTTCTGTGCCAGCGAGGATTGGCCAGGTCTAAAATTTTCCTTTTTCTTCATAAGAGACATTAATTTTTTATCTATTTCCAGAGATTGGATACTTCTTTCTAGAGTACTGTGTAAGCGAAAAATGTTCGTGGTTTATTTTGTAAAATCGATTCTTGTTCGTCTGATCATGGCTGAATTTGAACAAATATGCTACTAATATCCCTGGGAAATTTACTTATGACTGAAGCAAATTCATTCAAATTGTGCTCTATAATTGATAGGTATCTACAATTTATCATTTTCTCAAGTCATCTTCCACGGTCTTTTTACTCGCATTTGAAAATGAAAATAATAAACACTGATATTGGATGACTGAATAATAAAACTTTCAACGCAAACCATGACGAAAAAACCTCAGAAACTAAACAAAAAATCATTCTATCTCATTATATCTCATTCGAATTTTCCGAGTAACCCAGCACTAACGAAAGTGAAAATCTTATCAAATCAATTATAAACCATAACAATCCGTTCGTTGAAAAAGACAGGAAAAAAAATCATCTCACCGTCACACAATTTGTAAGTGAAACTTGCCAATTATACTCATATTTCTATAACATGAAATTATTTAGAGCATGAAAATCAAAATTCGATCGTACTTCTCACTCCCTGGTCAATTAATGTGAAATTCAAGCTGAATTTTGTCTGTTGTGGGTGCATGAAATGATATTTTAGTACTGCGAAAAAAATATATTTGAAAAGACATCAAATTACGTATCACGTTTATCTGTACGTCAATCGAGACAGAAATAAATATTAACGAACAATATATGACAAGGACAATTGGAAAAAAAAATTAGTTGTGTTATTTTTGGAGAATCAATTTTAATTTGCACGTTTTGTGTACGATGTACACAAAAGGTGATTGAGATAAAACGATACCTATTTTCCATTTGATTTGAAAAAAAAATATCGGCTGTAAACAAGAAAATTGTGTCACGTGGGTTTTTTAAGCTCATGTGTAACAGCAGTAAAATGTATGTATTTTGCTTAATTTATTATATTTGAATGGTGTTTGCTTTCACTTTAATTGGATGGTTTCAGATTACTAAATTAAGGGGTCAGGTACACTTGGGACGTCCAGAAAAAGCTCTTTTTCAAGATTATTTTTAGACACACAAAGTAATTAATAACATTTTTTTTTTAATTGAAAGATATATATTTGTAGAAGCTACTGTAATTTTTTCAAAGCACAAGGCTGAAAATTAGTCGAAATAGAGTAAATTTTCGAGGGGTCCAAAAAAAAAACATTGTTTTGCCGTGATCACTGTAGCTTGTCACTGGATCATCCGAAATAAAAAAAAATCGGGGATTATTAGTTAATGACATAGTGCTCCGGATGGACGAAGGACTTTGGCAGATTTTGATTTGTCGAAAAATGGCGGTTGTTGAAATTCAAAATTGTATTTTCGACCAAAATTTCACTCACATTTTCGGCTATTGAAAGAAAGTATATCGTCCAATCAAAAAATCCTTCGTTCATCCGGAGGATAATTACTTATCAAATAAGTGAGGAAAATTTCATGCTGATCGATAAAGCCGTTTTCAAGTTACAGTGATCACAGACTTCGAAAACATAGTTTCGAGAAAAATGCTTTTAAAGCATGCGAAAAACGCTTTATGCAATATTGACGACTTCATTCAAAGTTATTTATCTCCATAAAGAATTGTCCGATTCGTCTGAAATTTCCAGAGAATGTTCTTGAAATATGCTACTTTTAGAAAATGCAAAGAAAATAAAATCGATTTTCTCAAAATTCTAAGTGTACCTGCCCCCTTAAGCTAGAGCAATGTCTATGCGGAGATGACTATGAGCACAATTCTCATGTGTACACCTGCATCCCAATAGCTTTTTTAGAGTACATGTGTTTAACACATTTTTTGCCGAATATTGACACGCTTAAAAACTGATGCTTTCACTGATGCTACTCATTTAATGTACGTTCAACTTATAATCTTTAAGGGATTAGGGGTAGTAGTTAGGGGTAGTTACATTTTCTTAAAGCATGATATCTCGAAAATATTATCTCAATATTGAATAGATTTTGAGATATTCTACAAATACTGAAGTGCTTTCCACGAAAAAACTGATTTTAAGCGTGCGAAGGTTGCAGACAAAAGCACTAATCAGAACTCTCGGGAAATATATCTATAAATAAATCGAGTGTAGAACTTATCAAGAGTTTTAAGTGAAACTATGTTTTCAAAGTGGGCGACCACTGTGATTATATAAACCACTCAAAGGATTTAAATGTAATTGGTGCAGATTATTGAAAACATAAAAAACTAGTGCCTGACCGAAGGAATGTCTTTTTCTATTAACATTTATATTTTTTATAAGCAATAAACAAGTACTATTTTCCTTTAAATTCTGAGAGAAAATTATCAGAGAGCTCTATTTTTTATTTTCAAAAAAAAAATTACTTCAACTAAGCTCTAGATTAACTATTAAACAAATGATTTTTATTTTTGTTTGTTTGATTGATTTTAGATGAACCAGTTATATGTTATGCTGGTAGCTAAGCTAAGATAAAAGCACGATTTGTGGAAAGGAGTCCGACTAATATGGCGATCAATTGGCCTGCAATATTTCTTTTTAACTTTTGCCAAATAAAGTCAGAACATAATATAGTAGCTTTGTGTTATTTACATATTTTACATAAATTAATCTACTGTAAAAAAAAATTATTTAAAATTCTCAATTTTTCTTCACCTCATTGTCATTTATAAAATTCACACTAGACAAATAGTCCTCCAGTTATGACCCTGAGAAAACTTCGACGTTTTGATGCATTTATCCTCTGTTTACATCACTATGGATAAACGATAGTGGATTAAATGGATTACGTTGAATTTTTTTGTTTTAAAATGAATGAAAAGTCGCACAGAAAATTGCATGAGAAATCGTACCGAAAATTATTTCAAGCGTAGCTGCATGAAAAATTCCACGTGAAATTGCATGAAAATTTGCGTAAAAATATCACGCGAAATTTGGTTGAAAAGTTGCACCGGAAGTTGCATGAAAAATTGCGCGTGAAATTGTATTAACAAATGCGCGGAAACTTATATTTAAAGATTCACGACAAGTTGCACCGGAGGTTGCATGAAAAATCAAAAAATTGCAAGCTCGAGAAATTACAGTTACATGGAAAAATAGTATGAAAAGTTATATACATAAGCGCACAAAATGTTGCACAGATTTTCGCATGAGAAATCGTACCGAAAAATGCATGTTGTTTTAACGAAAAGCTTCATGAAATGTTCTGCGGGAAATTGTGTAGAAAAATTGTTCGAGATATTGCATGGAAAATCACATAAAAATGGCACCGAAAAGCGCATGATGATTTCACGAGAAGCTTCATTGCATGGAAATCAAAATTACATGGAAAATTTGCGAAAGAAATGCCATGAAAAAAAGAAAAACAGCACGCAGGAAATCGCACGTCAGATTCTCAAAGTAACACAATTCATGAAAAAACGTTATTTTTATTCAAATTGCAATGTTGAGTTGATGCCTTCATTCAATGTTCCGTGTACTTTTCCCCATATAGCTTACAGTATAGTATTTAATGCGAATTTTCGAGGAATCATTTGAGGAATTATGCAATTATAATGCTTAATTTTTCAAAGAATTTCACGTTATCCGGGAAACTTTATGAAACCGCATGAACTATTTCACGTAAAATATCATGAAAATATTTTCGGATATTTTCAGGATGTCCTGCGTGAAATATTGCATGGGTTACATAAAATTTCCCAGGTAAATTTTCTCACGAAATTTTCGTTCACCTTTCCATCAGCTTTCACGTGCAACTTTTCATGATGTTTTACGTGCAATTTCGTATGCTATGCGCTTCCGATTCTGGATGTATTTTCCATGGGATTTGACTTGCGATTTTAGGCAATTTCTCCCACATTCGCAAAAACGTGTAATTTTTGATTTAATATTTCGGCCGATTTTTCCTGTAACTTTACGTGCAAATTTTGGTGGAATGTGTATTTTTTTCATGCAATTTCTCCTGATTTTTACCACGCAATTTTACTTGAAATTTCCGTGGATAGTTTAATTGATTTTTTCGTGAAATTTCCCGAAAATTTTTTCGATCGGTCCATCATTATGTTTTTCGCCAAATATTTCCTGCATTTTTCGTGACTTTCATCAAACATGTTGCAGTGCGAATCAGCATGCAATTTCCAGTTCATTTTTAATTCAGTTTTCGTTGAAAAATTGCACGGAAAATTTTACAACAAAACTGCACAAAAAAGCGTATGAGAAATCAACCGGGACATCGCATGAAATATTACAAGAGATATGACAAGTAATATTCCAGAGTAAAACAAATTTGGAAAAATTACATGAAAATTTGCTCGGGAAACTGCACAAAACATTGCCTTAAAAAATTGCACAGAAAATGATAGAAAAAAAATTACGTGGAAACACCATGAGAAATCGAACGGGAAATTGTAGGAAACATTGCACGAAAAATTGCATAAAAAGTTGAGATTGCATGAGAAATCGTACTAAATGCACATGAAATTATTTCACTCGTAGCTGTATGAAAAATTCCACAAGAAACTGCATGAAATGTTGCACTGATAATTGCATGAAAAAAATCACGTGAAAAAATGTATGAAAGTTGCACCGGAATTTGCATTAAAAATCTCACAGAAAAATGCGTCTACAGTTGAATGAAAACTGGCACCGGGAGTTGCATGAAAAGTTGCATGGAAAGACATATGATTGGTTTAACAGATAATTGCATGAAAAGTTGCACCGTTAATTGCAAAAAAGGTTTGACGGGAAATTGCACCAAAACTTGGGCGAAATATCGCATCGGAAATTGCGGAAATAGCGCACAAATCTGCAAGAAAAATTGCATGAAAAAATCGCGTGGAAAATTACATGGAAAAATCACCTGAAAAATTACATGAAAACGTCGCGTGGAAATCTATGAAAAGAGGCGCAAAAAACTGCACAGTGGGTTACATGAAACGTGCACGGAAAATCGCATAATAAGTTGCAGGAACAGATGCACGAAAACTGTTACTGAATAAGTTGGCACCGATGGATATCCCGCGCTATTCATGCAACTCCCGGTGTAAATTTCATGCGATTTTCCGTGCGATTTGTTCAATTTTGTGTGCAGCTTTTTATGCAATTTACCACGGACGTTTTCATGCAATTTTCCTTGTGTTTGCCTATACGATTCTGTATGCTTTTGTGACATTAAGTATCTTATATTTAAACCTTCAGTGGCAACGATCATTTAGTGAATTTAAGGTATTCCCAACAATTCATTTGGAGAAAAGCATGCGAAATGAAATAACGATTTAAAAATGTTTAATCCTATATGGACACCGAGTGTCTTAGAGTAGACTAGAGATGGGCAAAATAGCTCTTAGCTCACCACTCATGACTCTTTTTTACAGTGTTGCGCCGTACTCTCAGTATACTTTTCGCTGCACATTTCACTAAGTTTAGTCAAACCAGAGCTTTCGTTCGCAGACTATGCTTTGCTTTTTTCAGGCGCTGCACTGTAAAAGTGAGTGGTGAGTGGTGAGCTATGAGCGCTTTTGCCCATCTCTAGAGTAGACACAGATTTTTTTTAGAAACTTACAGAGTACGTTTATCTCAGCGCAAATCAGGTTTGATTGATTTTTAGTCATATTTCTAGCGGAGGGTTACCAGCTCCGCGTACTTTTATCACATTTTGCTCAAAAAGATGCTATCGTTAAGGCAGTATTCTGGTCTAAAGGCATGATTTTGAGGTGATTTTACGGACGCAATGAAAAAAAAACCAGACACATTTTGGGTATATATTTTTTAACATTTTGAAAGTACAAAAATGTATTCAAAAAATAAAAAACATAAAAATTGATGTACATACAGGCCGACGAAGTGAAGGCTAAAAAAACTTGTCTCATGGTGACATGATTCCAACCTTCCTGCTGGTCTGAAACATACATTTTTGGTGAATTCTGTAATAAGAAGAATGTGAGATTCGCCTGACGTAGGCGATTTGAAAAAAACTTTTTTTTCGCAAAATAGCGTCCCTGTAAAAAAAAAAGTTGGTTTTTTGCCTAATTTTTCCAACTTTGGGGATTTTTAATAAATAGTAGAAAAAAAAATATGGAAAATCCCTACGTCAGACCACAACCAATAGTGTTAAGAGGGTTTGTGCAAAATTTCACGTAAATCGGTTCATTACAACTAGAGATATCATGTCAACCGTATCGAGAAAAGTAGTTCCGAGAAAAACGCGTTTAAAACTTGGAGTCTCGTTTTGGGCAGTTTTTTGGCGTGTCACAAAAATATCTGTAACTCCAAAAATAATTCGAATTTCCGAAAATCCTTTAACAGCTTATTCTTAAAGGTTTAAACTTTGAAAATATGCAAACGAAAAAAAAATCGATTTGATCAAATTTCTAGACCAGAATACCCCCTTAAGTTTATGAGAAGCAAATAGGGTAGAATATACATTCAAAATCTTAGCATATCATCTGCTTTTCTTCGAAAATCAATTTTCCTACCAATCTTTACGCGAATAATAATATTAATGCTTAGGAAATAACTGTTTGAAGCAGATTGCGTAGCAATGGCAGTAGAGAGACTCTCATAGGAACAACGCTCGATTTGCATGAGCTAATATTGATGACTAAAAATAGAATTTCTTATATCTTCTGTGTTTTTGACAGTTTTTAGCATAAGTTAATTTAAAATTCTTTCAATTATAAACTTGAAGTTATTCAAATAAATTAGTTTTGGAGCACAAAAAATTCCTATATTTATCCCAGCAACATTTAAACCCCGGAAATGCAAATATTACTTCATCACAAGAAAATATTCAAAACTACACTCAATAATGCTCATAATTCATTTACCGCACTTCTCCGTCACTGACATAAGTCAACAAAGCTGGCAGCAAGTAAATTTACTATGTACAATCAATTTAAACCTTACACTCAACTCAACAGAATACAAACAATTACATGATAATACGCTTAAATTACTTTGATTACACGGAAAGTTATCAATTCACCGGACTCTCATAAAATCAACTTATACATAGCTCTCGAAGCGCCATGCCACTCGACGCGTATCTGAGCAAATATTTTCTTATCGAATTTCGTAATGTCCTTATCATCAGAGCTAGCTTCCTCCGATGGGGCCATACCCAAATCGCATACTAATCCACATTAGTTGAGTCATTTCGAGCGGATGAAGGGGTCAAGCTTTTGTGTTCATTTCTTTCTCAAACAAAATCTAGAATAAAATTCACATAAAACTATTTGTAGAGTAAGCGAGCAATGTGCATTGTGATAATAGCAGCATCAGTTGTAGTGATAGCACTACGAGTAATACAGTAGCTCTACTGCAGTAGTGCCACCAACTAAGCACGATTACTAAACTAAGCTATCAACTTGTTGCGTGCTATCTCGGTGATGAGTAGCAGCAACATTCCCAACGGAGGAGTATCTACATAATTGAATCAAATCGAAGTAGATTAATTTAGTTTGTTCGTTTGCAGGCAGTCGAAATTAGCAATTTAAATTGTGTCTACAATTTACTTGATGAATTTCGTTGAAAATTGAATGTTTCGTTTAGAAGTTTTTTTTTTGTTTTGTGATGATTGATGAACGGGTTAATGGGAGTCTGGAGGAAAAAAAGATTTTATTCAAATAGTTTATGTATTGTGATATCCAACCGCTTCCAAACTAACTAGGGTTATAAAACCACTACTCTTGCATATATTATAAATTAACTGCGACCTAGCACCTTTTACTCCACCTCTACACAAAGACCTCTCGAGCAAATCATTCTGCATATTCATATATTTTCCACATTTAATAAATTCAAACAGGATATTTTATTTAACAATAAATAATTAATATCCGCTTCATCAACGTTATCATATCTTCCGGCGCGATTCGCCAAACCGAACCAACAGACTAATATACATACATAGATTTCTGTATACGTCTATATTAATGAAAAATTTAATGCCGAAACATCAATAAAGTCAGACAAGAACCATAAATTTTTCATTTTATTATCAGTTGCTCTGAAGCATAGTATCTATAAATGTGCACTCAGATACACATAAACAATAACAGTACAGAACACTCTGAACACTTCGTGCATAGAGAAAATGTTGATTAAATTCGACCCCGTTCTCGCGTCGACCGCAACCCAATCATATTGATATTTATTAAATATTTTTTGAACGAAAATATCCTCTTAGCTTGTCGATTGACCTCTTTGTTGTTCGGGTGGCAATGTCTCCTTTCCTCTGACCACGCGCTTGATTATTCGAATTGAATCAGCAATTGGGATCGGTATTGTGAACACTAACACGAATAACAATAGCAACAATTAAATAATTATTTGATGAAAGCGCAATTAAAAATAAACATCGGATGGAAAAAGGAAAGGAATTTATTTATATGAACCGAATAATGTAGACAAAAATTATAAAGCGTGTAATTTAAATGCAATTGAGGTATTCTGATATTCAAAGGAATTTCACGACACAATAATGTAAATGTACTTAATCATGATGATAATTGATTGCTGGTGCTGATAGCGGTTGTAATTATAGAAATGATGTTGAGACTGTATAAATTTTGTGTTTTTTTGGACAAGCGATAAGGGTTCATTGACTCGATTTCAGTGTGGCAAGGGGTGGAGAAATAGGAAGTGAACATTTTGAGGCATATACATATTATACACATACATACACTAAAACCTATTGTTCACTCTCCAGTGTATGTGTTATTTGTGGCGGAATTCACGCTACATAGTCCTGCGACAAGAACAAAAAAGATCCTGCAATTAAGAAATGTAGCAACTGCGGTAACAGCCATTCTGCTAACTACATAGACTGCCCAGTACTTCAATCTTTAAAAGTAAAGATGATTTCACCTCAAAACAGTGCTCAATAGGCTCTGGATATAGCAGCCAATAGATTACTATTTGCTCGGAGCCCAGCCCAGAGCGTCGCGTAACCATAACTATTCTTGCCATGTATAGGCGGGACGCGTTTCCTATATCGGAATTTCTTCGTGAACTCAATTGCTCCCTCAAATTGATAGCTGATAAAAACGTAATATTTGTGGGCGACATCAATCTATGCTTGCTAAAAGAATGTTCGACCTTAGACGAATAGAGAATATTCAGAAACGTTTCCATGGCCGCCAGTTGAAAACTCTTTTTTTTTGTTTACCGACATCCACAGGGGAGATTACAACACAAGGATCCTGATATTGACGGTATAACGGTCAACTGTCCAAAACAAATAAAAGATATTGTTTCACCGGTTCTCACTCACATAATAAATTTAGGCTTCGAAAAAGGAGTATTTCCGGAGATTTTAAAAACTGCAGTAGTGATCCCTTTTTTTAAGAAAGGTTTTCGTACAGAACCCAATAGCTATAGGCCGATTTCTTTATTACCAACATTTTCAAAAGCTATTGAAAAAATCATGAAAAGCCAAATAATAAATTTTTTAATCAATACTAACTTCTTCTGCAGTAACCAATTTGGAATTATTGCGAAAAGATCTACTGAAGATGCTCTGTTAAGCCCCTTTTCGAATGTGTTTGAAGGTTTGAACAATAATAGATGCAATTTTCGTTGACATAGCTAAAGCCTTCGACTCGATTAACCATAATATTCTGTTGAATCGTTTATACGATGCCGACATAAGAGATATATCTCTAAACTGGTTTCGATCATACCTAACTGGGAGATACTAATGTGTACGTATCTTAGATTCTACACTCAGAAAAATTTCACCACTAAAAATTTAATACAATCAAATTTAAATCAAAAGTTGAAACACTTTTAAATAAAAAACGAATCTTATTTAAATTAAATAAGCCCCTACATTCAATAAAAATGATTCCACTTTATTATACAAATGTTATTTTCATATCATAACTTTCATCATTGAATGTAAAACAAAATATTTTGTGCTAAACAAGAGCACTTTGATACAGCGTTATTGAAATGAAGGCAGATTATTTGAATTAAAAAGAAACGTATATGACGCCAAATCATATTTGAAAATATTTGATTCATATCTATTTTTTTTATTCATGTTTACCCATTTCATATGGTGTCCCTCAGGGATCTGTACTAGGGCCTATTCTCTTCTTAGTTTACATTAATAATCTCTGCTCAGGCAAACTTGCTGGCTCTCTTACAAGTTTCACAGATGATACCGCTTTATGTTATTCGGCAGAAAATTTAACAACTATGAGGTTCCAAATGCAAAATGATTTGAATAAACTCAAATTATGGTTCACTATAAACAGAATGGCTTTGAGCATCAAAACCAAGTTTGTTCGTTTTTCACTTAGAGATAGACAAGATTATATAGGCAGATTCTTTTACAAATGCAAAAGATATCTTTTAGAAAATGATATTTGTCATGAAAACTGTATCGAAATAGATCAAGTTGATAAAATAAAATACTTAGGAGTCTCGGTTGATGAAAATCTAAACTGGAAGCACCACATTGCAGGTTTAAAAAAGTATATGAATTCGTGTTTAAGAATTTTCTATTACTTAAGATATATCTGTCCTACCTCCGTACTGCGTTTTGCCTTCTACGCTATAGTTCAGTCGAAAATGCTGTATGGCCTAGCACTTTGGGGCGGAAACTTTTTTTCTTCGATCTCTGTTGTCATCTTGCAAAAAAAAAATAATGGCAGTTAGTAGATACGAAAGGTCTTTTCTAATTTGTAATATCTTGAAGATATTGCCTCTAAGGAATTTATTTGTTTATCGTGTGTTAAGAGTTTTTTATGTTAGAGGGAGCCACATGAGAGGTCTAAAGTTTATTCGAGTGGGTTGCAAGCATGAAACCGAATTTCAGTCCCTTTTCCTAGATTGGAAGCTTACAAAAGGTATTTCAAGTTCTGCGCACCAAAATTGTTTAACTTCCTTCGCAGCTCAATATCATCTATAGATAACGTGAATCAATTTCTTAAACATTTAAAATTTTGGCTATTCTCTATGCAAGATATTGAATCATTTTTTCTGAGTACTGTAGTGGGACAAGCTTGATATACTTTTTTTAAACGTAATATAGAAGCCAGTAAAATTTTTAAATCGAGTAAGATTTTTGAAATTAAATCGAGTAAGGTAACCTCAACACAGCATTAGGATGTACCTATCCATGTGCATAACTAATATTAATTGAATATTGGATGTACTAACTATTTAGTGAATTAGTTTATTTAGTCATAGCTGTAACATTAACCGAAATTAAGTTATTATTCACTATTTTATTGTACTTATTATGCATTATGGAAATAAATTTATCCTTATTATTATTAATATGAATCGATTTATGACGACGATGGGAAATATGACGCAAGAGCTGCTCAAAAAACTAAAACATTTTACTGCAATTTCTCTTCAACAGCAAATGAATACATTCAGGATCGCCCTCTGGAATGCGAATGACATATTTGTTTGGCTTTTTTTATATCATGTCACGGCATCGATGTGTTCCTTATATCGGAAACCCACCTAACGGAAAATAATAATTTTCACATTACAGGATACATCTTCTACGACACCAAATACCCAGATAGCAAGGCTAGAGGCGGGTCCGCAATACGCATTAAAAACCATCTGCTCCATCATTGTTTAGAAGAACCTAGCGAAGACTATATCCAAGCAACATCAATTTGTCTACGCGAGCATTCGAGTGAAATTGTAATTTCGTCCATCTAGTGCGCTCCGATTCACAATATATCAAAAGAAATATTCGAAAGCTTTTCCTCATCGCTGGAAACTAAATTCATCGTGAGTGGCGACTTTAGCACAAAACAAACGTTTTGGGGGGTCTCGACTCATTACTCTTAGGGCCGAAGCACTTTTCGAAACACTACTAACCAATGACTTGAGACATATTTCAACTGGCTAGCCAACATATTGATTGTCGGACATTGACAAAATTCCGGACCTTATTGACTTCGCAATCTTAAAGGGAATACCTCCGAACTCCGTTAAATCAGAAGCAATTTTCGATTTGTCATCAGATCACTCTCCTGTCATCATTACTCTAGACATGGCACCCCACTTCGCATGCGGTAAGCGTATATACTCGAATAAAACCAACTGGAATACATTCAGACGATACCTTATCAGCTCATTATTTCTAAGAGCACCACTCAAATCACCGAAAGAAATCAATTCTGCGGTTATCTTTTTTAACCAGCATGTCTTGGAAGCATTCGACATAGCAACACCTAAAATCAATTTGCGTTTCTCAGCTCGGAAAATAACTTACTTTTCATCAATCACAATCTTCGTACAGGAAAAAAGACAGGCACAAAGAAAGTGGCAGCTGCACAGATCACCCCAAACTAAAGCATGACTTGACAAAGTTTTTAGGGAGCTCAAGCTCGCACTTGCGAAGGACAATCAGCTAAAGTTTCACTCGTTCTCGGAGAACCTCGCTCACACTAAAAATGCCGACTAAGCGCTACGAAAAGCGGTCAAGAAAATTAAGAAGCCTACCATCAGGAAGCGCCACTAAGAACTGCCAACGGACAATGGGCCAGAAGTGACGCAAAGATAGTCATCATCTTCGCAGGTCACCTAGAACAGGTTTTTACACCTTTCACCACGGCAACATGCAACTTTCCACCTATTATCAGTGCTCAGGACTCACAACCAATCAAAACTTCGGCTAAGGAGGTGCAAAATATTACTATCCAAGAAACCTCCGCAAAAAATCTCCGGGTATTGATCTTATCACTAACGCTATGCTCAAACAGTTGCCACCAGCGATGCCAATTTAGCTATTTTGTAGCTAGATTTAGCTACAAAAAAACCGGTTTTCCTATGTGATTTCTCAAATCTAGCTACAAAAGCTCTAAAAGCTTTCAAAAAGTTGACATCACTGGTTGCCACCGATCGCTTTCTCTTGGCTGTCTAGTCTCTTCAACGTTATTTTTGGATATTTCCCTGAAGCTTGGAAAACAGACGAGATCATAATGATCCTCAAGCTTGGTAAAAGCTCTTCCCAAGTGAAGTCATACAGACCTATTAGTCTTTTGTCCTGCGTCTCCAAAGTTAAGTCCTGCTGAGAAATCCACTTCCAATACTTGAAGATGCAAGGAAAATTCCAGAGCACCAATTCGGATTTCGAAGATATCACACAACCATCCAATAGATCCATCGAATCACATTAGATATCAAAATAGCATTGGAAGATAAGAAGTATTGCTCAGCAGTCTTTTTAGACGTAACTCAAGCTTTCGACAAAGTTTGGCATGAAGATTTGACCTTCAAAATCAAATCAGTGCTTTCGAAAAGCTTCCATTAAATACTCTCCTCTTACCTAACCGACCGCACATTCTAGGTTAGATACAAAAGCTATACTACCATAAAATATCGAGCGCATGCTGGTGTACCTCAAGGAAGTATCTTGGAATCTGTACTCTACACAATCTTCACATTTGATCTCCCAATAAGTGATAAAAGCGACAGCCAGTTTTGCAAATGATGTTGCCACTCTATGTACTGATTCAGAAACAGTTATGGCATCCCAAACACTGCAAACCCACATCTCACTTCTTGAAGAATGGCTATTGAAATAAATAAGGAATCAAAATGAACGAAACCAAATGCGTCCACGTTGCGTTCACATTGCTAAAACTAACCTGTCCTCAAGTATATTTAAAAAATCTACCAATACCTCAAAGCAACGAAGTGAAGTATCTCGGAATGCACCTTGATAGGAGGTTCACCTGGAAACGGCATGTCAAAACGAAAAATCAGCAACTGACGCTCAAGTTCAATAATTTGAAATTGATGCTCAATAGAATGTCAAAACTTTCTCCCGACTCTAAAGTGCTCGTTTACAAGTCTGTTTTGAAGCCAATCTAGACCTATGGCTTACAACTTTGAGGAGCAGCCCGCCCATCAAACATCAATATTATTCAGAGGACCCAATCAAAAATCCTTAGATCTACCACCGGAGCCCCGTGGTAATTCCGTAACGCTTATCTCCACAAGGACCTGCTTACCGAGGCTATTGCAGAGCATATTAAGAACCTCAGAGGAAAATATATTGCAACTCTTGCTCATCATCGAAACAAGTTAGCCAAAAGAATATTAGCCCATCGCAAATTCCAGCGACTGAAAAGTACTGACCCATTAGATATTCCATCTCCAACGTCAAACAAACTTTGTTTGGCCACTGCCTTTGGTTAAAAATCTCTTGTAACTCTAGAAAACTAGTGTGTATTGTATCTCTAGAAAACTAATCTTGACTTGATCTCTAGAAAACTAATCTGTTTTAATGTAGCTTGCGTTCAGCATGTACACGTCTTCAACTGTGAAGGGTGCACATCATTTCGTCAGGTTTATGCCAAAACCATGAATGTGCTAAAATGCTATTTTGAGTAAAATCAATATGAAAATTTGACATAATATTATAAATCAGTTTTAAAATATAAGAACCATTTTTATTTGAATTAAGGAAGATAATATTCTAATACTATTCCGTTACACTAAAACAATGAATCTGTACATTCATGATTTTGGCGTAACGCATTTTGCAAATACTTAGTTTTTAGGTGATTCATAAAATTGAAATTTTGACTTTGTGTAGGCATAAAATGGCAAATTCTTTATATAAGAATTCTGCGTATAATGACATGAAAAACTGAAAATCACCAAAAAAGCACATTCATGGATTTGGCGTACACCCGACGATTGATCATAGTATGTAATATTCTAAAACAAACTGAAGCTTCTTGTACGAAGTTAACAGTTAATAAAGTTACTATAAAACAAACTTTATATATATTACATCACATTACCAAATTAAGTATTCTGCTCAAAAATTAAACTGTATCTATTATACAAAGCTTTTGATTCTTTTTTATTTTGCTATATGGTTCTCTTTTTTACAATGAACCTAAATAACATTACACTTTATACCTCCCGTTCTAAATCTTATTTTGATCAGCTTAAAATAATTCATATCGTTTATTACTGCAGATTTTAGCTATAAAAAGAATCAGTTCAAGCGAATAAAATGCATCTCGTTCTGTCGCTAATTTAAATACCACGAAAATAAAACTCATCATATGCATCTATGCAAATCTCGAATATCTTTGCGCATTTAAATCTTTTTATGGACCATGCATTATACGAATCATTTTGACTAATTCACATCAACCAAATTTCTTATATGTCACTGGATATAAATATCTTATTTGCGTTTAAATTCTTTTCTCAATCAAATTATCTTCTCCTTGCCAAATATCTTTTATTGTATCTATTTTTTCGTAGCTCGAAATCCTCTTGTCTGGCTTGTTGTCGTCGAAATTTCAGCGATTTGACTCACACCGTAATCTTCTCATTGTTTTATGGAATCTCTGTTGAAAATTTTTACAATTCTGTTTGAATAAGAATCAACGTCCATTGTTTTGTTGTGAAAACTAATCCCTTATTGTCCCCAATTCTATTTTCGTTCACTTTATTATTGAGTTGATTCGCTTAAGGCATAAACAAATACATGATGTTGAAATTCAAGCGCCGGCTCTGATGCTGTCAAAAATGAAAGCCTTTTACCGTTGCCTGGTTATTACGTGCTCAGCGATAGCTAACTAGTAGATACGAAGGAAATTTCGCCAGACTACTTACCGCCCGCTCTCCAGTGAAATATTAATTGCATAATTATAGTTTAATACCCTAGTCTTGATAACGGAGCTCTTTGAAGGGTAACTGTGGAAACGCAAGACGTTCAGGGGGAGGCTTTTCATTTTTGCTGTTGTTTCGCCTACTGCGATAGATGGGAAAACAGCAAGTAGTAAAGGCAGTAGTAGTAGATATTTTCGGTGAATGGAGAAGGGATTTATATCAATGACAATGAACTGAAAACGGTAATTAACAACGAAGGATTTATGAAGCGAACAGCTCAGGACGAAGGATTTTCGTGAGAAGATACATGCATGACAGACAGATTATGTAGATATAGCTATAGCTAGCATGTTCGCATGCGGCAGAGATAATTGGAACAGTGTAATGGCCCCTTAATTGGCATGGATTGATTGAAGATGGAACAAGAGAAAGTTTGAGAATATGGCACGTGCCTTATTTGTTTGGATCCGTAATGTACCTGAATGATCGATTTTTCGATAATACATATTTGATGTAGCTTGCTTTCAGTGTCTAATTTATTTTCGGCAATCGTTTTGTTTTAATGATTGTTTTCATGTAATTGAATTTTAGATTGAGTAGATGAATCGTAAATGAATTCTTCGGGGGTGGATAAAGCTTTTTCTGTTTTCATCTCGTTTTGTTTTTTTGTGATTCTGTTGTGTATTATTAAGTAGAACGTAATTATGACAAAGAAATTTATTATTGTTATGACGAAAATTATTGTTATCAAATTAATGTCGGCACAGTGAACTGCGATTGGAAAGGTCAGCATGGAGCAACGAAAGAGGACATGTGATTGAAAGTGTTTTATTCAGTTTAAGTTAGCCTTCGTTTGGTTCTCGATTAATTTTAAGGATGTGATCCCGAAAAGCGAAACAGTGGTGATCTTTACAAAAATGACGAAAATATAGGAGTAAATGTCATGCAGTCAGATCAAATTGAAAGACAGTAAAGTAAATGACAATAAAAAAGACGTAAAGATTTCTCGAATTGACATTGTTTTAGTGAATATAGGGAACTTTAGTTGAACAAACCTCTCGTGCAAAAATTACGTCATAAAATTAATGAGCTAGATTTGGCTGAGTTAAAGGTGCTAATAAAGTGAAAAATGGGTTTGAAAAAATGAAAAAGGAGCTAAAAAGTGAAAAAGTACTTCTCAAAGTGGTAGAGTAAAATTAAGGGCCCGCTTAACCGACGGGATAGTATCCGAAGTACTATAGAATATTTGAAGTACTTCGAATATAGTACATTGTGAGAAAGCCGACTTACGATGGGTGATCCAAAAGTAGTGATAATCGGTTATTTCCAGTTTGCATAATATTTAAAAAAAAAATTACTACCTCATACCCCTACTAAGTCAGCATAAAACACATATAAATGGGCCACGATTCCAGGGAGGTACATTCATTTGAATACGAACCGTCGAAGAGAGAACATCAAAATGGAGAAAAACGAAACTAGAACTGTCAATAAGTACTTATGTTTGAAAAAAAATGTCTACCAAAAAAATAGACAGCGACTTGATGGTAACATTAAGAGACTCTACCGTTGCACGCTGGGCCAAGGAGTTTAAACTGGGAAGAACATCCACTGAAAATGAACACCGCGAAGGACGTCCATGCATGCCCCTCACTGAAGACAACGTGAACAAAATTCGAAGATTTCGTTTTGGCGGATCAAAGAGTGACAATCAGGCATATAGCTGAGGTCACAGGGTGGTCAGAGGATTCAAAGAATCGTTGCCAAGGAATTCCATCCGAAGAAGGTATCTGCGCATTGGGTACCGACAATGTTAGCCGAAGACCAAAAGAAGAAACGAGTCGACATTTTCGTCGACAGAAGTTTTTGCCATGTTTCGTAGCCATGGAAGAAACATGGATCCACCATTTTAATCCAGAAACCAAACAGCCATCGATGATCTGGAAGCGACCCTCATTATTTTATAGTTATTGACACTGCTTCAACAAGTTCGATACTACGACTAGACCTGGTGAAAATCATCCACTGTGCGGGAACTGAAAATTCTCACGAACTGCCAGGGGAGAAACTAAATCCGTCTACGAAGTGATCAATTGCAAAATTCGATTAGAGAATTTATTGTTCAAACATCGGTTTCTGGTTGCTCACATCACGGACAATTGCATTATATGAATGAATTTTTCGACCAACGATTCTTGAAATGGTTAAACGTGGAAATCATTATGGAAGACACCAGTAATTAGGCTACTAAGTCAAAAGTAATAGTAAGCGCTGACACTGGCGTACCGATGTCCTCCGAGAACATCATATGGACCAGAATTGATGATGATTCAGGGAACCACCGATCTACCTTAATCGAGCCAGTAAAAACACCGACACTGCATCCTGATTTTAGCGCGAAGTTTAGTAAGAGCTAACAAGGATGATTAGGTACCAGTCACGGTATTCAACACAGCAGACTCTGTCTTAGGATTCAAAACAGAAGATTTTATTTGAAGCTGGCAGCTTTTTCCCATTGCAACATCTTTGGAAACGGTATGTGATCAAACGAGAAAAAACCGATAGGTACACAAATCTCGTGGGCTGGCTGTAGCTAGCCTGTACCACAGTTTAGCAAGATACTACCATAGCTTTTTAAGCAAGCTTTCGACATGATCACCGATCAGTGACATATTTTAGACAGGCAAAGAACGAAAATGGTGATTCAACTCATAGCTACACCAGACATCAAGCCCGTCCTACAAGCATTACGGCGCGTGGCATTGGCAAAACAAAAAAAAATAAGCCAAATGATTGGTGATATGGAAAAACAGAGTCATTAAGCCATCTGCTAGTCCGCGAACATTGTCTACCGTCCTTGGGGAAAAAAGAAAGGGGGCACTCACTTTTGCGTCGACTATAGACAACTTAATGATGTCATCAAGCTGCCCGCTTCGAAAATATAAGGTACATCTAGTTTGGCGCGAAGCAGTTTTCAACGTTAGATCTGACAGATGTTTGAACACTGCAATACTCTAGCAACTTTGGGTCTTGCGAGGGTTAAGCTGAAAAAGACGCTTGGTATACCTGGACATCATCGCTATAGGAAAAAGAGCATAAAGCAAAAGGCAAACAAGTACTAAGAAGTATTCCCGAGGTTTCAAGGACAAAATTTGATAATGTCTCGAAAAACGCACCCTCTTTGCAGCTGAAGTAAAATACTAAAACAGGCCCTGAAGAGATAGAAGCTGCTAAAAATTGGCCCGTTCGAAATGACAAACATCAGCTACGGATTTTTCTTGATTTGGCCACCTATTATCTTTGACTCGGCAAGGACTTCGCCAGAATAGCCTCATAACTACACCAGCTGACCGAGAAGAAACATCTCTTTGCGTGTGATGAGCAATGTCAGGCGGCCTTTGAGACAATGAAAAGAGCTGTGCACTTGTACTGGCATATCCAAAGCACAGGAAAATGTTGATTGTTGACATCAACGCGAGCAACAACGGAATTGGAGCATTACTCTGTCAGCAAATTGATGATAAAGGAAAAGTCAAATCATAATTAGCCGAGCTATCTCTGAAAGTTAAAACCTGAAAAGAGCATTTCGGATGATAATTTGTTCGTCGAATTGACTATGAACCACTGAGATGGTTGCATCACTTTCAAAATCCCAACGATCGAGTTGCTGAAATCGATAGAATCGATAGAATCGATAGGATCGACTACAAAATGAGGTATCGGGAAAGAAATACAGGGGAACGCTGATTCTTTGTCTTGCATCCCCTGTCAATTGCCACCTTTTCAACGAAAAGAAGCCAAGTGCTAATGTTCGATTGATGATGACTGAAACCGCCGAAGGATGGTCACAGGAAGCAATCCGAGACCATTGCTGATATGAAAGAAGTGTACAGAATGCCATGAAAGGCTGGATATATGGAAGTATGGTGCACTCATCAAATAGTCTAATGAAACTCTCTGCAGGTCGAAAGTAGAGTGCTGAACCGAAGATGGGGAACGGCAAACGGTGCATAATGGAGGATATAAATTGTTCTTCCCACAAACCGAATCAAGAAATACTAAAAGAAATGGACCAATGAACGTCAAGATGTCACCTGGGAGTAAACAAGACCGTAGCAAATATGAATGAAAAATTATGTTGGCTACCCGGTCGAGATGACATAAAGGATTGGACAGGATTGGACACGAAAGGTAAGGTCCAAAGCGAAGAGCTAGAAGATAGATGCAAACGTCTATCAGTTCGAAGGAATAGGCTTGAACACTGCAGGATCAATTTTAGAAGCCGAGTCGAGAAATCGATGGAATCTAATGATGGCGGACTACTTCAGTAAATGGCCAGATTGTAACCGATTCCAAACCAGGTGGTAACTACAGTAGCTTAACAGATTGCTTTGCATTGGGTCAGTAAGTATGGCGTACTGTGAGCTGCATTCGAACTCGGGTCGAAATATTGAGCCACAAGTTTTCGGTTAAATGTCTAAACTGTTGAGAATACGAAAAACGAAAACAATGCTGCTTCACCCACTAGCAGGATGGTTGAACGAATAAACGATACGGTGAATAAGCGTTTGGCCAAAGTGGTGGTTGATGAGAACCAAAGGAACTAAAACTGTCACCTTCCGCCTTTTCTTTCAGCTGAAACCCCAGCTAGAGTCATCTTCGGAAACACAATCCGTCTATCAACCAAACTGAGCAGCCTCAGACGATTTCGGTGTACGTAAGCGAACTAAGGCAACAGTTGACGCAAATACACTTGATCGTGCGAAAAAGACACGAGGTCACCACCGAACGCATGCAAACAAGGTACAACTTAAGATCTAACTCAGCAGGATTCTAGCTTGGTCTGGTTGTGCAACCCACGACTTTGAAAGGGCCGTTCGCGAAAACTAAAACGTAATTGAGAAGGACCGCATAAAATAATTTGCTGAAAAGTGCAACCATATCCGGCTTATAGGTTTCGTGTAACGGCATACGATTAAGTTTTTCCCGGATGGCAAACCATTTCCGGTTTTTCCCGCCGCCGTGATGACACGACACATGAATAGGTTTTTCTCGAGCAGTATACAGTCGCGAATTATTAATGTTGCTTGGATAATTTTTTAAACGCAAAAATAATTATAAATGTGAGTGATTTCGAACTTATAGTTATGTTGTCTTTGATTGAAAACGAACAAGATAGGAAAAACAATTGCAGCGTAGATTTTTAGTTCACCCATTAAATAAATCGGTGGACACTTGCCATATACATCGTCTTTTCTCCACTTACAAAATTAATATCTCTGCATCCAGCATTGTAGCAACCAAAAATAATTTTCAATTATTTTTATTACGTACCATGCAGCTACTACTCTGATGAATCGAATTTTAACAAACCGTGCCGGAAAACCCAATCGTATGTCGCACTACATTGAATTCAATGAGTTTCGAATTCTTTTGGTCGCAAATCCGTCGAGCCAGCCATTGCCGAACCGGGCATTACCACGGTTGCTTTCAGGCTCTGAAACCGATTCGGTTTTAACCTGAACGTATGTCGCAGCTAACTTAATCACTTGAGTTCCATTTGGCGCGGAAAAAGCCGCGAGGGAAAAACCTAATCGCATGTTATTGCACCAAAAATCTCAAAAAATTCGTCATGAATTATAACTGCTTTCTGCCCTGGTCAATAAAAAAAATCGAAATGAATTTTACTTTGACCTAGATTTTTAATAACATCTTAGTTAGTGGGGCAGAGTTCTGAGCTGGAACCTGCAACTGGGTTGGAATCGACGGTCTTTAAGTCTTCAATACAAAGGCATGCCACAAGATAGATCTACGAGTCATATTATGTGCAGATACATTTGGATCAATCAAAAGTTAAGTTGTATTTCTTTTATGAGAACCCTCTTTTTAAAAGAAAGAAAAAGCTGGACATGGCGTAGATCCAGTGTAATTTATTTGCAAGAAGAAAGAGGATGATCTTCATGCAAAAGTTTTTGCAGATAACTTAACGATAACTTGAAGAATAAGGACTATTTTTTATTACATCTAATTGGAATCTGATAACCTCTGTTCCTTAAGGCGGTCGTCAGTGTGTCAGATAATCAAAATCGATTTTATTTTTTTTTTCATAAATAACATCTAAAACATGTATAGAAGACTTGGGTAAAACAATTTTTCGAAATTTGAAGCCGTTGAAAAGTTACAGCCGTAAACCGTAGGAGTACCGTAGGAGGTTTACCTAAACCGTACGAGGTATGCGCTAACTTTCACATCGAATATTCTCGAGCCTAGCTCCTTACCTGGTTCTTTTGTGTAACTAAATTGTACTAATTGTCAACTAACGGGTACCCAGAACTGTTCACAAACTCAATAATCTGAACTTTCGCTCCGAAGCATCAAAAAATGCACAAAGTTTGTTTGAATGTTATTAAAAATGATATACAATTTATAAATTATTTTATATTAATGGTTTGTCAAAAAAAAATTCCCCAAAAAAGCATTAAAAAACGGCCTTCACACTAGACGACCGCCTTAAATTGAACTTGTTCATTCTATGCATCTAAAAAATGGTCGAATCTGATCTGCTCTTTGAAAACATCCAAGAAAACGAGAAAGTGGGATTGCCTTATCAAATTTCATGATTTCATAAAGTAAAAATTCTAGTCCAGAAAGTAATCTCACCTTCCAACCTACGTAGAATCTTTTAAATATCTTTCAACGCCTCCTTTCCAAATTTTCTTTTCAAGGGCTTAATAAAAATTGTATGTGAATCCCCCCAACTACTTAAATTAGACATACGAGTAGAAAAATTAGTATTTAAAAATAGACTTTTCATATCATGTCGGGATGAGATTACAATCACATGTCTATCGTAGGAGTTCGCCTATGGGAGGGAAGATAAAATAAATGAAGAAATTGAACGATACGCACAATATATATAGATGCAACTAAACCATGATATAAACATTTCAAAAAAAATCGAGCGTTGTTAGTGACTCCTAAGAAAATCATGAACATGTAATGCCTAGTTTACACTAAACATATTGCTACACATCTGAGTACTTATTTTTATATATTCGCCCGTCATGCTGGGAAATTAAATTTCTTTGAAGACAAATCGAGTGTTCCTCTGGTGCAGTGTTGTGACGTTTCCGTGGCCGAAATTCCCTCACAAATACTCGTTTTTCCCACAGAGCAGTCGCGAATTCCCACGGTTTCTCCCACGGACAATATGTTAGCTATTCACCACAGTTTTATACTTATTTAACAATATCGCGCAAATGCCAATACTTATAAGAAAAAATAACAGCCGTTTCATATATTTTATACACATATATTTGATTTATTACAGCGAAGAAAAAAAAACACATTCATTTCATGAAAAAATCATTTCATTTTTAAACTAATCAAATAGATTTTGTGCATTGTGCAAATTGAAATGTTTGTCAGAAGGCTCGAAATCAATGCAGGTAACAGGTCTAGACTGGAAATTTGAGCGAATGCAAGAAACTGCGGTCAAAGTTGCTGCTAGAATGGTAGACACTGAAGAAGAAGGCGGATTATCTTCGAAATATCAATATCTGTCAAGGAATTGAAATAAATCAGCTTCTAAAGGAAGAAAATTAATTTTGATATTTAGTCTTGATTCAATTTCTAGTCCTGTGACTTAAATTTTTTGTTGAAAATCGCTAATCGGATGTCTTGAAAAGCGATTCTTATTCATTTCATCCCAGGTTTTAACTGAAATATAAGAATACATGAAGAAATGTCAATTTTGCTTGCATTGTTTAAATTCTTTCTCAAATATAATTGGTGGAAATTTGACGAAAGTGTTTCATTTATCCATTTCTACCACAATTTTGTTCTACGAGCAGCACTTTTTCCCTTTTCCCTTTTTTATGTTTTGGAGGGCGAAAATTCCCATAAAAAGAGAAAATTCCCACAATATCACAACACTGCTCTGGTGTAAACAAGGGATAAATGTGGAGTACATTGTGGGCTATTGAATTCAGCTGAAGTTATATATGTATACTATCTAGTATAGAAATTGGTGTGAGTTCTCCAGACTTGAGTAGCTAGTCCATCATTTTTCAGGCCCTTAGTCCTTGAATTTTCGAACTTCGGTGTTGTACCTTAAGTACATATCTTTGATATGTGATTTATGTGGTGGGACCATGTTCAAGTGGTGGAATCAAATCCAGGCGATACCTAACAGCGAAAATTTTAGAAGATATTCAAGAGCGATGGTTATACTTTGCAAGAAAAATAGAAGATTCTCAATATTTTTCATTGTTTAAAACTGAATTTTTCTTTATACACGTACTACACACAGTATGAAATTTTAATAGTAACAAAGTGCATAATTTGTTTATTTTATTTGTTACACATGATTTCTGATTTCCGATAAAAAAATTTAATGTTTTCCGACATTACTCAAGCGATACGTGTTTGTTATCGTCAAGTGCTAAATGCTGTTTCGTTCCGTTGCAATTGAAGCTGCCGTAACTGATTTCATGTTGAAGTGTGAACAGATATCGGGCTTGCACTCTCTATTTGCGTTTTTGGTTAATTTTTACTGATTTGATATTTAATTTAGCCTACGAAATTATTCAATTCGCCAGACAATTTTTGAAGTTGGAAAAAATTACAATTTAATGCTCCTTCATTTTTATCTGAGATTTTCTATCACACTTTAATAACACTACCCTCAGTTTAATACAGAAAAAAACTCGAAAGATTAATATCAACGAGGTCAAATTTGTCTCGTGTTTATCTGTTGCGAGAGATGTTTTAAGCACTCCGGGATTAAGCAACAGTTGGCTTTATCACCCCACCAGCCTGGTTGGCGTCCATGGGTTGTCGTGTCGTGTGTGGCGCTGTATTCAAGAAAAAAGCCACATTCATTTGCCACACGTTTCGCCCTGACTTGGCCGGGCTCTTTCATGCTTCCTCTCTCATTTTTTTCTGTTTTCTTCTACTATAGAGACTTTCATATCTATGTCTATTATTCGCATCCTCCTGAAATCCTATCCTTATTCTTTCTGGCTGACAGAACTTTACCCTCTCATCGTCTTCATCAACAGTCGGAGCGGTACTGGGAACAAAATTTGTTGAAAGCAACGAATGGAAAGGAATGTCGTTGTTGTCGGTAGGTTAGTTGATAAAATGAACTTAAAGGTATGTGTCCCTTGTATGAGAAAAATGAAGAATATAAAGTGAAAAAATAAGCACTTGTTATTTTCATTCACTTTTCTTTCTAACTAACATACATACCGTTTTCTTCTGCTACTGGATCTCCTGCTGGTCGCAGGCTTTATGATTTCATTTAGTGACTACTTTCGAGGCTATTGCTTGAGCCTTCCAATTCTATTTTCTCATGGCCACCTCCTACAAAACTAAAGCAACGACACGATGCTGAAGAATGAGGAAATAATAATGGTACAAGTATCACTTTACAAAATTTAGGTTAAGCTTGAATTCTCACCAGCTACAGCACCAACATTCTATGAAGACGATGTATTGTTTTTCATTTCGTTCGGCCAAGTATAGCAGCGTGCATGTGGTGGATAAGAAAATATGTGAAGATGGAAATGGAAAATGCTTTTTTGTTGAAGAAATCCCGTAAAATCCTTCATGCATGGACTGTGTGTGTGTGGGAACACCCGGTTTAGTGACCTTTCAACGAGCCAGAAAGGCTCAGCAAAGCATGAAATTTTTCATGGTTCGAGAAACAAGAAAGAATCGGCGAATAATTAAAATTAAGAGGAAATTATAGAAGGAGAAGAAGGTATGGGCAAGGAATGTGATTGAAGATTGTAAGGGACCTATTTGCGATGATGTTTTCACTATTGTTTGGATATGGAGGATTTTTTGTTTTGATTTCTGGTCAATTTACTAGTTCAAGGAGCTTTGAACGGAAAATTTATGATAATACTAACCGTATTTTTTATAGGATTATTATATTCGATACTTGTTTTATTATAAAAACATGTACCAATCAGCTGAAGCAATTAATTTTGAACAACAGGTAATCGTGATTCAAATTTATTTAAATGATTTATATTAATAAATTATGTTCTCTTTGAATTGCTTTTACAGGAAGCTAATGGCTGTTTTATCTAATTCTAGGTACCTAGACTACATGTGTCATAATTTTCAGCTATATCTAGCCCAACTATCGAAGGGGCAGGAACTATTCGTGCTATATGACAACATAAACCAATTCACTAGTTCTTTCCCATCTAGCCTAAATGCTCTGTTTACAAATGCGTCCATGCATCCACCAGTTTAAACCGGAATTTTAGAAGGCAGGAGTGAAGTGGAAGAGGGCAGCCAGGTTGATTGGTATTTCCATTTCACTTCCGCCTTCTAAAATGTCGATTTAAACTGATGGACGCATAATTAAAAGTCGTACTTTGGATTTGTCAAGCACTTATAAACTGAAATGGAATATTCAAACTAACAAAAAGGCTAACTTTATTCATTGATTGTTCACAACCCTTAAAAACCTATTAAAACCTATTCGCGAATTACCTGAGAATCCATTCTTGCAGCTTCTATGCAGCTTTGTGATAACGTAGGGGAAAGTAGGGTGAAATATTTTCTTTTAGTTCCTTTTCCTCAAAATGCACATTTTTAAAAAGTGTTGTTATCAGTGGTATCGAAGATTGACAAGGTAAAATGGGACTCTCTACAGATTAAGCTCTACCAAATTTTGTTATAAGCTAAACAAAAATTATGAGCTGTTTTTTTTTAAAGAAGTCCATTGGAAACCTGCAGCATTGCAGAGCAGCTGATGAGCTTCTCACGCAGTTCGTCTGCGAAAGAAGGTCAGATCGTCCTGATCAGTGAGCCTTACAGGAGGAGGAACTCGCCTACTTGGTTTTCGAACACCACAGAGTACGCGGCGATCTGGGTCGCTGACGCTTTCAGCGTAAGTATTGGTGGTGGCGGCTAAGGTGAAGCTTACGTATGGTGGAAATGCGGAGAGACAACTTTCGTGAGCTGTTACTTTTCGCCAAATAACTCAATGCAGAAACTCGGAGATAAGCTCAGTTCACTGGAGGACACTCTCCGTAACATCGATGGCCTTGTTAAAGTAGGGGGCGACTTCAATGCTAAGACTTTAGAGTGGTGTATGCCCACCGAAAACACTCGAGGGCCGCGTATTGTACAGATCGTGTCGAGATTGAACTTGTTGGTGCTAAACACGAGCTCTACGCCAACATACCGAACGCCCAGCGTTGGCGAATCTATTCCCGATATCACCATGGCTTCGGAAGGGCTGGACTCGTGAGTGATTGGACGATGATGGACGACTATACAGGTAGTGACCATAATTATATCACCATCTACATCGTTGTGAGCAGACACAGGCAACACCACTCATTTTGGAAAACGTTCGGTTGGAACGCAGTCAGGCTAAACAGGAAGTGAGATAGTGACGTCGATTAACCTGAGCCTGGAGGAAGAAGCTTCACCCATTAGAGCCTCAGTGGCTCGTGAAGCATTCGAAGCTACTGTCTCTAGCACTATGGGTCTGATTCGCAGAGCATGCGATGCTTCAATGCCCCGACGGCAACTCTTCCGTGGAAGGAGGCAGGCTTACTGGTAGGACGATGAAATCGCTGAACTGCAATGCATCGCTTTAGCCTGCAAGAGAAGAGAACGAAAAGAAGCAAACCGTTATATAATTGATTTGTGTTATATTTCTTCTTTTAATTATTTTCTGTTAATGAATTGTTATTTTTCCTTATAAATTGCGCTATTTTAGGCTTAGGTTTTTGCATTAATTTTCTACAGACAACGGTTTCGAGCCCGATATGGTGAATTTTTAATGTTGTTGGGGAGTTAGGAAACGTAAGCTCAGAAATGAATATGAGTTTAAGAATATATACAATTTTTCACATGTAAAGATATTGCAAAACAGTAGATATAACATTATCTTTCAGGGCAAGAATAACGTCATATCTACATATTTGAAATTTTCCTTTATAATATTTTGCTATATCATAAAATCTATTTACTTTCTTTATTCCCCTTTCGCTTATAATTTGACATGAGCCAGTTCATCATAAAATAAAAATCTTTATTTTCAGAAGCGAAATTTAAACGCCGCGAAAGTAATGATAGTTGTTCTCTTTGTTTCGAACCTGAGGTCGAGGCAAATTTTAAATTTAACTAATAGTATTTTTCATTTATTCTATTTGGATGAATATTGCTAAATTAAAGAATGTGGAATTTATCTCAAGGATATTTTCTGCTTTTTTTATCCAGTAGTTGTAGTAAACTCCAGATTTTGCCGTACTTTTCGTAATTTTTTTAGAAATTCTATCATCTATGTGATTATTCTTGGGAATAATGAGATAATTTATCTAAACGTGCATTTACATTTTATTGTGGTGGATATTCGCGAGAAAAATATGCATATAAACAATATCCACCCCCTATATTCAGCGAGTAATACAACTCAACCAAACCAACCAAAGACCTAATTCAATAAAGAAACTAAATTATCCAATATATTACTTTCGATTCGATTTCGATACATCGAATATTTCGATTTTTACATTTCGATATATCGCACATTATTAATATAGAGTTTCGATTTATCATATCGCAAAAAATATCGATATATTTTTTACATGAACATCTCTATTCCAGTGACGTTGCAGCCCTAGAACGTATCGTCGGCTCGCTGTTTCCGGCGCATCCGCCAAAGGCGGATGGTAGCATTATTGGTAATGGGGGAATGTTCCTCTATTTACAAAAGAGGAGCTGATCGCCGCGGTGTCTGGGGTGAAAAATAGGAAGGCCCCGTGCTTTAATGGAGTGCCAGTCGAAGCACTTAAAGTTGGAGTGGAGTGTCAACCGCGACTTCTACTGGATTTATATAATACATGTTTAGCGGCGGGGGTCTTCCCATCGCGATGGAAGGTTGCTCGATTGGCGCTCATCGATAAAGCAAAGGGAGATTGGGACAATCCGTCCGCGTACTGTCCGCTTCGCACACTAGACACGGCGCGGAAGCTCCTCGAGCGGTTGCTGAAGCCACGGCAGCTGTCAGCATGGCTTTCGAAAAGGGCTATCAGCTGTTGATACCATCTCAGCAGTGATTGGGGCGGTAGCATAAGCGAGGAAGGCATGCCACAGCGCCTGGCCGGTTGTTCTGCTGGTGACGCTAGATGTCGAAAATTCCTTCTAATCGGCGAGATGGACAGGTGTGCTCTGTGCCCTCAAGCATAGCTACCGCATTCCTGATTACCTGTTGGTCATGATGCGGGACTATCTAAGGAACCGATCGCTGTTGTTCGATATCGACGAAGGTGTTCGGAGGAGCCTTGTCACCTCAGGGGCAGCACAGGGGTCTATCCTCGGACCTAACCTCTGGAATATCGTTTACGATGGACTGCTGCGGCTGGAAATACCAACGGATGTGTTCTCGTGGGTTAGGTTGACAAAGTGGCAAAAGTAATCACCTCTAGAACTGCCGAGTTTGCCAATTCAGACTTAATCAAGTCATGAGAAGGATGGAATAGTGGATGGCCGACCATAGCATGAAGCTGGCACTATCGAAGACAGAGATCGTCATGCTGACACAACGGAGGATATCGACTGTCATTTCGATGACAGTGGTTCAGATCAGATTCAGACCAGTAAGGTATCTGGGAGTCACTGAGCAATAAGGACCACATCCGTAAGATGTGACAAGGCTCTGAGAGCTGGTAGTATCGGCACTAATCCCAATAGATCTGCTTGCGCGAGAGCACAAAGAAGAGTATCTCACACGCTCTGAGCCGAACAGAGCATGGGCTCTAGCGCACGCACGTTCGCGAACACTACAACTTTGACAACAACGTTGGAGTGCAAACAACAAACGTGACTGGACGGCGAGAATGATAAGTCTTCTGGGCATTTGGGTCAGCCGTGGTCACGGAGAGGTTAACTTTTACCCGTGCCAATTCTTAACGGGGCATAGTTACCTTAGAAAGTATCTTAACAGAATGGGTAAGATGCGTACACCGTACATTCTTTGCATACAGTCTGTTCGCAAGTTTGAGGAGCAGCCTCGAGTCCACAATTGGTAGGCAACCTCGAGTCCACACGGCAGAGTCGACTGCGGAAACGATGCTGCGTAAAAAAGTCTCAACATATGTTGAAAAAATACTGTGCACAAAGCAAGAGGAGGGTTGCCTTACCGAACCACAAACTATGATAAATTCTGAAGCAAGTAGGCACCGATAGCTAAAACAAGCACAACCGGGTTGAAGTAATGTGGAAGCGGATTCTGACCCGAACCCTCGTGGCCTGTATATGGAATTTTTTTAAGTAAAAATATTACATAAACCATGATTTGTTAACGCGAGTATCTTTTGAAGATTTTTTTTGCCATCTACAATATAAAAAAAAATATATTATTCCAGTAATATTTTATTTAACTCAATTTCCAAACACCTGTCGATAATGCTATTTCCGCGAAATTTCAAGTCAAAAACATTTTTATCTCTTATCTACATTGATATTCATAAACAAACGAATATTATCATCCGTGTTTAAGTAAACATTCACTCATATCCTAAGGTGGTAATTAAGCGCTATGTTTAATTAACAGAAATTCATATTCGGTATTGTGAAATTTTATTTTCACATTAAGAACTGAATGAATGTGGTTTTTGTGGTGGTGAGATAATCGCTTGTATGACTAACTGCATAATATATACAAGTGGTTTATTTGTTGTTCATGTAAACGACGGCATGTTTCTTGATTAGCAGCAATTTAAAAGTACAAATAATCATTTCCACGGAATGTATTGTTATTTTGAAACTGGTTTGTTCAGTAATTGACTTTGAAACTTGTTTGTTGTTTGAATTCGTGTCATGTTGAAGTGGTATAATATCTTGCCGCCATCTTTAACAACAAATTTAAGGAGCAATACACCGATTTTAAATTAAATTTCAGTACAGGAATATTCTCTTCCCATTAAGTTGGCTTGAATTTCAACTCCACGGCTTTTGCCGATATAGTGAAAGTATTCGAGAAGAAAACTAATCATTTCGCGAAATTTCAAATTAATAACCGATGCTAACGATACGCAACAATTAATCTTCCGTTTGGACCGTTTTGATTTTTCGAAGAAAAACAAATCACTTTCGAATGGATTCGACTATAATCGAAAATATATCGATTCCGTTCAATCCACACTCGCTTACCACATCGCCGACGAAAGTGATCAAACTGAAATAACGGTCAATTTCTCAAATACGAAAATTAAATGCTAAAAAGCACCGAATTTAGTGCTGGTTGCACAAATAGTATCAACACGCGTAATTTGAATGTGTCTGCCAGAGTCTAAATATTTCACTCTCATCTTCTGCAAAATTGTGGAAAAATCTTCAAGAAGTAGCGTACCAAAATATTGCTGCTAGTGGTGCTGCAAAAAAAAAACATTGCAAATTTTTCTTTCATCGTCCATGGTCGGAGCCTACTGGTGAGGATGATGATTATTCGTAATGGTATTTAGCTACAACCTTGCGTAAAAACCCTCGGTAAAACAGTATTTATATTGTATTCATTTGCGCTGTATCTAGCCGATAATTACGGTATTTAGCGTGTTGATGCTGACGACCTAGATATTCATGATGTGTTGCGCGGAGTGGTTTTTAAAATTTACAAGTTTTCGTTTTTTTCTGCTGCTGCTGCTGCAACATCAACGTAGAATTTTATTGGTGGCACGCACGTTAAGTAGATCGACCGCTTAAATTGTTAAGATAGAAAATAAAGACTTAGGCTGTCTATACTTAATGGACTCTACGAGGAAAATTACAGCGGGGAAAGTTCAAAGAACTGCGCAGCGAAAGTGCAAGAGAGGTTGGATTTTTTGTTATGACTTTAGGTATTGCGTTTGGACAGAATTAGATGCTCAAAATATTAAAGAAAGAAAGATGACACAAGAGTGGAGTCATAATAAAGTAGGGCATTATAGCCAGATTAGTGATGGTCATAAGGGGTTCCTCATAAGCATTTACGAGCAACTACAAATGAACCCGCATTCGGTGTCAAATTCAACCACAGCAAGTATTATTTTTGAATACAAGATGAACGTTTGCATTTTGTTAACTTCCGGTCTAGGGACGTTGAAACTCAGTAAGGCTCGTTAAGGACGGGCGGTGGGTCTGCGTTATGTGCGGTATATACAGGCTTCTTATGAATGTGGATATGTTCTTTGACCGGACATTTGTTATATCTCGCTCTTTACATATTTTGTGGAAGTACTTTTTGCAAGGAATAATGCTCCACATAGGGCTCTTATGCCACTTTTGTGGAGATTCGCTGCTTATTTTACCATTTCGTTATCGAATCCAAGGTATGTTATCGAATCCAAACCCTCAATATTAAACTAGCAGCTTTCGATTCTTTTCTGATTCGATTGGTTAATTTCTTTCTCCGTGGCTGCCTTTGTGAATCCCCTAACCCGGAGTAGAACCAATAAAGAGCATTTTTGCGACTTTTTTGGCTTTGTTGACAGTTTCTTCGTTTCCTTAGTGCCCCTCATGGCGGGGGATCCATATCAACTCGAGGCTGTTATGTGCTCTATTTTAATTAGGGCTTCCCTCATTTCTAAAAGTATAGCTGAAATTATGTGACCACGATTGATAGTCTTGAGAGCCGCTAGCTATTCAATAGAATCTTAATTCTAACCCTTTTAGGGTTCCTTATCTTTATTACATATACGAGGGGCGTTCAATGTATTCTCGGTATCGGGATGATTTGATATTATTGTGAGTAATTAAAATATATCATTAGCTTACAACATTTTCTGAGGGTATTTATATAAAATTTCATGTTGATAACTTCATTAAGGCCCCCACTCACGAGCAGTCCAAATGGCCTGAGTCCATTTGGCTTGAGTCCGTTTGGCTTAAGTCCAATTTAGCTCGCCACTCACGATAGAGCCTCGATCTAGTCAGTCCATTTCATTTTCTGTCATTAATTTAGAAAAAAATATAGGTAAACTTGAAGAAAACATTATTTTTAATCTAATAATGGATCAGAAGCATATGGAGCATCTACATAAAGCAACGATTGCCAAAAAGGAAGTGGCGAAAATTGTAAAATTTGTTAAAAGAACTCACACTTGAGTCTTCTGATTGGCAAAATTATTTAAGAATGGATGATACGACACATAACACGTTGCTGTAGTTGGTCACCCCATTTATCAAACGAAAGGATACAAATATGAGTCAAACTATCACTCCTCACGAAAGATTGACCGCTACTTTGCGGTACTTAGCAAAAGGTTGCAGGCTTTGGGTCAAGTAATACACTCTAAAAAGTGCGTCTAAAATTAATTCTTTGATATAAGTAAATATATTCATTTTTCTGTTTAAAATAACGAATCACATTTTTTTTTACACATTGGATGTGCATTTTTTGCTTTTACGTCATATCAGCTGAATAATAAATAGTGTTTTGTAAACCTTAGCAAAAAGAGTGTAAATTTACTACTTCGCTACTCTCATTTACACCAAAGCTGTAAAATTGTATAATTTGCTCGAATTTGACTTATTATTGATGTAACATTGTGACTAAAGACGGTGATTTGGCTAGACTGAACGAGTCTGATATTTCGTGATCGTTGCTTTGGATAGCAGCAGTTAAGTGTCAGTCTTTTCGTGTAATAAGTGTAGAAGTGTAGCTATGAGTTAATTAGAAGTGTAGCTATAAGTTAAATAGAAGTGTAGCAATAAGTGCTATAAGTTAATGTGCATAATGTGTATATAGTGAATATATCAAATTAAAATAAATTATGAACTCAAAGGAATTGCAAAAAGTTTTTGTATTTGGCAAGAAAAATATTTATATTTTGCTTACTTGATTTGATAGGACTCTCGCCTTTTTTAACATTTAAAGTTACCTATTTAAAGGCTTTTGTTAGTGATATTTAATTTTGGGGTAATATTTTATGTAATGGCAGTTACCTGTCTTGAGGGGTTGACTTTTGGATCATTAAATTTTTTCAATGTTATTGAAAATGAAATTTATCTAGAGGTTAGCTAAAATTCCTGCTTCAGTAGTGCAAACTTCCTAAAATTGTTCGCAATAGACACCTTTTGATGTCATTTGTTTGATAAAACATTCTTTAGGTGCGTTTTGGCACTCTTGGGTAAGTTACCTAAATTTACCTTAACTTACCCTGCCCAAGAGTGCAAAAAACGCACCTTTTATTATCGTTTTTTTTAAACATTTTTATGGACATTCACGAGCTAATTGCGTTTATTATCCTAAAAGACTCGTAAAAAGTAGCCTTTGATACATAAATTTCATGCGTTTTCGTCCTAAATTTACGTCTTTTTAGGGTAAAATTGCACAATTCGCTGGTAAATAAAATTACACATTTAAGACGTATAATATTCTTTGTACGCACTTTTGTAAATTTACATCTTTAATAAATTTACATCTTTAACATAAATTTATATCTTTAATTATAAGAGTAAAGTTAAACCAAATTTTTTTTTGAGTGTATAATATACATTCATGTGACCTATAATTATTCGATAGTTTCCAAAAACAAATCATGGCCACCACTATCCATTATGCTGAATTTTTCGATTAAATAAAATAATCGCAGAAACAGTCAATGAGCTTGTCCCAGGTCAGCGTGCAAAGCAAGACTGTCACGTTGTTTGGACTGAGGCTTCAACACACACGACTAGTCCATTTTATCGATTGTCCAAATTCGCCTACTATTTACCCACACACGGCCGAGCCAAAAAATGGCCCGATGGCCTGAGTCCATGCACTTTGGACTGATTGGAAATCTAATTTGGCTCCATGAGTCCATGAGTCCTTCCGAGTTCTCCCACACACGGTGAGATTTTGGCCTGGCCTCAGGCCATTTGGACTGATGGACTGCTCGTGAGTGGGGGCCTTTAGTTTGTTTGCGACCTCCAGTTAGAGACGACGAAAATGACTGACGCAACAATGTTGAAGAAAATCGAACATCGTGCGGAGATTAAATTCCTCACTAAACAAGGAAAACCTCAAAAAACTATCCATGAAGAAATGGTAACCGTTTATCAAGACTCTGCTCCTTCATTATCGACTGTACAGAAGTGGTCGAGTGAATTCAAAAGAGGCAGGGAAAGTATCGAAGAAGTACCGAAGAAAATGTGAAAATTATCGAAAAACTTGTATTACAAGACGCACGTGTAAAAATCAAGATGTTGGCAGAAATAACTAAGCTATCCGTTGGTACTATACAAACTCAGTAAGGCTCGTTACCCATGATTATCTCAACCTTACAAAAGTTAGTGCAAGATGGATGCCGCGCATGCTCACTGCGCTTCAAAAGCAGGCACGGGTTGACACTTGTAAGGAGTTTTTAGAGCTGTGTGGCGACGATCCAGCAAGTGTTTTCGGAAGGATAGTTACAGGTGATGAAACTTGGGTTCATCACTATGACCCCGAGAGTAAACAGGAGTCTATGCAGTGGCATAAAAAGGGATCAGACCCTCCGAAGAAGTTCAAAGCCACTCCATCGGCTGGCAAAAGCATGGCCACAGTTTTCTGGTATTCTAAAGGAATACTATTGATCGAGTACATAAAAAAAGGTGAAACTACCAACGCAGAAAAATACTCAACCACTTTACGGCGTTTGAGAGAAGCAATAAAAGAAAGAAGAGGAAAGCTGACAAAGAATTTGCTGCTTCTTCACGACAACGCACCGGTTCACACTGCGCGGCTCTCCAAGGCTGCTGTACGAGAGTGCAGGTTCGAGGAAATTAACCACCCACCCTACAGCTCAGACCTGGCCCCTAGTGACTACTTTTTATTCCCAAATTTAAAAAAAGACCTCCGGGGAAAGCGATTTGCTGACGATAATGAACTCAAGTCCGCTGTAAATGAGCATTTTTCAGGCCAAGAAGAAAATTATTTTTTTAAGGGAATAGAAAAACTTGTTTCCCGATCAAACAAATGTATTGATATCATGGGAGACTATATTGAAAAATAAATTGTTTTCAAGATTTTATCTTTTTTCTAACATACACATACCGAGAATACATTGAACGCCCCTCGTATATGTGTGGCTCTAAGTATGGCAGATAGTTCTACTTGACAGATGGTGGCATACTTCAGGAAAGGGAAATGCATTTCGCACTGGGATCCTTCAAAATTGAGTTCTACTCCATAATTCATCTTTGAACCATCTTCATCTCTTTGTACGAGAGAGGGTGGATGGAGTTGTGACCTTGAACCTCTTCACGAAAGCTGCTTTGATCTTCTTTATTTGATCTCTGAAGCTCAACATTTCCATTATGGGTCTGATGCCTTCCAGAATTCTAAAGTGGCCTTTTGGGTTTAATGATTTGTTCCTGTAGGCCTGTCGTAGGCTAATAGCCTAAATTGCTACTTCCTCCTGAATTTTGAGGTGTAGCGGTTCTATGTTTATGTCTGTTCTATGTTTAGAGTCTATTAACGGCAGTTTTTTTTATGTGGTTTTCTTCCACCACACTGTAGCTTCATATAGGGTGATAGATCTTACCACTTGTTTGCATACTAAGGCAGACAAACGACTGTATCCTTATTTTTTAGGACTCCTCTCTCGATTTTTATATTTCTGGTGTATGGTACTATATGCTAGTCTTCTGATGGTTAATGGATAGCAGTCGGGTTCTTACTATTGGGGGACAGGATTATCAACTAGTAGGGATCATAGCTGGGGGATAATACCCCTCCCTGTGAACATCCTCTTCTAGTATCTGCCTTCTGCAGCTCCGCAAATAGACCTCAATACCTTAGTAATTTACTGGCTCATTTTGTTACTTCTTGAGGGGCATCCTTCCTCTGGACAGCGTGGTACAGCGAGTCGTGTCTGGCACTGTTAAAGGCTCCTTCTCTGTTCATGAAGGCATAGAGTAGGATTTCCTTGCCATCCAATGCTTTCTGTATTATTTGTACCAACTAATGTGTAGCTGATATAGTTGGTTTGCCCTTTTGATAGGCCAATTGAAATTTTTGAAGTGGCATCTTTACCAGAAGATCACTCCTTATGTATAGGTCAATCAGCTTCTTCGTGGTCTTCAAAATGATAGACCTGAGGCTATATGAATTTCAGGCTGAGGCTGAGGCTATATGAATTGAGGCTGAGGCTATATGAATTGAGGATGAACAAAACCCACGTCAGTCTCCAAAATTTTCGTATGTAGCTGAATTCCAAGCTCGCTGTTAATATATGTACATATGTACCAAAATGGTTTTTAATTTCCTCGTTGCTTTTAGTAATAGAGCTGGGTATATTCCGTTTGGTTTTGGTGATTTAAAGGGTTTGAAGAAAATAGTTTATCACTCATTCAACCTTTTCATACATGATGATCAGAGGTGAGTCGCATGTCCGATCAGGGCCTTTCTTTTCTTCCTCAGTCTGACCGGTGCTCTTAATTGTATACTTCTAGTACATACCCAAAGGTGGTCGTCATCCCTCCATCTGGAGCTATAAGTAATCATATATGGTTGGTGGCCCCTGGACAGAGCTTTCCGTATCCTGGCATTCGCTTTGATGCTATTGAAACTTCTGCAGAGTTCACTCCAAGTTTTTTTTTTTGATTTCCTTAGCTCTTTGTTGTATTTTGAGATTATTTTATAGGCTTCCCGGTTTGATGTAGTTTTGGCTCGGTTTGGCTTCTGATTTTAATACAGAAATTCATTATACAAAATCTCGCAGGATAAGTTCAGTCGATATCGAACGATGAAGAAGTAAAGAAATCTCAATTTAACTCCCTATTCCAAGTGGCATACCTTTATTCGAGGAGCACTGGTTTTCTCAGAGCAGTTATCGTTATATAATACGAGGATTATTCTGGAAACTTTGCCCACAGTGTTCTCTAATTCCATCTGCGTAGTGAAACTCGGGTGCAGGCCATGAAGGCTATTTTAACAGCCCTCCCAGTCCGTGCAATTTTGTTGCCTGTATTTTACCCGTTTTACGATATCTTGCCCTAGTTTGAAGTTTATGTGCCTGTGACTAGAGAACGCAGTTCCTGTTAGGACTTTCCATTTATTCACCAAATGTATTACACTGTTAAACACTAACGTGAGGTCTGCTACGTCTGGTCTGTTAACTGTCAGCAACGTTGGCGTCTTCTCTTATTTGATATAGCTGAATTGCTGGTAAAGAGGAATTCTAAAAGTGACCCAACTCTAGCGTTGACGTTATTACTCCCTCATGCTGTGTGATGACCATTGACATCACAGCCAATTATCAGCATTTTGTTCTCCTTTTTGCAGTGACCTACGACTCCCTTGATGTTGTTAGTTAGGACCTGGTCTTCATCGTCTGGGAAGTAAGCTGAGGCTAATACTGGTAACCGCTAGAACCTAGTGTTGCCTCCATATGGGTTCCAATATCCTCCATACTTGTCGCCTGACTTTTTAACAGTCAACTTAACCTACCCAAACCGGTAGCTGATGTTGCCGTCTCTGTTAGTTTATTTGGTGGCTGAGACCTAGTCCGCTGCTATGACTAGCTTGCTACACTTCCTTTTGTTCTCTTTAAAAAAAAAAAGACTTTCCAGGATTTGACGTTGAGGTCCCTATTCAGGCGGGCAACGAAAGCAAAGAGATACAGGTATATTACATTATATAGATTACCGTGGCCGATAGGTTGGCTCTTTCACACGTAGCCTACTTTGTAAGTGATGCTGAGGAAGTGATAATATGCTTTCACCATAGGCATTCTGCACTTTATACATTTGATCAGTCGTGATTCAGGGAAAGTCCTTCGACATGACTGCCATTTTTACACCCTGAAGAGTGCTGCTATAGATTGGTTGTCGCCGCCTTTTGCTGGATTGAAGATTTTTTGGGGCCACATCGGTGTCCTTTGTTTTCTTTGACTACCTGCCTTACGTACGCATTAGTACGCATCGTATTTTATTTTGCAGATTATTTTTTTTGGGTTAGATGGTTGATATAAAAAGTGAAATATATTACGTGTTTCAAAAGTATGTACAATTTGTTCGTGTTTTAACATTTTAATTCCTATCAACAAGATTTCACTTAATGAGTTTCAGCTTGGATATCAAAAATGATTTTGGGTTCTTTCTAATTTCAAATAAACAATAGATTTTCAAATACCCCTAAGTAAATAGCATACGCCAAATCCCTATTCTTTATCCCCCAGAGCCACATACCTGTTATTCCACGAACCACCTACCAAACCATAATCAGACAAACTAAGAAGCCCTAAAATTAATTAGGTACATTTTCGAAACGAAATCACATTCAATAAGTCACATAATGAAAACTCCATCGAAAAATTCTTCCGTCTTTTCATCAACATCACGATGTATCTTACTCTCCGACAAAAAGTTAATCTTTTTTATTTAGATGAGCGATCGGGGCTGGATGAAGAGACACAAGCGAACAAAAATGAAACGAAAAAAAAAACACGTAGTCAAAAATGACCGCCCAGAAGACGCACACAAGCCACAGCCATAATTTCTAGATTGTCTTGAAATTCTGTGAATTCAATTATCAGTTCCTCAACCGCATGAAAATGAGAAAGATTGCAGAAAAATAGACGAAATTAAAAACAGTCTTCTGTATGATAAAATGCTATCTGGAAATTTCCAGGATGAGTGTTGTTGAAAATTTGGCATTTTATTCTCGAAATTAAATTTTAAATTAAATCATTTTTAATGTTATTGGACTTATCAAACAAAAACTTAACTTCATCAGAAAGGCTTCATAGAGCCAATCAATTTCTTCATTGAATAAACAATTACCGATACAAATCAACAACTCAACAACAAAATCACCAACTCATATAATCGCTTGACTGCACTTCTCTCCAACAAGTGAAATTAATTCAATCAAGTAATGCGTTCTACTTGAAAATTGACTCCATCAAGCAAATAAACAAACAAAAAAGCAAACTAACATTATACCATTTTCATTTTCCACCGTATCCGAACGACATAATATAAATGTTTGTATATATAAGACCCACTCAGGATTCAGCCCCCTGCAGCAAGCGTACACTGAAAGCCAGCCATTCAACTCACATTGTGTATCTAAATCAGAATCTGACTAGATACTGTTATATACCTAAAATACCAGAACTATGATACACACAATATTCCACACATATCTACAAATACAGCATGAACAACGACAATAAAATCACCAAGTTTCATTTTCAACCTGAAGGCAGGCAGGCAGGCAATCTACTATATATGCCATAGATGCAACTTTATTTTATGCTCTCTAAATGAAATCCGTACAGACAAAAGATAAACTTCCACGGCTAAACTAGTCAATACCAGACCAGAGCCAGCTAACTCAGCCAGCCAGCTAGCTAGCTATCTTCCGCACGGAGATGAGGCGAGCTAGAGCAATTGAATTGATTTACTATTATTGACTGTGGAAAAACATGAAAATCGTATAATTCGAAAAAATATTGCTGAAATATATGCATATAGTGAGCAGCGTATTTATTGATGAGAGTATCTAAAATATTCTTTTGCTTTCTAGTTACCAAACCACAGCAGCATCGGACATTGACTGCTAGTTCGGTTGCTTGGCCGTTCGGATTGTAGGTAATAGGTATGTACATATCTCAGTATAGGTGATGTGTTGGCGGCAGCGCATGATCTTCATACAAATCTGCATAAAAAATTTCGTATCTAAATATGAACGTCTACAACATTTGCATAGTCCATATAAATATTGAAATGAAATTTTATCGAAACAAAACGATTATTGTGTGTTGTTTTTATTTTTGCAATGATGATTATGATTGGATTCGGTGTTTGCACTTTTTTTCACGTTCATTTTCTTGCACTGCTGGCCGCACATGATAACTGTTCGATTGCACTATATGTATGTTAGAGATGGAAGATACTGATAGATCTTGAGTAATGTTTTGCCATCGACAATTTCGTAATATCCAGGCATTGTTTAATTGCGAGCGGTGTACAAGTACAGAATGTACGGACGTATCTAGATGACTACAAGCGTGATACGATTGGATGATTAAGAATGAAGAAATTGCGTAGCAATTAAAACAAACAAAACAAAGTATCGAGGTAATTTTTGAAAAGCTTTTGTGTACTTTTAATTACGAAAGTGCAACCATTATTAGCTGTGTTTAATGAGCACGAAAAAAAAGCAGAGCATCTCAATGCAAGTTATAGTAGTGCGGCTGTCAGAAAAAGTCGAGCAAACCAGAGCAATTGAGAGGCAGAAAAAAGTCGAGCAAGTGAGAGCAGCTGAGAGGCAATTCTCAAAATTTATTACTTGTCAGAAGGTCAACTTATCAATTCACTAACAAAAAACTGCACTTCAGTAACAATTTTTTGTTGAAAGTCGGTTCCGTGACAGTTGGAAAACAGCTGGTTGCTTGCCCGAACTTGCTCTACCAAAAAAAGTAGAGTGAAAATCGTGCTCTAAAGTGCTCTAGTTCAACTTAGAGCAGACTCATGAAACACAAATCAGAGCAACTTCGGGCAAGTTCGAGCAGCCGAATTGCTCATTAAACACATTTTGTTGAGATATCTCAACCTAGCTCAACCTAGAGCAGCTCATTAAACACAGCTATTATTAAGTTGGGATCGAGCTATATAAGTATGTACTTCAAACAGATACAATCCAATTTTATCATCCGCATCTTACAATCCACTGATACAATACCTCGGCTACGTAAACAGGTTCGCCGTAGATATAAAGTTTTCGTATCCACTCGGTCAACAGGTATACATCGATGTCTTCGACAGGGTGTCATTTGGTAGCCTTTCGCATAAAGAGAGTCAACAAAATAACAAGCTGCGATATTTCTCGAGTCATTCTGAGCGAATAAGTAAGGCCAGAATCATCTGAAATAGCTAACAGCTTAAAGGAACTAATAAATCTCTCAGCAAAGATATGGAACAAAAAAGTTTAAAAGGATCACTATCACAGTGAATGCTTAATATAATCCTTAAGAAGTACCCAAATCTCAAAATCAAAGGAAAACAGGGTTTCAAATGGGCTACCAACGCCATACGTGACTTAAGTATGGCAAAACCACAATGAGCGATGGGAGAGTGTGATGATTAAGCTTGGGGAGTAACACTATATGCCCTCCATCTCCGTATTTTCGAACAACAAACTAGCCTATAAAGTTATCAATATATATCATACAGGGCTAAATGATCGACAAAATATATATAGCAAACCTATCCAGCTTTGGAAGAAACATTACATAGTTCACTGAATCGAAAGAATTATCAAAGTCTGTACATTTTAGTCTGCATATATATTGCCTTTTCTGGCCGTTAGCAGAAGCAACAGTATCTGTGAACGATCGTGAACTAGATACTAGGTCTGTTCCCGTACCACCATTAATTACAATTAATCGCGATTAATTGCAATGAAGCTGTTCCCGTACTCCGTTTTACTGAAAACTGAAAATTTCCCCTCTCTCAGTAAAATTCAGTAGGGTCTGAGCTACTGAAAAATACTGAAAAGTGTCAAATGGTGTGGTGCGAGTAAATAGTTTCAAATGTGCGCGGCAAGCAACATATTTTTTGCGTAATTTTGCTATGAAGGTCTAATATTTTTGTGGCGATAATTTATCACCGCTCAGGATAACCGTACAATCACTATTGTTCTTCCAAAAACCGAAAACTGACACTTTTGTTTGTCAATTTTCAGGAAATGCAATGAGAGCGTTCCCGTACTTTTCATGAATTTCCCCCACCACATGATTCAGGAAAATTCAGGAAAATTCAGTGACTGAAAGTCCGGGAACAGACCTACTGTTGACTTACTTCTAATGAAACCATTTTGCTTAGTCACTTATATCACTTATCTTGCTCAATTATCGGATACCCCTTATTGGGAGCAGCCTTTTCGAAGAGCTTGCCGAAACAAGCTAAGAGAGATACGGAGCGACTGTTGAAAACATTAGCCGCATCTTCTTTATTAAGGATGGGAAAAGTTTTAGCGAATATTCAGAAAGAAGGGAACATACTGGACATTCGTAAAGATTTTCGGTATAGCATAAGGACCGCAGCTAGTGATAGTGCCTAGATTACTTAGTAAACAATCTCGCATTGTTCTTGTGGTAGCGAAGCAGATAAGCTATTAAAACACATTGCAGAAGGGATGCAGGCAGATTTTTCAAGAGAATGGGCTAAGAACCAGGAACGTTTTAGATTGCAGGATGAAACGATGGTTTCAATAAGGCAGTGATACCGCATTCACAACCAATGGTATAAGATAGTATATTTGCATACATACACAGTAAAAAATTTTGTGTGCGATACGCGAATAACTCCGTTTTCGGTTTAATATTTTATTCAAACGGTGTATTGCTTCGGAATATGTGTCCGACTTAACGGATAAAATCAATAATTCATCCGGAATGAAACATCAGCTTCAAATTTACACCGATCGCCATGAAATTAATATCGAATTCCTTAGAAGCTATTAAATTTCGTCGAACGGACATACCAAACGTTCGATAAGTTCCCTGAAAAATTCTGATTCCGCGTGCTCAAACATGCATGCATAATAACACCGTTCGGGGTTTATTATAACACCCTTCGGGATTTAATATGACACCGATAGAAAAAAGTAGCCATTTCATAGCCATTTCGTAGCCATTTCATAGCTATTTCGCAGTCAGTTTTCGTGTTCTGTCGTCGTCGTGATTTGTGATAATATTTTGAGATAGTGTTTTGAAAATGACACAAATAAGACTAAGTATTTCTTATAATCAAGTGCAAAAGTACATTTTACTTCCTAAAAGTGAAAATATTACTGTGATTGACGTTATAAATTGTGCTGAAAAAAAGTTCAACATCAAAGCCAAAAGTAGTTTGTGCTTGTGTGATAAAAAATCTGTTGAAATTGAAGACAAAATTCTTCAATATTTAATTCATAATGAATACGTTTACCTAGTGACTAAGCTTACTATTGTGTAATTTACTTTTTTTATGGAATACTATGAATACCCGATTATATTAAAAAACAATATATAAATATATATATATATATATATATATATATATATATATATATATATATATATATATATATATATGTATATATATATATATATATATATATATATATATATATATATATATATATATATGAATTTTGTACGCTGCTTTGAACTGATGACATTGTGCATATCAATTAATGTTTATTTGTAAAATTTGAATAATTTGCGTTAAAAATAAAAAAAAAATATGCCTAAATATGTGATTTTATTTCCGAAAGACTACATACTAACAGAATCTTATTAAGTTTATCTAGTGGAAAATGTTAAATTGGCCGACAGTCATTGCTGTTTCTGTAAAAAAATGACCATTGTTTTCCACAGGCTCCTTAAGATTTGAAAAAACTACTTAAAGATTGACTTTCACTCGGAAAAAAGAGTGAATTATTTGAAACGGTTGTATCATCACCGGATATAAATATCAACACTTAATGGGTCACTGCAATATATCCTATAGGATAAATAAAACTCACATTTTTGGAATTATTTGTTTCATAATTATTTGGATCAGAAAAGGTACGAAAAATTACAAATTAAACCACACTTTTAGTTTTGTTTTCTAGACTAACGGTGAAATCTAGTTTGACATTTGGGATAATTCAATTATATCCCAGTGGATACAAAGCTAATATTCATTTGTGTTCATCCTAAAGGATAAATTTAAAGAAAATCCGATCGTTGGGACACTATTCGGCACCGATCGGATATAATTTAACACCGATTTTTTTGCTGTGTAGGTACTACAAGCCGGAGGTTTTTAATCTACGGAGCGCTGTGAGCATTTTAAAAAAATTTCAATTTTAAACGTAAAACTGATGAAACCACCAATTTTCAACTAGTCTTTTTGCTTCCTTAGTTAGAGAAACATTTTTGGATAATTCGGATGAAAGTTAGCTTCAGCTATTGTGGCCTCAGTAAGGCAATTTATGATCATCAGTATAGGTTAGTATCCTTTACTTGTATGATCAAATTTTATTGCACGTGAATCAGATACTTTTTGGAGGAAACGTGTACTTTAGGTATCAAGGAGGATTTCGGTTCCGTAAGGCATAAAGGCTTTCCGTTCAAGTTGATCAAAATGATTGAGGTTGTTCTACACCTGGAAGAAATACTGGAAGAAATTTTCGAGCAAATAGGTGCATCTTTGTTAGAATAAAATCACAGAACGTGTGACGTCACGCGCTTGCAACGATGGTTTTTTTATTTTCATATTATTTGAATTCTAATAATTATAATAATTAATATTTGAAAACATCGTCGTGATCAATTTTAAAGCATTACTAATTCCCATTCCTCAATTTTTCCCCATTTTTTTCTTCCTTCCAAACAAATAAATTGGTAGCAGACAATTGTATATATGTATCCATATGACTATATACATATACCTTCATATAAAATTGTTTGTGTCTAGATATTCGTATGACATTCTAATTTTTTCGTGATAGTCCTGCACGTAAGGATGCAAAAAAAATATTATCCACATCATCATATAATAAAATAATCATCCACAAAACATATATTTAAATGATCATCAACGAATCATTCACACACGCCCCTGAGCGAAAGAAATTATTATAAAATCTATTGTACATGAATCAGCATACTCCACCTTCTTCGCTTTAGACCCGCCTATATAAACAAAATCAAATTGACTCGTGTAAGCAAAACACGCTAGATCGCATGGACGCGTGGACGCATATCCGAATGGCCCTTAAATTTTTTTCCGCCAAGGCTGTGCTATAGCATAATAAAGCATCCCCTGAGCCTTGGCATCATCATAGAAAAACAAAATGATAGCTGACTGGTAGAGGTGTTGGTGAACGTTTCAACAAGACTCTTCGCTTCACAAAACGAAAAACATTCAAAAACAGAGGCTCAAAAACAAAAAACACATCAACATCGGTTTAAGAGGGTCTGACCTGCTTTACTCAACATTGAAATTTTGAGTGCTTGAAATAAAACCTCCTACATGCATATTTTCGCGATGTTGCATTTTTATAAAAATAAGGGTTTCAATCAACTAGTTACCATAAATTCGAATCATGATGAATAACTTTTTCTCAAAAAATCATCAATTTCAATTCAATTAGAGCTTGAATGCCATATCAGCATGATAATTTGCAAAGTCTACACACATTATCTGACTGTATTTCTTAGTGCTAACGGCCAGTATATCTAATTTTGCTAATGGATACATTCACATATGCTTGTACTATTCAAGACGATCGAAAGCAACAATCAATTTGCATAGTTTGAATCGAAATCCGGCCATACTAATTGGGTGTGGTTTGTGTGTGGTTTGACGCATCCCAGCCGTCGAGGAGACAAAAGCTGTTAGCTCCAGCAACATTTCATATAAGACGATCTTCCGTTTTTAGCCGCGCGACTAAATGTGATTGACCTCAGCGGTGACGCGACTAGCATACATAGTCAACTTGCGAACAATTTGAATAATGATGAGCCGCTTGAAGGGCATTGAAGCGTATGCACACACTGAGAATTATAAATGCCGGGTCGATGGTGAGCACTTTTTCATCGCCATGCATCGAGGATAGAATGCTTCACACATGTCGACCATTTGGGAAAATATGTCTATTATTACTTAAGCCGGCGCCAAACGATGCTACCAACACCCTCCAACGTTGGGCACTTGATGGTTGGACGCATCGTGTGGCCGATGCGCCAGCTACCAGTGTCCAATGTCCAGCGTCCAACGTTGGCGCTGGAACATGTTCGGACTGTTGTCGGTCTTTTTGTCCGCTTCAAAGGGTTTTTTGTCACTGGACGGTGTACTCGGAAGACATTTGGTGAACTGCTACACGATTGGTTCCAACAATTGAAGCAGATTTTTGATGTGTTTTGACAGGTATGCATTTTTGTTGCTTACATATTTGAATTAAGCATCAATTTAAATTTTAATAGATATTTATTTTCAAAACAATCACTCTAGATTAACATTATAATCGTAATACTGGGTTATCCATTTCGTGCTATCAATTAAATTGAAATTCACAAAAGTAATATAATTTATAATGCAAAATCAATGTACACGAAAAATTGAACCAACACTGGAATCAAATGTATTGGATCAAGAACTCGCTCCACCGTGTAGCAGAGCGCTTGCCATGTCAATCGTCCAATATTTGACTCAAAAGTTGGAGGCAAAAGTTTGAATCAAACGTTCACCGCATCGTTTGGCGCCGGCTTTAGCAGCTCGCATCCAATGCCCCATGCACCAGCGACAGCAACAGATGCAGAAAGATATATTTTTATCTTTTTTCTTGTTCCCCAAACTGAATGTCTCGTCATCGCATCGACCTAATACTCCCGACCAACGATACTAGTTCTTATTTACACATTTCTTAACAGTTCCATCAGCTTGTTTGGCGTTACTCCTTCAACACAGCATTCATCAGGCTGCGGAGAGTAAATTGACCGGAAATTCTAAAGGTCTTCTTCTTGTTCTTCGTCTTCGTACAGCAACTGTGTACTTGTAGTAACTGAGAGTAGTTGTCTATAAAGTGTAATGAATGTATCTGAAGAGAAAACGGGTTGTTGAATTATGTTTTCTTTACGTTTCGTTTCTTTTCATTTCGATTTGTTATTTCTTTCATTGCTTTGCTTCTTTGTTATCGCAACGTCGGCGTACCGAAACTAATTGAACAAGTAAGTAACCAAGTAGTGAGCGCAAACGGGCAACAACGAAGCAGCGAAGGTGATGAGATGACCATGGTGGCGGCAGTAGCGATGGTATGATGGGAGGACAGCTACAGGAAAAAGACGACTGGTTGAACAATTGAGTAAACACAATCAACCATTAAGGTGTTGATGGAAACTGATAGATACACGTGTTTCGAAAAGTTTTTAGTAGGAAAAAAGGCTGCTGATTGTGATGCTGGTGTTCTGATAGCTTACTAGTGAATGAAGGAAGTTGCAATTCTAGTTGAATTTTTTTGTTTGAAAGTACTAAGTTCAGCTAAAATTATTGTACGAACTATAGAGGCTTGACCAGAAAACACGTTTTGAGGAATATCAAGCAATAGCTTTTCATTGAAAACTTTAATTCTTAGAACGAAAGTGCGAAAACCGAAAGTTAACCCCAAGTTATTTGTTATGTGTGGCTATGGAAGTACTTCGTTAGGTAAGATTCATATCGTACGACTCAAAACCTGAGTCTTTTAGGTTTAAGAGCTAATTTCTATTTATCTAACAGAATTGTTTAAGAATTTACCTCAATTTTATCCTTTTTACGATTTCGGTTTTTCTTATTAATTATTCCAGATATTTCCAAAAAAATGCAAAATAGACTAGACAGATCAAGGAAACTGTGCCGTAATCTAAACTGTTTGGCGTCAACGGCGGAGACAATAAGGGGACCTCATTTCCTGCGTCCTCTTTAACCTGACATAAGAAAAAGTGATAAGGAACGATAAAGTGAGAATGGGAGAATCTTCCATATTAAGCCATTCGCAATATTGTATATTTTCTTTTCTTCTTTTTTTCTTTTCTTATTTTTTTAATATACTATATATTATTTTTTATTATATGTTTTCGCAATATTATAATATGCATAATTCTTCCATTGCAATCTAAAAAAAAATTACATTTTGAAATATCAGTGCTAAAAAATTTCGAAAATTATAAAAAATACTACAAAACAGTACACGCTCAACTTAGTATCGATCCGTAGAAGCATGCGGTTTCTTTTTATTTAATATAAGGTTTAATATAAGGTTTCTCTCGAAGCACACCTGTCATATAAAACAAATTTTGCAAAACGAAAGCTTGCGACAAAAGTAAAAAAAATCTCCTCAAGAAATGTGGTAAATGCAATGAGAATCATACTGCCAGCTTCAGAAGCAGTAAGGTCGAAAAATTAACCAGGCAAGAAAAATTAACCAGCGTATTCAAGGCTTTTTCAGATGCCTGCGTCAACGTCCAGGTTTTGCTTTCGTAGCACAGCACAGGTCTAATAATTGTTTTATAGATGCGAAGCTTCGTATTCCTGTGTGCGCATCGAGATTTCAAAGTGTGAAGCACCGAAAGAAATGTCTTATTGGATAATTGAATCCGTCGTTTGATTTCGTCAAGCTTATTCCCATCCTTCGAGAGGTTCGTCCCTAGGTACACGAAGTTGTCTACGTTTTCAAAGTTATAGTCCCCTATCATCATGTTTTGTCTTATTGGCGTCCTTTTCCTTGATTTAGTCATAACTTTTGTTTTTTGTTCGTTAATTTGAAGACCAACTTCCTTGGCGGTTTCGTCTAGAGCTACAAATACTTCCTTGGCGTCGTTGAACGAACGTGATATAATGTTGATTTCATCAGCATAAGCTACTAGTTGTGTCGACTTAAATAAAAGAGTTCCTCTCATGTCAACGGGGATTTTTCTAATGACATAATCAAGCGCTAAGTCAAAGAGTACCGGATCTAATCCAACCCCTTGTTTTAGCCCTGTATTCGTCGAAAACGAGTTGGTCATATTATTCTGAATCAGGACTTGTGACGTGGAGTCGGTCATGGTCATTTTCACCAATCGTACCAACTTTGCTGGGATTCCGAACTGCAGCATGATGTTATATAATGCAGTTCGGTTGATGATGTCGTACGCTTGTTTGAAATCCACGAATATTTGATGGACATCAAGGTTGAATTCCCAGCATTTTTCCAAAATTTTTTTGACCGTAAATATTTGGTCAGTTTTCGGTCTTCCACGTCTGAAACCACCTTGATATTCACCAAGAATTTTCTCAGCATGATAGGAAATTCTTAACTCTAAAATCTTTGTCAAGAGCTTGTACGACGTTCAAAGTAGTGATATGCCCCTGTAGTTTTCGCATAGTAATTTATCTCCTTTCTTGTGAATGGGACATATAACACTTCTTATAAGCAAAGTCAAGGGCAATCCTCACCTATCGGAGAAACTCATCTAGTCGAATGCCATGTCAGCGACTCAAGACACAGGAGAACTATCACCAAGACTATACGGGTATAAGCCAGGACTACCCACAAGGGACCCGATTCTGAAAGTTAGATGTCAACAGGGTAGAAGACCGTAACCACTTCTAAAAGCGGGTGATACTGTTGGTGAAACTTGATGTGTGGAACGCATTTAACTCTACAAGGCGGGCGGACATACCTGCACTTAACGCACTTGATCAGTTTTAAATCAGAAAGTATCTCTTGCGGATGGTAGAGAGTATCTCTTGCGGATGGTAGGTGACTACCAAAGAAATCGTTCCCTCGTCTACAAAACGAGAAGATCGGCGTAGTGAGACGAATATGTCAGGAGTTGCCCAAGAACCGATCTTAGGATCAGACCTCTGAGATGTCTTGTATGACAGTCTGCTAAGAAAATACAAGTCCGAAAAATCTTGCTTAGTTTCGTAAGCTAATGGCGTTGCTGTGCTCATTGTAACTTGTGACTTATACCAGACGCAACTCAAAATAAACTAAGTAATGGATAGATGACCGCCCGAACACAGAGTGTCATTAGACCTGAACAAAATGAAGGTCATCGTCTTAACCAAAAAGAGCATATTAATATTATCACTGTCACAATATTATCACTGTGCTTTTCAATTATCCCTGTGTGATTCAATGAGGATGTAATCGAAAGTAAGCTAGCGGTGAAATATATAAGGGTGATGATTGGCATTAAGTTAAGGAAGAAGAAGAGGAAGGCGATGGCTGATGCGTGTGATCCAGGCGCCGTCTGCTAATGACTGCAGTCAAGTTTGTTCTCTTTTACCATTTGGAGATATGAGATGAGACGTTGGTATGGAGTCACTGCTATTGACCTCCTTGACAAGGAAAGAATGTCGATATATGTCAGAAGACATAAATGCGGTGGCGAAACGGCGAATCTAGAAGAAAGCACTCACACGATCCAGCTATGGCATTACTCTTGAGACCATGAGACAAGAGGCAAGTGGACAACACGTCTCATCAAAAACAGAGAAAACATGGCGAAAACGGTTACTTTTTAATGCAATTCCTCAGCGAACACGAGTGTTTTCGGTATTATGTGCGTTTTTTTTTGCATCTCGATCAATAGCAGGTTAGGATAGGCAGCATTGAAAACAACAACAATAATGCTTCAGTTGTTGTTTTCTATGCTGCCTGCCCTAATCTGCTATTGATCGAGAAACAAAACAACGCTCCTATTATTCTATATATATAAATCATGAAAAATATCAAAAAACTGTTTATGGGCTTATAAAATTCGACAACTTTTCCTGCACATTTTGCAACTTTTCCCGTTTCAAAAATTCAATTAAAAGTATTTAAGTTTTAATTTATTTTGTTTCAGATTGTGAAGCCTGACACTGATCTCCACTACTTTTGAAGCAAGTTTTTTTTCACAAAAAAGCGAGAGTATTTTAGTTTTTTTGTGCGAGACCGTATACATGTAAGATTCAATTCGGCTTGAATATGGATTCAACCAAAAAAAAAACACATATAGACGCAGTTTGGATTCAAATGAAATCGGTTCGATCCGATCCAACTACTGAGCATGGATCGAATCAAAATTTGTCATGTAAACCCAAATCGAAAGATTGAAAGATCCAGCGACGCACTATATGCAGCTGTCAACATAGCGCACGTGTTATGTTAGATAGAAGGTCTGTTCGCGTACTTGAATCTATTGTAATACATTAAAATAGATTCGCAGCAAGTCGTTTTTGTACTGTTGCTGCAAGCCAAATTTTGCCACAAAAAGAAGCCAGCTGCATAAAACTGTTGCTGCTGCAGTACTCGAACAGACCTAGTGTTTTATTCGTGTTTTGCGAGGTGTCGTCTAGGTTACGTGTCATTTCAATCTCATTTCGATCTTTTGATGTTTCGATCCGGTGTTGTCATATACGCGATTCAAATTTCAATCTTTCGATCTTTGAGTCTTTGAATCATCCATGTATACGTACTAATAGTCTTTAACTTTAGTATAAGGTTACAAACTGATTGTGAACGACATCTAGCGAGTAAATTCCAAAAACATAATCGAAAATTGACGCGTCATCAGTCCCGGTTCTTTCAAATCATTCTCCTGAAAAATCATGTGTTTTTCACCTTTAGGAACACAGATCTCAGGTAAAAATCACCCGATTGGTATGAAATTTGGTACAGATGTTCTACGATAAACTATGTATGCCCTGATGAAGCTGATTTAAAAAAAATTAAAAGTAAAAATCTTATATTGTATTAAAGTTGTGAAAAATTACTACAAAATGTAAGATCTCATAAATGATTCCCAAAGCACTATTTTGCTAAAAGCTTTCGTCAGGATATAGACAAATCAAGAATTAGTGGTCCAAATTGAAAAAAAAACGCCTGTTTTGGGTGGCGGAAGGCAAATAGCGAACCTCCTTAAAGAAAATAAGCAAACCCCTTTTCAACTAGGTCCTATCCTGCGCAGGGCTCGATTACGACCTCGAACATACACTTTTCCCATGTGGTAGATGGCGCATCTGAGAGAACAACTAGCAACAGACATTGATCAATTCTCTACTTACACAATAATTTGGATTGTTGGCATTTGCATAGTGAATTTGGCATGGCGGGTACATCATTCTGTACGTTGATGTGTTGACAGCTGGCTCTAGGACCATTCGCACAATATCAAGAACCAGTTGTGTTGCATCGCCCTTGAAAGTTCCAAAAATTGGTCGGTTCGGTAGCATTTTGTTGTATCTGGCGTACCGTTGGATTTCATCAGTTTTACGATCTTCAACGTAAAGTGTTTATTCCTCGCGACAATAATGGTCATTCATAAAATCAATTTTGGTCATTTGTTTTGACGCTATGAACATGGCATGATCACAGATACCGTCAACGTTCAATTTATTATATTTTTATGAATATTTATACATTCTACGATATGGCGACCCTAATTATCGACCTGTTTGCTTCTGTGTCACGGTAATTGTTGATCGTGATGTTTATTTCGATCGCAACAGTCGTGGCTTCCTGGCGGGCAACCGCATCTTCGGCAGGGTCGTTGTATCTTCCACCTAATCTACCTACACTAATCGTTTCGTTCATAGTCATATTTGACAACTTCTAACACATTTTCCACCTCCTCTTTCCGAACCGTAACAAAACTTTGCAGCTAGAAGAGAGCAAACCTGGATCGATCGATGGCTTAGTACAGAAGAGATATCTTAGAGCGGATAAATGGGCCTAGAAGTAAAAGGTTCCGGGCTTGACAAGAGGATGGTTCAAGGCGGGGAGTCCATCACACAGCGCATAAGATCATTTCATCGCACGTTGAAAAAACTACCTGGCTTCAGCTTAAATTTATCTTGCACAAAAATCAAAAAAAAAAAATGTGCAGACTTCTCGTAGCAAGGTTAGGTTAGGTTAAAGTGGCTGCCGGTCCACAGATGTCTGCCGACCGACACACATAGGCACAAGAGAGTCCCGTTGTGATGCCACAATAATTTGTTACTCTCTCCCACTCACTGAGCTCGGGAAACCATCTGCATCCCTTGACAAATCGCGCTATCCCTTTAAATTGACCAGGGACAACTCGGTCAGGTTTGAGAGAAAGGGAGCACCAGTTGCCGCCAACCTTCTCCTTGCCACCGCCGGGCACTGACACAAGAGGTGGAGGACGGACTCCTCCTCATCCTCAGAGACACAACTCCGACAGAATTGTTAAACTGCACTCTCAATCGTTGTGCATGCCGTCCTATGAGGCAGTGGCCCGTAAGAACTCCCACAGTGCAGCGTAGAGCGCTTCGAGTTAAGCCTAAACGCTGCCTGGCGCGGTGCGCATCCATGGATACCCAGGACTGCCTTGCTATTGCACAGGATAATTCATCTGCCCAGGACCTCCTAGCATCCTCGAGATATTTTTGCCTGATGGCCAGTTTGATCGATGTCATCAGTATACCTATTGAGAAGGAGCAGGAGACCTCCGGTAGCAAGGTTCCAAGCCTTGCTAGCTCATCGGTCTCACAGTTGCCCTGAAAACCCCTATGTCCAGGTACCCAAATCAACTGAACAACCGAATGTCTCGACATCTCCCTGAGAGATGCACGGCATTCCGCAGCAATCATGGAAACTGTACAAGGACCAGCGGGGGATTTAATAGCCGCTTGGCTATCTGTGAAAATGCCAATATTAACCCCGAATATTCGATTACACAGAAGCCAGTCGATTGCCTGAGATTCAGCTTATCCGAGTATACACCACTTCCAACTCTATTGTTTAGCTTTGAGCCGTCAGTGTACATATGGATAAGCCCACTTTCGAGGGTGACACCATCACGCCATTCATCCCTTCCAGGAATGCGAGTTGTGAACTCCAAATCTAGTAGGCACTGCGGAACGATGTAGTCAACACCCGCTGGAGCGGGAACTCCCTCGACCAAAATCCTCCCATGGCCGATTCTGTTCTATTCCATGCCGAGATACAATTTAGCCTCACAGCAGCAAGATTAGATGGCTGTAAGATAGTAGATTGGTTGGCAGCCAATGAAGTAACATGAAGAGTGTCTTAGTAGGGGTGGAGCGGAGCGCACCAGTTACAAGTAGTGCAGCCATTCTCCGCACTATTTCAAGCTGCCGTTTGCAAGTAGCCTTAAGAGCACCCTGCCACAAGAACGCCACCCCAAACAATAGAATTGGCTGAACCACAGCAGTGTAAAGCCAAGCAACAGGACGAGGTTGTAATCCCCAATTCGCTCCTATGTCTCTTTTACAGCAGTAAAGTGTGTTGAAAGCCTTCCAAGCTCTTTCTGCTACATTGTAGGTCCATAGTAACTTCGAGTCAAGGATCAGCCCTAAGTACCTGACCCTCTGGCTCAAGTTAATGGAGACCCCATTCAATTTGGGTAACCCAAAAGAAGAAACTTTGTATTTCCTTGTAAACAGCACTAGTTCCGTTTTATTAGAATTCACATTCAAGCCGCACTCACGACTCCAACGAGCAAAAAATTTTATAAATTTGAAAACAACTCGTAATATGCCTATGTTTTTTCGTCTCTTTGTCACAATCTAATTTCAAGACACGTCTGATACTCAGCTCTATGACTAATCATCTTCTGGTCCAAAAAACACATAAATTTTTACATTTTGCCTTCACCTTGAACAAACAATTGCGCAGATTTATTTCCTCGACTGCCGCCAACAAAATTGCGGCTAAGATATCTTTATAACAACGATTCGATGATATCTCTCTGGTACCCTCGACAAACCGTTTCATAGACTACAACAACGCAAATTAACTACATGTGGCAGCTTTCGAATAAAACCAGCAAAGCGAAAATTATTAATACCGACAAGTGATAGAAATCGTTTGAATCGTGCTGTATTTGCCTGATGGCGGCAAACTGGAACCTAGCTAAAGGTAAATGAATTACTTTTTTATCTCCCTCTCTCGATTCTAAGCGCAGACTGTTTCAAGATTTCCTTCGTTCACCTCTACCTGTATCTGAAACATTGTCCGCTGCTTGGTCAGATAAAATGGAAAAAAAATCTAAATAATTTGCACGTTTTAGCGAGAAAATCTGCGCACAATAGTCACTGGTGTGATTGGATTAGTCGCGGGATGAGGGAGACAAAGACACGACTTGGCCACATCATACACCTGAATAAACTTTGTGAAGGTACAATAAAAAAAGGTTCGTGCGGACTATGCTGTGTACATTTACAAGTGTATCGCTAACATTTATGTTTGTTAGGTATGTACCTAACCTACCTACACTCAAACTGGATTTTGGGGCACGACAAACCTGATTCGCTCCATCACACTTTTGCCATGGAGTAAAATACATATGTAAGTATCTTTCAGATACAACCGGTTCGACGGCAACGTTCCCGATTCGATATAATGGGACGACAACTACCAGTGACTGACTCATATCCGATTAAATAATATCAGATCGCAATTTTTTCCGCAAGTGTTCCTTCAATACAATATTAAAAAAAAAACATAACACCCCGTGGACATTGTTGACGATATTGCATTCTGTTTGCGCTTGCTTATTCATGCACCGAACGGATTTCATGCATATTTTGAATTGCAAATCGTGAGAAATTATGATAACATTGTCGCGAATAGATGAAAACGGAATGCATTTCGGATTGGAATGACTAAGCAAAGAACTTCAACAAAAAAAAAAGTTGCTAGCAATCGAATAGTTTCGCTTAGGAAACTTGTCATAACATGAATGCAATCGGAACAGGAGGAATGGATGATAAATCAAAAGAATAGAACATGCGAGACATTCGAGTTGTTTCAGAAGTAACGGGAGTTGATGATGATCAAGTCATTGCCATCAGATGGTTGAATTGGTGGGTGTTTTGCTTCGTGAATTTTGTGTTTAACTGTTTTTTTCATGCAGATTATTTTGAAGGTCCAAATAATAAAATATGCAGGAAATATAAACGGTTTGTAACTATAGAACTTAAAGTCTTTAATTGAAATATTTAATATGAGGTGCCAGAAAAGACGAACGAAAAAGGTTATTGGTCTACTTAAATTTCATTCAGTTATGTCAACTCTTGCAAACTACCAATATTTCCTTAAACTTATCTGAAAAGCACTAAAAATGAATAAAATCATAAATTTACTTCATCCAACACTTTTTTGTATTTGATTTTTTTTCTTCATTTTATAACTTTCCTAACAATGCATTTATATCACACAATTTTCAATTTTATCTTCATCGTGCAGCAATTGAATGTAATTTTATTTCTCGCGTGATTGTACTGATTCTGTTTCATTGCTTATTTTTTATGTTGCATAATTTTGTTCAATATTTTGGACTCTATGAAGTGTTTTTTGTTGACTTAAAGTCAATTTCAGTTGTACATACTTCACACGTTGAATAATTTTCTGTCATGTGGTTAATATTTAATAGTTTTGTGCTGTCGTTGCAAACTTTCATATTCAATTTGCGTGCGGTATAATTTAAAACTCGGTATTTTTAAATTCTATTTGACTGGAACTATTTTATGTTGTTTGTAAGTAGTATTTTGCAAACAAAAACATAAATCCATCTACAAACAGTATGAATTATATTGGTAATGAGAGTTAGTTTCTGGGATAAAAATTCTAGACGGATGTTTAAGGCAAGTTTCTACCTTGTGTGGTCAAAAAAATCGAATTTTTTGTTTTTGCATTTTCGGGTAGATACATACGGATAGAAAGTTACATGTTGATAGATACGGTAGATACATGAATTACGAAAGTTATCCCTTAAAATAGGAAGCGGTGTCGAGCGTGCTGAGCCGCCACCGCCCGGTGCGCTACACCACTTTTTTTGACCTGGTGGAAGCGATTGAAGGCAGACAGGTTAAGGAATGATGACAAAAATTTTTACAGTTGGATATCAAAGGCTTATTAAAAAATATTAACAGTCTTTCATTTTACATAACAATTTGTAGGCAAAAAAAATGGAAAAAATGGTTTTTCTTTTTCAAAATTGCATTACTTTTTCATTTTTTGTTCACAATTCTGGTAGGGGCCATAGACAAAAGTATATTAAATATTTTCAAGTTTCAAATCATCTGAATCGACGGCAGGACTTCCACCAGCAGCTAAAATTTGTTTGGCGCGCCGCCATTGCTCCATTGCTCCTCTCCATTTTTAAAATATCAAGGACACTAAGTGCGGAAAAGAAAACCAAACAATTATGACAGAAAGAGGAGAACGGCGACAGCGACTAAAAGGATAAATCAACCCGAAAGCTACCAACAACGACTGAAGACAATACTTATGTCAGTTCACGATACGTTAAATGTCACAAACCAAAAATCTGCATTGTTTAATATTCTTTCAGATGCTGGCTTGTCATCTCTTGGAGATACAAGATTGTTGTTGGATAAATTGCCTCAAAAATTTTACAATTTTGTATCAGAAAATAATTTCTCATTTACCAGTTTTTTCGTATTATCCCCCTGGATCTTTATACATATGCTGCTTTTATTATTCCTCGAATGGAAATGATGGTACCACCGCTCAAAGTATTTGTTTCTCGGTTCTCTTGTAGAACCATAGCCGGACAAGTTGCTACGTATACCCTAACTTAACTCGGCTATAATCCGCCTTCGTTATTGTGTCTACAAATCTCTCCCTTCTGTATTACCATCAGTATGCTGAAGAAGAACTTGTGAATAACTGGAGAATTCGTTAAGGAATTCTTCAGGGCTATAGCCAGGAATTATCGTTCCAGACAATCGAATGAAAGCAAAGCTTGAATCGACATCTGAAAATTTATTTTCAGAACGTTCGCGATCTGACGCCGAAGGTTAATGATAGAAACCACTTCCTCATAATAGTGTGTAAACCAAATATGCTCCATTATTATCGACAATGTTTCACCATATGATGCCATCGGTGAAGAACTTCCGTGGTTTCTGGTTCAAAAATTGAATCAAGTGGTTTTCACAGGTTTCTTTTGAAACCAGCTTAATTCCATTGAGAGAGTTCTGCTGAGATCGGAGCAGGTGATAATCAGAGGGTGCTATGTTTGGACTAAACGGTGGATGCATCAAAACCTCCCAAACAAGATCTCGAAATTTTTGTCGGGACCTCAAAGAAGTGTGTGGTCGGGTGTTATCGTGATGGAAAACAATGCCTTTCCTGTTATTCAATTCGGGCCGTTTTCTTTCAATTGCCTGACGTATTCCCTCTAGTTGTTCACAGTAGACTTGCGAATTAATCGTCTGACCAACTGGAATTAGCTCATGGTGGATAATTCCTTCCAATCCCATCACACACACAGCATCACCTTTTTCGCCGTCAATCCTGGCTTCGCGAACGCTTGCGACGGTTCACCATTCCTTGTCCACGATCTTTAACGCTTCCGATATTCGTATGTGATCTATTTTTCATCATCAGTTATTAGACGTTTTTGAAATGGCTCTATTTCATTGCGTTTCAGCAGCGCATCGCAGATGTTAATTCGGTGTATCATGTTTTTCGCGCTCAACTCATGAGGAACCCATACCATAGCCAGCTTTGCGTAAATGGTTCAAAACAGTTTTGTGGTCAATTCCTAGCTTCATACCAATAACGACACTGCTGATATGCTTATCTTCCTGCACTTTTTCAAGAATTTGATCTGCTTTTTAAGTAATTGGACGACCAGAACGTGTCCCATCTTTCACATCAAAATTACCGGAACCAAAGCGAGCGAAGAATTTCCATGCAGCAGATTTCGATAAAGTATTTTTGGCGTACACAGCACCAATTTTTTCTTAACTTTAACTAAACTTTTTCTCTCTTTGTTTTTACTTGAGTACCTCACCATACTAATTTGTACGCTCCACCATCCTCCTCTCTTCCGGGAATTAGCTTTGAACTGCTCGTCTAAACTTAAGTCCACTCGAACAAAGAGGTCACAACGCGGAGCTAATTAACATCGAACCAAACAGGATATTTCGAGCTATCGAAATATCAGGTTATCAAGAGGACTCGAAGAAGAGGAGATTAGAAAACCGGATCAGATATCTCATCAGAATGGTAAAGCATTTAAATTGAGTATTTTCTTGTTACGTAATAAATATTTTGATAGGACAAACCCACCTCTTGGGTTGGGCAGAGGCTGCAATTAATTAGACTACCACAGCTGATAGGTAAGTGTATTTATCACAATAAGTATCAAATAAGCGATTTGAAGAAGCAACGTAATGAACCCCTTAAAAAACTTAGTCGAAAAATAGCGTAAAGCAATAATCCTTCCTTTCAAAAGCTCCCTCACATCGGTTTTTTGAAGTTAAGCCCTACAGTTAGTCCCACACCACACAATTTTTTTTTAAAGATAGCTTCGAACGCTTAAGTAGCCTTTTCATTGTCGAACGTGTGATTTCTGCCCCTGAAACAAAACACTTCAAACTCTTCGGTTTTGCCACATTTAAAATATTCAGGCAATTTGCCATTTAGTTTGCCACGTCGAAACTCAATAGCTAGTCAATGCCACAATTGCCTGCAATTAGACCACTTTTTAGACCTACAAAACAAAAGTTCTGCAATAAGAGCCCAGAACATAAACCGATGTGTGTCAACTGTGGCGGGAAGCATCCCGCAAACTATTGGCGTTGTGCCAAAAATATCAAAATAAAACACTTCGTTCAAATAGACCGAGATAAATCTGCCACTCCTCAATCACTCCCCACTTCTAAAAACATTACCAAATTTCCGACAAACCCCCCAGAGTATATGGAATATTTCCTGGCCATCATGCAGTTTCAACTTTTTTCGATGTCGAAGGACATGATGGTACAGGACAAAAATGGTACAGGACATGTTCTTCTATCAGACTGTTCTAGCGTTCTCTCCATCAACTGTCAAGAAATGAATAAAAGCCATCTTCTTATCTCTATCTTCGAATGCGAATTCCACTTTGCTCAAAAAAGGAGAGCTGATACAATTCCTCATGGATTCCAGGATTGGCATCATGCTCATAAAAGAACTCTTGTTAAAATCGGGTAGGCAACTCCAATTTCTCAATTATCATTTGCCCAGAAATGATAAATGAACATTCAGGTAAGGAGGCACAGCAATCCTCCTAGAGAGGAACATAGACCATAACGTTTTGAGCATCCCAAACCTTAAATCCTACCAACCCTATCTTTTTTCTGCTTCAGTCTGCTTATAGACATCCTAACGCACAATATTTTGCGGCAGTCATTCGATCACTTATCGACCTCCAGGACCCTTTTTTCTAGGAACATTTCTTAACTCATGCGATTGCATTTGGGGATCAGTTGAAACAATCTTTTTGGAACAGAATTATACAATTTCGTAGTATACATATCCCAGATATACCCACTTACTACGACTCTATTGCAATCAATAGGATATTTCATAATACTTATTTACCAAAATGTACACGTAAGTGATCTTGACAAAATCTCGTCGGACCAGAAGCATGTTATTTTTTAAAGTGAAGTACTTAGTCTTCACTGTCGCTCCTCAGGAAGAAAAAACGTACCAATTGGCTAATGATAACTTCAAACCGCCTGAAACAACCAGTCACCTAGAGGAATCATAGCATTGCATTAACCACGAGTATTACACAAGCACAAGACAAGCAGACGTCAAAAGAATTTGAAATCAAATCAGAAGACGACCTAAGAACAGGTACGGCTCTAGATGACGATTAGAAACAAATCGTCCAGCAAATGTCATACGCGACAAATTAATCAGTTCGAAAATGAACAAAGCAAGCTCTTCATGAAGAGTATTAAGCCTGGCAATGATTCATTTTGGTTTTTGTCCAAATACTTCAGGACAAAGCCCAAAACAATTATCAAAACAAAACTGGTAAGGCCGAAATATTTACAGACACACTTGAGGTAAAATTGCAGGCAAACATTTCTTCGGATAACGAAGATCGCATTAACCAAACCGCTTTGAGCGTATTGCGTTCAAGAACTTCAAATGATGAAACAGTTTCACCAGTTTAGAGGAAGTCCAGCCTCTAAGCAACACATCCGAATTGGTGTCCCCCAAGGTTCATTTCTCTCGCCAATTCTATTCAATTTGAACACCAAAGACATTCCCCGTTCAAATAAAGTGAATATGCCTCTGTTAGCCGATGGCATATGCATCTTTTATTCTTCAAAGCAGGCACTGGCTACCATATCTTAGTTTCGACACTCTAGAATACTTTCAGAAGTGGAAAATAAAAATGTACACTGAAAAACCGCAATCACTCTTTATCACTACAAAAAGAAGACAATGGCAACATATTTGCACGGTGGAGGGAGAATCCATAGAATGGCAAAAGGCTGCCAAATATTGGAGTTTCACATTCCATAATACAATAACACAATGGGGCCAGCTTCATTGCAGAGCCTCTTCTTCCTAGCAGCAGTAAGCCGCTTAGTCAAGAAACAAGCAATTAAAATTATCATCATCCCCCGAAAGGGAATAGGATAGGAAAGGAATCCCAAACCAAACTCTCGACACATTTAATTTAAAATTAAATTATATAATAATTAAAAAGAAAACATCAATAGGATAACTGGAGAATAAAGGTAAGATAGAGTTAGTTGATGGGCAGTTAGTGGAAAAGATGAAAAATAAAAAGCATGCAAACAAGAAGAATCTCTTTCATAATATAAATAAAAATTAATTAAAGGATTTTCAAGAAGAAAACAAAACGAGAGAAAGTGCTTCCCAGACAGCAACAGAGTGCTGGTATGAGGGATGCACAAAAAATTTTTTTTTTTAAATTTCAAAAAATCAGCAATCAGTCATTTACTTTACATGGTTCTAATGTGATTCTTCAGCAGCCTTTTAAAGACGGGAAAAGATCTAGCATTCTCCAAAGAGTTAGGTAAATTGTCAAAGATTTCCATAGCTAATCTAATAGGATCTTTATGTTTTCTATTCGTTCTAGCGATATCAAGCCTGAGATTACCTTTAAATCTTGTGTGATAGCTGTGATAATCACAGTGTCTTATTGGATATATCGAAGATTCTATATTGTTATTGAGTATTTTATATATTATCTTAGCTTTTTTCCATAAATATAATATCCCTTACATTGAATTTATCTGTTTGTCTGTAAAGTATATATAGTATAGTCAGTCTATCTAGTCCATGCACTGCCTTAACTATCCTATTGAGTATTCTATGAATTGAGTCAATATTCATCTCTGAAGTTTGACTCCAATTCAATATACTACAGGTAATCTTAGGCAGCACAAAAGAGTTGTAGGTCAAATTTTTTTAGCTCTAAATCCAAGTAACATTTCATTCTGAACAGCCTAACCCAGAAAACCAACTTAGATTTCACATTACTTAGGTATGTGAGGGGATCCAATGTTCAATTTTAAAAACCTCAGTATGAAATACCGAGCTCAATTATATAAGCAAGTAATTAGATCATAATTACTACATATATGGACGCACAGCATTTCGACAAACAACTAAATCAACTAGGAATGGAGTAAGAGGTTCTACATATACATAGTATATGCCTAGAAACTGATACATTTTCGTAAATTATCAATCTATTTATCTTAAGCTCTCTGTCACCTGCAACTAATTAAAAAGTCCAAACTGCAGAGGATTTCCTTTTGCCCAGGTGATTCAGCGCTCATTTCACGTTTAGCGCTAACAAAGGAACGGCTACTCATACTATTGAAATACACAACAAACTCGCCTCATTTCCAAGAAATTCATAATTTCATCCAATTTACCACAAACTTCTTCGACATTCACAAAGTATTCACGTTCGCTATCATTTCACTTTTAATTGTTGAGCGTGAGCCATATTCCACTTTGCGGTCACTAATTAGCCTAAAAGTTCAGAAAATGTCGTTTGACTAGCAAACAAGAAAACAATCTGATACGAGCCATGTTTTTCGTCATAAAAATTTTACGACCCATTGCGAAATAGCACTGGTACGATTTGATGTTCTTTGCAAAGGACATGTAAAGCACATCAGCAAACGAGACAGATACACCAAAGGTCTGTATGCTGGAATGAGCTTCCACAAGGCTCGGGCATACAACCCATCGAAAATATTAATTTATAGAGCCTCAGCAAATTATAAGACTACAACGATACTCACCGTTTGCGATGAATAGCGCCGCTATCGTAATTAAAATCACGACTAATCCACATTTTGATGACATTTTTCCTATAATCCGTGACCGAGCACGGGGATGGCTGTTGTTGCGGTGCCGAGGAATGAGATAGAGACGCCGTTGTATTTGTTACTTCAACTGCTTCCGCACCAAGGACTCTAATCTGTGTTACATTCAGCAATCGAAAAACACGTTTTCTCACTCCTCTATCCACACTCGAGACTGACCAGCTATCTCCTGCACCTGCTACTCGCAAAACATCACTTCGCACAAAGGAAATCACAGACACGACACGATTCGAAATAATGAATTAACGTCGGGTAAAGTTCACAACTTTGCTTTTTTTCGTGCAAGCATGCAGCCCGAGAATTGATTTAATTCAAAAGCACCATGAAAACAATACCACGAAAATGATCGAAAAAAAACTAATCAAAAATCAAAGGACAACGAAAGCCCTGCGGAATGGAAAAACCCACTAAAACGAAAAACTTAAATATCTACGACCACAAAGAAGAAAACACCATCGTTTCGCACAGTTGACATGATCCGCAGCGTTAAACAGCAACAATTACCGAAGCAACCGAAAAATCCACGACATTTTCACACAATACGAATCAGATTTTCATGTTTTTCCGACATGCATACGATTTTTCCGAAAGATTTTGTTTGAAAACACACAGACAGAACAGCACAGCCAGAACTGCGACGACGACGAAAACGTCACACGAGAAACAAACAGACTTTGGCAACCAGTAACTTTTTCATTGACAGTTCTTTTACTGGTCGAGTCGAGCCTTCTGCTTCATAATAGTATGAGTGTTCGGCTCAAGTGTATCGAATTGGAAATTCATTTACGCATACGCACCCGACGTCCGCGACACAAAAAAATCATTCATCGATGCACAACATATGGTACGGTTCCGATTGGAACTGGCGCAGGATTGTTGCTATATAATTCCAAGCCTTTGTCCTGCAAGTTTATTGACATATGTATGTGCTATTTGCAAATGACAATTACTGCCGTCTCGAACAATCTGTGACGCTCAATCAAACGTAATTACTATCTTTCACTGATTCCAATTCATTTCACTTCAATATTTCGAATCGAAACGACAAATTTCAGTCAAAAATACACCAAAAACCCGAAAATTCCGAACAAACGAAACAAATCAACATCCCGCACCCACACATTCACTCGACCAGATGATGATGAATCCTCGAACAGAGCGCATGTAAGTTCAATTCACGCATCGCTACTTCTGGTCGAAAATGAACTTGATGACAGCCACCAACACGAGCGTAGCACGCACTTCCAAAACTAATACCAGTCTAAATTTTATTGATTCATTTTCATGGTGAATTTTCTTGCAAACCCAATTCCTTTTTCACTTTTCCGGAATATGAAAACTCAATTAAAGCTTGCAATCCAATGATCGATACTCCTTTTGTTTAACCAGTTTAATGCGACCGCATCTCGTTACACAGCGAATTGGTATCGAAGTTAAATGATAGTTGAGCACACCCGGGGACATTCGCGGCAACAAAGTAACTTACACACGCAACACACAACAAATCACTTTTTCACCATATCCAAATGGAAATCGACGATGTGTTTCGAGTTAATAGAATACTAAATTGGATTTTTGTTGATAGCGCGGCGCGCAACATGTCCTCGCACAGCTGAACAAACTATCCACTTCACACACAACTGAGCAGTTGTCGAGCACCGCGAAGCGACTGAAAGAGTGGCTCCAATAGTTTTGTTTTCATTTCGCTTCTGATTAATTTTCACTGGAACGAGCGAGAGAAATAGATAGAATTCTTATTGAACAACTGAGATAGATGATGATTTGGTCTAATGAATTTTTGATTGACAGTTTGCAATTGAGCTTTTGATTTTGTACTGTTGGCAGCGGTGGTGATGTTTTGAAAGAGGGATATTTGAATTTGCTCTCTGTTTTCGTTTTTTCGTCATTTACTCAACCATTTCTGACACATTTTTAGAAGCTATAGAACAGGGGTGGGCAAACCTAATACTGGTATGATCGACATTAATTTTTTTAATTTATGCGCGATCGACTTCGAAAGATAGGTTAAATTAAAAACAAATAAAAATTTAATTAAGGTCTTTATTGATATTAATATATTAAATACACTGTATTACTACTTTGTGCAATGTACTTTATTTATAAATATTTTGGATTAATTTTTGATGCATATGCGTGACTCTCCATTTCATCAAAAAGTATTGTAGAGTTAGGCTTGTAAGCACTGATGCATAATCGAATAGATGCCAATAAGTGGTCATCAGCCAGAGAGCTCCTAAGTTGCGATTCGATGTTTTTCTTTTGAGAAAACGTTGCTTCCCATAGATAAATGAAAGCAAAAAAATGCAAATATCCTCATTGCCACCAATCTCAATAATGGATATTTTTTATGGTAGTAAAATCCAAAAATAATTTTCATTTGCGCGTGCTATTGGTAAAATTTCTAACTCTAGATCCGATGAATTCAATTGTAAAGTATGAGCTAGATTTGATGAAATATCCTCGTCATCGAATTCTCTAAAAGGAAATGAAATAAATTCAAAAATCGTCTCTCGAATTCTTGATTAAAATTTTCCAGTTCAGGACAAAACATGTCAATATTACATTCACCAGTAGGTTGGGTTAGGTTGTACCCATTGGCACAAGGCCAAACATAGACCTATTGGTCCATAGTGATACCAGATAAATGGGCCAGGAGAAAAAAAATGTAGTCCAAGCGACCATCGAACGCCCCGGACTTTTTCGCGAACTGAAGGATGTCTTTCTGCTTTTGCATTTTACATTCACCAATAAGTTTAATATGTTTTTCTAAATATGGAACATATTTAAAAATTTTGCCTATTTAATTGTGAAGCAAAAGGTTTTAATTTTACTTAAAAAACATTTACTGAACTCAACAAGTCAACAATATTTTCCTTTCCCTTGTAATTGTGAGTTAAGCGAGCTGTAACGGCCCATAAAATCCGTAAGAAATGTTAACTCTTTACCCATACTGGATCTTCCAATTTTTCATGTTTTGCTCCTAATGTGTCCAAAAATACACTAATTTCAGGCAAAAGATTGAGAAATCTTTGCAAAAAGCTTCCTCGGCTAAGCCATTATCCATTATCTGGTAATTTTTTCGAGCGAAAATTTTGAAAATGGAGAAGAGCGGATACATTTATCATTTCTGACGGATAAGATGTCAAGAATTTCAATTTTCGAACGATTTTGTAATTGGAAAGACATTTACACAATTCAATTTTCAAATTCAAACACCAAATGTCACTTTTTAGCTCGAAAGAATGAGCTGCACAAAATAAATTGGCGTGAGAAGAATTTAATTTAAAATTTTATTTCATCTAAAATTGAGATTAACCTTTGTTGCGCTGTGTGCGACAATTTAATACCTCGATAGCAAGGAGACGAATGCGAATGCAGGCAAGGTGTATAGCGGGAAGCAAAAATATAAAGTGTGTACTTTAGAACAGAAATTTAAGGAAATGAAACTACAGTATACGTGTATGAGATTTAGTGAAGCAGTTTTACTACAATGATATAAATCTATAAATTGCACAAATCGAGAGCATAGCTATCTCGGATTTTCCCTTTGGCTTCTCCGCCACCAAGGCTCTGCAAGCTTTTGTGTGAACTGAAACTGCGTGGACTGTCCGATTGGATCTATTAAGCCAAGGCCCATTCCAAAATGTACTGATTAAATCGTCTACTAATTTGTTACTTCACATTTTAAATTAACATAGTAAATTATTAAAAATGTCTGTGATCGACTTTCGAGCTGTTTGCGATCGACCGGTCGATCGCGATCGACCGTTTGCCCACCGCTGCTATAGAAGAATCGGAGATTATAATCTTTTAGAACTAAAAAACACGTTGTTTTTTCGGGTTTTTCCTAGTAAAAAAACCCAGGAAATTGGGCACAATTCCACCGTGGCCTGGTTTTAGAAAAAACCAAAACGGAGGGATCAATTGGCCAATAATGTGCGAAAATGGCGAGAATGGAGGAACTTTTTTTTAGGACATGAATATTTGAATACTAATTTAACTAGTCAGCAATTTATATCATCAAATAAAAACTACGAAACATTTTCCAGTTGCCTTACGTCACTTTATTTATTTCAATTTTGTTTAAGTTTTTTTCAATGTATTTGTAGTTTTTTTTTTTTTTTTTTGAATTCATTCAATTATTTTTTGTGGTATTTGCTGGTCTGCAATTTTTGTTGTTGTTGTGATATTAACTATTTCATTTCAATGTGTGAACATGTGTAATTTGCTTAAGTTTTTTTATCTTCACTGCTTGTAACTTCAACAAATAATAACAATCTCACCGGGATTTACTCAAATAAGTATGAACAAAATATTACGTTTATAGGTTGAAAAAAGATTGAGTAAGAAGTCTTAGTAGAGTACGAATAGCAATGGAATTATAAGAATCGCAAAGAGTCATAATGCTCTAGAAGGAAAAATGATAGAATATAACCATGGAAAATGGATAGTATATAATTATTTTGCTATCTGATTCATAGAAGCACGTGCAGAAGATGGAAACTATTATGTCAAATAAGTCTCGAACTCGCCCCAAATCAATTTTTAGAAGAGATACCGTTGAAAATTTGCCATTTATATTCAGTTTCATCCTGCAGCCATCACTCTCTCCATCACTATAAAACTCCATTTTTCCATGATTTATACCCTCAAAAGAAGGACGAAAATAATACCAAAATGAAGGTGAGAAAGGCGGGCTTACAATTTTTGTTTTTACAGGTCGGATTATAAACCGAAATGGTCAAAAGAATATTTAGAGTTCGATTCTTAGTTTCAGGTTCTGGTGCCGGTAGTAGTTTCAGGTTTTGGTGCCGGTAGTAGTTTCATGTTTAAAGCCGTCATTCGAATTTCAATTAACTGTGGATACAACCGAAAATTATTTTCTTCTGTTTATTTTTTCACGCCCCATGCATTGTTGTTTGGCACGGGCACACGTCGCTGGCCGCTTTCACGTTCCATAATTTCCATGATACTCATTGCCGGTAGCCAGGACTGAAAGGAGAAATGAAGATATAAACCTCAAGTTTTGAATATATTAGTTCTTCTGTATTAACCGAAAGTAGCTAGTAACAGAAGCAATGGAATTTGAAATTGCATACTCGTATCAATTCAATACCAATTGCCTCGATTAACAAAAAAACTAACAAAAACTAAAAAAAAACTCACCCTCTCCTTATGTGCAGTCGCAACAACATTACGATTTGGTTCGGCATCGTAAGCAACCGAATCGACACCAAACATTCCGCACATTTCATGCACAAGTTGTCGCTTTTCACGATTCATTGTCGGGAACGAGTGACTGCGTGATTTCTGCTTGCTCTCTTTCGACAACTTCACCAGCTCAGACAGCTTGTCGTGGATCATTCTCACCAGATTTGGATCTTTTTTGGCCCAGCCTCGGATAAAGTCCGAGTAGCGTGTCAGAAGTTTTGACTGGAGATCAGGATTACGAATCTGTAGACCGATAGCAAGGCGCCGGTTACGATCAAGGATTTTACACTCTTCGTTGCAATCAAGGCTGTTAACGAAATGTGAAAGTTAATATGATTCAAAAATGCTTCTAAATGTTACGTAAGGTGAGTGCAAAAGTATGTGGCTATGCACTAGTAGTCGGGCACTTTTTTCAATATTCTAATAAATAAGACACCCAATTCGAAGGATTCTTAAAGTGATGTTAGTGCAAACTTAAATTATGTTTTCTGCTAATCTCAAAATTCTAAGACTGAATTAAGAAAAAATTGAACTAGAATTCATTTAATAGTGAGTTGACCATAAAATAGAGCAAATGTGTGTTTTAAGAATGATTTTATGAAGTTACATTCGATATATAGTCGATTTTTAGTTAATCTTTTACGATTAGTTTGACTGTTTTTTTCTGAAACGCATTCAAAATACATAGAGCAGGCTTATATTATATCTAATAGGAAAAAAAAACTAAAAACAAACTTCATTGACTAGCCCCCTACATGCAGGAAAAACTCTTAACGGTAAGATATTTAACCTTTTTTTTTGCTTTTTCTCTAATTTTTTTGAAATGAATGAATAATATCTCAAGAATATTGTGTCCAAATTTCAAGTCGATTGGAGCCAAATCGACGAACTTATGAGTAGTGATGCGACGATTCCTGTCGACTCGATTCTAGAACCGATTCTCCCGAATGCTCGATTCTACTCAAGTACTTATTTTCTCAGACTCGAGTTTGGGTAGCGAGTCCGGATTCGAGTACAGCTTCGAGTCCGAACTCGAGTACGGTATCCAATATGCCTTCGAGTCCGGACTCGAGTACAGCTTCGAGTCCGAACTCGAGTACGGTATCCAATATGCCTTCGAGTCCGGACTCGAGTACTGCCTCGAGTCCGAACTCGAGTACGGCATCTAAGGCAGTGAAAACAGTCTTAGGAAAGGTAAAAACCGTGTCGTTGCCACGACTGATCAGTATCTTGCAAAAAATAGTGTTATGCGGCAGTCTTTTTTTGACAGGCAGAGATTTTCAGTTGGTAAAAAATGTTTTGTGAAAAAAGTGTGAAGAAAGTCTGGAAAAAGTGAGGAAAGTGGAAAAGTGTGAAAAAGCTGTGCTACGAGAGCGCTCTTTAATATAAATACTTCGAGTTAGGCATTTTTTTCTGAAATGTCACCTCCAAAGGCCAAAAAATCATCTGTTTGGGGGTATTTCGAAAGAAGCTCCAGTAGTGGTCCAAAAGTGGTTACTTGTAAAACCTGCAAGAAAACTTTTAAGGATTTTGAAAGCACTACTAATTTAATAAAGCATTTTAGAAAACTCCATCCACTTTTATATGCTACGTCAATTGAAAAACAGATTGAAACGGAATGCCAAAGTGCAATACCACTTCAAACTTCTAATCTGGTAGCTAATGTTAATCAACCCGTTTCTACAGGGAGCTCTAGCGTCAGTCAAGAACCTAGTAGCAAACTTTCCTCTCATGAAGGTCAACCGTCTCCTAAACGGCAAATGCAACAAAAGTTGATGAGCAAAAATGCGATGCCAACGAACAGTAAACTAATCGATAAAGCATTAGTAGATATGATCTGTTTTAATAATATTCGTACGATCGTTATTCCGTAGCACGTGCAGCGATTCTGGAAAAGTTAAAAAGTCTACAGCATCTAGCTGCTACTGCGGACATGTGGACTTTATGGCGCTGACTATTCATTTTGTGAATGAAGGAAGACTACAAAGCTTAAAGTTGACCACATGTGAGTTTGAAAAACCCCCATACCACTGAAAATAAAACTGCAGCCATAAAAAGTTCCTTTGAAGAGTGGCATCTGACTGGCAAGATAATTGCAGTGGTTACAGACAATGCAGCCAATGTCAAAAAAGCAGTTACGGAGCATTTACGATTAAAAAATCTTCCATGTGGAGCTCATAAGCTCAATTTGGTTATTCTAGATTGCTTAAAGCAAAACAAGCAGCTGTCTTCACTATCTGAAAAATGCCAGACTATTGTTGCCTATTTCAAACAAATCAATACTGTGAGCTACAAATTGCTTGAAATACAAGACCAAATGAACTTTCAAGCTCTAAAGTTGAAGCATGATGTCTCAACTCGGTGGAATTCATTATTTATTTATTATTGTCATCTTTAAAATCTGCTCCTGATAATCTTAGCTCCGTTGAATGGCAGGAACTAACTGATTGCTTGTCTGTTTCGAAACCAGTGGAAGAGCTGAAAGCTATAATTTCTGGCGAATAATATCCAACTCTTTCAGGCATAATACCGTTAGTTCGAGGTTTCCATATGACCCTTTCAAGTTCTTCTCCGCTTAATGACACAGGAAAGATATTAAAAATAAACATTTTGGAAGCAATAAAAAAGCGACTCGGTATTATGGAGTTTGATGAAACTGCATCCAAAAGCACTTTCATAGATCCGAGATTCAAGAGAGCAGCGTTCCAAAATGAAACCAATTCTAATTTGACTGAACTTTGGCTAATTGAAGAATCAGTCCAATATGAAGAATCATTGGTTAGTGTTAGTGAGGGCCTCCCGGAAGATGAGCCAACCAGTGTGGACGCGCGAATAGAGCACAATCTTTGCGGATATTTGGACGAACAGGTGTTGAAATATTCCAAAACTACAACGCCTACTTCTTCCGTAACAGAAAAAATACAACAATATATTAACCTGCCTTATTTAAATAGACACAGCAACCCTCTTCAATTTTGGGAGGAGAGAAAATGTATATATGCGGGTTTATATCAATTATCTGTTAAATACTTAGCTTTTTTATTTTTTCATAATTATTAATTTTACAATAACAAATTAGCCGGTTTTTTTTGTAGCGAAAATCGATTAATTGGCTTCCAAGTGCTACGCAAAATTGAAAACTCGAAAAGAAAAAATCCTCCCAGGGTTACCTCGAGAAACATCTCCTTTAACAAATGCATTTTGATATTTTTTGTACAGATGGTTCTGTTGCGAGTTATGATGAACACCAGAAAACAACTTTTCACTCTGTCACAACACTGTCACTCGCTTAGTTTTCAATATTTCGCAATGAAAATTTAGGAAAATATTTTTCAAATGTTGCATTATTACATGGAAATTAATTGAATAAACGTCTCCTCTGCATGGAAAAAAAAATTCTTAAAAACAGCCCTTTTATTCACCGAATTAACCTTAACTCTTAAGGACAGATAATCAGCTTAGCTTGGAATGCGGTATACACGAAAAGGATACAAGAACCAACCCGAGAATTGAAAAGATAATATATTTACTACGCCTTATAGATATCTTTGAAAAGATCACTGCAGTACATGTATAAGTATAAATATTTTCGCACAATCAATAACAAATGACTTGTGTGAAGTGAAATGAATCAATAACCAATACTTTTAAGATAAAACTTGCCTCACAGACGATACAAATAGTTAAAAAAAAAAACAATTAATATTTAAGCCATGGATCACATAATCAATTGATTAAATCAATAAAAATTCCTGACAAGCATGGACAAAAAATCAAACAGTTGCAAACAAATAAAGGAATTGCAGGATAACTAAGAAATACAAAAATACTTTCAACCAAACGATTCGACCAGCCAAGAAAAATATTTAAAAAGCCCAAATCATTAAAGCTGAATCCGAACCTACAAAGTTTTGGAACATTATACATCAGCTAGCTTTCAGAGCCAACAATAAAAGCTTGTGCCAGAGTTTTTATGCTAAAGGAGTTTTCATCGACAAGGACACCTGAAAGATTTAGCAAACGAATTCAATCGCTACATCACGAATATTGGGAAAATTATTGCTAAAAAGTTGAACTCAGCCCAAAAGCAGGTTAGATTAGATTTCGCGGCGGTCTCCTTCGGACAGACTCCACAGGAGACACACAGACCAACAGCAAAGACTAGATCGACAGCCATTTCAACCTAACCTAACAGCAAAGATAGTTTGATTTCTATAACAAAGCATCGGAATTACATTTTAGTAAAATAACAGAAAAGGAAATAAATAGATAGTAAACAGCTTGCAAGTGAAAACCACTCCAGGGGAAATGAGATAGCCATAATAACATTCACGGTAAGATCACTTCAAATTTTGTTCACCGAACGCTTAAAACTGGGAGCAGTTCCAGCAAACAAAAATTACCAGAAAAATCAGGAGACGCCAATCTATAAGCCCTTATAAATTCCTTTGCGAAAATATTTGAATTTTTATAGAAGACAATGAAATAATTTCAGATACGCAATACAGTTTCCGTAAAGGAGAAGATAACGCACTGGCTTGCCGCACAGAGCACATCATAAATATCTTCAAGAACAAGAAAAAAACACTAGGCATATTCTTAGATTTTTAGTCATATTCTTAGATATTCTTGCAGCCAAAGTAATTTTAACTGATATTTTAGGCACGAAAATCTTTTAAACCTCAAATAAAACGGCAAAGCTAAACTTGTTTGCGAACTACTGTCAGTAGTAGAGTTTTTCAAGAAAAGTTGACCTTTTCTCTGAAGATATTAGCGGATAAAGTCAGTTCGTGATCGTAATGAGGCTACTGGCAGAAGATAATTCGGATATTTTCAAGAACTGGCTCTGAAAAAAACCGAAATCGTTGCGGCTACTATTAAACAACAGTTTTTGACTTACGAAAGTGGAGCGGCCTATTTTTCAAGAGCAACAAAGCTCCCATACAGTTGAAAATGATTGGGTGCCAAAGAGACGCTGCTTTAAAGGATATTTACACTCAAGTACCAGAAAACTCTTACGAGTGAACAATTTCGGATTAAAAATTTGTCTGAAAAAAGTATCCAGAACTGAAAGCTCTGGCTATAAATTGCACATCTTGTTTGACTCAAATTATGTAAGTGAAGCAGGATTCTCAAAAATGAGCTATATTAAAACCAGTAGAGATTATTAAACATTAACCAGCATGAAGAGAAGTGTATTTGAATTTAAGTATACTTTATATTGATTTTCTTTTTTCCTAAATATCATAATAAATCTTAATTTCCCAGTATCGATTGTGTTTTGCACACAAGATTATTACAGATTCTAAAAGACCGTTTTCTTAGCTAATAGTAAAGAAGATGATAGCATGAAGGACATAATGGAAGGGAGTAGTGGAAGGAGTGTGTTTGGGGGAGTTAAATTTTCTGGGCTGAGAAAATTCAAACATACAGGGAAAATAATTGGAGATCATCAAACGAACGCCGAACGATTTAAAGCTACTGCATCGGTCAGAAGACATTCCAAAAAATTCTGAAGATCCGATTAGATGTTTTTTTTTAGATTATATTTTTTATTATATTTTTTTATTTTTTATTTATTATTTTTCATTTTAATTCAGGCAGCTTCCGCATCTAGACCATCAAATATGGAACGGAAAAAATCCGTTTTCAATTAACTTTAATACGTGTTCCTTTCCCAGTAGTTTACTATTTGATCTGGACGAAGATAGAATTTTACGATTGGCGGAAGCCCACATATATATGTATCAATCGTACGAAAAAAACATCAAATTTGAATGAAATTACAGTTATTGCAATTTGTTGTAAGAAGCAAGGAAGAACGATAAATGAAAATGATTTTGAATGAAATCCAAAAAAAGAGGCTAAGAAAATCAAGCGAACAAATATATAGAATGCAGTGAAGTGGTAATTTTGCAATAGTGAGTGCAGATGAGGACGAATTGAAAAACAAAACATTGGCAACGACCACTATCCTCGATGGCATCAATTGAAATATTATTATCTTCGCCATTTTAGGAACGAAAAGAACTATGAAAAAGGAGTAGTATTTGGCAGTAGATAGTAGTTTTTAATCTCCATTTGTCCGTTTTTTTGGAAATAACTGTCGATTTGAACCCATTTTACTCATGAAAATCGGAGACTTAAACATGCATTGATGATGATGATGATTTTGAATTTTTTTACGTTCAAAAAAAGTTGAATAACAATAATTTTACATTTTTATTTTCACAAATTTTGCCCTTCAATCTATAACTTGAAGTATACTGATGCGAATAAGGAAAATTAGGACATTGATAACTAAATTTCGTGTGCCCACTACCGATGAAAATATGTTTTCATTAATTTCACTAGCCCAAAAAAAAACGGGATCACTGATAAAAGTATAGAAAATAAAATTCAGGTCTATAATTTCGCAAAATTGGAAATGTGGCCAACTACTAATGAATTTACCCTAAATAAGAGGAAATATTCTAAGTGTAACTATCCCTCCCGATTCACAAACATACATCTTTTAAAATATTTACTCACTACATGGGAGGCATAGCCACAACTAACAACAAAAACTATAACTATTTGATATTTACTCACGTTTTGTTGCTCATCTTGATATTGCCCAAAATATCTTTCAGCTCGATTGTATTCCCGCGCTGCACTTCCTGCATCGATGAGGCTAACTTCGACGTCGCAATGCGTCTGTATTCGAAGGCGAACTCATGACAGGTACGCACTTGCTTCCGGTGACCGCATTCGCAAGTCACTTCAACCTGTAACCCAATCAGTAATCACTCTGCAATTTCCAAAAACTAGCTCAAAGCTTCACAAACTTACCACCTCCCTGCACGGTGTATCAGGACATTCTCCATCGTGACACGGCACGCTGCATTTGTGACTACAATTCTGTCGTGCTGCTTGACAATTTTGCTTGCAAACCTCTCCGGGTCCTTGACACACACCATCGTGACACGGTTTGATGCATTTATGGCGTCCGCAAGGCAAGTCTTTGTTGCACGGCAATCCACAGCTGAAACTTGCCTGATTGCATGGAATCGTTTTGCGCTGTTCGTGCTTTCCGAAGCAGTATTTCGTTGTGAGGACAATGCAAGGTGGACATGTTGGACCTGAGTGGCAGCTGTGATGAACCGGATGGTCACACGAATGTTGACGCGTACAGGTATTAGTACAGGCCGGACGCTTGGTTCCGCACGGTACTGGAGGGTAGATAACATTGGCGCCACACTCACAGTACAGTTCTTCGAACGAGCTGCGATAGCAAGGTGGACAATTGCCACGGTGGCAGGTCTGATCGCACTTGTGTTTACCACACGATAGTGTGTGATTGCAGGGCATCAGACAGATGTGGTCGATGTCGATACAACATTCCTGTGCGCACTTGTGCTTGCCACAGCTACGTTTCTTTGTGCACCGCTTCTTGCAGCGGGCGTCATCTGCACGAGTCACCAGCTGGCGACATCTGATCATTTGGTCCATGTTGCCGCAGCGACAACGGACCGCAGTTTGCTTATTACACGGCGGACAGTTACCAGTATGGCACTGGCTGGTGCAGTGATGAGGTGTTGCTGCAAAACGCATTCATCAGCCCATTATATGGAATCTCACGACAAATACACTTACCTGGTGGTCCGCATTTTAACGTCTTACCGCAAACTCCAGTGCAGACTGGGATCGGGTCCAAACAAGACTGCCGTTCATCCATTTTTATCAGCATCTTTCCACATGGGCACGACCTGACCATGTCCGGGGTCAACTTACACGGCTTGCATTCCCCAAGGTGACAGTTATCCTTGCATTTATGATTACCACAGGTCAGGGACTTATTACAAGGTTTCCCACAAGAGAACTGCTTCTTCTCAATCGACTCTCGCGTGCATGCCACCTGACGAGTTACTTTCATACAGTAGCATCTCTGATCCACTTTGTGCTTACAGCTCGGACATTTTCCTTTATGACATTTCTCCTCGCATTCGTGCAGCTCGCAGTTTAACAGCTTCTCACAGTTCGCATCACATTCGATGTTCTCCTGGATGTGGCACTGCAGGGACTTTGTCGTTCTTCCGCAGCCGCACTCTCGCTTCACCATCACCTGGCAAGGTGGACACGGCCCGGGATGACAAAGCAGCGTGCAAGGATGCGGACACAGCTCCTTACGACCGCACGGTTCGCCACAGCCATGTGCGATATCGTTCCGATTGTACGAAGGGTTCCTTACTTTACCGCAGAAGCAGTAGTACTCGCGAGGAATTGTTTTGGTGACGTTCTGGCACGCGGGACACCGCCAGCCATCGTTCGATTTGGAGCTCGACGCCCACTTACTGATGCACACGAGATGGAGAATGTGATAGCAATTTGAGCAGGACCAAACCGACTGATGCCCCTTGATTTGCTCCACGCAGACGAGGCATTCAAGCTTGCGCGCTTCGATTTCACGGATGAGTTTGTCGCGCTGGTTACATTTCTCCGAGTCTAGGTTAGTCTCCGATGATGTCGACGAATTTAAAATTAGAGCGTCTCCCTCCGAGCTAGAGTTCGAGTGTTTGGGCGAGTTGTTTGAACTGCTGTCCGATTGCTTCTTCTGTGGTGACGATTTGTTTTCTTTTTGGCTACGCCAATTCTCACGCCTCCTGTTGTTTCGACCACTGCTTCCTTCCGACCGTAGCCCTCCATTTACACTGTAGTTACTATTATTTGCATTTCCGTTGCGTTCGTACCGTTGCTGGTCATAGTATTGATTGCGACCGTGACTGCGTTTGATGGCTCCGGTGTTACGATTCCTATTAGGATTGCGGTCGCGACCACTCGATTCGTTCTCTCCAGTGATAGATGTTTGCTTCTTCCGATTATCAACCTTAGCGCTATCTCCGGCACCGAAGGAGAAGTCAACTTGAGGTTGCGTATCCGCAATTGACAAATTATTAAATCGTGGAATGAATTCGGCTGCAGTCGGTTCTAGTTGGGAACCACTTGCCAGGTCTGCGTTCGAAAACTTTGGCTGTGACTGTTGCTGTTGTAAGGCAAATGATGACGTGCTCGGCTGCGGCTGGAACAAATTGTAGTCGCCGTTCGGTATGTAAGGCACCTGACTGCTGTACGGCGGACTATAGAAATCATTTAAGCGCGGCGTGAAGTTCATTTCTATGTAGTTATGCTGCATAAGGAACTGATTGAAGTCGACGTAGCTGTTGCCATTGCGCTCGTCTTGATTTGAAGATGATGCATAGCTCGACATTTTTCCCTTTTATTCTCCCTTCGATCGAACCAACACAGTCCGAGGAAAGTGTAAACCTGCAGCGATCTGGTCGAATCAAGAAAACGTAGGCTCGTTGGCTAATCGATTGGGGGGCTGGATATTTTTTTCCCCTTTTCGGTATGAATTGAATTACAGCTAATATTTTATCACAAATTGCATACTCCTGGCGGCTTTGGCTATCGGTGTGGCCGCAGGTAGCGGAACCGTTATCTCCGCCCAGCCGACGAATCGTCTGTATTCTCGAACTGGGCCACAACACGACGGTTCTTTTTAATTTTACAGGCTAAAATATATAAAAATATTTTTTGCCGTTAGGCAAGGCCATACAGGCCTTCTTACACTAATTCGGCACCAGGTACTCGCAGTTGCGTTTTTTGAAAACCTGCAATGAAAAGTCCCTCAACTAACGCATACACATCATACACCGACGAGCGGATACACTCAATTATCTTTTAAATACTTGATCAAACGATCAGCTAAAAAACAGCACAATTCACACGTAACATTGTCACGTCAATTTGCAATTTCTCCCAGCTGCGGCCTGCGGGCGTTAATTTTTACATGAAAGCTGTCTCTCTCGCTGCTCGTTGTGAGGTTAGACAGATTGCAGTTTAGAAATTTGCATTATTTCGATATTTCACGATCGAATTTCATGAGAATTTTACGTGAAAATTATGCACTGGTTGTACAAGTACAGTTTGAACTTACGTGAGATCGAAAATTTCCTAAGCGAAAGGAATAAATTTGGTGAAAATGTTCACAGAACAAACTAAAGTGGAACAACAATACACGAATGAATGTACAGAAAGAATTGTCAGTGGGACTGAACGTTGTGTGGCGCTGGTGATGGGTAGAAGAGAAATATGGAAAAGCATTCGATGTAGAAAATACATGTTGGCCCAACTAAGCCCAACGTAGGCTATGGACAATATATGTACACCCATGGCCGATACACCCCGTTAGTGCGAGGTGGTAATGATTGGTCGATGTTGGGCTTACTTCCGATCTGAGTGGGTTTTAGTTGGGCACCAACATGTACCAACCAAACGGATTTGACAGGCTGGTGAAAGTTATGCACATGGTTGCTATTTAAGATTTAAGTCTATTTAATGCTATTTGCTATTTAAGATTTAAGTGAGTTTATAAGAACTCGAATAAGGAAACGTAAGGTTAGATATGTAAGTTTTATGTTCAAATATTTTCGCCATTCTAATGTAAGGACAAAATCTGTATTCTGCCACTGTGGTAATGCCTTAATGTCACTATGGTAATATTGTAAGCAAAATAATCTCTCTCTCTTGAACGAACCGCCGACGAGATAGGTCATAAGCAGTGAGATAGGTCATAAGTAGAAATAAAGTGTTAAAATAAAGACGTTTGTATTTTTTGGACTTGCCAAGTGAAGACAATTGGTGGTTCGAGCCGGATAGTACGTGAATTGATTTACAGGTAAGCAACAGTTACTTTCATATTTAGTTACAGAAATTGAAGACAATACTACGCCAAAGTGTAGAGAAAGATAAGTGAGTAAACTCCTTCCATTTTCCAAAAAAAAAACACGTTGACCTTGAAATTGCGCCTCCATTTAAACAATGCATTATCAAAAAATTTTTTTTTTAAATTTTCGTTCGCTCGTATGCAGTGAAAAACAGTATAGGTATGTTCGCGTACCTGAATTTATTATAATATATTAAAATAGATTTGCAGCAAGTCGTTTTTGTACTCTTGCTGCAAGCCTGGCCGTCATATAGAAGGCCGGTCGCAAAAGCAATTAACTTACCAAGATGGCGGGCTTAATGTACCTTTTTTCGACCTTCAACGTACATTTCTCGCCCAATAAAAGTACATTAGTACCTGTCAGATTACAAGTCGCGACCGGTGACCGGCCTTCTATATGACGGTTAGGCTGCAAGCAAAATTTTGCCACAAAAAGAAGCCAGCTGCAAAAATCTGTTGCAGCTGCAGTACGCGAACAGACATTATGTTTATAACCGTGTATGCCAAATGTTTTTGTTGAAGCTAGGTGCTTCTTTTAAATTCTCTGGAAAACCAGTGTCCGCCAATTGCAAATAACATTCACGTGAGAAGATTCAAATGTAAATTGCATTTGGGAGAGTCCACATTTTAGTTTCAAATTACCAACTTAATAGACATTTCCTTTAAAAATTTCACACCTCGATATTACAGAAATGTTCTAGAAAACTCATTTAAGACATAATGAATCGATTTAAAGAAATTCGTTTGAGATGTGGGCTCACTATGTAAAAACAACTTATTTATTTTCCTGTTTTACTGCATATCTCGCAAAAGAAAAACAGTTTTCAGAAAATACGATATTAAATTATTAATTCTACATTCTCTCTGTTTATCGACAGTAATAAATCATAAATAACATTTCTCTAGACCTAATTCAACTAAATCCAACTTCACAAGAACTATATTACACTTTTTTGTTTTCATATTGGTTTTGATTAAAATTACAGGATTTTATCAAAGCATTGCTGACTGTGTTACTGGTACTGGAGATGCTGTAACTATGGTTTCGCTGATTGGACGAAATTGACATTTTTTCGCATGTGTTCTCATATTACTTGATTGTGTAAATGCTTGATTACAATTAGGATGCGGACACACGTACGGTTTACAGCCGGTATGGTAATTTAAGTGAGTTTTCAGATGATGTTTCTTGGTGAATGCTTTTGGACATATTGGACAGGTGAATGGTTTGATACCTGTGAAATAAAATTTTTTCAATCAAAATTAACAGTTGTGGTATTTTTAAAATTTTGAGAAATGGCTGCTTCTTTTAAATTAAATTTAATACTATTGGGTGTATAAATATGATTCCCCCTATCTAGACGTTGCCAGTTCTCCTACTTGCTTGTGTTAGCTCTGGCAGCACTTATATTTAACAGGTATGAGAGCAAGCTTTTTTTGAATATTATGTTTGTTTTTAACGGTGTCTTTTTTATATTATTTAGTATATGTATATTATATATCTTTTCATGTCCGCCGCTTTGAATAAATTTGTAGTTTCTTGTATATAGAAACAAAGGTCTTTTGTGTACCCAAAAAAGTTGAATCATATTTGTACACCCAGTATAATAAATAATAAGTTATTTAAGATTTTTTTATGTAAAAAAAAAACAGTTTAGATAAAAATCAATAATTCATTCGAAAAAATTAATGTTACCTGAATGTAATCGATGATGCAACGTCATATTGCTACGATCGGCAAATGATTTACCACAAACTGAACATTGATATGGTTTTTCGCCACTATGCGTGCGCATATGTTGTTTTAAAAGCATTTTCCTGGAGAAACGTTTTCCGCATTCGGTACATTTATGAGGTTTAACGCCAGTATGAATACGTACATGCATATTGAAAGCAACACGTTGGTTAAATGATTTCGGACAATACGGACATTCGTATTCCTTTTTGTTTCTGATTGAAATAAATTTATTTTCGGTTAGCCATTTAGAACTTATTTGAAAATAGGATTAAATAATATTATTGTACAAGAACTAAGAAAGAAAATCACAATAATAATGAAACTATTTATTTGATTGGAAAACCAGTTTTTTCATTATAAAGATTTAATTTTTCGCAATTTTCTTTTAATTTGATTTTAGTTTTTGCTTGATTTAGTCGTATATTTAATTTAGTAGTTTTTTTTATAGGTAACAGTGTTGAAAAATAATATTCACCTGTGAATTTTCATATGACTACTCAAGTAGCCTTTATCGTTGAATGTTTTACCACATTCTGGACACTCTGCAGCAAATTCTTTTGTTCCTCTATGTACAGATAGATGATATTTGTAGTTGCGTAGCTGTGAAAATCCTTTTCCACAGTCCAAGCATTCATATCTAGGAGCCTTGTGGGTTCTTTCGTGAGCCTGAAAAAGAAATAAAAGATATTTTAGTAAAAATCAGATAAGTGAAATAAATATTTTTTTAACAAAGTTTTCTGTTCGAAAACTCCAATGTAACGGAAATACTAGCGAATTATTTTTACGACATGGAATTTTCATGTAAACAATTCAATTTCAAGTCTAAAATAAATATTTCAATTTGAGTCCGAATTTTAATGATAGGTAATGCAATAGTCGATAGTAGTAGTGGTAAGAGGAAGACACAAGATCAAAATGTCAAAAGAAAAAAGTACGCTCTTTAGTTCGAATGAACAAGTTGCCGAGCATGGTTCGTCTTTTGTTCGACTAAAAACATACAAAAATAAATTTGTTAAATTAAGGAAACCTGAAGAGGTTGAAGAATTGAAGTTACATATGTACATCATACAGTTTTTGAAAGTGATGAACAAATCTATCTTCGCTGACTTATTCAATAGTACAATGGGAGTAAGTATCCGTACAAGCAAAAAGCATTTAAAAAAAACGGAGAATCTAATTTGCCACTAGTGTCAAGGTTCAATTATCAAAGATGCAACAGGGAAAAATAGGTAGTCACGACTGATTTTAAACAGGATGAATTTATCAAGGTAAACTTTGTGCTTTATTATAAGGTAAACAAGGAGAATTATATTTAAAAAGAAAAGGTGTAGTTCATATCCACTAAATTGATTCAATAGCATCGGATGCGTATTCGAAATGAGGACACTAGACTTGACTACAGCATTCAAGTATAGAAAAAACGACGATAATAAATACATTGACAATGTGGAAATGCTTAAAGAATTAAAGTAGCAACGTTTGACAAAGCCAGCAATATATTTAGTTCGTTTGGTGATGTGTTGAACGTGAACATCAAACATCCGCATACGATCAGAAATTACCTTAAGATCAGTAAAATGCTCAATAGATATAAGGGCAGTTTCACAAATGACATAATAGTCTGGGGAAATTTAGCATGGTGCTTCGGAAAAATTAGGGGAAAGCGGAATTTTGATGTTAACCTTGGTACTGGCGTGTAGAACAAAATGTCAAAAGTCCCCATCGATCTGAGTGCTGCATTACTTTTTATACGGGGTCAAAGATCACCAAAAGTGACATTTCATAGATATCTCAGTAACGGTCACGTCTTTAGAAAAACAATGTATGACAAATTTGTAGCTTAGAAAATTTCCACCAAAAAAATGTACAACTTTTTCTTGCAACCATAACCGTTTTTGAGATATATTGATCTAAACATTTGCTTCTAAGAGCATCCTCTTTCTCACCGGCATGTTGATATTATCCGATTTTGATTACGACTTGGAATGTTTGTGAGTTTGTTTTTCTATGTTTAAGAGGCGCATGAAAAAAAAACATGTAAACAAACTTATCTACCACACTCCAGGGTAGATGGAAAAGTTTGCTCCGAAAAGTTATCCCCCCCCCTTTTCCATAAAATGGTATCCATGAGCTCCCATCTCAAATCTTCAGAAATGAGCTCGTTGCCTACTCTTTGCCCACTGTTAAAAACGATAAGATCACTTTTTGTTCTGATAATTGTCTATTCTTGACATCGCAGGACTAGCCCTACACCCACATCCTACCCGCACCCTACCCACCCCGGAAACGAACCACCCCGAAATATCCGGTTTTTACGTAATTTTAGGTGCAAATTTGTATCATATATTTTATTAAAAGTAAAGTATTCAATAATTTTTTAAAAGCAGGGAAAGATGGATATAATACGATATTTCGAAGCAAGGTTGCGTTCACCAGATTTATGAATAGAGAAACATGCTTAACTGACAGCTTTCTTGAAAAAGGCAAATTACCAAAGGCAAAGACTAGTATCAAATAAAATGTGTAGGGGACACATAAGGAAGATGCAATGTTTTTCAGAAAAAATGCCATCAGATTAAGAGAGAACATAAGCAGTTCAACTTCGTAAGGATCAGTAAGAAGTAAAGCTATACAAGGAGGGAAGCTGAAAGAAAAGCTATTAGGAGGAGAAATATATGCATCAGAGTATAATAAATTGAAAAATCCTTCTACAATACAAACCTTCTGGAGCTGAACAGCAGTAATATTATTGAATGAAGGAGACAGAGAGAAAGAGGTAGAGACATGTGGGGCGAAAAATACCCCAAAGAGCGAGCAAAACACCAGCATTTTTCAACGGTATACGAGATTACAGAAGATTCGATGAATGAAAAATAGTTACTTACAGCATATCCTATTTCGTACTTGGCAGCAAAGTTAATTTATTAAAATGGGCCAAATTAGACCATTTGGCGTGATTAGAAAAATTAAAGAACACATTTGCGTAGAAGGGTGTAGGGTGTAGATGGAGGTCAGAGCTAGTATAAGGCATTGAAGCAGTAGCTACTTAAATTGAGTTGTTTTTCAATGTTGGAATGGTCGAGATCACGGACCTTATTATTAGCATTGAAGATAGAGTTGAATTTAAAAAAAAAACCAGCAAAAAGAAATGTAAAATGATAGAGGAATGGAAATGTTGTTCAATGATTCAATGTGGAGAAAACCAGAGTCCCATTAACCCTCCAAGAACACAGGGGGTCAAATTGACCCCAGATACCTTTTTGACCGATCGCAGCGCTTAGGCCTGCGGGAAAAGAGGAGTACTATAGGCTCCTAAATATATTTCTGAGTCTTGACTATAAGTTTACACTGTTCGCTTCCAGTTCGAAATCGTCAGTTGTCGTTGAGAAGCCTTTGAAGCAGATCAAAGGGTCAAATAGACCCCATCTGTACTGTCAATTTTGAGGTAAAAATTCAAATTTTTTTTTACTTTATAAATCGGCAGGTTAATTTAAAAAAGCCAAAAAATAAGTTTGCAAGTGTTTTTATTTTTTAGTTTTTAGCAATATGTCGTACAACCTGCGTTCTAGTGTACGCAATAATTTGTTAGCTGAAGACAATGATAACAATTTTGGCGACAGTGATTCCTCCGAAGATGACCATGTCTCGGAGCAATCAGAATCTGATTATTCAGAGGATTATACCTTTTTTGCAACCCTTTATATAGGGCTGCAACCCTTTATGTAGGGATGCAACCCTTTATTATTTTACTATGCTTGGGGAGTATCCACATACATTTTCAGCTCACAATATTAAAAACTGACAAAGTTATGATTTTTTTTAAATATGCAAATTTTAAAATCTTCACAATCGCCACCGTAAATATGCAAAACAAATACCTTTTTTCTAGGGCCACAATAGGGCTAGTTTTTTATAATTTTGTCATATCTTGAGAGTATCTACTTAAATTTTTATTCAAAAATATTGAAAATGAAATAAGTTACGATTTTTTATGTAAAAAAGCTCATTTTCGACAAAACTGTTTTTTCCCGAATTGTTTTTAGGCATGTTTAGGACATTTAAAGCACTTCTAATGTATGAGAACTATTAAAAAAGGTCTCCAACAATACTAACACATTTTTTCAAATGAAAATCTTTAATGGCGACGATTCTATAAACGTTCAAAAGTGGTTGGGGTCAATTTGACCCTAATTGTTCTCGATGATTGAAAAAATAGGTGTGTTCTCGGAGGGTTAATCAGATAGCATATTAAAGTTACCACAGATGATGATATATGATTAAGGAAAGTAAATATTTTTTTAACAGGATAGCTCTGAAAATAATTGTTTATACTTTGGAGGCGAAGAGATTCCAGACATATATGTGGCAGATATAAGGAGTGAGGATTTAAAAGGCAAGGACACGCAGGCAGCAACACATTCAACAATGGGACCTGAGATTATATCAGATCAAAGTTGACTAATTAGAAGGTCAATCACAGTAATAAGCTCACCACTGCCATGGGATTTGTTAGTGGCGAAGGGATCCCAGTCGTTGCGATTAATATTGTGGGAAGAAAAGAAGCTGTGAAGAGCCATCTGTCAGTTAAGCTTTAGAGACACAAATCAAGCTATCTTTTTTGAGTACAAATGCAGTCACTATGCCTTTCAGGCTAGCCTTCATGCAAAAAACCTGCTGATAGGATAAAGAAATATTGTTAAGCTTTCGGACATTTTCGCTTGTTGATAACATGGAAATTTCTGCGGTCTTCGAATAGTTTAAAGGGAGGCGAACATTTTGGATTAACACCAGTGTCTAGGCTAGATGGTAGTATGAAATCAAAAGAGTTCACATATCTCCTTCGCTGGTTGTCTGTTCAGGTGAGTCAAAGATATGTGGAGTACAGCCAAACTTTTTACATGTTGTATGGCTTTCTTAAACCGACAGTGGCGTTTCATACGCAAAATGCGAAAAAAATCTTGTAGAGGAGGTGAAATTATTTGCACAGTCGAATCGTCATCACCATTATTCACAAAAATTTTGCAGCTGCGTTGACGAAAGAGTTTAAAAATTTTTTTCGATCACAGGAACAGTATTGGTTTGAAATCTGGCTTTTTTTCTAAACTCTGTTGATATAGACGAAAAATTCGAAAGCAGTTCGACTTCAGTAACTGAAGCAATCGGAGATTTCGCCCGGTTGGAAGATTGTTGCTTGTGGCTTTCGACATGCTTTTCGCCAGCGTATGTTTGATATTCATGGCAGTCTTCATGATGATTTCCAATCACAATTTGTTTTGTGGAAAACTCAAATTTAGTTGCAAATTTAGTTGCTGTGTAGTGTAAACTTGTAGAATACCAACATAAAATTGTTTTATTCATCACTATGCTTATTCTAAACAAACATCTAGTGTCAACAACAAAAAACATCTAGATGATAGGCATACGAAATTTGATCCAAATAATAGGAGAATGTAGAGCGGGGGCGAGTCTGTCTTATCTATTCTGGAGCACTGCACTGTGAAACATTGTACATAGATTTGGAATGGGCACTTTCTATGTTTTTAAAATTCTAAGTGAAAAATATTAGTGAGGATTATCTCAGTAAAATTTGACCCTTTTACCAGAGCACATAATATGAAACCTTTTGAGTTTAGGAAAATGGGGTTATTTTTTTTATTTTACACGGTTAGAAATCTTGGTGTATTTCCTATACTTTCCAATTTATAGAATTATGTACCTGGGTATTGATTTTGCCTTCCGCTATAAAAATATCACTCCTTACACCATATCGACAAAATACCTGCCACACCATGTACTATACTGTTTAGGAAATTTACTGCTATTCTTCGCCATAAATATTTTTTTCACTGCATTCTTTGCTTGAGCAATGTGAAATTAATGGTCAGGAATCCGCTTTGGCATAAGTCTCGTCATATAAAATCACACAATCAAATTTCGTCACTAATTGACCGTATAGTTTTCAATTCGTTTTCGCTACTTTCTTTTTTTTCATAGATTTTCCACAACTATACACACGGATATATTCACTAAGATAAAAGGATCAGCCCTTAATAGCTTCTTTCTTACGAAGGCCTATGGACTTTTCACATGAGAAATAGTTAAAAGATATTAAGTACAAAGTGGCTGATGAAAGACGCTACCGAAAAAAATGTATTAACTTTTATTATCACACATTGGATTTTATGATTTGTGTCCAAAGAGAAATTAAGCCCACATTTGGTGGCACTCGTCTAAACAGGTGACTTTAATAGGGCTCGTAAACAATTTCGCCTAGTTTGGGAAAATCGCAAGAAGGCCTTATCATCGAGTTTCCTCAGCTCGGACGCAGGCAACTATCGTTGCTGTAGTTGCTGCCATGCAAGCCAATCCTCGAATTTCCACTAGGAGCTTATCTGTTCGAATTGGTATCAGTAGTACAGACAATTCTGCATAAAGATTTGCACTTATTTTCTTATAAAATTCAACTACCAAGCAAACTGAAGGCAGTAGACTGTGCGCGCTAAAATTCGACTTGTTACACCCCAGATATTTTAACACCAGAGCGCTAATAGGTGGTAGGTTAGGTTAGGTTAGTGAAGAGGGCTGCCGGGAACGCGGCCAGCATTAGGCCACCAGTTTGGGCCCATTTGCCACCCTCATGGACAATCACACGCATTCACACTTACAGCCATGGCGCTGGCGGGATTCGAACCCGCAGGCTCCGTAGCACGCCGCTATTCGGCCTAACGCCTTAGCGAGTAGAGCTACCGGGCCCCCCAAATAGGTGGTAACAGAGATCAAAAATTAAAGAAAAACACACGAAAAAATACAAAAAATACACGAACTGTCATTTGTTGATATATGTTGGTACACATATATGTGTTGCCATTTAAGAAAAACAAACAAACAGAAAATACACCAAAAAACAAACACGCAGCTACAAAAAAACAAACATACTAGCCAGAAATCTATCGGCAACATCGTCTAACGGCTATGAGGAGTACGTAGACGATTTGCTTTGAATTTTCCCAGAGTTAATTCATTCATTGGAAGAAGGCGAAAACATCTTGAATTGCATTTTCATGTCTGACGAGGCCCATTTTGATATAATCGGCCATTGTCGAATATGGAGTGGCTCTAACCCGCAGATACTCAATGAGACGGAATCGCATCCACATCGAGTCATAGCGTGAGGTGCAGTTTCATCAAGCTGCATTATTAGACCTTACTTTTTCGAAGAAAACGGACTTATAGTTACAATCAATAGAGACCGTTACTTCAAGATGTTGTAAGAATTTTCATCTCTAGGACTACGCCGGAAAAAAAACCTTTCAAGATAGAAATGCATTCAAGATGGTGCAATTTCTCATATAAGCGGGGCTGTTCTGCCAGAATTGCGGCGATAACTCCCCAATAAACTGGTTTCTAGAAACTCCACATTTCGTTGGTCCCCAAGGTTTTCTGACCATACCGCGCCTGATTTTTCTTCCTAGGGTTGTTACAAACAGGAAGTTTATAAAACAAAACCAAAAAAAATTTGAATGATTTTGTGGGAACACATAATAACACAATTACACATCCACATTCCACAAACACCTTACACTTCAATACACATCGAAATTATATATATTCAAAGTAGGCTAAGAAAGTTTTCTTGTTCAATGTATTTAGAATGTAAGTTCAGGAAGTATTCTCCTTTTATTATGATAACATCAAATATATATTTTAAAAACTATGAACATTTATTTTTTATTAGGAAGAAATATACTCTTCCTATAATTTAAAGCAATCTCTTCAAACGATAACTGAGGCGATTCCTGTTGCAACTTTCCAGCCAATAATGAATAACTTTTTGATAATATGTTGCACATGCGCCACCAATCATGGGGGCCATTCAATTATTTTCAAAAATTAAAATTTATTATGTTTTAAAACGAATAAAGATCAAATAAATTATGTCGATTCAAGAAAAAGCTATTTCAGTTCCTTCATTTATCAATATTCATCACCCACCCTCAACACCTCATATACATATTTCAATTTTCTGACAGATTTTGGCAATTTAAAAGCGTTGAAGAGGATGGTCTATATTTTAAAAGTATCGTGTCTGTTGAAATTTGTGCCGGTAGTATCGTGTCTGTTTGTGGAATAGAGCTCAAGCAGAAAACTTCTTGTTTCTTTCTTTTCCACCTTGTTTTTCCCTTTTTATATGACACCAAAAAGTTGAAGAAACAACTCCTAATTGCCCATATTGGAGTATTCTGCAAAATTAAACATTTAAACCCTGGCAAATGGCATTTTGCCGCACTATAAAATCATTTTACAATTCAAGACATTTCCAAAACTCAAAACTTAATCCTTAGCCACCATTTATCACACTAAATTCTTCTTACCTCCAATGTAGCAGCACATCCAAACACCTTATCACAAATCGCGCACTTATAACTAATTTCATCATCAATCAACCCGGGCTGCTCTAGCTGTTGCTGCTGATTCTTCACATCCACCGTCACCGATTGCATAACAAATCGTTCCACTAACTGACTTTGATGCGGAAAGAAATTCGGAAATCCACTCCACATAGATTGCCGTACATTTGCCAGATTCGCGGAAAATGCGAACTGCTTAAAATACCGATCACAGCCATTACAATTCACCAGAGAATTCAAATCCCAGTATTTGCAAACTTTTGGTTTCACTAAATTTTCACTACATGCACTTCGTACTTGCGGTTGTTGTTGCTGATAATGGTGGTAACATTGCACTACGTTCGAAACATTCCTTGAAATCGATACATTCCCACCGGCGGTGCTGTTACACCCCGAACTCAATTGATTGGACTTGGATAGGTCGATTGGGTTTGTGTCTTTGATAGTTTTCGCATCGCCAAGGATCCGTTTGATACTGAAGTCGGTGGGTTGTTTCGGTTGCGCACTGTAGTTCGGGAAACTGTTTTGGAAATGTGATTGAAGGAACAAATGGTTGGGATCAACAGCAGTCCCTACTGCGGAATGAAGTCCCTGAATCCGTTGAAGAATGGCTTGCTTGAATCCTAGCTTGAGATCAGCCATCCTGGCGCCATCGATCAGATTAGTGCTGTAAGATCGCAGGAATGAAGTATCCAGATGAAATTCGTTCAAGCTACTCCACCGGAAAGAACTGTTTATCTGAAGACGTTCGAAATCGAAATGAGCAGGAAAAGCAATGTCATCCAGCTTGCCGTATCAAGTTCACATTTATTCTCGATCTTGATAGTGATGCTGGCGTTGACGCTGATCTATTGTTGCTATCTGTACCAGATCGTCCGTCGCTAATCTTCAAAGTCCCCGGTGAGATATGTGGACGCTGGTCAGTTGGTATCGTGTGTCCGAGCGGTTCAAGTGATTGGAACGGCCGTTCGCATTGGTCACCATTATGAAGCTTTAGCTTACAGGTGCCGGAGTAAGTAGGGATAATTAACGATCGTGCTCCAAAGGCTGTACAACATCACCAGAATCTCGAATCTCACCAGGCCGGTGAAATGATCGCATAGCATCAGAAGCCAACAAGCTCGCACTCAACGCAAGCTTTATTGCAAAGTGTCCTCATCATTATGACGATTATCATCGCGACTGGTGTGCTGATGTCGCTTGCGTTGTCATTGCAATCATCACAGAAATCATGATATGGTGATCTAGATGATTTATCTCACACAGCCAGAATGAGTCAAGTGCGTGGAAGCCGGGCTGTGGTGGCGGTGGTGTTGTTGTGGTCGGAAGCTACGCTGCCTGCGAAGAAAAATTCAAGCAAATCAAGTGAGTGAGTAAGTGTTGTGAAGCGACCAGTGGACAATCATGGTAATATAATTTATCAATCATCTTATTGCCCGGCTTGATGAAATTAATTAAGTACCTAAAGTATCTTGTATTTATGAATTCGAGAGAAAAAATGATTTTTTCGTACAAGACGTAATGTCGAGAGTTTAGAGCAGGAGTAGTGTTTCTACGGAGCTGTTTCATATTTTATGTCATAAAGGTCTTTGTTTGAATGGTAGCACGAGAATAAATGCTGTGTCGTATGTGCTGTTTGGTTAATTATTGTACAATATTAAGGAAACATATTTATGTACTATTGCTGGATGATGGATTTCTGAACAAGGTCCGGTTGAAGTGAATGGACATTTCGAAGTTTAAGTTAATTGCTGGTCGGTAATGGAAAAAATAATGCTTGTGTTTTGTAACCAGTTCGCCATTATTTTCTTGAATACTAAAACTAAGATAATCACGAATAAGTTAAAGATAATTCATTTTTTTATATATATTTTTATAACATGCAATTTGAATTAAAAGACCAGTGTGCCAGTTCTATGGTACCTAGATTAAATTGAATTGCTTCGAATCAATATCAATAATTCGAAGATGGTCTGAAATCTTCTTCAGGATCGTTCAGTTTACGAAGCTATTTAATGTACACTGGCTCTCTCAGTGAAAAATTGACTTGTAAAAGTCAAAATTTTTGTTTAGCCTGTATACCACATTTCATAGACCAATAGATACTGAAAAAGAGAGCAAATTAATGTCAAAATATCAATTTCTATCAAAAAAATCAGTATAGATTTATTTTTTATAGAAAAAATTAATCCTTGAGTTGAAATATTTGGTTTTGAAAGCTAGAAAAATTGGATCAGACTGAGGAGCCGGCGGGTCGCTCCAAAATTCATACCAAAATATCTATGTTTATGTACCTTTTTTCTCAGCTCCAGCTGAATTATTCTGTTTCGTTTTTTTATTTGGTTTGGTTTTCACAATATGGTGAATATGATTCTACCGTTGCGAATTTTTCAAAACTAATAATGAAGTTTTAAATTTTTGTCATTTTGTTTTTACTTTGAAAAAACCTAATTAAGCCACAGCTGAATTTTTCTAAAAGGTTTAAAATAAACCTAAAATTTTAATTCATTTGCTTAAGAACACCGAAAAAAAAATTCATCAACATTTTTCAACCCGTTTCTGACAAAAAAAGTTGGAAATGTGATTTGATGCCATTTTTGAGGATTTGTAACTTTAAACCAATAACTTTGGAGAAAAAAATGCATCAAAAGACACTCGTAGTGCAAGAAGCAAGGCAAAAAGAAAGTTCGAAGGGGAGCCAGCCGAGACAGAGAGTATGCAATACGAGGCTGGTTATATACAGCTAAGTTTTTGGACCTATTATTATCACATTCAGTTTTTATACTTTTACTCATATGAAAATCATGCGGAATGGCTTGAAATGCTCACAACATATCAATGTAAAATAAATTGTTAAAATCTAAACATTTAATTGTTTTTAACGTGTACAAATTTTTTTCTAGCTTGTAAAAACTATTTTAAAAAAAACCGATTTTCCTTTCGAAACTAGATATATTTAGATTTTTTTTTTGTGACAAATATCGTTATATCGAGGGTAATCTGCCCTCTTCTTCAGTGTCTATCGGTCTGAAGAAGAGGGCAGATTACCTTCGAAATATCGATATTTGTCACAAAAAACTAAATATATATAGTTTCGAAAGGAAAAATCGTTTTTTTTTTAAATAGTCTAAACATTTAGTTAAAATTTTTGCGATGAACCGCCTCTTTAACTCAATTTAAATAAATTGTTAGTTAGGACCGCAGAAACTTGCCCGCAGATTTAGTAAGCTAAGATATTTACTCCGGACAAAAACATATTTTGAATTGAATAAATAATAGTTGAAAAATAAATGCAACGCCACTGACAGCATTTAAGATTCAAAATCGTAGAAATATTCGTATTACTTTTTAGCGCCCAGTGTGGGTTTTTGGGAATGGGAATTTAAAGAAACCTGAATTTTTTTTGGGAAAACTTCTATTAAAACCCATGGTTTCTTTTCACAAACACGGATTATGAAAGATGTTTGCCTACCAAAACAAGTTCATCTACAAGACACAAAATCCGGAATCCGCTTTAATATTGCTTCAACCCGGTCACGCTTGCACACCTATCGGTGCCCATTGGGTCGGTAAAGCATTCATCTGCTCGCTTTGTACGCAACATTTCCTCAACATGTGCTGATCAACCAGGTGTCATCGTTCCGCAGTGCCGTTTCCACGATTGACTTTAGTATCACTAAGCCAATGATAAACTCATAATTTCGAGAAACTTTCAAACTGATAGACATGTCTGTTGAGCACATTCGTATCTAATCACACAGTACCAACAGTAGCGTGGGTTCACTTGTTTAAGTTCCTTCTGAAATAATCGTGTCCAGTTAGAATTCGCACAGGTAAAAGTTGACCACATGGGAGAACATCGACCACACGAGAACATCAAGACCCCAAGTCTGTCTAGATGCTCTCTTCCTCTTATAATGAGTCAAGTCCTTCCTTTCAACAGCGCGCTTAATCACGTCTCGGCTGAAGTCATCCTTAAAAATTTTTCTGGCTCTGTAAATAACTTCCCTTTGTTCTTATAATATATTGCAGCTACCTTGTGTCAATTGACGGATGAAATCAAGAAGCGTTTGCATCGCAGCGGAAATTCCACTTTATGCCTCATGGATTCAAATTAGGATTCTTTCATCCGTCTGATGTGGAATACAAAGTGATTTGGTAATACGAACGAAGGTTTCTTCATGACAATTTCAGAGCTCCCTGCTCAATGGTAGTATCTTTCCTTCTTCATAGCTAGCTTTTAACTTCTTTCCAAAAATATATTGCACTATCTGCAAATCCTCAACTGGCCGAAAAGTGACTTAGGGTGACTAAAATAATAAAAAGTCGTTGAACTTGTTCACGTCGGTATGTAAAATAATTTTTCAATGCATCATATCAGTTAAAAATGATTGAAATACAAATTTAAATCAATTTCGCTAGGTTACATCAGTTAAAAGTAATGGAATACTTATATATTAATTGTTCAATGCCTAACTTCAATTCGAAACTAGCAACAAACTTAAACACTGGAAATAAAATTTACAAAATTATAGTTTTTAGAAGCTCTTATCGTCAAAATTATGACTAAACCTAGAAAAATCTTTTCAATTCATACAATTACTTCTACAGCCAACGCAATCTGGTCTATACTTATCAAATCTACAAAACTGAACGAAAGACTTAAGCAAGTAACCTCACTTCCTTAAACCAAATTTTTCTCATCTAGTGCCATACCCACGGCAACTTGATCTGATAAAGATAATTTCCGTTTGAGTGACGTTGACAATGATGATGTGCAGTACCATTTGAAACCTATAAAAATTCCATCTACCGAAAATGTCTACAGGTATTATTAAACTAAGCAACATTTTACGACTTTATGTCGCAGTCACCTGTTATTTAGTTTGCTGGCGGTTTCTGTCACCCGTCATACAAAATCGCCACGATGTCCTCGAGTTAATTAGTGGAGCATAATTGTCCCAAGACTATCGAGACGTTCACGAACGATACCTAAGTCGTCCTCACATTAACCTTTGACATACACCTGACAATGATATACCTGTGCGATGATGAAACGAAGAGAAAGAGTTTGAGATGCTTTTTTTGTGCATTCTAGATGTTTGAAGGGAACTCTAGGGGCTTTTGTAAAGTAGTACGTACATGTTGGAATGAGTGTGGGGCTGAAGTGATATTTTATACTGCAAGAGTAAATGCTTTAGTGGTGCTTATATATTTATAAAATGCAATGTTAAGATGTTATTATTTTTGACTAGAACTTGGCTATTGGGATAAATACTCTTCCTATTATTCATTGTATGTTATAAGATATATTATAGATTAAATTCTAAAACAGTACGATATTCATTTTCCGCTCCACAAACGAATAAAAACCTGAAAATTCAAACGTGTAGAGGCTCCCAAAGAACATCCTACTTAACTTCGAATAAAATAAAGTATCTTAAAGCACTGCTTACTACCTTTTTACAGGTGCACACAATCTTAAAGATCAAAAGGTTCATTTGACTTTACCTTCTCGTAGGCTTTTATACCAACTACTTCTGTTCTTCTGTCGTTTGTTTCAGTTTGTTGGGAAAATATTTACATATTCACATCATCAAAATGTGAACGCATAAAAGGTCAAGTCTGATAAATGGATGGATGGACAAGTGGATGGCCAAGAGCTTTGATAGACCAATCTTTCGGACTGAACAAAATATCATATGACACAGGAGGTCTATCTTTTCACCAAAATGGCACCCCACTAATTATCACCATCAGCCTAACTTACATGATCGTACTTATTCGTATTGTTATTTTAGAAATTCTGACAGTGGGCTTTATGATGGAGACCTCCAAAAACGAAAAAAAAACTCTTAGCACTGCAAACGAACGTAGATCAAGCACTCAGATTCAAATCGCCTCTTGTCATTCTCTCATTTTGCCGAGATTGTCACTCGAATGATTTATTTTATTACCACGATGAATTCTGGTAATTCTGTTTCGTTTGTTTTATCTAAATTTGAATTTAGATTGGATGCGCTGAGTGTGGTTCTTTTGGTGGTACTGTTAACTGCATGATTAAGAAGATTATTTAGTTTTGTTGTTCTATGAAAAACATTTGTTAGAATGTCAAAGTTGAAAATTTGAAGATGGATTGGTTTTGTGGTTAAAATTTATGGATTGTTGGTGATCAGTAGATAGGATAGGTAAGTGTGAGAAAAGCAAATGGTATTAATAGTGATGGACATAATAAAATTTTAAGTTTAGTTTGTATTGTTAAATATAAATAACGTCAAACTGATTTCAAATGAGCGGAGTGAATAATAAGAGAAACTATAACCATGTTAAAAAAAAGTTTTCTTTCAGGATATATTTGCCTCATCTTCACTATATTCTTCTTCTCTATAAAAGCTTCTTTCTACTTGAAAGCACAAATGTTAAATAGCAAATAGAGATGCCAAACTCCTCCACTATATGAAAGTCAAGTGCAAAATAATTGCATTACTCGTCAGCGTCAATGAACGTGATTTTTCCCCTTCACCACTTTTTCACTTAAGATCATCCACATTGAACATTTTGCTATTTATAATAGTGGGTAGCCTAGTGGGTAGAGCACTGGCTTCTTGCGCGTGGGGTCCCTGGTTCAAATCCAGGTTCGGACGAGGGTCCGCGCACCAAGCTTTGAGTTCACCTAGCTCTGATTAGGTACTTGATTTAAATCAGGGGTAAAGTGAGTCGTGGAACTAATCACTCCATACTCGTATCCACAATGATTTAAAAAAAATTGTAATGAAGCTCTCTACCAGCTTCAACCCCTAGACCCGTGCGAGGGTTGTCGTGGGATTGCTTTTTAAAAAAGAAATTAAATTTTCGCAATGATCAACTATAATTTTAACAGCTTAACTTTACGAAGAGAGTAAATGAAAAGCAACACTTGACTATACTATACGACCCATTTTAGTATTCGGATTGTGTTTTCAAAATTCATTATTTATCATTGTCCTTATTATCATGCTCATGGTTGTATTTGTTCGCCTTGTGCTGTTTTAAGAGCCGGCGACTAGGCATAATGCCATCACTCCACTAATTAAGTGTCATATCATAGGTTTAGCTTCAAAAATAAAAAAAAGTGTGGCACTTGAAGAATAATGGAATTAATTGAAATTGGCTTCTCTCATATATGTCTCTCTACCACCGTAGCTAAGCATTTGCTTCAAAGGGTAATCCCCTGATCTTTGGCATTATCATAGAGAAAAAACCATTGTCTTCTCTTGCCAATTGCAGAAGTTTAATTGCCTATTCAAGCCATCGCTGGTAGTCACTGGGGTTAACCTCTGCACCAGATGGATTTTATTCTAGAATAGGCTTAAACCTCGTAAAAATCACTGCTTACCCAATTGCATCGTCTACGGGTCAAAATTGCAAGCTCTCTTGGAACAATTATCTTCGATCATTTACTGCATTTGATCTGACTGTTGATAAAATTCTTTCTAAGATGGATTTGAAGAGTTTCTAGTTCAAGTCAGCGATGGTTTCAACTACTAACTAAGAAAAAATAGCAAAAAGTCAAAAGAATTTCTTAAAAAAAGTCAAATTCGTAACAATGCCTACCTAAAAAGAGTTCGTACAATATTTCATTTTGTTGATATTTATTTTAAAGTTAAAATTTAAATCACTATGTTTCCGTATATTACTGATATTTATGCAGGATTTCGGATGCAGAATTTTTTACTTTGGGGTTTCGTGCGAATGAATTTCGAAATACAGGACTTTGTGCTTTGGAATTTTGAAATACTGGAATTTAACTACCTTGTTGATTCAAATGCTTTTCGGTGTTTTATTCTTTTAAATTGTTTTTGATGCAACAGACGGTTTTTGATGGAAATGATACTACCTGTCTTGATTTTTCATTTATATACAACCCAGTGTTTTTCGCCGCCAGCCCGATTTTCATGAAGAATTCTTCAACAAAATATTCGCTTCGGCAAATAAAGTCAATGTCATCAGTATAAGTAGTTGAAGCTGGTAAATGAATTAAATTCTTTCATGCTTACCTGCATGCAATCTACGTGTTAGTGAAATAAAAAATAATAACAATGAAAATTAGACGTTTGTTTTCGCTTAACCGTATTATTTTTGCCACCACTGTATATTACTAAAAGATTTCATAAGGAAGAATTCCTAAGGAGAATATTCACAAGCTTCTTGGAACAAACGAAGTCAAAGTCGACCGGCCGAAAATTTCTAGTTTATTTAAATGTTACTAGTATAATACTGATGAAAACTTTTTTACCTAAAATTTCGTGACCCTTCCTTTTATTTTATCAGAACCAGACATCTGTTTCACCTATATAAGAATTTAGCATGCTCTCACTAGAGTAGCTTCCCAAGTTTCAGCCACCACTTATTTCAAGTGATCACGATTTTTTATTTTGGTTTTTGAAACTTAATTTCTTAGTTTTTAAACTTTTGACGAAGTAAATTGATTTTTTTGTATTCAATTATCAATTTTCAGTCACAAGTTATAGTGGTTATTCTTCGCTTCTCATGGGCTTTCGGCACATTTTGTGCCCCGATATCATTATAAATCACTTTTTTTTTACAAAAATACATATGTTTCATTACTTTGCATAAGCCTTTTCTGATAAACGTTTTTAATTTTAAACAATCTTCAGCCCTGCTGTGCATATTTCCCTTAAAAGTCACTGTGATTGAACTATTTTAGATTTAAGTGAGTTTATAAGAAGTAGAATAAGGAAACGTAATGTTAGATTTGTAAGTTTTATATTCAAACTTCGTAGGCTATACTATTTAGTACTAACATTATTTTCACCATTCTAACGTAAGGACAAACCAGTATTATGCCACTATGGTAATGCCTTAATGACTATGGTAATGCCTTCATGTCATTGTGGTAATGCCGTAGTGGAACTAGGTTAATAGTGTAAGCAAAATAATCTCGCTCTCTTGAACGAACCGTCGACGCGATAGGTTGTATGTAAGGATTAAGAAATAAAGTGTCAAATTGAAGAAGTCTTTATTTTTGGATTTGCCAAGACAAAGAAAATTGGTCAGTCGAGCCGGATAATTACTTAATTGTTCTACAGGTAAGCAACAATTGGTCAGTCGAGCCGGATAATTACTTAATTGTTCTACAGGTAAGCAACAATTGGTCCGTCGAGCAGCCTGAACGGCATATGGGATAATTGCGGTGAACCACTACAGTGAAGTTTCGTCTGCAATAAATTTGAATTGCATTGACGCCATTTTGGACGCGACGCGGTGAACGAGTGCAGTGAAGTTTCATTTGCAATAAATCTGAATTGCATTGACGCCATTTCGGATACGACGCGGTGAGCCTTTGCAGAGAAGTTGAGTTTGCATAGACGCCATTCGACTCAATTTTGATTGCGTGTACAGAGCAGTCAGCAAATTTACGCTGACATGGCTTCGACTTCAAAGAAAATACTCAGGTCGGGGAAAGTGCTGGACAGTAGCACCCACGATGAACGCTGTGCAAGTGAAGCAGCAGACGAAGCAACATCAAGAGCGGAGGAGACGAAACATGAAACCAGCTCTACGACAACACACACATCGAAAGGATCGAGTCGCGCGAAAGTGAAGCGTCTACAAGCCGAAATGCAATACATTAAGCAAAAAGAAGAGTTCGAGCGACAGCAGAGGGAAATTGCATTTAAGCTAAAGGAGAGCGAAATTCTGCATCAGCTGAAATTAGCCGAAATCGAAAACGACAGTGACAACTCGTGGAGCGAAGCCGAGGAAGAACTTGATCGACGCAGCAGTGCGAAGAATGATGCTATTAATCGAGAGCAGCAGCAGCCAGCCATATGTGAAACATCTGAAGGACGAAACAGGTTAGTCTCGGAATGGGTAGAAAAGCAACCCTTGAAAAATTCGAAACAAGTTCAGGTATGTGATGCAGAATTTAAGCATTTTGTAGCTCGACAGAGTGTGTCGCAGATATTGCCGGAATTTTCGGGTGATTCACTTGAGTGGCCGTTGTTCCACTCAGAATTTATAAATAGTACAATAATGTGTCAATTTACTGCCTATGAAAATTTAAATAGATTAAGAAAGTCTTTGAAAGGTAGAGCGAGAGAATCGGTTCAATCACTTCTCATCCTCCCAGAAAACGTGGATGAAATAATTAATGTTTTGAAAACGCGGTTCGGTCAGCCTGCACACATAATTCGTCAGTTAATTGATAAAATTAGAAATTTTCCAAATGTTCAGAGTGATAAATTTGATCATCTTGTGCGGTTTTATGATGTATTTAGCAACTTAATTGCTACTCTTAAAGCACTTAATGAGCCTGATCATATTCGAAACCCAATACTTTTTGACGAAATTTTAAATAAATTACCTGGTTCACAACGGGTTTCATTTATACAATATTTGAATGAAACTCCGAAGACCGAACCTCGTCTTTTAGTATTACATCAATGGCTTGGCAAAAAAGCGAACGCAGCCAGCACGTTAGGAATTACGGTAGGCAGACATAAAGACACAATTTTGACCGTGACGGACAAGAGAGAATCACACAGTAAATTTTGCGTGCTTTGTAAAGAATGTGGGCACAAATTAAAGGATTGTGACAAATTTATACACAAAAATATTAACGAAAGATGGGACTTTGTAACAAAAAATCATTTATGTATTTCATGTTTAGGCAAGAATCATATTGTTAAACATTGCAAGGCGCAAATAGCTTGTGGGGTGGGAGGTTGCAAAAGGCACCACAATAAACTCCTTCATAAATCTGACCAAATAGCAAGAAAGATAGACGAACCTAGTGCTAGTTCTGATGCCAATGATAGGAATTATAACATTAATGAGAACAACAGGAAAGTTCTCTTGAAAGTACTGCCAATAAAGATAATCGGTCAATGTAAAACTATCGAGACTTTTGCATTACTTGATGATGCTTCAACAGTGTCTCTTATTGATGAAAGTCTGGCTGATGAACTAGGTTTGGATGGTCCGAAAACGCCATTAAAAATGCAATGGACCAATAACCAAATAAACGAACATGAAAATTCAAGAACGGTAAGTTTGAGAATCAAAGGGAATTTAAATGACAAGGACTATACATTGCGCTATGTCAAAACAATACCAGACCTTGCATTGCCTACACAGTCAGTTAATTTAAAAGACATGACTAAACAATGGCCATTTTTAAAAGAATTTTCTAATTTAACTCAGGATGCTGCACATCCTAAGATTTTGATTGGACAAGATAATTGGCCAATATTAGTTTCACGCAAGTTGAAATATTCAAACTGGAATGGTCCAGTAGTTAGCAAAACGTTGCTGGGTTGGGTAGTTCATGGGAACATGCATACCGGACATGAGCAGAAAAAAGATTTCGTGTGTCTCGTATCGACTCAGCATAGCCATGAGAGGGATGACTTAACAGTGTTACATGATCTAGTTAAAGATTATTGGAAAATTGAAACCTGTGTTCCCTCTGGACAAAACGTTGACATTTCAAAAGACGATAAACGGTGTCTAGAGATAGTTGACAATACACTTAAGAGAATTGACGATAGTTTCGAATGTGGTTTATTTTGGACCCGTGACAACTTACGACTCCCTGAAAGCTACAAAAACGCACTCAGTCGCTTAGAGAATTTAGAAAATAAACTGAAAAAAAAACGGAAAATTAAAGGACAGATACATTGAAAAATTCAATAATTACATTGAAAAGGGATATTTGAGAAAACTTTCCGTTGAAGAAGCGCGAGTCACTTCATCTATTACATACTATTTACCTCATTTCGGAGTGACTCATCCCAACAAGCCCGATAAATTAAGAATCGTTTTTGATGCAGCCGCGAAGTCGCACGGTTATTGTCTAAATGATTTTTTATTAACAGGCCCAGATCTTTTTAATCAATTACATGTCGTATTAATGAACTTCAGACTACACAAAATTGCATTTGTGGGTGACATTCGCGAAATGTTCTTACAAATTAAAGTACGCGAAGCAGATCGACAAGCCCAAAGAATACTCTGGAGAAATTGTGACAGCTCCATACATCCTGAAATTTACGAAATTCAAGTCTTATTTTTTGGAGCTAAATGTAGTCCAAGTATTGCTCAACAAGTTCGAAATCGTAACGCTTTAGACTTTAAATCTGATTATCCAGATGTTTACCACGATATTGTCACCAAACACTACATGGATGACTACTTGGGTGGAGCTGATACCGTCGAAAATGCAATTAAATTGATTGAAGACGTCACTTTTGTTCATAAAAGGGGTGGGTTTGATATCTGTAATTGGATTAGTAATGCCGAAGAAGTTCGTCGCCAAATAAACAAATCCAACGATTCGAATGTTAGTGAAGTGAAGGACATTTCTAAAGAAGAGAGAATTCTCGGACTTACGTGGGATTATAAAAACGATGTGTTTTCATATCAGTTTAATTTCCACAAAGTTGATATGGACATTATTCGTGCAGTCCGATCGCCAACTAAAAGAGAAGTGTTAAAAACAGTAATGTCTATTTTTGACCCTTTAGGATTGTTGGCCAAGTTTGTTATTGCCAGTAAAATTCTTTTGCAAGCAATTTGGGACAGTGGTATAAACTGGGATGATTATATTCAGGAGGATCACTATCAAGTATGGAAAAATTGGTGTTTGACTTTGACTGACATTTCTAATATAAAGATTCCGAGAACGTTAACATCTCTCCCGATAAGTCAATGCAAAATTGAACTGCACACATTTTGCGATGCATCAAAATGGGCATATGCCGCATGTGCATATTTAAGGTTCCAATTTGAAGAAAAGGTCGAATGCACACTTGTTCTGGCAAAATCTCGAGTAGCACCATTAAAGCCAATGTCCATTCCTCGATTGGAACTGCAAGCAGCTTTACTAGGTGCACGAATAAGTAACCATTTAAAACATTCCTTGCTACTAAAAATCGAAAAGGCGACACTATGGTCTGATTCGGAGGTAGTGTTGCATTGGATTAGGTCAAGTAGTAGACGTTTCAAAACTTACGTAGCACAGAGATTAGGGGAAATACAAGAACTATCAAATTCAACTGATTGGAAGTATGTACCTTCGAAACAGAACATCGCAGACGATGCAACGAAAATCAAAAGTGCAGATTTCTCGCAGGACAGTCAATGGTTTAAAGGGCCTCGGTTTTTATATGATAAATCCGAATCATGGCCAAAAAGGGATTTTTTAAATAATCAAGCTTATGAAAATGAAGACGCTCATGTTGAATACGTCAATGTAGTTACGGAGAAAAGACAAGACATAATCTTACCTGATGTAATGAGATTTTCCAAATGGATGAGATTTTTAAGAACTACTGCATGGATGTTGAAATTTTTAGAAATAATTTCAAAAAACAAGACATGTACCGAATATGAACTAGCCCCTGCGGAAATAAGAAAGGCGGAGAATCTTATCTACCGTAAGATTCAACTAGACTCATATCGATCAGAAATCCACTGCTTAGAAACTAATAAGCCCATTGAAGTAGCAAGTCCACTTCATTCCCTTCCAATTTTCCTCGCTCAAGATGGGCTGATACGACTTAGTGGAAGACTGGATAATGTAAATGACATAGACTTTGATTTTGATTCTCGAAATCCCTTAATTCTAGATCGAAAAAATCCTATAACAAAGCTAATAATAAATCATTTTCACTGCCAAAATAATCATATAGAACAAGAAACAATAGTTTCTAATCTTAGACGCAAATATTGGATAACAGCATGTCGTAATGCTGTAAGGTTGGTAGGGCGAAATTGTCAATTTTGTAAAAATCGAAAAGCAAAGCCCCAAATACCAAAAATGGGACAGTTACCATTTTGTCGGGTAAACCCAACGGTGAGAGCTTTCATTAAAACGGGAGTGGATTATTTTGGGCCTATTGAAGTAACTGTTCATCGTAGTCGTGAAAAACGATATGGGGTAATATTCACTTGCATGGTGACTCGAGCAGTTCATTTAGAAATCGCTCAAGATTTATCTAGTAATTCTTTCATGCACGTTTTAAGGCAATTTGGGTGTCGACGTGGCTTCCCAGAAGAGATTTATTCAGACAACGGTACGAATTTCCGCAAAGCAGACAAAGAAATTCAAACTGCAATCAAAAGCTGGCCACATGATGAGTTGAACCAGTTGATGTCTATGAAGATGTGTAAATGGTTCTTTATTCCTCCATCAGCACCTCACATGGGGGGAGCTTGGGAAAGGTTAATTCAGTCCGTAAAAAAACATATTTTTACCATGCTGAAAGAAAAACATCCTAAAGAATATGTACTCAGAACACTTTTTTGTGAAATCGAGAACATGATAAATAACCGCCCCTTAACTCATATTCCTTTGGATTCTCACGATGCTAACCCCTTGACTCCTAATGACATTTTAATAGGTAAATTAAGTGCTAGTGTGCCATTTTCTCAAGAAAATGACAATACCTTTAATATACTTTCCTTATGGCGAGCATCCCAACGACTATCAGATATTTTTTGGCAAAAATGGAGAGTACTATACCGTCAACATATTTTACACTGTAAAAAATGGTCTAAAGAGCATACCAATTTAACCGAAGGAGATGTTGTAATTCTAACCGACGCTGACACGCCTCGCAATATATGGCCAAAGGGCATCATAATTCGAACTTATCCTTCCAATGACAGGCGAGTTAGAGTCGTCGATGTGAGAACAAGTTCTGGAATCTATAGGCGACCGGTTACAAAATTGATTAAATTAGATGTTAAACCTAACGAAACAAATTAATTTAATGATATAAAATTAATTTGGGGGGAGAATGTGATTGAACTATTTTAGATTTAAGTGAGTTTATAAGAAGTAGAATAAGGAAACGTAATGTTAGATTTGTAAGTTTTATATTCAAACTTCGTAGGCTATACTATTTAGTACTAACATTATTTTCACCATTCTAACGTAAGGACAAACCAGTATTATGCCACTATGGTAATGCCTTAATGACTATGGTAATGCCTTCATGTCATTGTGGTAATGCCGTAGTGGAACTAGGTTAATAGTGTAAGCAAAATAATCTCGCTCTCTTGAACGAACCGTCGACGCGATAGGTTGTATGTAAGGATTAAGAAATAAAGTGTCAAATTGAAGAAGTCTTTATTTTTGGATTTGCCAAGACAAAGAAAATTGGTCAGTCGAGCCGGATAATTACTTAATTGTTCTACAGGTAAGCAACAGTCACAATTGCTGGAAACTTAATCACTGGAATATGGAATCACAAAATGATGCACTACTGTGTTGCGAACAAACGAATTTTCTCCGGCAACTGATCCCTACAACTGCTATAAAATGATTAATTTCACTTGTGAAATACTTTGTGTTTAATATACACATGAATGCTGAAACATTTTCAAGCATTTTATTACAACCAATATAAATTTTGTGACCCAATGCAGATAATATGAGCAACGCCACTGACCGAAGTGCAATGCAATTATGACGGTGTAAATTACATAAACGAACCCGTAAACAAATGATCAATTAACAAGTGTTCCTTTCATTTAACGCAAAGCATGCACAATTTCTGCGGATAATTTTCATCGCGAAAATAAATATGGGGCAATTCACATTTATTTTTAGTAACTTACTTGGAAAAAATACCTAATAAATCCTTGCGAATTTTCACACAATGCCATTGTACACTTCCAACTAATTTTGATGTCTAAGTTTTTGAGAGTTTTTCAGCCCGCACAACAAATCATTAAAATCAAATTAAAGTAAAATAAAAGTAAATGACAGTTTCAGCGACACAATACAATTAAACGCTTTTTGAGAAATTCGGGATTAGAATTTTCGGGATCCCGAGATAGTCCCGAGATTTCGGGATTTTATAACAAAAACTATATTAAGGGAATTTAAACAGATATATTGGCTTATTCGTACTCAATTAAAACTTTATTTCAATTATATATACATAAAACCGGAAGCTAAGTTCATTATAATGTTAAATTTATGCACATGTGTACATGGATACTAGCGAGTAAGACGATAATCTATAATTGCATCTAAATTAATCTTCTTGTCCAATAAAGCTCTTTATTTGGTCATGATAGTTAGTTATAAAATTAGTTAAAAACGAATTGAAATTTAATGAGCATAACGGATGTTACGATAATATAATAAAAATACGTTATTCTTTTTAGTTGTTTACATATCAACTACAAAATAATATTGCTTTTCAATGAAACAAGTGATAAATAATAATATCGATTGGTTTAAACTGCTGATTCATTTTGAAAGTATACTCTTAATAAACATAATTCGTCAAGAGTTTCAAAATTCAAACTAGACCTGATTTTGCTGCACATATATCCAGCTGCTGAAAAAGATATTTCGGGTACACTTTTTGGTGGGATATTAAGCATGTAATCAAACGCCAGTTGTAATTCATTATTACAACTGGCTTCCGCCTCCGTTTTCATAAAACAATATTTCTTTTAGTATTAAGTTCTGCTTTCTAATTCCCAAAATGGGTTGAATTTCATCAATACCGAAATCTTGGGAGTCCCGATAAAAAATTCGGGATCCCGAAAATGTCCAAAATGTGTCGGGATCCCGAAATATCGGGATTGCATGCCCTACTTCCACTGGATTCGTGACCAGACATTGTATGTAGACAGCTTAAGGGGGTAGCACCGGTTAAAATGGTAAAAAAAGCCGCCTAATTTTCAATGTTTTTTTCAGCTCCTTTATTATGTATAAATTTTAAAATTTGCATGGATAAAATACACATCTTGGAGATTACAAAAAAAAATCATTTTTAATTTTTTTCATTTTTCTACTTATTTATAGAGGGCGCCAAAGTTGTTGTCTCGAAAAATTCCTCGTCATGCTGCGGACAGATAATCTCAGGAATGAAGAATCTGAAACAAAAAAAAACCAGACCGCATTTTAAAGAGTTTTTTACGTGGTAATCCACCACAATATTTTAAAAACATGACAAAAAAAAAAATTGCGGTTGTTTGAAATTTTTTTTCCAAAAATCCATTTTTTTCCACTTTGTTTCGCTTGCCAAATTTTGTTGGGTGGAGTTTTGGCCTATATTACCTCACAAGATACTTGAATAAAGTGGCACACCAAATTTGATTTAAATCGGTTCGACCAGTTCAAAGAATAAGTGTCCGCAGTTTGAACAAACCTCGTTTCGAGAAAAACGCGTTTAAAGTTTTTTTTTCCATTTATTAATTGAATATTATTTAAAAAAAAATATTTTTATCACTTGCACTTGCTCAGTCTGCAATCACTGGACCATATGTAAGTGCTCCTGAATCCTCATAAGCTAGTTGGGCAGTTTTTTCCTTACCGCTTTTTCCACCTGACTTATGCGTTCTTCATCTTTTTTCTCGCAGTAATCAAAAGCAGTGGTCTGCCGTAAACTGCCGTATCTTAATAAAATTTTGAGACGTGATTTCCGAAGGTATAATAAATTGAAAAATGCAAAATAAAATAAAAGATTTTTTCAAAATTATAACCGATACTACCCTCTTAAACCAATACTCAGTATATTAGCTTGCCCTACTTCACATTAACGAATATAGGACGAAAACCGTAGGATAGGCCACTCCTCATAGTTTTCTTTTCCCATCTTACAGGATTTTCATTTAAATCGAAATATTATCATCAATTTGAAAGTACATACTCAAAAAATTAAACCTGGCATTATGCTTTTATTATTATCAGCGATTTCTACACAGTTTTTAGGTATATTTTCAGTCAAAATAGATATAACTAACCGCTTCACATAAAATAGTATGTTTTTATAGGTGAAAAATGGTCAAATTAATTCGATATTAATCGAATTATAATGATTAAGAGAAAATGCGTTAGGTCTGATTTGCCAAAGTATTATAGATTTTGAACTTTAGAACTAGAATATTCAGCAAACTGAATCGTTGAAATTTTTCAAGTAGTTATGATGAGTGAACAGAAGCTCACATTCTGATTTAGAAATATCGAGTCTGCCTAGACGAAGTGATTTCCTTTGTTACGTTTCAATAAACTTCCGTCCACTATGTATTATTTTGAACAAATCACAACAAGTAGTCTCTTGTTTTATGTTTCTTGAGTTTTCGCGTAAAGCCCATGAGTGGCCTTTGTAATTTTTTAAGCCAGAAAAAGTTCAAAAGAAGCAATATGCAGAGCTGTTAACGACTTTTCTTCAAATACGCCATCTTGAATGTCAATTACTTTCGCCATTAGCTATCTATTCGGAACAGATTTGAAGGAGTACTTCAACATTAAAAGCCGCAACGATAAAACTAATCAGTTTTTCTGCTGTTCAATCGTAAACGGATACACAGTGTAGGAAATGCATTCGCCCCACAACCAATACAAAATCAGACGTCAAATCACTGTGACTACTCACTTAGTGTGTTCAGCCCACGTTTTAAAGTCATTAGAAAGAGCCTGATAACCCTACTTTGCCTGCCTCTAAAATTTATCAACTTCAACACAATCTAACAGATGATTTGCTCTAGCCTCTCAGCTTCACCAATCTTAACGGCTGTCAATTTTATGCCATAATATGTTAGCTATCACATAAATTTTCCAGTCCTGACAGCCAGCTTTGCTTTTCATCCATCAAATCATTTTTCCGACAAAGAATCTTCGCTACAACCCCAAAATCCATTAAATGCATATCTCTTTTATATGTACTTGTTCATCTCACCGGGTGGTAATCTCAATGGATCATTCACCACAAAATGTGATCTTTTTTCTGTTCTAAACTAGCCAAAAATTAACGTTTGCTTCATTTGCGGCCCACTAATTAAACAAAGTTACCACCCAGTATATTTGTTTTGATTGTTCCGATTAACACCAATCATAATTTTAACGAGACACTAAATATTTTTTTCAAGGTAAATTTCAATTTTACAGATCTCACCGAGATCTCAGCGCGAAATTAACGGGGGCAATCTGTCAAACGACACCTTTTTTCACTTGAGTCAGAACGCAACCTGGCTGATGATGATTACTCGCTGTCAGTCAAGAAATCCAATAGGGAACCCTACGGTTTTAGTAATAAAACTTAAAAAAAAGGTCGACAGTAGACCAGTACATCAACGCGTATAATTTATAGTTTTCGAACTGTTCTAGATATTTTTAAATTTCCAGAAAAAGTTGCTTTGAGAAAAGACATATGTATATAATTTTAGAAAGCCATAAAATATTCTTTTATTCTCCTACCGGTCGTCAATTAAATTTCCTTACAACACATATCCATCATGTATGCGAAAATGTTAACAATTTTTGATGGTCGGGTTCTGTTTCATTTGTTTTTCATTTCACTGCGCCTAAATTGCTTAGTGCTAACATTTTTGATAATTAATGTTTCTTTCGTTTGAAATTTCGTTTTTTTTCTCGTGTTCTCTTTGCATTTGCACAACATCTTTGCATACGATGTTGGTGATCTTTGTTTTGCGACAATGATGAACTTTAATTTGCACTCACCGCAACGACGCGACGGTATGGTGTCAGTTGTATTTAAGTATCTGCCGCCCTGGAGATATTTCTTCGCGTAGCGCACAGCATCTTTTCATCAGATTTCACCTGTGAGATTGTAAAAGTCATAAAAGCGGTATAAGCGGACCCATTTAGAATGGGGACTGTTACTTATTGCTCGACACTCCGTACTAATCCGAAGCGGTGCTAGGTTGTTGCGTTGCCTTGTTTTTCGAGGGGCTCTTGTTAGTGATTTGACATTTAGGCAGGTATCGTACTTGAAAGATTTGGTCAGGTTGACAAAATGGTGCTGATGCGATTGTACCTTAAACACCAATAACTGTATTACTTAACCTTTGTTGCTGATATGCCTCATGTGAGAGTAGCGAGCGAATATCGTTGCGTTGATTACGGTGGCCGTGTTACGGGAAAATGATGCCTGAAAATGTATTTCGCTAAGTATTTGTTCTTTTTTGTCTGTTGGAATGAATGTAAGAAGAAAAATTTTAATTATGAGGCATGTTGAAGTTGAGATTTGTAATATTTTATGATTTTAATCACGTTATAAATAACTGTTGTGAGTTAATCACTTTGGAGGTATATTGTCATAGTTGATGGTCAGTTATTCGAACGATGATGTTGATGTTATTTACGTTGGCAGTGGAGATTGTTTGTTGCAGTTTTTTCCACTTCGACATACAAATGTTAAAGTACAACGTACCGAGGTATTTGGAATAAAGGATGCAAGGAGATCAGTTTGAGAGAGAACAAATGTTTGATCAGTTTCAAAAACTTAGAAAATCTTGATTTCTGCTGGTCAAAGTTGAATTCCTGGCAAAAGTTGATCTGCTACATTGCAGATCAACTATTGCCTGGAATTGGATTTGGTAGAAATATAATTTATTAAAAGTAATGATAATCAATATAAACCAAGATGATTAGACTTAAGAAAAATATTTATTTCTCAACATGGTTTCCTAACAAGCTTATACATTTGGTTCATCTTTTTCTAAACCCAGGATACCCTTAAAAAAAATTTGTTGTCTCTACTCTCCCAAAATGCCATAACTGCGGCCATCACTTCGCTATCATCTTCAAATTTCTTGCCTCGAAGGTGTTCCTTGAGCCGAGGAAAGAGGTAGAAGTCATTGGGAGCTAGATCTGGCAAATAGGGAGGGTGTTCACGCAGCTCGAATCTTCTTCCTTGAATTGCTGCCATCGCAACTGCAGCCTTGTGAACCGGTGCGTTGTCGTGATGAAACATCACTCCAGTTCGCAGTTTGCCGCGCCTTTTTTCCTCAATAGCCTCCCTAGCCTATTTGGTCTGCGTAGTAAAAGCCTGATATAATGGCTTCCTTTTCCAAATATTTCAGCGTCCCAAAAAACTGATGCATAAACTTCCCTGTTGAGCTCGATGCCTTGAATTTCTTCGGCATCGGTGAAGGGAGTCGCTTCCAGGTCATCGATTGATGTTAGGTTTCTGGATGAAAATGGTGCATCCAGGTCTCGTCCAAAAACTTTTTCAGATCTGCCTGGAACTTTTCGAGATTCACCCTCAAAATGTCGACTCGTTTCTCTTTTTGCTCGTCGGTTAACATTCTCGGCACCCAACGCGCAGAGACCTTCTTCAGATGGGATTCGTTGGCAACGATTCATTGAAAACTGCCATACGAGATGCTTTTGGCTTCAGCTATAAGCCTGATGGTCATTCTTTGATCTGCCAACTCGACATCTTCAACTTTTTTTCACGTTGTCTTTAGGGACGTGGATAGACGTCCAGGGACAAGGATAGAAGTCCATCCCAGTATTCATCTTCAGTGGATGTTCTTCCTAGCTTAAACTCCTTGGCCCAGCATGAAACGGTGGAATATCAAGCAGCAGAGTCTCCGTGTGTTTCTACCAAGTCGCGGTCTATATCTTTAGTTGATATTTTTTTCAAACACAGGTACTCAATGACCAGTTTAATTTCGTTTTTCTTCATTTTAATGTTCTCTCTTCGACTATTCGTATTCAAATGAATGTACCTCCCTACAATCAAGGCCTATTCATATGTTTTTTAATGCTGGCTTAGTGGGTGTATGAGGTAGCACAATTTTTTTTTAATTTAACGCGAACTGGAAATAGCCGAACCCTCGTATATATATCACAAAAAGATTAAGGGAGATAATCTCTGGAGTGGCCGATCCGATTGAGCTGAAATTTTCGTAGGACATAGATTTCGTAGGACATAAAAGAAGTAGGTCCGTGATTTGTTAGATTTAAGATATCTTTAATCCGTTGGTGGCGGCGGTCTTTTTAGTGAATTTACAGATACCCCTTTATTTCTATGCAGAGTACAATTTTGCTAAAGAAAAGTATTGGAAATGAAAACTTGTTATGTTTTATATTTGTTCATGATAAAGAATTGGAGATTTTGAGCCCTGTTTGGGCGCCGAGTGCCTAAAAATAAGCGAAGACTTTTTCAAATTTTGATTTGTCATAGCTTCTGACGAGAACATTGAATCATCGTGAAATTTGCAGAGCGTACTAATGTTGACCAAAATTATATATACATGGAATTTAAAGACTGTGCAGGCAGCCCTGTAGCTACGGCAGGCTACTGAAAAAAATCCTTCAAATCATCTGCTCTGAAAAATTTTTGCTTTTTGACAAAAAATTCAAATCATTGATAAATTTTAACCTTTGTCCACCAGCTCAATGTGAAATTTTTAAAATTCCGATTTGCACAAGAACGGCAACCCATCACCAAATTACCTCTATTTTTAGCACTCGAAACTTCTCTTCACGAGAACTGACGACCAAATAGTCCCATCATCATGAAATTTACAGGACATGTTGGTGGTATTTAGGACCAAGTTTGATAGAAGTGATGTTGAAATGCGGGCGACTTTGTGGCAGTGGTTCCAATTTGAAAAATCACTGAGAAAAAGAACTGCTTTTTGGCCTATAGATTCTGATTCGGTCATCACATTTTCAAAAAATTTACACAGCATTTAGAACTTATTTTAGCCCACATTTGGTAGAAATTTGGTTGAAAAATTAGAATACATTTATATATTATATAATAATAGATTTTGTCTCCTAAATCTTGTATATTTGTTCAGCAAAATAAAGCTTTTTTCCCTATTACTTTCGATAAAGTAGTGAAATCAAAACAAAGTTCATGCAGTAAATGGACCTTATTGTAAACCAAATGTCGTAGGAATATCGTAAAAATATCATGAAAGGGCTGCCAGCTATGACCATTTTTGTAATACTTGGGCATTTCTTTATTAAACGATTATGTCATTAGATTTGCAAATGGGAATGATCCTACAATGAAAATTAACTACAAATATTAACGTTTCGAAAATTTGAAAAGTATTGAGGGTGGTAGCCCTAAAATTCTTTTTACCCCTATAACTTCCAGCGCAGTGATTCAATCGAAACGAAATTCACAGGATGGGTTTAACTTAACGTGAAGCAGAATTAGTATACTTTTTTGGCTACGTTGTTAACACAGGGTGACCAGCATCAGACATTTTTGTAAATATTGCAATAACGGATGTTATCGTTAAATAATCATATGAAATGCATTTTTTACTCATATGCAAAATTTGAATTTGAAAATTTCTCGGATGGCAGCCTCAAACCACGTTTAATCCCTGAAACTTTCGATGAAATCCTGGGATGAGAACGAAATTTAAAGGATAGGTTGATTTAAGCATGAGCTTGTCCTGGTAAACTTATTGCTGCTTCATTTGAAAAGTGTTGCCAACACTGAACATTTTTACCATTTATGTTATAGTTGGGTTTTGTTGCTTTAGATAAGGAATGGTTGTTATGCTACTACAAAAAAGTGTATAACGTCCTTACACATTCTTTTGTCACTCACACAACTTCTTCGAAAATGAGTTTTCTAGCGGTTCTGATGCGCTAGACTTTTTTTTTATTATTAGTTACTCTATTTTAGATCGCAAACATTAAGGGATTACCCCCACTTGTAACTTTGAAAATTTTCTTTTATCTTTTGTTACTTTTTTTATAAGCATAACTATCTAAAAATACGTCCTTCAAATTTCAAGTCGATCCGAAAAAAATCGACCGAGATATCAGCGTTGAAAGAAAAGAAACCGTTACTTATTCAACCGGCTAATCTGCCGTCTGCCGCGCTCGACCCTGGTTTCTATCTGTTGTTGCGGCCGAGAGAACTCGGAAAGGCAGAATGCTGAGAAGGTAGCAGCAAATTGCATTTTTGGAAGTGGCATCGTCGGCGGAAGAGCTATTATATGGAAAATAAAAAAAAATTTCCTCCGTGTAAACTGAAATTGAAACTTTAAACGCGTTTTTCTCGAAATGACTTTTTTGAAGTCGGTGACCAAAATTACTCGAAAACTACTGAACCGATCTTTCTGAAACTTAACAGGCTTATTTAATACATAAAAATGTAGTGTTTGATTGGTCAATTTCTTTTTTTGATAAAAAATGGCCATTTTATAGCCAAAAGACGACCGTTTTTTTAAGTGAAAATCGAACTATTAACTTTGACTGTCCACCATTTTGAGAAAAATGGATATTGTTTTAAATCCTTCGATCAAACACTAGTTTATACTGTTATTTGACTAAATCTATCGCTATTTTTTGTTTCGGACGATCCAGTTCGACACAATGTTGGTCACAGCTAAAAGTGAAAATTAAAATACCATTGCTTTGACGCACATTTGTAATTTAACAATGTAATATTTTTCAATGAAAAAAATACTGAATAGTGTTCAATGTATGTACTTTAAGATAATATTATAGTTGTTTAAAAAAGTTTCATATTTTTCTTAAAAAAAACCCCTTAAAGAAGCCATTCAAGGATATCATCGTTTTCTTAAAGAAGATGCTTAGTCGAATTGCATTTGAATTATGTTTGTCGAATTGTGTTTTTTTTTCGAGTTAAAAATGTATAGAACACTATGCATTTTTTGCTGACCGTCGTATAAATTTCATATTAAAATCACTTACATACACTCATATGCAAGGTTTGTGTAGTAGTGTTGAGTCCAAATTTGAGAAAAAAATTATTGAAGTTATTGCTACAAACTACTAAAAATTTTCAAATTAGGTCGTTTGCGTGGTGATACACTATTGCCAGTGGGTTTTAGATGTTTGGAAGCCCTTTTGTGAACGATTCTCGAAGTGTTCTTCAAAAAGTACGTCGGAGCCGATCTAACATCCGCTACTGACCCTTGGCATCGATCTTAAACGACTATCTTCAACTAAGGGAACAGGAAGAACTTTGCTGGGGCCAAGCCAGGATTTTGGGGGCTGGAGAAGGTTATCGATGCAGCGTATAAAAAATTCTCCGTTTTCGAAAAAAAAAACGCAAATGATTTGAAAATTTAATGCATTTTCCTCCTTGTTAACTTGAAATTTTCGAAATTCCGCCAAGCACAAGAACGGTAGCCCTTCACCAAATTACCTATATTTTAGGAACTCAAAACTTCTGTTGACAACAACTCACAATAGGACCACCAGATCAAAATGCAATTGACAGGATATGCTGATTAAGATTCGGAGCAGGTCATATAAAAGTAGTTTAAAAATATGGATAGCCCTTTGGCAGTGCTGTCATTTCGAAAAATCAATCATAAAATACCTATACTAAATTGAATTTCAACGAAATTCACACAATAGATGGAACTTATTATTAACCACGTTTGATAAGATTTTCGTTAAAAAATATAGATAGGATTGCCAGCTATGGTAATTTTCGTAATTTTTTTTTTCGATGAAGTAATACTATTGAGAGATTCGGTATAAAACGGATCAAACTCTCCCAATGATAGCAGTAAAATTATAAAGATAAATTAAATACAAATTTTCAAAAAGATAAATTTATGTGCTAAAATGAATGTGACGGTAGTCAATAAATAACTTGTCAAATGTGTTTTATTTTCATAGAAGTAAAATTTATTCAGAACGTTTTCATTATACAAGAAAAAACAGTGCTTAAAACCAAGAATTTTACACAAAAACTGACGATAACCGATTAATTCTAGCCAAATTTCAAAGTTTTAAAATATTTTGAAATTTTCATTTTTACCTTAACATTCTTTTAATCCTATAGCTTCTAATAAAATCATTGGATCGAAACGAAATTCACAGGGTGGGCTGTGCTCAAGGTGAAACATGTTTTGGCACTTGTACAAGGAAAAATATTGTTAAAAAAAATTTCCAAGCATTGAAAATTTAGCGAATGACATAACCATAAAGAAACTTTCCATCTCAGTAACTTCCAAGGCAGTCATTGGAGGAAATCGAAACTCAGAAGGTAGGTTAACTTTGACGTGAAGCAGTTGAAGTAGACTTTTAGTTGCAGTTCTAGCAAAGTGTTGCAAGCATTTCTGTACAAAGAGATGCTGCAATCAAGCTTTTATATGATAAAGATCCAATTCCTGAATTTGGAAACTCCTGCGAGTTGTTGCTTTAAAAAATTTTCTACCCCATGACTTCCGATGCAGCTAATGCATCAAAGTGGTACATAGCAATCGAGTTGGTCATATTAGGAACAATTTTTAGTAAAGTATGCTATCTAAATCTAAAATTCCTCAACTTTTCTTCGAAAAACAATCTGCTTCTCTAGCGGTTCCTAAACTCTAGAGTTTATCTTAAATTTTTTTTCAAATATCTATGTCATAAATATTGTCTTATGCAATCAGGAACACCCAGTTTCATTGAAAATTGGGACTTTGTTTTGATTGGCTCTGCAGTTTCACTTCAGCTTTTTTCAGCAGAACCTTTTTTTATTCTGGCTTCGCAGTAAGTTGAATACCCAGTGTTTGGTACAAAATCAGTGCTGACTTTTCCTCGATAATTTTTCCGATGCGACGAGCCTAACCAATAAAGTCAATAGCTAATTAATTTCATGTCATTAAAGTCACATCAAACATCTGCTGCTCCAATTATTAACTGAGACCCGATTCCTCGACAGCAGCTTTCATCCACCTCATTAATCAATCAAATGCACCGCACAATACCGCAAAGCACGTGACTTCAATGTACGATTGCGATGCATTCAAACGGCGCATTTTCCTCTAGAGCAAGTTCCCTTTTGGCATAGACGTTGCAGACTTTAGGAGAAAAAAACACCATTACAATTCGATTCAGATCGATAATTATCAATAAAGCAATCGACACAGAAGATTGTCATTGATAGCTAATTGTTCACATCCACCGACCCTGTAAGGCTCTGAACTGGTGGAGGAAGTAGTCGATTGCAAGCTCAGCATTCCTGCGCATCGTCTCCAAGGCGACAGAGGGCAGTCACATAAATCAGATCACATTGATTTTCCACAGCTCGGTGGAGGCATTTTTCGCGAGCCGATAAATAACGGCAAATTGGTTTAGCGGCGGATCGCCGACAAATGAGGAATTTAGTTGGTCCAGCAATGACGATAAAAACGTGTTTTATAGCCACTTGTATTGAGTGTTATGTGCGCAATAATGTTCAGGTGGAGATTTTTGGCATTGCTTTGATCGAGGTGTGAATTTGGCTTGTGAAATCCGATGAGAGTTGTCAATGGGTTGTCAATATAAGACTTTGGAAACAAAAGCCCATTGTGTATTAGCGCACTTCTAATTCTGTTTACAACCGTTGAACGGAACCATTTGATCCAAGCCTCGTCTCTACGCGAGTCACCTGTTTTGTATTTCGTCGTCGACCCGTTATCGCGAGGCTTCAAGCTCAAGCTCAATTAGATCCATGGGTCAGTTCACTATGTGCGATCACTATAGCCGCCATAAAAGTCATATGCGGCCATAAAATGGCAAATAGCAATTTACTGAAAAATTATACATTTTTTCAAAGCTATTTAGCAAAGTTATTTCGCTTTGCGAAACAATTTTAGAGCGTAATTTAATGCTTTTATCGGACCCATTATAAGACAATGACAGCAAACCGCTTTGTGCGTACGAGCGACAGATTCCTGGGCATTTTTATGACGAACTAATGTTGATTAGACCTGACACATTTTTTTTTTTGTGAGTTGAAGTGTTCATTAAATGGTAGTGCGGCTAGTAGATGGCTGTGAACTCAGTACTGGGGTGTTGTTTTTCTTGTCGCATGGCCACAGAGCTGGGCTTTGTTACAGGAGATGATGAAAATGGATGGAGTCACAAGACAAATTTAATGGATGCTGTGAAGCCTAGTGGTAGTACTGACTATACTAGATGTCGTCCACGTAATGACAGTAGTACGTGCAATTATCCGTTTCGAGAGCGAATTATTGGAATTGTTCGCTGGTAAGCGATTGAGATTTTTCCACGTTAACTACGCACATAATTGAGGGTGCAATTAAAAGGTTCGTATATCCTTTTGATATGATTCAATGTTTCGTGGTGACTATGAAGTGTGGGAAAATGAATCAGTAAAGCTATAGTGTATTTGAAGTGAAAGTTTAAGGGGAATTAATTGAATTGATTATGAAAATTTTCGATTTTTTTTGGAATTATATCTTATGTATTTTTCATACGCAGATAAAAATTAGTCTTCTACTTTGTTCTAATTAAAGTATGCTATAAAACAGAATCACCACAACCTCAACGCTCCGATTAAAATTTATTTATTTATTTGTTTCAGCAATAAATTGTTTATTATTAGAAAATTTTTGCAATTTTCATGCCTTTGTTTGTTTTTTGGTTTCATCGTATTTTTCTTCTAAACAAAACAGATTTTTATATGCACAGTCTACTTCTAGCACTAAACTTTTCAGTGAAGTATAAGTTTTTCATTGGTTAATCGTTCGAATAGTTCAACTAAATATTTCTTTTTTCAATTTCAACTGATATTTCCTCAGCTAGTTGCAAAAATTTTGAAATAGATTAGTTTTCGTAAACTCGTCATAGTTGAAATATTGTTTTGGGATCAAACTAAGTGAACCTATAAGAAATTTTTAAAATCTGAATCGTTTGGCGTAATTCTTCAATACAAGATCATTTTTTTTACTGTTGAATATTTGTGAAAAAAAACCATAACTGGCAGCCTAATTTGAATTTGTCAACAAAAATTTTACCAAGCTTTATCTGTAGTAAGTTCAACTAACTGTATGAATGTCATTGAAATCTAATGACAATATCAGAGGTTAAAAAACTTTGATTAGCGATGAGCGAAATTGATTTAGCCGCACCCTAATTGTTAATTGCTCTACAATTAACTTTTCAGGTTACAGCGTAAAAGGAGTAAATAAATGAAAACAGAAAAAAACTAATAATTACATTTATTCCTCTAAGATTATTTCAGAACGTTTACATAACCAAGTAATATCATCGCTTGATCTAAATAGTAAAATCAAAACTAACTCTATTCTATTTTTAATTGATTTAAACACAATCTAATATATTTACTTAATCGAATATACTCTTTTTAGATTATGCAAATGTTTTTTAACATAAATAACAATAATAATGATATAATAATAATAATAATAATAGTCTTTATTTCATGTGCATAAACTTACAGCTATAAAATAAATTCAAATCAAATTCTCTGAATTTAAGTTACGTTTGTACTTAACATCTAGTAATAGAATGTTAAATAAAAGAAAATATAATAAACAGAAAAAATAAAATAACTTGATATTTCAAATTTTAATTCAGTTGCTTCACGCAATGGAGCTTGAGTAGCCTAGTGGGTAGAGCACTGGTTTCTTGCGTGTGGGGTCCCTGGTTCGAATCCAGGTTCGGACGAGGGTCCGCGCACCAAGCTTTGAGTTCACCTAGCTCTGATTAGGTACCTGATTTAAATCAGGGGTAAAGTGAGTCGTGGAACTAATCACTCCATACTCGTATCCACAATGATTAAAAAAAAATTGTAATGAAGCTCTCTACCAGCTTCAACCCCAAGACCCGTACAAGCAGTGCTGCCATTTATTTTTTTGGAATAATGCTAGATTCAATTTTATTTAATGCTAAATAATGCTAGATCTTGTAAAATTATAATGCTAAATAATGCTTTCTTATTTAATTGAAATAAACATGGTTCAATATGAAAACAATATGTACATTTATATGAGGGTTGATCAATAAGTAATGATAATCGGTTATTTCCAGTTCGCATAAAATTAAAAAAAAATGAAATATTTTACCACTACATATACTCACAAAGTCAGCATGAAAAAAACATAAATAGGCCACAATCCCAGGGATTCAAAGTGCCAAAAGCACTAGCTCCAGTATAAAACAGTTCTAAGAGGAGCTACATTCATTTGAATACGAACGGACGAAGAGAGAACATGAAAATGGGGAAAAACGAAATTTGTTTGAAAATCTGTTTGAAAAAATTGTCTACCAGAGGCATACACGGGGACATAGTGGAAACATTAGGGGAATCTGCTCCTCCATATTTCACCGTTGCACGCTAGGCCAAGGAGTTTAAGTTGGGAAGAACATACACTGAACATGAACACCGCGAAGGACGTCCATCCACATCCCTCACTGAAGACAACGTAAAAAAGCCAAAGATGTCGTGTTGGCAGATCAAAGAGTGACCTTCAGGCATGTAGCTGAGGTCACAGGGATCTCATATGGTAGTGTTCGAAAAATCTTTGCCAACAAAATACATATGAAGAAGGTCTCTGTCCAAGAATATTAACGGACGAGGATAAGATAAAACGAATCGACAATTCAAGGATGAATCTCAAAAAGTTCCAAGCAGATCAGGAGAATTTTTTGTCACATTTCGTGACCATGGACGAGATTTGGATCCACCATTTATATCCAGAAACCAAAATGCAATCAATGACCTGAAAGCGACCCTCTTCATCGATACCGAAGAAATTCAAAGTGTCAAGTTCAGCAGGAAAGGTTATGACATCAGTTTTTTCGGACGCTGAAGAAATTATTGTGCTGGAATATTTGGAAAAGGGAGGTACTATATTAGGCTCTTACTAAGCTGACCTAATAAGAAAACTGCGAAAGGCACTGAAGGAGAAAACACACGGCAAACTGCGAGCCGGAGTTCTGTTTCTTCAAAATAATGCACCGGGTCACAAGGCTGCAGTTGCGATGGATACAATTAAAGAAACAGGATTCAAACTGCTTGAACACCCAAGCTCTCAGTGGCTTCTACCTCTTTCCTCGGCTCAAACAACACCTTCGGAGTAAGAAATTTGAAGATGATAGGGAAGTGATGGCCACTGTTATGGCATTTTGGGAGAGTCCAGATAAAGAATTTTTTTCTAAGGGTATCCTGGGTTTGGAAAAAAGATGGCCTAAATGTATTAACTTATTAGAAGACTATGTTGAAAAATAAATATATCTTTTAAGTTTAATCACCTTAGTTTATATTCATTATCATTACTTATTGATCAACCCTCGTATGTATAACAAAAACAAATTAGAAGTTTAAAATTTACATTTAAAAATGATTCTACATCTATTACAGACAAATGAGTTATATCTAAATCTTCTTCTCTTATGTAAAGCTCATTTCTACCAATATTTGTCAAAATATCGTTTGGAATCACTCAATCAAAACAGCAACAATTATTTATTTTTAAGTGAAGAAAAAGTATTAGTGTCGGATAACGAAGATTTTTCTCCAGCGTTATCCGTACGATTGCTTGCATTTGAAGCCCTAACAAAACAATTAATTCACATTATTCAGGAAAAAATATCTAACTAGAATGCACATACTTTGGTAAACTTTAACTTGTAGATGCCCGAGGCTCCTGGGAGTCTGAAGTGACCCTACTACTGATTTTTAGCATCATCACGATTAAATTTCGCGGGGCAAGAGATTTATTTTTCGCGGGGCAAGAGATTTATTTTTCGCGGGGCAAGAAATTTATTTTTCGCGGGGCAAGAAATTTATTTTTCGCGGGGCAAGAAATTTATTTTTCGCGGGGCAAGAGATTTATTTTTCGCGGGGCAAGAGATTTATTTTTCGCGGGGCAAGAGATTTATTTTTCGCGGGGCAAGATATTTATTTTCCGCGGGGCAAGAAATTTATTTTTCGCTGGGCAAGAGATTTATTTTTCGCGGGGCAAGAGATTTACTTTTCGCGGGGCAAGAGATTTATTTTTCGCGGGGCAAGAGATTTATTTTCCGCGGGGCAAGAGATTTATTTTTCGCGGGGCAAGAAATTTATTTTTCGCGAGGCAAGAAATTTATTTTTCGCGGGGCAAGAAATTTATTTTTCGCGGGGCAAGAAATTTATTTTTCGCGGGGCAAGAGATTTATTTTTCGCGGGGCAAAAGATTTATTTTTCGCGGGGCAAGAGATTTATTTTTCGCGGGGCAAGAAATTTATTTTTCGCGGGGCAAGAATTTTATTTTTCGCGGGGCAAGAGATTTATTTTCCGCGGGGCAAGAGATTTATTTTTCGCGGGGCAAGAAATTTATTTTTCGCGGGGCAAGAAATTTATTTTTCGCGGGGCAAGAAATTTATTTTTCGCGGGGCAAGAGATTTATTTTTCGCGGGGCAAGAGATTTATTTTTCGCGGGGCAAGAGATTTATTTTTCGCGGGGCAAGAAATTTATTTTTCGCGGGGCAAGAAATTTATTTTTCGCGGGGCAAGAGATTTATTTTTCGCGGGGCAAGAGATTTAGTTTTCGCGGGGCAAGAAATTTATTTTTCGCGGGGCAAGAGATTTATTTTTCGCGGGGCAAGAGATTTAGTTTTCGCGGGGCAAGAAATTTAATTTTCGCGGGGCAAGAAATTTAGTTTTCGCGGGGCAAGAAATTTATTTTGAAATTTATTTTTCGCGGGGCAAGAGATTTATTTTTCGCGGGGCAAGAAATTTATTTTTCGCGGGGCAAGAGATTTATTTTCCGCGGGGCAAGAAATTCATTTTTCGCGGGGCAAGAGATTTATTTTTCGCGGGGCAAGAAATTTATTTTTCGCGGGGCAAGAAATTTATTTTTCGCGGGGCAAGAAATTTATTTTCCGCGGGGCAAGAAATTCATTTTTCGCGGGGCAAGAGATTTATTTTTCGCGGGGCAAGAAATTTATTTTTCGCGGGGCAAGAGATTTATTTTTCGCGGGGCAAGAAATTTATTTTTCGCGGGGCACGAGATTTATTTTTCGCGGGGCAAGAAATTTATTTTTCGCGGGGCAAGAGATTTATTTTTCGCGGGGCAAGAAATTTATTTTTCGCGGGGCAAGAGATTTATTTTTCGCGGGGCAAGAAATTTATTTTTCGCGGGGCAAGAGATTTATTTTTCGCGGGGCAAGAAATTTATTTTTCGCGGGGCAAGAAATTTATTTTTCGCGGGGCAAGAAATTTATTTTTCGCGGGGCAAGAGATTTATTTTTCGCGGGGCAAGAAATTTATTTTTCGCGGGGCAAGAGATTTATTTTTCGCGGGGCAAGAGATTTATTTTTCGCGGGGCAAGAAAATTGTAAGAAAGAATACTACTCGGACATTTTAGACCCAATATTAGCAATTGTTCTTTAACCTGGAAAACCAGCACAACCAAAGTAAATTACGGAAGTATTTACGAAATAAACTACTTTGTGACATGACGAATTAAGTTGCGTCTATTGAATTCTCGCAACGGCTTTTCTAGAAATCTAAAATCAATATGCTGATAAAGCTGATATTTAACAGTTACATGTTAACAACTTCCCTACGTTTATGATAAAAACATGGTTTCCGTTTTAATTTCCAAGATGTATCAAAATAATACTACGTTTGCACTGCAATCTCAAATCAAGTAGACTTCGAGCTTACAACAAAAATTAGGTGAGGCGTGTGAATTGGCCGAAGTGATTTAGAGTTTCAGCAGAAAATGTTATTCAAATTTATATGAACAATTAATTTAATATGAGAGCTGATGAAAAAGAAACGATTATGGCTGAATATTTTCTTGTCTGTTTGTGTACTGCACATTCTCCGGTTGCCTAAATTTCCACTATTTTGGAACAAATTTCTCTGGGATAAAATCCAGCAAGCTCTGAAATAAATTAAGCTGAAACACCTGGTTTTGACTAGATTTATAACCAGCTCACACCGCAGTCAAAACAACGTAATTATAGCTACTGCTTTTGAAATCAGGGAAGTTCACATCGCATTGAGGTGCTGATGTTTGACTGGTGTCGTTTGAAATTCAATTAGCAACGTCTTATGCAAGTATTTTTTTTTAAAAATAAAAGAAATAAAACTTTCCATTCTTTCCACTCTGTACTCCGAGAGTGTTTTTTTAGAGGTGTAGAACTTTGAAATGAAATAAAATTCGGGTAAATTATTTTGATTGCCATGAAATTGGTTTTATTGGAAAGATAATTCTTTGCCATTTTTATTTAAATATGATTTTGGGCACGTGAGTGCCACGATTGGGGCGGAGGAAGTCCAAACGAGAGGTCCAATTTTCGACTACTCTAACCAACAATTGGGGCCGTATCGCGCCAATAACGTGGCGGTCAAATGGTCAAGAGTCTCGAACTTGTTGGCATAGACGAGTAATTTTGACTTTGAAATTAAAATTTGATGGGCGAGATTGTAAATAGATGAGTGCCAGATTATTCCGAAGTCTAAATTTAAATGCTAAAAATAATGCTAGATGATAACTCCGAATTTCAAATGCCGTTTTGGAAAAAATAATGCTAGATCTAGCATTCAAAATGCTAAAATGGCAGCACTGCGTACAAGGGTTGTCGTGGGATTGCTTTTGCTTTACGCAATAGTCGAATGCCCGTTTATAAGATAGAAAAAAAAGAAACATTTATTGTCAATTTATGGTGGGGGGCTCATAAATTTAACTCAGATATAAAAGACCGTAGATAAAATAGCAAATGGCGAAAATAATATTCAAAAACAAAATGCAAAGGTTATATTCAAGAATCCAACTGTTTTTCAATGCCCAAGATATCAATAGAAAAGAGCCAAGATTTGACTTTTATCGAAAGCGCTGTCTTTCAGGATTCGCACCTTATATTTGGTGGCAAAAGGTTAAATAGACGAGGAGCAACAATGCTGTAAAAGCGACTAAAGTGCGGTTTATTTGAAGTGAGAGCTAAACTAAATTTCTAGTGTTTACCCGTAGATTAGCTGAAACATAAACTCTTGGCGTTTGATAGAATGATATCTCGAAGAAAATTTTTAAAACCTTAAAAAACTACAAGTGCCTTAATGGAAGTGTTCCTAGTGCTGGAAATAAATTAAAACTTGGCGTTCTGCGTTGAACTTTGCAAATAATTCGAACGATATGTTTTTGTTTTACAATCAAGGGTTCCAGTTTAATAAAATGTGTATATCCCCAGCAGCATAATCCACATTGCAGTTGAAAAACAGACCGTTGTAAACTAATTTTAAAACTGAGAAGGGGCAATATAGGCTTAAGTGATACAATTGTCTGACCAAATTGTTAATATATTTTTTCAGATACAAGATGTGATCTCTCCAGTTTAATTTGGTGTCAATTAACACTCCTAGACACTTAAAACTTTTTTACTTAAAACTATTTCAATATCAAAGCAGTATGGAGAACAGCTCGCATTTTAATCAAAAGAATAAAAAACCTCGTCTTCAGCTTTAATTGGTGAAAAAAGATATTTTAAGCAGGCTGGGGCATGGAAAGTCAGATTCAAGTCAACACTAACTGATCTCACTAGGTTGAATATCATATATTTTGTCTTGTCACGCAGCCTTAGTTTATGGGCACTAAGCCAATATCTTAAAATTTCAAGATCGTGGCACATTTTGCCACATGTTTCAAAGTAGTTGAAACTTTAATAGGACAGGGCAGCGTCATCTGCATAATCTGTAATTTTCCCATTAAAGTTTTCAGAAAACTTTTTATAAAGATCAGAAATAAAACTGGAGACAAGACCGAGCCTTGAGGAACTCCAATATTTAGAGGCGTTGCAGAACTTAAGATGTCATTTATTTTAACTTTCGGCTTACGATCCCACAAAAAGGAATGAAACCAATCTAAAATATTATCTCTTATTCCTGGACTATGAAGTTTTTGCAGTAGGATGGAATGATCGACCAGATCGAAAGCTTTACTGATATCAATAAACAGTGCTGCAGGAATTTCGGACTCGTTAATTGCATTGTAAATTTTGTGACAGAATTTCAAATTGAATTCTATTTCTTGTTTTGTTCCAATTTTTAACATAGTTTTTACGTCATTTTAAGTAATTTTTGCTACTTTCTCGAAAGAATTTTTTCGATTCAAATGCCCTACTTCTTTGAATGCCTTAATTTTATACCTTATATCTACAGGTACTTACTTCCGGTATGTTCGTGAATCGTTTGTTATTACTAAAATTACTATATAAAATTGTTTATACTCTTAAACCACAATAACCATTTAGTAAACTGTCTGCATATATACTTTAAATTTCAAAAGAAACCTTGAAATATTGTCAAATTTTCTGTTGCGGTTAAATTAAATTCGCATTTTGAATCAACCGAAGGTAATATTTTGTAGTAGTGTCTCATATAGGATATGGAAAAAATATCAGTAAACCTTAAAATGAAGCACGTACGTTAATAATATTAACAAATAAGCCATGCTTGAATGAAAATTTCAAGTCATAACGGCATTCATTAGAAATGGTTTGTGTGTGGCTAAATCAAATTTTGAGGCTAAATCAATTTCACTGACTGGATCACCAATTTTTTAAGATGGCATCACTGCCACTCATCACTGTCACATTGTCATATAACGTCTATCAGACCTGGTCTTACTAAATACCAATACATACTAATAATTTGAAATAGATCTGGACCCGATAGTGAGTTCTCGTGAACAGAGGCTTTGCGTAATTTGGCCAAAAATAGGCCACTAGATGAAAGGATATTGCTCTTGTGCGATGAAAGTCTATCAACATTCGCTGTGAATTTGGTAATGATTCGATGGCTTTGTGCGAAATTATTTTAATTTGATGATTCGCGAAATTTCTTTACCTATTTTTAGGCAATTCACGCCCATAAAAGTCAACAATTGTCAAAACGGTTTGATGATTTTTTATTAAGGTTTGTATTTGATAGTTAAAGTGTCTATTCAAATTAGAGAAAGGCTAGAATAGTTTAATCGAATTGAAAAATATTAAAGTTTTGTTTTAACTGTATATACTTAACGTAACTTAACGCTAAATCAACAATAAAAAAAAATTATAAATCTAGCTACTGTATTATTTTGGCCTGCTGGCTCTTGTCGGTCTTATTCGCACATATTTTCTGCTATTTTTTTTTTTCTTTTACACTAATAGTATTCTCTAGCCTGCACAATGGCTAGAATCATCCTGACAATTCTCAATTACAACCGACTTCACGCTACGATTTAAATCTAACTTATTTCTAATTACAAATAAATTAGCCTAATTATACCTAAATCTTATCTTTGAAAATTCTAATTTTACAGATTACTCTATTACCTATTATTTCCGGATACTTTGGAAATCGATTTACTTTTGTTGCAAATACTTTTGACTGTTTTGTTTTTGAATGAAAAATATATTCGTTACAGTAAGATAAGTATGTTATCTGGGGTGTGTTCAATGTACATGCTATTGCTGCTTCAAAAGCATAGCATAGCATCACTTTAGCAAGTGTCAAAATTTGAAGTAGCTAGGTGAAGCAGCTATGGATATTGGACAGCCCAGAGCTGCTACAAAGGTCAGCAAATTCAAAAATACTTTTTCAAAATTTTTTTTTTTTTTATATTTGGGTTTTCGTGGATTAGTTCAATACTTCCATTGCATTTTGGAAATGGTATAAAATTTAGGAGTTTTCAACATACAGCTGCAGATACCATTAAAATTTTCCTAGCGTATTTAAAACGTATCACTTATTTCCGGCTTTTGACGCCCATTAATTTATGCTGTCACTATTTTCAAACTTATTCCTCATCTCCTGTGTCACAAAAGCGCAAAAACTTCTTTTCATTTCAATTTCCAAATGAAAATGACGTTTGAACTGCATGTCAGCTGTGTACGCACGGCCATTTTGCCTTAGCTACTTTCTTGCTATCCTCCAGACTGCGAGCAGCAAATAGCTGCTACCTTAGCAGCTATGCCGGAATCTTGCACAGCCCGACTGTCAAATAGCAAGCATCAGAAAGTAGCTATTTCGTGACATTGGACAGCCAGAGCTGCTAAAATAGCAGCTTATAGCTGCTATAGCATGCACATTGAACACACCCCTGATCTGATCACTGAAGACATGAAAACAAAAGACTTAAGCCAGTAACTTGACTGTTAGTTTCCATACTGACATTTGAAATATTAGTACGTTTTGACACAAATAATCATTATAAGTTGATTTAGGAAACATGTGAAGTATAATAAAAACAAAACGAAAATTATATCGAATACAATATATCGATTGTATTTAAGGATATTTAATCTTCAGTAAAATATGGATGAAATTGTCAATGGAAAATTCGATCCATGTAATAATAAGACTAAACTTAAATTTAAAATTCTAGTTTTTCAATCGCATTAGCAATTTGTGGTGGCTAAAATTTTGATTTAGCCGCGCAAAACCTACAGTCGTACGTAAACAAAGCTGTATCCCAATATTTGGTTGAGTACTTAGACGTGCTACGGTAACTTAAACGAAGGAGAAGAATCAAAGCAAGGTAATGATTCTCCTACGAAGCCTTTGTGTGTACATTTTTTGTTATTATTATCAAAGAAAAATATCATAATTGCTAAAGATAATCAAGTTTCGCACATATTTAATGCAAGAGATGTTAGTTGAAGTTTTATAAACGTTAAAACTGAATATTAATTGGTTACTGTTATTTTGAACCTTTATTATTTTTTTCATTTTGAGTTGATAGAGTTCTGACAGGACTTTTCTTGGAAAATATTATTTTGGTCTGTATAAACCTACCCGATTCCGGAGGAAAAATTACTGTTATATACAGTTATTTTTCGTACTTAATTTATTTACAAACGTTCAAATGAATTTCTGTTGTAGATAAAAATAGATTAATCTAAGTTACATCTCAGGAAAAGGTGAAAATAAAATAACCTCTCATCCACCATTTTGATTCCCTATGCATTGAAAATATCCTCTAAGCCTAGAATAAACAATCGTTGGATTAAAAATCTGATTTTTCATTATTTGAAGATTTTTTCAGATTTCCCTCCACCTTATTTCTTGACTCTTGATTTATTTTTCGCAAAAGTATCTACTAAGTAGTTTGCTTTCTCTAAGGTTGGCTGACAAAAAAATAATATGACAAAATGTCATAGAATACAGTTACATTGACATCCAACTAATCAGATCCAGTAGAATTCTGCTGGTCAACTTAAGTTTCCTAGCGTAAACACTCAGCCCTGAAAGCTTATGTAAAGCATGTGTGAAATTAGCTATGCGAACAATTGCATATCCTTTCAAGGGAGAAATTAGTTTCATCCAAAAAATCATGGGAGCTGTTTGTAAGCTGAGAAATAAAAAACTCGAGCGCATAGAAACCACTAGAAAAGCTTATTTTTTACAAATTAGTTTTTCGTTTTTACGACCGGATAATCAAATTAGATATTCAGGATAGGAAAATGTAATGATAGCGTTCCTCAGGAAAAAACGGCAAGATTACCCAGTCACCGACATAAAAAGTATACTAGACCCGCTCCCTTTTTAAACCAACCTATCAAATCGTTTTTAGAGTAGACAGCCATTGAGGTTTACCACTCGCAAAAGTTTCAGAATTTAGGAAAAATCGATACATCTTACTTGTTTTCATTGTAGGATCTTTCTCATACGAAAATTTGGCATCTCTCAGCATCAAAGTGACAAAAATGACCGCTGCTGGGAAGTCCTTACTAACACCACAACCAAAAGTTTATCAGTAAGATCGACCAATCTTTTGATTTTGTTTTGCCGTGGTTGGTGGAAAAATCTGATGAAAGGATTTTCGAGAAAAATGATTCTAATTAAAAATTTAACAATCATGATAGCACGAACTTTCAAATTTTGAGATTAGATTTCATTTTCACATTTCTTAGTCTGAAAACCAAACAAGCTACTTATCACATTTTACAATTTTTATTTTCTCCATTTTATGTAATTTTACATTGTTTTTTTTTCAATATATTTGTAATAATTCATAATACATACATATAATTATAGTTAGGATAACAATTTTTAATTTAAAGCAATACTTCAATAAGAACGTCAACACAAATGTAATCAGCATGATTTCAAATCCTAAATTAAACAATATAAAATTAAATAACCGAAAAACTTAAATCTAAGTTGGGTTAATTGCACACATTCTTGTAAACTGCATCAAATTTCAATAATCACATGATTAATTAATTGTCAAAATCTATTCGAAATTGTCTTGCTACAATTTAAAAACAACTTTTTTTCAACTTAACGTATCTTCAAAAATACGCACCCTATCAATACTTGAGTATTTTATAGTAAAATCACCATTTCCTCGTTTCAATGTTTCTTACATACAATTCAACATTGGTTTGTTTTGGTTTTTTTTTTAAATTTTATTATTACAGTGTTTATCTTTCACTTATTTCCATATAAATTTCAATTTATTTCCATTTTAGTTTTAAAGTTAGTTTGGGTTACTTTCATTTCATTTTTTTGTTTTGTTTTTAATTAGTTGTATATTTCTGTTTCTTTTCACTGCGTCCTAAATCTAAGTAAAATACGATGGCATAATTCATATCCGTATGTACAGTCTGTCAAGAATGAGTTTACACATAGGGAAAAAATTCAATTTTTCATCTTTCTAATTATAAAATACTACTTTTTGTTTATGTAAATAATTTTTTTTTTCTTAATTATCGTTATTTGCATTATTTCCAACCGATATATACAAAAAAAGTACAACTTCAATGCAAAAAAAGAACGAAAAGAACAACGAAAACAATTATTACAATTCTTGAAGTGTCAGGAAACACTTTACACAAAAGTTTTTTTTTTGCATTACTGCAACGATAGGTAAATTTACCGTAATTTTTGGTCTGCATTGTAAAGCTCTATAAATTTGATCATTAGTTTGTGATTATTTTTTGGCTAATACGCATAAATAAGTGAGATATTGTGTTTTAAAATGCCAGGCAAAAGATTATCCTTTGAGTTAGTTCAGATGATATACTATAATCACCAATTAGCTAAAAGTGCACAGGAACTGTCGGAAATGTTTTGTGTAGCACGAATGGCAGTCTATAACGTTATAAATCGTGCTGAAAATGAGAATAGATTGGAGCCAAAGTGTGGAGGTGGCTCAAAACCAAAAATATCTAAACGTATAGAGCGCCTTATGATAAGGAAGCTTGATAAAAACCCCTGGATTTCGACCAGAACACTTGCTAGGGAACTCAAGGAAGAGTGTGATGCTGCTGTTTCCCATGAAACAGTACGACAGGCCATCCTACGAAATAAGTTCTCATCAAGAGCTGCACGAAAGAAACCACTGTTTTCTGCACTAAACATCGAAAAGCGTTTTTCTTTCGCTATGATGCACCTTTTTCAACCCGTTGACTTCTGGGACGACGTCATATTCTGCGATGAGACGAAAATGATGTTGTACTATAATGATGGACCGGCTATAGTGTGGCGCAAGCCTTTAACATCGTTGGAAAATCGAAATATCATTCCGGCTGTAAAATTTGGTAAGTTGTCCGTTATGATTTGGGGTGCTTCTCAAGCAGAGGAGTAGGAGACTTGGCATTCATCGAGTCAACCATGGACGCCCAACCATATTTGCATATCCTTAAAACATATTTGGCAAGCAGTGTGCAGAAATTCGGGTTTATGCATAACAGCAAACCAAATTTTAAGCTTTACCAGGACAACGATCCCAAACATAAGGCGAACATGGTGCGAATGTGGCCCTTATACAACTGCGGAAAAGTGATGGATACGCCAGCCAAGAGTCCGAACTTAAATCCCATCGAGAATTTATGGGCTTACTTAAAACAACAAGTAGCTAAAAGGCAACCCAAAAACCGAACTGCCTTAAAAATTGCGATTCTCGAAGAATGGCAAAAAATACCAACCACGTATGACCTGCAAAAGTTGGTTCATTCAATGAAAAATCGGTTGCGATGTGTGGTGGATGCCAAAGGTGGCCATACCAAATGTTAAATATACCAAATAATATTAAATATCCTTTAAATATGTAAATATTAAATACAATAATAATTTGTGTAAAGAGTTTCTTGACACTTCAAGAATTGCAATAATTGTTTTCGTTGGTCTTTTCGTTCTTGTTTTGCATTAAAGTTGTACTTTTTTTTGTATATATCGGTTGGAAATAATGTAAATAACTATAATTAAGAAAAAAACATTCATTTACATAAATAAAAAGTAGTATTTTATAATTAGAAAGATGAAAAATTGAATTTTTTTCCTATGTGTAAACTCATTCTTGACAGACTGTATGTTGTTTCTCTCTTTTTCTTTACTTAATTAAAATATGGTAAATAAATCAACAGCTAGTGATTTAAGTTGTCCAAGAATAGTTGTCTACTCTAGGCTAGCTACTCGTAATTACCGGGTTGTTTGTTGATTTCGAAATTGTTTCTGTAAAATTATTACTATACTGTTACTATAAGTATGTAAATTCAGTTTTGCGTATTTTGGTTTGGAAATGTTGATACCTGTTTCTGTATTTATATTTAATTGTCGTTCGTTTAGCTTTTGAAGTTTCATTGTTTCCGTTAATTTGCAGAAATGACAAGACTATACAAGTGTCTTTTTTTTAGAATAACGTAAGTAAGTTTTTTTTATTGTTTCTTTTAAAGTAATTGTGTTTTCTTTGAGGGTATCTGTAGGTTGTTTTTTTATTTTTCAATTTCATTGACGTTTTTTTTTGTGTTTACTTTCACGAAACGCAAAAGAACAAGTCAAGTTTGGTGTATGTCATTTGCAAAGTTTCTAAAATGTTTGTTGTAGTTATGTGTGTTAATAATTCGTCATATCGACCAAGTATGTAGGTATATGCGATTGCTTTTGGTTTTATGTTTTTTGTATGATGAAACTGTGTGTCTGCATGTTTTATGTGCGCGTTGTGTGTTGAGTCAATTTTCTGCTTCTGTTGTATTTAAGTATGTACTTTTCTAAGTGGCTATTCTAAGTCTTCTACATTTCAATATGAAAATCGTTTTATTTTTACAGAGATATGGACAGGATATTTCAGTTTGTTTGCAGTTTTACTTAAGTTTTCAAATACTGTTTGATTTGTGAGAATCTTGTTTATCGTCATGTATTTATCTTTTTTTGATTTACTTTCGTCTAGTGGACTGAATATAGTTTCGTATTATAATGATGTTGGCATTTTATTTTGTGATTAGCAAAGCTCTGTTTCTAGTAAGCTAACTACGCAAAGAAATGTTCAAATTTAAATAAATATCTCGATACATAGGTTTAGCGATACAATAAGATATAAAATCGAATTAAATTCACCTTTAGTTATACCAGCACTGGAAATTATTAAAAATTTTTGTTATTTTGAAAATTATCAAAAAATACCATCTAACTGCCTAAAGTAATTTATAACTGCTACTTCTCACAATATTTCAGTTGCATAAACATATAAATATATTTTTGCAATACCAACTATTTATGTAAATCTATAGCAAACATATATATCCAAGCACTAATTTCACATTCTACCATACACAATACATTTGTTTCTATTCCGCACAATCTTCCATGGTTTTTTTTGTGTGTTCAGTATTCATTTAAAATCTACAATTTTTCTTGGCTAAATCTATTTATAAGTGACACTTTAATGACATTTTGTCCTTCGAAAGAATTATTGTAATTTTTTCTCTCATACATTTCGATCTTTTTTTTTTGAAATAACAGGCCCAATAAATTAGGTAAATTGCTGAGGTAAAAAATGAGTTTCGAAATTGCGCTAAAAACCGTTCATAGCATAATTGGAAAACAATTGACTGCGATAAAATTAGCATGCAACTGTTGATTGTTTAAATAAACGTGTTTGTTAAATGCTGTTGAAATTAACTTGATTTAATAGAATGAATTGTGACTTGTTATGAACCTGATTTTAATCCGGTTTCAATTTGTTAAAAGTTATATAAATTCGTTGTTCATTTGTCATAATAGATTTCAGCTTAGATATTTTGCACTCGTTGAAAGTTTGTGGTGAAATTGGAGATCAAAGGAGTTTTATCACGGATCCTCAAGAAAATAAGGAGGTTAATTTTTGATTGAATTTTCCACGTCAACAAGGGAATCTACTACATTTAGCAAAGCATAATACCTTCTGTCTAAGCCACAAACGCTAGATATATTGGGACGCGAACGCTTTCAGTATAGCTTCTTGCCAATAATACCACCCAAAGTATACGCATGCTTTGATGAAGTTACACTTGACTTTGTGTTCAGATATTTTTCGTACAAGTTTGATATTTTTGGCAGTCGTTGAGCAACAATGAGAAAGTTTATGGGAAAATTAGAAAGGGGTAGTTTTAATGGCAAAAAAATTTTGCCGACATGAAAATCAGGTTTGTGTTAACCCCGAACTACTATGAAGCTACACTTCACAAAGGAGCTGACCACGATTAATTCCCTTTGTCGTTAGGTAGGCCTCTCAAGAGTATTCATGTCTGAAAGGCATCAAGTTTTGCTGGAATATGTCAAGAAATTACATAAGTATTTCTGTAAATTGAAATTTTCCTAGGTTGATATTCCTAGATTTCCCAATCTTCCTTCGCGTTCAGGAATAACACAACAAGAATTTTTTTAATTGGTATCAGAAGTTGGATGTTGGTGCGTGGTTTTCCGTAGATAGTCAGCGTCCAAATAGAAGGAATTGCTAAGAATAGACGACATTATGGATAAACTGGCCAATGCAAAATAATTTCAGACTTAAGTTTTGAGCAGCGAGTACTAGTAGATCAAAATCTAGAAAAATGACAGCGAGAAAACTGCCTTTTCTGTTGAAAACGGGTTCTGGTAATTTTTGTATAATCTCTCTGCAGCCCCCAGAAATGCTCTTCATGGAGCGTGTAATTCGTGGCCTAAACTGGATGACTCGTTTGAAGTATCTGCTTGACATCAGCCTTATTGGGGAAAAATCCAAGAAGCAACTGAGTTTTTCAGCTTTTTAGGCCTATTACGACGTTTTTTGTGAAATAGTTTGTTACGGTCGCCAGAAGTTTACACAAGCTACCAGAGAAAAACCAGCTGTTTAACTGGAGCCAACATTGCTTGTAAATTTTTGATGAAGCCGTCTATCAGTTTCAACCCTTAGACACGTACGAAGGTTGTCGTGGGATTACTTTACTTTTGTAAAAGTGCCAAGCAACATTTAAAAAACTGAAACGAGATATCTGAAGGCCTGATGATAACATATCCTTAGCCACTGAAAACATTTATTTTGGATACTTCTTGTAAGTAATACTGTCATCGGCGCAGTATTGTCTCTGCTATTCGATGGTCAAGAACTGGTAATTGCTTACTTTGGTCGAGTACTCTCCTGACCAGAGAACAATTGGCAATAATCGAAGCCATAATTATACACAGGATTTTGAAATAGAGGGGACAAACATACGAATTCAGATTTCCAGTGATTTCCAGTGAATTGCTGCGAAGGCATAGCAAAAGTGTAGAACGAGGTAAGAATGTAAAACAAGAAATTGTACTAATCATCCGATTTTGAATATTTTTCATTCATTTAAGAGGAATTCAGTATTTGTTTCCTTTTTCATCTTATTGCGAAAATCCATTTGCTAAAGGAATATTTGAATGTCTGGAAAATAATATTAAATTTTAAATCAGTTCTTAATCTTTCGTGCTTCTACTTCAATTACATAAAATACCAACAGTTTCTTTCTTTTATATTTTCCAGCATAATAATTTATTATCAGTGGCCAAAATTCAATTCATCGATGATTATTTCCAAAAGAGCTAAGATCTAATTATAACACAAAAACTTAAATCCTATTCTATAGCATTTCGACAAGCAGCAGGACAGATTAATTTCGATCTTAACATTTTCATTCAGGCTTTTATATCTGCAGTCTTTGGACTTTTTATTCTTGTAATAGGCAAAGGAAAGCAAAAGAGTACATGTGTAGACCAAATAGAGAGGTAACTCTAACTGAACTGAAAAGTAACTGATCCCGTATCGAATCCTCAAAATAACATTAAGAAACTCCTTTCTTTATGATAATCAGGCAAATATTGTATCAAGCAATAAACTATTCTAAAAAAAATTTAAAATTATTGATTGACCAAAAACGGCCATTCGGTATTTATTAACTATTTACATTGTATTTTAATTTTATTTACATTCGCAAAATTAATTCAACAAGCAACAATACAAACAATTTGTAATATTAGATGGTAACTATTTTCATGGAACTTTGTCCAAAATGTTTTTATCATTATTATTAATATTTTGCCATTTCTTTCAGTTAACTCGTTTCATTCTTCTTTCTATTTTTTCCGTATACTCTAAAATCTAATACTTAATTTATTACTATATTTGTATATAAATTATACTTAACAACTTATTTACACAGTTCCTGAGCCATGTGGAGGTTTCGCATTAATCACATCTTCAACTTGTATTAGTTTCTCAATCGGTATAACGGATAGCTCACCTCCGGGCGGTGGGACACGTGATATAGCCTAAATATTAAAATAAATGGTTAAATATTACAAATATATTTTGTTTATTTCTACGTAAAATCTTTATATTACAATGTAGCAAGCAATCTGCGAGCGATCTCGTGGGAGCTATGAAATTTAGCTAGACCTTAAGTTCCACCGGCTATCCAGTGATTTATTTTCTATCGAGACAATTTACGTTAAGCGGTTTCCGATTCTATCTTTAATGCTTAATCCAAATCTTAGCTAACAATAATCACATGTAAATGCGTTTTTCTATTAAATGGCTAAGCATAAAAATGGGCGCAATTGAAAGTATTTCTTACTATTTAATACAAAAACCCCTGTAAAACGGAAGCAGTGGTCAGAATGGTTGATCACTTTACCATCCTCATTCTTGATGGATTGATTCTCGCTGTGGGGGATTTTACAGCTCTTCTATAAATTAAATAATAAGGAAATAATATCGCTTGTAACTTTAATTATTTTCAATCAGAGATGAGCAGGCAACGTAATTATATGCTAGAAAATACGATTTACTGAAAAACGATTCTGTACGTAATTTGTGAATAAATCGCTTATTGGCCCATTGAAGTACAGTTTGATGAGGAAGCTGCAACGAGACCTCTGGCGGAGAGCTTGCATAGATTTGATTTATTTGATCTATAATTGATATATTTCATTTCAAATTAAGCCTTCAAAAGTTACATATCAATTGAAAACTCGACTAACACATAACGTTACTGTAAGCCATTTGGTTAACAGCAGAAAACATTCATTCAGTTACTTTTAAGTGTTAAACACTGCGATTCCGTCTCCACAGCCCTTGAAGCACACTTCAGCCAAAGGCATAAAAGTGATAGGGAAACCAAGTGAACTTACGATACATGTTGCCGGCCCTTTGTTGCTGATACAACAATTCATTTAGTAGAAGAAGATCGAATCGTATCAAAAAGACGATTCTGTCATATTGATTGGAATTTTGAAACTTTATTTTTTTTCAAATTCGCTAGAAACTTAAAGACATAATCCATTTCTCCAAATTTGAAAAATTCAAGGCAGCAACTTTTAATCAAAAGAGAGCAATAAATTTGAATCACATCGAATTCAGCAAAAAATTGTACCAAAAGAATACAACTGGGCCCACCCAACCAATATGGAGGGGGTATGGAGGATATGCATACCCCAATCGCGAATTTGTTCAAATAAAAAATACTGTCCACTGAGAGCGCTGTTAGCAATACAATGAAGTAAGTGAATTTGCATTAAAGAGTTTAGCAGGCAATCAAGAATCCGTCGAAAAGTAAAAGAATTATCGCTTGAAGAATCGACAAATTGCAAAACATATTAATCGCCAAATTTTATTCCAAGTTTCAACTAGTACAGGAGCTTTCAAAAGTATTTAAATATTTTTGGTTTGATTCCGTGTTACATAATGTGCTGCCATATGAGCACCGTCGACTGCAATTTTGTACTAGAATAATGTTTACGGCTGTGCATTATGGAACGTTGTGTATCGTTTCTTTTTCAGCATCACTTTTTCAGCTTTCACATATCGTAAATTTTGATTAAGTGTATTTTTAATATTGCAGAGCAATTACATGAAAAAATTTAAGTCCTCAGTGGGGCGTTCCAGATTTCGCTGCAATAGCTGACCTTAACAAAAAAAAAAATCCATTCACGAAATTTTTCTTACTTATCACATGCCTGCTTGAGGGTTTGTACGTAGCAATCAAATAACTTAAAAGAAGTTCATTTGGGAGGATATGCATTTTGGAAAAAGTGAATGAAATAAACGTTTGCTGTTTATGTAAAAACAAAACAACTTTTCTGCCATAGCACACAATACTCAAAACATAACCAAACAACGGACCTGCCTTTTAATTAAGAAAAAACCTGATATTTGAATTCGAAAATCACAGGCATTATATACTGCAAGAATGAAAAGAAGGAATAAGGAGGATGTTGAACGTTATTTTAAGCTTTTGACAGATACTTTTCACCAACATGGGTATTGTAGTTTCGGGGGAAAACGAGTTACCTTAAGGGGAGAGGTCCATGTAAAAATTTAAAAAAATCGTTTTTTTTTCTCCCCATAATTTGAAAATATAGTATTTTGAGCGTATACTGACGAGAAGAAACAAATTTTTTGAATATTTACTAAGTTATAGGTAATATAATCGAGCACGCTGGAGTGCGGAGTCATACTGTACTAAAACATTAAACGCGATTATCTCGAAACTGTATTTTTAATACCCGCTCATGTTGTAACTCAAAAAACTATTGACCGATTTCTCTGAAATTTTGAGAGGCTTTTCTCTACATAATTATCGGAAGGATGAGGGTCAGAAATGTGGGAAAAATAGCCCAAAATTCGGACTTATTTTTCAAAGGCTTATTTTATGTTGAATTTTATGCTTTTTTGTTAGTGTTATAGGTTTATCCTTCCCGTTAATATGTTATAAAAAGAAAACAATTTAATTTTTTTGTTTCGAATCAATGGTTAATGTGTGATAAATGGAGCACTTTTGGACCTCGCGTCAAAGACGACAGACGAAAAATTAACCTGAACCGCCATTTTGGAAGGGAAAAATCTTAGATACGACATTTTTTCAACAAGGTGAAAAAAATTTACATTTAAAACGAACAAACATTTTGAACATCAACAAATTTTGTGAAAATCAGTGCAGAAAACATATTCAGCCACAGCGGATGAAAATTTACATTTTTTGTGGTGTGTGTGACATCACAATCGAATCACAATCGAGGTGAAAATTTCATACTTCAAATTGCAATTTTTCAAGCAGAGTAGCTGCCCTTCAAAATGATGCATGTGAAGCTCGGACAAACATTTGATCGATATGATTACCTGTGAGCGATTTTTTTTATCAAAAACATGTTTCTTTTTAGAAGTGTGGCCTGGTAGTACAGATTTAGAGTCTTTTGATGTATGGGAAAATTTTCCACTGGACCATTTCTGTGAAAATAATTAATATTTTCACTTTTGAAAACCTTTTTCTACCAGTTTGGCATCGTAAGTGTATATTATGTATATGAAAGAGCGTGAAATAGGGATAAGAGTTTAATTTTCACATTAATTGTCAGCAGATATTTCTATCGTTTTCGAGTATTCATCAATTTTCGAAAATATAGATATATTCCTACAAACCTACAATTATATACGGACTCCTCAAATATTACGTATAACACAAATTCATCATTTATCTAACCACGATTCAATATAAAATTAACTTTTCTTCCATAGCTATTAGCAAATTAAATCTTACCTTGGCATGTTCAACAGCCATCGCTGCTACTTTTTCCGCTTCTTTCTGACGCCTCTCCTTCAGTTTCAGCGAAAAGATTGCCACTGAACGGGCTCGCTTCACCAACGATTGCTTCAGTCTCGACTTCTTCGCCGCCAACTCTGCAGCTATTTATGGAAATTTCAAATGAAATCAGTTAAAAGAGCACACGATAACCAATGGACACACTTATAGTACGTATCTTTTTTCTTCAAAGTATCTTTCTCGAACTCACCTTTTACTTCTTCGTCGGTAGTTGTTGGGGACTTTTGTGTCGTTGACGATGTGGATCCACTAGACCTGGGCTCCGGTTTGGACACGGTATTGGACTCAGGCTTAGATACGGTATTGGGCAAATTGCTATTGGCCGTGGTGGCTACATTACTCCACGATGGGGCGGGCTTTAAAATATCTGGTTCTGAATTGCTTGCTAATTCCTGATTTGTTTTTGGTTTTGGATTTTTGTACAATTTTTATTTGTTGGTTTCGTGCGTTTGTGGCCGTACGGTATTTTTGCACAGTTTTCATTGGTGAAGTTGAGTTATGATTTGATTTCAAGTTGTTTTTGGTGGTGTTAAGCAGATATATTGATACATTTGTGTGAGTTGACGTAGATATGGTCATGATGAAAGTGCATGTGTGACAAAAAAAACAACACATACAAATATTACTAATTGTGATTTTGGTTTGATTGGTTGTTCAAGTATTTAACAAATATATCAGTTACGTGTTTCACAGAAGCACAGGTATATTGGGAAAGTAAAAGTTGTGTTTATAACTTTACAGTGATCTACCACTAGCGTATGCTCCTAAACAGATACGAAAAATGAAAACAACATATGTAAGCACAGACTACATAGTTATCTACAACGCTCTTATAACCTTCTATTAATCTCCAGGCACAAAAATGAGCTTCAAATGTGTCTATTTTTTTGGAAATACCCAATAAATATTTAATTTCTTTTCCAGCAGATTTTTTAATAAATACAACACCTAAATCATGTAACGAAGTTCCAATGGCTGCAGAAGAACATTTAGCTATATATTTGAATTTCCTTTCTTTTTTTCAGAAAAATCCAATTCTGCTTTCAAACGCTTCAATAGTAAATTTTGAAAAAGACGAGTCAGATTGTTCTTCCTTAAGCCATTATTCAAAGGATCTTGTAACACCAACACATCGTGCACGTTGCTATTTACCTTTGATGCAATACAATCAACACTTCGATGAATTGTTGATGAATCAGCACCCTTCAGTCTTTTCATCCATTCTGGCCCGTGTGTTGGCAATAGATTGGTATTATTTTCAATCTGCTGCGATGGTTATTGAATTAAAGTGTTAAAAAATTAGGTTTACTTGTATATTTCTGTTATGATTATTCAAACAAATTTTTAGAGACATTTGCTGCTATGACGTATCGAAGTAAGAACCATCAATATCAATCGAAGAAACGTACTTTATACTATATAATGTATCCAAATATGTAAATCATCAAATGGAGAAAAATGCAGGACTATTTAAAAAGGATGGTGTTTTTTCTGTGTGTGACTCCTGCTACAGCCAATACACCCTCTGATGATGAAATTTCCCGACTAAGGATCATCAAATCGAGGTTTATCAGCCAAAGAAGCCATTAGATGGCGTAAGTTATATACTCATCCAACCCGATGGGACAAGGTGGCTTTCACATGGTGAAAGAATGAAAGTATTCATTAAACATCTCGCATTCATTGGCAGATCGGACCATATTTATGCGGGGACTAGAAGTGGAAGGATGTAGTCTATTGCTTATTTTGCGTCAAGTAACAATGGGTTTCACAATAATTTTTCTAACTACAGTTGTTTATAGAGCACTTGACAGAATTATTGGCAATAAAACCAGTTATATTAAGCTCTATGCAAGGTGTATAAACGGATGTTTTTAAGATTAAAGGGTTAATTAATCCGAAAGGCTTAAGTAAATAATGTAAATATGAAGAGTGGTAAACAATCCATTCAAAGAATTTAAAAAATGCTGGAAGCCTTTAAAGCAATAATTGAAGATAGCCTAAACAATACAATTGATGCTCAAAGCTTTGGTAAGCTTCCACACAATTATTTTAAATAATGATGACCCAACTACTAGGTTTCCTGATATTTCAGAAGGTTGTGATGCTAGTGCGCAAGACATGATTAAAAAGTATAAAATACATACATACGTAGACCTTGTCCCAGTGGTCTTCAAACTCAGGCGAGTATTTGATCTTTGACAGTTGATGAGCAGACACAGTTTATGTCCCCAAAATTGTTGGCTGTAGCTACAAAAATGATCCTGTTATCATCCAGGACCACTGGTATCGAATGGTCATAAGCAACAGTAAACAGAATTTTGTGTTCAGAAAGTTCTATATTGTGTTTGAGTGAGGTTGTGTGATTTTGATTCAAATCGAAAGTCCGGAGACTTTTTTGACAATGAGAAAATGATCAATCTGATGTTTACTGCACCCTATTCGATAAAGCCTAAATCATGTGGCCTGCAAAGCCTTGTCATTGAAATCACTTTTTGCATTTGAAAATATTTGAATAATCATTATTACCAATGATTACCTACCAATGATTAAAACTAAGCATTTTACTTTTTTCATATTATATCAAGTAAAAAAACGAATACATAAAAATAATCAAAATAATGTTTTAGTAATGTAAATGTTCATTGCTAAACAAGTCATCAAAGAGTTTTGCTAAATAAATTGTCACCGCCATTAGAAAGAAACTTTCACGTAGAAAGAGCCTTTGACAATACAAAACACGAATACTCCTAAAAGAGGAATGCTCCTCAAAAAGTAGCTAAATGGCCGAGTAAAATATTAAGGTACCGAGTTATGTTTGCGAAGCTGGAGGAAGCAAATGTAAGCGTGGAGAATCTGTCCGTAGGGAGTAGTAGTCCCCTTGCGATGGCCTATATTGACTGATTGCCTTCTCGTGAGCATCAAGATTAAGGAGCTAGCCGCTGTCGGTTATGCAGCGATATCACACTTGGCATCAGGCTTACATTTGAATATTTTGAGATTCAGAATACAAAAAACCTTAAATGGAACAATTTAATGATGAGAGGAGGAGGGTGTATACATAAATTTTTAAAAAAACAACATATTACTATTCACCAGCAAAGGCAAAATCAATATATGTACAGGCCTTAAAAGTAGACGCACAGAGAGTCTATAGAAAGAAAAAATACCCAGGGATTCATCTGGATAGGAAACTCACCTGGGACAGTCATCAAAGCAACATGAAAATGACTTTGAGTGAAAAAACAGAAGCTTGGCCCACTTCAGGGCTATCTACAAGGCGGACACCCTAGGCATATGAACAAACGATGAGACTCATCATCTTATATGGAGCATTAATGTAGTGTAAACAATCTCACACAAAAAACTGATGTTAACAGTCCCAATAGATTTTAACAATTGACCTGAGCTCTTACACACCAAGATTCAAGAGGAAGCAGCAAAATAGGTTATTAGCCTACAACAACCAGCCTGCAGGTACAAATCTGGAAACCTAAGATGCCAGCTTATAGTCTTCGAGGATATCAGGCCTAAAATGGAATTATTGAACTTCAGAGACTAAGAAACTATCCTTTAGGAAAGTCACAATTCTTCAATGAACAAGTAAAGGATGGCACACTCCCCCCTAAAGGGACACATATGTGATGTACGGATGTACTACAGATACAGAATCGTAAGACCAGGGGCGGATTTGATCATTTCGCCGCCCTAGGCCTCAGAAATATTTGCCGCCCTTTTCGTGAATTATATTAAATGTAACAATGCGCGATTTTTTTTGGATTCCCTAGAAAACAAGATTATTTCTTTTAAAACTTCAGAAAAAAAGAAAAATCTTTATCATTAATCTCCAAAATTAATATTTTAATAAACTACTTTCTGATACTTCGCTGTTTATCTTTGCGCCCGAGCTCACAAAATAGGAATATCAGAGCAAAACCGGCACCGGTTATTTCGTAAAAATTCCCTATTATTGCGCCCTTGCCACACAAATAATTATTAAAATACACACACGATAAAGAACCTAAAAGTATCTATAAAAAAAAGAATCCAATAATATCAATTTTTAACAATCCACAACCGTATACACCTTTACATCGCATATAGTTCCAACGTCTTCGCTCATATTTTTGTAAGTAAGTTTACTATTCCGTTCAAAGTTTGCTTCCGCACTTGACTGGAGCTCAACTATGAACTCGAATACTGTAAATTAATGTTCGATATGTTATTAATTAAGGATGAACCTGAGATATTTTGACCTATGATGTTCTAGATTTCATTTTTTTTTCATAGAAATCAATTTCCGTAATGAAGTACAATTTGAAAAAACACGTCAAAAATAAAGATAGATTCGTATGTAGTTGATATACTCTGTAATATAATAATAAAAAAAATTACCACTGATAAGCTTTTCCTAAATTGAAGAGGTATTATTTGGGTTCTTTTTAGGATCTTTGTAGGTCTTTTCATGCTCTTTTTAGGTATTTTCAGATACTTTCTAAGCACTTTTTAGGTATTTTTGAGTTTTTTGGTCCTTTACCGTGATCGCATTTCGATATTTATTATAAGTCAAACTTTTTAATGTCCGAAAAAAATCATCAGAAGTGAATTTTCGCGTGCATTGATTTATTAGAGAATTCGGTTGGCTTGAGGTTTTAGGCTCACTCAACTCAGATATATGTACAGAGGAAAAATTGGAAAATTTGCCGCCCCCGAAATTTGCCGCCCTAGGCCCGGGCCTACCGGGCCTAGTGACCCAGATGCCAAATACACTACGCCTTCTCTAAGAAGGCATCCATCTACCAAGCAGAATTATCCGGAATACTCAAAGTTACGCATATAATAAAGAAAAACAACACTAAAAGGATCTCAAAACTATCAATAAAATCAGCTTTAATCTTGGAGGTAAAAGAAACTCTAAATGAAATAGGGACACAGAACAGCCTCGAGCTGATGTGGATTCCTGGCTTTCAGGGGTCCCATGGAAACGAGAAAGCTGACATCAAGTCAAAAGAAGACGTTTGATGCTCTACATTGGTCCAATTTCGTACTGCAGCTTTTTGAAGGTTGGTACGAAGAGAAATTAAAACAGTCACTAAAAATAGATCGAAAGTTACTAGTAAATAAAGTAAATTTGGATGGTTTGAAACAATCAAAATAATACATCAACATTGATATAAAAAAGAGAACAAAAGAAGCAGTAGCACTCTGCAAAAGTGCCTCCCATGTGGAGCCTTAACAGGCTAAATACCTTACGAAAAGAACTCCGCAGGATAGGTAAGAGAAAAGGCAGAGCCAGTAAAAAATCTCACACACTGTCTAGAACTTTGCTATTCCCTCCACTATTAAATAACAAGTAGTCTGAATATTCTATTAGACAACACGCGAGGAAGCATGATAGACGTAAAAAGTTGCCGTGCAAGGGGCCAACAGGGCTCACTCCATGCAAATCAATCAACCATATAAGTCGCATATACTCGTACATCCAATCTTTCACAAGATTTTCGCTTTGTCAACAGATACGGGTTGGATTTTAGCTTTCTCGGTTTGAGAAACGTAGATTCACGTAGGTTCATGAAACGATTTTTAGAATCGGTGAGTCGGTGATGAATCGATTTTTAGAATTCAATTGTATGCTACCATAATGGGCATTGCTGCGTCATAATACCAAGTCAATTTCAATTTTGGGAAGTTTTCGAAAATGAACTCTCGGTCCAAGGTAATACCAAGGTAATATCATTGAACATTTTTGGGGTATTCTAAAGCTGACAACCCAATACAAGATTGGAGATATCGAGATGAACAGTCAAAGTGCATGAAAATCATTGTACAGTCACAATTGAACAATAATTTGCAAAATTTAAGAATAAACTAGATTTAAAATTGAAGCCCTTCTATTTTCTTGAATTTTTTTTGTTGAATCTAATAATTTCTACACCTCCGTATGTACGTACAGTCATTATACATATATTATTAGTTTTAACCCCTAGAAATATTTTAAATTTTTTCCCAAGTGCGAAAAATAGATATACTAGACATATCAAATAAGTTTATGTGCTTCGGTGCAATTTTATTCACGCATCTACGAACAGTAATCATCTGTGCGTGAGCATCAATTCACTTTTTTTCGACAGTAATTAGCCTAAACTACTTGTAATGCATTCTGTAACAGTCGCTACCAAAACAAACACTTTCGTGTCCCGCTGTATATTTCCTGTTCAATATAATGTAACTCGCACGAAGGTTTGCTTTGTTAACGATGATTCTAACTTTTCTAAATTCAATGGCAAATCCTTGCAACTCGGTAACAGTATATCTATCACGAATGAATAGATATCAGTTTTTATACTGGCTCATACAAAATCTTACACTACGATACTAGTAACAGCACTTTCAATTCAATTTTCTAATTACTTACATTTGGTTGTGGTGTCCATTCGGTGGATTTTCTCGGTTTAAATGGTGGAATTTCGGATATTTTTGGCGGCGATGAATTTTTGCGTATTTTCTTCGATGCTTCACTCGAACTCGGACTTGATTTCGATGTGACTGAAGGCTCTTCAGCAGATTTTTTGCGAAACGGTGGAATTTCTGGTATATGCATTGGTTGCATTGGTTTCGATAGTGCCATGGTACTCGACGAAGCACTAAGTGAAGAGTAATAAATGAAAAAATTAAGAGATCAGTCCATAGTGTATTCGATTTCGATGAAAAGCATTAGGATCTATATTATATTTTAAGCATATAACCAACAGCTAAATTATACGAGCAAATTTTAGGGGTGATTATTTTCATATTTAATTTTGATTACAAATGAAAATAAATATTAAATTTAAAGAAAGCGATAAATGCATCCAAAAAAAATTGTTATGCATACAAAATGCCATTCCTTTTTAATGTGATGTTTCGATAGATTAAAAATCTTTGGTGATTTGAAACTAGTTAAGAAAATTTTTCTGACTTTCAGAGTTGGTTGTATCTCTCATTTAAAATTATTTTAATTTTTTTAAGCTTTTTAATTATTTTTTAAGTCTTCTTACAGTTATCACAGAAAAATTTTCTTCTTTTTACATATTTTACATAGATTTTCCCAAATCATTTCAAATTTTAAATACCTTCTTTATAGCATATTATTGATATCAAGCCAAAAAACTTGCCATAAAAACATCATCCAAAATATATACTTATATATAAATTACGTACATTAGCAAACAAATTTACCATTCCACATACACAACAACATCTCATCACGTTTAACATTAACACCAAATACTTGAATTACATAATCAGAAATTGAATTACCCGGAAAAAGCGTGCATGTATGCATTTGAGCTAAGATTTCTGACTGATTGTCCTCGAAATGGAGGTATTATTGGAATTTTCATTTTCTGCTTACAGCTTTTACATGCGCTAAAATTGTATCAAATCACATATCTTTCCGTTCGAACGAAGTTAATAAGATTTAAAAAAAAGGTATGTTTTCGTATGGCAAAGAGTCTGGACTGAATTGATAAAATGGTGTCTTGTAGGTATTTCATACTTGTATCGAGTAAACAAGTGTGCAATTGTATCATCAAATTGATTAAACATTATAATTTTGAATACTATTTTGAATTACTTAGATGAAAAACATAAATGAGGATTGGATTTTTGTAGTAGCAATCTGTTCTACAAAGATTTTTATCGGAATTGAGCTAATTTTCATCAATTTAAAGCTAAAAATCGGTTGACAGATTTTTAAAAAAAGTCCATCCGCCATTTTACGACTTTGAAAATAAAAGCTTTTAGGTTAAATGTTATATTGAAACCACAAATTCTAGTACAATTCTACCAAATTTACACAAAAGATACAAATTTCCAATCAGAACTAACGAAAAAAATATTTAATTATTAAAAATCGAAATGCATTCTACGAAATATCGAAGAAGAAAAAGTTCAATAAGATAGAAAAATCGAAAAATATAAGCATTGTAAGTACTACAAATGTTGTGTTAAACTAGTTATTTGTAGTTAGTATTATTAGTACTAGGATAGATGTATGTATAATTTATGCTGAATGAGATTTGTGTTTCAACTAAGCTCAATACAAAATGTCAAATACTATGTAACTGTTGTAATAATCAATTGAAAATATTTTATATAATTTTTCAATATAATAAGAGAGTAAGATTAAAGTATTAAATGAATTATCGATGATGTCGTACCCAGAATACGGTGGAATTTCTAGTGGAAGATTTTGCATTGATACACCACTATTTGCTGAGGACGCCACTGGTGGTGCTAGTTCATTTACAGGTTTCACAGATACTGTACTGATCTGAAAAATAAATATAAAACAAATTACAGTTAATTAGAAATGTTGATCACTAGATAGTTACTGCAGCAAATTTAAAATCAGGTTTCAAATTAGGTGTCACATTTCCGTTGATTTTCTTCAAATATCGATAAATAGTTAGTCAGTTACATATACTCGTAGGTTCAATATAAAATATAACAAAAAATGATCACTTTATCACATAATGCACCTGAAATAGGTGAACTAAAAATCTGCCAATCAGAGAATAAACGCAAATTAATTTATCTTAAGAAGCTCCAAAGAGTACTTGTGATTGATTAAAAACGTTCAATCAAACAAACGCCAAGAGAGATTCGAACAAACAATGAAAATTTACAATATTATAATCTGAGGCAGTTACGTCCGCCTGATGCGCTTCGCCATTATACCTAATGATCACTGTCCTGACCAGTGATGCCACATCCAGATTTAAGTCTGGAGATTGCCAGACTTTCATAACGTTTTCCAGATACCCAGATTTAATTCAAAATTTCCAGATTTTTTTACACTTATACTGAAACTTTTATATTATAAATGTTTAAGTCAAAATTTTGGAAAAATCACATACCGCAAATCAAAACGTCAAACAATAAAGGTACAGAGTTTGAAAAGCTCAGCCTGCGGCTAGCCCTTTGTCAAATTATACAATTAAATAAGCTCTTTCAAAGTGAACCCCCAAAAATACTTTGGCTTAATTTGGAAATAACAAGATTAACAAAAATAATACTCAATAATTATATTCAAAGCGATTACTTAGAGAAAACCAAAAGAGAAAATGTTAAATTTTCATTTGAAATGTAATTTTTACCATAGGATAACCTTTGCTTGGGGGCTGCAGTGAATGTCTAGTTAAATGGACTCAAAGATTATATTTTAGTATTTAGAACGCACTGTTCAAAATTATGTTGTACTTGTGAACCAAATATGCCAGTATCAGTTTCATGTATCCTAAAAATGTTGTTTCGAAAAGACAACCTTCAACTATCGCACTTTGTCAATGTTTTACAAACTTAATAAAAATATCAGAATTGCAGAATATAGATTCACAGTGATGGGAGCTGAGAAATATTAAATTCACCAAACAAGTGGCAACAATTGAATCATGAGAACGCAAGTCTGCTTTTCCAATTTTGTGTACTTTTGTTTTTCACCTATTCTGTCCTACTAAGCGCAAAAGCGGTATCTCAAAAAAAAATCGAAACATTGAGTTTTATAACATTAAAAAGTTTAAAACAATACGCATCTAATGAACTACGCCTTTTAATGGTATCTTATTTAAAACATATGGAAAACACCTTAAGAAAATTTTCTAAATCTAAGTACCCGATGTTTCCAAGAGCGGAAGACCGTTCACCGAGAAAATTGGAGTAAAGAGAATCCTCTGCCAGCTCCATACGAACCCAGTTGCTCGTCGCCTATCTCAATTTTACCTTAAATCACTAAGGGAATTATAGGTATATCAATATTACTACTTTTAAAAAACTTCAATTATCTCGAAACTCACTTTCATTGAGATACCGCTTTTGCGCTTAGTAGAGCAGTAATTATCCTTACCCAAACCTTCCGCGTGTGTAGGAAGAACTTTGTCTCAAATAAATTTCAATAAACGAAAAAAAAACAATCGATTACAAATAAATACTCTAAGTGGAAAACTTTTGTCTAAAGAATATTTAAAATCAGAAATGAAACTTATGCAGATATAGAATTAACAGAAGCCCTTAAATCAAAAGTATTTTCGGAAAATATGTATTAAAACATAATCGTAGTACGCTAATAATAAGTGCTATGAATTATTTTTTTGTCATGGATTGTTTTTTATGCTGAAATAAATGGTTTTTATTCAAATGATATCGTTTTTACTGAAACTAAGTTACGTTTTTTTATTGAAACTAAAATCCCAAGATTTCTCCAGATTTTCTGAAAAATCTGTTCAAAACTCTCTGTATTTTTTCCTGGCAACGCTGGTCCTGACTATGAGATCCTTAGTTTGCTCACGTAATATCTCATGACCATTCTTCAGCATATTTCTCTATGCCCTTCTTTAAATAAATATTATTGTCTCACAATTTCTGTTCCTAAAATTATTATTCCCAAATCGATTCTTATGTTTTCTTGCTCATCCCTGCATGATCTGATTTTAATATAATAGAGAAAACTTTGACAAAAATCGGTTTAATCCATTAACGTTGCGTAAGGCACAGCTTATAGTCAAGATCGGAGAGCGTCGGGCAGTGGAGTAGCTTTAAAACCAAGCACTCGTTAAGTAACACTCGTCTGAAATCTAATGAATCGATTTGGAATGAGAACAGATGATCACTATACCCACATTAAGGTGTGTGCAATTTAAACAACAATGAGCAAGTAAACCTACGCTTAACCTATTTATCCGCATCATTGACGAACTTCACACCTGACAACAATGTGCTAGGGTGCTACGTGTAAGTGAAAAAAAAACAGATGAAAATAGATTAAGACGCTAGTACAAGGTACATCAATAGTGCATCACCATCAAGAGATGATGGAATGCACAGTTATATCACAGAGACGACCAGAAATATAGGATGAAAACCAAGAAGAAAGAAAAAAAGAAGACCAGACACCGCACAGTCTCCGCGCTTTGCAAGAATAGTTCTGTGATCAAAAAAGCTTTTGAAAAGTTGATATATCCCACATCCATTTGTAAAGCAAAAGCAAACAAGTTAGTGAAGAATATAAGATTAGAGTTAGAAGATTTATATTTGATCAAACCATTTTGCACAGGAGCAAGGAAAGGATCAACGATAGGAAGCAGCTTATTGAGGGTAACTCTTTCAATAAATAAGGTAAATGGGATGATAGTTGGAAATGTAGCTTGCGCCATCACGCTTGTGGAAGGGTGAAATATAAACTGATATTGGCATCAAGACATTCGAGTAAAGATCCAATTTCTAGAAGACTGGAGTGAATTAAAGAGAGAGAAGATGAAACAAAATAGGAAATTTCACAATATGAGATTGGACTGCGTTGCGAAAAGGAAGAAAATTTTTTGCAAATATTTTGCAGTAGTATTATCCAGGAACATGGAATCGGTGAACCGATGAGAATTTTCCTGGGAACGGACATTAGACCAAAAGAGTTTTATTGATTAAAGCAGAGAGAGGACTCCATGATTGGAAAGTAATCGCGCATAGGCTGATTGGCGGCAATTTTGGCTGCAGAACGAAACCTTGAAAAGTCAAGGAAGTCATCGTGAGGGTGAGTCTAAATCTAGCACGAGTTGCATCCTTAACCGAGAAGGCTGACACCACATGATGATGAAATCAAAGAACGTCGTTGTGCTAGCGAAGCGTCATTAGGTTTACGAGGATGGCTGAAAGGAAAAACGGGAAATTAGGTTAGAGAGGAAGTGTCGAAATTTGAGAACAAGTTCATGAACAGTGAGGCCGCGGGAAAAGGAGAATCAATTAACCGAGTTTATTTAAATTGCCATACTAGCGAAGTCTACTTTATGCTCTACTGGCCTGAAGACCGACATAAATTACCACTGAAAGAAGAGGGTGATGAAAGTCAGCTTGCACGAAAAAAATGGGAGCTGTGAGAGGGAATATTATCTAGAACGACGTCTAATATTTTATTGTTTATATTGGGAACAAAGTTGAAATGAAAACGAGAGCACAACGAAAGAAAAGATAAGGTAATTAGGGAAATGTTGCTGTATAAGGTTAGGAAGAAAAGTTATGGTTCCGTACTTGAGATTGAGATAAGGCGATGAATGCAAAAGATTTAGCTGACGTTGTTGCAGTAGTTGCTGTTGTTGATGATTTTGTAAGGTCAATTGGAGTTGAGGCTGTTGGCCCGTTATTTTGTAGACAATGATCGCTGAGAAACACGATTACGCGTTGCTTCTAGAGAGGTAACAGTAGTGTAGCGTCACAGAGAAGCATTATTGTGTGAAGGAATAGGTGCAAATATTGATAGTATCGAAGAAGTCGAGTGTTACTCCCACTCAGACATTTTCATAAAGCCCAGACCACTTTATAAGCCGGGGGCAGCTTTTCGCTTAAACTGGCAAAACAGCTCTTCAACTTATCAATGGTATCTGCAGCGGAACGGAAGCGAGTGACAAATGAAGCCATTGACTGGTTCCTACATGATCTGCAAAACCAGTACAGACCAGAATCTCTGGCAAGGATAGCATCTGCAACAACACTCTTAAGAACAGTACCGATCCTGTCAGCTGTCTGATGAGATTATCAGCTGTACATCTGCTGTTTTCCCCAGTCTCCACCAATCGCGAGCTAGATGCGGACGTGCTTGATATATATTTAGATTGGTATTGGTAGAGGCAATATTAAATACTACAGAGAGATTATCTGAAATTATCTTTCGTATAGAGAGAATTGGTATTAGAAATGAACATCCTGATTCACTTTGATAATTTTAGAATTACAATTTTTGGGACAGATGCAAAGCAAACATTTAGATTTATTATGCTAGCTGTGATAAATTATTTCCGAATAAAAAAAAATCTGAGCCAAACGAAGGAAAATATTTAAAGATTTTAAAAATATTTATTTCATTACCTTTTGCTGCAATAATAGTATTCAAAAATAGTAATTTAGAATAATAATAAAAATCAAAATAATTGCGAAGAAACATGGTCAAACGACTCATAAGAGTCCAAACCTAAAGAAGGAAGAATAATAGAAATTTTAAAAAAATATTAAAATTTACTCTGGAATGTTATCAAGCAGCCGCAACCTATATATATACTAGAACGACAATTTTCACGGAAACACAGAGCATAATTTTTAGCATTTATTTTAGCTTAGTGTAACTTGTATCAAAATGTTATTTCGCTTGTGCGCGGGGCAAAACTCTCGACAACTATTAAGCGAAGCTATGCTGATTCAAAGTTGTAATTAAATAAAGCTAAACAAGTCCTTCGGTAAAGCTTATAAATTGATAATACTTGTTTTGTACAACTAAATCAAAACTAAATTAGTTAATTTAAGTAAATTTTCAACGCGGAATCATGATTTGCCATCCATACCAGACTCGGGTATTGATGACGAACCAGGCTCTGAATACACTCTAGTATTTTGATTTCTACTTACTATTCCAAGAGCTTAAAACATTCAAGGTAAGGCAAGTACACTTACCTGTGACGGTGGTGAATCTGGCGACACATCTCTATCCTCCTTCATGTTAATCTCAGCCTCGATAGTACTCTGCTGCGTCAATATCTGAAGATCATCAAAATGATTGAAATGCAACAAAGGACTACCCAGACCCGGACTGCCTGGCTCGAAAATGATATCCTCAGCCAGTTGGCTTTCGATCGATTGATCGTTCGTTGTCGCAACATCTGGCGTCATTTGTTCTGGCTGTGACATCGATGTAGTTGACGGTGGTGATGGTGGTGTCGGTCTGGGCGAAGGACCTTTGCATTGCATCTCCCTGCGACAATGTTCGGCACGTGCGATTTCCGCTGCCAACCATGACGGAAGCTCTGGTAGCAGCCACGTCAGTGCTGATCGAAGTCCCAGCATGACATGCTGAAAATGAATAATTAAATCAAATTCATTATACATTCACACAAAAGTCTCCGATTTGCTGATGAATTATTTACAATAAATTGCAATTTCCCCAAGCAGCTTCGATTTTACATTAAATACTATAAAATTACACACCCAAGCACTCATACTCACCTCCAACGCCACAATCAATATTATTGTTTGCGTTGTTGTCAATCCGGGCCAGAGTCGCGATACTTGTCCTGACAGTCCTATCAGGGCACAATTTACAATAACAGCAGCCAGACTTAATATACTTAATGCATTCTGCCACGTTCCAATATTCGCGACGCGTTGCCCAAACGGCCGCTGATGGACGTGTGCCAATTTAAATGCATCCGAACGAATCTCGAGCAGATTATTAGCCAGCGCACAGAGCCCGGCCAGCGGGAAGGCGGCCGAGAACAGGACGACATAGCCCATTTGAACTAGCATTTCCAAATGATCCGAAAATGTTCCGTCGTACTGTGAATGTGAATACCATATTAGCGTTATTAGTGGTGTTCCCTGGGGAGAGAACGGAATAACGGATGGGGATTTTATGGATTTACATGATGTGATTGTGAGTATTATTTGCACTCTAATTAATATGTAATAAAAAAATGAAATGGAAGGAAAGGAATGATAAGAAAGGAACGGAACAGAAGGGATTCTAAATGAATTTGTCAGTATTAACATACCTTATACAGAGAGCTCTCAATCTCTGCCTGCCCGATACTTCTTTTCGGCTGTGGGCCACCACTAGGCTGATCAACTGATTCCGTTGAATTATTCTGCGGCTTATTCAGGATCGTTTGGCCTGTTTCTTGTGTCGGACTCAGTGCTCCCCACATCTTGAAACTGAGTTTGGCGAGTCGCCATTGCTCTACAACATACGGCAATGCCGACTCCCGTAAATTTCCAATAATTTGTCGTGAAATCAACAAACCAGCCAGTTGCTACGGAAAATTCTTAGACCAGTTAATAAGTCATGACCATGTATCTTGATTCGCTTTACCTCTTTCAGTTTTTCCTGGTCCCGCAAGTAGAATGCTATGTAAAACAACGACAGGAACGAGTTGACAAACTGAAACAGTGCAACCTTGGCAATCAAATGGTTCTCGTACTTGGATTGCAGTCGGTAGTTCTCTGCAGGAGCGAAATATCAAAATTAATTGTTTACTTTTACGACCACATCATCCGACACGCGGTCAAGCGCCAGGACACTCACCTTTGTCGTTGAGCCAAACAGCCAATTTGTAGTATGCTTCGTCCATTAATGTAATGGCTCCGGCCAGTAAAACTTTGGGTATTACACTTAGGCAGCCGATTAAACTACCCTCTGGTAGCTTCTCGTCCCACCAGTCCTGTCCGGTTATGACGCGTTTTATGTGCGCGTATGAGTTTGACCAGAGTGTGTCAGGTTGCCAGGGATTATCGGTTGTCGGCCAAGTATGAATAATAGAAAAGTTTCGGGCGTTGATTATTTACAGGAACCGATTACTACAGTTGCTTAATTTGTACAAAGTATTATGATATGTGTACGTTTGTGCAATGCGTGCTTTTGGTTGTATGTTCAAAAATTATGGCATTTATGTGTGCAAGCAGTGTTTCTAGAAGAATGAATTTACTTTTCGCTGCTATGAGGGCAGGTACTACTAACTAGAATATTTCCATGTTGAAAGGTAGGTATTTGGTTATGCTGTACAAGGAGTTGGAAATGGAAAGTTGGAGGTCAGAAGTGCCAAGTGGATGTGTTCAGTTCTTATCCAGGGGCTAATTCAATTATAACAAGGAACAACTTATCGATTGCAAGTAGTATAGATTAGTTGGGGATTTCCTTTAATGCCTCTATGAGAGAGCCCATCAAATTACCGTAGCAGCTTATCGGGTCTTTGCGGTAGATCAAGTTTGTGTCGGTTAGAAGGGCGCTCGGAATAATTGTGAATGGAGAGAAGGGCGATAGGTAGCAATTAATACTATTTTGAAATTAAGTGGTTTCAATACGAATATGTTAGGAAAGTAAGAGAACTGATAATTGCTACAAAATGCTGGGACTGCTTATCGTTCTTGTTGTTTTGAATATGAGATTTAAAATTAAAAATTAAGATGTGATTCATTGAAAAATAAACCATTTTTGATTTTCGTTTCATAAAATCGTTCTGCCAAAGCATCCGTGGCTTAAGGGCCGAGACCTATGAACTCAATCTTTACTCTACTGTAGCACCTGACGATATTATTTGCCTTACTGAAACCTAGCTCACTAAGGATATTTTAAAGAAATTGATGTTGCCTCTGCAAAATATCTTCCATAAAGAACGCGACCATTCGATCTTTAGGAGATTTGAAAGTGAATGTGTTCCCAATGGCATCCACTGATTTCTCGATGAAGCGCTTTGCAGTAATTTTTTTATTGCTTCATTAGCTGCCTGTGTTATTCTTGGCTTCCTGTTAGCTGCAACCACAATCTATTTATATATCACAGTTGTTGCATTCTATATAGCCTTTAATATTGTTGTATTAATCCATGAAATATTTGATTACGGAACTCTCAACTAGTCTTATCTGTCTTTTTCTATTACCTCTCTCAAAGTTATTTGGTAATTTTGTCTTCTATAGAATGGTATTCTTTAAATTCGGACAAACTCGACGGTCTGACGTCATATTCTATTATAACAAGCCGGAGACGAAGGCGAAGACGTCAATTCGGAAAAAAAACTCTAATACTAATGGAAAAAAATTATTGATCTTATTCTTTCTATTCCTGCAGTTTTATTTTTTTTGTTTTTTGATACTTCTTCCTCCCTTTATGTGCTTCGTGTATAGCATTAGTAAGCCCTCTTTTCGTTACATTTCAATTTGTATAAAGCTGACTTCATCGGAATGGTGAACGAAATCATCAGCATTCATGAGTAATCTTTTCTTCGTGGTTCGGACGTTGACACAGCCGATCACAGGCTTTACTTCTTACTCTCTTCTATGGCTCTTCACTTTCCTACTCCTAAAAAATCTAACAATGCCCCCTGGATTCGGTATAGAAGTTTAGTATGCTCTTAATGCTAAGCAAATTCAAATGTACTTTTTTGCATGATGAGTTTATGGTGCTTAAAACACTACGCTCTCATACAAAAAAGATTGACGAAGATGAGATGTGAGATTATGTTGCTAGTATTGAAACTTTCATCACTCAAAATGTTTGATCATTTATTCCTTTTGTCAAAAAAAAATCCACCCACACGCCTCTTAGCTTTACTAAAGGGTGTTTTATTTACAGATGCCGCATTTCAAAACTCACCACTGTCAAATGAGCTGGTGTCACTGTCAATGTCACTGTCATTTTTATTCAATAAGGTCTGACAAATTACCATGAACAGATTTACACCACAGCAGCATCTACATATTGTGGAAATTATTTCCGATATATGATTTATTGTCGAAATCAGTGGTCAGTTGTGGAAACTCAATAATCGCTTCGTGAGTTTTAGGAACCGCATAATCGTCCATCAGCACGTGCTATTCTAAATTCATCAGCCCGTGCTATTCTATATTCTAAATGGTTTCAACAACTTTACGTTACTAAATCGTAGAAGCCATGGAACTCAATGTTGCTGTCAACCCAGATTTGTCAATTCGCAGGCGTGCGCAAGAAGTTAGGATTGCGCAATGATCCCGATCTGAAGGCTTACTGGCGGTGCAAAAATTAAGGCCGTATAGCCTTCGGATGTATCACAAGTTCGGAGAATGGGACGAATATCAACTGGTAGTTGACCTTTTGTTTTACGGGAAAATTTCGTTTAGCGACGAGGCTCATTTCTGGCCCGAAGGCTACGTAAATAAGCATAATCAGGACATCTGGAGCGAGGAAAATCTTTGCCAAGCCATGAAGAAATCGTTGCATCCATAAAAATGGCCTAAATGATGCGCACTGAATGCTGGTGGCATCATAGGGCCATATTTTTTCGAAGATAAACACGTCAATGGTGTTTATCTTCTGCAGAGCAACGATAAACCGGGTTTTTCGATTTTGCGTCGTATCGGTGTGAGGGGTGTGGTCTCAACAAAACGGCACTACGGGGCCCACAGCGACTGCAACCACCGACTAATTGAAGGTCGTGCGACTTAGTTCCATTGTGTTACTTCTTGTAAGAATACGTGAAGTCTTTGTTATATGCTGACAAACCAGTGACGATCGAAGCTTTAGAAGCCAACATAACTCGTGTCACTGAGCCCCTGTCGCTTCAAAAAGTGGTCGAAAAATGGGCCACTAGGATGGACTTCTTGAATTGGACCACTAGAAATGGCGGCGGTTATTCCGATTTGCACGACGAGATCATTTTCAAAATGTAAATCGTAGCAATCTTGGCAAAAAAAACAACGAAGTCACGATTAACTATCTCTGCGTCATTAATACCTGCACAGAGCCAAGTTTCACTTAGGCCAATTTAACCGAAACTGATCATTAATTTTCAATCACATATCCCCTACATTGGCATAGTACGCTGATACTTCTTTAGAGCATTTTTTGAAATGTTGTTCGAAGTAGAGTACTCGTGGCTCGATGTTCATGTTTGGATACAAATTCTCTCATAATCAAAGAAGGAGGCCAGTAAATGCAACATGCTATAGTGTCAAAACTTTGATTAGGCATGATAACTTTAAATGAAGCCACACAAAGACAATAACCAATTTTAATGGAGGATCTGAAGTTCATTGGAGCAAATATATTCCAGTACTCAAAGATTCTGTGAACATTGGAAAAGACATTGTCACTAGTTGTGTCTTCTGCTATTTAGAATATAAACAGCATCTTAAACTACCTCTAAATGAGCAAGAATATGCTTGGTTATTAGAAGTGCTATCGTTCGGTCCAAGAAAAGTAAGACCACCAGTGGTGAGAGAGACGCTATTTGTGGTCTTTTCCGCATTATCAAAAGCTTTCGTGCCGCTTTTCTTCTCTTTTGAGCTTATTTTGAATGGTATCAGTATAAGCACTTAAGATTTTTGTGGGTTAACTGTAATGTTTTTGTTTGCTAGCATTTTATATCCTTTTCTTTCCTCGATGGTTTCCTCCATGTACATCTAGTCATGTATATACCGAATGGGTAAGTGTTGGCATAGTTACTCCGTAATAACACTTCAAATCTGTTTAATTCAAGCGCTAGGACACGCAAAACGCTAAGCAGTATCAAATCGAGTTTTATGTTGAATGTTTCTTGGAAAAAATCTCCACTTATTCTGATCAATATCGGAATCAGACGCAAATACACAAGCTTATAATATAGCAGCAATACTATAAAAACTATTAAACATCACATATCGCATTTCATGTCTGTCCGACTACTTCAAACTCGCTATATCATATTTACCATGAACCGTGTACATGTACATCAAGTCCTCGACTGAAATCTATCTCAGCAACATCCCTTATTTCCAACCAAAAATAACATTTGCATTTATGGGACATCATATGCATAGCAAGCGATTTTGTTCCAAATATGTGAAAATATCTTCAACATAAATAGTATCGTGTCGAGAGTGTGTAGAATCATGTATCTAACAAAAGTGATGAATAGTCACTGAGAGTGATAAGTAGCGAATAATATATTCGCTACATTCAATTTCTGACAAAAGCTGCATGTTGTTGCTGCAATAACATACAGTATTAATAATATTTTCAATTTTTTTTTGAAGAGAACTGACTTCGAACAATGTCTTCCTTGCGGGAAACTATATGCAATCATTAGATCCGACACATCCACGAAGACCCGAAAAACAACTTTTATTCCTTAAGCACGTTTTTATCGTAAATTAATTATTCACTAAGAATCATCATCATTGTGGTGTGTGTATATATGTACAATTACATGGATTCAAACAACAAAACACAATGGAGGCAGCTAAATGGACAGTATATCAGGACGAACAAAGTCTGCTGTCAGCTAAAGACTATTCAAATGACATCGTTAGTGTCATAAGGACTTTTGGCGAGAAACATTAGGATCAACGTTCGATTAAATCGAAAGGAATGAGTCCAAAAGTAGACCAGTGGCAAAAGTGTTTTTGCTGTGGAGAAGTACATTCTGCCCTCCATTGGATAACTAAATCGAGACAAGCAAGTGAAAGTGATACAGTAAAAGTAAACCCTGATAAAGCCTACCGCATTGTCTCTGAATAGGACTCGTTTAGTTTTCTTTAATCGATAATGGAGATCCATTGAAAAGGGATTGGTAACAACACTCCATTTTAAGATGTGATGAAGGCGTAATTGATGGCTTCAGAGAACTAAGTTAGCAACATTCGGAAAAAGTTTATCAAAATACAATTACATGTGATGAATTCAGTGAAGGAATACAAATTCGGCATTCTTCTTGACTAGACTAGAATTCTTGTTAGAAGTTTATTGATATTGATTTGCCTCAAATGAAAACTGACGTGTTAAGACACAAACCTTCGTAAAGAATTATGGCATTAATTTCTGCTTTAGTATTGTGGCCCTCAAGCATTTTCAAATATTTACATAAGCATTACTCTATGTGCAGCAAAACGTCAATAATTTTACTTCAGATTTTAGATATACATACATAGTTTCTATTGTTTGCGAAATTAGACAAAAGATAACTAAAATTTAACTAAACCTGATTAAAATTGATCATGCATGCTAAAACTCCCCGGTCAGGTACATAAAAATCGAGCCAATCCTGCAAAAAAACAAGTATTTTGTGCAACAGAATAAAGCCAATTTCATGATGTTAGTATGCATTGTGATGATACATGTTTATTTTTTTTTCTGAATTTAATTATGTTCAATTTAAATTTTCGTAAGTATCTATCGATAATTGTGTGTTTCTAAAACAATTTGCTAGCAAATAGAACAGTTTTGCTCATAATTGCCTCGAACTAAAAAAGCTGCGACTACTTGAATTATGAACAGCAAGCTTTTATCTACAATTCGAAGGCTATTTAAATTTACCAAAAAAACAACTACTCACCTGTAATTGCAGCATGAGAAACATCACAATAAACACCATAACCAGACACATTCCTATGATCGGAAAACTGACGAAATAACGAAATGCTCGACGTTTCCAGGCCGGTGCTTCTTTCGGTTCCAGACGTCCTGTTACACAGCTCTCAACCAACGGACCCTGTTCTCAAAACAAATCAAACTTTCAGAAATGAAAATCAATTTCCCCAAAAATATATCAAAACTTGCAAATTTACTTTGTACAGCGGTCGTGGCGGTTCCAGTAGTTCAGGTGGCGTTGAAAGTGTGCCCCAACGAAATGCTAACTCCACGGAATATCTTCGCCACGCTTCCAGATAAAGTGAGGCCCAGGCAACATTGAAGAGAGAGAACAGAACATGACCCATGTCCTGAGCGATTTGACCACGACCCCATAGCGCAAGCCAGAGAATCGTTCCAAAAACGGCAGGAACACCCAGGGCACATGTATAATGGCCCAGCCAGGCGAAATAAAGGGCCACTTTGACGCCGAAATATTCAGCAATGTCATCTGTTTAGGGAGAAAAAAACAAGTAGTGTTCGATGGACGTGTGACTTGAAAAGGCTGTCAGTTACCTAAAGGTTGCGGGGCAAACACCTTCTTCACCCAACTCATTTGCAATCTCGCTAAAGCACTCGTTTCGTGAAGTGGAAAAATTTGTGTTATAAGGCCGTATTCTTGCCAAGCAGCCACTACGAAAGATTATTATTTACTAGCATATCCATTATTGTACTCGTTTCTTAAAAAATATTTCCATTTCTTAGAATATTGGTTTTTTTTTGCATATACATATATACAATATTCACTTTTTTAACTTACCTATACTTTGACCCTCTTCAACGCTGGCCTTTCCTTGTAGCGCGGCAATATCACTTTTACCAGCACGCAAACCTTGCAACACTTGCAATACGAGCCATTGTCGTTCCTGTGATGTGAATAATGTTGTGCAACCATCTTCGCTTTTGGTTTGTTGAAAACAATGACTTTCGCGTGTTGTGAATTCTCGTAAGGCACCACCTAGATCGGATCGTAATCGCTTTGGAAGTCGAGCTTCTTCGGCAGCTTTGTAGAGGCTAGAAAAATTATTTGGGAAAAAACGGATTATTTTTTTTTTAAATTTTAAAGATACAATTTTGGTGAACACTTTTGTATTGTTATATGGAATATTAAATAGACAAAGGTTAAAAAGAGCTAAATAGATTAAATGGACACGGCGATACACAAGAGGAGGTTATTTCAAATTCTTTGCGGATTTTCTTATCATCAGGATATTTAGGTTAATTTTTCATCATCCCTGTGAATTTGTCTTTATCCTCATCTTTCAAAGGTCAACGTTTTCCAGTTTTTCATCATCTTATTCTACATACCACTCTATAGAACGGTCTAGAGGCCTGCTATTGCGGAGGAATCCAGACGTCCTAGTTTTAGACCACCGTTGTCCAGTTCAATGCTCTGAAGAATTTTTGTTTTTTGGAATACCCCCTTACTTCAGCGAAGGCAGGCCCGGCTTCAGCTTCTCTTGCCTTTTGAACATGATTTTTCTTGCTTTTGTGAGTTAAACCTCTCACCCGGGGCAGTTAATATGCTCTAGACATTAGTAGACTTAAAGATCATAGTTGACTTACATCCAAGCTCGTCGTCATGACGATGGCTACAATGACCAGCATTGAGCTCTAGGTTGATATTCCAACCAACATCTTTTGAACTAACTCAAGCTGAAAGTAAACAGATGGACTTGCCACTATGTTATTCAGTACAGGTTTGGAATACGTCATCAGCAGAAACATCAGGTACGCATCTATTAAGTCCATACAGTTAGTAGCAATAGCCAACGAGGTCAACATTATGGCTCGAGTCAAACCAAAGAAACTTTTTTAAACTTGAAATCGAGAGTCGGCTTCAGGTCAATAAAACAAATCAACTAATTCCAAAATCCAAAACGATTTTGATCTTGACATAGGACCCTTAAAACTTCCTCTGGTATTTCTTCTATAATGGGGCTTCATGACATGCCTGCTTCCTCTCCTCAAGATACTTGTGAGCATTTCGCTCAATTCTTCTTTTCTTTCACTTCCCGTCATAATCGCCATTAGTTAGCCTTTCCTCATTCACTTATACCTTATCTTTATTTTGTACAAATCCCTTAGAAATCAAATCTTTCATTAGCTCTCTTGATGCACTGGCTGCGGTACTGATCTAGTGCCCGACCGAAGTTTCGGCTACGGCATTGAAACACGTTGGAGCAGTACCCACTCAATGATAAAAAAAACTTCTGGAACAAAAAACCGCAGTCAATTTGTACATGGCAGAATGCGGGGGAATAGAAACTCCGACTGCGACTGAATGAGAACTAATGGGCAATTTGGTAAATATCTTAAAATGTTTTTACCAAGCGATGATTGATGTTTCTGCAGATTCTTCGTCGGGGTTCCTAATTTTTTCTTTGATTGCTATAATCAACTCAAAATTCGCCCTGAAAGATGACAAATCTGAACATATTATTCAGCTGAAAAATTCATACGTGAGTGAGTCTGTCAACAGGAGATTTGCTTACATCAGACATATTCTTCACTTGTCAGTTGGTACTTTGATCGATCCTAAATACCTTACTGATAATGAAATTGAGAAAGAAAAAGCTGAATTTTTGGCATTCTTACGTAAAAGTTATTCGAAAGCATCTAAAACTGCAGCTGGAGCAATCATAACCTCTAATTTAATTCAATTTTTACCTGTGTAAAATAATTTCCCACAAAATGATCTATGGAAACCTTTGGTTAAGAGGAACGCTGAAATTTTTCAATACTGGGTTTCGAGCCCTTACATTCATTTACAGAAACTGGCTTTTAGATATTTATCGGCTTGTCCTTCTAGTGTAGCTAGTGAACAATTATTTAGCGCTGCTGGATGGATTTATGCCGATAGAAAAGCTAACTTGTCAGGGGAAAATGCCGAAAAATTTTTGTTTTTAACCTATAACATTAAGTTATTTGAATTCAATTACTAGATATGTACAGTTCGGAAAAAATGAAGTATAATTCTTAAGGTATTAAAAATACAAACGAAAAGTTTGATTGTTTTCTTTTTTCCTGAATTTTAATATGAAAAATAAGACATATAAATAATACTGTAACGAATAATATGTTATAATGAAATAAAGATATTAAAAAATTAAAAAGAGTATTTTGATTTTTTTTAATTTCACTTCATCTTCGGCCGAAAGTAACACTAATAACCGAACATCGACTTTGGCTTCGGCTTTGGTCGAAAAACCGCTTGCGGTCGGACCCTACGATGACATTCAAAATCCTTTTGCCGGTGTGTTATTTTCAATCTTAGTTTTTCATCAGGCACGTATTCCAGAAAGCATCCAGAAAGCTGGTGATATTTCTTGCATCTCTAAACGTCGTCCTATATCAGTTTTACCCTGTTTTAGGAAGCTCCTTGAAAGAGTAGTTTACAATAGAATGTATCCTTCCGTTCGGCCCTTGTTAGCTAATAAAATAATTACTGCTAACTCTTCCGCACCCTTTTTCCCCCCTTTCATGTATTCTGCAAGGATCCACTCTTTGCCCTTTCCTCATGTCTAATAGTGATATTCTACATCTCCTTAACCCACCCTGCCTTCTGTATCCTGATGACCTCAAATTTTTCACAGTGTTTGAAACTGATATTCGACGAACATATATTGCATATCACTGACAGGGTCTCCCGTTTTTCCGGCTTCATCATTAGATCCTCAAACTTTTTGTTAACCTTTCCACCCCTTACTATATGTTTTCCTCTTGCGTTCGTAGTGCTCTGGAATATTTTTGCCAAATTGCTCCTGCTCTTTATGACAGTAGGAAAACCTTGTACATCGCTAGAAATGTGATCAATAGACAAGGCCAAACATCTATGATTAAGGAGGGAATAAAAACCAACTGGGAGCAAACCTGAAGGGAATCTTTTAGGGCTATTATAACGTCACCTTGGTGATAGGTGAAGGTAGTCATAACATAAAAACTTGGGAAAGATGATGAATCGGATTCCAGGAACTTTAGACCAATCGGCAATCATGCTAACATCAATTATGCTTAAATGACTGGAGAGACCTGTTGAAGGACAATAAACTTTATAGCGCTTAAACCAAATGCCTTAAATGATGTGCAACATGCGCACCAGAGAGGAGAATCATATGAGCCAGCTCGCCATTCTCTAGTTTCTTAAGTTTTGGTAACTGTGTCTAATTATGAGTGTACAATGGGAGCATTTGCGCACATTTAGGGGGTCTTTGATTGCACACCCTTTAGGGAGCCATGTGAAGCTGCAACAGCTCATGTAATTCAGATCAAGGTGCCTTATCAACTCACCTCAAGGAATCAGGTGTTATACCTCAAGGCACCTTGATCTGAATAACCCTGTTTATAGCTAAGTGGGGACGCAAAAGGCAAAAATAAAAACAAAGTATAAAACAATAACAACATTGAATTTAAAGAAAATGAAGACATGAGCCCATTAAGAAGAACAGTTTACATTTTCCATCCAAACAGCGTAATATTTTGAAGTTCCCTAAAGTGTGACATCCATTTACAGTTCAAATCTTTATCAACCCGATATCAGTAAGTTGAGAGAAGGAGGTGTTTCACTTGCAACGTATTTATTATTAAGAAACATTCCATGAATGAATATTATTCAAACAGTTAATTGCAATATTTTGGAAGAAGTAAAAAGAAATTCGTATTTTCAAGTAATCTAAAATTAGTTCATCCCTTTTCATACTTACATATTTGTTGGAGCACTTATATAAAAAGCATTTCGTTTTGTACTTTCGTGTGATTTTACTTGTGCTACAAGACCAAGTCCGGCTGGCGGTTGTAAACGTATTCGAGATAGAAGCCATCGAAGTGCTTCATCTGGTGCATCTTCTAATCGAATCAAATGAATAATACAAAATTGGCTTGAACAACTTGAAAGAACATTTTAAAAAAGAAAATTCAAAAATTCTATATTCTTCAAACATTAAGCACTTTTCTTAAACAAAAACAAAATCAAAAATCTGTATATTTTAATGATTTAAGAATTTTTATTATGTTGTTTACTTTAATAAATCTACTATGACAGAGAACACAATTAATTCAGTTTAGCATAATCACTAACACTATCCAGAAACACCCCGAGGTGCTGATTACTTACCTGGAAATTCAATGACAACATCACATTGTGTAGGAATTTTATTGAGCCATAGGCGTCTGGGAGTCATCAGGTGTCCAGCGTACGGAACACGTCTGCGAAGTTGTCTGGAAGCTAGAATGATAATGGAAAGAAAGCATGACATTAAGGCGAAATTAATATTGGAGCCTAGCTATTTCGTGATGAGATTAAAGCGATTTATAATTAGACTGATAATGCAGATACGAATTCGACACAAATTAAAGAATTCAATTGTATTTCCTTGATTACAACCACATTTTGATTTTGCTCATAGAAAATTACATAGTTTCATCCATCTTTGCAACAAAACGTATTTTTATTTCATACCCAGACCATCATGATATAATTTCTTACTTTATTGAGGACAAGCAAAAACACAATACCCAAGGTGGTACCTGCACATCTGTAAACAATTGAGCATCCTCGTCACACACTTACGTCAAGTGATTCTACACTGTAAATCCCTACAAACGACCAAGCGAAAATCCGAAATAACTTTTTTTCCCTCGATACAAATCATTTTCCAACCTTAGATTCTCATAGTGTATGGCCAAAAGTCAAAGCCATAATAAAACGGTGAAAACTTTTACCACAGACAAATCACGATGACGCAATATGTGTGTGGTCCCCAAACCACATTAGAATTATCCACGATAACAACACGCCCCAGGACATTAGGAAAGGCCAAACAGGACATCAAACGGGTGGCAGAAACAGTAAGAAAACATTCAAGAATAAAAATGAGGTGTGAGAAACTGTGCTATAACATGGCGGCATCTGGGGTCATCTACTAGCCAAGTCTCTGATGGTGCGATATTTCCTCCTAGTGCTTTTTCCTTGATGTCCTTTACGCTTATCTACCCAAATGGATTTGGGTAACATTTGACTTACTATGTATAGTTGAATGTTTAACGTCGTATTACTCGTAGGATCTAAATCCGCTTTCAGTTACATGACAGAGCATACAAACCGAAAACATGACTGTGTAAGCGAAAATAAAGGATGAAAAATCTGTGTAAGCATGATGAACTTGCATTTAATTCCATTTTCGTTGCTACTACTGGGTAAACTAACTTTAGTTACACTCATGCTTGGGATTCACGAAAAGTTGATTAGACCATAGATTTTCAGGAAAATTCGTTTTTGGAAAGTACTATAATGGCAGTTTAATTAATGTGTGAAAGCAGCATGCAGCTGTAGTCTTGTACTACTTCCTATGTGCTCATAAAATTTTCCTTTAGAAATTAAAATACCTCAAAGTATTCACTTTGTAGACTCACAGCATAAAATCACATGTAACCAAGCAGCTTAAAGAGTACTCATTCTCAAAATCTGTAATGTTTCAGAAACGATACCTTTTAAAATCTTCAATCAAACTCCGAAAATCATTAAAATTAAATAAACCTAATCAAAACTTTCCAAGTGTCTAACACCTCAAATCTCTTCTCACGCAAAGTGTTGGAAAATACTCGATTAGCCTGCTTGAATCTCTTTCATTCTCTAACAACACCAGCAACCACATCTTCCTCTACGATTTCTTTATCACTGAGCAGCCAACAAACCATCAAAAGTTAAAATAATTAATTGCTACGAAATTTACGAAAAGATACTATCGGATTTCGGAAGAACAAGAAAACTTTCTCTTCTCAACTCTCTAAGTAGAGTGTGCGTCATCCATCTATTTTACATCGCGATACACCAGCTACCCCAGCGCCAGATAAGATATGATATTCATGCTATGTATATTAGGCTCATAATCAACAATGAATACTCAACTAAAAAATAACTTGATGAAGCCAGTTTACTTCCACCACCCTCCGCATATCGTCTCTGCTTGGTACAATTCCACTGTAAGAAACCCAATTTCGAAAGTGAATCTGTTGGAAGGACTGAAAGAATGGTGGGAGGCAGTTTCCGGAAGAGAAAAAGTTATAGTACGCAAAAAAATTAGATTCTGCTGAAGCTAAAACTACACCCGCAGAGCCTACTGTCACTGAGGAAAAGTTTCGTGACAATAAAGAAAATATGTTCGCATGTACGTACTATCTGGTGGGAAAAGTTTTTTTAAGATTAATGCGAATAGGCTAAACTGGTTGACAAATAATACGAAAGTCGATTTGTCACCGGAGAATTTATTAGTGAAGGAAAAAGTGGTAAATTCGTTGGAATAAATGAGGAACAGCTTGAATCTAGAAAGATGGTGTCTTGAAAACTGAATTGTGAATTTTGGGGACCTGATTTGTATCTGAGATTGCTATGGAGAAGAAGGGCTCAAGAAATACATACAATCAGGGTTATTCCGAATCAAACTCGAGCAAATTGTCGGAAGAAGACTTAATGCACGATATGTTTCTGTCTTCCGACTGAAACGGAGCCGAAAATATTCGACCATTTTTGCGTAATGCATTGTAAAGTTTGGAATTTATAATTGTCATATAATGTAGGAAGAAATTTTAAACAAAAAAACCATGCGATAGAAATTAGATTAAGTTGTATATTTGATCTGAGTTCAATAGAAATGTTACTACGCATTGATTCGCATCAGTGTATTTGAATAAAAAAACAATCCTTTGGATTCTGATTTCACAGCGTTTCAACCAGATTTAATTTCAATGATACGGAGAAAAATTCAGGAAAAAAGAATCTTTATCATCCGATTCGCTGATCATCAGTATCATTTTATAGCTTAGTGTTTTATAGTAGCTAACTCATTTACAGAGTCAAACCCTATTATTTTCAATAGCTCAGTCGATTCGTGGTCAGTGCAGCATTTTATACTGGAGGCTACTCTGATATTCTTGACGTGGTTAACGTTGCACTGCTCGCTCAACGGCGATGGGCCGTGTGCTTTTGGGCCGAGTAACCTCTTGAGTTAAAGCACATAGACATTACAACGCACAAAGACTTAGTCACAATAGAAAAAAGTGGTTATAGATCCGCAGCAAGGATAATTCACGAAATTCGATTTACTGAGAGTTCATCTTACTGTGTTTATTTTATTTAAAAATATAATTCCAGTGTGTGTGTGTGTCGGTGGGTTGGAGGAGAGGCACATTCGCACCTCTAAGCAGTCAGGCCAAAAGATTCGTTGTACTCATTACCCCCTGCCTACCGTAGTTTCCCGGACTTCATAAAAAATCTAGGATCACTGGTAGGGGAAAAGAGGGTAGCTTCTGCATACGTGCCACATGCCAACCAAAGCATTGATATCTGAGACGCGCAAACGCTGATCATTGACAGAGGAAATGCTTTGCAGAGTCGGCCTCTTCTAGGCAGGAATGAACAGAAGTCATCCCGTACAACACCTATTCGGTGCATATGTCCTCCTAGGCAGTTGTGTCCAGTCAGAAGGCCTGTCATGGCTCTGCAAACTTTCCTGCTCTTATTGAGCAATACTTCTGTAGGCACATGGTTGGGCTCTGAAAGGAAGAAGTTCGTGTGCCTGGCCACACGAGCAGTCATACATCGATCTTTGCGAGCATCCACTACCCACTTCCGCAGAATGGCATGTGCAGGTGCGGTCGGCACACCAAAGGCGGGTCCAGGGCCCTGTAGTGGAAGTCCCGAATCTTTCTTTGCAATGGCGCCAGCAATTTCATTTCCCTCAACACCACAGTGCCCCAGTATCCAGAGCAGATGCACCCCATTGAATCTGGCGACAGAGTTCAATCGTACCCTGCACTCTTGGGCAATTTTTGAAGTAGTAAGGGGTCTACGCAGCGCCATCAATGCAGGTTGACTGTCACTACAAATAGCAATGCGTTTTCCTCCCCATTTTTCTTCAATTACCCAACAAACAGCTCTCAGGATAACGAACATTTCTGCTTGAAAAACAGAAACGTGCTCTTCAAGAGACGAAGCCCACATGTCATTCGATGAATGCAGATAGACACCAGCTCCAGATCTAACATCTGTCCTCGAGCCATCCGCGAAAAAGATATCGAAATATTCCCTCGTACAGAGATCTGGATCGTCCCAGTCCCTTCTGCTCAAGAAAACTACTTCGTACCTTCTCCCGAAGTCGAGGAAGGGCAATCGAGCGTCCGAAGGCATAATGAGAATCGGGGAGATCTCACGCATGGAACCCCTAACAGAGCAGTGCCCCACATCGCCTTCTCCTACCCATAAGCCAAGCTGAGCTAGTCTATGGGCAGAGCTCGTTGCCACACTCTGAATTTGAATGTCGACAGGAGGCAGATTCAGAAGTGCATCAAGGGCCGCACCCAAAGTAACGCTCATGGCCCCACAGATACCCAGGAACACAGTCTTTTGCAGTGTGGCTAATTTCTTGCGAGCATACAATAGCTTCACAATAGTCCACCACAACAAGGATGCGATATAAAACTGAATCAAAGTGTTAATCTTCTAAATGCTGGCCAATCTTTATTGAGAGCTGTGACAAAGTTCTTCATTAGTCCTTTAATATGTATTAACATTTTTTTTTTGGGATTTTACGAGAAGAAGATACTTGACGTTCACTCAGCGGGACACGGATTAGGTCTTGGATTCCAATCTATTTATGTAACTTGAAGATCAAGCCTGACTATCCCAATCACACAAATAAATACTGCAACTAAAATGTGGTGGCTAAAATGTGGTATTTTAAATCCAAAATATTGGGAGTAAGAATTTTCTAAACACTGCGCTATTGGGCGTCTTTCGCTACTGAAATTTACGTTACCACATATGTAGCGAAAATTATCTGCACTATTTACACAATTACGTGACCTAATGAAGATTGTAGATTTTTCACCAAAAATATGTCAAAACTATAAAAAATTAATCAAAAGTTGACTTTTGAACTGGTAAACAAAACACAGACAGTATTATGCCGCGTTTACATTCTCGCCGAGGAATGGCAAATGTTGACAAGGCGAGTATGTAAACGGTCTCCTTGTCTATTCTCGGCTGTGTTTTTCATGGCAAGCACGCGTGTGTAAATGGCTTGCTCGTCGGCTCTTGTTTGTTTTACGAAGGGATAGTGATGCTTTTATTGCTGTGCCTGAGTGTTTATGACCGTCTCGTCCTAGTTCGAAGCCGCTGGAAGCGAAGTCGGTTTTATGTACCATGTCAAAGTGATTCGAGAGGGTAGCGAATGCTCATTTACATTTTCGAATTTTTCGCCGGGACTTGAAACATATCCTTGCGTGGCACAGATTGAAATAACTCAACGCACACCAGGCAGTTGCAATAGCCACAACCTGTATCCCTGTAGCCATCGTTCACTGAATTGAACAAAACAGCTCACAACTGTCGAAAGGTGCATGGTGCATGGTGCGTGTTGCATGGTGCAATATCCTAAGTAAACAATTCACCCTATGTCTGTGGTAACGCCACACAGTTGATAGTATTAGCACCATCTGTTTTAGAGCCGCAAAGTTAAGCATAAAATGTCTACTGCATCTCAGCAGTGTGAGGAAGGAAGCGAAAGTAGAAGCTGGCCATCCGAAAAAATGATCTTAGTTCTTCAAAAGTCCTAGAGAGTTTGAGTTTGAAATCGCCTCAACCTATTCTGAATAGCGTTTAATGGCTTTCGACGAAACCTCACGACCTAAGAATATAACCAAGGGACCAAGAAAGTGAGATTTTATGTTGTTTACCCAAGTTTATGATGAGCTCATGATCTGCGAATTGTTAGAGCAATTGTTCAAAATGAACTATATGTTCATCTTTGGAAATCAAAGCTACAAAATGTCGTCGTGATAGATAGAACAGAATTCCCCTTTGTGTAGCACTTCGTGAACGAACCACTGGAATGACTGTGGAGCATCGAAAGTCTGAAAGTCATTCAAGTAAACTCAAAGAATTCGAAAGGTGTGGAGATGGTGATTTTAGGAACATTTTTTGGCTGGAATGGAATTTGATGGTAGATGGTAGTTAGTCAGGACGGTGGTGGAGAAACTTGACGTCAAAGCACAGGGTAAGAAGTTAGTTTCTAGCCAGCGTTCGAACTCCGTATATGTATACGGCCCAAAAATCCAGTGAACCGGCCTAAGATTGTATTGTTGATCAGCTGATTATAGGCCTGAAAAGTTGGAAGAAACCACATGGAACAGAAACAGATGCAAGATAAGATTCGACAACTACATCCTCAAGCTAGATTTTTCGTTACTCATATACGGCTCACTGCTCGCAAGAATACCAAAATACTCTCAGGATGCTTTGACAGATAATGCATTGCATAAATGGATGCGCAATTCCAAGCTCAGAGTGGTGTTTTTTCCAAAATGGAAGGAGTTCACCCACTTATCTTTCTTTACACTTTGGTTAAAGCGTCTGTAAACGATGCAAGGGCGCTACTCCCCATGGTTTTTGCGACCATGCGAAGTGGAGATGAGCAGCTGCTGTTGGTGTTGCTCTTCTGTGGTAGAATTTTTTTGCTATCTTGAGTTTATCGGGTGCCATTCGGTGTGGTTTCGAAACTGTTGGAAGACCAGTGGTCAAAATGTAGACTGTTACTTTGTGTTTGCAGGGTTAAGATGACCCTACTGTTAGCCTGTTGACCGTGATGACATTATATTTTTTTGGAGAGGAGCATGTATCTGTTGGCAGTTATCGTTGTTGCTGATTTGATATTTGTCGAGAGAGTGGGATGCGAACCAGCGTTTTTTGCTGCAGAAGAAACGGCAGTAGCTGATGGCAATCCAATTTATTTTGAAGCTGTTGTCGCTGTGCTTTTAGACGACGTTGGCAGTAATGTATTTGCGATTCTTATGGTTGATGTAACTTTAAAAAAGTTACTGCCTACCAGGCTAATGCCCTCTTCTTCTACAAATTGATTTTCATTTTTCACTCTTTGAAAATAGGGATATCTTTCGTGGTAAGCAACTCATTACAAGCTTCTGTTGCACTTCGAAATAGAGTGACTCGGAATCGCTGAAATCGCTGCTGGCTGAAAATTTCACTTGGGCTGTGTTCATTTAATTGAATCATTCCTAATCATTCCTATTCTGGTGGCTGTTGCTGGATCTTCACCACGGTCACCACTTTAGCTGTGTTTTTTCGTGATCTTTCTGGATCCGTTTCAGGGACAAAGGCATTTACAACCCACCTCGACCAAATTTTGCAAGTGCTTTGTTGTGTTTTCTAGCTTCCTTCTAGCAACGTCTAGGTTCGCAAGATAGTGAGAGATATCTGGTTCTTTTCAAACGAAGTCCCCTCCTCTGTAAATTGTGTGTTAATATTGGAGCAACTATTTGTGATTCCAAGACGAATTAATAATACGTAGTGTCCCTTTTCTTGGAGCGAATCCGCCCCTCTTTTTATGACAAACCCCAGCCACGTAGAAGTAGTAAAGAGACCAACCAGCATCCATCGGGACTCGGTTAAAGATTTCTCCGCTTATGTGGACGAGAGACCTGCGTGACCATTTTTAGGACACTCTACTCTGGGGATAAATAGCTCTTGTTTTTACTCTTCGTTTATAGTCATCCATCAAACCTGCTGACAGGCTCTCGATTGGATTTGATTGAGATGTCCTGAAATTCACCTATTCGTTAGACGCTACAAAATTTATCCGATGACAAGAAATATTGCCACAAGCTCATTCTATATAGGATTTAGCAGATCATTTCGCTCTGCAAAGAGCCTAGTAATAATGTTTTATCTCAAAAATCAACTGACATTTTATTTTATTTGATGGAAAATATTGATGTGAAAACGTGTAATGGTTGTGCAGAGTTGTGGATTGCGTGTGAAAAGAAGTGGATCTATATAAGAGTATCCTTAGTTTCATGACCAATTGAATAAGTGTATGCCTGAGGTTCGGCACGTAGTCGTTGTTTCATCGATACCTCTTCAAAATGTCATATTTAGACGATCTGAACAATTTACTTTGAAACGCTTCAGCATTCGTTCAAAGTTGTAATTTATGCACCAGAAATAAACCATATAGCTGTTTGCGAAGCTAAAAAATTATATTCATGCATATTTCTACATTAGATAGATTTTAATTTGAAAACTCGAATAAACTTTCGAATGCCTACTATATCTTTCTTACTCAAAAACAGAGAGAAATCAACAATAGGCAAAAGTACTAAACCCATTTATGTTCCCATATTACATCCTCCATTGGAAAACCACAAATCATATTGATATCTGTTAAAGATCGATCGACTGACCTCACCCTGAAGAATTTTCAATATCCTTTCCACGCTCGCATGTTTCCTACATCAATACATAAATCGTATCTACGTGATGATTTCCGTCCTTGCTTGTGTCGTTTCATTTAAGCTACTGGTTTTGGCATACAGAATAATACACGAATACTTGATGTTGAATCAGAATTCAACGTCCGAAAAATGACGACAAGATTACTTTCTGTTATTTATTATTCTTAAGATGAAATTTGTTGTTGCCGAGTGAAACAAGTTTGATTGCTGTGCGTTTGCTACGTGCGCTTACCAGATGCGTAAAATCTAAATATTTCCATTTTATTAGATATATCAGTTGCAGATGATGTTATGCCGACCGCTGAGCATTAGTGAGTAGGCTCAATATCCAGGAATAGATTTTCAGCTTTGTATAAAACACACAAAATCAATTTCCATCTTTCACCTGTTCCCGAGGCAATTTGGCTATAAAATCCGGGATTTTATTTTTAAAAAAATCAATAGCTAGCTCATGCTGTGAGCGCCCTATAATGAACTTTGTAAGTCTGTAATAGTGGCGAGTGGCGTGCTATCTCTACACTCTCAGCCGGCCGGCGCACTTTATTGCACCCACTCCTTCCGGGAGCATGATGTGGAATATATTAAGTAGGTACTTAATCGAATTAATCAGCAAACTTAGGTCGCGTGTAGTACTTCAACTTCACGCAATCAACAAACACCGTAGGTACGTCCGTCCGTCATTCACTCCTTGCAAAGTGAATAGGATGTCTATTTATGTACTGTGTGCTCGGAGAGAAAATGAACTATCCACCTCCCTACCTCCATAGCGAACTCATTTTCTTACTTCCCTCCAACGATGGTGTTCTTTCCATATTGAAACGGACAGAACAATGACTGCTCCTTTTCCCCGATCTCTACTTAAATGAATCCCTGAATTGAGACCGAGCCACACAGAATTTAATATAAAAGGACTCCCATCTACAGTTTGTGGAACGCAATCAAGAATTAGACCCAATCTACTGCTAATGTTTCATCTATTTATACTTGGCCCGTCCGGTGTCGTACTGCTAACGTTCGCTACCCTAAAACTATTCGAAAAACTATGAAAAAGAATGGTGAAATCGAAATTACAGTCGACTACGTCAAAAGCTGAAAACAGCCCAGGTCAAAGTGTGAAAGCAAACAACAATGAAAAAAAAACCTGATAAGCGGAGAAAGTTTGAATAGAATAGTTTTTCTTCTTTAGTCCTATTGATTTTAAAGAATTTCTGGAAAAAAACCATCGCGATAAGCTTTAGTTGCTTTAGTTCTGCGAAGAATGTTTGAAAAATCTTTTGTTCACAGTTATCCTTGGCTGATGTTTGTTGTTATTGCCACGGTACCAGGCAGTGTTCGTATCGGATGACCTCATTGTAAACTTTGGCCTGTGACGACTAGGACCATTGCTCCGCTTGGGGGTGGTGCGATAAAAAATATTGAAAATGTAATACTCAAGTACTAAAAAGCTGTTAAGGCAATTTGTGATGTGGGATCGAAACGAAGTAGAAACTAGGGAAATAAAGCTAATGGATGAATTATGAAAATGCTTATCTGTATGATTGACAATTTTGCCGGTGATGTCTTTTGCTAGTTTCGGATGGATAGATGGAAACGTAATTTGATTGATAACGTTTTGATATGATGGGCGGTTAATAGTAGTTTATCGTTCATTGCTTATACTTTCGGGTCAAGTACGTTCAGAAATGTTAAAGCAATCGCAATCAGATGATTTTATAACTATATCTTTTTTTTATTGTTCTCAATTTAAGTTCCATTTTTGTATTCGATTTCTATTTAATTTGGATTACATAGAGCTTCAGCATGGTCAATAACAAGAGAAGTTACACACAACATGATACGCCAGTTTTGTTTATTTAATATATTCATATGATTCATGCATGTACTGCCACCTGATATTTTTCTGAGATCTATACATACATTCACCTTTTGCGTGGAGAGACTTCAATCTGCATCGGACTAGTCAATACAATTTCACCTATCCTTGACGTCCTTATCAACGATTTCGTAAGAGCACAAACAACCTATAACTCACCCACTTATTACAAATTTCTAAGAACGACGATTCAATTCGAAGTATATAAGTAGGTACGTCAAGAGAGGTAGCAACATCGTATGTATGCTTTTACAAGAATTTCAGGATAACACAGATGCTGGGAGAGCACGAAATCATTCATAATATCCTTGCTTTAATTCTTGAAAATGAAGAGACCTGAATGATTTTGCTCGTGATTAAATTACAATTTCGAGTCGTTAAACATGGAATATTTAAAGGACTTAATATAGAAAGAAAACTGGATCAGACTCGATACTTATCAAAAGTTCTTGTAAGCCAAATGCTCTTAAGATTAGCTATCAGGATGACTTTTACTTTGAATTTATTTATCCTAAAGCTTAGGACTGTTTTCGATTTTACGTGAAGTTTTGTATGAAAATTTCAAGTGAAATTTGTTTCGGCGAAAATATATCTTGAAAATAAGCAAAAGCTGCACTCACTTCTTGAAAAGTTGCTTTCGCTTTGAAAATACAGTTGGCATTGACACATGTCGCCAATCATTTCACGCCAATTTCGTATGTGCAGTTCATTCTTTCGAGCTAAAAAGTGACGTCTGGTATTTGAATTTGAAAATTGAGTTGCGCAAATGTCTTTTATGTATCTAAATCGATGGGAAATTGAAATTCTTAACATTTTATCCGTCAGAATTTTCGCTCAAAAGAATGACCAGATAATGGCAACTTGCCAAAATTTAGTTAGCTTCACGATTAACTTAGTACCAGCCTTAAGAGAGAAACGATATGAATTTGAATGAATATTTACATATGTATATTCGCAAGGTAGAGGGGCGTATTTCGTTCGAATCGGTTCCTTGATACCTTTCATCTTCTCCTTTGAGAGTTACTTGACCCATTTCACATTCCTATGATTAATGAATGAATTTCAAAATTGCTCCTACCGTGGGAAATGCGTATTAGTGAAGAGTAAAAAAATCGACTGCGTGAAAGCCCATAGAAATTCTAAATTTCGAATGCATTGAATATATGCTGAAAGGTTAACTGTTGCATGTAAATTAGAAGCAACGTTTGATTGTGATTGATTTTAATGTTAAACCCGCAGATGGAAACTTTCAATGCACCCTGTGAAATATCGAGTAAATTTGTCATTCCTGATTTATGTGAAAGATATTTATTGATGCAAGATACTTTCCCTTAAAAAGTACTTTTTTATTTTATTTATTAGCCAAGCAAGGTATAAATTACATAAACAATACAAAACAAATTGAAAACTAATATGTGTATATACAAATAAAACGAAAAATTAAATAAATTAACAACTAAATAACAATTAATAAATAACAAATAAATAAAACACTGAAATATAGCTAATAAAACACTGAAATATAAGGGCTTACGGATGGCTGGGAAAAGGGAGAATTTGAAGGACAATTTGGAGATCGTTGGAGAATACAGATTACTTATGAAATTGAATATCCTGCAGCATCTATTTATCGGCTCATTAGCTGCGTAAGTAGTGGAATGTGGATATTCCTTAAGTAAACCAGTGGACCTGGTGCTCCTTACAGGGATATTTAACACCATTCCAGGAATTCAACACTGATAACGCCTCTAGCAGGGGCGGCTCGTCGTTGTACGCAAAGGAAGCAGTGTTTCCCTTGCTAAATATTCCCTACACCAGCAAAATAGCTTTACAATACATATTGAAATTCAAAACAAATCAATTGATTTTATGCGACTTAATATCCAACATCAATAAAAAAATTCTTTTGATTTGTCTGTTTGCTTGTTTCTGCTTACAGTGCTTAAGTTAGTATTCGAATGATTAAAGAAAGATAGTTGTATTTTCAAGTAAAAAGTACAAGTGTATTAACGTTCGGCATACAACGTGAGGTTATTTTAACCCCAAAACTTAAAAACATGAACCTGATTTTATGGAAGAGGTATGAAAGTTTTATTTTTTTTTTAACAAATGCTTAGTAATGGTCTATTTTTGTGTTTTATTATTAAAACATAAAATTAAAAAAATATTCGAGCACGTTCTATTTAATATATACACAGATAGATACAATGTTTTAAGGCTAAATCTAACCCCACCTTGTATGGGTGAGGAGTTATGTCGAAAGTTAATTTCATTTTGCCTTGGATATTGATGCTATTTCACCATAGAAAATCGAATGCGGTAGTTCTTTTCACTTAGACTATTTGAAGAGAAAAAGGTACTTCATAAATTTATGGTTACCGGGACCACTAATTTCACTTTTATTTTTTTTAAAATTTGTCTTCTTTGAAATATCTTGCACCATTTAGACATTAACAAGATTGAAGATGATCATAGTGAGTAGAAAAATCACTGAATCAAACTATTAGGTCACTTAAGTGCTCATAGCATCGGAACTAATGGGAATTTTGCTTTGAAATTTTGGCAACATATTCTTTTCTAACAATTTATAGAATAAAGAAGAAGTCGATTTTTTGGCCCGTCTAAACTGGTTAAGGACGTTTTTCAAATTTTAGTTTAGGTTGCTTACATCTGAGACTACTAAGGATTATGCAAATTATTTATTTATTTATTTATTAAGATAATAAAGTTAATATAATTAAAATAAATACTACAGAAGAAGAAGTGATAAACAATAATGTGCAAAAAGCTTAATGAAAAGTAATAACAAATCAAAAATCATGTGAAACTACAAAAATTAAGACTTTAATTGGTCATCTAAATCGAAAGAAGGTTAGCGGTAAAAGATCATGCTGTAGTTCATTGTGTCTCCTGGGAATACTCAATAATGGCGAATGGAATAAAAATTGTCGGTTCGCGCAAACGATATCGAATCAAGGTCTTTGAAAACGGCATCGAATCAAGCTTTGAATCAAAGTCAGACAGCATAGGACAATGGAGGAGCCTGAAAAACAGGCACTCATCAATGAACACTCATCGAGATTATAAAGAGAAAATTTGGAGTAAGGACAAACGATCAGTAAGGTATGTTAAATTTAAATAATAATGAGCGTGTAAATTAAAGCTGAGCTCACTCTACAGCATCATTTAAATAGCTAAGGTGGGGACACCAGACTTGATAACAGTATGCAAAAATGCTACTTACAAGTGAAAAAAACAGATGAAAGGAAGTAGTGGTGTGAAAGACGTGAGGACGAAGCCGAACAAATGAAAGGCGTTCGCAGTTATGTATGCATTGTTTTCATCAAATTTAAGTTTTGAATCAAAAACCACACCTTGGGTCCTTAAAATGGTCGACAACCGTAAGAAGCGGTCAGGATAAGAAATAGAAAAACATTAGACGAGACATTTTAAAAGTATAAGATGATTTTTGATGATATTTAGATACATTCAGAGTAAAAAAAATCAGTAAGCACTCACTCACTCAGAGTATAAAGATCATACTGTAACTGGGAAATATACTGTAACTCATCAAGCAATTTGTTTACTCTGAACATCTTATAGTCATCAGCAAATAGAAGGCAAGGAGCATGGACACAGGATGAGAGATACTTGATAAATACCAGGAATATATAAGATACATTCAGAGTAAAAAAAATCAGTAAGCACTCACTCACTCAGAGTATAAAGATCATACTGTAACTGGGAAATATACTGTAACTCATCAAGCAATTTGTTTACTCTGAACATCTTATAGTCATCAGCAAATAGAAGGCAAGGAGCATGGACACAGGATGAGAGATACTTGATAAATACCAGGAATAACAAAGGGTCTAGTATTGAACCTTAAGCAACACCAGAAAGAGGGCAGTATGGCGAAGACGTACAAGAATTCACAGATACAGCACAGCTACGACTAGAAACATATAATGAAAATCAGGACAAGAGAAGGTCAGGCATCCCATAGCTTTCGAGCTTTATAAGAAGAAGCTTGTGGTCAACAAAGTCGAAAGCTTCTGTAAAATCTGTGTATACCACATCAACTTGCTTCTGTTGGTCTAAGGCGGTCAAGCGGTCAAGTTAGCGATCCAAGCGGTCAAGTTAGCGAAGATTAAGAGGTTGGAGGTAGAAGATATGTCATATAAATCCATGTTGCTCAGGAGCAAGAAAGGGATGAAGGATAAGAAGTAGCAACTCTTTCGAGTAATTTACTAAAGTAAGAAAGGAGGGAAATGAAACGATAATTGGATATACAATTTGGAACACCGGATATGTGGATCCAATGGAAACGATTATTGATTAAACTGAATGCTCAACAAAAAATCGATATTAAACACTAACAGAAGAATTACATGGAATATAATCCGAAGACATAATCAGAATTTTCGAGAGAGCAAGTGTAACTTGAACAACAACACATTCTACAGGAAAAGAAGGATCGAGATCATAACAGTGTTCCTTGAAGAGAAAGATTTCATCTTTTTTTTCTGCCTTTACTCACGAAAGCTTTCACGGTGCTGAAAATTATCAAAAGATGCAGATACTTTAATGTCGCCAGAGATTGGTCAGTGTTAGGGATAGATCAGTCCTAGGGAGTAATCAGGACCACAAATTAGCCGGAGATAAATAGTAAAGATGAAATTCAATATATGACACAGCCCTTACATCATTTCCCTTTACTCTACAGCTAAATTCAAATTCCCGACTCAAATTTTCAACATTTTCTATAGCTTTGCTTTCAAACTTCATGTGAATCTAAAAGTAAATAAATATCTAAATCTGGTGTGAATTTACATTGCATAAGATTCGTCTCATTTTACATTTTTCTTTCAATTTACGATTAATTTCCAAATCAAGATTCCGAAACTATTTAACGAGTAAAAACACTCTCTGAATGAATACATTGCATTGCGAAAGTCAAGTAGATGCTTATTTTAAAGCTTTTTTCTGTTTCTTCTTTACTTGACCTAATCACACACAGTTCTACGACATATTTTCCTGAAGTGTGTCTAAACACTTGACGAAACTCTTTAGCTCAACAGTGTATACAATGCTTGATTCTGTGATCCCCAACGGAATTTGTTTTGTTTTTCATTCCATCTCCAGGGCTATAATTGTCAAATATCGTCCGCGTCGTGCCATATTCCCGAGTGCAAGTACATGTCCCATAACTTAGTATTCTGATTCTGAAGCTATAAGTATCATAGTCGGGTCGGAGACGTTACAGTCCCAAGTTTATAGGCGTTATGGAGTTTCACACACATGCCATAGGTAGCGAATAAATCAGAAGTGTGAAGCGACAAGGAAAGCTTATGCTTAGCCAGGAAATTCAAAACATGGGAAAAATTGTCGGTCGCTTTACTTTTGTAATCCGCATTCCTTTTTTATATTTGGTCGAATCTTTGTTTCGTGCTAGACTAGTTTTACGAGCCTATTGTAGCCAAAGTGTATGAATAAGAAAAAGTATTGTGGAGGTTGTCTCCCACTTCTGAGAGAAAAGAGAGAATGGATAAAGAATGAGGCAACAGGATATACTCGAGCTTGTTGCGGAATCTTTTGAAGAATGATTGAATGGATGGATGACGAACAGCGAATCAAGGAGGAAAGTTCACTGTTAGAGGCAAGCACTTCGTGAAAGCAAAGTGTGTCATGCCAGCCAAGATCTTGTGCAAGTGCATATGCATCCGAAGGGAGCCTAAGTTAAAATATATCCGGACGGTGAAAGTGAGGCAGACTGGCAGGCAGACTTGTTTCTATTTGGGGAGAAAGTAGAGATGATCACTCGAGCATACTTCAGATTGTGACGGATGACATACACTTTTGTCTTTATCTAAACGCCAGCACTCCTCCAGACTGATGTAGATATGGGGATGGTGTTGTTTGAATTTGAAGCGTTTTTTAAAGGTTTTTGAAATAAATTATCTGGAAATATGAATTTTTTCCTGCTGCTGTCGATGTGTGACGTGCGATGTTCGGGTAGATTTATTGCGATGACGTAAAAGCCTTCGCGGTGTATCAGCACAGTTATATTTAGCACGTTTAAAGGGTCCTAAGAAGTGATTTCCATTAAGGGGGGAAATACATGTAAAATCGAAAAAAAATTGCTAATTTCAGATTGAATTAAAATATATATATTGTTCATTCAGAAAATGTTTAATATTAAATCCTTAAAATACATGTCTCACAGTAAATGAAAATCTTTTTTTAATAATTTTTCAACACAAAATGGCGGCGATGCGAGCGAATGAAAAAAACACATCAAAAACTGCCTCGTACAACTTAACGCCTTTTCCGGGGAACTTGCAACATGCAGAGAAAAAAAAATATGCTAATGTAATATGTAATTCATAGGTGAACCAATAAAATTTATAAAAATATTTTAAATTTTTACATTAATTTTAGATTAAACATAAAAATCGATTATTTTTAAAAAAAATCACACTTTAAACATTAATAAACAAATTATTTTTCTGAAATTACAATAACATTTAGGTTCAACGAGGAGATAATACTCTTTTGTAGATGTGGTATAAATTTGAGCCGGACCGATTCAATATTTTTTGAGATATCTTGTACGGCAGTTGAAAAAGTACTACTCTGAGAAAAACGCGTTTAAAGTTTTAAAGCTCCACCGACCTGGGGAACGCCGCGCTGCCTTTAACTGACTATAACTCGAGAACTAATACGAATATCGCTTCAAAACTTTTTTTGGTTTATTTTAAGAGCATTTCAAACATTTTCATGTAATAAAAAAATCGATTTTTTTTTAGTAGTTACATGTATTTTCCCCCTTAAGTGATTTTGTTGAATAGAAGCATATATTTGCAGCATCGAAGGAACATGACAATTCATCCATCAACATAGTTTATGATTTATTGATTGGTCCCAAAATAGTCGAACATTGCAAAATTGTTAGCTGCTAAAGAAGTACTTCAATGTCAATGAATATTTTCAACACACTTGACGCATTCCAAAAAGATAAATCTAAAATAATAGAGGTACATCTGAAAGCATGTATTAACACCGTCTTACTCAGCAATTCAAAGCAGAAAATATCATCCTAGAAGATTTATATAGCGCACAAAATGTCTCCCATGAAAACAAATGACAAGAACCAACCTACTATTAACCTTATATCCTTTAACCGTCGGCATAAATGCTCCTATACATCACACTAATCTTACCCTCAAAAAGGTCAAGCTCCGACAGAAGCAAAATAATTTTCACCTACATCACAACCAAATCAAATCGTATCTCTGAAAATGGATCGTCGTCTTCATTTCTCAGTATTTCATGCTATTTTCCATCTTTCAATTTCAACCTATTTCTGTCGGCTAGAAAACATTTGAATTTATCATTGAAATTCTAATTTTGATTCGAGAAAAATCCTGGTTAGAACAATAGGACAAACCACTACGGTGCTTGTATTCGCAAAAAAAAAATCTTTTTTCTTTTCATTTTTCCCCTTGAAGAATAATTCATGTTCATTAGGGAGCGTATCTTTTGCTTTTCGTTGATGTTATAAAATAATAGAGTTTTTTGCTGGAAGTGAATCACACAATGAAAACGAAATATTTATTTGAAAGGAGAGTGGTCGAGGCTCGTATCTATAAAGTTTGAAATTGAATATTCTTTCAAGGACTTGTATATTTGACACTCTTAGAGGTATAGTAAACCATACTCAGTCGACTTTCATTATTAATATATAACCGTAGAAATTAATTGAGGTTTCTAGAATTTTTTTTTCTTTTGAAACGAGTTTGAAAACAATAATTACCGGGATAGTAAATTTTTAATTACAAACGTTGCTACTGGCATTGAGGTAAAATTAACATAATCACTAGTTAATTATTTGGAATTTTTGTTTCAGCATACTATGTAGTTGAAACATGTTCTGTAAAAATGAAAACTACACACGAAATAAGAAAAAGTAGATAAAGAGAAACAATTTTTAGTTAAGGTGATTAAAACAAATGTGTAGGGATTCGGTGCGGAAAATGCACGAATATGAGTAATTCCATACGAAATCGATATTTCACATGCATTTAGTTTAAAACAATGATTATTGAGTGTATTCTATATGTGACTCCTCTGTGCCTATGGGCCCTTTATTCTTTTTATTATACTCCAACGCAAACTTTTTGAAAAAGCTTTAGGGTAAATACATATATATTTTCATATAGTAAGCTTCCATAGTAGAAAGGTACATATTGGAAGATCCAATCATCCAATCAGCTAGGAAGAAGCCAATTTCCAAACTTAATTAAGTAAATAGCCAATGAAGATAATACAGTTACATTCGAAGTTAACCATAGATGGCGAGAATTGAACCCAGAAGTGGTTATTCTTACATTATATTCGTGTTTCAGTATAGCAGAACTACTGGTTCTCCAAGATTTTACACGCTCGAGAGCAAGCTTACTGAATTATGTGTCTTTATTCTACAACAAAAGAACTAGTCCCATCACGTTTAAATTTGATATCTGGACTGGTTGAATATGTTAGTGCTTTTATGGCTAACAGTAGATGTTGTTCCATTAATTTAATAAATAAGCCCTGAATTTATTCTGGTTCTTTTTCCTCGTAAACAGAGACGGGACGATTTCAAGAGGTTTTATTGGGATGCATTGTTGGGGAACAATTTTTTCATATCTATCGACAGAATATAGGCAATCATGGACCAAACAGTTAAAAACCTGTGCAACCCTTGTACAACTTTTATCGTAATATATCATCCATCTTTGCAATCAATCGAGCAAATTCATTTTCTTTCAATTTAGACTTCATTTACTTAAAATTAATGGGTATTATGAAAAAAATTACACACTTTCCTGATTCTCCTGTCGTTATTTCTGATGATTTCAACTTACCGTCAACCATTTGGGAAAAATATTTTTCGTGTATTGCCTCCACGGGTTGCGACCCCCATATCTCTCCTGTTTCGTTTCCTCATTTTCCTTTTCAACACTAATGGTCGCATTCTGGACCTTATCATTTCTAGTATTCCCTCTAGTCGGTTATCTCTTTCTTTTTCCTTGCATACTTATGTTTAACGCTTATCAGATACCTTACACTAAAAAAGCTGTAAAACCGCGCCTTAAGGTTTTCAGAGCAGACTGCTCTAGTATGACTTCAGAGATCAACGGTATCAACTAGCACTCTTTATTGTCTGTAATCTCGACATTTATGAGGCACTCCTTTCCTTTTATTCTTTCCTTAATTCACTAATAGTCAAACAAACTCCCGTAGTTCGTCCTTGTCTTAACATCCCCTTGGTTTCCAGTTGCTGTTAGCACAACTTTTCGTGTTAAAATAAGGCGCGCGATGATTTGTTTCATTCTGTATCTCGTGAGGCGCGTCAGCATTACCGCTGGTTAAGTACAGTGGCAAAAAAAGGCATCATGCTAGCCAAACACAGCTACTTTGCTAAAATTGAATCATCTTTCCCCTCAATAATTTAAAGCCTCTTTGATCTTATATTCACTACCTTAAAAGTAACAAACAGCATCTGGACTCCGTGGTATTTGGTGGCGAAAAGTCTTCCTGCACCCTTGAAATATGTTTTCTTCTTCCTCCGTAGCTTTTTGTATATCCTGTAACGACTCTAGCCCACCTGTAATTCCTGTTATCGTTACTCCTGCTATTTAGCTCCTTTCGATGAACACCATCAAAGTGGAAACTTGGATGCCTCGCCTTAACTCTAGTGACAGTAGTAGTGGTCCCGATAGTATACCCAACATATTTGCAAAATCTCTTTCATCCTCGTTATGTATTCTTTTGTGCATACTTTTTAGCACAAGCCTTTGCCTCGGTGTTTTCAATTTATCCTGGAAATCGAATAATGTTTAGCCGATATTAAAGTCGAGTGACATTGAAAACGTTCCCAACTATCGGCCCAGATTACTCCTTTCGTGCTTTCCTAAAATAATAGAAAGCATTGTACACATCAAGTCTACCGTGCTATGTATAGTAAAATATTTTTAAATTTAATAAAATTTCAAATATACAGCACGGTTTTATCAAAGGCCGCTCCACTTCCACTAATTTAGTCGAATTTTTCGATTTTGCGTTCTCTGTTCTTGACAATGGGAATTCGAATCATAATAGACCCCCTGGTAAACAAATCATTTCTCAAGAAGCCCTTGAGTGGCCTCCTCGCTCCCGTCATTTGCGCCTTTTTAATGAACTATCTCAAAATAGAAGTGAATAAGCATGGCTTTCGAGGCCTACAAGACCTCAAGTAGACCATTAATGACAGAATCGCTGGAATTCCTCCAGGTATGATTGTGAGAGTTGAAGAAAACTTCAAGGAACGGTTCCAAATGTGCATTTGGGCGGCATCATTTTTCAAACCTAATCATATCTTTGCTATAATGATCATCTAATTTATATTATAATTTTAATAAATTCAATGCCCAAATCTACTTTTTCCCCCACCAGCAGTTAAAAATAGAGGAAATTTCATATTCCACTTATCGTATCTCAAATGATCTATAAAAACGTATGTCCCTTCAATCACAGTTTTTGGTAGTGAACCTAAAAAAAATCGTTTACTTTTCATTATTACAACCTTCTATAAATTCTTGAGCCTGATTGCTCTCTTTACCATAAACAAACCAAAACACGACACCACTTTATAGTTCTTATCGTCCTTCTCACATAAAACAGCCTATTCAAGTAATAGTGTCTACAGACGACGAACATGGTTCGCCAACTTGGCGTGCGAACACGTGCAATTGTTGTTGTACGCAGGTAAGCACTTACCCTTTTCTCAGGTTCGCCAACATGTGCGTGAACATTGAAATTCAGTGCAAACTAGTGATGGGAAATTTCGTTACTTTTGAGTAATGATAACGAATCATTACTTTCAATCGTAGTAATCATTACTTTTATGTCGTTACTCATTACTATTACTACTATCTGCGAGGACAGCTCAAAAAAAATGTGTACCCTTACGACAACAACGGAAAATATGTAGCATATATGAGCATGACATTCTTAAAAGATTTAAAAAAGATTAATTAGTAAGAAAACAGTTTTATTTTTAAGAATATAAATAAATTGCTCTTGACAAATACCAATAGAGAAGGAACTTTATACCAAGCTTAATGAAAACTTAAAAAATTTTTATTCGAAATTAAAATAAACCATCATCCGCAAATTTTTTGGTCTTCGTCTACTTCGCCAGTCCGATATTATGTGGCCTGTTTTTGGAAATATTCTCTCACACAGAAGTTGCTGGTACTCCTAAATATTTTTTCGCGAACTTTCCTAATCTTGGATAAGTTTGTGACCTTGTTTTCCACTATTTAAGAGGATTTTGATTCCTCCGATTGTTGGGCTCTTCACTGAATTGTCATATTTAAATGAGGGTCTTCCGAATGTTGGGGTTGATCTGGCACATGCAACTATTGTTTCTAATACCGACCACAATCTAATCTAATCATCAGGTCTAGTTGTTGTGCTTGGGATTGAACTGGCTGTAGATTCTTCAGTCCCAAGATCATTACTTGAAGTTTGAATGACATCAACTGAAGCTTGCATGTTAGTTTGTTCAGCTTCTTCCTTCATTTCGTCCTTCTCTTTCACTACAGTCAAAGCTGATTCATCGCCGAACTCCTACTTTTTGAAACGCGGGTTTAAGTATGTTGCTTTGGTAAAATGGGACCAATTAACCCTGTTGTCATCTTTATGACTTTTCATGGATACCAAACTTTTCCTGAATAATCTTAAACAGTCGATTCTCCACTTCGCCTCACTGAAGCAAGAAGTTTGCGGAAAATTTTATTAAGAAGTGTTACAAAAAATGTTTCGCTTATTAAACATGCACCCACTAGGGGGCCAACCTCCTCGGTAAGGCTGGACATGAGTCCAGGGGCATCTTACCTCCCGCGGTCTCGTAAATTTTACAACCCCGGTGGGGTTGGAGATACCCTCGTGGCAACCTGCAGTCACGAGGATGGCCTCAGCACAGCCAGAGAAGCCAACTGACGACCCAAAAAGGATCTCGACCTGTTAATCCTTACCAATTTAAGTGCTACTTTCAGTTTTCCCGGACGGTTTTCCGGCGGATTTTATTTTGCCGTATCTTCGAAACTAGGCCGCTTTTTCCCAGACTTGTATGAAAATTTTGCCCGAAACAACTGAGAAAGGTTCCCGAATTTACCCTAGACAAAAAAAAAGATTTTGGAAAAAATTGACGTTTTTGCCCAATTTCATCCAATCGACTTTTTTTCGCCCTTAAAATATTACTATTGTACTCCCCGATCACTTTCAATCATCGAAAGCGCCGCAAAGGCATTTTTTGCCAAACTATGGTCAAAAAATCCCTTACTCCCCTACAAAACTGAAATTTTTGTATCACAGCAATAGGTCTTGGCCCGTTATGTCCCAAACCACTCTAACCCAAAATTAGCCGATTTCAGCTACTTTTGCCGTATCTTCGAAACGTGGCCGCTTTTTCCTGACTTGCATGAAAATGTCGCCCGAAACAACTCAGAGAGATCCCCGAATTCATGCTAGACCAAAAAATAGATTTTAGAAAATATGGACGTTTCTGCACAATTTTCCCTATCAACATTTTTTCACCCTTAAAATATTACTATTGTGCTCCCCGACCACTTTCAATCATCGAAAGCGCCATAACGGCAGTTTTTGCCAAACTATGGCCAAAAAACCCCTCACTCCCCTACAAAACCAAAATTTTTGTATCACAGCAATAGGTCTTGGCCCGTTATGTCCCAAACCACTCTAACCCAAAATTGGCCGATTTGGTCCGATTTCAGCTACTTTTACCCTAAAAACTTTTTGAATATTTGAATAAAATACTTCCAAGTACGAAAATACTCGACAGTACGAAAATACTCGATACAAAAATACGCGATACGAAAACACTTGCAAGTACGAAATACTCGTGATAACGAATTCAAAAGCCATCAAACATCCAGCAATCGGCAAAAAAACTCATCTCATTCCTTACTTTGTGAATCGATCACGAATTCAAAAGTAACGAAATGGTAGCATTCATTATCGTTACTCATTTCATTCCTTACTTTCAATCACGAATTCACAAGTAACGATATGGTCAGAATTCATTATCGTTACTCGTTACTCGTTACTCATTTCATTCCTTACTTTCGATCACGAATTCACAAGTAACGATATGGTCAGAATTCATTATCGTTACTCGTTACTCGTTACTCATTTCATTCCTTACTTTCGATCACGAATTCAAAAGTAATGAAATGGTCAGAATTCATTATCGTTACTCGTTACTCGTTACTCATATCATTCCTCAAAGGAACGAAAAGTAACCATTACTTTGCACACGTAGAGACTAGAGACCGGTCTCTAGATCACCCCAAGCTTGGATATCATTGCTGCCCGTTGACTCGGTAACGAAATGCATTTTGTGTGTCGTTTGGCCTTAGAACGACGAAGGAACGATTGTGAGAAAAGTAATGGTTACTTTCGTTTTCCGGTAATGATTACTTTTCGTTACTTTGAGTAACCATTACTTTTAAGTCGTTCATTACTTTTTGAACACCACTAGTGCAAACTGATGCGCAATGTACGGATGTTCGGCATTTGGTGCGAACGTCTGTATCGAAGTTTTCGCACCAAGTTGGCGAACCAAGTTGACGAACATGTTCGTCGTCTGTAGATACTATAAGCAGTAACCACAAATTGAAGCAAAAAGAAATAGCCATCTATCCTTCTCCTATCTTCTCGAGCCATAAATTCCAACCGCATACCGCCATCACATTCAGAGAAATAAAAAATAGACTATCTATGCGACTCTCTGTAACATAATACATCGCACAAATTGCGCCAGTTTTCTTCGTCCTGTCTATCGGTAGGACTGTCAGTATTTCGCAAGCATACTGCTTAGAACAGAATCGGAAAAAAGGATGCGTACGGTTATAAAGGTCAAAGTTTCAACAGTGTAGAAATACATGGACAAACAAAGTAGCGCAACAGCGAAATAGATAAATCATTGCAATAATGCTGCTTGTGGCAAAGTGCAAAAGTCGCTTTGGTCCTGGCTAGAACCCGTACAGATACGAAGCAAAGATATGATACAGTTAATGACTTCCTGGGAGCGAATCTACACAGTTCACACGTTTCGAGAGACTAGAGAACAGATTCCTATTAAATTGATTTTCGCTAAAATAAATGAAAAAGTGGATCTCGTAACATATACCTCTAGTAATTCATACAATGGGAAGTAGAGAAGCAAGAAGTTCCTTAATACAATATGCCAAGAATCACGCAATATGATTGCCGGGCTGAATATGAAAATAATACATAACAGGAACATCATTTGAAACGAAATTCGAGCAGGCAGGAATACAGCAAAACATCATATTTCATAAGTGTAATTCTGTGCTAGCACGTGTATGAAATTATATTACTCCCAGTAGGTGTGGTGAATTGTTCAAACAATATCAGCACAACCTGGATGTGAAGAGAGAGTCTGATGAAATTTGATCTTTGACTCATCATTGCAATGTCGGAATGATGAAAATATTTTCTCTAAATTGTATGCATGAAGTGTTTCGAAATTTAATTTTTCCTTAAGATATATTACCGAGAATGAATTTGCTTTCAGATGTATGGATTTGAAGTTGTTTCCTTTTGGACGTCTCAATTAATTGTTTTGAATTAGAGCAACAGCAAATATTTGAACATTTTACGTTAATTTATAACTTGAATTGACAGATTTTTTTATTTATTATTAATATTGTATTTTAAATTGATTGGAATGAAAAATAAACAAAAATATGATTGCCATAAGTAAATTTTGATTTTTTTTCCTTAGGATATCATCATCATCATTATCGGGATTACTGTTATTTTTCCATCGGTTCCGATCACGAGCCGCCGTTATCCAAGCTGGCAGTACTAAGCTCTGGGCAGGAAGCCTTCCCCCACCGCAAGCAAGATCACCTCCGCTATAATCTCCCATTGAATTTTCCGCAAATGGTGGCTCAAGCGAACTAGCTGTCCACCTCACCGATGTCCATCGACTTTGTTTTTTGTCAAAATATATGCTTCTAAAAATATATGCTGCTCAACACATGGTTGTAGCCTCTGCGGAATTGCCCTTTCTCATATATGGGGCCTAAGACTAACAGTTCAAACTGCCTCTTGCTGAGCACCCAAGTCACGGAACCATACGTGAGTACTTGACAATCGGGTAAAATTGTGGGGTTGGAAGATGTAGTCTTTACCACCTACTTTGTATAACGATTCCTTTGCATTACCTCGTATTTCTCTCTCACTTCGCACCAATCCGTTTGAAATTGAATCCTAAATGCTCCACTTAGATAATAGCACTGGCTGTGTTTCTGAAGATGTTCCGAATGTCTTGGTGAAAACTCTCTCCTCTTCCATGTGTGTTCCATTATTCCTTATATTTAACTGCAGCCTTGCCACTGAAGGTCCAATTCCCCATTCCCCATTCTCCCGCGCAATAGGAAATTGAAAATATTTTCTCGATACACAAATCCAAGTGATCGTGCTTGCATCTCTAATTATCGCCTCATAATCCCTTCTTTCATGCTTTAGTAAACTTCTCGAACGCATTAGATATAACAAACTTTATATCCACGTCCAACCTTTCTTTGCTCAAAAGCAGCAAGGTTTTGTTAAGGAAAAGTCTATTTTTTCTAATCTTTTAACGTTAATGAATTATGATGCATCTGCTTTGGATAAACCAAAGCAAGAAGACATTTTATAGACTGATTTTTCTAAAGATATCGATTCTGTTGACAATGAGCTACTGCTCTTCAAGCTGGAAAACTATGGATTCTCTTGACTTCTTTCTTTTCTGGTTGCCTACGTACATGATCGCTTGTGTTAGTAATTGTCAATTCCTGATCCTCATCATCTTCCGTCCAATCTCTGGAGTGCCGGTAGGTACCTTTCTTGGCCCTTCTTCTATTTCCAATTTTTACTAATCACCTCCCTTCCTCAATAAATTCATCTTGCCTTTTGTTTGCTGATGACTTCAAGATGTTTGAAGTATAGCCACGAAATCACACAGAACAGAAACAGAATTCAGTACATTTGCGACAGAAACAAGTCCTAATGACTTCTTTCTCTCTCTTGTTGACATCAGACAGAAATTTCAAAATAATGGGCCCAAATAAGGCCTCACGTGACAAATAAAGTGACTTTCGTGATCTGTTATTATGAGTTATTTAAGGTGAGATTTTAAGCCACTCGATAAAACCAAGTGAATTCGAGTGAAAGTGGTGGAAAGTTTTTGAAAACAACGAAGAAAGATTTTGACGAAGTTTTGATAGTGGATCATGCAAATAAGCATGTAAATATTATTTTAAAAGTAAATGTATATTTTTAATAATGATACACATTATGACTCAATTCAACCAGAAAATCATATGAACTATTCATTACTATTACATTTCTATGTTGTAAATTTTAAATGATAAGTCGACTCACTCAGTCGAATTGAGAGTCATGAGGTCTATAATGCTTATAATTTAACTTTTGATTTTAATTATAAGATTAAAAGTGACTAACAAAAATGCATTTGAATGCCTTATTCAACTAATGGAGTGTAGTCCCCAGTTACTGAAGGCACAGAAATTTTCAGAAAACTTTGAAACAGGAATGGGAAATTTGCTGATAAACTAAACAACATCGTACCATCAATAAAACCGGAGCATGTGACAAAAGGTAAATAATTTGAAATTGAATTCGACATTGTATTTTCAATTATTCTGCTAAATTGTATTCAACAAAATATTTTTTAGGTAAATTTAAAGTTAGGAATCAAATCGCCCACAACAAAAAAAGGGATAACTGCCACTGGAGCAGGGCCGAATACCGTGCTACACTTTTCCGCGATGGAAGAGGTGACAATAAATTTATTTAAATGCCGAGTACAGAGAAAGTATTTTTCCTGCTAGAGCAACAAATCAGCGCAGCAGAAGGTGGCATATCAGTTATTAGAGCCTGTCGACTTATTACCGATTCCATCACACTCCTACGCTATGGCAAGCCATACTTCGTCTTTTATGCCCATACTCCTAACAAAATCCAAAGAGCATAAAGAATACATAAAACCCGCTTTAATTATTCAGCATTTTCCTTTCCCAATCCTAACAGCACTTTCAACTTTGTGTAACAAAATTTAGTATAACTGTTTCATTTGTAAATGCCTTCATCTTTTTTTTATTTCTTTTATCCCCAGCTGCTTATCACTTCAACGCTCTGCGAATTCCCTGTTTGCGTGCGACTTTCCTGACTTCCCTTTCAACTTTGATTAAATTCCAACTATAAATTTTCAGGGTTTGCTATGCAAACACAAATTCGTAGTCACCTCACCCAGAGGCACTTCACGCGACTCTCAGAATACCAGTTCCTCGAAGACGTGACTTTGCACGTGACGTGAAATCTCACGTGAGGCGAATCTTAGAATAGAGCCCTATATTTGATCCAACACATCATGCATATCATTACCACGGCGTCTTATTTATCTGGTCTACTTCTCAGATCCTCAACATCTTTTAAGAATAGCTCTAAATTTGCTAATCTGATTCTATCTTTGTTATTTTATGTCCTTGAACCATGTATGGTGTCCTGATTAGAGGTCTCTATAGATGCCTTAGAATCCGTGCAATGTAAGTTCAACTATTCCTTGCTCTTCAAATTTAATTTCCCCTTATGTTGACTATTCTGCATACGGTGAATGTCTATCACTATTAATCCTTTCTTTGTGACATACACCTTTAGTCACAAAAATACCAATCCCGTTTACTGCAACATTTGACCATAGTCCACTACAAAAAAAAACATACTCTTCCATTGCGATATTCAATACCACTTCTTTATAATATAAGCGCTGATTAGCTTACAATATTTCAGCTACACGTTATTATATGTTATGTCAAATATTAGAACTTGATAAGGTGTCCATATGACTCAGTGAAAGAGTTAAAAATTCCGACCTTAAATCTTAGCTCCGAAATCTCGCCACGACCATTTTGAATGTCCGTTTCGCGCGCACGGATGCATACTTTTATTCATCGCTTTTGCGCATACTGAGAAAAAACAACCTTGACCTTGTTTTCTTACCGCAGAGCCTTAGCTGAATTGAAAAATATTCTAAAGAATAGTTTTATCGTTTTTCGCTAGCTCGTAGCAAAACTATTGTAGTTTTTCTCGTATTTACTAAATATACTTAATATAAATCATAAATAATTAATAATTAAATATTGATTATTACTTTATTTACTAAATTTACATTATCTAAACACTTATATGATTGAATGAATAAATAAATAAATAAATGTTTAAGGCTTTGTTGGATTTGAGCAGCTGCCCGCGCATATATTCCTCCATATTGTAATCCCTTTACTATTGACCACTAGGTAGTAGAAAGATTGCACTATCTTGATTCATGCTACACTTCTAACTAATTGATGGTTTGACTAACTCTAAGTTTTTTTTTTGCTGCATATGATGCCACCATTCAATTCGTCTAAGTCAGAATCACAGTATGTTAAACATACAGATCTATCAATACTTTTTCATTCTTTCATGCTGTCTTTTTCCCGATTACGTTTTCCTTCAACTTGTATGAGCTGGCAACAACGGTTGTTTTCTATGTGAAAGTCATATTACCTTAGAGATCGCCAGCAAACTTGTTGCAACAATAAACTGATTCAAAATATCAAAGTACAATTGACATTTCTAAAATACATACGACCCCATTCTACTTTCGCATTTTCTCATTACACCACCAATAAATCTCATCTATCTTGCCGCAATTTAAAATAATAAATACATCGCCCTCTGTTAACACTTTACACTATTCACTCTGATCCTTGATAATTGCGGTCACCACATGCCACTCGACATCCCGCTATCCAAGATATCTCACCAAACATTTCATTTTATCTGCCAATTTATGACCCAGAATAATTTATTCGACATTCAATTCAACCTATCTCACAATACTCAATTATCCTCTTCCACCCCGTCAACTTTCCAGCAGATTCTCAATTTAAACGTTAAAATGAAAATGTCGAATAAATAACTACCTTCCTTCTCCATGTCCCCAAAGCAATTCCATTGAAATATATGATACCCTCTAACCCGATCACGTTTCTCAATTCGCGCTCTATACCACCGGAGCCACTCACTCTCCACTATTAGTAGCAAAAACGTTTCCTGCGTGGTTGCCGTCGTAGAAGATAATATGAAAGTCATTTATTTCTCTAGATACCTTTTCCGCGCATGGTACAATGATTAGAAGGGATGGAGAAATGGATACAAAGACTACCGGTTAATTTTAACATCTCTTGAGAATTACAAATAACATCATAAAAATCTTTTGTCTGCAATAAGCTCAAACTTAATCATACTTTTTATGCTAATCGAGCACGCAACTACATATCTTTTTGCCTCAAGCACTTCATATGCCGCGTACGGATGTGGATGCTTTGAGACTAAGGGATATATTGTGATACCAATTGGCGGAAAGCTGCTTCTTGTGGTTGTTGAGAAATTAGCCGATAGTGGTGGTGTTGACTAACTTAGCATACACGAATGAAGATATTTCAGCATGTGGGTAATGGTTTTTCTGCGAGCGTTGAATAAATTTATTCAGTCAAATTAGTTAAATGGAAGTATTCTCGAAGGAGTTTCTTTGATTTTATCATTTTAAACTGTTGAGCACAAATTTTTTATTGCTTAATTTATGATTATTCTCAAATTCATATGGGCTTTTGAGTTTTCAAGCATTTTCTAGGACGAAATTGTCGCTAACTCAAATAAAACGAATGGAACTAGTTCTAAAATAGTCCACAGAACTAGATAAATCATGGGAGCATAATTCATTATATGCTCATCCTGCTAAGTGTCCTTCACGCATCATCAAGTTAAGGGAGCAAATCATTCGTGAATAATTATCTCACTGTACCTCTCAAGCAATATCACACATAGATTCGAGGCTTATTTTTTATGCAAATCTATGCGACAGTGGCTCCTCATAGTCTAGACTCAAGGCATAGACTAGTTGTTCCGTATTCCCACCACACTTCTAGACGCTCAACGAAGCGAACTAAGCCTCTCATACTACATAAACCTATTGCATAACCATTTCCGCACAACAACTTGAACTTGCCTCCTCATAGAGTATCGGCCACAATCAATACCAAAACAAATCACTTCCAGTCATAGACCAAATAAACCAATTTAAAACTACATACCATTCTCGATTGTTTCCTTGGCACATGAAATGATTTTTCCTTTTCGTCTGCGTAAATTCGACTCGAAATTGTCGTCGGTGTATTCTTCGATGCCGGCATCGGATTCGTGAATATCGTCAGAAGAGATTGGTTCAGATCCTCCACCACCCGCACTGTCACCGCAACCGATACCGATTCCACTCGAACTAGCGCCACCGCTACTGCTGAACAGTAGCTCCGAGCTCTTGTTCATCATTTTTTTTACTGCTTAGGCTTCCCCGCAAGATTAACGCTGGTTTAATGGATCTCGCGAATTACTTATACTATTTATGAGTTTTATTTAACCTGCAACAGCAACGGCATGAGACTGCACTACCACCCGACAAATTACCAGAAGCTCGTTTCGACTCGAATGACTATCGTACAATTTAATTGTAGTGCAACTAGCGCGATATGAAGATCCACACTTATTCACCAAAAAACTGCGGAGGCGAAAACTAATGCACAAAGAATTCCCTCGTTGTTATATAAAGTTCATCATCATTATTATCGGCGGTGTAATTTATTCACAATTTGATTCTGTCGCATTTTCCAGCTAGCTTAAGCTATTTTCTATTACTCGCGCACAAGTATACCCGCACAAACCGAATTCATCGAAAACGAAACAATCGCTCAACTTAATTTACTTCTTTTGATCAAAATTACTAAACTATTCCCACATCTATTCGCGTTTTGTTTGAGAGCAACCAACTAGACGAAAACACTATGCACTCAATATACGATCCGACTGGAATATCGGTGAGAATTACCCGTTGTACGTAGACGAATCTTCCGCTTCAAAAACCACTAACTCGAATACTGTGTGCAATTTTGTCGCAACTTTCCTATGCGAATTCATTAATCTGGACAACGAACATTTTTCCAGCACATTTTAGAATTTTTGATTTAAGTTTCTATTGTACTTCTGTGGTGAAGTAGAAGTCGACGTTCTGGCCGCTGTCGGTAACATGACCTTTACTATCTCAGTTTACTAAACATACTGACAGCTCCAAGGAAATATATAGCGATGGAAATTTGGTTGGGAATTATTGATTTTTCACAAAATATATTTTACCCCTTCGGTGTGCATGTTTAAGTCGAATTGACGAAAGATTTTGATTGCTGGAAAGGATTTTCGTTGAGTTTAGTTTACAAATTCGAGAGAATAATTATTAATCATTGAATTTCTTTTACAAAATTCAGAGCAACAAGTACAGATAGTGACACCATTATTTTGAAACTAAAAAGAAATCACTATAATTTTTAAATGTTCGCAAAATAGTATGTACGATTTTCTCGTATAGGAACATATAATAGCCTAAGAACAACTTAAAAAAAATACTCAACACTATTCCTACCACGACCGGTCAAATGACAGTTTTTTAAATTTCAATTAGAATTATCCTATATACAACGTAATTGCGTCGCCTTTAACCATCACGATTTTGCCTAAAATGAAAATATAGTATATATTGTTCAATTGTTGATTTTCTGAGAAAATTTTTTTAGTCTGTCTTACCTACCACGACCGGTCATTTGTTCGGTTGAATGATTTATATCTTTTTATAATAGTATTACCTCGAAAACTCAATTGCGAGTCTAATAAAGTAATTACAAACGAAAGGCAATGCCGTTGTGGCTTGACTTTAGCCGAAAAGTCCCTCCCAGAAACTGTTTTACAGCACCTTCAAGTGTTTACGAGTAGAGTTCTCGCTCGTCTATCGACCTCACGGTCTTTATTTGCATGTTTGGTGCCGGAAGCAGTCGAAAACCTCGAATGCTTTTACACCATCCTATCTACAGTGCCTGTAAACAAAGTAAAACATAGCCGAAAGGGATATTCGATTACACGATACACAACTTCAAATCAATAAAGTCCTGCGACCCAAAAGGGATAGTATCAAAACGTGAGAGTTACGAGCATATTCGGCAGACTTTTTTTTTTTTATACTTTTATTCTACTCTTATTTTTAAGCGAGCAAAAACAATATTTCATAGTAAGTTTCACATATCAGGAAAAGATAAAATATCTAATTTCATTATAATCTTCTATGCATTCTTCTTGTTTGTTTGAAAAGCTTTATGTTCTCTTTAAACCTTGTCTCAACGTTGGATATTTTCCCACTGCTTGGAAACATGTCAAAACATACCCTCTTCCCACAACATCAGGATCATGTGATGTCCTCAACGCTCGTCCAATATCACTGCTTTCAAATTTGGGAAAATTACTCGAAAGATTGATTCAAAAGCAGTTAACTATTCTCATCGATGAGCACCAAATTATAGCCCAAACATTCCATAGTGGACGTTCTAATGATTCTGCAAAGAGCAGCCGAAGACAGCTTCCAGAACGAAGAGTTTTGGATGCCTGCTTGACTGATCTACAGAAGGGCGTCTACTCAAATTCTACAGTATAAAATAATCAATTTCGATTTCCCTGATGATTGGTTCATCAAAATCGTAGACCGTTTCCTCAGTCGCAGGAGGCCATTGGTCACCTTCAATTGGACCACAAGGCTCCATCCTTCGATCGATTCTCTTGAATATTTTTACCGCTGATATCCCAGAACTCTCAAAAAACTTTTGCCCAGAGGTAAGTGTTCGTCTCAATGCTAACGAGACTCTCTTCTGGAATTCCTAGCACAGCCCACGATTTGTAACAGCGGTCTTTTACAAAGGAATGTAAACACTCTCAGAAAATACTACTCAAGCTGGGGCTTGCAAATAATTGCTAGCAAAAGTGACCGCAACCTCTTCAAAGATGGCTATAAGGATAAATACTACTCAAGCTGGGGCTTGCAAATAATTACTAACAAAAGTGACCTCAACCTCTTCAAAGATGGCTATAAGGATAAGAGATGAAAGGCTCTCAAACAAGACAAAATTATAATAAATAACTTATTCTGAAGTTCATTCCTAAGTGAACATGTTTGTTTTTCTCAACCCAAAATGAAATGAAACTCATATACAAGTTTAATTTACCATTTCCTTTCTATTAGAATGAACATTCACTAGAACACGAACCGAGATTCTCCCTTCTCCTTTTCGCTTAGCATAATACTATGATATCAACTCTCCAATAAAGCTGATTTATTAGAAATGTATCGCTAAGGCCCTGTTTACATATGCGCCCATACGTTTAAACCGGTTTTTTAGAAGGCGAGAGTGAAGTGGAAGTGCCCTCTTTCACTTCACTCCTGACTTCCAATACCAATTTAAACGAATGGACGCATGTGTAAACAGCACCTAAACATCTAAAAATTTATAAGGTCAGAATTTCGAGCAATTAAATACACACTCACAGCTCATACGCTCATCATCGCCTTAAGGAAATAGTTTTAGGTTATCTAACTCAATCTTCTCTCAATATAATTCTCTAAAAAGTACTGATTCTTAGTTCAATATCAATATTAAGCAATAGCAATATGATCGGAAAAGTATTGAAGAAAATTAAATCGATTTAATTTTCATTGAAGGCCAGTCAATAAATTGAGATGATGTCAATGTGGGTTTTCACGTGTAATATCGCTTCTTCACACTGGCCAATTATCGGCCACTGCAGTCCATCACCTTGGTGTAAATGGAAATGATGATGGCGGAGTATAGCTTTAGGAGTGGTTTTCTCTTCTCATTGATGTGATGAGAGCCTTTATACACAACCGAAAGATCATAATTCGCCCATCTAGTAGCCCAGTGTGCAGAGTCAGCTTGGTGATGGTGGCAATCATGGTAATAATTGCAGGGCAATGAGGCATTTGAAAAGATTGAAATTGAATTGGTGTTATATGAGGGTGAAGAAGCTCAGCGAATAACCTTAGACGCTTTTGCACAGCCAGGTGGAAGGGGTTTTGGATTATAGGAAGTATTAAATGAGAAGAGTTGAGTGCGCAGAAAGTACCCGTGCATTTTCTGCGCATTTGTAGGCTAAAACTTCATAAAGATACATTATATTGGAAACTGCTATACTTTCGTATTGCTTTTGGGTAAGGTGGACTCATGTATTTAGCGACGCGGCCAGCACTGATCTAAAGTTTATACAAGGTTAAGCGTGACTAGTACACACAATTTTGCACAGAGTGAGTTTACGACAGGGTCGGACCAAATATTTAAATAGAACAAAAACCGTGTCGATTTGTTGGCCAATTTTCTTATTTTTGCGTATTTGTTCTTTGTGTTTCCAGGATTCTATGTGCGTCAGACAATCATTTTCCGGGTGACGACTGATTTCACTACTCCCTTGCCTACTAAGAAACAAAGTACGCAACTGAAAGACCCTATCGGCGAACTCATAAGCCTCGCTAGAGGAGGAGCCTGTTTGCGACGACCTCCAAATAGCTACCGTGTGAGCGAAAGAAATAAAAACGACTCATCAGCAACAAATACTTGCCAGAAAAGTACATTAATGATATATTAGAAGGGCAGATTGAGACACTCCACCGGAATTCACAAGAAGTACATTATAATCTCTCTTAAACCTCTTAAATAGCCTCCCTCACCACTGTATGTTGCTTTTTTATTAGTGGGTAACTGCTAAAATATTTATTCATTCATTGGAAAAGAAATTTCGGTAGTCATCCGACTCTACAGTGATTTCTTCGAGTAAATTCGCACGTCCATAAGTAGCAAGATTTTTGAATCACTTCTTTACCCACGCTTTTCTTTGTCTTACTTTGTTATTTTTCTTCAATTAGACCTGTTGTTTTTGTTCGGCAGCATTTTAAATGTTTCCCTACATTTGAATCACTATAAAACATTCTTACCAGAGATGGTAAGGTGCCCATTGTCGAAAATGGGAAAAAAAATTTGAATACATCTCGCATATGCACTCGGATCTTAACTAAGTTCTTTGTACCTGATAAACTCTGCTTTAAACGTTTGATGTCTTCCCCGTTTGATGTCGCCTTATTGTGGAACTACTAACATCTGAGTTAGAGTCAATACTGGAAGAAACAACCATTATCATGAGCATAAATTAAATGAAATTTTCGAAAAAAATACTCACTAGTCGGCCTGATTGGACGCGATCACATTTTCATTTCTTAACACTGACGATTCTCCAAATACATATTAGCAGTATTACTGCTACTATCACTTTCCGTACCCGAGCTGTTGGAAAACTCATTGAAATAATTTACCACAAAACAATAATTCGATATTTTACTTACGAATCGCTTTTATCCATTAGTTTGAAATATCGATTCATTATTTTTCGTTCTCGGATCATGATTCACGATATAAAATAATTTTCAAAACAATTTTTCTTCTCTGACAATAAAGAGGGATGCACTTCACACTAGCTGTTTTGCGTTCGGAATTGAAACTTGGAATTCAGAATAAACGTAGTACGACCTGACAAATGCCTACGGTTTCCAAGCAATATTCAACATTCACTGCCAATATGTGATATGAAAAGCTTGTTCCAGCATCCAGTGTTGTTTGGAGTGCTCAAAAAAATGTAGTAGACAAACGCGTAGTAGAATTCATTTAGAGAGGAGCCAACAATTATTAGTTCAAAATTGTAGTAGATATTAGTACAATTGCAATAAGGTGACAGCGCTGATCATGGCAGATAAAACTATCAATAGCTACTTCTATCACCACTATGACTAATATATCTATGGACATCGGTTTATTTTCACTATTGGAAACGACACATCATTATTGATTATTTATATCTATATTTATTTATAATATGCTTTTGAACTCAAACATTTCATACATTTCGTTCTATTCACAGCGTTCGATATATGCAAGTCCATAAAGTTGTTAGTCATTACATTCACATGAAACTGAGATTCTAATATCACTATATATACTTGGAATAGTGTCTTCACAAAAAAAATTATGCTACTTCCTATAAACCGGATATGGTGTGGTTTATAGAATGTATTAGAACCTTCCGCATTAAAAACATACGTCAGACAACTTTATGCTCTTCCACTCACAATAAAACTTACGCTCTCCTTCCTTAAAACCGGCTTTTTTTTCAAATAAGTTTATACTCGTAAGACATATTATGCAACAGCTAGCTTACAGCTTAACTTAAGAAAAGTTAAAAAAAATCAAAAAACAGAAGTTGTCAGCAACTCAAAATAACAATTAAAAATCAAGTGCTGACAATAGGAAACAAATCGACGACATTCATTTCATCTTGTGAAAAATAACGTAAATTAATGACGAAGTCACTTAGTATTTACATTGTAATTCAATTTTCATTTGAATCTTGAATGTGATACAGATTCAAATATATCACGATTCATATGAACTATGGTAAGAAAACATTCTGGTTTTAATTGAATTGGAATTAATTCTATCGAATTTTTAAGCAAATAATCAATGTCAATGTGCATAATTGCACAGATCAAAACACTTAAATAGATCTTACTGACATCTAATCTACCATTCTTCATCAGGTTCTTGTGCAGCCGGTTCGGAAGTGGCAGCTGCATAACCGGCATTGTCGTTAGTCTGCAAAAGTAGTTAAAGAAGATTGCATTTAGCATGACAATATTTATAAAGAAAAAATCAAATGCATTCAATCGCAACTTACTTCAACGTTTCGCGACCGACGAACGTCACGGCCGCCAAAGTTACTGCTACGATATCCACCACCATCACCACCGCCGCCGCTACTCATCGACAGAAGGAAGTCAGGAACATTTTGATTTGCCTGTTTCAAAATCTTTACTAGATCCGGTGCCAGTGCTGCGTCCTGTTCAGGATTATAGAAGCTTGTTGCACGTCCACAGTTACCGACGCGACCAGTACGTCCAATCCTATGAACGTATTCATCGATGCTTTTTGGTAAATCGTAATTGATCACGTGCGCCACTTGTTTTATATCTGTAATTTGATTGAAAGTGTTTTTTGTTAAAATATTTCGACTCTGGAACTGAGAAAAGCTACTGTTGTATTAGCGTTGGGCTGGCTTAACACATTTACTGCGGCTTGAGCAAAGGAACCGGTTATTTGAGAAGCACCATAAATAATTTTTTATCGAAATCAAATTGGCTCAGGATTTAGTTGTGAAACATTATTAGTCCTCGCCACCCACAGGACTTGACAGTGTACTTGAAAGAAACACCATAAGACAACTTAAGGTGTTTCTCCTCTGCAGCGATTGTTGTGCCAATGGAGCACTAGCGAAACTATAAGCGTGATGTAATCTGTACGTTATCTGAAGTCACTGATATTAATCAACAGCTTTCAATTTACTTTTTATCTAACTGTAATTTTTTTATATAGTTTATCACTTTTTTCAAAATTTTATTTATTAAAATTCAGCGAAAGTGAGCCAAGACAGTCAGATTGTCCCTAGGCTGGAATAAGGTGTTAAAATCAACTAAACAAGATATCCAATGATATTAAAAGAAAAAAGGGAACATGTGTTTGCTATATTACTAAACCCTTGTTTTTTCGGAAAAAGCAAGTTAAATTTACTTTATCGGTAAAATCGATATTCCCCTATAATCTAGACTTTTGTCTTTTTATGCTTTATCGAAGGCAATTCTGGCATAATATCCTGTGCTTTCCTCATGACATTTCTCACACTACCTGGACTAATAGTTTTCACTTCATTAAATACCTTCCTTCAAGTTGGAGCACTTTTTCGATTCTTCTTAATCTCCGTTGTGGTGAAACGTTCATTGCTATCTAACTTCGCATGTCGTGTTCACTTCTTGCGTTACCGTCAAGATATCTCATGAATGCAAACCGTTTGATGACTCTATGGATGTTTAATCGCGATCTTTTTTTAAAGTTTCAAATTCACCTTTCGTTCCATATGGTTTCTCCTCATTCGAATTGAAATTTGGCACCATTTTCATAATCGATCTCTAAGACCCTAAACTTGAGCGCTCTCTGCCAAATGATATTACGACTTTAATTTAAACCTAATTGAATTTACTGGTTCTAAGAAAACCGTCGTACTCATATTTTTGGGTGTTTGCGGTGATGCACTTGCTTTTGTGATTTAAGTATATGAGCCCGTTCGGATATGATGGTTAAGGTTATACAATTTATTCATTTGCGCGAATTTACTTACTCGTTATGTAATTATTTCTTTTTTTAACGCTAAACTCTGATTCAGTGAAGACATTTAAAAATTAACTTCCTTGATTATTGCTTCTCCAAGCGAAAAAAATAGAGGTACTTTATTTTGGGCTTTGTACTGCATAGTGACTGTAAGTTTATTGCTCATATTTGAAAAAACGTCCCTGTTGTTCACCTCATTGTGTGATTTAACAAGAGTTTTTTCATTCTTAATTGTTTTCTATTCAATTGAGCTGGATCTATGCTTCAAAAGCTTGAGGTTGTAATACTCTTATTAAAGTTTTCGCTTAAAATTTTTGCTTTCTTTAGTTTCTGCATTTCTGGCATATAACAGATCAGGGTGTCTTACTTTAAAATGAATTTACAGTCTTTTGATGATTGCACAATTGCGGTCCGCATTATATGATTGTTTTAATTAATTGATTAAATCTTACAAGGAACTAAATTGGCCTTATATTTCGGTATCCACTTGATTTCGGTCTATATGATTAAAGATGATTGAAGCTGCTCCAAACTACTGTCAGGCGGTTACTGGGGTGGATACTGAATAGTAGGCAGCAAGGATACTATATAGGAATAGGAAAAACTGTTGGAAAAACTCAATCTAAATATGCCAAAAGTTAATAGTACTTATTTACTTAAACTTAGATTTGCTATCATAGATAACTTTTTGTATTGCTGCTTCGCTAAATGCTTATCACAAAGCTATATTTGGGTTTACATTTATGTATCTAAATACCCGAAATAATACTGTGCATGAGAAATTCTTAGGTATGTATCCATATATATCATTTTCGCGTATCGTATCACCGTTGCGTATCAGTGGATACGACAAAAGTATCTTCGTTGCGTATCAAAATTTGATACAAAGAAACGCAACGAACTCGATCGGTCACTTGGTGGTTTCCTGCCGTCGCATCAAAGGAATGATACGATATGAAGTGGAGTCATGTGTGGACACGTTGCGTTGTACACTATCGATTAGTGAATAAAAGCGTTGCAGCTGCGTGTCAAGTTTTTCGCAACGGATCGTATTGATGATACATGGAATATTGAATAGTGTGGACACCGTATTCGTTTAGTGAATGATACGCAACAGGGATACTATACGGAAGAAATGCAACATATGGATACCTACCTTAAAAGAATTATCATATTTCCTGATACCATCAAACACCTCTCTGATTTCTTATTTGCCCACATATGTGGGCAAATAATTGTGATCAATTTTGTCAGTTTCACCGCACAGCTAACATTTGGAGCCAACTTTGAATTTGATCTTAAACAAATTTTGGTTGATTATATACTTTTCTTGTAAATATTCTAGTTTAGTTTTTAAAAACCACGTGTGTTCTCTGAAGGCCAGATTCAACTACAAACACGGGCTTCTCACAACTGTTTCACATGTGCTGGTAGTCCTTTTGCCAAGCCCTTTCGATTTCATTGAGTATAACTGATAAGACATCTTCCTGCATCGGTGGTATAGATAAGGAGGTATCTTTAAAAAATGTTTTTTTGTAGCCATAAGGTCTGCCAAATCCCTTAGAGGGATGTCCCTGTGATCAGACATCCAGATTATTCTGACGAACAGTCTATGTTTTTAACATAACAGTGATCATATCAAAAGTGTGATCTGATTAATCGAGGATGGTCTACCCATTAAGGCAAAGGCACAATTACTGTTCGAGATGACTGTTATTTTTTCCCAGACTATTTTATAACCAAAAAAAAAACAATTGCCCAAAACTAGCAGTCAATTCCGTACAGAGAAGAAATATTGATTCTTGTCTAATGCCACAATTGATGCACAGCCAGCTTCAAGGCTAGATTTGGATCCAAAACCACAACATGTTTATAAAGAACCGTGAAGCTTGGGCGAGCTGAACTTTCTTCTGTTTGATGTTTTGGGATATGAAACTATTGAATCTCTTAGAACTACACCATAATTTGATATAGGGATGTATAAGGCTTTTTGGTAAATTATAGGATTAACCGTTTGCTACTTGAAATCTGGACAAATTTCAGGTAATTACTATCTCTTTAAGACAAACTTAAACACGTCCCGACTTGTTCTAAAAAGAACCTTAGTTCACCCTCTCTTAAGCCTAGATAATTACCTCCGTATGTGTTGCCAGTCAGTTTGCAAAATGGATTTGTCCCAAGAGATCGCCGAAGACTAATAAAAAAAAATATCGCGAAGAAAATCCGAACTCGAAGAAACGTGAAAATGTTCACCATTTTAAAGCGTTGGGTTTTAAAAAAATCTTTTATCTATAATACAATAAATTTATTAGAGATTAATGAGAGCGCAGAGAGGAAACCATGTTCGGGGAAGAAATGGGCCTTAAGTAATAGCAAAGTGAAAGCGCAACTGAAAGCAGGAACTCTGAGCAGTACAAAATCGTAAATAGAACTAGAATGCAAGGTTTATATGGCAGGAAAAACCATCAAAAAGTATTTGGAATAAATGGATATACGACATAAGGCAAAAAGATCAGTGCCTCGTCAAACAGAAAAACAAAAATTATTAATTAAGAAGAGACTCAATGTACTTTCTCAGAGTTATGTTGCTGCTAAATCTAAATACAAATGTGTGTGATGGACCTCGAATCGTATTTTACAGTAGAAGGTAATGAGTGGCAACAGAAATATTATTTCGAGTGTAAGGATCGTCCTGCAGCAGACAATGTGCAATTTAAACAGAAATCAAAGTCTCTAGGTAAGGTGTTAGTGTGGCTGGCAATAAGTGAGGCAGGAATAAGTGAAGCGGTATTTTACAAATCGAGTTTAGCAGGGAATAAAGAATATTATGCCAAAAGTGTATCCGGTTTGAGTAAGTTTATGCAAAAAAATACCACAAAAATGATAAAATGTGTTTTAGTCAGATCTAACGCCCCCACACTATGTTAACGATGTGCTAAAAGAATTATAGCGGCAAAAAATTGTTTTCATTTCAAAAAGACGAAAATCTTTCTAACCTACCCCAGTTAAGGCCGATAGAAACTTTCTGAGCAAACTTAAAAAGGAAGATGTATAGCAACAAGTGTAAACAAAAAATGTAAGCAGCTTGCTCCTAAAGATAAGAAAAGAATTGAAATCCATGGACACTATTGGAATTCAGAAATCAATGGCAAAATTACCGACAAAAATAAGATTAGCTAATAGAAAGGGTGTTAACTATTTCTTGTAGTTATGTACACTTAATGCAAATTTAAAATACGCAATAATAAATTTGATCACTTGAATTCCATATTTTTTCTGTTAACTATAAATAAAGTCCAGATTTTAAGTCGCAAACGTTATTAGCTTTAACATTGATTTTTTGCAGTAACTTAGAGTGCTTTGTAGAGAGTAGCAAGTTTGTTAGCCATTGTGAAAGCTATAATTGACGGAGTTTGTACTGACAGAACTAAACATTTTTTAAGAATGGAAGATCTTAGTCATTTTTTTAAAGAAGCCTGGTGATAAGTTGGCCGATACATGCCTTTGCAATTTAGGTCTGATAATGGAACTGTCCAATATTAGACTTTTGTTAGGGGTAAAATGCTACTTTTTCTATCGGTTCTTTGTTACTTAATTCAATATTTCACCTAAATCTAATATAATGGTGTAAAAAGTAAATTAATCCCACAACAACCCTCGTACTGGTCTAGGGGTTGAAGCTGATAGAAAGCTTCATCACAAATTATCAATGTGTGTGGAGTGATTAGTTCAACGAGTCACTTTACCCCTGATTAATTCAGGTACCTCAAAGTGAACTCAAAGCTTGGTGCTTTATTTATTGATTTAATTGGCTTGAATAATGTTTTCCAAGATATTTTTCATTGAAGGAATGGGTATCGGAGTAGAATTGTAGGTGATCATTGGGAGTCCTGAACCGTTAAATTTTGAGTTTTAATTTTGAACAGTTTTCTGCAAATCTGTTACAAGCGATTTTAAGATGCTGACAACAGGAGAGAATATCTTTCCTTTGTGTGGGTATAAGAGCCGTCAGCATACACAAGATAATTTAAAGCAGGTAGCTATAAGCTGTGGAAGAACATGATGCACAAGGGCTAAGAACGTCCCCTTTCGGCAAACCATTATTCACGAATATAACCTAACCAAGACGATATTCTAGATAGAAAGTTCATGATCCAAAAAAGTAGGTTTTCAGGAACTGAAGTGGAAACATTGCTATATAAATTTATGATATCAATTCCGATGCATTTTCAAGATATAATATTGCAAGCGTCACAGTTTCTTTAGATTATCTAGTATTTGTAACAATCCCATCTAGGTCGTTCTGACATGTATTAACCGATTTATCTTTAATAGACGCGTAAGTTTTGCGGCAACTTAAAAATAATTTCATGGTCAGCAATTAGTTTGTTTTTTATAGTCATTTATTTTGCAAAATTGATAAAAACCTGAATCAATGATATCGGTATAAAACTTTAGATCTGGATATTTATCCAGTTAAGATATAGGAACCACTTTTTAAAATTCATCAGGATTATTCCTATTATTTACAAGGAGATTTAGTGCATTGATGCAATTTTATTTGCTTACAGAGCTCGTTTTATTGCTCCATATGAGATTTTGCCTAGACCAGGGTCGGAATTCATCTTGAGCGACTTGAATACCTGTGTGAGTTCTTTCAACGTAAATTTAATGCGATTCGTGGGGATTTTAAAATTGTCTTAGGTACAGTTACTAGAAGCACTTTCATTTTTCCAACAACAAGATAGATTACCAGCCGATTAGTTATTTCTAATTTTATTGCCCATATTCCAAAAATCCTATTCTTTGCCTTTCATAGCAACAATTACCAACAATTTCTTTTATGAATTTATTCTTTTCATCTCTAACTATCTGGGCCCACTTACATAACGGCTATTCATAACAGTTCGAATATGTACGAATATTTAATCACATGGAAGATTCTTTTCAGAATCCATTTATGCCTGAGTATATGTTTCAACCAAATCGTTGGACTATATTTCATATTCTAGCAGTTAACCGTCCTTAGGCTACAGAGAAGTTGAAAATATTTTTGCTATCTGTAGATATTTGCTTTTTTGTTTTTTTTTTGTAGGTATATTTTTATTTGTATGTCAAAAAACACACGTCTTACGTTTATCAATCAATTTTTAAGAAAACCGAGCAAAAAATTAAATATTTCGGCTCAGCACATATTTGTCAGTTTCTGCTACTTTTAAAGTAAATTTAAATTTTACTTCATTTACAACTTAAATTAAGTTATTTGCCGATTAAAATGCCTACTTCATGTTAATTTCGCACCATATGAAAACCTGCATCATATAGAACATAGATTGTTTACTCTAAACAATTGAATAGACTTAAAAGAAATACCTACATTGACAAAGAGTGTGTCAAATTATGTTTTGCTTACACTACAAAATAAGCCGTATTCTTCTTTCAATAAACCACGTAATAACTTACCAAGTCCTCTAGCAGCAACAGAAGTTGCAATCAGCACAGACATCTTTCCATTCTTGAAATCAGCGAGGGCCTCTTCACGTTCTCGTTGTAATCGATCACCGTGGATCGATGTTGTGGGGAACTTCGTCTCAGACAAAAGGGATGCCAAATAATCGGCATTACGTTTGGTTTCAACGAATACCATAACACCACCTTCGCCAACACACTCCTCCAAAATTTGCTGAAAATGGAAAAAATGTCATTGGTTTTGTCTAAAAAAAATTTATTCCTGTCAAACTTACCGTCAATTTGGTTCTTTTCTCGAATTTATTGACTTGATAAAATGTCTGTTCGACATCGGCACAAGCACCTCCAACTATTCCTATAGCTAAGAAAGCGTAATTATTTAAAAACTGGCCAGCTAACCTTTGTATGTCCTCAGGAAATGTTGCCGAGAACATGAGTGTTTGACGACGTTCCTGAAACAAATAAAACGTAAGGTATACAACATTTACTTTACAGTTGAAAATTTCATACCACAGTTGCCATCGTCGGATGATTCATGACTTTCGTAACAGAAGGCATAAATCCCATGTCAAGCATTCGATCTGCTTCATCGAGAACCATAAAACGAACATCGTCAAATCGAAGCATATCTTTTTCAACAAAATCAAGTAAACGGCCTGGTGTACATACAACAATATGAGTTCCTTTCTGCAAATTCAACATAGTCTTATTGGTTCTGAAACGCAAGTGATAGAGGTTACAAAAATACTTACAGCAATGGAATTGCCTTGGTGTCTAACAGCGGTACCGCCATATACGACCTGAATTTTTAGATACGAGCCCAAAGCGAATTTTCTCGCTTCGTTGAAAATCTGCAAAATAAAATATGAGAATGTTAATTAGAACAAGTCGGTCTTATCAGAATTAGATTTAAAACGAAATTGCGTCAAAGACAATTATTATTTACAATAGCATTTTTGTAAATACTAAAAAATATTTTTACGTAACAGGTCTTAAATTGTCATTTCTCTTTATTAAATATAGAGAAGCATGAGAAACATCTCATAACATACCTGTATGGCCAATTCTCTCGTTGGCGAAATAACAAAGCAGTGAGGTTGTCCGACTTCTACGTCACGGTTTTCTTCCAACAGTGTATGGATAATTGGAAGTAGAAAAGCAGCCTAAAACAAAATCATAACAAATAGGATATAAATATATCTTCAGTAAACACAATAACTTACCGTTTTTCCTGAACCTGTCTGCGCACACGCCATCAGATCCATCTTTTTCATAATAATAGGAATGGCATGCTTTTGAATTGGTGTCGGACGTGTATAGCCCGACTTTTTAACGTTGTCCAACACAAATTGACGAAGCCCCGAATCATCGAACGATGATATTGGTGGTGGAGCGCCTGAAGACACCTGGGCAAGATATAAATGTGTTAGAAATGAACAAATTTGCAAGACGTTCGACTCTGCTACTTACGTTCACCGGGATCTTATCATATTTATTGAAATTTATCCCACTACTTATGCCTGTATTGAAGATTTCATCTTCATTATCTGTAGGTTCAGGTGGAATATATAATTCGCGGGGTTTTTCTTTGGCTTTGATGGAAAGATGTAAAATGTCATCAAAATGGTAAATCATTATGTCAATTGATTAATCATTTACCTGCATCTTCACCACCATTATCATTGCGGTCTGATCTCCCGCGATCGCTGAAGCCATTTTCACCACCTCGGCCACCACCCCGACCTCCACGTCCGCCCCGTCCACCTCTATCGCCATCTCGTCCACCCCCCTCACCATCTCGATCACGATCGCCAAATCTACCGCCCCTGTCGCCACCGTCTCGTCCGCCTCTACCACCTCTGAATCCGCCCCGTGTATTTTCACGGTTCCCATCTTTAAAATACAGCAATGAAATCGACAATTATCCACATCTTATTGGATGATCTTACCATTTTCGCTATCCTCGAACCTATTCCTGCCGCCACCAAATCCATTTCTTTGGCCGTCCCTGTCACCCCTCTTATAGCCGCCATCGTCTTCGCTGTTTCGATTGAAGCCTCCGCCACCGCCGTAACCTCCACCGCCTCTATTTCCTCCTCGTCCTAAATTAATATAAATATTAAAATAAAACTTTCAGATTTTGTTAAATATTAACTAGCCTCCTCTGCCACCTCTGCCGCGTCCACCACGACCTTCACTTCGATCATTTCCGCCGTAGCCACCGAATCCACCGCCGTTATCATTTCCTCCGTTGTCTCCATTATTCTTCGACGTCGATTCGTCCTGCCAACCGTCGTTGTCCCAGCCACTGTTCTGTTGGGTGGTGGTCACTTTCGGTTCGTCATTTGGTGCATAGCTACCACGTCCAAATGATTTGCCGCTCGACTCGTATTGCTAAAAGAAACATTTCCAAAACTATATTTTCAAGCCATGCAAATTATCATCTACCGGAACACGATTCATGTGCTCAAATAATTCCGCAAGGTCAGAAACAACAAGAACTTAACCTACAAATTTAGATACAATCTACGCCGGTCATCACATTGCATCTTATTGGATACGATATTTATACCATAATTTATTTCATGCAGACTACAACTATAGTATTTGATTTCTACTCACCGTGCACTCTTCTTCCCATTCGTCGGCCATCACTAGAGAGGAATAAAACATTTTCGTGGTTAATTTCGCAGTATCAATTGGAATTTTCACAAACAATTTGTCGCGGGAGATTGCATTTGTTGTTCTCGTCGCTGGTTTAAGTTTAGCGTTTACCTAGTGGGTTCGGCTCTTTTCAAGTAGTGGTTGTAGTTACCTTCGGACTGGTCGTCAAGATAATCAAGAGGAGAAAAAATAAGACGAAATGAATACGTAGAGGAAGCAGCTGTTTTGTCAAGCTGAGAAGCGAATTGGTCGAAATTGGGCGCGCAAAGAATTTAAATAGCGTGGATATAAATATATATTTGATGTGATTGTAAATACAAAGAAACGATGGAATGCAGGAAATAAAATAATTGAAAAGACTAACATATGTAGCTTAAAGACAAAAAAAAACGTTCGAAGAAGAAAAATTCAAAGCATATAATATTAAGATACATATTCATACAATACAATATTCATTTATTCCTGCAAACAATGCAAATTAGAGCAAGTGAAAACATTTGAGACTATTATGAGTGGGAGCAGGAAAGACAAATCTGCAAAATTAAGAAAAGTAATGAGAAATTAATGTTTGGAAAGTTTGAAGAAGAAAGAAATGATTAGTAAAGTACCAACCCCAAGGGCATTGTGCTTCCTAGGAAGACGTAGCAAAGGCGAGTGAAAGGAGGCTTTTTTCGCGTAAATGAGATCAAAAATATCTCCGACGATCTGCTTGGCCGACTTTATCACGAATGGTTATTTGAGAGTCAACATCTGACCAAAAAAAGCCTTGCAAGAGTTGAAAGACAAAACACTCATCGAGGAACACCCTGTGTGCATCCAACAAGGGTAATTTTTATATGTGATTTTGGTGGCATTTCGAGATGTTTATCGAAATGTAATTGAATTGGCACCAATGACGAAGGACCACTAAATCAGCTAAAAGCTGGTGGCAGTCGCCCACAGATTTTATTGCTCTGTATAATTTTAGATAATCCACAAGAAAGACAAGACTAACTGATAGCCGGAGGAAGAACATTAACAAAAGGATAAAAATTAAAGGACTAAGGATAGAACCTGGAGAAACTCCGGATGTGGGAAAGAAAGGAGAAGAAAATAAACAATTAGGCCCTGTTTACACATGCGCCCATACATTTAATTCGGGTTTTTATAATCCATGAGTAATGTTGAAGTACAAATCAATGTATCCACCCTCTCCCACTTCACTTCTGCCTTCTAAAAAAAAAACCGGTTCAAAGGAGGCCTTATTGGTAACCCTACAGGGACGGCTACAAACATAGGAAGATAACCAGGAGAGAAGAGGACCAAACATTTTGAAACTATCAATTTTTTGAGAAGTTGCTGTGGAATTGTCGCAAATGTGTCATGAATATGCATTGAACAGGAATAGAGAAACTAAACTTCGAGGGAAAAAAAGACACAATTCCTAGACGAAACTTATGAAAATAAAATTCAACTAAACAATTCCTTCAAAAAGAGTTCATGCGGAATGACAGAAGAATTTCAAGGAATATATACACAGCAGACGACAAGTAGTTCGGAGTTGGCGAATAGAATTACACGAACAATCATTCATCAAACAGGAGAAGAAGGAGCAGACTCAGCGCAGAGCATTCCTCGAAAGGAATTGTGAATTAGACAGCAAATTTTGAGACGCTGATACACTGATACCGGCGCCAGCAGTGGTATCAACGCATTGTGCTGATACCATTGCGCTACGATACCATGATCTCATTCGCCTATGTGTGGTACTCAGTGCGTTTCTTGGACTCACATACGGCACTGATACCATGGCGCTATGATACCATGATCGCACTCGCGTTTAATAATGTTTACTTTGCGGTTCTTGCTTGAAGTACACATGCAGCCTGTAAAACTCAAAATATGGTATCTTTCCAAACGTGCGTAGCTATATTTCTTTGTATCAAACTTGAGGTAAGTATACTCATATCGTTGCGCCGCGCCGTAATATAGCGCCAAGCCAAATAGTGTTGACATAGGAAAGCGGCAGTGCAAACGCCATTGATACCGAAGTGCGTTTCTGCGCTACTGATACCCACAATCGGTATCAGCGCAGTGGTATCATGGGCAGTGCTTCAACGCAATTGTGCGGCGCAGCGCTACGTTACCCATGTTGATTGTGAATGGACTGAATATAGGCAAGTATTAGAGCAAAATAAAATTCAGTCAGCAACTACAACTCAAGTTGTAGCAAACTGACAGTTTTAGGCAGCACTGAAGGCAGTGAAGCCAGGCCCAGATATCTTCAAACATATCAATCGATTTACTAGACGTAAATTATTTTCTCTTCAGCAAATTAGGTCTAAATAGCAAGTTTATTAGGTGGTATATTTTTTACTTGAAAGCTACTAGATAATGGGTTTTTAATGTGTTTTCGGCTTATTGCAGATCATACTTTTTATAAACGTAAATATTCTTCGGAGAGATTTGTCGCTGCAGATATAAAGCTAGCTTTTCAGCGTTTTATTAATTGGGAGTCAAACATATTTCTGTTCCAAATTAAAGATACTCACCTAGAATATCTGGTCATGGATGCACTGAGTTAGAAACATATATGATGCGACAATGGGTACGCGGCCCTAGACTTTGAACTACATTTTGTTGTTGAGAATAATTATGGTCCGGCTTAGTCAATCGCACATTTTTGTTAAATTTTAAGACCAATCCGTAAAATTTCACGTACGTGTTATCCGCATTAGCGATAAGAGCTCAACTCGACCCAGGAGCAATGGCTACTCCGGGGGAACCGCCTTAATGATCACGGTTACCCCTGCGCTAGGTAAGAATGCTTTGTACTCGCCTCACTATGCTTTTTATAGCCACTGCCACAGGCTGTCACTGCGACGCGAAATCCGAAGATAAACCTAACGCCACCAAAGAACTTGTGCTAATCTTATATTTCTACCATTCGCAGCGGAGAAATAAACTATTTTATTTGGCTTGAATTAAAGTAATAAATTTAAATTATTAATAATATATTGAATTATTTTTCTTAACGGTTTGAATTGTCAAGTCACGACAGAGCATCCTGATTTTTTATTGCGGCAGATATGAAGCCAGCTTTATGTTATCTCAGATAACATAGCAATTGAATAAATATGAGAACAATTTAATTATTGTGAACGTCATAATAACCTCACCACATAATAATAAAAAAAAACTTAAATTTATCTAATGAGCCACCTAAACGGAGCAAAAAATTTAATTTATTTGAGAATTTGACGCCTGTCTGATCAAGGCACAGCACTAGAGTTATAAACGAATTTTTTACAACAAAATCAAAACATCAGTAGAATAGTATTATCAGGACATCATATGTAGAAGCAACAAAATAAGCACCCACCAGAGGTAGACCAAATACTCATTCAACAACTAATCCTGAATAATTAGATTGAGGAGTTCAACCTAATTTCTTTTCGAATTCAACAATTTCAAATTCAACACTTCGAGTAAAACAACCTCCTTTTTAGAAAAATTACTTTGAATTTTATTACGTGTGATCGGGCCGGAGAATCGTGACAAACTCAACTTACTTTTTAAAGGATTTTTCTTACAAGCTAAATAACTTAATCTGATCATATGATCTTTGTGGAGAGAAATAAATTACATTCGAAACACGTCAAAAAGATATTTGGTCTAAGTTCACTATGGGGTTTTGAGATAATGGGCCCTATTCTGAGAGTCATCTCACTTGAGATCTCACGTCACTTGGAAAGTCACGTCACTTACGAATCGGTATTCTGAGAGTCACGTGACATGACTCTAGGTGAGGTGACTATAAATTTGTGTTTGAATGGCAACGCTTCAGCGTTTGAAATTTATCATATCATTGAAATTTATCATCGCTCGAAATTCACCACGTCCATAGCACACTGGCATCGACCGTTTCTTGTCCGATCACCGAAGTTAAGCTGTGTTGGGCTTGGTCAGTACTTAGATGGGGGACGGCTTGCACATCGTTGGCGCGCACAAACTTTTCATACCTTTATATCATAAGTTCGGCTTACTTTGGAGGGAGTGGAATTATTCAAAAAATTAAAGGCAAATAGAAAGTAAGGAAAATCGAACGCAAACAGGAAATTTCCAGGGATAAGCAAATGATTTGGGAAATTAAAAAGATGACGGTGTTTACAAGTGTACCAGGTATACTTAAACTTGCTATACAAGGTTATAAATATAGTGATTAGTAAGAAGTATTGGTGAATATTAGAAGTGGTTTTTATGTGTTTGCTGTGCTGTTTCAGGCTTTGTGGATGACTTTTCATCAGTCCAATAAGGCATTCGAATTGTCGCTTGTCTTTCCAATCAGAAAATAGATCAAAAATTGATATCCTTCACATTTTATCCGTCAGGAATAAGCTGTGCATCTGTTTTTCTCCATTGTTAAAATTTTCGCTCGAAAGAATGACGAGATAATGGAGACTTGTAAAAATTTAACTTCTCGAGTATCTCAGTGCAACCCTTTTTTTTAAAACTGGTACTTTACAGGTCAATTTCCGATCGATTTTCTTATTGGAAACACATTTGCACAATTCAATTTTCAAATTCAAACACCAAATGTCTCTTTTTAGCTCGAAAAAATGAGCTGCACATACTAAATTGGCGTGAAATGATTGTAGACATGTATCAATGCCATCTGCATTTTCAAAGCCACAGAAACAAAAACAACCAATCAAACATAAAACTCCACAAAAATTGACACAAAGCTACAAAATAACAAACATACGAACCAAAAATTTATTAGAAAACGGCTAACTGCTATGGCGAACACGTAGTTGAGTTTAATCGCATTATCTTCAAAATAAGATTTGTTTACTTTTTTTTATGGTTCACGATGCAAACTTCGTGAAAATCCTTCTTCTTTTTATTCAAAATATCAATTTATATCATTTCTGACCACAGTCACTTGATATTATCAAGTGACTGAAAATCTTAATTTACGTGACGCTCGTCACTTCACGTGACTCTCAGAATAGCCAACAGATCGAAAACGTCACTTGAGGTGAAATAACAACACCTCACGTGACTCTCAGAATACGAAATCATGAGCGTCACCTCATTCGTCATGTGAGGTGACTCTCAGAATAGGGCCCAATGTGTTTACACAAATTATCGAATTAATCAATCTCAGAGCTATGGATATCCATGCCGTGAAAATGAAATATTTATGTGTTTAAAAAGGGCTCGGACGCACAGATGTTGAATGATTTGAAATGGATAAGAAGTGTAAGACTATAATTTATGGGTTTGCGGAGTCAAGTTAAAAGTATATTATGCATATGAGCAATAAAAATGATAGTTTATGATTCGGAGCGAATATTCGTGCAATTTAGGTGAGATATGTGTGAAATAGGACAATTAGAATGTTGATATGAAATGTGGTGCTCCCTTCTGCTGCGAAGTATCTGAGAGGTGGCCATAACTCCTGCCAAAGGCCCACGTGATGCTTCACTTCTCAACTTTGTTCTGAATAATTATGGTCGGGACGGCGCGAACGCCATTCCCGGCTACCAAAAATTTCACGCACGAGTTATCCGCATTAGGGATAATCGCGGAGGTCAACTCGCCCCAAGTGCAATGGCCAAGCCTCGCTCCGGGGGAACCGCCTTCATGATCACGGTAACCCCTGCGCCAGGTAAGTATGCTTTCTACTAGCCTCACTGTGCCTTTTATACTCATCGCCACATGCTATGACTGCGACTTATAATTGAACGACACCGACGGCTCCCGTCCCCGGCAGTCTAGTTTGCATCTTCGTCCCTCTTTTGTGTAAGCTGGACATTGTTTCGTATGTGTTTAGTGGTTTGAATAAATTAAAATAGGTTAGGTATTACTGGCTGACACAAGGTCACACATAGACCTGTTGGTCCGTAGTGATAAATTTGTAAATTCATCTGATACCAGATAGATGACCCGGAGCTAAAAAAATAAAAACAATCGTCCAATTCTTTTATAATTATTAAAATGTAGCTTCCACAAATTTTCATTTATATTCAGTGGGTCACAGCTTATCTCATGCACTAGCTGCTTTTCATTTTCATACGGCATATTTTTTAAGGGAAAAAGTTTTATTATGAAAAACTACGGTTTCAACGAATATGAAACAAACAGCCGAACAACAAATAAATGCGTCTCCCACTTTTAAAATTCGAAGAAAAACAAATTAGCATCAAAATTACATGTCACTGCTTGTTTTATGCAGTCGCTAAGAGCTACCGATTTCGCACTCTGCCATTAAGTTCTAAAAGCATTTTTCGTGTGTCCTCCTTTATAATTGTCTTAATTGCCTTGTTCTCGTCTGAAGTGTGATTTTGTTATTGGAAAGGTTCTCACAAATAGAAAATGGATCCTAGTACGACAATAGAACAAAGGGAGTTGGTCATAAACCATTTTAAAAACGGCGAATCGCAGCGGAAGATTGCTTCTATGGTAAATATAAACACATGTACTCTGTAAATATAACTCATGTACTCTGTCCAAAAAAAAATATTGAGCGTTTCCTGCATGAGAACCGGGTGCAAGATAAAGGAAGAAATGCACCAAGTAAAATTTTCAATGAAGCTGACGAGGGATACATTGTGCGGAAAATTACGGCTAATCGTGGACTCTCCGCGGTAAAACTGACCACCGAAGTGAACGAAAGCCTTGGCAAAAAGTGTAGTGTGGAAACTTTTCGCCGAGTACTGCGGGATCACGATTTTCATGGTCGAGTTGTCCGGAAAAACCATTTATCAGTCCTAACAATAAGCTTAGTCGATAAGGTAATGTTTAAGGAAACTATAACCAGTGGAATCCCCTCTGTTGTACAGGCTGGGTAATATCATTAGTGTGTAAGAAACAAAATTTATGCCAATAAAAAAACCAAAAATAACGATGAGCCAGCAGGCCAAAATAGTATAGCCGCTAGATTTTAAGTTTTTTTCTTGTTAATTAAACTGTAAGTTAGGTTAAGATCGTACAAATAATTTATAATAAAACTATTTTTCAATTCAATAAAAAAAAAAATAGTCGATTAAACTTTGCTAAGGAGCACATTGGTAAGAGCCAGGAGTTCTTGAATTCAATCATCTTTGCCGATGAATCAAAATGTAATATATTTGACTCAGATGGCATGTCTTACGTATGGAGAAAGCCAAATACAGAGTACAATAAAGAAAACCTAAAGCCAACTGTTAAGCACGGTGGAGGAAGTTTTATGGTATGGGGCTGTATGTAGGCTTCCAGTCCAGGAAAGCCGGCTTTTATTGAAACAACAATGGACGAGCACATATATCTTCAGATTCTTAAAGATTAAATTTGTTGCAAAGCGCTGAAGATTTGAGTATTCGGTAAAATTTTCCATTCTACCAAGACAACGACCCAAAACTTAAATCAGGAATTGTTCAGTCATGACTGATATACAATTGCCCCATTTAATGACGCCACCAGCACAATCACCAGACATGAATGTTATTGAAAATTTATGGGCAATAGAAACAAAATATAAAGGAAAATACAATTTCCAACAAGAATGATCTAAAACGGGCTTTGGAATTCGAATGGAGTAAAAATCACCAGATGCTACCCGTAAATTAGTTAATTCAATGCCAAATCGGCTTAAAGCTGTTGTGGACTAGATGGGGTATCACACAAAATATTAAAATCTACAGAATTTCTATATATTTTTATTTTTTAACCAGTTAAGTGTTATTGAATTGTGATTATGGTTCCCTTCTTGTATATAAATCAGCATATACAACGTATATCGTCTCTAAAGCTTATCAAAGCAGAGAATAATTGATACGGCAAACTCGATCGTTTTACGGAATAAGCCTCCGAAAGCAGAATCAAATTGGAACTGTTTTTGCGGGATGATTAAAATTGAAAATCAATTTTTTTTATTTAAATTGAAAATTTTTATTTGACAAAGTGGTTTCGAAATTATGCACTGATTCTCATCAGACACCAGCTCACAGTGCATACTTGACTGATGTGACCACTTGCAGTTGGAAATCATTAATTTTTAGTTACGCTAGTTGTGATAAATTTTAACTTTTAAGTTCATCTTTTCAGTTTCGTAGTTACAGAGCCTCATAACTCAAAGTATGAACTGCAGAAAATAAGCTGTGACCCACTGTATATGACATTGATAGTTCAATAGAGATATTTTATTTAAATTAATTGAAACAATTAGGCTAAATTACTCCAAATCTTGATGCAATTAAAATGTAAACATGTGGCTAAAGAGTAAATTTCCTAAAGTCCTATAGACTAATGTGAAATAAGAAAGAACACATCCGACATATATCTTTAAATCACATTAGAGTGATTTTTCACACAAATTGGACAACCAAATCGGCCTTCAATTAAAATTAAATAATATCACTTTTCATCATTAAATTAATTAATGTCCAGCATAATTTCGATCCAATCATCACCATAGAAATAATTTTATTTTGTTGAGAATATTTAAGGTCGGGACGGCGCGAACGCCATTCCCGGCTACCAAAAATTTCACGCACGAGTTATCCGCATTAGGGATAATCGCGGAGGTCAACTCAACCCAAGTGCAATGGCCAAGCCTCGCTCCGGGGGAACCGCCTTCATGATCACGGTAACCCCTGCGCCAGGTAAGTATGCTTTCTACTAGCCTCACTGTGCCTTTTATACTCATCGCCACATGCTATGACTGCGACTTATAATTGAACGACATAAACGTCCTCCTGCCCCCGGAAAAATTCCATTTTGCATCTTCGTCCTCCCTTATCAGTGTTTCGGTCTAGCATCCATTGAGTAAAACTGAGTACTCGAAAAAGATACTATTTGGATGTGAGGAGGATGGGAAACAGATTCGCCGTTCTTCTATTCATCAATTAACTTTGAGGAAAGGCACTGGATTATTTCGATTGAGTTCCTTTTCACTCAGCAACTGACTAAAATTATTTTGAAGTTTAGTCTTCGCTTAGAAATATTGCGGCAGTTAAGACACTGAACACAATTAAAATTGTTTATAATTGATGGCGCAAAAGAAAAGTTTTAGCTTGATCTACATTTTGAGGGACAATTTGAGATGCAATTTTACGAAGCGATTCTAATATTGAGCGTACTGAAATCTGTATATACAGTACTTGAAGATTTATGAAAATTAACTTTTTCAAAGAAATATATATACGGGAAGTGCTGGCCGCAACATGATAATCGTACAATTTAGATGAGTATGATGGATAAAATGAATTTATGAGTGCACTACCCTACTAAGCATAAACGTTCTATCTGCATTTTTCTCATTATTATATCATTCTACAAAATTTGAAAAGCTTACTTTTTGTGGCAGTATGTTAAATTCAATGTTGAAAAATTCACTCTCCATATATCTCCAGTAAATCAAAACACAAATCATTGAATATCTCGAAAGTACTGAAATGTAGATAGAACGTTTGTGCTTAGTAGAGCAGTGCAGAAAAACTAATTTTCGAGACTACGTTTACTCAGTGGAATTGACGAGAAACACTGTATAATAACGGACGAAGATGTAAGCTGGACATTGTTTTTTAGTATGTGTTTGATGGTTTGAATAAATATAAATTACTTAAGCGTCAAGTAGACACAGAATTCTAGTCGTCGACTTGTTTGCAGATATGCGATATCTGCCACCAAATTCGTTGCCTGTGGACCTGTTTCAGATCTAATTTATTCGCAGCTATCGCAGTCTGCATGCAACCAGATCTCTGAGTCTAGTGGGCTGGGCGGCATAAATCTATTTTTGAACTAATATATCTTACACATATTTAATCCGTATTTATACAATCGCAGAATAAAGCCTTGGCCACATAGAAAGCGGTCTGTTGCGGCGGGAAGCGATATCTGACCGATGCGGTCAGGCGGTCTGGTTGTATGATACAATGTTGCACCAGCTCTGTCAGACACAACGCGGTCTACCGAATTCGGTCAATCTTTGTCGCGACGACAAGCGATCCGGTTGTACAAATTTACAGATTTTTCTAGTGACCGCCTAAAAATGCGTGAGCAAAAGGAACTATTCATCGAAGGTATACGTAAATACACATATTTATCTGACAGTTCCCATGAACATTATAAAATTTTTTTTAAGAAAGCAAGAAGCATGGAATCAGGTAGCCAAAGAAGTTAATATGAGATGGAAGTAACATAATGACACATGTTTTCTAACATATTTTTAAATGCATATAATAAATTCATTTTTATTTTTCATTTCGCTCACAAAGTATCGCAGATCGCCGCGACGAACGCTGGATCGCTTCCCGCCGCGACAGACCGCTTTCTATGTGGCCAAGGCTTTAACACTAAACATAATTATTCAGATTTCACATGATGTTATCATCGATTCCAACGACAAAATTCACCCTAGGTATAAATTATTTTATTGAGGATAATTATGGTCGGGACGGCGCGAACGCCATTCCCGGCTACCAAAAATTTCACGCACGAGTTATCCGCATTAGGGATAATCGCGGAGGTCAACTCAACCCAAGTGCAATGGCCAAGCCTCGCTCCGGGGGAACCGCCTTCATGATCACGGTAACCCCTGCGCCAGGTAAGTATGCTTTCCACCAGCCTCGCTGTGCCTTTTATAGCCACCGCCACACGCTATGACTGCGACGTGAAACTGGAACAAAATCCAACCATACGAAATCGTAGTGGGTAAAAGCGCATGTGCCGATTCTATATTCCTACCATTCACAGCGAAGTCACAAACCATAAAATTGGTCTTGACTAAAATGAATTAATTTGAATTATGGCCAGTGTACGTGCTATATACATTAGACGTTGTAGGGGCATGGTTGGACGCACTGGTACGGCAGTGCCAATTGCCTGCACTGCACAACCATCATCAGTTACGCAGAACTATTAGCAGACTTCTATTTCATCAGCCGACCGAACAGGTCGGCCGTGGACGCGTTCAGTATTATCTTTACTATCTTTTAGTTTTATAGTCAATAAATTGTTTCTTTAGTTTCTCATTAATATCGTCTTTCATTATCCGACAATTAGTAGCGCATTTGCTACATTGGTGACCCTCGATCGTGCGAAAAAGAACATCCCGACGACCGGCTCGACGACAGCTCTGACGGTAATTACGACGCATCAGCTTGCTACAATTAGGCCCGACATTGTCGCCGCGGTAGCCATTGCCATGTGATGCCGCATCAATTAGTTACACGAGGCCGGACTTGTCACCTCGGCGCTACATTGATGCCTACGAACATCCGAAAAGGACATCCTGGCAAGCGTCGCCTCAGCAGACTCGCTGCCACGAGGCCCGACACTGTCGCCTTGGCAACCGCACCGACGCGCCGCCACGAGGCCCGACAGCTGTCGCCTCGGCAGCCGCATCATTGATGCCACGAGGAGCAACGCCGTCATCTCAGCAACTGGCGTAGCAACAGATCGCCGCAACGACGAGCTATTTTGCAGCGACAGCGCGATGTTTCATCGCAGCCCATCGAGCTGTCCTCGGGGCCCCCTACGGCAGATCAGCCCCATTGATCGGCAACGTACATCGCGCCATACATCAGTGTGAACACTTAGGGGGGAGTGCTGTAGGGGCATGGTTGGACGCACTGGTACGGCAGTGCCAATTGCCTGCACTGCACAACCATCATCAGTTACGCAGAACTATTAGCAGACTTCTATTTCATCAGCCGACCGAACAGGTCGGCCGTGGACGCGTTCAGTATTATCTTTACTATCTTTTAGTTTTATAGTCAATAAATTGTTTCTTTAGTTTCTCATTAATATCGTCTTTCATTATCCGACAATTAGTAGCGCATTTGCTACAATGTCATGACATCATGACAAAATCGAAATAGAGCTTGTTGTATTTCTGTTTATTGCGGTTTTTCTTCTGTTTAGGCTTTCGTATGAATCTAATTTTCGTAAATGCTGTACCTCCTTGATCACCTTAACATTATCCCATGTTATGTTTTGCTCCTCATCCAGTATGTTTCGCTACTACTGATCGTATTAAAGTTGTGTTTCTTTTCCTCGCTGAGACTGCTTCTTGCTTTTGTTCAGTTAGTCTAACACCAAATAACCGCTTTGTTTGACCGATGTATTTTTTATCGCATTTCGGGCAAGTAATCCTTTAAACATTCACACTTTTCCCAGACAATTTTGAAAGTTGGCGGAAATTGGAACTCCTATGGTTGTTTTTTGTTCTTCTTGTGTAAACAGCGTCGTTAGCTGATCATGCTGCGTTTTGACCTTCTTCTTTTCGATATTTCCAATTATTTTTTCGTCAAATCCATTTTTCCTTGCTGTATCCTTCAATATATTTTACCTCCGAGCGAAAACTTTCCTGATCCACGGGCACTTTTATTAGCCATCGAATTGAATTGTAGAGCGCCATTGTTGGAATACCAATGATCAAACGTGGATGTTGTCGAGACAGCTTGATCTGAGTCACTTTGTATAAATCTACTAAAGGAAATAAGAATCTTTAAAAAAAAAATTGTTTTAAAAGTCTACAAAATTTGGTGTACAAAACTTTTATCAAATTTCAAACATTCGGAATCAAATTAGGTGAAAGACTCGGACACAAACCTTGATCTTAGTCCGATTAGATGAATTTTAACTAGCCATTACTGACATCAGATTTCAGATAGTGCAATGTTTTATTCGGTATAAATGCTCGAAAATTTTTTATTCATTTCACATGCGAGAGAACCAAAATGGAAAACTAGATTTATTTTCAGTTTCTAATCAATTTTTCGATGGATTTGATTAAAAATTACTGGAAGCATCTTAATTGTAAAAGAGATTATTGTTCCACTTCCAGAATTTCGCTCCTCATTACGTAAATTTTTCAACCACCATAAAACATTGGAATATTGTTCATGGTTATCTAAAACCTGAAGTCAAAATTCTTCAATCTTGCTGCATAGCTGTCAACACTTTTTAGTAAAAATCGAACATCAAAGTATTAAAAAAAAATCTCAATAATTAATCTTGGGACGGATCACTACAAGATTCATTGATGTAGGTAGCTGGTCAGAGGCTCAAAAAGAATTCAATACAAAAGTCTACCTGCTACCACTATTTGACTAAGGTCACCTATTGCTAGCATATCATTTAATATTCACTAATCGTAATAAATTCCGTCTTCAATTTGATTATATTCATTTTCGATAGTCGATATACGTATACGGAACTGTGCCTTTGTATTTCTTTTGAGATTTACCTGCTCGAAACAAAACCTTATGAGACACGCACAAACATCTACTTTTCCTCCCAGGTAGCAAAACAATTATGACGTCGTTTTAAATTTATCCTTCGTATCAATGCAGATACATAACAGTTCTTTATCTTTTCCGGTTGCTGCTCACAGAAATAGATATCAATTGGGTAGATAAAAACTTGTTTGAACAAATGGATAACTATTTTTTACCAAAAAAAACCCTTGCAAGAGGATAAAGAAAGAAAATCCACGTGCACTATATACATATATATTGAAAAAATGTAAGTAAATATATATGTGCTCTAATTTTTAAATGAAGGGTAGAGTATAATTCATGTGGGCCAAACAAGGTATGTACGAGGTAGAATCTTGTAAGGAGAGACGACTGCTAAATCGAAATAACATGAAAGGGGGCTTGAATGTAGGGACATACTACAAATGTGTTGAAAATCATCGTGTAGGTTTTGTGTTTGCAAATATTGATATGGATCAAGTACACTTTATCAGCTATTATAAGAATGTTAAAATTCAGTTGAAATTTTCAGATACAAAGTAAGCGTTTTCAGATATATTCGATCCACTCAACATAGAGGAAATCGAATTTGAGATATATTCGTTGTAAAACTGGTGGACAATAACTCCATCCAGGCCCGTTGAGTATCAATTAATTTAATTTATAGCCTACCATCCAATAAATCAAGTACTATTATCGTTAAAAACTCATCTTGAGTCACTCCACCTACATACATACATACTTAAAAAAAAAAAGAAAAATTCAAAGGCAACTACAATGGGAATTCAGAACCACGATCAGACAGTATATACTATTCATTCTTAAACACTGGGCCTTGTTATTTGAGGAACGTGATAAGCACATGCTAGCCGATCACTCTTCTTCCTTTGTGGCCCCGTCTTACGATCCACCACCAACACTTAATTGAAAATATGCTGATGTCTAGTTTTCTGTTCTCTAGTGCAACGTTTGAAAATTTCATTTAGAAATGGAGAGAATGGGTTACATTGTTTCGATTCATATTGAAATAAAGTTGCGTCTATGGTGAAGACAACAATGATGCCGGCTCTTGAGTATCCGTAACATTAGCCCAATTATATTCGGACAATATTGACAAATTAAGATCTTTATGTTTTATGGCTCTACTTGAGGGAGGGTAGTATTTCAGTTAATTACTGAAAATAATATTCCGGCTGCAAGCCTGTTTCAAAATACACTTGCTAGAAATAGTCTGCGTTCAAAAAGAAATAGGTTTTTACAAATTTTCTTGTATCGTGAAAATATTTTACATAAATTTTAATTTACGAAAAAGAACACATTTCACATATTGACTGCCGTCCCATTAATTTTAGTACATCAACTCACTGTTGTGATTCTAATCATGGCATTAATGTTATTCAACTTTGGTAAAGGTGTAGTTTTAGGGTCCATCCGCGGAGAGGGTGGGGGGTTACTTTGTTTGATTCAGGGGGGTGTTCATATAACATCCCCATAAAATTTTGGCGGCGGTCACCCCCTGAGAAAAAGTTACAGCCCCCTAAAGTACGCATATTTGAGGGAAAAAGGAGTTAAATGAAATGGGGTGGGAGACCCGGAGGGGGTGGGGGGCTAGTTTGCTTGATTTAGGAGGGTGTTCATACAACATCCCCATAAAAAAATTTCGGCGGTCACCCCCCGAGAAAAAATTACAGCCCCCTAAAGTACGCGCATTTTCAACTTTTTTGCACATTATACTGCTATTATAATTAAAAACTTAAAACTCATAACGACTGCTATAAAGAAAGGAATTTATTTAATATTTAAATTTAATTTACAATAAAGTATGCAACATTACAATTCGCACACCCTAAAATTTAGCATCTGGCGACGATTATGGTGAATCGACCGAGGAAGAATCTTTTACAAAATCATCTTCAGCGATTGGAAACATGTCTTTGATTACGGAAAAGAACTGCTCGATGCGTTCTTCATGGGGTGACCACCGAAATTTTTTTATGGGGATGTTATATGAACACCCTCCTAAATCAAGCAAAATAGCTCCCCACCCCCTCCGGGTCTCCCACCCCATTTCATTTAACTCCTTTTTCCCTCAAATACGCGTACTTTAGGGGGCTGTAACTTTTTCTCAGGGGGTGACCGCCGCCAAAATTTTATGGGGATGTTATATGAACACCCCCCTGAATCAAACAAAGTAACCCCCCACCCCCTCCGCGGATGGACCCTAAAACTACACCTTTACCTCAACTTTTTATAGTTTTCAAATATTTCTTTTTCTAGTTTTTGAATTTGAAGATGAATTTGCCTTTTCCTTTAGAATCTAGATATATTTTAATTTCTGATATCCATATTTCTAAGGTAGTCTGTCCTCTTCTTTAGCAGTGTCTATTGGTCTGACCGATAGACACCGCTATTTTAATATTTAGCTAAAAATATTAGGAAGGCAAACGGTAACAATAAAACACTCTAGAATGTCCTTAAGAATCCAAGTAATAATCAAAGTCACAGTCATTCATTTAGCCTAACAACATCGCAATTAAATTATATCTTTTCATCTATTGGTGCTAAAATAAATGAGGAGTTTCAAGCATCAAATGTAACTAGGAACAGAAATGTAATAAATGACAGAACTCTTTTTTAATTCCAACTACGATAGAAGCAATCACAAAGATTATTGCTGATCTAAAACATGTCGCAGCAGGAATAGACACAATAAAAGCTGAATATATGAAAATTATTATAGATTTTATTGCTCCAAACCTTAATTTTATAATTAACGACTAAATAGAGGTACGATTCGATTACGATATTTTAAAATACATTCTTATTATTCCAGTTTTCATATGTGGTGATGTCAATGCTCCTAGTAATTATAGACCAATCTCTTGAAAGTGGGAGTGTGAAATGACAGACTGATGAGTTTTAAATGACAGACTGGCAAATTTCATTAACAAAACAATAGGCTTTGAACAAAATTAATATGGCATGTTAGAGAGAAGTAGCACCAATGCAGCAATTGCGGATGCACAGCACTACATATAGTAATTCCCAATTATATAAAGGTATTTATATTGCGTCTGTTTTGTTGATTTTTTTTTTCATGGATTCAATGCATTCGGTCACAAACTATGAAGTCCATTTTGGATAAGTTAAGACATTCGAGGTGCAGGGAATAGTTTATTAAAAAAATTACTAACTAGCCGCATCATCAGAACTCAAATAAAGGATGAAATCAGCAATAATAAAATAAAACATTTAAGCATTAAAAATATGATCTATTATGTTTCTGTTACTTCATCCATAAATTATAGCATCTTAAATTGAATTCAAACTTCCTCAACTAACATTTCTATGTTGAGCAAAACGCCCAATAAAGCAATTAAGGCAGTGCATAATTCAGATCTGAGAATTCAAACGAATCAACTACCGAACCTAACGGGTAAGCTTATAATATTTAAGAAGTTAAAGCCATATTGGAAATTGTTCACAAAAAAAAACTTCTGTTTATCAAGATCAGTGAGATACATAACGATAGAACTAGGGCAAAGAAAACATACTCGTAGATTACAATCATGCAGAACTAATAGAAAACTTTACGAACCGATTTGCACAACTATCTCACTAAACAACGATCTTCTAGAGGACTTAACAAATTTTAACATCATTTGTGGTCCCTAAAAGGAAAGCTAAAACGGTACGTCTTAGGTAAATTTTGACTTTAATGTATAAATATTTCATTTTTGATTCATTTTTTGATATAATGCAAATTTTGTAATAATCAGTAGTTTTCAATTCCATTTTCAAGTTTTAAATCCTATAATCATTGTTAAGCAATAATTTATTTGTTCATTAATTGCAATCAATTTTTAATCATTTTTACTTCATTTTTATTTATATATTTTTCGGTTAGTAAATGAATTTAGCTAAAAATTTTATTTCGTTTTTTGTTTCAAGTTTTTTGATTAAAATGATACCAATGAAATACCACGGCCCTCTCATCCAGAAGTATTTACCGTCATATTCAATTAAACTTAATTTTATGGAGCAAGCCTTCAGCAAAACAAAATATTCAGTACAGGCGCTTTTGGCAAAAAAATGTCAAGGTTAGACACTAGCGGAAATCACAGAACCGCTGCTCTATCAACAACATCAATTGTAGCTGCAAATTGCTTCAAACAACTCTTTGAGAAGCTTCATGCACCGACCACGAAGCAGCCTTATTTTTCTAAGACTTAACCGTAAAATATGAGCACATTTACTTTATATTTAAATACCTACTAAGTAAATAGAAACTTTTAGCTTTTAAGTGTCAAGACTTTTGATTTACTTAGGAATATTTTTTTTCGCTTGGAATAAAAATGATTTCATTCTGAAAATGCAATATTGTCCACTAAAAGTAGAGAAATATGCAGCTCCATTTTGTGTTTTCGTAATCATAGCGATATAAATTCCAATAAACTCTGGAGCGAAATGCTATGATAGCTACTCTAGTATTCGGACATCCTTTATTATAGCTTGTAATGAACCTCATATTATTGATTTTAGTGTTCGGACGAGGTCGATTTAATGTCTATTCGCAACAGAACAGGCTTCAAATAGATTTCATCTGCCGATTCTAATAATATAAAAAGCATATTTTCGAAGACAGTCGCAGAAAAATTTGAAAATTTCCTAAACAAAATTATATGCTCTTATATCTACTGTAGCAAACACATATTGGCCAAGGACAGGCCAATTGCTTATGAGCTTGTGAGCTAACATGTGGACATGTGGAGTCATGAAATCGTGCCCAAAATCCACTCCGAACCGAAGTCACAGAAGCGCCGGCGAGTCCTATCAAAGTCGCTTGTCTGGGCCGTCCATATGCTGGCGAGTACCTGTTTTGGCCTGGCCTTGGCCAATATATATTTGCAACATAAGAGAATCGTCCGCAGTTATTTCTATTGCCTTGTTACTGCTTTGAAAAAGAATTTTCAAGATTAATACTACATATTTTATAAGAATTAAGAAATGATACCTATTTTATAAGCTTCTTTGTTACGAATACATTAAATCGACCTAGTCCGAACATTAAAATCAATAATACATGTCTTCGGACAAAATGTGTATGCGAATTTCGTGACCAAATACTGACTTCATGCTACGGAAACGGTTTTACTCATCTGATATTCAAAATTTCCAATAATTTGTCGATAAAATATATTTTCTAAACGGCAAAACAAAACAGTATTGAAAGTAGTCTACATGCGTAAAAAACGAAGCATTCCAGTTATAGGTATAACTTTATAAAGAAAATAACTCAATTTGTAGACGTCTCGTCCACAAATACAAAAATATTTTGTGAGATAGATAAGTCTTTGCCAAAAAGCATGCAGACTTCAAATGGCAAGCTCTTTGTAAATTGGCTGCTAATTGTCTACTTGTTGGATCTATTTGTTGGATTTGAAAAAGCATATAAGAATCAAGCAAAAAAGAAAACATTTCAAAATTTGCTCGTCTTTCTCGGCTGGAGACTAGGCATTAATTTGATCAGAATTTCATGTAATTTTCATGAGTATTTCAGCAATATCTATGGTTTGTATTTTTACACAGTAATCATATTTAAGAATCGAAAGGTAATTTTTACGAGAAATTCGCATCTCTCGATTCTTAGTATTATGATGAACAAACCTGAAATTCGATAGTAAGGAACTATGTTGTGAGATCTGGCACTTAACATTAAAAACTATTGAATTGAAAGACCATTTTTTTCCTTTAGATTCTAGGTATATTTAAAATGCTTGATAGATTTCGATATTTTGAGAGTAATCTACCCTCTTCTCCAGTGACTCAGGCGACTGATACAGTGAGGAAGAGGGCAAATTGCCTTCGAAATATCGAATTGTGTCAAGAAATTGAAATATGTTTAGCTTTTAAAGATAAAATTGGCCTTTTAATATAAATATGCATGTAGTTTTGAAGCCAATTAAAATTTGAATCAGAAATTTGATATTTTCGTTTGTAACAGCCAGAAAAAATTGAATCATATTAAATAAATTATTTGCGTGACATATTTTTAAGCCATCTCAAGGTCAAGAACTACACAGCAGAATGCCCAAAACGACTTTATTTCACTTCCCACTTGCATAAAATTTTGTCATGGCAGCCATGGCAAACTGTTGTTTACTTTGGAGGCTAATGTGAAATTTTCAAATTTGTACTGACCGGTCGTCAACCAAACTTCAAAATTCTCGATTATTTTCAAACCAAACCTCAATTTTCATCATCCCGCCAAGCAACAACTTTAGTTTCGTTTATCCCAATCCCAACACACATGTATCGCCCGACCGCAATTCTCCAGTTTCCAATAAGACCGCTTGAAACACAAAGCAAGACGACGCTAGAAACCACATGTTGCTTCGACCGGCAAAAAGTGCACCCACAACAGCTTTCTGTGCACATTTCCATGTCGCCGACCAGCAAAATGTTCCGCTGTGACAACTTTTCATATTTATCGTGAATTATCCTGGAGATATCATATCTCCATTGACCGCACTTTTAAACATTTCGAATCACGAAACAATTGCAATCTCGTCGACAAAATTTCAAACGACTGCGAGTTTTCTCAGAACGCTTATCACGTTAGAACAAATTCGTACATACCTGAAGTTTCGAACTTGAATTTCACTGCAACAATCGACACAATCGAAAAAATAATTCAATTCACTGATTTGACTGACTTTTCCTAGCTAAATTTAAGGATATTAATAAATTAACTAGTAATACAGCCGCGAAAATCACCGAATAAAGCGAGCTGCCCGCGGTCGAAACACTTAATGCACACACTCAACAACGTTCCTAGTTGGATTTGGACAGGCAACGCTTGTTTCATTTTCATTTACCGTTTCTTTGTTTCTCTTATTCAGCCGTTTCAGCGATTTTGCAGTATACGAAACTATATGATCGACATGTTTTGAAGCTTAAATGGTTTGTGTCTTAGAATTTTTTTAGAAGCATTTTTGCATACGATTCATGATGATAAGCTCGAAAAGCCTTAGTTGAAATCAAAGCAACGCTAGATGACGCTGGGCATAATTCAAAAATTGGATATTCAGCTCTAGCACTCAATTTCTTAATACGATAAATTCTCGACTTATTTTTGAGTTTCCCCTTAACTTCTAATTTGATTAAGCATAAATTGTACCATCTAGCTAGATAGGAGAACGAAACGCAAGTAAATTAAAAACTTAACCGCTGGAGCATACTGCAACGGTTTTCAACGCAGCGAAGGTGTCAGAAAAGTTGATAATATGGGTTATCCATAGTCGAAACGTCGCAGCTAAGCGCAGCCGAGCGCAGTTCAAGAGTTCAAGTAAAAATGGTTTCAACCACAGCGGAAGAAGTTAGTTCCTAACCAGCGTGCAAACTCCGTATATATAAACAAATATAATCAAACAAAAAATTGTTTGGCGAGCGTTTAGGTAGAAATTATACAATAAAATGAAAAGTCGAACTCGTTTCCTTTATTTCTACCAATTTATTTTTCAAAAATCCGTATACTAGTATTTCGGCTATCACTTATAGCCTTCTTCAGCGATGTTTCTTCGACTGAGAAAAATAGTCCCTAATCGTCCTACTTGTAGATAAACTTTTAAGTCTCCTTAAGCGTTTTCTTTCCGTCTGGGTATTTCCCCCATCGTCGGTAGGTGGGGAAAAAAAGGAAAAAAAAAGAAGAAAAAAAAAAAAAAAAAAGAAAAAGAAAAAAAAAAAAGGAAAAAAAAAAGAAAAAAAAAAAGGAAAAAGGAAAAAAAAAAAAAAAAAATTGGTAGAAATAAAGGAAACGAGTTCGACTTTTCATTTTAATCCGTATATATAGTCAACAAATCCAATGAACCGGTCTGAGTTTGACAGATAATGCATTGCCACAGCGTAATAACAACCAGCGTACCAACTTATTCCACTTTCCCAAAAAAAACACTTTGACCTTGAAATTGCGCCTCCATTTACGCAATGCATTATCTGTCAAAGCAGCCTGAGATTATGTTGGTATATTTTGCGAGAGTGGGCCGTATGTGAGCAGCGAAAAATCTAACTAGAGTATGTAGTTGCCGAATTGTATATTGCATCTCTTTCTGCTCCATGCGATTTTTTCCAACTTTCCAGGCTGACCAACAATACAGTCTCAGGTTAGATCACTGGATTTTTGGGCCGTATACATATACGGAGTTGGTACGCTGGTTAGGAACTACTCATTACGCTGTGGCATTGCGTAAATGGAGGCGCAATTTCAAGGTCAAAGTGTTTTTTTGGGAAAGTGGAATAAGTTGGTACGCTGGTTGTTATTACGCTGTGCTAGAGGTCTGTTTCCGTACTTGAATCTATTATAATATATTAAAATAGATTCGCAGCAAGTCGTTTCCGTACTTTTGCTGCAAGCCAAATTTTGCAGCAAATTCTGTTACTGCTGCAGTTTGCTGAAAGTACGGAAACAGACCTTAGGTCTGCTCCCGTTCTACAATTAATTGCTATTAATTGCAATGAAACCGTTTTTTGTACTCCGTTTTAGTACACTTCATTGCAATTAATCGTAGTACGGGAACAGACCTACTTTCAGGTCGCTTTGACAGATATGGCATTGTGCAAATGGAGGCACAATTTCAAGGACAAAGTAGTTATTCCCATAATGGGAGAAGTTTTCTTACTTATCTTCCCTACACTGGTCGCAACTAACTTCTTACGGATTGAAATGAGAATTCAAAGTAGGTTATCGGTGCGACTCGATTGGCCGATTACAATCTCACCCAAACAAATTATTACGATTACAATGGTGAAGTACATCGGAAAGTTAATGAATGAACAGAACCTAAGTGGGCGCCGAATTTTTGAATCCCTCGACCCGGGTCTTTTAATGCGAAAGTCAATCCGATCCGGGAAATCAATCCAGTACGGCCATACAACATGGATTGACTAATCCTAATCCACTTTGAAACTATATTGTATACGTAGCTAGCTTTTGTTCCGCAGATTCATTCGTTTCAGCGATTTTGTAAGACAGTTTAATAAACTATATGATCGACATTTTTTGAAGCTTAAATGGTTTCTGTCTTCGAAATTTTGTAGAAACATTTTTTCATACGATTCATGATGATAAGTTCGAAAAGACTTAGTTAAAATCAAAGCAACGTTAGATGACGCTGAACATTATTTGAAAATTGTTTTTCTTTTTCAAACTGTCCTTAGATACACTGCTGTCGAATCTTGAAAATCGAATTTTGAAATCGCAATAGAATTGATTGGAATTGATTGCAATCGACTTGACATTGCAATGGACTGATTTTAATGTACTCAAGCTGGTTCAGTTTTGAATCAAATACTACTAATGTATTCTAAATGAAATACATTATTAAAAGTCCCTCAAATTATCAGCAGGTCTGAGGGATGAGCAAAGGATAGAAAAGGAAAACATGATAAGAGAACTTACGTATATAGGACATTTGGAAGCGTTCGGCAGCATTTGAAGGAATATAATTCAGAGAACGAGTTGCTCAATGCGCACAAGTCATTCTGCAACTGAGAGCAGTCATTGCGTACAGGTGATTTACACCTCTTGGATCCACGTTGCGCAAAAACTTTAATGTAAACCACCCTTGCTGAAACAAGCTAAAATAGATGTAGATCAATAATTGAAAATGCAAGACTTATCTCTCTCTTCAAGGATGGGAAAAATATCAGTGGATTTCTAAAGAGAAGGGAGTATATTGGATTAAGTACTAAGGTCAACAAATTTAATTAAAGAGCACACAGCAGTGAGGGGAATGACTTCGCAAAGGTATACGATATATTCTCACATGATAGCCAGCAGACTACAAAAATGATATATTTAATTCTACATATTCATTGGAGCGAAACGGCTAGCAATTACATATAAAACTAGAGATGGAAATAATTTACTAAATCTACGGGCTAGATTAAACGAGCAGCAAATTCGCAAATATACAATAGATAGATAGCACTAAAATTCACCGTTGCAATAAATCACATCAAATTACAATAGAAAATATTGCAATTGCAATAAAACAACCGCACTGTTTAGATATTAATCTTTCATTCAGAGAGTGAGAGTGCGACATATTCTTTAGTTTCGTCTTAGACTTCTAGTTTGATTCGCAATAAATATTAGTATCTAACTCGATGAGAAAACGAAACAAAAGCACAATCACCTTATGAAAATTACAACTTAAAAGCTTTTATTCTGTTACAGGTACGAAATTTATTTAAATCTTCACTGACATAAAACAAAAATTATTCATATTTTAACGTATTATCCCTTCTAAACGAATTAAGTTTGCTGGCAATAAATTAAAACTAAAGGCAATATGAAATGTTATTTTAATAAAAAAACCGATTTTTCCTTTAGAAGCTAGATATATTGAATTTTGTGACAAATATCGATATTTCGAGGGTAATCTGCCCTCTTCTTCAGTGTCTATCAGTCTAATCTTCAGTGTCTATCAGTCTAATCTTAATCTAACTTATGTATGCTACTTATAGAGCTTACTTTTAAAGTATTGACTTATACTAATTACCAACTAATTGTCTATTAATGGACTTTATACTAATTACCAACTAATTGCCTATTAATTACTTTATTATCCATATTAATTAAATTATCCTCCTCACTATTAATGTTCAAATTAGCCTGAACAGTGGTGATGCACAGTTTCCTTGGTCTGTGTTTAGTCTTCTATGCATAGGGGTTTTCCATATGTGCAGGCTTTCGTACGCATCCAGTTTTCGCACCTGCTGTACCTCCTTGATCACCTCCACGTTGTCCCAAGTTATGTTGTGATCCTCCTCCAATATGTGCTTTGCTACTGCTGAACGTACTAATGTTGTATTCTTTTTCCTCGCTGAAGCTGCTTCCCGTTTATGTTCCGTTAGTCTAACACCAACTAATGTTGAATTTCTGAAGTGCTCTCTTTAACATTTATAGTTTACATTAGGTGCGTTTTATTATGTCTTCTTCGCAAAAAAAACGCACCTGTTATAATTCTTTAGAGTTGAATTTTTTGTATTGTCAGTATTAATACGGCCGGTTAAAGATAGATAAAAGGTTAGTTTTTAAAGTAAATTAAAACATAAAACTCGTCAAAGTGAGAGCGTATTGAATAGATTCTGTTTCGAAAAGTTAATATTTACCCGTTTAATATGGATTTGAAAGTAGAAACCCAATATTGCTGTGATTGTACCAATTGTACCATAGAGGATTTACTGCGCACTGAAAGAAAAATCTTGGTAAAATCAACAATTTTCCTTAGTTGTTTTTGCGTCAACTACGGGCTATAGTTAAGACAACTATAAGAAAATTGTTGATTACATTTATGCACCATGCCGCGTGGCTGATAAACAACGTCCGTGGTGCAAAAAAGTAAACAACCACAAACTATGGTATTCCAACAATGTACATAGTACGAGATAGTAAATGACTATAGTCTGTGGTGTGGAATTATGTTTTTTGAATTCAACAATTGTAGAGTGGTTCGCTTACTATGAAAATTGTTGATAATTCAATAATTTGTAGTGTTAAATGAATTGATGCTACTTTTCCTGTAGATCAACTATTTATCGTAATTATGAATTCGAGGATTCAACTGTGTTAATCCTCGAAGGTTTCCATATTTTTTGTACCAGCAAATTCAACTACTTTTAGAAAGAACCTAGAGTAGAAAGAACCTAGAGTAGAAAGAACCATTTTCCGAGGTTAATTCGACAATTTTGAATGAATTGTTGCAGTACTATCAATAATAATTAAATCAGCCACGACTTTTTCTTTCAGTGCGGCAGTCTTTTTCATCTAGATCGATTAAGCGGAAAAGGGATCTTATTGATTCTTGGCAACCAAGACCACTAATTTCGCTCAATCAACTGTTCACAATGAGGAATGAAGGTATGAGGAATTTATTTTTGTTGTGGTATTGGCTATCTAATTTAATTCGCTAAAAGATGCATTATATCCTCAACTTTGAGCTATGAAAAACGTTCACCACTTATTTAGCCTGTAATACAGTCGTGGCCACAATTATTTACACAACGCTAATCATGAAGAAAAATTTGAATGAAATCAAAATAACTCCTTCAATTTTTATTACAACAAAATGAAATTTTATTCAATTATTCATTGCCAAATTCATAGTTACTTGACAAAAGCAAAATTGAAATAAAACATTACAGAACAAAAATAAAAATAAAAACTAAGTGGCCAAAATTATTTGCACACCCGTCATTACGGCCAAAATTATTTGCAATGGATGGTTTCCACCTCGTTTTTCCGAAAAATCTGAGGAAAAGGTAAACTAATTGTTAGCCTTAATAAAAAACGGATAACTTGTGACCATTAACTAATACTTGGTGTTGCCTCCCTTGGCACGAATAACCGCTTCGAGTCTTGCTGGCATTGAATCAACTAAATTCTGTATAGTTTCGATGGATAGGACCTGCCATGCATTTAACATGTCTTCCGAGGCTTCAGCTGCCGATTTTCCAATCATTTGAGGAATTGTTGATTTCATCAAATGCCAGACATACTCAATCAGGGCTTTGTGGAGGCCATTTCACGACTTTTTGCCCAACGTCCGATAAAAACTGTTGAATCCGTTTTGAAGTATGGATTGGTGCATTGTCCTGTTGTAGTATAAAATCAGGACCAATCAAATAATCGCCGGCAAGAAATGCAACTTCGTTCAATATATGGAGGTATTCAGACGAACGCATCTTTTTTGGACAATCAACAATTGGACCAACCCCATTTTAACAAATACAAACCCATACCATTATTTTACCACCATGTGAATGGCGCGTAGTGATACTGACGGCTTGATTTTTCTTTTGCTGTGCATTGGAATAGTAGAAATGTCTACCGTACGTTCCGTCCAACGACATAAAACTTTCATCTGTCCACAAAATTTGTCTCCGAAATTTGAGTGGCTTATTTCTGTGCTCAATTGCAAACTGCAAGCGAACTTCCCGATTCTTTGGAGAGATGTACGGCTGTTTTCGGATGACGTATGCTTTTATTCCTGCCTCCGAAAGTCTTCTCCGAATTGTTGTTCTACTGATTTTGTCATTTCTGTTCTCGTTAATATTATTTATTATGTTATTGATATTTTCGCGACTTTTTCGCTGCATACAGCGACGTATTACAATATCTTTCCTTTCACTTGTTGCCCTCTTTCGACCCCTTCCTACTGCATTTTTAACACTGCCAGTTAAATGTTATTTTTTTTTACCTGGTAATAAACGCTCCGCCTGTGACAGTTAAATTTTTTGGCAATGTCGTTAGCGGAAATATTACTTTTAAATTCAGCAACGATTGCCGCCCGCTTTTCGATTGAGAGTTCAACGTTTCTATGCACTTTCACTGTCACTAACTAGTTTATTGCAATGAAATCTAATGTCAACTGATGTCCAACATTTGTTCCAGCTTTATCACTGACCGAGACAAAGTCGAAGATTTACCGTTAATTTTCTGGAAAATTTTTCTTAGTATGTGCAAAAAATTTTGACCATAATGACGAGTGTGCAAATAATTTTGGCCAGTTAGTTTTTATTTTTATTTTTGTTCTGTAATGTTTTATTTCAATTTTGCTTTTGTCAAGTAACTATGAATTTAGCAATGAATAACTAAATAAAATTTCATTTTGTTGTAATAAAAATTGAAGGAGTTATTTTGATTTCATTCAAATTTTTCTTCATGATTAGCGTTGTGCAAATAATTGTGGCCACGACTGTATGTTTTCAACTTAACTTTTTATATAATTTAAAAAAAATAAAGAAATTAGTAGTTTTTTGCTTTCAAATACTATACATAATTTTCTGGGATTGTTGGTCTTAGTGAGATCCTAAATGATTTTTTACACGATATTTTAAAAAAATCGCATGTATAGTTTACGGGATCGTATCAAAACCCCGAATCATCAAATCCCAAATTAACAAAATTCCGTGTGTTTCGAAATTCCCGTATTCCAAAATCCCGAAATACAAAGTCATGTACTTAAAAATCCCGAACCTCAAAATCTCGAATTTCAAAATCTCCAAACTCAAAATCCCGAAAGTCAAAATCACGAAACTCAAAATCTTGTGATTCGAAATCCCGTATGAAACCTATTCCTATAGTGAAATAACAAAAACATAGTGATTCAAGTTTTTATTTAGGAATAAATTTCAACATAAAGACATATTGTACGCGATTCTTCTCAAATACCGTTATGTATTTTAAATATCATGAAATACAAACATGATTTGGACAACTTGCCCTACCTTTCAGACGAGGAGCTGAATTAAAAATCCCCTAGTTTTGCATAATATAGAATCAGGCATAATATATAATCAAAACTAGGGGATTTTTAAATCTCGATTTTGTATTACGGGAGTTTGTAATACGGGTTTTTGTAATCGGGATTTTGTAAACGGTATTTCGTAATACGAGATTTTGCACCCAACCCCTAGTTTACTACGCGCTTCATAAGTATGCTTATCTATATTACATACTTATATAATTTGCTTGTGTTTCCTTAAGTCTCAAAACCACTAGCCGCCACTAGTTGTTATGTAGGTATAAGATGGTATGCATGATATGGAAATAAAGATGAATTTTCAAATTTAAGCTAATTAATGTTGAAAATTTGAACTTCGAGTCCAACATTCCATTACGGAAATCACAGCCAACTATTTTCCCAATTATTTTCCCTCTCGGTCATCTTCCCGGCTAACTTTCAATTTCCTAACCATATTCTTCTAGTGCCAACCAAAAAAAAAACACATAATTACAAATAACATGAGATGAGATTACCTAGCACAAGTGAAAAAGCGCAATACGACTCCGATGCGCTTTCCATCCAAACGAGCTGGAGTTCAACGAACTCTCCCCAAAAACTCAAACGCTAGTTTCGAGACAAAGCTTCTGCGCAACGCAATGCGTGCAGACTTTTCCATGCGCACAGTATCAAATGATTTCGGTTGCCGGGGCAACGTCGGTCTCCGTTGGTACACAAGTTCAACTTCTTTCGAGTCGTAATAACTTCTGTCGGAATTCCAACCCTAACCAAAATTTGAACAGGAATTTCGGCGGTACTTCATCCCCTTCGAATATTAGCATCGCAAACTCAGCCTGTCGCCTGGCAGCAAGTGCGTAGAAGAAGGGTCCTTTTTGAGTCTTATCATTGGAAATTGTACGAGGCCATAAATCAAGTCGAAATCATGTAATTCACGTTGGGGATGGAAAATTACCCGATCTCGACCCAATTTTCAACGTCAGACGAACTTAGTTCGGTGGTGTGGTTTTTTGTCGGAATGACGGTTCATCAGATGCCACTCAACCCAATGCAGCAGAACGCCCTGTACATAATGTGCAAGCGCATTCCATTTGTTATCGGCGACAGCACCAATACGACCTCTGAGAGATAGGCAAAGTGCCTGGCTTACAACGCACTACAACACTTTTCCCAACGGACACTTCCAAAATCCATAAGAAAACCCAAATCCGAATGCACCATCCGCATTTCCCATTATGTATGCCCATTCTCCAAAATCACTCTCAATACGTTCCCAGTTCCAGTTCGGTTCCATTCCATTCAATTCCCGGCACTTTGCAGGGCACGTGGTGTGCAGGGCAGGGCAGCGCAGAGCGATTCTATCTGGTCTATTATCTACCATCTACAATGTACTTCGCGCTTCGCTCTATGTAGATGCCGAAATAAGAAAGAAGTGTTCCCTTGTTGAGTCACCCGCAACAGCTTCGATCCCGACCACTTTCCAAACACTTCTCGAACCAAAGGTCTTTGAACTCGGCGCGAGTAAATAGAGACCGCGGAAAGTGGGTCAAATCCCGAATTGCTTGTAGTTGATTCCCACACATGCACGCACACCGTTGCGTAGTGGGAAACAGTTTATCAGTCGATGCGTTCACGCATTGGCATAGAAGCGGACGGCGACATTGGGTCCGTTCGTTCTTCGATCTCTGTCCATGTGTTGCGTTCGAGCCGACTTTGATTCTTTCGCTTTCCACCCACGTTACATTGCCTGTAATCCAACCCTCCAACTCTATACCGTTATTATCCTTGCAAGAACGGCGAAAGAAGTTTTAATATCCTTGCACCCTTAACAGCACAACATCGAAAACAAGTGAAATTTCCATGCAGACAACTATCGAAGCGTTCGCTGTTCGTCCTTCCATCCAACAAAGAAACCTTTTGTTGTCGACCACCCGCGAGGTTGATGCCCTCGAAGCGAATCACATGCTCGAGGAATATGATTTTCCAAATATACATTCACTGCGATACGCATATCTATTTTTACCCCCGAAAGAAAGTGTAAGCTCGTTCTTCCAAAGAAACTCCTGAGGGAAAGTATTCTCCGGGAGGGAAAGTATCAAAAAGAAGAGAAGGCACTTTCACTTCAACAACCTCCTCGAATACTTAGCTCATTTCCCGTCGCGCACGCACTCTATTAATAATGCCGAAATGACCTATTTTTCCCATCCCCAGTTTCGGGAATCGAATATGAAGGCACACGCCACTCATGCACTATTCTACCTCAGTGACGTTGTTCATGTCAGGGAAAGAAAATAAGTTTCACTTTCTTTCGTACCAACGTTGTACCCATACAGTACATGCATACATTTGTATGTACGACAAAAAGCCAATTTTCACTTTCCGCACAATGTTTAGAGTCCTTGGCGGCACGACCATAGCAAATCAGGCCCAACAAGCCATACATACAGGCATAGCGAAACCGTTGGTGAAATAGAAAAGATTAATCCAGGAACCGAACTGTAATTATTTGAACGAGCCTATGGGTGGGTGGTTGGTCCGGGTGCGTTTTGAAATGCGATGGGGTAGTTTGCGATAGAGTTTGAGTATCACCCTCAATGTTCTTTGTCTGCACCCATGGTAGTAGTTATTGTCTTCGACGGCGTTGTCGTTTTCGTTTGTCACGATGTTCTTAACGTGCAAGACAAAGAGATACTCTCCAACGGTATTTTGTTAGAAGACAGTGCCATATTGTACCATTGTACTAGCCGGTATGACACGAGAAATGCAGAATCGAGATGCGAAGGTTTGTTTTGTTTTTATAGATTAGGAGGATTACAATATTCTTAAAAGATTTAATGGGAAGGAAGGAGGAGAATTGGGGTGGTTTTTTGAGAGTGGAAAATTTTACAAGGTATTTTTGAGCATATGTGGAGAGTTTAGAAGTTAGATGTGTTTAATGAATTTGTTAGAATCTTGTTTATTGCTAATTTTCGATAAGGAACTTAGGCTGCAGCACAGGTCAACTGACGTTAAATAATTTTTCTCGAAACTTACTTTATAGTTGCCATAACACTAAATACAAAGCACTCGCAGATCTTTTTGCAGGAAAGCATGCAAAAAATTAGGCATCAAAAATAAAACGAACGTCAGCACTTGATTTAGTTGTTAAATAGCCGGTGTAAATGAAAATTTTACAGATTTGAGTTTTTCTATAATGTAATTTATATAATTTTTTCTTTTCAATGCTTAAATGTGAGGGAAAAAATGATTTACTAGAAGATGTGCTTTTGAGGTTAATCACTTTTGGCTAAATCAAGTTTTTGAAAAAACGAAAAGGAGATTATGGATTTATGTGCTGTTACTAATAGCTACTCCAAGAAATCTTCACTACAGCTACATGGTTATTGGCACAGGTAATAAATTACTACATACTAGGGCTGTAATTTTACCGAAAAGCACTCAATAATATATAATTTTGTGTTTAGTATTACATTATACAAATTGCTATATTAATAACAGTCAATAAATTTTTGAGTTTACAAAGCATTATGATAGAAAATATTTAAACCATAGACCGATAGACACTGAAGAAGAGAGCAAACTACCTTTTGAAATATCGATATCTGTCAAAATTAAAATATATCTAGCTTCTAATAAATATTGGTCTTTAAATTGAAATATTCAAAATAATTAAATCTATAGTGTATGGCACACCTACATTTGGGGCATTTCACGTGAAGCGAACAACGAAAAAACGTCGAGGTTCTAGATTTCGTTCATAATGCGCGTAATGGTACTTCTAGAAGATCAGAACGTGGATACACAATTTTTGGTTTCTATGAGGTTTAGTTGCCGAGCTATGGGCTTCTGAAATATGGATGAAATTGATAAAAGGTTTTTTTTGAAAGCGGATTCTAGGATTGTCAAAGGATTATCGTCCAATATATTTTAACTTTGTCCTGATTAAGATTCAGAAAAGGATCATTGATTACCATATTAGAAGATCAACTGATTCTATGTTGATCTCGCAGTCACAGCAAGCCTATACCAAATGCAGGTCTGTTGAAATTTTGAGCAAATCGAGAAATCTCTTGCTCTTAACGAATATACGCTTGCCGTTCGAGGAGGCCTTCAACAACGTAAAGTCCAACGTAATTGCTGAAGCGCTCTCGATGCTGCATGTGGTTGAGCAGCTGATTGTTTTTATCGTGCAGCTTCTTAAGAATAGAGTGGTAATTTCTTCCTTGGGGAATGATAGCGTACGACGAGGGGTCAACACGGGCACATCTCAGAGTGAAGTCCTCCCTCCCCTGCTGTGGAACATCACGGTGAATACTCTCCTAATGAAGCTGGACCATGCCGGCTGCAAAATTATTACTTATGCGGACGACATAGCAGTAGCAGTGTCGGGAAAGTATTTATCTACGATATCGGAGAGGTTAAATCATTCTCATGACATACTTTCACGTTGAAGCCATGAGTGCGGCTTGAATGTGAATCCTAATAAAACGGAGCTAATACTGTTTACTAGGAAGTACAAAGTTCCTCGTTTTGATTTACCGAAATTAAACGGGGTCTCCATTGACTTGAGCCAGAGCGTCAAATATTTAGGATTCATTCTCGACTTTAAGTTACTATGGAGCTATAATATAGTGGAAAGAGCGCGGAAGGCTTCCAGTGCACTTTACTGCTGCAAAAGAACAATAGAGCCATAAGAGCTTCGTAACACTGCTTGGCTTTATAGTACTGTGGTTGAGCCAATTCTATTGTTTGGCGTGGCATTCTGGTGGCAGGCCGCCCTTAAGGCTACCTGCAAACGTCAGTTTGAAAAAGTACGGAAGCCAGCTGCATCACTGGTAACTTGAGCACTCCACAGCACCTCTACTAAGACACTTTTCGTGCTGATTCATTGGCTACCAACCAATCTACTGATCTTACAGCAAGCTGATTTTTTGCTGTGGGACTGAATTGTATCTCAGCATGGAATAGAACCGAGGTTGGTCATGCGAGGATCTTGGTTGAGAGAGTTCCCGCTCCAGCGGGTGTTGACTCCATCGCTCCGCACTTTATACTAGATTTGTAGTTCACAGCTTACATTCCTGGTAGGGGCGAATGGTGTGATGATATCATCCTCTGAGCAATAGAATTGGGAGTGGTGTATTTTCAGATGAGCTGAATCTCAAGCTGTCCCTTGTTGTGGCTGTTTTTCAGACAATGGACTGGCTTCTGTGTAATCGAATATTCGGAGTCAATATTGGTATTTTCACCGATAGCCAAGCGGCTATTAAGGCTCTTGCTGGTCCTTGTACAGTGTCCATGATTGTTGCTGAATGCTGTGCATCTCGTAGGGAGATGCATGGTTTACAAGGGTTTTCAGGGCAACTGTGAGGACGATGAGCTATCTAGACTTGGTACCTTGCTCCGGAAGGTCTCATGCTCCTTCCAAATAGGAATACCGATGATATCAGTCAAATCGGCCATCAGGCGAAAATACCTTGAGGACGCTAGGAAGTCCTAGGCAGATGAATCATCCTGTGCAAGGTAGCTACTAGGCTTAACTCGAAGCGCTCTGCGTTGTGCTTTGGGCGTTCTCACGGGCCAGCTCTTCATAGAACGGTATGCGCAACGATTGGGCGCAAGGTTCAACGACTTCTATCGAAATTGTGGCTCTGAGGAAGAGGAGGAATCCGTTTTCCATCTCATATGCCAGTGTCCGGATTTCGCAAAGAGAAGGGCGGTGGCACTTAGTGCACCCTTTTTCTCAAATCCGACCGAACTGTGTCTGGTCAATTTAAAGCGGATAGTGCAACTCGTCAAAGGAAGCAGGTGGTTTTCTGACTTAAGTGAATAAGAGGGACTCAAAAAACTATTGTGGCTTCACAACGGCCCTTTTTTGTGCCTAGGTGCATCTGTTGGGAGGCCTCTGACGATCGGCAGCCACTTTAACCTAATCTAACCTAATGGTAGGCTGGGGCTATGAGTCTACTGCATCTACCCATAATATCCTATGGGGCCTCTGTAAAAAATCATTTACAAAAGAAAACTCCAGGTAGCACAAAACAAATGTTAGCACAAGCTAACAGGTATCTGCAATATCTAACAACTAGTCAGGTCTAGCCGGAGTTGTAGAAACTCGCCATAATTGTTAGAAACACTAATAACATACTCGTTCTTATCATGTCCCTTCTGTGAAGTCTTATTTTAAAGTCACAATTAATTATAGCTTAAGTTAGTTTAGTTTAGGTTAACTTTAGATTAATTATTCAAGTTTGGAGTAAAAACTATACATTTATCTATTTTAAGGACATATTTTTCAACGGATTCAAAATAGAGTCTATTAGATAAAATGCCGCAAGAGTATCGTCAAGAGGAAGTTTGCTTTCTTGTGCCATTACAGTCGGTCTTTACCTAGAAAATAGTGATTCCTTTTTCTAATCGGTAGTCCTACTCTTAGGCCACAATGACGAAGAGTCATTAATTAGGAAGACTAACACATGCATCGTTATAGACTTTTGTAAAACTAATATCTAACCATTTGCCATTTTGGTTAGATTATACTATTATTATAAGCAAGAGGGTAGTTCGTATAAATAATTAGAAATAAATTCTTCAGATCCAGATTGCATGTAAAATAAACCAATTTAGCTTATGTAAATCGGTGTTAATAAAATAGATCTGAATAGTTTTATGTTGAAATAAACTACATTTCGGGGGAAAAGAAGAAGGATGTTGTGTACTCATTTGAAAGATTCTTGCTAAAACAGAGCACCAATTTCATGTGTCTAACCTGTGGAGAGTAGCCGGTGTCATTGGTAAGGGTGAAATTTATATTAAATCATTATCTGCCACTTCTGATAATTTAAGGTATAATTAAATGGTAGCTTTATATTAAAGCAAGTTGTATTTAAGAAACTTGTCTTTTCAGAAATTTCGCTTAAATTATGGTTTTCAAAACAATACTCTGAAAACATAGCAACAATTTTCGATTGTTTCATATGTATTTGCCATTTGTATCCTCATATGTGCTGATACTATGCACATACACTCATTGCAATATTAAATTTTCATATTAGGATTCGACCCGAGCACCTGCTTCCATGAAAACCCCTGAAGTTCTTCAATATTCGATTACTTTCGACACAACACACCCTATTCCCATATCGACTCGCAATTCTATTCGAATCCCCAAACTTGCGTCAACTTTTCTAAGCCATTTACAACAAATACCCTTTTCACTTGTACCCCCATTCAAAATAAAACCCAAAAAACAACTCCAACATTACTCTCCCCAAATATCTGTTACATTCTTGCAAAAACTGCCATTTCAACCCTTACGGAAGTTACGAAAACATTACAAGCTAAACATTCGTTTAGCTCGTCATCGTCACCATGCCTCCGTTTGCTTTGCCAAAGAACATTTCCTATGCTTTCTGGCGTTCAGCCGTAACCTAGTGTCCATTATCTGTTGTTTACTAAAATATAGATACTTTACGCCCAGCGCACTACACATAGGCCCGACTAAACTGCGGCGAGCTTCACTGCCAGCCCCACAAATCGAACGAACGCCATCGAGTTCGTTGACCTCCGGCTGCAGTAAAATCTCACGTATCTTTCGATGGCTTTCTTCCCGATTTTTCCCAAAATTTCGCTCCCCGAAATAAACATGCATATAATCAATCCGGGAGCTATTCCCCCGGCTGAATGAGTTGTACGCTAGCTGGGGGAGTAGTGTGTTCAAAAGCTACGACAACGCATAACGTACCAAGCAGATTTCGGTTATTTACTACGCTACACGCGACAGTGTTTCACCGTGGAGATTGTGCGTTGCGGACTCACCCCAACAATTCGTATCTATCGTAGTTCCGTGCTCCATTCATCCAATGGAATTCGTGTTGGCTCCAGATCGTCGAGCTACACTTTCACTACCCAAGTCGGAGCGCCGCTCTTTGCCTTGGGCTAGAATTCGGAATGGAACATTGGATGGAGTCGACGAAGAGACATGGGACAAAAGATCACTTCCCGGCAACTCCACCTGGGAGCATCCAGATTTTTCAGCCAATGTCCCCCCAGCTGGCTTGGAATGAACGACAAATCCCATTTGGGCAGCACATTATATACTAGCGGGGTGTGGAGCGGGCCCGGATCGGATTTATGACCATTTTGTGATAAAAGTAAAAGTTCGTTGGTCTAGTGAACTCGTCGTCGAGCACGTGCTTGGCTCTCCCTACCCGACGCTCTAGCTGGCTTCCGCCTGCAGTTAAAACACATCCAGGCCTTCTGCATACAGTTGAGGTGGCACGCTAGATAGTTCATAGACCTCAACTAGGGCTCCCATACGTTACATCGCTTGGACTAGCTTAGCTGCAAGCTCCGATCCCACATTATTTAAATGTGACACTATGAATGAACTGGACCCGGTTGGGGTGCCATTATGAGAATTATTTTTTTTTACTGAATAAGACCGTCTTTTATCTCGCGCCGTAGTGGTCTGGCCGAGAAGTAATTTTGTATGACGAAATCTAAATGCATTGGGTAATAAATAGCTTAAGCTGACTTTTTTTCTGTACAATCGAAAATGCCGCTAGAAATGTCGTAAATGACCACTTAACGATTATGCCGATGATTAGATAATTCTTCGGTGTAGAACAAGTTATTTTCGTATGTCAGCTAAGTACTTCAGAATATCAGAAACTATTCGTGCTATGATATTTGAAATCGCAAAATTTTCAGCATTAGAACTGACTGTCTTCTTAGATGATTTTTTTTACATTAAGTCAGTATATTACTCACCAGATCCTTTTTTATATTTAAATAGTGATTTTATTGCATGATTCTGCAAATCACAGCAAAAAACAACTTGAAAACTTAACTATATTTTAATTAGACGTAGTTTTGTATGAGCTGTATTTAGCTCAGGTAAGACTTGAGTAGAAGTATATAATAATATATTATCATTATATTTGGGTTTTACCAAATGCCTGCAATTGCTGGTAATTTAAAATAAATTGTTCGAAAATTTAAAGTTTGGTATATCGGAAGGTTGTTTGTTAATTTTGTTGAAAAGTTTTCGGTCTGTAGGAATTAAATGTCACCGTCATTTAGTGAAAAGTACTTAAATGTCCACATCAATCAAGAGATCGAGAATGAAGAATTGCTCAAATTGTTTGTTTTCTGTGGGGTTTCATTCGATGCAGAGATAGCCTTGGCGGAATAAACATTAATAATCACATAGTTTTTAATTAATATCTATTCAGTTAAAAGGCCTAGGAAAACAGTTTTATAAATTCTGTATGTTTATTGAACAAATCTTGCTACCGAAGCTGTTGTGCGAAATGCTACTTGCGTTTGGATGAAACTCCACTTTAAATATGAAATGCTCCACTGCCAAAGACAGGCGACGTACGTCTCAATTGGCTGTTAGTTTAAACAGATTTGCGAAATGAAATATCATTCCCACCCGGACTCGTCCAGATTTGAAGATTTTTGATGCTGGTGCTTCGTCCAGCTCCGACACGACCTTTCTCTGTTCTCTTGAATTAGGCAAAAAAGCGTGGTTTTCACCGCGTCGGTTTCTCCCTTACCTCATCGCTGACTCTAAGGCAATCAACGTCCAAAAACTCGATTTTGACTCTAGGAGCCAAGAGCTTCAAGAACTTTGACGTCGCTCGATTTGTAAAAACAAACCTTCTTCTGCAGTCTTTCTGATACGTCGTACTAAAGTTCCAGTTTCATTCGGGGATACACTTTGACGGATTCTCCCCAGTACCTTCACGTTGGTCTTTTCCTGGAGCTGGCTACAACCATGACAGCGTCCAGTTTTCCTCCGATGTCTTCGTCTGCTTTTATCCTTCTTTTTTTCTTCGGCATTTTTTCCTGTTCGCCCTGTGGGGCACTCTATTTTTGAACCGTTTTTGGTTCAGTAGATGCAACTAGTAGGGTGGCGACGTTGCCTTTTTTCTTCATATGAGTAACCGTGATAAACTTTCTAGAGTCAGAGGCTGGGACTTCCAGACTGACTCGGATTTGACCCGAATCAATTCCCTTTTAAGGGGACATTCGCCTTTGAAATTTTCAAAAAATCGATTTTGAGATTTTTGCATATTTCGATTCTATATACGTTCAAAAATTGCCTCCTAAAATTTCATCAAGAAATTCATAATAGAAAAAAAGTTACAGCTAAGGTAAAAAAAAGTTTTCGACTTTTTATTCAATAAAATTATGGTAAAAAAAACTTTAAACGCGTTTTTCTCGAAACTACCTTTTTCAAACTGGTAGGACATTTTTCTCCGAATCTACTCGACCGATTTTAAAAAACCAAAAAGCATTCGGTTACTCATTGAAAATAGTAAACAATAAGTCTCTAAAAGTTTAAAAAAATACTCCCCCCTTTTTTTTACGGGGATGACTTACCCCCAAAAAATGCCGTTTTTTCGCATTTTTCAGATATATACATACAAAAACTTCGAAATATGAAAAAGTATAAGTTTTAGAGGCTTATTGTATAGTTTTGTATTTCAAGAATAGAATCAATTTTGAATTTTTCAAAAATCTGTTACAGGAGGTCCACAATATGTCCTACCGTTTGAAAAGTAACTTTTGGATGACGCCCTCTATAGCAGCCAAGGGAAACTAAAAATATTCTTTAGAGACTGTTTAACAATGTCCAAAAAAATTTTTGTCAATAAATATAATAGTTTTTTCATAATAACATTTTTAAAAAGTGTTTTTTTTTTTCAATTTCAAAGGCGAATGTCCCCGTAAGGGATTCACGTTCTAGTGAAAAAAGTGGTGCGATGCTTTCCTCTGCCACTGCTGATTCAATGCTCTCCTGTGGCACCTCCGGAGCATCTCGACTGGAGTCCATTTATTGAATTCCTTGTGCATCAGTTTTGCACGCGACACTAGTCGCTTCTTCGCTTTGCGTTGGGATTTCGGACGAAGTACGGGTCTCCTGGACCCTAAGCCTCCTGTGAAAGTTACAGAACACAATTATATTATTAAGGCGTAAGCTTGAATGGTTTTTTTTTTATTTTTTGGCTTTTTTTTACTTCTAGCACCTGAAATTTGTGCTCACGGCAACCCACGACCCAATAATTCACAGAATGCATTGATCTTGAGTAGAACCAGGTCTGAACGAAGTTTAATGATTATACTGGTAGCTCGGAGGAGTGGTGCAACCTTGAAAAGTTGAGCAAAAAAATTAATGCTTTATGCTCTATAGCTTCTAACTCAGTCATCAGATTTTAGCGGAATTTACACGGCTGATGGACTTTATTATAAGCCAACTTTGTTATAACTGAAGATAAAAATTTTGTTTTAGCTGTCACCTATGGCAATTTTTTTCTTTTTTACGAAATGTTACCACCATTAAACTCTAAAATGATAATGATCTTGTTGTGAAAGTGAGCAACGAATTATTAAATAATTGTAATTTTTTGCAGATGGCAGCCCTAAAAATGTTTCCAGCCCTATAACTTCCACCACAGCCCCCGGATCAAAACGAATTTTACACGGTGGGTTGGCCTTAAAATGATTCTTATTCGGTATACTACGGTATAATTTTATCAAATGACAGCCAGCACCGGCATATTTGTTTTGTAGCAAACACATGCTACCTTTTAGTTTTTATGTGATAAATGAAAATAAGTAACAAACGCTTAAATTTTCAGTGCTGGAAAATTCGCGGACGGCAACCTCAAATATATTTCTATACTTGTAATTTTCGATACAGTAATCGGATAAAATCAAAATTCACAGGGTCTGTTGACCTTGAGGTGAAGCAATTCTGATAGACTTCTTTTTTTACAGTGATGATAAAGTGTTATCAGCACTGAGCAGTTTCTTCATTTTTGTGTTAGCAAATACTGCCATCAATTTTTTATATGATAAGTATCAAGTATGAACATAAGCAACAAGTGGTTTAATCTCTTAAATTTTGAAAATCAGCCCTGGAAAAATTCTCATCCCATAAATTTCGATGCAGTCGTCGGATCAACACGTTGGTTATAATAAGAAATTTTGGTAGAACATACATTCGAAACCTACAAAATTTATCTTGTTTTCTTCGAAAATCAGTGTTTTTAGTGGTTCCTATGTGATAGAGTTTTTTAACTACATTTTTTTTAGAAAATTTTTTCCAGAAACGTCCTGGCAACCTGAGCCCCAGCCATTAGTGAACATTGAACTGGATGATTATACCTTTATGCAGGCAATATGTTGGTTCTAATAGCATGCACAAAAATACCACTGGTAATGCAATGACTACTACAATGACTACTCCTATGTAACACAGCGCAGCATTTTTATTCATAGTAACCTCAGCTATAAAATGCAAAGGGCCAGACAAAGGGCGCAAATAGTATCAATTCCTGTGAAACGTAGTCTCAACTCCTACGTAACATAGCTCCATCTATTATGACCATAATCTCAGCACATATCATCAAAGTAGACTAAATAACAACTGCCTGAATCACAATGCAGCGAAATGTCGCACTGGGCGGAGAAAAGCCGCTGTCAAAAAATTGGAATGCACTATTTTGTATGGTAATGCCCACAATGCCGGCGACCGAAATTTTCGAAGCGTCAATAAGTCAATTAGGTTGAATGGTCTCGTGGTATAGACAAGCGATGGCTGATATGTATTAGTTATCAAAATGCTTTACGTTGGCACCGGCCTCGAAGGCTTAATCCTACGATCCAACATTAGGATAGTAGTCATGAATTTGCATAGCCGACATCGTATTGTGCACTACAATACTTCCATTATTGATCAAACCTATGGAGAATGGCTTACCAATGGTAAGATAGCATACGCATATTCATATGACTTTTATAGCCCATTGTCCCGGGTCCAGGCGGAGTTTGCGCCTTCTTCACACTACTCCTAAGCAAGCGCCGGATCCAGAATTGATTTCTTGCCAGATAAGATAACAATTTTATAACGGATAGCCTATCAACCACAGCCACTGCGGAGCTCCCACAAGTCTCCCAACAGCAGGATCTAACTTGTACAGTTAGGGGCTACACCTACCCCCGCAGTACCGACGCTTAGTCATATTGGTCGTTTAGTCCTATTTAGACATGGGTAACGCAGCGCTGCGCCGCGCAATTGCGTTGAAGCACAAGCCATGATACCACTGCGCTGGTATCGCTTGTCGGCATCAGTAGCGCAGTAACGCACTTCGGTATCAATGGTGTTGGCGCTGCCGCTTTGCAATGCCAACACCATTTGGCTTGGCGCTATGCTACGGCGCGGCGCAAAGATATGAGTTGAGTATACTTATGTCAAGTCTGTTTGATGCATAGCAATATACCTACGCGTACGCACGTTTGGAAAGATATCTGAATGGGTACATACTATAGCCTGGGTATTTTAGGGTATTTTATATCGGAAAATTAGTAAGTTCAATTGTGGGTTGCTCTCGTTCCATACAAGCTTTTTCAATCATGTTTTTTTTGAGTGAATCATAGCGTCATGGTATCAGCGCAATGCTACCAGCGCCGTATGTAAGATCATGGTATCATAGCGCAGTGCGCTGATACCACTGCTGGCGTCGGTATCAGTGTGTCAGCGCTTCAAAATTTGCTGCGTTACCCATGTCTAGTCCTATTGACTTTAATCTTTCGGGTGAAGCAGACATCTTTATTGTGTGAAGGTATGAAAACCTGATTCATACAGATGTGCTCTGGATTACCTTTCCATAGTCGTAATACAAGGCCAGGACCTAATGTATCATGTTTTTTCTCAATTAATATAACGCTTAATATAATCTAATCAATACATGATTTATAATTTCCCAGTGAGGGTTTACCAGATCTAGATATTGCTGTAACTAGCGCTTATTCTCCCCCACTGGGGCGGCTGATATGTATTGTGATAAGCCAACCTAATCCTAGTACAACAAGATTTAGCAAACCAAAAACAAAAAAAAAATGAATTAGGTTGGTGCCTTGCTTGGCGCCATAAATGCTGTTATTCGTCAGTGCATTGACAGCGACCTTTTCGCTGCATTGTGATTCACCATATTCAAATGCAAAATTCTACATAGAAGTACGCCGCCCCCTTCGGAAATTTCGCAGTTATGTGTTTAAGCTTAATATCTTTTAAATGAGTTTCAGTAACCTAATGGGAAAAGCGTCGGCTGTTAAAGCGAAGACGGGATTAAGTCCGGATGCGAGCAGGACTTATTTGTAATAATTTAAAAATTAAGAAATAATATTTCAGATATAAAATAGGAATTTCCATCTCTCATAATTTTCAAAATCCCGAAATTGTCCAAGACGGGGACAGTTTCGCTTTTACTTTGCTACCTATCGGGGCTACAATGCATGGTGTTGTGGGCTATAATACATGACTTTGCAAGCAATAATACATAGCGTCTACTTCTACAAATTTTTCGCCATTCATTATGGCGTCAGGAGCTATGTTTTAGGACAATCCTAAAATTGACTATATTTATAGCGCAAAAGGCATATAAATTATGTTCTATGACGCAATGCCTTTTCTCAGTGTCTACACATTCAATGAGATCAGCTTAGACAGACCTAACACAGCAGTAAAGTCCACTTCAGCAAAATAAGCAATAAAATCCATTTCATTTGTTGCCAAACTATTATCCGGTCAACTCTAACCAAAAGCTGCCATGAGTAAAGTGAAAGTTTTTGAAACTAGAATTCTGTGTCCTCTCAGCCAGTAAAACTTGATTGAAGAAAGGCTCTTACAGAGAATGATTCTGAAGATCAAAGATGAGCCTTAAGTCAAAAATACGTTGATCATATGTAGGTATAGGTTCGTATCACTTGGCTTAACCTAAATACCGAACTGGATCAGAGGTTTGTGATGATTCCTAAAACCTCCCCTACTATACAATTTACCTCAAATGCTATCACTTTGCAGCTTCAAATAGCAATTTTCAAACGAAAATCGAAATAAAAACTTCACACCGAGCTTATGAAAATCTGACAAAACTACCCCATCATACATACTCTTTCCTCACCTACAAACCTATCACATTCAGTAACAATCTAATTAGTTCTTCGACATTTTGATTGATGACGTTGTCTATCCTTGTAGTGTGTAGGGTTCAATTAGCCTCGTAATAAAGTGAAACTGAACGGAAAAACATTTCTATCCAAGAAAAAAACCTATTGACAAGTAGATTAATGAGAAATCATCAAGTACCTAGATCTCATTGCAAGAGCACCCCACATTTCTAAGCGCAATCGATTTCAGTTGTCCAACACGGTCAAAATCACTTCTACGTGGTTCGATTTTGCGTGACGCATGCGTTACGTTTCGTAGTCTCATATCGGGTCAACAACCTTTCTGGATCACCAACAGATTGATTACACACGAAAATATTTTCCAGGAAAACACGTGAAAAGCGTCGGTTTTCGGTGTATCGAATTTCGGGAACCGGGAAACGAGAAAGGGAAATCATCATGTTCCCGGAGGAATGACCGACCTAGTCTATATGTTATATACATACTTCCCCAACATGCTGCCCAGCTCAGTGTGTTGAAACTCAGATCTGGAAAATATTTATTTTGGGGAAATCAAGTCTTATGTAGAACTTTGTAAACGAGCTCCCTGCCTTGAATCGACTCCGTTTTCCCTAGAAACATTTTCCAAGTCCTCAACATAAATCGAATCAATTATCTCAAGCTTACAGTCTCCCAGTCTTAGTGATTATGAGTAGACGACGAAGAACGAAATCGTCTTACGTGCGTTAGGGTTGCAATACGCATATGCGTAAACCACGAGCCACCCACCCTTAAAATCCTCTACCATACTAGTTAGTGGCCACCTTCTCTTCCTTGTCTGCTTAACGGATTTACTGCGTAAATTCCATTACGCGAAAGTTCTCCCAGCACCCAACAATTCCTCTTCTTGAAATGGCAAAAAAAACGTATCATCAATAGTCATACATACATACCTACTTATGTACCTATTCGCGTAACGTCAGATCGAACGTCATCTACCGGGGGAGGATGGTGAAAAGGCTTTCTATTTTCAACGGGACGTTTTACCGAAAAGTTCATGTACTCGTGTATATTGAGGCTGGTCGCGGAAGCGGTTCTATTTCGGAAGCTTTCAAAGCATCCGGAAAGTATCTTCTACCAAAAATAAATGTCTATATGTATAGTTAGATGCTTATTTATGATGACGCTCATCAGGAAAGTATGATAGCTTTTCTTAACTTTTGATTATTGCTTGATTCTCGAGCGTATGGTTATGCATGTGTCATAAGTATGTATACCAAAACATCATGTACAAATAAGAATAAAAAATAATTTTACGAGTGACACGAGATTAGCTCAAGCATGCAAAATAGATACTTCCTAAGAAATCCCGGATAAAGTGATCGGAGGGACTGGCAAGCGATGGGATGGTTATTCGCAAGGCACGAGCAATTTCACCGAGACGCTAGCGACATGAGAAGATGAAACTTGTTGTGAATGTTTCGAAATCTTACAATCTGATAGAATGTAGTACGCACGACGTCAAGTAGGTAAGTACGGTAAGTACCTACATTGTTAATAATGATAGTGAAATTATAATTAGCTGACGGCGGTAAACAGAAATACACGAGCGCTTGTACTTATACAACTGTTTTAGAATTCTACGAATCGATTGCATCTCATTCCATTATGCATTATTGTTGTCCTCATTTAGAATACGATTTAGACAATATTTATAATGATTGCATACATCGGAACGTATGAATGAGTTTCAAGTTCACTGTACCGAGTGAAGGTTGTGAATAAATAATTGTTTGCGATCGATGAAAAGCGATGTTGGAGGAGAATCGGAAGTCAGCTGCATATGGGATTTAAATATTTATAATATGGAAGGATTCTTGAAAACTGTAAGAATTAAATAGGATGCATATTAAATTAGTATTGCGTATTAAGTTTTCAAGTTTATTTAAAAGTCAATATGCCGCTCCCATCTCGTAAAATGCGAAATTTTGCAAATTGTCTTTGAAAATGAAAAAAAAAATCAATTGAAAAATTTAATTTATTGCGATGTGCAACCTTTGACCGAGCATAGGCGTCCAAAAAACTTTGAAATAGAGGGGGCAACTACCAGAGTGTTGCACACAATTTACTTAATTTTCATCGAAGTACTGTGAAAGCACAGCAATTCAAAGACAGTTATGCAAATCAGGGGTTACTTGCCTCTCTTTGCCCCCGTCTATGCACGCCCCAGATCCCGAGTTGATAGAGAATTCATTCACGATCATTTTTGAGCAGCTTGGAAGTAATGAAAATATTACTTCTCACGCCTTTTACTCTAAGCTATACGCGATCGCGATGTCTCAATTTCGCAGCACAGCCAACACGATAGAGGACAAGCTGTGTGACATCTGCGAGATGTTGTGTAGTAGCCATAACATACCAAGCCATGAACTATCCTTAGATATTGAATTGAAGGCAGCTGACGCAAATATTGCAGCGAGCAACTCGATTGACATCCAGATAAATATCTCTATCTCTATCAAACACACAATCATTGAGGTGAGAGAGAAAGAGAGAGAGAGAAAGAGAGAAGTCCAGACTCTCTTGCTGCAAATCTAGCTGATCAGCTTACAAAGAAGATCTTTAGCTTTGGTACTTATTGGACAGAAGATGAATGGCGGCACCGCATTGACAAAATCAGACTATCTAATACAGCGCAACTCGGCCTAACCAAAATTAAAATGATAACAAAAACAACAGGTCCGACGTACCAAGTGTTTTTTGTGAAGGGAACTTCACACTCTGCAGATGTTACATGGATGTACGAGTTTCTCGAAAAAGAGGCATTAATAAAAGAGTGCAACGTATTAAGAACACGCAGTCGAATGAATCGGAAATTCGGCAATTTTTTCAAAATCACCATTCCCCCACGATATGTTTGGCTTTTCACCAATTCAACGCTAACAACAATGGCTATACTTGGAAAGGATTAACGTTCCACCATTAATCCTTGGTGAGACCAGACTCAGACTATTGGTCGCCGGAAAAATAAAGCTAGTAATAGTCATAAAATTAGTAAAGATAAAAATTGTAATTTATCCGCAGCTCTATTAGTTTCCTATCCAATCATGACAATGGTGACACCAAGAATATTGATGCCGTAAATTTGAATCCTAAGCCGACCAACTCTCGAGTAATTGATCCTTTTCACATTCACTGCAACGTTGATTAAGTTAATTTTCAAATACTCTCGAGCTATGCACAGTTCCAAAGCAGTCTCATCTCCGTACAAGAATTTTATACAGAAAATTAAAAGAAAAATTTCCCCAAAGCAAACAGTTGCTGATGTTCAAACGCTAGAAATTTCGATTGCTTTTCGAATACTGTTGCCAAAAAATCATCCGATATCGTTAACACCGTCTCTAAACCCATACAATGCCCTTGAATGTTTCGAAGTGTCATCAAATGTCTTTCACCCACAAAACATCCCCTCTTCTCTTCTCCTACTCTGTCCTCGGCTCCCTTCTCAATGCTGTTGCTAGTTTCAAGGAACTTGGCGTGATTTTCGATTCCAAGTTGAAGTTCGATTTACATATTTTACACATCACTGCCAAGGCTTCTCGGTGCAACGCGGATTCACCCGCTCATTTTTCTATAAGTTCAGTATTCTGTTTTGCGATTACAGTATGCGCCTCTCCATCCTTCAAATTCCTTCCCTTGAGTCACGTAGAGTGTTCCTCGATGAGTGCCTCCTCTTTAAACTTTTTAACGGCTGTATATTGGTGGACCCCAGCATTCACCTTTCTGTTAGAGATTCGGGCCGTCCTAATAAAACAATTTTCAAATTTAATGTTACATTTTCCCGTACCGACACCTATTTCTTTTCTCCCCTTTTGCGTTTTGCCTCGTCAGCATAATAACCTTAACCTTGGTCCTCTGCCTCGAACGTTAGCTGTGTTTAAAAATATTTTAAAAAATAACGTTCTGTCAGGTACATGAAATATGTCATAATTTAGTCTTTTGTTTGTATCTTCTTTCGGTCGATTTTGATTTTGATTACTTTTCCTTTCTGAATTTCATTTAATTCTAATTTTCTTTTTTTTATTTAAATTTTTTTCTTTATTAACTCTCATGTAGTTGTGCCTTTTTTCTTTTTATACATACATACATATGTATATATATTTGTTTTCTTTTTTTGTTATGTCTTGGATTTGTTCTGTTGATTTGGACATTAATAAATAAATAAATAAATTCCCTAATTTCGTTCTCGGCGAAGATCAAACCTCCTCCAATAACCCTGGTATAATAGTGACTGCGTATCTCTCGTGCGAACCAGTGACAACTGCACCTAAATTCCTAGACCTACTGATGCCCCCTTTTGTTACAGCCACAATCAACTCCAGTGGTGATCTCGAAAGCAGATATCTGCTTTCTCGGCTAAGGAATAAGAAAATCTATGAAAACGTTCGCCTCTACCTTCTTTACATGCACAAAGCCACTGACTCCGCTTGTTTCGAGGGTAAAACGAAAACTCATCTTAAAATCATGATTCAATAGAAAGGTCTTCCCATAGATTTTAAGGTTCTACATATTGTTTTTGTTCGGTATCATGAGCAACTTGGGATAACAGCTGACCAAGTGAAAAAAGAGCTAAGTACCTTTTCCTAACATGTCTCAGCTAAATATATTTCCTCCCTTCCAAAATCAAGAAATGATTTTATAAATTATCATTCCTAACAAAAAGTTTTCATTAAACAGCTTCAAACTTTTTTACCACAACTGTGGTGGTATGAGAGGTAAACTAAAAAGACTATTTCTTGACTCAAAATCTTGCCAATTTAATATACAGGTTGAAAAGTTCGCACACAAACGAAGAAATATTATATGGTAACTGGACTATTTACAGGAGCGACCGAAACTATCTTTCTACTAGTCAAATTCGAGGTGCTGGTGTAACTCGCTCTCAAGCAAACTAGTGGCAAGCAGTTCATATAATCTCTTCGATCACAAGATTATTCGCATTTCCTGTTCCAGAGGTTTCAATTACATTGAAGTATTATACATCGCAGCAAATAGCTCCGACACCAAAATGGAAATTGATTCGATATTATATATACTAATATCTACGACGATGTAGTGGCTAATCCAACTCTTAATGCAGAAACATTTTTTGGTAACACTCTTCACCACTCTACTTTTACAGTTAAGTTGCTATCTACATCTGATATGTTCACCTCCCTATCCTACAATAACTCTATTATATATGACTTTCGCAATGCTGTTTATAAGAACATTACGAATTATATTCTCAGAATTGACTGGGCTAGTAATACTTCAACGCTAGAACTGAATGATGCTGTATCCTTATTAAATGAGTTGGTTTTTGACGCCGTTGAAAAGTTCAACCCAACGATTTAAAAAAAGGACAAAATGTCTGAACCATGGCTGGATAACAATTTAAAGTATTTGTGGAACCAAAGAAATAATCTTTATAAAGTAATTAAAACCAATAATGATGTCATAGATGATATCAAGAATAATTATAATGAATTAGCTCAAAAATTCCTGACGAAATTGCATGAAGCGTATGAGCGCTATGTTAATAACATGGGCGAAAATATAATTCATGATCCTAAAAAGTTTTTTGATTTCATAAACACCAAACGGAAAACTTTGGTGTAACCTACATCGATGCACAAAAAAAACTCTTGATCGTCAAGCCCTCACGAAGTTTGGGACCTGTTTGATGACCATTTCCATAAATTATTTTATTCATGTACAAGCTTACCTAACAGTATTTTCCCTCAAATATTTCCACCAAATATCGTCTTTGAAATGTATTTAACTAGAGAGGAGATTGGAATTGCCATCAAAGATCTTAACATCAACAAGGGTCCTGGTCTTGACCTGCTACCTCCTAGTTACATACTCGAATGCATGGAGTAAATCACTTTCTTGCGGGGTTTTTCCCCTCCTTCTGAAAATTCTCCCATTTGACGCCGATTTTTAGATGTGGTGATAGGCGATCAATTGACAAATACAGAGGTATTACAATACTATCAACATTGCCTAAACTATTTGAAAAAATTGTTTGTGATAAGCTTACTACTCTAATCGAACCTCTTCTGAACAAACTACAACATAGTTTTATTGTAAAAGGCAGGTCACATACTAGCAACCTCGTAATTCTCGTCTCAGATGTTCTCTGTGGCGTGGGGAAAAGGACATCAAATTGCAACCAGATTGAAAACAGACTGGAGCAAGGTCTTTGATCGCGTTGATTATGATATTCTTCGAATTAAACTACGGAAATTTGATATCTCGGGTCTCTTATTAAATTGGTTGGACTCTTATTTTCAAAATAGGATGCAGTACGTTAAGTTTCAGGGTATCTTATCAAAAAAATCGAAGTTTCATCAGGTGTACCACAAGGTAGTCACTTGGGACCTCTTTTATACAATTTTTTCATATCGGATCTTTCTGAAGTTTTATCAGACATTCCTCACTATTTTTATGCAGATGAACTGAAAATGTACCTTACAATTAATTGGAAATCAGATTCAGTTTTCCTTCAATCTACACTGCTATCGCTTGAATAGTGGTACAAACAAAATAATGTGAAATTAATGTCAGCAAATGGCATGTCATTAGCTTTTCCCGCAAAACCAGTAATATAAATTTTGATTATGTTTTAATAAATAATGTTGATAGTGTCATCGAGCTCGGGGTTACTTTGGATAAACAGCTGCATTTTAATTTACACTATCACAAAGTCTTAAGCAAGGCTAATAAGCAGCTTGGATTTATCAAAAGACGTGCGAAGGAATTCAAAAACCTATCGGTCACGTAGTCTTTATACATACCTCTAGTTCAACAATTGCTCGAATACGCATGTATTGTCTGAGACCCTAACTTGGATGTCCATAGCGATGGGCTCGAATTAGTGGAGAAGCAGTTCTTGCTCTTTGCGCTGAGAGATCTGTATAATCCATATGAATTTGATAGTTTACCTTCATACAGATACAGACTTAATCTTTTAAATCTATCAAGTCTATCTTCGCGGAGGATAATCATATACTCCAGCTTTACTTTTGATGTTATTAGGGGCTTGATTCAATGTGGTGTCCCTGTCCAATATGGTAGCCTTCAACGAATCAGTAAGGTGGACAAGGCACACACGTTTACTGAATGAAATCCGACACCACACAGTTTACGTCAACAACAAGCCAATCAACAGATGCTGCAAAATATTCAACAGGTTTGCAAATATTATTCCCCAACCATTTCCAGACCAAGGTTTAAAACAGCTCTGACTAAGGTGCTCATGTCATAAATGCCCCTATCTAATTCCCTACCAAAGATGGTTATATTTTTCAAATTGTTGTGTTGTATTTTTCATCATGTACATTTCAAATGTATTTAAATTGTTAAATATTAATTGTAAGAGTTTTTTTCGTACACCTTGTTTGGCTGAAATAAATAAATAAATTTATAAATAAATTAATTTATTTAGAAATAATGTTGTAGAAAGTTTGCTCCCAGTATCGTGTGAACGGCCGAACTAATTAACAAATGTGGAGGTTATCCAGATTAATCTTCACTATTCTAAGACAGCTTCAGCTACTCTTCTCTACCATCTGTGTAAGAACATGGAGGAGATAGTGTTAATCCAAAAACCATGGGTCGTAAAGAACCAAGTCTACGGATTGTATTTTGACGGATATAGACTGATGTCTTCTGAACCTCTAGGTAAACCCAGAGCCTGTATCCTTATCAAGAGATCTATAGATGTTCTTTGCCTTTCAAACCTCAGTGACAAGGACAATGTTGCTATTGTGGTTGATCCAAAGCCAAAGCTTTTTTGAATCGCTACAAACTACATGGCATACGACGAAGGCTTACTATCAACCAGTAACCACGTAAAGGAGCTAACAGCAGGTGCAAATTCAAGACGGATTCCGCTAATAATAGGTGCAGATACGAACGCACATAATCAGTTATGTATGGGCAGTTTGGACAGCAACAAAAGAGGTATCAAACAATCTGGTCATTGCTAACATTGGCAATGAATCTACATTTAGAACCTCTAACAGAAGTGAGGTACAAGGAGTATTCAATGTGTAAATGCTCTCGAAAAACTAGATGTCAATTCGCAGTTAGCAGCATTTATAAATCAGATACTCAGAAATTGAGTAATATACTCATAGTTTCACCAACAAAGTAAAATATCTGGGACTCATCCTGAACTCTAAGCTTTTATTGAAAGAAAATATAGCAGAAAGGGCTCGCAACGCGCAGTGTCCTCTTTAGTGCTGTAGCGTTGCATCGTATCCTGGGTTTACATTAGATAGTGGAACTAAATCTGCTGTAGAGACCAGTAGCTAAACTATAATTGGCCAGCCATAAATTTGGTCAGAAAATGATAGAGAAGCAATGAAAGCACTTCTGGTACTGATTTATTGTTTTCCTGCCGATATGCTTATCTCGCAACATGCACTGCGATAAAACTAAATTGTAGTGATCCCTGGATAAGGACAAACGTAGGCCATGCTGAATGCCCCTAACAACGACTTCTGTCGGAGCTACATATGCGAAGAGGAAGAAGAAACATTTCCTGTGCGAATGCCCGGCCCCAGAGATTTTCCTACACCCCCCTAACACCCCCCTAATACCCCCCTGGAAAGTGTATACACCCCCCCTAGCACGGAAACTTTTCCTACACAAAGGGACCTTTGTGTCCTTTGTGCAAAAGGGACACCCCTCCTAAAATTCTGAACACACCCCCCATGAAAAATTCCTGAGAATACCCCTGCCCGGCCCTTACTAGAAGAAAGATGTGAAATCTCTTGAAATGTGAAATCTCATACTTCTTCACTTGCGTAAGCAAGGTGGCTTCGGTGGAACTTAATACGATCACTCAGTTCATAACTAAGCTGTCTTGTTAATAAGGATTGTGGACATAATCTTTAAGAATCCACACCACATGTAGGGTTTTTCACTATTTTCTTCTATGGTTCAGTTTTTGTTCTTCTAATTCAAAATCATTGGTTGGTATGAACAATTTATCGACTTCGATCTACATAAGTATGCATAACTAATACCCACATGAATACATAAAAACATTCTTACGTAACAAAAATAGTCTAAAAACAAAAATACCTCAACAGCAATATGCTGAAAATTCTAAATTTCCCAGAATACAATCTCACACAAAAACTACAACAATCATCCTCTACTTAGGTAGGTATAGCTACTAGCTAGCTCTACTCCTACTTGCAAAAACATTGCAAAATTCAACAACGTCATTATCTAAAATTATAACACGGGTTCGCACTTAAGCTGGAAATGTATTCAAGTAAACAAACAACAAAAACAAATCTTTACTGCAATATTGAACTGACCATGACATGCCAAAATCCGATGGTCACACAACGAATTTCAATGGCAAGTTCCCCAAAAACTCGAAAATAAATCGAAATTTAATTATCTCAGTGATCGTTATTGGAGCAAATAAACATATTCTCTTCCAATAAGAACGGAAGGGTGGGTGTATGTAGGTGTAAGTATGAATGTACATTAGTTTATCACAAGGGGAGGGTACTGTATGTACATATGCAATGAAGTGAAAAAATAATAATCTAGGTAGGTATGTGAAAATTAAAATTGTGGCTTAATTTATTGTTTATGGCTTTTGAGCAAACAAAGTATGATTTTACGTAGGGTAACTGCACTAGTCTCCGGACAGTGTCTCCGGGCACTCTAAATCTATTGTTTGGAAAGGAAACATGGTTCGCATTTTGACATTTTTTCTTATTTGCTGATTCTTATGTGTCTTTCCATTTGAGGGAACGATAAGGTTAATAAACAAATAAACAATCAGCAGCCAGTCTACAACGCGCTCACCATGTGAAGTCTGCATGCTTATTGCGAAATACGTGTCTCACGTATTTCATTTCTATTGGTAGACGAAATTTCTAAACGTTAGTTTTATCATTATGGACTTACATTGCTGGCATGCTTCGCTTTCCATGCATATTTATTTTATTTATTTTATTTTCACCAAACAAAGTATAATGATATTACATATATGTAAATGAAATAAATATAAAAAAAAAAAAATAAACAAACTTAAAAACAGATTTCAAAAAGGTATCAAATACAAATAAACACAATACAAATAAATATATGAACATTCAATAAATAAATGCATAATAGCTAAATCACATGTAGGTCGCAATATTAAACACGCAAAACGAAATTAAATAATTAATTAATCAATTATAAAATTAATTAGTCCTATGTCATAAGAGGATACTAGGCCGGTAGACTAAGAGAGGGTCGGATAAGAGAGCCTTGGTAGCTCTGTTTTTAAAGGACGCTTTAGATATCGTGGGGGAAAAGTGTTGGCTCATGCTGTTGAATATTTTGCAGCATCTGTTTATTGGCTCATTATCAGCATATGGGATGCTATGCTTATATTCAACTAGCATTCGTCGGGATCTACTGACTCTTACGAGCTGATTAAGCACAAATCTTTCCTATATAGTCGACATTAACAGCGTCTCTAATGACATCGAAACTGAAGCAGGCAGATAACATTAATCTTCTGGATGCAAGAGGTGATAAGTTTAGAAGTCTAAGGCGAAATTCATATGACGGTAAATTGCTAAAATCACAAGGATGGTAAAGACCTCTAAGAGCAAATAGCAAGAATTGCTTCTGAATAGATTCAAATCTCTGGCTGTGAATTTCGAAAACTGGGTTCCAGATAATGCAAGCATACTCGAGAAGAGGGCGAAAGAGCGCGGTGTATAGTGATTTTGTAACCCAAAGGTTCTGAAACTCCCTGGCACGTCGCTTAAGGCAGTATTCTGGTCTAGAGGCTTGATTTTGAGGTGATTTTACGGACGCCATGAAAAAAAAACCATTAACATTTTTGGGATATATTTGTTTACCAGTCTTTTATTAACATTTTGAAAGTACAAAAATATATTCAAAAAATAAAAAAAATTTAAATTGATGTAGAGACAGGCCGGCGAAGTGAAACTCAAAAAAAAAAACTTGTCTCATGGTTGACATGATTCCAACTTGCCTGGTGGTCCGAAACTTACATTTTAGGTGAATTCTGTAATAAAAAGAATGTGAAATTCGTCTGACGTAGGCGATTTGAAAAAACTTTTCTTTTTACAAAATGGCGTCCATGTGAAAATTTTTTCAATTTTGGGGATTTATAATAAATAGTAGAAATTTTTTTTTAAAAAACCCCTACGTCAGACGATAACCAACAGTGTTAAGAGGGTTTGTGCAAAATTTCACGTAAATCGGTTTACTGCAACTAGAGATATCATGTCAACCGTATCGGGAAAAGTAGTTCCGAGAAAAACGCGTTTAAAACTTGGAGTCTCGTTTCGGCCAGTTAGTTGGCGTGTCACAAAAATAGCTGTAACTCCAAAAATAATTCGAATTTCCGAAAATCCCTTTAAGAGCTTATTCTTAAAGGTCTAAACTTTGTAAATATGCAAACAAAAAAAAATCGATTTGATCAAATTTCTAGACCAGAATACCCCCTTAATGAATTACTTGCATATGGCCTATTGTTAATGAAGTTTATTGCTTTCGAAAACATATTCTATACAAAAAAATTATTGGAAATTTTTAATGTTCGAAGACTAAAACCGATGTTTAAGCAGTTTTCCGATATTCGGATAAGAGCGTCCAAATATGCTATTGTATATATTGTTTACTTGATAAGATTAACATTAGCTCTAATAAACTCTAAAACGAAAGTTATACTGGTATCACAGCTATTTACACCCTTAAAAATAAAATATCCCACCTGTCCGCACTAATAATACAAATTTTAGACAAGGCCAACTTTGTACACTCAGAAAAATTTCATTTAATAGAATCATATTTAAATCAAAAGTTGAAACACTTTTAAATAAAAAACGAATCTTATTTGAATTCCACTTAATTATAAAAATGTTATTTCATATCAAAATTTTTCATCATTGAATCAAAAAGAAACGTATATGACGCCAATTCATATTTGAAAATTTTTGATTCAAACATGTTCAAATATGATTTGGCGCCATATAGTGGTGAAATTTTTCTGAGTGTATCTATGCGCTAAGAAACAGCCTTAAAGGAGATTTAATTTCTAAATTCTAGTAAAATAAGTAACCGCTATTTTAGTATGCAAATACGAATACTATTTCAAAGTTGTCCGAACATCGACTCATGGTGTCCGGAGACTAGCACAATTTGACCCATTCCATGCTTGGAATATCAGCATACCTACTTATTTCTTTTATTGAAATTAAAATTGGCACGAAAGACTCACAACCACTTCTTACGTATGAAAGAGCGTCTATAAAAACTAAATATTAAGTTTCTAATTAATAGTATTGAGCTAAAGTTGAAATAGCCACATTGTTACGCCCAAGCCATCTTCTGTCAAAGAATCAAATTGGTCGCATAGGTGCAAACGTGCTCAATTTCGAGGTCATGCTCAATTTTGGCAAAATATACTTGGAACGAATGAAAGTCGAATGAGAGCCCAATCGACCACACGCTACACCGTTACACGTGCAAGCAGAACGAGTAAATTGTTGTGTATCGGAAAATCAAAACAACACATTTATAGATAGTTACAAAGTGGCAACAACATGGCTGGCACATTGTTTTCTAACCGCAAATCGAGTATCCCGCGATAGATCTACCAAATGACCGTTGCCGACGATTATATCGCTTGATCTTCCTCCGACGTCTGAACTTATTATGATACAGCATCGCCGTGCGACTGGCTCCACACTCCACCTAAGCGTTCTTGTATTTCTTGTACGCGAACAGCAGATTGAGCTCGATTCCACTTGCCTGCTACAAACCAAGTTCACAAATAGCGTCTGCACTTGGTCGTGCAGGAGGCGCGGCAGCCGTTTTCGACGGCACGTGCAACGGAAAATCGGCAAGGCGGTCAATGACACGGCAACTAGCAAGTGCAAGCTCGGAACGGGCGCTGCAGCGGGATGGGATGCAAGTCAACGGCATGGTGTGCATTGCACCGAGACAGAACATTAATTCCTAGCACATGTGCTGCACCAATGTAATTTATACGAGTTGATTTGTTGGACAGGACGGAAAAAGGCTTTGGCCATATTTGCCTGCATGGCAAGTGCATCTTCCCCGCACCGTCTGACTCAGCCGTGATGGATGTAATCGACTCTACAGCGATTCGAATTGTTCCTGGACCTGGTTAACAAAAAGTCGCAAAAACATAACACGCGCGGCCCCATCTCCTGCATTTCTCTTCACACATGCCGCCCAAACGCTCTTGATTTTTGCGGTTTGGCAAATCCAACACCTATCCAATAATTAAGTCGCATCACTTTCACTCCACCGTGTCGGTTATCTCTTTCGTATATGCATAAAAAGCTCGTTTTGTTGTTTTACTGATGCCATTCATTCAAACGAGCCCCTGTTTACTACCCGACTTCGCTTCGATCTCCTACCTCTAGCGCACACAGCACGACTAGATGCGGTGTCACTGCTAACTAAAACGATCGAATCACGCGCCTCCCAAAACTCTTCAGCCACGAGCTCGAATGCCGGGCCTCCACGTGCATCTCGGTCGCATACTCCCGTGAGCTTTTGCACAGTCTGTACGCACACAAGTGTACAACGAAGTATTGTGTATTGTGGTAGTTTGCAGCTCGACCATTGTATCTGATGGAAGCAATGAGTTTCGCTAGAACGCCACCGTTCGTAAGTTCGCAAAAATTTCTCGGTTGCGGTGTAGGAGGCTTCATCATTTCAAACAGAGCCTGCGAATGCATAGCCTTTACACGGGATTTTAGTCCAAGAAGGAGTGTGTTTCGTGATATGACTGAAGTGTTGTAGGGAATTTCTCAAGCGATCATGTTCTAATTATCATTATTATTACTAGAATTACCGAAGTGAGACCACTAAACGTTTGTTTCGCAAAGGTGAATCAGCTCGTGCAAAGCAAGATTAGAGTGATTTAGTTTTGCTTTGATATCAAAATAATCTAAACAAGCCCTTTTTTCAATAAAGCTATGACGGTTTGTTAATGTTCTTATTGTTCGTCGTGAACTCGTTTATAACTGTGAAATTGAAGCTAAGCTTGAAACTGACAGCTTCTTCCAAAGAAGACCCTGTTTTAATTTGCTAGATTTACTCTAGGCCTGAAACAGAACGCAATAGTTTGCCAGTGATATTTCAGAAATCCAGTGAAAACATTTTTGATACAAGTGTAGTTCTAATGGTGATAAGTGAACCCTTTAAAATAGTGATAATTGATTAGTGTCCTCGTAGCCTGTAACTCTCTAAAAATATAATCATTGCGCAGTTGAATCTGATAGACTGCAATTAGTGCAGAAGATTTACATATCAACATAACAGCTCGTGAAACAACGGGAGACCTGAAACCTAGGTCAATATTGTTCGTAGAGTGATAAGTGAGTTGCCAAGGGTGAACTGACGTCGAGTGCTACGAATAAAGTGCCCCGTACGTTGCCTACGCATCTGCTATCCGAAGCTGTATCACGCCTGGAGCTTTTCAAAAGTATTTGACGGCGTCATTGGCATCAAATGGATATTTAATCTAGGATAACGCTAATTGGCATAGAATTGGTGAGTTTCTACCACAGTAGCCATTTTCATTGTGTCCTAATGTATGTATGTGCATATCAACGGTAGTGTGGAGTTCACATGAACAAAATCCATTCAAATGGTAAACTAACTCCATATATTCTTCATGAATCAAATGACTATAAAAAAATCAAAAACCATTTAATTCATCAACGCTGGCTACAGGCAAACCAATTTCGCATGTGCGGAAGGTCAGTTAAATAGCAAAAATAACACTCAATTTTTCGCTCTGTGGCCTAGCTTCTGGCAGTGCGATGCGATAATACAAAAGCTAACCTCGGAATGTGAATGAATGTGATTTGAGTGCGAAATCTCTTTTCTATCGACCCCCTCATCCATCGACCGTTTCGCTCGCTAATGATCTCTTTTGTTCCTTTCCATCCAATCCAACGACACTATCGTGCTCACTCCTCTCTCGCAGCCGGTTCGTATGCGATCACAAGCGCCTTGTGCGTCACCTCCATTCCATCTGCCCGCAATCACCCCGTTCTACCCATACCCCCGACTTCCGACAAAACCTAAATTTTCGCAAAATATTATTTGAAAACATCACGGCCGAGCTTTGAATAGCTCGTGTAAAATTCGAACGAAAAGTGCAAAACCAACAGCAACAACAAGACCGATGACATTGAAAATTTTGCGGCGCGTGTAGACCAAATATTCGACTTTGATACATCACTCCAGGACGTACCCGTGTGGAAGTTTTTCACCGTGCACCTTCCTTTTCCCCGCCGCACAAGCGTCTGTTGAAGCTTCGAAAAGGTGCTAATCACGATCGGCGAAGCAGTAGCAAAAAACAACACGAGCCGTTCGAAGTAGCCGCAATTCGCAAATGCCGTTGATGTTGCGATTTTGCTGTGTTTATGCAAAGTGCTGACGCGCCGTCGAAGATTGATAATCATCTGTCGACTCCAAAATTAGAAGTTAACTGGTTCTCAAAAAGCCTTGACCATCTTCTTGAAGCTGCTCAAAGCGAAAAATAGCCAAATTTGCTTCGTAAGGTTGTTTTATTTTTGCTCGTATGAGCAAAGCAGTCTTTTTTTCGCGATACTTGACGACTGACTTTCTTTCGACATCCAAATTCATATTGGCGGAGGTCAGTCAAAGTCGTTGGAAACGTTCACACTTACACAGCCCGTACTATCGGGGGGCTTTTGGAGGTTCATTCGTTTGTTATTGTTGTTATTTTTGTACAAACAAAAGGGAATCGGAATGAAGCGCGTTGCTGCCAGCCAACATTTGCTGTATGGAATTAAGATATGTAAATATAAAAAAAAGTGGGCAGATAAAATATTTGACATGGCATATATAGTGGGGTAAATGGCTGGATATGTTTTTGGTAATTTTCGAAGATAAGTGGTATTAAAATCACTTCAGGGAATTTCTAAAATTTCAAATTGCGGGAACTTCTGACAAGAGTAGTCAAAGCATTACGAAATTTAGAAGACTTTTCACGTTGTTAAGGTCTAAATTTGAATGTCTTTATGGAAGTGCTATCAACCCTGTGGCTATGGCAATCACTGGAACCTTCAACCCTGGAGAAAATTTTGCTTTTCGCTCTATCGTTTTATTTAACCCTCCGAGAATACAGGGGGTCAAATTGACCCCAGAGACCTTTTTGACCAATCGCAGCGCTTAGGCCTGCGGGAAAAGGGGGGTACTGTAGGTTCCTTAGTGTATTTCTGTGCCTTGACTTTAAGTTTAAACCGTTCTCATACAGTCCCATGTCGTCAGTCGTCGTTGAGAAGCCTTTGAAGCAGATCAAGGGGTCAAATAGACCCCATATGTACTCGACGTCAATTTTGAGGTAAAATTCAATATTTTTTTACTTTATAAATCGATAAATTAATTTAAAATAGCCAAAAAATAATTGTCTTTAATATGTATCAATTTTTTCCAGCTTGTAAAAGCTGTTTTTAAAAAACCGATTTTTGCTTTCGAAGCTAGATATATTTAGTTTTTGTGACAAATATCGATATTTTGAGGGTAATCTGCCCTCTTCTTCTTCAGTGTCTATCGGTCTATCGATAGACACTGACACTGACGCTACCAAAAATAAATCTGCCATTGCTGCCTTGAAAGAAGTTGCGGCTCACCTTGTCGAGCCATATTTACGAGAAAAATTAACTACTTAATAGCATTCTACGTGTAGACATTCGAAAAAGGATAGAGAATATTTTAGGAATAAATTTCCCAAATGTTCCTTCGGAACGTCCAAAGCTGAATAAAAGAGCAAGATGTTTACTGTGCTCTCGAAAACAGGACCACAAAACAAAAGATGTGTGCGCATCTTGCGATCGACCGATGTGCGACGAGCATCGGGCATTTTTATGTAATGATTGTGTTGGATATGAATAATTTTTCAATTTCTTCTTTATTTTGTCAATATTTTTATATATTTTAATGAATAAAAAATAGTTTTTTTTCTATTCAAAAATGAAAAAATTCATTATTTTTCATACCCTCAAAATTACTGCTACCAATATGCGTAACGAATATCTTTTTTGCAACTCTTTATATAGGGATGATTTTTGTATTATTCTAACCATATAAATTTTAAGCTCAAAATATTAAAAATCAACAATTTTCTTTTTTTTTAAATATGCAAATATAAAAAACCTTCAAAATCGCCACCGTAAATATGCAAATTAAATACTTTTTTTCAAGGTCCAATATACATCTAATTTTTTTATGATTTTGTCATACCTTGAGAGTATCTGTCTAAATTTTTAGCCAAAAATATTGAAAATTTAAAAAAATAACGATTTTTTAGTAAAAAACCTGATTTTCGGCAAAACTATTTTTCGCGAATTTTCTTTAGGAATGTTAAGGGTATTTAAGGCACGTCTTATGCATAAGAACTATTAGAAAAGGTCTCAAACTATACCTACAAATTTTTTCAAATTAAAATCTTCAGTGGCGGCGATTCTATAGACGTTCAAAAGTGCTTGGCAATTTGACCCCAATTATTCTCGATGATCGAAAAAATAGGTGTGTACTCGGAGGGTTAAAAATTCATTTATTAGATAAATCTGATTTGTTGTCTACACACTTAAATTGAAATTTTTATAATTTTAAGGATTGTGTTCAATTAAACTCCAGACTCGATAATCAGATCCAATAGAAATTCACAGAATGTATTGGTCTAAAGTAGAACTAGAACTGATAGTAGTTCAATGGCTGTGCTGGCGACCCTGTAGTAGTGGCTCCACCTTTAAAAATTAGGCTGTCAGTTTACGTCATTTTTTACGAAAGGATCCTACCATTAAATTTTCAAATGATATTTTCAGTAATGATTCAACCAAAATTTTTAATAAGAAACATTAATCGAAAGGAAATAACTGTATCTTAAAGGCAACTTGTAATAAATATGCCCATAAACAAAAAAAAATCAATATTCAGTAATCGTAGAAGTTACTTCAAACTGTCGCCCCACTATTATAGGGCGCTACACCGTTATAGGGAGCATTAAATACAAAGGTCATGTAGAAAACAAGCAAAAATCCGGTCATACATCAGTTATCAGCGAAAGGTAAGCCGCATATTCAGCAGCCGGTGATGCAAGACCCTTTCATAACTGCTTCAAAAATATGCACAGAGCTGGACATTTATAGAAATATCCTTCATTTTTGTGCGTAAGACCGTTAAATCAATCTTTATCGCAAGAAGCACATGGGGTGTTTCAGCACGATTGCGCCCATGCGCATAGAGAATTAACTACTCAGACTTGGTTGGAAAACAACGGCCAAGAGTTTATTCGAGTTTCCGAAAGTACCTTAAAGAGTCCTGATAAATTGCTGGATTGAAAAATGTGATTGGAAAGGATGACGTGCAGTAAGAGAGGCCCAAATATTCATGAGACTGTTTTTTAAGCAAGCTGCGTATAATTTCCCCATGGATAAAGTACGTAATGCACTTGATAAATATCCAACTCGCAAGCTAGGTGAGCGCATTTTGAATAAAACTTTATTATTCGTAAAACAATGTGAATAATAAATATGTTCTTTGCAGCACTAGTCATATTTAAATTAACACTATTTTTTTTACTTAATGCTTACTACTTCTCGTTTAATATGTGAAAATATTTATGATAGGACTGGGTATATATGTTTCTCTAAGCTTGATATTGCATCTGGTACTCTATTGCTTTTTCAAATTTTCAACCACTTTTTAGTAGTCCAGAAATAGATGCTTCGATAGGTTTGTGCTAAGTATAGGAGAAACGGGATCTATTTGTGGATAGTGAATATATTCTGGATGTATATTCAAATTGATTTCGAATACCTACAAAGAAGAAGAATGAAAGTTTAAATTTGTGTGATTAGTCTTCAAGAAGCGCTGGGAATCGGTAAAGTAGTAGACGATGATTTTGCAATTAAATTTTCTTTCTTAGCTTCTTCAGCACTTGTATTATCTATCGCTGAATTACAAATAGGAGAAAACAACCTCAAAAAACATTGGGTACCCATTAGGCCCATAGGAGCAATTACTTTACCTGTTTTGGGACTAAGACAAAAGCTAGTATCATCAAGATTAAAGTTTCGCTGGGGTCATGTAGCAAATCTTCTTAGTTGAACCAGTTCTTGATATGCTGAGAAGTAGCTGCTAATCTATCTTTGTATACTTAGAGTTTCTCTCAAACTTAAACAAGGATTTCTTCTGAAGAATGACTTTAACTAGATTTTTCCAGAACGATTAATTTTTAAGTGAGTCTTCCTCGCATTATTCTTCAAAAAATTTCGGATAATGTTCAATGAATGATCATGCTTTAGAGGAAAATCACATTTAGTTAGGTTAATTGTGCAGTGGAAACGATGTTTGTACCGATCCGCAAGAGTTTTTGTTTCCTTTCTTGAAGCTTTCGTTTTCTTGTTTTCAAAGACAAATCCGAATACTGACGCATGGCCGACTTCTAGTGCCCTTGCACTAACTGTGGTGGTAATCACACTGCGAAAGTAAATCGGTCCTAAATAAATCATGGGCATTATGGCACGTATTCTACTGTAACCACATATCGGTCGGATCAATCCCGATCATATTTTCGAAGAAATAATCACTGAGCAGTGGCCTCACTCTAAAAAGTGGGTCTATAATTAATACTTTGATAATAGGAAATATATTCATTTTTTCGTTTAAAATAACGAATCACAAATTTTTTTACACATTCGATGTGCATTTTTTGCTTTTATGTCATATCAGCTGAATAATAGACAGATTTTTGTAAATTGAAGCAAAAAGAGTGTAAATTTACTAGTTTGCTATCCACCTTTGCGCCAAAGCCATAAAATTGCATCAATTTTTAGGGTAAAATTACACGATTTGGTCGTAAAAAAATTTAAACACTTAAGACGTAAAATATTCTTTTTTACGCACTTTTCTAAATTTACATCTTTAATAGTAGGAAACCAGTTTCCTACTATTATAAGGGTAAAATTCAACCAAAATTTTTTTGAGTGCTGTTATCCGAATTCTTTTCTCTTATTTGAAAAAAAATAAAATAAAGACCGATGCTCTTACAACATCCTTGTGGAACATATATGCCAAAGAAATGCTACAAATCGGCGATATCTGTTTGAAAAATATCCCCATTCGAAAAAAATGTAACACCAAATGACCATTAATTCTGCCGGTGACTGTAACCGCTAGTATATTCTCGATGATGACATGTGTTGGTTTATTTTATTTGTTTGAATTTTCATATGTGGTGCACAAGTAAATTTTTGTTGGTCGTGTTCTTTTGCAATCGAAAAATACATCATGTTTTTTATCGGATGATTGTTGGCCGATTACACAGGGGACATACATATGTATGTAAGTACCTATGTATGTACAAGGGGAGTTGATTCAAATGTTTTTCTTTCTTTTTCTTCTTCAATTTTCTTTTTCTTCTTCGTTCTCCTTATCATCACCGATTTCTTTTGAATTTCGTATTTTTGTCGTCTGTGTTTCGATGGTCCCTCCGTTACGTCTGCACAGCGACAATCTATCGAGCATATGTACATAAGTATAGCTAATTTATTGTTTGCTTTTTTATCTGCTATTGCAAATTATTCCGCACATATTCGCGCTTTTCGCATACATTGGTTTGGACTCTGAGCTCGCGGTGGACTCGATGTGGTTATCGTGGTGGTGATCTTCAGATCCTCAAAGCTTTTGATGGAAGAATGATTTATTGTTGTAAGAAAACAAGTTAAGATTGGTCAGTTTTTCGGCGGCGGTGGTGCGGGGTGATATGCGCTCTTTGTTGTTATTTTGATTCGATACAAGAAATCACTTCAGCACATTTTAATTTATTTGATGTTGTCTACGTTTTTCATGTCAACTGAATGATGACCAAAGCTAGGGTAATATACACATGTATAGAGCAGACAAATTGCTATATATACAATTTCGAATGGTTTTTTTTTAAAGTTTTATAACGGACGCTGATCATGGGAAAATTTGAATGAATGCTTAAGCAATTAATGCGATTATTATAAAATGTGTAAATATTTACTTCCTTTCAGATATGCTGAAAAGCGAAAAAAGGTAGCGATAATTTTTTATTAGTTGCCTATGAGTTTAGCGCTTGAGGTCAAAGTTACGAAAAGCTGGCAAAATCAAATATTGACCAGGATTTATAGGAATAACAACAAAAAAAGTCATTTTTTATATCCTGAAGCCGCGAAAGTCATTCTGCCGTACTAAGCATAAAGGTTCTATCTACATTTTAGTACTTTCGAGACATTCAATGATTTGTGTTTTGATTTGTACTCCAGGTATATGGAGAGTGCATTTTTCAATATTTATTTTAACATACTTCCACAAATGATAGGTTTTTCAAATTTTGAAGAATGATGCAACAGAGTATATAACTTTCGAATCTGATGTTAACTCAAATTGAGAAAAATGCAGATATAATCTTTATGCTTAGTAGGGCAGCATTGATGTATGCCTAATTGTAATATGTATAGGATAGTAAATGTACTAGTGGTTAAAAACCTAAGGCGGGGTAATGCGATCAAAGTCCAAACTTTAAATGATGCACTAGTCAAAGATCGCTTTGAATGAAGTGTTGACACAGTCAAAGTGAATATTGTACAGGTTTAATGAGAATATTTCTTGGATATTTCTTTCTTGTTGGAAGTTTTGCGAATTCTATTAAGTTCTCTGTTTGAGTTTTTTTCTGAGTGTTTTAAGCTTTGAAATCTTGATTTTTCACCGACGAAAAATGAAGAATGAAATCTTAATTTAATCACGGCGGCTTTTCTAGTGTCTAATTTTCATTCTAAAAGTTCTTGTAGCCCAAAGCACTCCACAAATTTTCCGACCATTTCAACATACAAATCAATTTCGAACACGTTGCCATTTCCCCCGAATTTCATCAAATTCCACTTTGTTGTGTTTGGTGTGATCAAAGTTTTCTTTGGCAGCAATTCGCGACCAAAGCTCACTTTCAAAACCCGTTCAAATTATGGTCAGAGCTCAATTTATCAAAGTGGACTTTAAGTCCATCCGCGTTTGATATTTTTTTTTTAATAAAAAATTCAATGTAGACTACAACATTATTCGATACGAAATATTCGTTACTTAACTCGATTCGACAAATCTAGTATAGTTTAATCGATTTTTGAATATAATGTTCCGTATACTGTTCCAAACGTCCGTTCTTATTTCTCTTCTTTACTGTTTCAGAAAACTCGTTCGACGTCCTATAACACAGTATATCCTTCTCTTCAACCTTTTCTTGCCCCCGAGTAGCATCCTTTTTTTAAAGGCCTCTCCACAATGACTAACCTTACGGTGTTTTCAAAGTATGGTTGAATGGCTCCGAACTTCGGTTTGATGTGATAAATACGGACTTTTCGAATGTTTTTTGGCGCCGTTAACCATAACCTGCTTCTAAAAAACTCGAAGGTTTTGGAATTTCTGATTCTCTCCCCTTTTGTTTTTCCTTATATGTTTTTCGCTAACACTGTAGAGTTCGAAAATGGCTCCTTTTATTCTACTTCTTGTTCGCATCTAGAGTTCCTTAAGGTTCTATAGTTGGCCCTTTACTTTTTATCCAGTTCGTCAATGGTGTTGCTTCTATTATCAACTCGTTTTGCCTTTTTGATGTGGATGACCCAAAATTATGCAACTGCGGATGACTGCCACTAGCTTCAAGCTGATTTGGTTGTCCTGGTGCCAATCCAATTATCTTCCTTTAAACACCACAAAGTGCCGTCTCACATGTATGTACATTATTTCCTATTCTTTGTCTGGAATTTCCTTTTCTGTTATACAGCAATTTAGAGACCTTGGGATGATTTTCTTACACTTATTTTTGTTTTGTGGTGACGACAACTGTGGAGTGTGAAACCTTCGTATTTACCCTAGCCCGGGCTTGAGTTAGGCATGTTTTCCCGAAGCATCTACGTACTAAAATATACCATCCTCTTCAATCTTATCTTTGCGGGTCTTTCTTTTGGTATTACCCCGCGAGATGGTAAGCAGTCAATGCTTTCTTCTAGTGTTTTTCACTATAAGGGTCCAGCTCCATTCCTGGCACGCTCGATTCTCCTAAACTCGATTGATTGATTGATTGGCAATGTTTCGTTCCTCTTTGCTGCCCATTGCATCATATATCGCACTGCGATTCTTTGGTAATACAGTGTCCCCTAAAGCGAGGGCACTCAAAAACTACGTGTTTTGTATCCTCTTTTGTTGTATGACAGCTTGGGTATATTAGTGTATCGTCATGTCCAAATCTACGCAGATATTGGCGGAAGCAGACATACCGAATAAGAAACAGGGTCAGATAGTAATTTAAGCCACCTTGCTCCCTCTGTAACCAAGGAAAAATTATCGATATCAAATGATACGTCCACTTCCTTCCTCATTCGAATCCCAGCACAGTAACTATTCACTCTTCTTGTTTAATTGCGTCTTTGCGGCTTCGATCCATGACGTGCCGATCATGCACTGGTTTTGTTTCTTTCATTCACGAACATATCGCTGGGCATCATACCGGCTATAACACAAGCAGCCAGCATCTGCAGATATCGTGCGAAAATCGCTTATTGTCCTCAACACGCTGAACTGGGGTACTAATGTCAGCCGCTGGCAGGATGATCTTATGGCGAGATCATCAGCCCACATTGGCGAAACATGGAGGATCACCGAGTTTACTATTCGAGCCAAAATTTTACGCCTTACCGTCTTGGGCCGCCCAACTATTGTGTTTTTACTGCTTTTGTGCCTCTTACAGCTCCGTTTGTTATTCAGCCCTAAGTTATTTAAGTGATGTCTTTCATTTAGTGACAGAAGAGCCTTTTTGCAACTTCATAAACTCAACCTTCATCCGGCTAGTTATCAGCATTGCTTCTGTTTTGTGTAATGTAATCCTCATCATTGACAAAAAATTTTGTTTCAAACTAGCTGCAGAGAGAGCATTTGTGATCCGTGTGAAATTCTCTTGGCCGTTGGCAATGCTTATGACCTCCATGTTTTTAGCTTTGAATCAACGAAGTCAAATTCGCGTGTAAATTTATCAAATGCTACATTCCACGCTCGGGGCACATTTTCAAGTCCATAGAGCGATTTTGAATTAGCAGACTTTAGTTGCTATTGCATCAAATCGTATAGCTTGACTCCCAAGTCAATTATAATCGTTTCTACCCAAATTTGAATCTGGAGCACCTCTGGACGGGCTTTAAGGGATAATTTCTTGAAGCCTTTGATCTTTGCGGTGGTTAGGGGTAAATTTAGCTGTATTTTTTTGAGTGAGCATCGTTTTACGTGTATTAAAGTAGGGAAAACTCAAAAATAAGTGATGAGGTATACATTTCTCATATCACCAAATCAGTCATCGTTACAATGATAAGTTTAACTGTCATATACAGGGCATTACTCTCCTCACCATTGGTTTTATTACCTCCATATAATATATTCATATTGAAATATGTATATTGTTTGTTATTTTCATGTTTATCAAAAATATTTGCTGGATTTGATCGCATTTGTGTATTTTAAGCTTAATTCTCAGAAATACCCACTTTGCACTTGATAGAATACATAATACGACTCTGTATCGTTTAAAATGTAAAAAAAATGAATTCTATCGAAAAATAACAATAAAATTAAATATACCTAGTTTCGAGAAACTGTTTATAAAATGACTGCGGTGAAATTTTCATACATTGACCTTAAACATGATAAATAAATTCGAAGCAAATAGCTTTAAATAGCGGCTTTTCAGAACTTTATTGCTCGGATTACTGCGGTAATACGTGAAAGCTCAAAAATATTAAATGCTAAATTCCGTGTTTTTTTAAGCTCGGTAATCGTTATTAGATCATTGGCGTACTTATGTACAAGTTGTGCCTTGCATAAATAACTTCAACTGCTAGACGATCTTGAAATCAACGTACTAATAGCCTTCACTATTGACTCTAGATCGAATCGCTTTAGCTTATTCAAAAAAAAGGTACGCATCAATAACGATGCCGATCCAATTTTGGCTATTAGTAAACATTTTTGAGGCTAATATCAGTTCTTGAGCACAAATTTCATACTAAATGTTTACAAATAAAAAATAAAGAAACAATAACATTATCAACTCTTAATTGCAAAGTGCAACTGAACCACCCTATTGAGTATGTACCAAAACTCTTGATATTGAATTTAACCATCGATATGACTCAACGTCTGACGACATTTGAGCGCAATAAATTCCAGTCAACATTTTTCGTTTGGATTTTTCCGTCGTCTCCTTCAAGCCTGATTTAATCATTTTTCCTGTTTACCACAAATTCCACTAATTTCACGGAAATCAGATCGTTATTTTTTTCACAAAATGTGTTGTATGCACAAATCAAGGCATTTAGAGCTTGAATGGCAAAAGTAAATATGTACATATACCTACATATGTACCTACGTACATGTGATGGAATAGCGAGCTTGAATTCAGTGAATTGTGTATATTAAAAAAATATTTGAACTTTATTTTTCGTACATATGTAAGTGCATACATACATTTTTCCTAATTGCGCATTTGCATTATCCATATTCATTATGACTTAAAAAATGTAGGTAGGTATATATAAATGCAATGGAATGGAAGTTAACTTTTTAATAGGTTTCTAGGTTGTAAACAAAATTCTTCAATGATTAGTGTTAGTCAATGATTAGTTATGTATTAGGTATATGTCTCCATATGCATACTTAAATTGAGTAGGTATTGCATGTAACATGAAAGCAATCATGCATCTATTATAGTGAAGAGAATATAAAATGTGTACTTACATACATTGCTTGAGGGGGATAGTGAACAAATTTATGATTATTGTCTATCTAATAAATTAAAAACAAAACAAAAATTCTAGTGGGTACTATTCTGTTTTCCCCCTCCATTTTTTTCGCTTTTTGTTGTTGCAATGCTTCTAAAATTGATTAGAAAGTAGTAATTAACCAAAATTATGATGGAAAAACACGTTTAATTTTTATTGGTTATTGGTGTTTTTTTTTATTTTTTTTTTTATTTTTTAAAATAAATAATAATTTTTTTCAAAATAATTGTTATTGGGTTATTGGTTTAGCGGGGGGTTTGCTGCCCCCCCAGCACATTAACTTTTAAAAAACTCATTCTGCCGCATAAAAACGAAAAAAAAAATTGAAAATCGGAAAAAAAAAATTTTTAATGCATTTTTCCATCTCAATTTTTGTGGAGTAACACTTTTTAACCCATTTCGAGCAGTTTTTATTAAAAAAAAAATGAAAAAAAAAATGGAGGGGGAAAAACAGAAAAGTACCTTCTAATGCAAAGGAACAATTTTATTGTGAATTTTGTTTTGATTCAATGACTGCATCGGGAGCTATGGGGCAAAACGCTTTTAGTAGGTGCGAGTATTTCAAAATGCCACCACAAAAACAAAATTACCAATCTTCCATAAACACATTACTAAAAACCAACACATCCTGCGAATTTAATCTGACGATCTAATAATGAATTCTTGTGAGCACAAATTTCGAGTGCACAAAAAGTAGATAATTTTCTGACGAGCTGCCACTGTTGCGCAATGGGAAATTTTGAAAATTTAAAGCTGGCAAGATGTAAAACAGATGAAATTTATTTGTGGCTTTAATTGTTTTTCTAAAAAGCGTAGAACTTTTAGGAAGCTCGTTAGTTTGAATAATTTTTTCTAACGTGTTTGCCTTACGCAAGCAAGTAGCCACGAAAGCTTATGTATATCTTCAGAATAATAAGGCCTTTCAAATAGTGTCGCAAACAAAACACTTAAATCTGGAAAAAAAAATCTTTAATTTTAATGTTTCGAAAAAATTCACTCGCAACTAAATTTTGACGTAACATAAATCTGGTCGATGCATACGTCAATACATCTTAAACTACTAAGGCCTGAATACTTTATACTGTCCCAAAGAAGTAGTCGAGTGATGTCAGATCGCATGATCTTGATGGCTAATTCATCAGTCTATTTGGCGACAAATCACTAGTCTATTTTTATACCCTAACGTCTCTGGTAAAAACTTACTTCTGATGTGGTAGAAAATTAGCTCAAAGTCAGAGATTTAAAGGAACTAATTTTTGGTAAAAACTGGCAGTCAAAACTGGAAACAAAAATGTGATCTCTGTTCATAGTTCCGTTTCCATCATTTAAGCACAAACAACGTCAAATTAATCAGCTTTGGAACTACTTAATATTTGAACCGCAACAACTACTGAAACTGTAAAAGGGCAGCAGTACGTTACCTCAGAAAAAACAAGGCTCCGATGATAGATGGAAAACCTGCAGAATTGCTGCAGAAAGAAGGTCCTCATCTGTATAACCTCTTCTACCGGTTGATATGCAAAATATGGGCGCAGGAGCAATTACAAGATGATTGAGGAAAGAGTATAAGTCCTATACAAAAAAAGGAAACAAGGTGGTTCGAAAATAATAGAGGCATCGCTTTGTCATATAAACTGCTCTAAAGAAAACTAAAGTCCTACAATGAAAGTATTATCGGGGAATATCAGGGTACCTTGCGAAGCGGACGGTATACAATTGATCAATTATTACCAGTATATCAGGTGCTTAAAAAGTGTTTGGAGTACACGAATTATTTGTAGGCTTTAAGTGAACGTACGACAGCGTCGACAGGAATGGCTTGTACAAATTAATATTTGACTTTGACGATCCAACAAGGTGAAAACGACGAGATCGAACAACGAATAAACGCCACAAACAAAACCAATTTCTCTATACTTCCCTTTCTAAGCTGCAAAGAGTGCTCAAGAAAACTAAGCTTGGTATTTACAAATCATTCGTTAAACCTGTGTTGGTATATGGAAATATGCAAGCGAAGCAGGGACCCTAACGAGCGACTCTGAAAAGTCAGTGGACGTGTTTGAACGCAAAGTTCTGAGGAGAATTGACGACTCAGTGAAACAAGGAATAGAGTAGAGACTTCGCTACAACGATGAGCTGCATAAATTATTTGACGACCCACCTGTATCCGTATGCGTAAAGTTACGCAAACTGCGATGGGCGGCTCACATAAAAAGAATGCAAGAACACCGGCTACGCTGAAGAACGTTAGAGGGTAGACCGCCAGTAGGGAAACCGAGAAAACGACGGGAAGACTCGATAGATGCTAATAGCACATTGAAACTGATGATTGGATGGGCCTAATCCTGGAGGCCAAGCCCCGAATTGTCGCACCATAGTTGATGAGATGATGCACTGAAATGTGCATTCTTTTTATTCATAAAATTCCAATGCCTTTGTGGCCAAAATTCATTAAATAGTTATTTAAGAATTCCTTTTTTACATTTAAATTTCAATAACCTTCGATCAGATCAATAATGTATGAAGCCCTTGTGTTTTTCCGTTCTTTACTGTTTCTCTAATCGTAGAAAAAGTTTGCTGTCTTGTCATTAAGTAGCGGTGTATATTTTAATGCTTAATAGCACAAATCTGGATAAATGCAGAATTAAATTTAGACATTTAGATAATAAATTAATGAATTCATAACATAAGGAGACAGGCTGACACAAATCTTAGTTATACTAATAAACGCGCTCGCTTGGTCTTCCTGTATGCCTACATAACAAAATTCAAATGAAATCTGAGGTATTTCTTGTAAGTACAACAAAAACCACCCCAAAAATTTCACACAAAATTGATAAATTTCCAGGAATTCATAGATAAGAACCCAAATACCTGAAACAACACGTGTTTCTCAATAACTTTATACCTCGAAACGTCTCTACGTCGATTCCAAGAATTGAAAGTTATTTATTTCTGCATAATTTATGTAGGTATACAATCCGAATCGAGTCAAATTCGAAATCAGAATCAGACAAGCATCTAATCCTTACGAGAAAGAGCCTATCTAACTTTGTTATTGTTAAATTAAATTACATCTAATCTTAATCAAAACTTTATTTAACCTACCGCCTCCATCCCAAGCATTCGAAGTCGATATCTACGGGGAATCCTTCAGTAAGTTGGTCGTCCGGTACGCAATAAGCCCACAAACACCGTAAACCCAATTTCCAATGCCACAACCTTGGCCGCCACACGTAACCGAAAACCACCCTGCCATAATGCTTCCGCCGCAAATTCGTTTCGTATCGCGTCGTCGGCCCGCAACGTAATTGCACGAAAAAAGATTCAGCCTTATCAGTCGAATAACTTGAAAACGTGGACAAAAATCGACATGATAAAAAGAATAATAATGTGTTGGTGTTGGGATTTGCACCGAAAAAGCATGATAAAAAAGACAAATAAAAGTTCGCACACGCACAACAGATACGCATCATCGCAATTTCATCGACCCCGGGTCCATAAAAAGAAGCGAACAAGAGGGGCGAGCGCGAAATACTGAACGAATTGGTACCATGGTAGATTGCACACAACACGCACACACACACACACATTTCAATGGCGGAATTAATCAGCCTCTGTACTACTCTTGCCTTTGCCTAGCTGCGTAACGATGGCCATGTTCTTCATCTGTCAACCTGCCGGTAAATTGGACCGGCCGGGCCACGGGAATGATGGATGCTGTAGTCAATTGTATACCTACACGATACAATTTGCAAAACGCACTACCAAAAATCTGACGGCCTCTTAAGTCAAGTTAACTTGACGAGGTCGGAAATTTATGTCGCCTCTTTCCTGGACTAACCCTCTCGATCTCATTCCAAACACAGCATCACTTGGTTCATACATACCAAATCCGCGTGGGTGGTTAGTCTTTGGTACTTAGCACAAATTTTTTGTTTGTAGGCGCATGGAGCCCTGAAGGCTCCTGGAGGAGCAGAAAAGCTTTTATACTAAATGCAGGAGGCCCCGAAAATGATAATCTGTCTAGGGAGTTGGAATGATGCATTCATACCATCACACTTCTAGTGTATTTGCTTCTTTTTCGCTTCCACTCGCGGCGGTGCGTCTCAGCGACTGTGACCTCATTCGTCCTTTCGAGTCGTACAGCTTACCAACCAACCTCATCCTCGTCCGAATCCTGCACTTGCAAATTGTCCCGTTTTTGTTTCAAATGTCTCATGCATAGCTTATCGCTTCCTTCGGATTCTCGCGAAATCGCATAAGCATTGACGCTAGGCAGAATGATGCATACTGTCGGTAATAGCATTCTGCGCGCCTCCCCTGCGTCTAGCAGGCTGCTGATACAACGGCCAGAATCGGTCCGGGGTTGAGCTCGAGTTTTGTGACTGTGGTCGGGAAGCACGAGAAATGCTGCACGTGGAGGCGCGGCATTCGTTCTCGGAACGACGACTGCAAGCAACCGACTCAGTTTCTAGGAGCAGTCAATGCAGAGAGCGGTTGCTGGGAGGACCGGCAATGAGGTATTCTTTTCGACAAGTTCGTTTTGCTCGATGCGGTCTGACTGGCATCGGACTGCGGTGCCTCCGAGAGCTTTCAACGACCGGGAGTGGAATGAGTTGCTTGTTGTTTGATTCGGAGGCACCGCAAGCGTTTTCGACAAAAAGCGACTTTCGTGTTGTACGACCGTTGGTGCACGTCTTGCTTGGGTAGAGCACTTTGCGTTTTAGTTGCTGATTAGAAAATTGCCCGGCATCGTCCCACCTGCTCAAGCCGGTGTGTGTTTGGATGTGCTTGTTTTGCCACTCGGTAAGGGACGGTCGTTCTTGGAGGTGACTTCTCCAGTCCAATGCCGTGGAAAAGGAGATTTTCGAAAGATTTGTAGTTTGCCGAGTCTTATTATATTCTTTTATAAATTCCAGAGGAATTGGTCTCGATTTTTTTTATTTTGTTATTGCCGTGTTGGTTAATTTGGTGCTGATTTCTTCGAAATGTTGGACCGACTGCGTAGTTAGTTTGATAACAATTGAAAAATGACGAAATTGTTTGTTTTGAAATGAAAATACCTAAGATTTTGAAGTAAACAAGACCTCTCAGGCAACATCGAATATTAAGGAGTTGAAAAGAATTGCCCACTGAAAAACAAAATGATTCATTCAATTATCCATTGGCAAATGTAGGTATAAGCTTCTTGGCAAACAATTGCCATTCAGAATTAAATGAGCATGGAATGTTAATTCTTTGTGGTTAAGCATTCAAAATATACTTTGTTTTATTGAGAACTTTTTAGTAAATATAATTCCTCAAAAAGAAAAAATAAGAAAAATGTATCGCCCCTACTTGGCAACTCCCATGCTGCAAAATTTATTTTTCCATTACGTTGTCTCAAGTATATTAAACCGTGCAAAAGCTTTATTTATTTGCAACGCGATTAATTTACGATTGTTTGTTTCTTTTTTTTATTTCGAATCGGCGTTTATTACTATTCGCGTTAAAATTATGACAAATTACATCGAAAGGAAACAGAACGAAGCCGAGCGACCGATTGAACACGACCTATGACGATCACCTAATCACATTACCGCCCATCATGCAAGCGCCAAGCTCGAGTGATTTCGATGGTTTTTTTATTCATTAGCAAAACAACACAATCATCATTTTCAAGCTGCTCGGCATTAATTGTAAACAAGACGTGCAAAATTATGTGCACGCGCGTACCCGACCCGCGACTCGGCGATGGACGGACGGATTTACGTAAGCGTAGCATTGTGCTCATAGCAGCGACTTGTCCCGGCGGCAGGTGCAACGGATCGACGGATGATCTGCAAATGGCCTTGACAGAGGGGTGGTGGATGATGAATTATGATGACAAGATAATAATAGGATTGCTGCATTTGCGATGCGACCAGCGGCGCTTGTTTTTCTAGCAATTCGAGTGGTTAGCTGATACGAAGTTCGAGGTAAGCGCATGGCGAGCTTTTGCAGCAGGACGCCGGTGGGGTGCACCGATAAAATGAGGGTTTAGTGTGAAAATAAAGACTAACATTGTTTTTGTGTTTGAACCGAGCTGAACATCCGTTCCACAAATTGTAAACTTCAAACACTGTGACCTACGACAATAGCACAATGACTAGGCACGTTCGCTTTTAAGCTTGCCTGTGACTGTGCGTGTGTGTGTGTGTTAGCGATGCGCTGCGTGCGGGTGGATGGTCGTTCAATCTATGAGCGTTTTTACACGACTTCCCAATTTGGGATTGGGAATATACCGTAATTCGTGAGCTTTAGCCCGATTTCCATGTATGTGTGCGCAGACTGTGTACGTGCACGGAAGCTCCTCATGAGCTTGATTTCCGAATACCGGTTTTGTACGCAGCGTTTATATGTGTGTGTGCCGGATCAAATTCTATGGCTACACGAAGATCGGATTAAAACCGGTTTGAAATCCCGATCTCGTGTAACCAAAGAAATTTGAGCGGCGATCTGGTTCACAAACACATAGATTGTGATTTGTTTTCAATAGGGCGTGTCCAAAAGGGAAATTTCTAATATCGTGGCTTCTAGCGGCCGCTGTTCACTTCTTCGATCAGTTTGGTGGCCATCCACCAAACAGTATGCATCGGAATGCAATATCATTCCGAAAATGCCTCTGAGCGGAAAGCACGTGCGTTGTATCTGAGCGTTGAATAGAGTTAACTGTCGTGGACATTTTAAACATTTTCACTTTTTATTTATAATTTTGAATATAAAAAGGATCTTCCATTGATCTTGTAGTGTGTTTTGAATAATACAATCAAATTGTCATCGTATCGAATAAGTACACGGCCTTTTTTCACACAAATCACTTGTAACATTCTTACTTTTTTGTTTACTTATTTTGTACTTTTACTTCACTTGATTTTGCTCAGTTTGAGAAAACACTTGATACACACTTCTTCTTTTTCTGATCTCCCTCGATCTGATCTTCTTGATTTTATAGTGTTAGGACTGCTGTGGTTGCAGAAATTGCTAGATGCGATTTGTGTAACCTGATCTGTGCGTATTTCGCTTTGATCTTAGAATTTTTGTTTTGATAAACATATATGTTTATCTGAAGGTTGATTTGTTTATATGAAGATTGAAGAGTATTGAATTGATATGATGGATTTGTTTATATGAAGATTGAAGAGTATTGAATTGATATGATGGATTTGTTTATATGAAGATTGATTTATTTTGAAAGGTATTGAATTTCTTCATTCTACCGTTGGATAAAGATTTAGACCGGATGTCGGTACTTGAGAGTGTGGTGCTCACGGTGCCATAACTATAGTTATCTTTATCGTGGTCGTTTAATAAAACAGTGTTTTTTGCTTAATCACTTTAACATATTTTACTTCTTTATCAGAACTAATTCTTTACTTATAACGTTGAATATATATACTAGTGTTAATTCTTTTATTAAATTTGATTAACTTGTTTTAACTGATCTTGATTGATTGAAACACACTCTTGATTGATTGAACCCACTCTAATCTACTTTCTTCTTGATTGGATATTAGATATTAGAACTGCTGTGGTCGCAGAAATTGCTAAATGCGATTTCTGTAACCTGATCTGTGCGAATTTCGCTTTGATCTTAGAAATAAACATTTTTGTTTTGAGCAGATATGTTTATATGAAGATTGATTTGTTTATATGAGTTTTGAAATGATATGATAGTTGCAGATGAAAAGTATTGAATTTGTTTAGGAAAGTATTGAATTGATATGATGGTTGCAATATTGAATTTGTTTATATGAGTATTGAATTGATATGATGGTTGCAGATGAAAAGTATTGAATTTGTTTACTATTCGACTATTGGATAGAGATTTAGACCGGATGTCGGTACTTGAGGGTTAGGTGCTGACGGTGCCATAACTAGAATGCTCTTAAGGATTTATTTTAAGTGTAGGGTGAAGAAATTCTGCTGTTGATAGCATACAAGCAAATGGCATACCATATTGCCTACCGATTGGCTTGCATACACATCACTAAAATCCACTCAAACTCATATATAATACACATCAATGTGTCCCGTAAGCCTACGAAATGTCTGGTGGAAGCACAAAATATTATTATATTTTTTTATGTCTGATCAAAACAGAACTGTTAAAACATAACTTTCATACATTTATTTCCAAAATGGCACCAACTTAGCTTTGGTGTGACAATTTAATCAAATTCACAAATATTCAACGTTGAAATGAATTAAACGTTATCTATAATGGAATAACCGCAATGTTTTCTCTATTACAATTCAATTTGTAGACAAAATCTATCATAAATCTGAGAGATATTATTTTGTGTGATTGCTTCGTGGCAACTTGAAGTTCGAACGAAATCCAGAGCCTCGACTTTTTTTCGTTGTCCGCTTCACGTGAAATGTCCCTTATTTTAAATTATTAATTTAAAATCTCTCATAAATATAATTAGAAATTAAATCAAACACTCGCTCTGCCCTGATTCCCATAAACTTTCTTTCAAAATTTTGCTCAATTTTGCGTTAGTAATACTCGAAAATTACATACTCTACTGCAGCTGTGGGCAAACCTAATACTGGTATGATCGACATTAATTTTTTTAATTTATGCGCGATCAACTTCGAAAAATGGGTTAAATTAAAAACAAATAAAAATTAAATTAAGGTGTTTATTGATATTAATATGTTAAATACATTGTATTACTACTTTGTGCAATGTACTTTATTAATAAATATTTTGGTTTAATTTTTGATGTATATGAGTGACTCTCCATTTCATCAAAAAGTATTGTAGAGTTAGGCTTGTACGCACTGAAGCACAATGCTAAATTTGATGAAATACCCTCGTTATCGAATTCTCTAAAAGGAAATGAAATAAATTCAAAAATCGGTTGAAGGATATTGAGATTTGCAAATCGTCTCTCGAGTTCTTGTTTAAAATTTTCCAGTTCAGGACAAAACATTTCAATATTACATGCACCAGTAGGTTAGGTTAGGTTGCACCAGTTGGCACAAGGCCACACATGGACCTATTGGTACATAGTGCTACGAGATAAATGCGGCAGGAGAAAAAAAATCAGTCCAAGCGGCCATCGAAAACCCCGGACTCTTTCGCGAACTGAAGAATGTCTTTCAGCTTTCAGCTAGATTCACCAGTAAGTTTAATATGTTTTTCAAAATATGGAAAATATTTTAAAATTTTGCCTATTTAATTGTGAAGCAAAAGGTTTTAATTTTACTTAAAAAACATTTACCGAACTCAACGTTTGATTTTTCCTTGTAATTGTAAATTTAGCAAGTTGTAACGGCCCATAAAATCCGTAAGAAATGCTAATATCTTTACCCATACTGGATCTTCCAATTGTTCATGTTTTTCTCCCAATGTGTCCAAAAATGCAATAATTTCAGGCAAAAGATTTAGAAATCTTTGCAAAAATCTTCCTGAGCTAAGCCATCTAAAGCTTAGTACTGTTTTCGATTTCACGTTAAATTTTCATGCAAATTTTGACGTGAAATTTATTTCGGCGAAAATTTAGCTTGAAAATAAGCAAAAGTTGTACTCACTTTTAACCGTGAAAAATTGCTTGGAACATGCATTCGCTTTGAAAATGCAAATAGCTTTGGCACATGTCTCCAATCATTTCACGCCAATTTAGTAGGTGCAATTCATTTTTTAGGCTAGTACTGAGTTAATCGTGAAGCTAAATTTTGACATGTCTCCATTATCTGGTCATTCTTTCGAGCAAAAATTTTGAAAATGCAGAAAAGCGGGGACACTTATCATTTCTGACGGATAAGATGTCAAGAATTTTAATTTTTGAACGATTTTATTATTGAAAAGACATTTACACAATTCAATTTTTAAAATTCAAACACCAAATGTCACTATTTAGCTCGAAAGAATGAACTACACAAACTACATTGGCGTGAAAATATTTTTATTTTATTTTATCTCAAATTGAGATTAACCTTTGTTACGAATCGCGATCGACCGTTTTCCCACCCCTGCTCTACTGCATCATTCTGCTAAATTTCAAATACTTATCTTTTGTGGAAGTATGCTAAAATCAATATTCAAAAATGACCTCTGTTCTTGATCTCCTGCTAAAATTGTGTGCTGTATGGTTATACAGCTTACTTAAAAAAACGAAAATATTTATTTATTTACAATACAAATCAAAACACAAATCATCGAATATCTCGAAAGCGCTAAAATGTGCACAGAACATCCGATTCACGGCCGCGGTGCCGCCAAATGCCTACACCACATAACCATCATCGCAAATGGTTCATGTCACGTTGATGCATAAAGCGGCGACGTCGCTGTTCACCAGACACGCACCAACTAAGTGAACAGCACTCGCCAGAAGCATCAATAAAACAAATTTCCCTGTTTCCACGCGCTTCAACGAAGTAAACGGTGAATTTCAGAAGCCGCCACATTGGAATTCCCTTACATGAATACGCTTCTAATGAAGTGAACTGCACTCGTCAGAAGCCGACATGTTAGAATTGTGCCCGTTTGTACACGCTCCTGCGAAATGAACAGCATTTTTCAGAAGTCGCCATGTAAAGAATTTCCCTGTAGGGAAACGCCCTTACGAAATCAGCACCAATCAGCAGAAGCCGCTAGGGGAAATCTTCTGCACGAGCATGCTCGCACGATGTGAATAGGATAAATCAGAATCTGCCATATTGGAAATCTGACTACACGGACGTGCTGACACGAAGCAAACAGCTTTGGTCAGAAGCCGCCATATCGGAAAGCTGCGTCCATGCACATGCTCGAACGAAGTGAACAGCAGTAGTCAGATGCCGCCATAATGAAAATCTACGTGTACGTACACAGAATTATCGTGTACACACAAATACAATAACATGCAGAGAAAGCTCACAAATTTCGGTATATTCCCAATCCCGAATTGGGAACAGCTATAAAATCGCTCTATGAATTTACTTTCCACATCGATCTCGAACACGTCCCATGCCGCGCTGGTGCTCGCCGCTGCTTGTGCCGTATGCTTGCATGCAGTAAAAACTCTTTTGGAAGAAGGGCTTCTATTTTCGGGCGTTGCGTTAGCTTTTTAGAGGCTTGAATAGCGCGACAACACGCTAACAATATGCCGAATTTACATCGACCGTCCGTTCATTGACCCAGAGTTGTTTAATGTTGGTCGATGAAATTTTAGAAGTTTTCGTAGATGAGTTATGGGTGGTTGTTTGCTGGCGGAAGCCCTTTGAGAGGTGTTCGGGTAAAATGAGTGAAATGATGCTTTGAAAATGAATTTTCGCTAATTTAAGCTACCATTCTTCGGCAGTGTACGAAATTAGAAAAAGCTTACAGTGATTGAACTTTTAAGTAGAACAATCGCCCGAAAAAGTATTTTTCCAGAAGAGCATGAGGTGGGGCATGAGCTTACACGACCGCCAGGGCGTATAAAAAATTTTTCAGGCGGTCGTTTACGTCTACTGTTATTAAAATGAATTAAGGAAAAGATTAAAACCAGAGCAATGCTTGCAAGCTGTTGATTGTTTTTTATCAAAATCAGTGTTCTGTTCGACAGACGTAATGTGCTATGACACTATTTATATTACCATTAATAATGCGTTTAGAAAATCAATAAATATTCCTGGACAAACATGTGTAAAATGATCGGAGAGACTTTACTAGCCAATAATGCAAACGTGTCAATTATTAATGCCATTATTAATGCGATTGCATTTGACAGAATCTTACTTGGATGAGCTGATTTCGAAAATATTTGAAAAAGTGGATGATAATACGTGATTGGCACTAGCAAATATTTATTTGCTTGACATAGCAATTTTAACGAAAAATAAGAGCACACTGATCAAATTGGAAAAGTGTTTTAGCTCTTATTCAACTTTTTATAAACAGGCCCTTCCAAAATCGGTAGCCATTTTGGCAACATATCCTTTTTGTCTCTTTCTTTAAAAATGATTAATGATTTAATATACTGTCAGATAAGCTTAAATAGACCTAGTTTATGCGAGATCCCAATGTAATCCCGATTTGGGATTATACCAGTCAGACCGTCGTATAAACGGTCAAATTCGGATTTCAGCTTAAACCCGAACAGTTGGGTGTACGCCCGATGACTATAGTTTCATGGGTTATGGTTGACCATCCGAGCAAGCTGTTTGTCAAATTATTGACAAATTCAGAACGCAACTCATGCTACTTGATGTTAGGTATGTAAATGGTGCTAACTGAAAAAACTATCGCGGATGCAGGCACCAGCAATTCAGAAGATTCAAATTTATAAAAAAAAAAATCTAAAATTCTATTCAATTACGAAATTCAGCTCGAATAAGAGCTATTGTTTATGCTTAACGTTTTCAGTTTTATAGAGCAATAAAACCCGAAATCAAATCGAACATGAAAAACAGAAAATGGTGGATGATGGATGAACCAAGCGATTCTTGTGGAACATTGGAAATATAATAATTTCGTGGATATCGGAATAGGCACTGCCAAGACTAGCATGAGCAGAACGGTCAATGTCTTCCAATCTATTCTAAAAGTATTTAGTTAACATAACACTCTGGTATGTTGGGCAACGAGCAGAAAGTTAAAAAAACCTTTGAAATATCTAAACACTTATAAAGAGTATGAAACAATGATTCCATTGCCTTGTCGGAAATGTGATCCTTGACTAGGTAGTTTTCTTCAATGTTTAGTCAATTTTGTTCTGATAACTGTTTCGAAAATATTCGACAGAATCAAAGTGAGTGCAATAGGGCGATAATTGGAGGGATCTTTTGACTCAATGTTTTCAAAACTAGACTGGGACTGGACTGGACATGATTAAGTTTCGATATTTACACGATATGAGGTAAACTTTTTTGCACAGGATAAATGAAATAATTTGCTCAGAGTTCTACTCAAGGAAGAAGCATAACATTTTAGTACTAGGAGCAACATACCATCAGGCCAAGAAAACTTAGTTATACTGAGATTAGTGAGTATCGTGAAAACTTCATTAACTCCATATCGTTTCTTGGGGTCTGGCAATCTGCGAGATAAATGGAGGGCTGGAATTTTTAGCACTTTAGCACTTTTTTAGTTAAATACAACCAAATCAGCTTTGTCAATCAATTTGGAATATGTACATCCCTCCATTGAGAATTGATCAAGGTATAAAATAGCCGATCGAATTTCGCCTTACCTATTTGACGATAGATTAAAAGCTTTTCTCACCGTTTCGACTGGAAAAACTCTTCATAACGACCTGTTTGAAGTTGATTTTTGTTGCACACAATGCTTCAATTCAATAGATGGGCAGAATATTTTGAGAGTTTTGTTTCAACTGAAAACTTAACACAATCAAAGTGTCAGTTGAATCAACCATTCCAAACGCGCCGTAACCGACCGTATGGGTAGCATACTCATAAGATGTATGTTTGCCCTATGACACTGAGCGGCAACAATACAAATAAACTTAAGGATCTGTGCCCAAGGCAACAAAGGTGAGGCCACGGACCTGGCTGGCGGAGACTCGTAGATCAGCAGCAGCGGAGAACCATCGGATCCCCTCTTAGAAACTATGCCAATGTCCGCTCCTTCTTTCGTTCCGACATAGTGCCACCATCGACCTCGCATAACCCGAGGGGAACAGGTGTCCTTCCACTAATACCGAGTGGGTAGCATGGTGGGAGATTAGCGCCTTATATTTTTGGGCAACAATATAAGTACAAAGTACTTACGAAGCAAACGGTTTCAGGCCACCTTTTATTTTGAACCAGAAACACAGGGTATTGTTGGCCACCCCAACATCTGGGCCGAAGGCTGTTTGCCTCTAAACAGATTCGCCTCTAAGATATAAGTATTTAGAGTGTTAGTGTGTATTTGTTTTCTTTCTCTGCTCCATTTTCTTTGTCTGCTCCTTTTTCTTTGTCTGCTCCTTTTTCTTTGTCTGCTCTCTTTTCTTTGTCTGCTCCTTTTTCTCTCTCTGCTCCTTTTTCTCTCTCTGTTTCTTTTCTTTCTCTGCTCCTTTTTCTTTCTCTACTCCTTTTTCTTTCTCTGCTCCTTTTTCCTTCTCTGCTTCAAACACGCAATGCCATGTCTTGGCTGAGTAAGACTTGCTAGCTCATGCCTGACACCATGTGATGCTTTGCAGAATGTTTAATTCACGACAGATGAATATCACGTCGCATTCCTCTTTGCTTGGAGCAAATTCACACCATTTTTTCCAGGATGCATTCCAGCCGCGTAAAGCTAGCTAAGTAATACCACAGCATTCGCCGGTAAACAAACATTTTTTTTTCAAACAAACATTTCATTGGGGTCAAATAAAATTATAAATTTGACTTATACCTAGTATTTATGCTAACTTACCATGGCTTAGATTTAACAGTTTTATAACTATATCAAGGTCTTAGGCTAAATTTAATGCGTACTTATTATCTGTATGATATTCTTAGCCTAACTTATAGCCTAGAAGGGAAAGCCCAGTAAAACCCTTCGAAAACTTTATTTTTGAAGCAACACTAGTAAAAGAAGGGATTTGCGATAAGGGTGCGATGGCAAGGGGGAAAGTCACTTTTGTGGAGGAAAGATTACGTCGAATTTTGTCAAGTTGTCGGAATATATTGGGCCGTTGAGTATACCGTATCGGTAATGTGTCTCGAGTATGGCCTATTATATAGCAGCATATTGCCTTGCGGTGTAAATAGTGTGTGGGAGCCATTCAAGGAAATGATGTTAGTCTGGCCAACATGCTTTGCGTGTGAGGATCTTAGCATTGTAGGAGGCTTAGTACATTTCTCACTAAGCTGTTGGGATGTTCAGGACATTTGCCAAGGAATTTCAAAGATACTGAGATTTGTAAGGAACAAATCAATTCTTGGGATTTTGGCTGTAGTATAAAGGATGAGATTGCTATAGAATTTATAGGAGTTGGGTTCACGGTGAAGGTTGATGCAATGTCGCACTATTTTCCGCCTCGTTGCTCTCAACCTTCCATTTGTTGTGAGGAAAGATCAGACCAAGCAGGAAAATCATGAGAAACGATAGGACGAATTAGTTGCTTATGGCAAGCAAGGTTGTGTGGAGCAGTGTATGAGGGGCAGTATACTGAGGTATGCATGCAGGACTATAGTCAGAATGTCGTTAACATGGGCTGTTGGAGATAGTTCAGTGTTCAGCATTACTCCCAGGTATGTAACGGTGATATGTCTAGGCATAGAATCGTTGTTTATTTTTACGGCTATGGAGGGAAGGAATCGTCTTGTAGTTCACATTCAAATATTTTACTGGTAATGTGTAGGAGGGATATGGGTCTATAGCTTTCGGGTAAAGTTGGGTTCTTATTTTTCTTATGAATAGTCTTGCCACCGCTGATAAAATGTCCATTGATAATGCAAAGACTAAAGAGTATAGATAGGAGAGGAGAAATAGAATATTTGCATCACTTCAACACAATATTTGGGATCTTATCGGGACCAGTGAGATCCAGACTGTTGTGCTTGGGAGAAAAGAATATCACTCTTGCTAAATTTCAAGCTAAATTTTTGCCGAAACAAATTTCACGTGAAACTTTCATACATAATTTCACGTGAAATTCGAAGACAATACTAAGCTTAATGTTTGAAATTCTAGCTCCTCATTGAAACGAATTTTTCGATTATTTACTTGTTGCTCAATTTTTCGGAATTGAAATCTAAAAAAAAAATATTTTCGTTCCTACTTTAGCTAGTATTTTTTTTTTGTTTTTTTTTTTGTTTTTTTTTTCATCTGTTCGGAGTTGGTAGTTAAATTATTTAAATCATGATTGGTGCAAATATCCGTATTTTTGGCATTCTAAACACTAATCCAATTGGCATTGATCCAAAATTCCCAATTATTTTTTTCTAAATTTGATTTGATTTTGCACTAGTAAAATAATATATTATTGTAATATCAATGCATCTTAACTAATTTAAAAGCTTGTCTGAATTTTTCCAAAAAAAAACTTGTGCTGCGAAACTGAAAGCATAAATGAATCAGATATAATTATTTGTTTCAACATCCATTGGTTTTTTTTCTAGCTTTCAATTCAAAATTGTTTGAAATTGAAATTGAAAAAATTACAGCTAGTTCTGACTAACTCTTCAAAGAATCAGCCATAAAAACCGATTTCCACTTCAATTTCTCAACAAAATTTTAGTAGAGGGCTTGATTACAAACATCAAACCTCGGTCATTCCAACTGACTTTACACTTCACAGTCTTCAACAGTTCTTTTTTTGGTGCAGTGTGGTGTGTTTCATGCATCTACATAATAGGCCTTGCAGTCAATGACCGACCTAACTTTCGAATCATGACAAATAATCTTGGATCATTGCACTCGGGCATCTTTCAGCTAAACCAGAAATGCGTGCCAACGTCATAAACTCAATGAACTCTGTATAGTGCTGCGCTTGATTCTATGCTTATATTATTTACACACTATACCACTACGCTATGCGTTCTATACCGTTTTCGAAGAGATGTAATAACGATGCCTACGCATGCCTCATCCCCATGACCGAAACGCATACGGGCCATGTAATGGGTATGCGCTGCTAGTTGTTGTAACTGAGTGGACTCCCATCATCAACATCAGCGAGATATCTTTTGGATTCCCGAATTCCCGAAATTCGGCCGTGTCGTACGCACTCTGTGTGCACGCAACTCTCTTGCAGCTCTTCCAAGACTTACATGGCCCGGTTACAGCTTTTATATCAGCCCATAATGGTCTTTTTGAATATTACAAAATCGGTTCAAGCTTGAGGTTTTTACATTGGAAGACGGAGAAGGGGGCGAAATAGAGCGTTCCCAAAACTGGGGAGTGAGAAGACGCATAGTGCGTGCCGGGAGCGCGTGAATCTGGAACACGATGTAACTAGGCGGAGGAGGGGTATTGCATTGTAAATTGTGGCGATATAAATGCGCCGATTGTATATATCATAGTACTACGCAAAGGTTATTCCCCTTCCCATTTCATACATAATTTTCGGGAACATATGACAACGGGGGTCCCCCAATACCGCAATTCCCGGAGTAATTTTTTTGAAATAAGAGTTTCTTTTGATCTGGAACAGAGAGTTTCCAAAAAACGCGTTTCCAAAATTTCCTTTGGTGGCTCAAGTCCAAGTTCTGATTGCATCCACTACTTCTTGTTCAGTTCGCTTTGACTCATCGATTTGTTAAGACTTTTCGGTTTCAAAAAAAAAAATTTTGTTTCTGGCCAATTCAGTGAGCTTAGAATTTAGAATAGTATTGACGAAGAACTCAAAAAATAAATCAACAACTTGTATATTATTTCCTTTCGGTTCTAAGTTCCTTCTTGTGTAGATAACAACGAAACAATGAAAGACTGGACTACTGTGTATTATACGGACTTTCCAAGTTGCCTGTAATAATTATAGTGGACTGATATATATTATAAATTTATGTATGCAAAACTTTTGGCGAAACTTTTTTTCCGAAAATTTTCGTGCGAAATTTTTGAAGTTGAGTGAAAAAAAGGATCATCGTGAGTAATAGCAAAAAAGCCTGGCCAAAATTCTAAAATTTCTAAACTTGTGACTATGAGTGGTGGGAGTGGACCGAATGGATGGAATAAACAAAGTTGGATTAAAGATGTCCTTTCCAAATCTGGGACGGACATTGTTGAAGTTAAAGAAGAAAAGCCAAAAGGTTTGTTACAAAATAATTTTATTTTTTACCAAACAATCGAATTTTTTGAAAATTAAAAAAAAATCCTTAATACGAATTCAAATCCTTTGTGACTAAATAATACGTCGCTACGCTCATCCAACAAACATGGTTCCGCTTTTGCTGTTGTTGTAGCCTTACGTGAGTTGCGCAGATAATAATGACGTAGTTGAAGAGCGTTTTATGAATATTTTGTTGTTGTTGCTGGTGGTTTTTGTGTTTGCGATAAGTCCTTCGTATTTGATTAGGGGGATGTTTATTATTTCATATACAATGTTCGAGCGATGGTTGTCGTCATCGTAAGAAGTTTATCGGCTGACGAAACCAGCCAGGAGCAAGGAAGTTTTTCTGAAGGTGTCACTACGGACATTTTCTGTACTATCATATGCACTCCCGCTACAAAATGGTTGCATAGCGTCTATCATATATCGAAATGGGGAGAAGGGAGTTCGCTTATCTAAAAGTGGAAAATTCTATGTATGAAATTTTCACGATAATTGTTCGACCCACTTTTTACTTTCCATATATTCATTTCGCTTTGCACCGGAGAAGGGGAGAGTATGACTCCTAGCTACCTGTTCACCGTGTTTGCTAAATGGGTAATCGGTGAAGGTGATGATGGCGTAATTTATTTACGAACGGAATGCATAGAGGTGCGTCGTAGGGTAGTATCCTTTTTGCGTAGTACGTATGTTGTGTATAGGATTTTAGTGCGTAGAAATTTCGCTTTCATTCAATTGAAGTGAATACATAGTCAGTGAGAACGAAATGAACAGTATGGAGGTTTATGGGATTTGGATGATTTGTTTTGTGCGTATTTACGATTTGTGTTCAATGTTTTATAGCTTACGTCGACCGAACAAAGAAGATACATTTTGATAGGTTTCATTTAACATCGTAAAGCCTTAAAAAAATCTCGCTGTACTTCTTTTGTGATATACCTAAATGATTGATCGGCTTTCTCGCCATAAGAAATTTGTGAGCTGTTTGCGTATTTCTTCTGCTACTTCTTGGCCTAGCTCATCTTTCTGTATCGTTTCCTCTTCTAACTTCAATAGTTTTTATTTACTTTCGACGAACACTTTAAAAAGATTGATAACTTGAAAACCTAGACAGTAACACTGGCTGTAGTTCTGACGGCTTACCGAATATCCTTGCAAATTCACTGCCTTCATCGCTGTGTTCCTTTACCTGTCTTTTTCAATTTTAGTATTTCATTCGGCACGTTTCTTTCTTCCTTGTAATTCGCTAATATTTATCCTATTTTTCCCCCATTCGTCTGGCGTCTTCAGTTATCGCCCCATGTCCCTTCTATCTTGCTTCAGTAACATTCTAGAAAGGGTTTTTTTACAATCGAGTATACCCGATGATTGAACCTTTTCTTGCTTCTGTCATCAGCATCCAATTTACTATTGTTCACTGATACTGTTGCTTCCGCCATCGACCAGCAAAAGTAAGTGGATGTATTATATACAGACTTTGCCAAAGATTTCGACTCTGTGAACCATTAAATCCTCCTCTCACAGCTCATTGGGTTCGATGTCTCGAGTTAGCTCCCTGCTGGTTTTCCGCATACATTCGTTTTTGTATCTCAACGATTAACTCTTTTTCTCCTTCCCCCGTCTATCCTATTTATGGTGTTTCACAAGGTTCGATTCTTGGCCCTCTGCTTTTTCTTCTGTTTATAAACGACCTTTCTTCCCCTTTAACTCCCCGTATCTTTTGTACGCTGACGATCCAAAAATATTTAGGTTGATTGAGCCAATGGATGACTGCTCCCAGCTGCAGGATGATCCTTCTACACTGGGCAGATAGATCATACTGCAGCTGGTACTCTGTGAATTGTATTAATGTTAGAGTTGCCAAATACTTCCAGATGTCCTATTCATGTAAATTATCTCGCATTGCGTTTTCTTCTTCCATTCTTGGCTCATTCCTCAATCCTGTTGATAATTTCAAGGAACTGGGAGTTGTGTTGATGCTAAACTGAAATTTGATGACCATATCGTGCGTGTCACATTCAAGGTCTTGCGATTGTGCGGCTTCATTCCTAGAGCGTCCACACCTTTTGTTGACTTTTTCCTCCAGTGTACGCCTGTATATTCTCTTCGTGCGTAGTGACCTCGATTATTGTAAAATTTAGTGTCCTCATCGTCGTTACTTAACTGATGCTGTTGAGTATGTACAACGCAGATGTACTAGCTCTGCATGGAAACTGCGGGTGCCATTGATGAAAATAAGAAATAGTTGAACGAGGCTAAGTCTGATGAGTGCGACGAGTGGAGCAAAAGATCCCATCCAAGTGCAAAAACTATCTTCTTTAATCGAGCTGTATGCGAAGCGTGTTGCATGATTATTTTTTTATGTCCTTCGGCCCATTCTGGTCGCTTTTCTATCAACTCATAATTCAAATTGATCAGTTATCTGTAGCGATTGGTAGTCACTGTCTCACCTGGTTTCAGAAGTTCTTTTTATACGACACCTTTCTGATACGACCAAATATAGGTACACAGCATTGTCTTCTTTTCGAACAGATTCGGTCTTGCGATCGACGTTGGTGCATGTCCTGTGTCAACCCACGATCTATATCGTTTAGGGCTCCCAAAGTATATCTATTTTCCATGCCCCATTACGACCTGATGTAAAAAAAACTCTTCCTTTTATGCCGAGAAAGCAACACTTCCCAGCCAGTTTTTCACTTTTCGAGATGCCTGTCATGTGTTGCCTATTTTTCTGTCTTATGTAGTTTTTTTTTTTTTTTTTGGAAAAACAGTACCATTTTTCTTTTTTTTTGGAAAAACAGTACCATTTGTCTTTTCATTAAACAAGAAAAGCAGTAAGTGCCACAAGTGCTCTTTTTATCTCGAAACACAATACTTATCTTTGGTACACGAAAAAAATGTGACGCTATCTTTCAATCGATTAAACGACAATGGCGTTTTAACAGCTCACAAAAAAATTAAGAATTATTAACCTCCACCATGATGAACTTTTCTGATACATGCAAAACAAAAATAACCTGGAATATTTTCGGCGCCTTAGGTTTATATTTGGGTGACCGAAAAATAATCAATTTTTGTTGCTGGCAACATTTATTTATTAAAAAAAATTCAAATACTAAGCGCAAAACAATTTTCACAATTTTCTAACATTTCTTGTCAACATCAAGGTGCATACTCGATTCGCTTTTTGAAAATGTCCTTCGGTTTTTCATTGAAAAAATGCTCCAAGTGTTCAATTTTCAGTTCAATTTTTTTTCTCTTGATGTACTCCAACAATTTGAAAATGTAGTAATCTGACGACGCGATAACCGCTGAATAGTGTGAATAAGCTGAAAGTTCCTATTCAAGCTCCCTTAATTTTCCTAGTTCTTTTGCAAGGTGAGGCCTAGCGGTATCGTCTTGAAATATCCCTTTTTGACCAAAATAGGTCGATTTTTACGAGCTCCCGTTTCATTTGCTCGAGTCTTTCATAATAAACTGCCGCTGTAACGGTCTGACCAGGTTCAACCAAAAACAGGTACTGCTATGGAAACAAGCCGCTTTTTTCATACAGGATTATTGTATAGCACCCACTTCTCATTTCGAGCAACAATTCACCACTAAAACGAATGAGTTTCATATCGAGACAAATCTGGTATGCCGTTGATCTAGAGCCGTCACCGTCAATTCATGAGGAAACTAAATTCCTTGCCTCTAAAATTTTCCTATGCAACGAAGATAATTTTTCTCGTACAAACCTTTCTACTTCTAACCACCGATGGCACTTGCTTAGTTTCAGAATATCCCCGTAAGTATCGGTAATTTTTTTCACTGCACCGTTTGCCATCATTTCTTGATAGAACAAGAATAGTATTCAATGATATAAATGTACCTCTTTTATTGTAGGCGTTGAAATCTTTCCCCCTTAGGAGAAAAAAATATTTTAACCTAACAATAAAATTCGCAACCTTAGATTTTAGGTAATGACGAAACTTACGCGGTTTAAAGGACCATGTGTCAAACACAAACTATCTGGGAATGATCTCGACGAAAAATTGTTGATTATTTTCGGCCTCCTAGATAGTTTAAGATAAATTTAAAATCTAAATAAGAATGTACAAAAATATAACCCCATTTACCCATCTATATTTTCCAGAAATTGGTACGATGGTATACTACCCATCTCTACCTCTGATTATGAAATCAGAAACAAAAAAACAGCAGCTTCTATGTTCGCCACTGGCTACTACCGACCCGCAAACATATCAAGCTGCTATAGCATTGCATCGACCGCGTCATCAGCAACAACAACAACAACCAAATCAACCACAGCAATTACGTCAACCAATCAGCAATAATGTAATGTTAACAGCAAACCATTCACCATCATCCTCGTTTAATTCTACGCCCACAACTTCCACGTCTAGCACAACAGCAACTCTACTAATATCTCAAAGTCAAAACTTCCTGCAGAATATCAAAATCGAACTACCTCAGCAATCGCTGCATCATCACCTTCAGCAGCAGCATCATGCTCAACAACAACTGCAGCCAATTGATCTGCAACAAACGCAGAATCAACAGAATGGCGGAAGTGGGGGGCGAATGGAAGCAGTGTCGGCTAGTCAAAAAGTCCTGTACAAATGTGATCAATGTATGATGAATTTTGGTAGCAAGAGTGCGCATACGAGTCATATGAAGTCACATGTGAAAATTGAAAATAACTATCAATCGACTGCTACGACGGAATCACTAGGCCTTTCTACTGGTCTTGGCAATGGTACAGTGAATCCTCCCAGCCAAAATGGTACTTCTGCGACACCAAATCAAGGAACTTCAACCGGTTCCGATCCATATCAGTGTAATGTTTGCAAGAAAACATTCGCTGTACCTGCAAGACTGGTGAGCTTATTAATTTGTAACATGGCTGTTATATTTTTGCATTAATAAATTCAGCTTTCATTATTTTAAAATACGAAAACCATATATATTATGATCAATAATTTCTCTCCCCAGATTCGACACTATCGTACACATACGGGCGAGCGTCCGTTCGAATGTGAATTTTGTCATAAGATGTTTAGCGTTAAGGAGAATCTTCAAGTACATCGGCGTATCCATACGAAGGAACGACCTTATAAATGTGATGTTTGCGGACGGGCATTTGAACACAGTGGCAAATTACATCGTCATATGCGTATCCATACGGGGGAGCGTCCTCACAAATGTTCGGTGTGCAGTAAAACATTTATTCAGTCTGGACAATTGGTGATCCATATGCGAACTCATACCGGCGAGAAACCATATAAATGTCCTGTAGAAGGTTGCGGAAAAGGATTCACATGCTCAAAACAGGTAGGCGTTTCGCGAAAAATGCACATCTTTGAAAAAAAACCTAATCTTTCTATATTTCCAGCTTAAGGTGCATTCTCGAACACACACTGGCGAGAAACCTTATCACTGTGATATTTGCTTCCGCGATTTTGGCTACAATCATGTATTGAAACTGCATCGGGTTCAACACTACGGGTCCAAGTGCTATAAGTGCACGATTTGTGATGAGACATTCAAAAGTAAAAAAGAGATGGAAGCTCATATCAAAAGACATGCAAATGAAATGCCTGATGACGACGAAGAGCAACAGACAAAACAGCAAAGTGGACAGCTATCACCAAGCATCAGCAAACAGGATGCAATGAGCAATAGTAATGCTAATACATCTCCAGCTCCTCAAACTCAGCGAAGATCACCAGTACGACAGAAGCAACAACGACAGCAACAACAACGACAGCAACCTCGTTACTCTCGAAGAGAATCGCTTCCGGATTCAGAACGCAGTCACGACAGCTCCACCCCGTCAACCACTGGTAGTATTTTAATCGAAACACCAATCGATACCGGTTCAGAAGCGACTTCAGAAGGCGAAGAAGCCGGCACTAACAATAGTTTATATAATAACACTAATTTATATCAAAGACTGGGACCTTCAGGGCTGTCATATGCCTTGAATTCATCACGACCAACTATTAATCCTGCACTGTTGGCCGCGGCTACGATAGCTAGTCGACGAGTCGAGTCGGAGTCGCATAATGGTCGAGTATCACCGATGGAAACCGGACTGGGAATGCCATCACAAATATTAGACGAAATGGATACGAGTCCATCGAATGAAGTATTAGACTTTTATCATAAACCTTTGGATACCGTTAGTATTGTGAATGATATGCCGGGACCAGTTGTGCCACGTGGTTCGCAAATGCCAATGCCCTATGAACCGTTGGCAGTTATGAAACAGAATGGATATTTTGCACCGGCTCCAGTTCCAGAATTCAGGTAAGTTCACTTTAAAATTAAAAGCTTGGAGAATCATGTATTATAGCTCTGATAAAATGCAAAGTCAAGTTTAAATTGTCACCGTTTTAGACAATTTCGTGATTTTGACTGTAGGGGATGGGAATTTATATTTAAATTACCGTAATTTTAATTTATTGCAAATAAATCTGGATTCAAAAGCATGACCCTACTCTCTAAAAGCCGACACTGCTTAATAAGGCACACGAGGTTATTCGAATGATATTGTTTTAGATTAGGTTCATAGTAGTTGGGGCTATTTTAGACAGGAGTTGAGACTATTGGCATAGGAAAAAATCTCAACTGAATCAAACTCCAGAAGAGAACTTGCCAAACAATCAATAGCATGCCCATGCTGTCTTATGTCAATACTCAGGCATCTTTGCACTGATGATCTCCTCCACTATTACTTTTCGTGATATTTACTACAGGCTAATGCACTTGCAAGCCAGCTAGCTCCCAAAGATAAGTCCCAGTTTGGTACTTGGTTGCAAGGGTCATGCGGAGCGGTTTAAAAGCAGGTATCCTCCATTCAAAAACAACGAGAATTTGTTGCTAGCAACGAATTGTCGTTTGTTTTACTATTAAGTGTAAAACAATCAGCTATAATTTGATTTAATTCGCCCTATTTCTCCCCTCATGAGATCTATGACTTCTTCGCAGATAATTTTCAGGAAGTTTTCAAAGAAAGTGATTCATTAAATTCATACCACCATTCACTTGATTCAGTTCTTGTAAACTAAATAGAAATATCAAGTGAAGACACATCTAAAGCTATTAAGTAGTTTGATAGAAACAAGAGCCCTAGAAATGAATTTCTTGCCCCAACTTTCTTGCGCATGCGTTTTGTGAATCCTGTGCCAGCTACAAAGAAATATCGTGTAAAGAAATGTATAAAGATATTTTAGAACTCGATTGCATCAAAGGTCCTGGACCTGATCTTCTTCCTAGAAAAGTGTAGGGAAATTAACTGCTAAATGCTCGGTCTTCTTACATGTCGAACATTGAACATTCTCTAAATTCTGGTAACCACAAGCAGGGGTTTTCTCAGGAATTTTTCATGGGGGGAGTGTTCAGAATTGTAGGAGGGGTGTCCCTTTGGAACAAAGGACACAAAGGGCGCTTTGTGTAGGAAAATTGTCCGTGTTAGGGGGGGTGTATGCACCTTCCAGGGGGGTATTAAGGGGGTGTAGGAAAATGTCTGACCACAAGTCCTTTTGGGGTACGTACCTACGTACTTACGTACCTACGGAGGGTTTAGAGGGAGCTGGTGCTCTCCGATAAATGTTGTTGGGCATTTGTCCGACATCGTGTCAAAACTAAGGTTTTTTTTAAATTCCTTAGAAATATGAAGGCTCATGTTTCGAGTTTCCTAAGCCCGAGAGGAGATGGCGGAAGAGCGTTGGGTGCCTGATTATCGATCGGCACCGGAGGCAGCGCTTGTTGACGGCCGGGCCAGCTCATTTGCCGTAACCTTGTCGCCACACACACAATCTGGCTTCCAAAGCCGCTGTACAATTTGTGCTGGTAGCCAGTAGAACTGACTCCTTTGTCATATGTCCACAACTTCCAGCAGATTTAGCAACAGTCCTATATTCATTCACCATAACTCCACTCCTTGAGGCTTTAGCTTCATCTGACGCCACACCCTTCGCAGTCCCGTTTGACTTGTGCCTGACGAGTTTGAGTTTGCATTTATTTTCCATGCAATAGAGTCGCTATCGCTGTCTGGATGTGTAGTCACCTTAATGTTATCTATGCAAGCAGGGAGGACATGCGAAGGTTGACACAAGCTTTTAAGGGGACAAATAGTCAGAGCCAGATTGGTGTTAATCAGGAGTCCACCGAACCGACACCACCAAATTAATCGCGACGAGACTAAGAACGTACTTTGAAGCGTGCCAGGGTTTTAACGGGACGGAGATGGTCATATTAACCCGGGGCATTTCACGAAGTGGATTTCACATCGTCGTAGGTCACGTATGCTACAACCACCAGCCCAATCTCAACAGATAAAATCATGAGTCTAGAGAAGTGCGAAGACGAATGCAGTCGTTGGAGAGCCAGGATGCACCACGAGGAGGCAATCTAGTTGTCAGTTGTTAAAAGTCTAAAAAAAATAACTTACAACATTAAATAGATCAATGTGTGCCAAATACAGATAATAATACAAGACCAGGCTTTAACGAAAAATTTCCTTGCTTGGTTCTTCGTCCTTTAAATATCGTAATTAAGTAACTTATGAATTGATTTCATCGGACTGTATTATAAAGACCAATCAAATTTTTCAATAAATTCAATAATCATCTATTTTTCCCAATTACAGACCATCAATTCGTGCTGCCAATGATATTGTGCGTCGTGTCGAAGCAGCTATTGCCGGTGCCGAACCGTTACTTACACCACCACGCTTATCCTCCACTGAATCACCAGAACGATCATCATCACCCGAAAGTGATTCATTAATATTGGCGGATCGTGATGTTATGACACTGCCGCTCCGTAAACGCAAATTATACATGAGTGACAATCAAGCACAGGATGTATCACCGGTGATGCGTATGAGTTCGGTTATTCAATTCGCCAAAGCGTCTTAAACAAAACAAAAGCAACAAAACAATTCAATTTACTACTATTATAACGCCAATAAAGAACCACCCAATCAAGAAAGAAAAAAAAACCTAGTGTAACAACCTACTGAAAGTGAATTTTTTTTATTGAAAAATCGAATATAAGAAATGAATAAAAAATGTGAAATGGTCAGTTGATTATAAACAAGAACTAGATTATTCATTATTATTGATATGCTTCCAGAAAACAAAATGAATTGCAAAAAGAAATGGATGTATCCGGAATCTAAATTTGTACACTGTGTGCTATGTATAACAGTTAAATGACCATATGAAAACACATAAAATTAAAAAAACAAAAATAATTAAACACATACATACATATTTTTACAAGACTTGTATTAGGTTTTAAGTTATTTATAAAACAAAAGAAAACAATAGCATAAGAACTTAAGAATCCAAATTCTACCATTAAAAATAATTTACACTATCTAGGCGATCTTTTTTTAAAAAAAGACCATAATATTCGGAGAGGGTCAAAATCGGCAAAAATCAGATAGCGTAATCGATATTTGCTCGTAAATTTCAAAGTCTTATTTGAAAACAAATTGAATGCCATACAATTTAGTGTAAATTAAAATCATAATAGTTAAGAAACATGATTCCAATATGGTTTTGGCTGGTTCTTAAACGCATTACGTACCCAGTTTAAAATTCAACTTTTACGCCTTTTACATGGCTCAACTCAATTCGAATTTTGAAGCGGAAGCGAATTTTGAGGTGGTGGTAAAGTGTTTTGAAGTTGTTTTTTTTTCAACATTTTGCGAAAATATTGTAATATTTTTGATTGTTTGTGTAGCTAGATGCTGCCAAAATTCAGAAATTTCAATTAATTCTTAAAAATCCTTACGAATTACGAGTGACAAAACGCACCAATCCGAGTATTGACATGATCCTTGTAAACGTTAAGATCAATTCTAAAATCGAGAATTTTTCGTATTGAGTTGATACGTCTAAAAGGCCTCGAGGCAAGAAAATTTTGCAAAAAAAGCTACCAAATATTTGAAACTGTTTTTTTCACTGAAGATGTAAATTCAAACGATAGAAGATACATTGTAGATGAACACAGAATAATAATAGAAAAACTATAATAAAATAAAATTCAAAGACTGTCTCAGGAAAAAATGGCCCGATAATATTTCTAAATGAATGAATGAAGAATACTAGAGTAAGATAAAACGTTAACGATAGGAAGATGCTTGCTATTACAAGATGACCGATTGAAACAAAATGAATAAAGAAGAGAATGTAAAAGTTGGAAATCAGCTATCGTAATGATAAAAACAATATTACTAACTGATTAATGATTACAAATGAATAATTACAGTTTTTAAATAATTCTTATTATCGTAGTGCTATTAGTTTTTTTTGTCAGATTTTTGTTATTACTGTGCGTTAGTTATTATTATCGGATTATATTAATGAACGTATGTATAATTGAATTTAAGATCTATGAAATATAATTATTATTATAGTAATTACTAAGAACAATGGAAAAAGAAAAAAAAAAGCAATTGGAGAAAAAAACAAACAATCAACGAAAAAAGTTGAATATCAATTAAATCATAATTTCTTTTATTTGTGGTGTTTTGTTTTTGTCTTGTCTTGCTGCTGGTCCTTTGATTGGGGGAAGATGTTTATTTTCCGGGAACTTGTTTTTGCATTTCTTTCGAAGAGAACTGATTGAATTAAATTTTGGTTCTGTTGACGATTATTGCTTTTGGGTTCGTAGCCTTATTATGACTGTGGTTTAATATTGTGAAAGAATTTGAATATATTAAGGAATCTTTTATAAATTAACGAATGTGAGTGCAAAATGCTAGAGAATTGAATTTCGCAGTTAATGCCTGCTTTACTAGATATGCTCAGAAATGAGATATATTGAAAGTCCAAAGATATTCAATAGAAAAGTAAATAAAGTGATTACGGGAAGTGCAATGTTTCTATCAGAATATTTAAGGAAAATAAATAGGAAAGTCTCGTTAAAAATTGATAAACAGTTTCCGTTCAAGCCACAGAATCGTTTAAATATCTATCATTTGAAAGAAAAATTCTTCAGTTGCACAAACGAATTTAACAGTTTTGCAAATCAATTTAATAGTTATGTAAATCAATTTAACACTTTTATAAATCAACTCAGCACTTATGCGAGTCAATTTAACCTTTTCGCGAATCAATTTAACACTTACGCAACACTTGCATAAGTGTTAAATGCTCTTTAATTCTTGATAGTTTTCGCTGCCGTCATCATTATTATTATTACTGTGACTAGGTACTTAACCTATTTAAACTAATATTTAATTTTACTACTAATAATCACTACACTAACTAATAATAATAATAATTAGTGCAATCTCGATGTAACTCATCTCCAGTCGTAGCAGATGAAAGTTGAAGCATCATATCCAGGAAGTAACTTGTACAGTATGATGATGTGATATTGCTGACACCTTCTGCATTCAAATTTGGTAGTGAGTGGTCCTGCAAGTTATCTCCTAGTTTTGCGCACAACTTTATAGAATATAGCGACAACAAGCCAAAAGCAAACCTCCAGACTGCACAATTTCTTTGACTTCTCGATCCTTGTGGATTTGAGCATTATCCATTATGATTAACGAGTCCTGCCAGTAGCTGTCGAGTTTTACAATCACTTCGCGCATGAAACAAGATAATTGGGCGGCTTTACACGTGGAGTGAGCCAACACTTTACTATATATGACCTCCGCCTTGCGCATCGCAGCTTTTAAGGTCATATTTCGGCCCCGAACTGTTAGAATCATCGCACGAGTGCTTGTATTTTTTTCGAGAGAAAGCTTGTCATCGTTAGTTGAGGGGTTTATTGTGCGATTATTAGTAGATATCGGCTCAGTAATTATACGAGTTACAGTCGAAAGTGTTAGCTTCTGATGTCAAACTGAGCTATGGATTGAATAGATATGGATTAATAGATTCGCACCAAAATTCGCTTTTACTCGATCTACCGACAGTACAAAGAATGCTTGATTTCTTTCCTCCTCAACCTTCGCTTTGTATTCACCCTGCGGTCCTTTTTACTTTCCTGCACACTCGGCTGAACGTACTTTGCACGCGTGCCCTTCGTCTACGCATGTAGACGAAGATCGGCGAAGATCTAAGTTCTTTTAGTTCTTAACATGTTAGCACTCGTCAACGAAAATAATATTCTGACGGTTTCGCTGGCATTTTTCCGACAGACTCCTGCTGCCTTATTTCCCTCAAGTCTTACCCTCATCTTACCAGACGTTCTATTTTTGTGGATGGTGTAGGTATTTCTGAACCACCCTCGCTAAACCTATCAGGTTTTAACATCTCCAGCAAACTTAGCTGGACCAGCCACATTTTCCGAAATGAGTAAAAACGCCTTAAATTCCTGGGTTTCATTCAAAAGACAAGAAATACTTTCAAAAGGCTAAGACTTGCGTATAGCTGCTATAGAATAATAATAAAATCCACTTTTTCACTTTATATAGTCTAAACCAGCAAAAACTATCATTCCTTGAGAGTTAAATTCATTTACAAAAGTGTTAAATAGATTTGCGAAATTGTTGAATTGATTCATAAAAATGTTAAATTGATTCGTGAAAATGTAAAATTGATTTTTAAAGGCGTTATATTGGTTTGTGTAGCTGCTGAATTTTACTTGCAAATGGTATATTATGTCGTAAAATTGCACTTGGTTGATTTTGATGTTTAGAATCAGGTAGACAGCTACAAATATCCGTCATGAGGTCTCATTACCACCCTTTGGCTACTTTTATGAAACTGCAGCATTTTATATCAACACAACTTCAAAGACGGAAACAATATAAGCCTTTTATATCAAAGATTTTACACACAACATGATATACGCAGAAAGAATAAAAATCAGTTGCAGGACAAATGCTATTTGCAGGTTTAATACCGAACGGATATTGAAAAACAATCAACGACAAGCCAATCTTGAAACGTTTTTGTACTCACAGAGTGAATCATATTTTAAGATCATCATTACATTAAAAACGAAATTCCAAAATTATAATTAATAAGAAAGTACATGCAAACAAACAAAAAATTTTATAAATCATTTTATCATAAAATATTCAAAGGGACAACAAAAACTGAAAAGCTAAGAGATAATATTCAGCTAAATATGTGTAGTTAAGATTAAATTTAGGTAAATTAAGACAACCGTATGAATCCAAGATCAAACTGAAGGTGAAAAATTATGCAATGATTAACAATGTTGGATTAATAACTTTCCAACAGAATGTCACCTGAATGTCGTCATTCCAGCATGAAAATAATCTGCATAAGAACAAAACATCTAAGACACACAACAACCAAAAACATAAAATACCATGTAAGCTATTATGACTGCAATCAAACTTTCATAAGATACATACATAATTATTAGTAGATATATAACATTTTAAGACTGGTTTTTAAAAGGCATAATTACGAACAAAAATAAAAAACAAACAATAAAATTAAGAGAAAACTATTACAATGACGATGCAGTTCTTTTCCTATAACCATAGCGAAAATCGAAAGCAAAACATGTTTCTAAAATTCAGAGATATTTATATTGACTTTAAAGCAAAATAATAAGAACAGGAGCAGAATGTTATAAGAAACTGCATTCAAACGAATGCAATGTTTGATAGGTATGAAAGAAAAAAAGATTTTTTACTATTCAGTGTTAGAAGTGCGCCATATGTAGATTGAAATTATAATTTCACTGCAATCCAATCTGCTTTTATAATTTAGTATTTCGTAATTTTGTATATGATGCCGCACTATGCCGCTGTTTTGATACCAAATTATCAGACTGTTGTCATAATGCAATACCGAAACTCTAACCAATATAATAAAATAGCAATAGTCATATTTGATACAACTAACTAATTTCATTTTATACATCCAGATTCAATAGATAAATACCTAGTTTCATTAAAAATTGGTTATCAATAAATAAAGTTATAATAGCGTTAAATACCATGTACAATGCATCATAATACATTTTAATATTGTTTTATTGAAAATACAAACTATAATTATTATCATTGTTCAGACTTATAAAACAGTACTTGATTGTATTTGCTTAGGCAACGATTGTAAGATTGATATCTTAATTGTATCTATGTGAAAATAACTTATATCCAAGTAAGGCAATAATATATATTTATTATTTTGGAGTGAATATGAAATTAGAGATGTTTTATTGTTTGTTTTGATGAATTTCTCAAGGTCAAGATGATTTGCTTTGGAACCCAATTCAAGAAATCTCAACTGCAAACCAAATCGGACGTACAGTATTGACGTTTTTATGAAAGAACAATACTACTCCACTAAGCATAAAATCTGCATTTTTCTCATTTTTGAGTTAATACCGGATTCGAAAACTACATACTCTATTACATCATTCTACAAAATTTGAGAAACCTATCTTTTGTGGAAGTATGTTAAAATCAATATTGAAAAATGCACTCTCCATATACAGCCAGTACAAATCAAAACATAAATCAGTGAATATTTCGAAACTACTAAAATGTAGATAGAACCTTTATGCTTAGTAGGGCAGAATAGATAAAGGCCATGTCCCACTAAGATGCTATGGACACGTCTCCTCTAGCGTGGCCAAACAGAATGTATGAGATTCTACATCACCAGCCAGATCAGATACACCTCATGAGATTTCATACATTTTGCTTTTTCACGCTTTTGGCGATGTAACCATAACATCTTGATCAGATACGACCCGAAAAAGGGTATAAAAATGCATCAATGAAAAAGAAAATTTCAGAAATTTGTCTCTCAAGACAATGTTTTCCCTTTTGCTTATCTTCATTTGTATGCTTCCACGGATGAAGTTTCCAATTGTAACAGTTTTGCACAGAAAAGAAAATTCAACGAGGTCGCCAGATAAACGTATATTAGTCAAGAGTTTTTTCCAAGACCTCGAATGATCAATCGCTCTAACCCATCGCAGAATTTTCGAAGTTAATAAATTCAACCAAATCTACGTATACTACCAGAACGTTCGGAGGACTAAGTTAGGCGCATTGAATCTCGTCTATGCTTTTTCTTCCAACCATATCATCTGCTTAACCAAAAAATGGTTGACTCGGGATTTTGGGGACAACGAGTTTTTATCTTTTCACACAGTCTTTCGAAATGATCGAGCTTCATTACGAAAAAGTTGTGGCGATTTCGTATTAGTTGCTGTTCACGGGAACCAAGGAACAGTGTCGGAACGTCTCTCCTTTCCTTCCTATTGAATATATTGCTATTTGCGTTAACCTTGCTTCCTTCGAAATTTTCATTGTATGCCGGTATATGTTCTTTGTCCTATTTCAGTTGCGGATTATGACTAATTCTTCGATGAACTAGCCAGTTACTTACTCGTAGTTACTACTACGATTGGTAATTTGCGGACGCTTCGGTTTTGTCGCGGCACTGAATTTACCCAGTTGGCGACAGTAAACGTCTGTATTGATTGTTTGATTCCTTTGATAATAGCTTTGATTTTGGAGGAAGCAAGTTCTAATATACGATGATTTCAATTTGCTGAACCTGGTCTACAATCATAGCTTTTCTTCTCTAATCTCATCCACCAATATATCCTTGAATATCACGTCCTCCTTTCATTTCGTTCTATTTCTCAATTCATGTTGCTTCATCTTCCCTCTATTTCCTTTGCACCAATCCTCTAGAAATTGTATTGTTACACAAATGTCTTGAACTGAATGTCGGTTGTGGTCCTGATCGTATTCCGAACCAGTTGGCCAAGTGACTTTCATCCTGGTTATGTGCTCCTTTGTCTATTATGTCTAATCTCAGCTTCTTCTCTGGTTGTTGGAATCCTGTTGGAAATCTGCTTACATTTTAACCATCCATAAAGACTGATGACCGAAGCTGTATATCCAACTATTTTCTATTTCGCACCTTACTTGCTTTGGTAAAGCTCTTGATAGAGTTGCTTACATCAGGCTGCTTCCTCTTCTTCATTCTTTCCTTTTTCCTGAGCAGCATGGTTTCATCAAAAGTAGATCTCCCACCTTTAATCTTACATCGTTCACTAACTTGATAGCTTCTTAGACCAACCGAAACAAGTGTATGTGGTATACACCGGCATTTGAAACACTTTTCTGTTGATCACAGAATTTTTCTTGCGAAGCTTGGAGGTTATGACGTGTCTGATTTTCTTCTGTGTCAGATTTCATCCTATGTTTCTGGTCGTACCTGTGCGATATATAATATTTTCTCCGTCCTTCACGGGAAATGGGGATTACTTTAGATCGCGAGAGAAAGTGACCTAGAACTGGGTCCTTTTCCGCTAACGTTCTCTCAATTTAAGTCTAAAATCAGAGATTCAATTCTGAAAGCTTTTCTCATCATGCTTAAATATTATTATAATAATTTTTATTATTATATTTTTTTATATTATCTTTTATGCATTCCTTTAATTAGTTGAAGTTTTTACTATGTATCTTTTGAATCCTACGCATTTTTTCTGGTTGATTTTAATTATGTATATTTCTTTTTGATTGGGCAGGCTAGTGCCCATGGATTTAAATAAATAATGGTTCATTGCGATAAGAAATGCTTTGCGAATTCAAACTAATAATGCCCGATATAAATTTTCGAGCTGTGGATTGCAACCGTTATAAAGGTTAAAAAAAGGTTTTTGAGCAATGCTCAAATCAGCACTAAAATATATTATAACATAAATAATCGCGCAAATCGCTCGACTACACTGTTCAAATTCATCAGTCATAATACTCGCCATATGTGTAGTCAGTGATTTTGAATAATTCAATGTTCATCTAGAGTATCTTGCAGTTTGTGTCGGCCCAATTATTTGGTTCCCTATTTTCATACTACAGAAAAAATAAATGCATACTTTTCAACAGAATGGTTTGCTTTTCAACATTTTTAAATGTTATAGCACATAATATCGAACATACATTCTCGAATGGTCTCTTCTGGCAGAAGAAGGTTGTATCCGGAGAATTACAAAGGAACTGTTTTTCTCCGAATGATGGCCCTTCTCTGGACTTGAGCGTACGGGAATCAAGGCGTCGTAAAGACGCAATCATGAAAAAGTGAAAATAAGTCAGGACTTTTTCTGCAAGAAGCAGAAAAACCCGGAGGAAAAATAATAGAACAAGTTTTCACAAAAAAACACATTAAGATCATTTTGCCTTTATTGCAAGAGGAACCGCTGGCACTTTCCAGAGTGTTGGGTGGCATTATAGAAGAAGCATATCAATTTTCAACAGCCACAGAAAAGTGAAAGAGATTGTTAAAACTATAAGAATTTTTTTTTAGAAATTTTACCGGTCTTTTGACACTTGTGAAATATTGTTCCGTACACCGATTTACGTGTCCTTTGTAACTTTAAATAGACACAAAAAAACGAAACGAACTTCTGAGCATATTCCTGATCGTCACGAAGCGACCCAGATCGGCGATATTAAAATATAAAACAGGTGGGGCATAGACTTTTTGTTTCCAAGCATGTTTTTTCGAAGCATTAATTTTTCCCCCTATTGTTTTAAGTCGCCGCATAGTGATTATTAGTTTCGCTCATTGTTCTTTTTATTGCTCACCTTCTTTCGTTTTCGAGTGTATATTCCAGGAACAGCACATTCATTCTGCAATATTTCTTCGGGATATCATCATCCATAAATTTAATATTTACTCCATTGACCACTTTTTCTTCAGCTAATTCTCACTCACATTTCCACTTGTTGACGCCATTTGAAATTGGTTCAAAGCTCCTCTGAAAAAGTGCTCTCAGTACGAAAAAGTGCTCTCAGTACGAAAAAAAAGTCTCGATTTAATCCCGCTTAAATCAATTCGGATTGGTGCATGCTGTCACTTGTATTCGTCACCAGTTTTGTGACCTCATTGAAAATTGAATGAAATTTTCCAATTTCGACAGTGACAGCACCCAGCAGCACAAATGAACAAACTAATTGCAAATTGCCGCAAAATATTCAAGAAAAAACTTACTCATCTGGAATTGCAGAAAACCCTTTTGCATTGATCAATTCAACTCGATTCCTTAGAGGGCAATCCGTTAACGGTTAGATCGACTTTAAGAGAGGAGCCTCTAGTCGCAAATGAGAATTAGCGAAAGGAAAACGGGTTTAGTTAGATGAGCTGAAATAGTATCCAAGTGATTCGTCCCATGCGTGAATTTAGAGAAAAATCAGATCAAATGTTTAATGTTTTATTTTTCCATGGACTTAATCTAAAAAGCAAGTTGGGAGGTCTGCGTGGAGTGTTTAAGGTACATACATGCCGACTTTATATCATGAAGGTTTTTTTTATAACAAAACGTTAGATAATTTTAATTAAAAGGGGGAACACATCAGTAGTCATTGCTAACGGCGTTTTTATGGTCATAGTTTCACCACGTTTTGAATATTTTCTCTCGTCAGGTTCGCCATTGCTATTCAAATTCTAATCCAATAAAATAAAACTTGAAATACCTTAACTTAAATTAATCTTTATTCAATTCTTCAATTCACAAGTAAAAAGTTTATTAAAAGTATACATTTTGATGTCTCTATCAATAGTTTCTCGGTGGTGGTCCACCTCGCATCATTGACGGCGGTGGGCCACGCATAGGTGGCGGAGCACCACGTCCGATACCGCCTGCCATCGGTGGCATTCCGGGTATCATGCCTGGTGGCGGTGCACCCATCATTGGACGCATATTTGGTGGTGCAGCTACTTGTCCTCTTCCTACCGGAGCCATATGCTGTTGCGATGGTCCGCCCACACCGCGAACAGGTCCTTGAAGACCGGCCGGTACGCTTGATACATTTGCTGGCATTCCACGTCCGACAGCACGACCAATACCTGGCCCTGGAGCAGCTCCTGGAATAGGAACACGCGGAAGACCTTCTTCTGGTGGCGGAGGACCTTCAACTGTTAATGATACAATATTTTCGCCGCGCAGTAAAACGAAACCAAGAACTCGTTTCTCTTCGCGTTCCGCCAGTTTATTGTTTTTCGGACGAATCTTACGAAATTCTTCGCAGTCTCCCAGAATAAGGTTCATGTGTTTGTCGAACGCCTTGAACGTTCCGATGAATGTGCGAGAATCTTGAAGTACGATCCGCACCCGATAGTTCAGGTGCTGGATCATTTTGTTGTTTTTGCCGATCGTCTGAAATAAGAAGGGGCAGGTCATATTTGTATGAGAAAAAATATGCGAATGCTAATGTGTTTAGGAAAATGAAGCAATGTGCGCTGAACCCCGGTTTCCAAACAAAACTCCCCACAATATAACCCTACTTTGGTCACCATTTTTTAAACTTCGTAAATTGGTGTAAACCACTGTTTTTCTTACCATTTTGACAGCTCCTCACGAAAAATACTGCTTTTAAGAAGGCCCGAAAGGTGCAACCTTTTCTTCAAAGGTTTTTGAGAAAATATCTGCGGGGCTTAAACGTTTAGCGGGTCATCGGCTCGTTTACAATTCGTCTACTTCGCATCACAAGGCCGGGAAGCTGTCACTTTGGTGAAATTTGACCGCGTGCAGGGTTAGCCAAATTTCTATGAATATAATTTTATACAATTTTATTAGCAATAAGTGTACTGTTAGCGATAAGTATCGAATTTAACATACTGCTTAGGGGCTTTTATAAGATATTTTCAAGGATTTTTCACAGCATTAGTAAAATCAAGACCCATAAAATAGAAATTTGAAAGAAAAATCATGAAACATAATATTATGCATTGGTACAGGCCACCATCACCAGTTCAGTGGCTTTTCATCGAAATCGAAAACGTCGAATAGTCACGTCAACTCATGACAGTCGCTGTCATCGTCGTATCAATCTGTCAAATTAGAAAACCATTCGTCGTGTTCGTGTTTTATTCTAATTTGTTACCCTCCCACCCAGGGTTTGTGTTTACCTTTACTGGCCGCGAATAACAGGTGTAGATAGTGTAATTTGATCGATCGTCTTGTTTTTGAATACACTCGTCAATTGCTTGAACGATTTGAGCTTGTTTCGGAAGTGGAAAATGGCAGCAGAAATCAAACCTGCGCCGCGTAATGCCAACAATCGTTTCAGTACGACGAAAAAGCCTGAACTACAAAGCAAATTGGAAGGCAGTAACGATGACGTGAACGCTGCAATTTTAATTCCCGGCGAAAATGGAGTGATTTCCGTTTCGGACGACAAGTAAGTTTTCTGCGTATGAAACTGCTGATTGTTGCATGAGGCACACCCGGTATGCATTTGTAGTGGCCCTGTTCAGGGTCTATTGCCGCCTGGTCAAGAGGCTATCTTGCGCTGGCGATAAGTGTCGCTAATTTTGTTTATGCGATTTTGTTCTCCTTTTTCATGCTTTGCGCTGCGTCTGCAACGATCTGAATTTCGTATATAGGACGGTTCGTGTGTGGCTGAAGCGTGACTCAGGGCAATATTGGCCGAGCATTTGCCAGTATATGCCGTCCGGCTGTTCGTCCTTGACCTATACGGAGGAGACACGACAATTGTTTATTGGACAAGAGAATGGCACAGTATCGGAGTATTTGTTATCGGAAGACTGCAACAGATTGTCGTTAATCCGAGACTATTTGGCCCATCAGGCGCGAGTAACGGAAGTCGTCCATAGCAAGCAATATTCTTGGATATTGTCGGTGGGACGAGACAAAGTATTCTCGTATCATTGTACATCGACGGGAAGACGACTGGGAGGCTATACGTTGGAGGCGTGGTGTACATGTTTGCAGTATCCTTTTTAAATATTATATTTATAGTCTTAAGTTAATTACAGTGGGTAATATGGGTAATTCAGGTGTTTTGGGACATAAAAGGGTGCCGTCAATGATCGCACCGATTATTGACAAGCTTCAATTATTGTTGTGTCTGCGCTGTTGATTAATCTACCAGTGATTGTTTTGAGAAGCTAAGTTCACTTGTTATGAACGTAATGTGCTGCTAGTTAAAGATAAGAATGTGAGTCATCTGCATGGAACCGTATCATGTAAATTGATCAGATATGGCCAGCGCGACATTAATGTGATAAAACTTGTATGCATATAAAAACCACAACGACGCAATGTGCCGTAATTTGATTGTTTTGAAACTTTTAAAATGTTTGAGGAAAATCGACGTTTCAAGTGCAATCTGCCTTATGCAATTCGAAAAAGCTAGTTAAACTAAAGTTTCTCCTTTTTTCATTAATCCTCGTGCTACCATCTTCTAATCCTTCCTAATAATTTAATTTGTCGCTGATATCGTACGAGAAAAAACAGTTATAAAAATCAATAGCAAACACGATTTTTCATATAATTGACTTTTGATTTGAAAGGTTTTGCGCTTTATAGTTGCTCCACATGCTTGTATGTATGAATTTACTCAAATGTCCTTGCATTTTCATTGAAAAGAATCTGCATATTTTTCGGTGTCTTTAACTTGCAGGCATGATATATCCTTGCGTGTATATGAGCCTGAAGAAGGCTAATAACGAAGTTGATAAATCAGGAATACGCAGCTTCTGAAATGGCTACGGTTAAACTTCGCGCGAATGCTTCCGAAATATTTATTTTATTTTATTTACTAAACAAGCAAGGAACAAGTTACATAAACAATACAAAACAAAACTGAAAAAAAATATGTGTATACACAAATAAAACGAAAAATTAAATAAATTAAATCATTGGTAGCTTTTATACCGCATATTTAGTCCGCGGACTAAACACCAAATTCCACCTAAATTTTTTAGTCCACGTGGTGTAAACACTGACGGACCGACCTAAATTTAGGTCGGCCCACGATTTCAAGCGACCTGACCTAAATATAGGTCGTGGACTATAATCGTTGTAAACACACGCGATCTAAACATTGATTTTTGCGCGACTATTAATAATGTATGTATGTTTAATATAAGCTCATAACATTCCCCTTTGACACAAAATCATTGAAATAAACATGTTTGAGAGACAAATGAAACGAGAAATACAATGCATGAATGAAAATTAAACTAAATGACAGCTGTCATATACGAATGAGGACTAAATTCCACCTAAGCAAATTTTAGGTCAGATTGGTGTAAACACCTGAGGACTAAGTTCATTTATTATGGTGAGGGGGGTTTTTTCATCCAAGCTAACACCAGGGTCAACCACGTTTCCAACTCGAGCTAACGAATTATTTCCGAGAAAGTACGTGTTAAACCATTTTTGAATATGGATGTGACATGTGAAAGTTTCCAACAGGATAAGAAAACTCCAGAAGAAAGTGATCTGTTGAAGAAAATATGCAAGGTAGTTGTAAGCTGCTCTACACACTTGCGCAAGAAAGTTGGAGGAAGAAGATCGGACCCAGGACTTTTGTTGCAGTCGAGTTCCGAAACAGCTTTATGTATTTCATCACGTGAAATTTCTAGGTGGCTCACCAAAGCTGTTGGAGTAGAATGAGAGAAAGAAAGGTGTCAGTTTGATGCCCTGTCTCGTGCATTAAAAATATTCTGGAAACAATCTGCGAATAAATCACAAATTTCATTAAGAGTGAAAGAAGAGATATTATCAAGAAAATCGACGGTGGATAACCAGTAGTTTTTCGCTGCACATTTACAAAATCATAACATTTTTTCGAGTCGCGGATTATATTTACGCCGGTTGTATTAATGTAATTGTCATAAGCCTCGTGAGACTTTTTAAAAATTGCTTAGCTAATGAAGTTGCTTCCTGAATATTCTGATATAATATAATAATTCTTCCTGAATAGCAAAACGAACGTCAAAATTGTTTTCGATCCGCTTGTGTAGTATGTTGCTACGATTTCGCATATGTCTAAGGTCCCTATCGAGCCATGCCTCAGACAACTTTTCCTATTTTTTGATCATATCTTTCAACGGCGTCAAATATTTTATCATAAAAATGGCTTCCTCAAAATCTAACGTTGAAAGAGTATTCGTCCAATCTATAGAGTCAAGTGCATGGTGAATGCTTTCGTAGTCAGCATTAAGAAAGTAATATACAATTAAATTATTGTACGTTTTTAAGTAAATAGAATCCGAAGTGGGAAGTTCAACTGATAGTGCAGTTTGGTGTAAACTATTGGAAAAAAGATACTCTGCGTCATTAGTTGGACTTATCACTACTTCGTCATAGGCGTTTGTAAAAACAAGATCCAACTAATGACCGTTTTGGTTGGGAGTTGGAGAGACGTGCTGCAACTCATTGCCATAAAAAGTACTTACAAGGTTGAAGTCGTTGGAATCTGAAAGGTTTACAGCGAGAAGGAATGCGTCGTTTTCATCGGGAATAAAACACAAGTTGGGACGATTGAAATCTCCTAGGAATATTATTTTGTCTTTTTCATTTAGAGACGTTGTAATGGAAGTTATTAATTCACAAAAATGGTTGTAAATCGATTCTTCCAATCTGGATGGAATATAGACCAAACTAATGTAGACGAATTTGTTATTTAAAGAAACAAAAATAATATGTGTTGAAACAATTCATTGGGGGTCATGTCAATAATCTCACTTGAAAGTGTGTTGCTAACCGCCAGTAAAACCCCACCTCACCGTGATTGACCTGTAGAACAATAGTCACGATCGCTTCGGTAAATTGTCCAACTACTATCTAGGATCTCTTCATTCTTATGGGAATCATTTAGCCAAGTTTCCGTGAAGGCGAGTAAATTAAAGTGGCAGGATTTTGTGTCAAGATAAAATTTATTTGATTTGCCTCTCATACCACCACAATTATGATAAAAGAGTTTGAAGCCATTTAAAGAGTGTGTAATGTTAGGATGAATGCCTAACAGAGCTGACTGCTTTCCGACGAGAAGAAGTTGTTATCAAATTGTTAAGGGAGACAGTATTCGTAGTTGCCTCAATAGAGGCTACATATGTAAGTGGCCGGCTGACGAGAACGTAGAGAGTGTGAATTTTGGTGGGAAGAAACGGAAGCATCAGTAGGTTGTGGTGTTTATGAGTTACTACGAGTAGGAACAGTGTTAAAAGGACCATTCGACGTTAAATTATTTGCTAACAACGTAGAGTGAGTTGGGTTTTTAGAAGTGGCAGTCATCAAGATGGATACGGTTTTAGGATTTTGAATGGATGGAGATTTACGGTACTAGTAGCATTATGTGAAATAAATTTTTTTCTTACAGAATTAGTTCCTTTCTTACGGCTATTATTGGTGATTCGATTCTTACAAGAATGCCTTACAAGATTCGATTCTTACAAGAATGCCATACCAGTCGAAGTTTCTGATACTTCCATCCAAACTCATGAAAATCCAGCGCATCTCATGAAGGGTTGAAATCCTTATACAGCTTCTGTGAGTTGTGTTTTCGTTGTGCTAGTTGTGTTATATAATAACCAGTGATGTAGAATTCAGCTTCGAGAAACCTATTCAGCCATCCTTGATCAGCAGTGGGAAAAATTTCTTTGACGAAGAACGCTACTTTGTCGGTATCCATCGGTAGCTGGAAGAGCTAGAAAAGTGTTTTGGAAATATTTCAGAAATGTTTCCGGCCTGGTGTGCGACCGGAGTAAGAAACATGTTTGCTTGAACATGCAATCTACATTTCTCCTTCCTTCGAAAATCAGTATTTATAGCGGACGGAATGTATGTAGTGCTAAGTATTGGAGTTTTTTAAATTGTTAGAATCGCTTTATTCAGAAGTAATTCAATAATTTTCTATTTGTTTTTCCAGTTTTTTTTTTTTGCTAAAGTTTTCGAATGGAAAAGCGTCCAAACTTAACTCATTACTCAAATATGGGCGCATCCAATTTACTGATTTCTTTTTCTTATTTGTAGGGGTCCATATGTAAAATGTCTTCGGGCTGGTTGTAAAGTTTAAACTGGAGTATTGCCTACCACCTCCTCGACAAATATCTTTTCAAATATCTCACTTGGCCTGCTCGTCGCCTTGCTAAGTGGAGTTTGAAAAGTGATCGCCGTAGCTCACGCATTTTGTCTGAGCGTAGCAGTTATTGGTGGCATCGTCGAGCTGACAACTGTGGCACTGGGACTGTCCGTCACATGGTCGCTGGGCTGCCATCTTGCATAACAACACATTGCCTGGAGGTTTTAAATCTCAGTCTCGCTTCTCAGTAGAAAGATCTTGACCAGCTTATAGGTTCTGTTTTCCATCTTTATGCAAATAACTCGATTGCAGATCCTCCATGATCTCCTTGGAGCTGAAGATCTCAAATATCGAAAGATCTCTTCTCTTCTTGGAGAAAATATTTTTGTATTGTTTGTGTGATTTTCTATGTTCATCGTTACTTTAATTTTCCGCATTTTCGTTGAGATCATTCTGGTTTTTTTTACGTTGGCAGTGATTTTTGCCTCTTCTGCCACCTACGAGAACGATACATCTGCAAAGTTCTTAGTTTTCTTCGAAGTACTACCTGTCGATGCCGCTGATTATACTGATTTTCGCTTAAGGAGGTGGCTGGTAGCAAAAATTTGAAAAAAATGATTTTCGGATTTGAACGGTTTATTATATATTGATATGTTGTGAAACATTTTGAGCCATTCTACATGATAACCAGATGAGTAAAACTTTAAAAAATGAATTTGAATATAAAAGGTACACCAAATGTCCATACGGTGTACTCCTCTGTCTCGGCTGCCTCCTTTCCCCAATTTCCTTATTATCTTACTTCTTGCTCTACGAGTATCTTTTGAAATTAAAATGCTTTTTCAAATATTTGTTTTAAAATGAAAAAACCTCGAAAATGGTATTAAAAAATATTTTCAACTCTGATGACGTTTCCCGAAAAACTATGTTTGTTTACACTTATAAACCTGCTTCTCAGGAATAGTTTCAAAAATGTTGATAATTTTTTTTCTGTGCTAGAGCTGAGAAAAAACTACATAAACGTTGATAGTTTTGTATGAGAGTTCGAGAGTATAATAATTATAGTCTTTAAGTATAGTATATCCTTTAAGTATAGTCATTAAAATAAGTAAATAAGTATAGTCATACAGCCACATCGCATCTGTGCGAAGAGCTCTGTCCACGTTTCCTAGTTCAAATTCAGGTATGGATGGGGGGCCGTCTCCCGAGTTTTGAATCATCCTAGCTCTAAGTAAGCATCTGAGTCAAATCAGGGGCAAAGTGAGGCGTGAGACGTAAGACTAATAGTTTCGCACTCGTAAAAATTTCGATTATGAATTTGGACTCTCCATCATCTCAAAACTTCAAGATCGGGTTGTAGTGGGACCCATTTAGCATGTTTTCTTAACACAGGCAGCTTAACATTTCATTAAAAGTTTGCTGAATCTGTGGAATGAGATACTTTATCGAATATTCTCGATGCTTCTTTGGTTTCTCGGAATGCTAATGCAACTTTCCGTACAGATCGCTTGAGAACGGCACGTGCTATAATCTATTCCACGAAATCCATTCCTATCGGGTCCCGGCAATGCGCTGGGATCATCTGTTCGTCCTGTTCTATCATTTCGTTCTTAGTGTGCATTGGGAAAAAATTACTTGTGTATAATTAAGAATTATTTTAGCTGCCCTTGGCATTAGTGAGAGAAAGAACTTTAAAGTACACTGCTGCTCAAATATCCAAAGTGTGTATAACTTTTTTAAATTGTTCTTTAAAAAAATACAAATGAATCGAAAATCTCATTTATTTAACATATCAAATCTACACTATAAAGTCTTGATATTCAAGTCTTTAACAGTCTTATCGCATAAAGAAAAATTAAAAAACGTAACAATTTTCCCTTTTTTTCATAGTTTTGCTAAAATTTTATTTTCAAAATTTTTAATCAGTTTTCATAGAATTAAATGGAAAGACAATAGCTTTGTCGTTCGACTACATTATTATCAATTATTATCAGTTATATTATTCAATTTCACACATCGCTTTCCTTAACTAAGAATTATCTAAAGATTTGATGTACAAGCGAAATATGCCTTCATTGGAGATTACAGCGGTCAAATAACTATGCTACGATTAGATCCACAAGGTGCTGCATTCGTTACTACATTCAAAGGTCATACAGGTAAAGTAAAAATTCACACAAAAAACTAATGCGATTCAAGCTGTTGACTTTTACTTTAGGTTCTATTCGTTGCTTGAAATGGGTCGAAGCAGCACAATTGCTTTTTAGTGGCTCGTTCGATCAGTCGATTAATGTTTGGGACGTAGGTGGGCGTCAAGGAACAGTCTACGAACTGCAAGGACACAAGTATGTCATGCTTATATTAACGTTATCATTAGAAGAAACCAAAAAAATCAACTGAAATTGTAGATTTTGATAGCGGTTGATATTATTGAATAAATATTCATACAATTGAAATATATTTCTTACAGCAACAAAGTTACTGCCTTGGCGTATGCCGATAATACACAACAACTAATTTCTGCTGGCGAAGATTCCGTTATTGTTTTTTGGGAGATGAATGCTATGCGAAAAGAAGTTCCTGGCTGGGCTGAGTCAGATACTTGTCAAATTTGTGCTAGACCATTCTTTTGGAATATTCGCGCTATGATGGATCGGAAACAATTTGGTGAGTAGTGATATGTCGCGAAAGTAGAATAATTTTCTAATATCAGATTGTTTTCTGTTTTGAAACGAAAATTGCCAAGACTGTAGAGAACTGAAATGCATTCCTCAAAACTTAACAAAAAGAAAGCAACTAAAAAAGTATAACTCTCATAGGTTTGCGGCAGCATCATTGTCGTCACTGTGGTAAAGCAATTTGTGATAACTGCTCTACGAACCGCATTAATATTCCAATCATGGGTTTCGAGTTTGATGTTCGAGTTTGTGATCAATGTTTCAAACAACTGCAAACGGTCGAGTGAGTTTTTCGATTAATTTTTCAATGCTATTCATTTATATGTATAATAATTATGTTCTTTGTTTAGACGGCCATCTTTAGCTTCATTTCACGATGCCAAACATTCAATAGTCGCAATGGATTTTGATGAGAGACGAAAGCGGCTGTTGACCGTCGGACAAGACCGTGTCATTAAGATTTGGGATTTATCATCGATCTGGGCCTAATATTTAACCCCCGATGTTGATAAGCGATTAGAAGAACAGCAAAATCAACAACAAAAGCAACAGAAAAATAATACCTTCAATCGTTCACTATCATCGTCATCGTCTTCATCAACTACACTACTACACGATCGTCCTTGCTTGAATGATGCGGCTCTAGAATTTCCATTTGTTAACTACTATAAGAAATCGAATCGGAGGGGTTCGTTTGATTAGACACGGCTCTAATCAACGACGTTCAAGAACTTATAAAGTTGAAAATACGTAAAAAAGAAAGAAAAGAAAATATCATTGCAGAACTGATAAACCCCGCTGCATAATTCAAGTGTTATTGCTTTTATCGTTACATATACGAACTGTTTGTGTTAAATGTTGTTTTCTCGCGTTGAAATAAAAAAAAATATTGTTTTTCTGGTGATCTCCTATAAAAATCAAAAAAATTATGTATTTCCATGTATGTATTTAGGAATTGAATAAAGTAAACAAACAACTTCAAAGTAACAAAACATGTGAAATATTCGAGCCAAACTGGGCATGTAAAAGTTTAACGAAAATCAAATTTATAGTGTTCAATTAGGTCTGGTAACTCAGTTTTATTGTTCCTCTATCATTTACTACATACAAAAACTCACCAACATATTTCATCTGCTTTTTTTCGATGAGACTGTAATGTGTTAACCTATCAAATATTACTAAAGCTTATTATAAAAAAATATAATGTACCACATGGATATGAGGATGCGAAAGCATGCAGAGATGGCTCTATTATGACGAAAAGAGAATGAAAAAACAATGGAAATGAATTAAAATATAAAAATATATTTCTATATATAAATTTAAATTTAGGGAATTTCTAGTGATTTATAAATAAATGTGAAAACATGAGAAATTTAATGAAAGAAGTATGCTGAGAGAGATAATTAGAAATCCAAATTATTATGATAATTATATATATGTACGATGTAATGGTAAAATATGAATAAAAAAGGTCGGAAAATATTCTATCATGTTGTGAATTTATGTTGTGGCATGAAAGTGAAATATAGAACATTTGGAATGAACAAGTGGTTTTGTTTTTTTTTTTTGTTGATTTTTTTTTTGAATGGGCGTTGAAAAACCTCACTAAAAACATCCGCTCATTATTCATTACCGCCCCACTTATTACGGCACCATGAGCACCTATCAGGTGTCCCACCGGCTTACTTCCGTTCTGCCAAACTTTCAGAAGTCTATGAGGCATTCTTCGTCTTTTTTCAAGCGCAAAAGTTCCCAAAGCAAGTACAGGGCGGCGTAAAAGTTTCTGCCCTTCGACCTAAACAATCAACTCGAATGAATTTTATCGGTGAAAAACGATCTTTAAAAAGTTTGAGACCCAGGAAAAAAAGAAGTCGTAGTCGAGTTTTACCGCTCCTCACAGGGAGTATTTTCTCCGAATACCTTTTAATTATATTTGGTCTGAATGCCAAGTGTCACAGAATTAGGAATGTTATTTACACGATATTTATCGATATTTTTCGTTATTTTTCGCACTGATTGGGTGGAATATGATTTATGTTGTTGTACATGGAACAATATCTTTATCATCTTTGAAAAATCGCAGTATCGAGCATGCAGTGTGGTACGTAGCTGATGGTATGTTAGGGTCTCCCTTTCACTTTGTAATCGGAGTGAGTTGGCCACTTTCTAACGTAATGGAAAACGGCCGCGCTGCGCAACGCTCCTTTAGTGAACAAAGCCCGTTTCGGGCCGTTTAAGCTCCCTGGGCAATAGAAACCCATCTGCCATCAAAAGATTGTTATGGCATTTTGACAAGGCCAATTGGGCCTCGTTCAATAAATTTGTTAGAGAGCTAAATTGGTCTGAATGCATCTCTACAAGGGATTTTGATGAAATAAGTGGCACCATAATGTCTGCCGTACGCTTTGGGACGCATTCTTTTATTGCAAATAGCTTTGAACGATTTAAATCCACTGCCACCCCATGATTCAATAATAGGCGTATTTTTTTGCTCCCCCTATCCATAACAGAACAATTGTATACAGAACGCATGCATTGGAAGCCACAACAACTCCTGTTATGGATAGGGAGAGTTGTTGTTGTTGTTGTTGTTTCCAATGCATCTGTACTGGATAGCATTGTTCTGTTATGGATAGGGGGAGCAAAAAACACGTGGCATGTCATAAAATTTTTCATAAACATTTTTTAAAATTTACAACAAAGATGGATCATGCTTACATTAGTGGATGATTCAAAGGCAACATTCAGGCTGGTACAAACGACAATAAAAGATTTGATATTACATATAAAGAGCAAAATACATAAAGAAGCGAAAATAATGAATACTGCTGGATCGATTGAAAAACATGAACACAAATCCGTTCTACTGATTCCAAAAAAAGACGGAAAGCCGCAGAGTAAAATGTATCGGCATTCAAGACAGAACCTTGGTCTCTGCACACTATGGATTTTTCTTGGAAGCTTTTTGAAGAAGCATCAAGCTGCATCATTCAAAATGTACTGCCTTGATTTTAAATGCAATGGCACATTGTGTACTGGAAGATCTAGCAACTGATATCACAGTAATCAGTTATATAGTATTGGGTCAAAGTATTGCTCTTGATTTCACCAAAATGTTAACACAAGTTTGCAAAATTTCAAAATTTCGTTTTACAGACTTATGCAAACAGAAGCCAGCAATGCTACCACTTTGGCATCCACAGTAAAAAATCAATTGAAAATGGATGGATTCAAGATGGAAAATTTGATAGGAATTGCCGTTGATGTTGCCAGTGTCCTGGTAGGGCAACATCAATCAGTTGCATTCATTTTAAAACCTTAAACAACAACAACAAAAAACATATTTAGCAGCGAAGTGCAACCAGCAAATTTAGATTTTACAATCAAAAAATGCTATAATTGGTTTTCTTCAAGCAGCAAAAGACTCATTTAGTACAAACACATGTACTAAATAATGAAAATGAATGAAAAAAGTCCACTTAAAATTGACTAACATTCAGGTACAAGGTGGTTTTCGAGGTCCGCGCTAATTAAGAGAACTTTTAAACAATGGGATTATTCAAAAAATATATTTCGACACGATGTTTTGTTGCAGAAATATGTTTTGTTGCAGATGAATTATTTTTGATACTATTTGAAAAAGTAAATTTTCTCTGGATGACATTTTTACAGTTAATTAAAAATAAAATATTTCAATCTGAAGACGTTGATCCGTTGAAGTTGATGAGAGATCTGTACTTATTGTTTGATAATTATATACTAATTTTACTACCTCCAAGTGGACGAGCAAAAGTTGACATAGATATCCTACCCACATTTTATTCCGAAGAAAACGTTATGGATACTGTACTTATTAATTTTGGACTTTCATTTAATGAGGCTAAAATTGGCTTTGAGGAAAACGAAATCACTATGAATGAGCCACATGCAAAGATTTTATCATAGTACTGTGCAAACAAATTCATCAACCATTGCTATTTTGGAAAAATGTTTCTTGTTACAACCGGAATTGGCAACATCACAAATATTACGGATCTTGCTATATCTTCCCCATTATTATGTGAAAACGTGGACGATACAGTATCTGAGTGAAAAATCATCCCCGTCAAACATGGTCGAAATCGAATAGCTGGCATCCCTTTTGGATTGAAGTATCGCAAAATAAAAACTTTTTGAGTGATTAACGACTTAAACATATATCAAATTTAGCTCTAGGTTTGTTTTCGCATCAGTTGAGAGAGCATTCTCAATTTTAAATATACTAAAAAATGAAATATGAAATAGATTTAATATAGCAAGTGTTGATGGTCTAATGAGAGTGCGTAATTATCTTGGAAATGACTGGATTAATTAATTTTGAACCTACTGATAAAATTTTACTGAAATTAAATTCAAAAGATATGTTTAAAATGAAATGTGATCATGCAGAAGAATGCATTGATATTTTTTTCAGATATAATCTACATGATATCAAAACAATGTACAGTGCCGAATATAAGTCGACGTACACCATATAAAATAGCGGAAAATTATCAAGCATAGCATAAATAAAAAATTGTGGTATTGCAAAATAAACATAACCCTTTGTACAAAAATATTTTATTGAAAGTGCATGAAATTTTAGTTTCTATGAAAAAAATTTAACAAAAAACTAAAATATCCACAGATAACATAGAACAAAAGTCTGCGTACACTTCCAAGCAATTTTTTTTTGGGCTGCATGCAGTAATGAAATAATTCAAGCAATTGATTTTTTGCTGTCGGTAAATATAGATTGCAGCTTAAATTCTTTGTTTTTAAATAATGGAATCGAGACGAAAAAAAATATCACGTGACATGCGGAAACTTATTGTGAAATATAAAAAACGAAGAATATTCTTATCGCGAAGTCTGCAAAATCGTAAATAAATCTCAATCCAGTATTCAGACCGTCATAAAAAACTACCGGGTGAGAAAATCTGTTGAAGACAAGTCGGGGAGCGTTGACCTCGTAAACTAAAGGAACGTGAAGAAAGAAGCATATTAGCCGAAATTATAAATAAGCCGAGGACATCTTCAACAATCCTAGCGGAAGATATTCAACATACTACTGGGAAGGTTGTTTATCCAATAACGGTACGTAAATTCTCCATAGTTCTGGATACTTAAGTAGATCAGCACGAAAAAAGCCATACATCAGCGAAGTAAATGAGAAGAAACGTTTGTAATTTGCCAAAATGATGATTCGACTTTTTGAGACACTGTTCTCTTAAGTGACAAGAGCCAGTTTAGCTTCTTCAGACATGATGGAAGACACAGAATTTAGAGAAAAAATAATGAAAGTCTTAAAAAGAAGAACTGAATTCCAACCGTTAAACATGGAGGTGGTAATGTTCTAGTATGGGGTTGGTGGAGTGGGGAATTCGGTCATAATTGCAGAAATTATGGATCGCATAGTTTATCTAAATATATTTAAAAAAAAATTTAAAACAATCCGCGCGAAAATTGGGCCTACGAAGTAGCTGAACATTACTGCAAGATAATGATCCGAAGCATACGGCTGGTATTGCGCAGGTGTGGTTAATTTTCAATATCCCGAAACAGCTACATTCTTCACCTCAGTCGCCCGACCTTAGCCCCATAGAACATTTATGGTATTATCTTGAGCGTAGAATCCAAAAACACAGCATTAGAAATACAAAAGATCTCAAAACCGCCGTGCGTCAGGAGTAGGCCAAAATACCGGTACAAGTGACGCGAAATCTTGTCAATTTCATGCCAAAAATGATGAAGGCCTTAATTACAACGAATGGCGGGCCAACAAAATATTAATATTACTAAAAAAATATATCAGCTAATATAATGAGTTGTACGTGTACGCAGACTTTTGTTCTTTGTTATCTGTAAATATTTTAGTTTTTTGTTAAATTTTTTTCGAAGAAACTGAAATTTTGTGCACTTTCAATGAAATATTTTTGTACAAAGAGCTATGTTTATTTTGTAATACCACAATTTTTGTTTATGCTATACTTAACAATTTTCTGCTATTTTATAGGGTGTACTTAGAATTTTGTTCGGCGCTGTATTTCTGTGAATCAAATAAAATTTTATTCGTTTTGCTCCATGGCGGATTTTTTCTAGAAAGTGACATATATGGGGGATTTTTCCACTTTGGTGGGGGATTCCGTCGGTGCCAGTCTGGCCACCCTGACTCTGTGATCTTTTTATGCTCTTATGTTGTGCGCTGGAAACAGCAAATCTATAATTTGCCTCAGGACAGCTGTCTCGAAGGGTGGATCGGGATCCATACGGCCAAGCCTACCAGATACTATTTTGTAGCTTAGGCTCAACGGGTTCCGGTCCAGTATATTTTTTGTTACTTATCACTACAGAGTGTTTTTCAGTCAATCATTTCAATTCAACTGTATTTATAGTTTCAAATTAAATATTTCTTGTAAATTATAATTATGTATAACAAAATTAGTCACTTGGTCTAGTGTCTAAAAATCTTTTCTAACATATACTTCAGCACAATGCTCACATCTTTCAATGCAAAGCTCACACTGGAAACTTTTAGACAATGTGATGATCCCAGTCAGTGATGAGACGAATAAATGTGAAGCAAGTTTTTTTTTCAAAAAAGTAGCAGATTCAGAAAAAAGTAGTAGAAATTAGACATATATATAGTGCATAAAAAACCAAGAACAACGACTTTTTCTGCATTCTAAGACGAACAGCGAAAACGCTGATCAGCATTTTTAGTTGCCACACGCTCGGCGTTTTCTTATCGTAGATGTGCTTCAGTTAATGCTTAATGGTTCACCGAAGTTGCATAACTAAAAAGTAATTCCTCGAGAAAAGTAGTAAATATCATTTGCTACGTAGTAGAGTAGTAGATTCAGAAAAAAGCAGAAAAAAAGTAGCAGATCTACTATAAATGTAGTAAATGCCCTTCACTGGTCCCAGTTTATGCTACTTTCGTTGTGGAAAACTTGGTTTCAGTCTCTCCATTTTATCTCTCTCCATTTTTCATATACTATACTACACACACCAAATACAACCACATGCGTCGCAGGGAAAAACCCAGTTCACAAATAAATTACATTCTTGATGAAACCACAAAATTCAACAAACAACTAAAATCTGAAAATCCCACCAGACCATACATAAATATTTAAAACCAGCTTTTTACCAACTTTTCTTTGAAAATACATTAAATTTATGCGTGAAAACCGCAAATATCGTAACAAACAAATGTATCTATGCATTTTATTACATCAAAATACACATTTGATTTGAAGATAGGTCAATTAATCCATTTAGTAGATTGCATATAAAACTACATCTAATGAACTCAAAACTATTTTTACACAGACGTAAAAAATATCAAATCCGAACTAATCGATTCTAGCCTGATATAAACGATGATAATGTCGTATTGGAAGTACATATTTGCGGTGTCTGAAATTCCAAACTTTTTTCTAACGCTTCAGACGAATCAATCAACAGTCATGTTGAGAATGTACAAAGCTCGCTCTTGATTCACACTATTCATTATTTATGTGACTAATTCCAAAGGTGAAAAGCCGATTTCGAGAAAATGTGCCTCATCAGAACCCTAATCGGTTTAATTAATCAAGATGTAATTTAAATTAGTAGCTTAATTGCCGTGCTTCTATTTATTCACTGATATTTGGTGCAGTGTTACCGCAGTGATACCTGAGTTTTTTGCAACATGTCAAAAAATATGTATATTTTTTCATAATTTTCTCATATTCAACTTTAACCTTCGTTTGATGAACCTTACACGTTGCTTACTGAGGGTAGTAAATATGTTTTTATGCAAGGACGTAAACTATCCACATTTTCACAATGATGCTTGAAATTCTAAAATTATCATACATAACTAATTAAACCCTTTTTTATTCAAATCATTCACAACTGTCGCAACTTAACGACAATAAATTTCAAAACGATCGGCAACTCTCACCACTCCACCAACTTCAACGGTATTCGTTGTTTTCTTCCTCCTAAAAATAACTAGTTCGTCAAACCGATTATTAATTGACGTATCGTTTTTACGGAGCAAAACATAATGTTCAGATCAGCTATGGTGTTTACTGTTTGTGATCTTTTCAAAGATCAGATTAACCACTGTTGACTTGGCTGATGTAATAGAGAACTAGCATCATTAGCGATCAATTCTAGATCCATACGAATACAAGAAAAAAAAGATAAATTGCCAGCGAGGCAGAGATAAATGCGAAATTAATGTTCCGATCGGGATTTCGAATGTATACAATCGTGAGTAGGAAGAAATATGAAGTGATTAATGAAACGGTTGGTGGTAGACTAAGTCGAGGCAACGATCAGTTTGCAATGAACTACGTCAAACTAGACACCATGACGCCTCGTGCCCAGTAATTTTTTTGTCTCCTAACTTTCAGATTTAAAAATTGTATGCTTTCTTTGGACAGTGTAATGGCAATCAAATTGCTCCTATCCACTTACGGTTTCTTGTTCTATTACTGGATCTTCATAGCGAATCTCATTTCAGGTTATTCCAACTCCGAAACAACCAATAAATCGAATTTTAAACCTGCCAAGCTGAAAAAAATAGCGCGTTCTAATTTATGTCTCCCCAAACTGCAGTAACGCTTCGTTGATTCTTCCTTCGTTTCCTTCATAAAGCATTCTGTCTACTTCCATTTCAGTTTCAGGTGCCGTTAAAAATAGAATAGGTAGTCAGAGTGCAAATCGTTCAGTTTTTTAATTTTTTTCATGCTGAATTATTCTAGATAGAATAAAATACTGTATAATAAAAGGCCTTGATGCATCCAAAGCATTCGAATGGACTCATTAATTCGAAATGGGCATCTCTTGTATTTAATTTAGCGCAGTATCATTATGATAATTTCTATGATCTGAAGCAAATTTTATTGGAGGAGAATGGGAACGAACGAAGCGAACAATGAATCCGTCCGTTGCATGAGATTTGCAAGTGAAAATTAGTTTAGATTAACGGCCAGCAAAACGATTTGATCAATGCAAATTCAGAATGTTTCGGGAAGTGAGATGTAAGATAAAGATAGTAAATCTTTGTAGTCAAATTGTGTGAATGGCCTTGACTGTTTGCGAAACGAATTGGAATTAGTCAGAGCGTATGAGTATTGCTTTGTGATGGTGAAGAAACACTGAACTTTAGATTTTATTCTTGTATTGCTTGGGCTATTTTAGGATTTATTTTGCACTATGAATAGAATTTAAAAGGACAGGGTTTAATAATATATACATATAATGCCATGGAATTAATAAGATATAAAAAAAAAACAAAAAAGAATTAATATTCCATCTCCCATACATATATTGCCATGGCATGAAAAAGTATCATATTTCGATTTACCACCCATTTTCTATTTAATTACATATCATCTACTATAAGATTGTCTGTGGTTCAATCATAATTACACTTTCGATAGTTCTAAATCCACAATCTAAATGCAGACCATACCAGTAGCTGGGTGGATACATCGGATACCTAAAAAAGAGATTTTCTGCAGAGCCATTATCCTTTCTGTGCAAACGATAAAGGCAAAGAGAAATACCCTTTATGCAGAAGAAGCTGTTGCGTAGATGAGGGTTCTCCAAGGAAACCGCAAAGATATCGCACTACGGACAATTTTCCCACGTAGTTTCATTCAGAGTCCAATTGCAACTCATAACACATGGGAAGATTAATCATGGAACTAGCGTGCATGCTGTTTATGATCGTGATAAACAAAGGCTTGACAATCACCTATCGCAGATACGCTATTCTCGTTGGCAAGGAACTGGAAAGTGATTGAGGAGAACACTGGAAGTGACCACAGCTTGTTGCGACTGGAAAGGATCTTCTGTAATTTACCCAGCGTGCCCTTTCCGCCCGAGACCTCCTCGCGCAGGAGGTTTCGGGCGGAAGAATCTTTTCGTGCTTCGGCACGCGAACAGAACAAATATCTATTGACAACACAATGAGGAAGGTAAATGTTGATTCCGTGTAGGAATTATTTAATGAAATGCTTGTAATCTATTGTTACAATTTATTAATCCGAATTCATAGCAAAAATACTAAATTAATATTACCAAAAATCGATCATACGTTTCATAAGACGAAAAAAGAAAATAAAAATAGCAGTAAAATGCTAATAAATGAATATAAGAAAATTCAGCTAATAATACAGTCCTCAGCATGTTCTGAAAAAAATTTAGCCGGGACAAAATTCACAATAGTACCTGATTTATACTAGATTTAAAAAAAACATCAGGTAGCTTTCGACTGACAAAAGCCGAGAAAAAATATGGTCGCTTTAGCTCTAAACCGATCAGCTGATCGAAATCACATGATTTAGCTTCAGTGCGAGGGGGCTTTGAGGTGTTTGCACTGCCCGAAGTGATTTGAACATTCATAAATTTTCTCTTTTCAAAAACCTCACTTGATTTAGTTGTTAGTGCTAAATCTACCTGATTTAAAAGTGCAGTACGAACGTACTATAAAGCAATTTTCTCCAGGCTGAATTTCTCAGAGCATGTTGAATTCTATCCATGGGGAAAGTAAGTTTCCTTCTAAAATAGTGGAAATTGAAGACAAAGGGAGAATGTAAAGTGCACAAAGAGAAAAGAAAATATTCCTGATTGTTCTTCTGACATTTTCAACAACTTTCACCCAAAATAAATTGCCGATATCAATTTGAATTACACCTCCCGCTCAAATTCTAAATCACTTCAGCCAGTGCGGGCACCTCATCTGATTTCGTTGTCAGCACTAAATCTGCCTGATTTGAAAGAGCAGTGCGAACGTACTAGTTATAAAAAATGAATATAATAAGCATACAGTGAAACGAAGAAACTACGTACGAGTACCGATTCACCAATTCTTTTTCCAATACATTTTTTTAAATATTCTCTTCAGGTAAGTTCTTGCAGGTATGGTTTGCGCATCTATAATACTTTCACGAAATAAACCGTGAATTCTGTCGAAACTCATTCAAATAGCTCGTCTCGAAACCACGCCATTGATAGTATAAAAAATTAATTGTGAATTTGAAAATTCACAATAGAGAGTTCACTTCTGTTAACCCGCTGACATCAATTTACACAGTTGCCACAAACTATTTTTCTAGCTGCCCCACAGAACTCCAGCCAGAAAATACATGGGTGAACTATTCTGAAGTTGGACAGAAGAAAGCTGTTGGAGTCAATTGACAGCAGCTTTAATAACAAGGTCAGTGCAGGAAAAATAGGGGAAGTGACGAACCCCAAGAGAATGGATACGCTGATAAATTTCACCATGGGCAAAATTCGGTGAGTGTGCGATGCCTCGACGAAACAGAAGGATTATTGATGGACTGAGGAGATAACGGAACTGAGGCAAAGAGCTCTAGTGTGCAGGTACAGGACTTTCAGGAGCATATCGACTTTCCATAAACGATAAGAAGGTAAAAAATAACTGAGAATAGCTATCAAGCGGAGGAAGCTTCTTCTGCGAAGAAGTGGACCAGGACCCATGCTCATCTCCCAGTCTGCCAGAAAGATGTCCTTTTGTTCACTGATGAAGATCTGAGCAGCGCGGCAGAGAGAAAGAGAGAGAGAGAAAGAGAGAGAGAAAGAGGGAGGCTGTAGCGAATGCTCTTTTTACTTAAACAACATGATGTCAATCCACCATTATATGCAATTAAATCAATTATTTATTTGATACCATCGCGAAGCGAGTTTACTTATGATTGAGGGATACTATCCCAAAGCAGAAGACGAAATTATTATGCTTTCAATCTATGTAAACGCTTCGAATTAAATAGCCCCAAACGCTTTATATCAAATGAATGTCTGATGAATGGATTTACTATGGCAGGATTTACTGTCAAATTTGATATAAGGATTAGAAGCACGAGATAGTGTGAAAGAAGGAAGACCGAAGTTAAAGAGGACAAGATCGAGAGCTTTACCGTTACTGTTAGAAAATAAATTGAGCTGAATAAGAAAGCACGAAAAAAGAAATTATGGAAAGGCAATATAAGAACCCAGATATTGAAAAATGAGGTGCCACTAAACAGAAGGCAAGTTAAAAGCACCACAGATGATAATGGGGCTGGAAGGGAATGTTATATTAAGATAAGTCGATAGTTCACAATAAAAGTGGAAAAAGGACAGGCACAGTGAACATACACTGAAGCGACAGATACAGTGGATTTTTCGAAGAAGGAGATGAAAACAGCAATGTATTCTATGGGACGATATGGAGCAAAATCAGTGCAGAGCTTATTTTGAAGATGATTAGAGACGGCTTTAAGGACACCACCACTACCATCAGGTTCTCGAGAAATTGTTCTATTTCGATCACTACTACCACAGAGAGAAAATCTGGTTTGCTGCTGATTGCTGCTGATGAAGTGTTGAATACTGAATTCAACAGTATCACCACCAATAATCACCGCATTCCATTATCATTGGTACAATCTTGCAAATTATCAGAGCCAATATCTTGCCGGTGTGTGGGTTGCTTTCTTTTTTTTTTCTTTGGAGCAAAATAGGGAAGGCACAGTACAATTGTGACGTCATAGCTGGGCTCGTTCTACAAGATTGTCGCATTTATCGCCGATAGTAGACTCTTCCTTTGGGTCATAAATGTGAATGAGGCTGATATTGCAAAATTTGCCCCGGTTGTTGTTATTCGTTTATCTTCGGGAAACCAGTGATCTAGGGTTCAATTTTTTTTTTACTCATAAACTTCTGTTGGGCTTATGATGACAACTGCAGTAGATTTTTAGCCACTTTTCACAATATATCAGCCACTTTTCAACGTATTTCTTGCACAATTGTTATGTCAAAAAGGTATTTAGAAAGAGACTTGCAGAATAAGATTCATTTCATACAGGGAAATCTGGCGTCCCATGAGATAATGCCTACGTCATTTGTCCTTTTCCGTTGCCGAGTTCATTGTAGTTGTTTTAGTTCGATTAACTTCTCTCGCTGCTCTCGAATGGTTGCATAAATTTTACGAGTTCAATCTGTAGGGTCTTATGTTCAATCTGTAGGGTCTGATTTAAATGATTTAAGATTATCCACACCCGGTGTTCACCACGTTGTCTTTCTAGGATCGGACTTTGCCGCTGACGATGGTGTTTCGATAGTGCGCATTTCTCAGTATTCAGGATGCCGTCAAACTCGCAGCCTAGTACCCATACCAAATTGAATGAAGAGCTGATATAGCTTTAAATGAGCCACTGAAATCAACAGTCAGTGAAAATTTTGAAGACAAAGCATCTTAAATGGATTTTTTGCGATTACAATGCGATAGATTGAAAAATAGATTGAAATAAATATATTTGGAAATAAAACAGTGAAGATACTTACGAAAACCCTAAAGCTACCGATAACAAATACCAAGTTTTCCCTATCTCAAAGCCAGAGCAAACATTCTATACGAGAGTACATTGCACTCTTTGTTGATTCGGATACTTTTCTATGAAGTGGTGATTCTAAATTAATTTCTACGAATTTCAAATACCATCATCCAAATATTCCATCCAAACATACACTTTCCTAATACAGAGCAAAAGCACTTTAAAATGCATACAAACATTTCCACGAACAAGAAAGCTTAAAAACAAAATCATATAAAAATTGGCAATCTAACCATAAACTGTTCTTTTCATTCAAGCGCATTACGTGATCCGGGATCCGTTCCATGACCCACATACATAGCACTCGTTCACATTGGAATTACGTCAGAAACATAAAATCCTGGTCCTGAAAAAATCAATGTTGTAAGTGTGATTTCCGTTTAAATCCAATTCAATTGTCTGACGTAGTTGTATTTCATTAAGCAAAATAGCTTGTAATTAGTAAGTGCTAAAAAGTTTACGTTAATGACGTTGTGGGCTGCTAAAATATCTGTTGTGTTTTTATGACTTGTATGATCATGTTTTCAAGCGAATATGTGTATGAATATAAATTATTGAAAATAGAAAAAGTAGAGTATGGTGTAGTCTCTGCATTAAAACTTTAAATACATGAAAACTAGTTCAACTAATATCTAAATTCAATGCAAAATTAGCGACCGTGGTAAGAATATTTCATCATGTGACGATATACTTTCCACATTTGTAGCTAATTCAATCGAAAATACTACGGTTACTATACTAGAATAAATCTGACACCAGGTCCAAAATATTCCAATAAAATAAATGTATACCACATGCTGAAATTCAAGAAAACTGAATTAATCAGCTTGCGGAATGGTATCGAATATCAGTTCGATAATGAGGATGAATTTTTAGAATATGATCCTATTGCACAATTATTCACGAAAGCTGAAATATCACAACAGAATGTGGTGAGTCGACACCTGTCTTTTTTACTTCAAAACAAAAATGAAACGGCTCTGATTTACTTTCGAAGAATCTAGTCATTTATAAACTAATTCTTCACTTCATACTAAATACATCCAATTAATCAACCTCGATCCTAACAATCAATCGTCTAAATTTATGCATACTTCTGTGTCGCTTGGAAGTCAATTGATGTCGGGAAAAAATCAGAATAACAAGCAAAACTAAACCACAAAACCTAAAGTCACGCTCGGTTATAATATCAGTGCATAAATTCTCAAAATCCAAAAAAAAACTATTAAGAGCAAAACGCGCGTGAAACAACAACTTAAATCAACCAGATGAGTAAACATCAATAAACTTTGGATCCAAAGAGGATGATGACGACATGTGCAAACATGGCTTATGTGTGTGGGCTTAAAATCTTCGCCGATTTATTGGCTCCTCGGATGCAAATTGTTGGTTTTTCCTATAAATACTACATTTATCTTTTTCATCGTTTTGCCTCTTCCCATTTTTCAATATCGCGCTCTGGCACACCACGCAGAACATATCCAGATACTCTAGCAGTGTACGATTATAGCTAATCCAAGGAAACTGCGCTGAATCGACCAGCCAGTCTGTCTCTTCATCTTTGTAAGTCAGAGACACCTTGGAGCCAAGATCGAGAAGAAAAAAATCACTTTGCTAATGCAAACATACATACATACTCGTATAGAACATGAGGCAAGAAAGGTGAGCATATATGTAGGTATGTTCGAATTTTGTCTATAATAAAAATATAGATATACGAGTTGAACCGTATGAAGTGGAATCAGAATGAAATTGATCAAGAATGAGGAAATTTTAACATATTTTACGATCGAATGTTGATAATGGTCTTTAAGAGGAAATGAAACGGAATATGTGAAATTTAGTAGTTTTATTGAGAATGGTTTTTGAATGTATATACGTACAAGGACATCAGGTGGGAGGTAATTGTACTGTGGAAGAAATTTAAATTTTAAATAACTATAAGCAGACAAACAGACTTATCTCATAGCTTGGCCTATATATGACGAACAAAAGCAATTGTTTCTGATTGTTTCATAGAGTCACAGTCATACTAGCAATATGACATGATTTACGTAAAGTTTTATGCAAGGCCAATTATTTCCTCTAAAATTCATAATATTGCTTTATAAGAGAGTTTTGAAGAATAATAAAACACAGGGGGAGAGTCTGCGTACAAAGTAAACGTTTACATACAAGTGAGGAACAAAAAAGTTAGAATTTAGTTTGGTAGCCTTGGGCATCAATTACGGCTTTAAGACGATTTTTCATGTTTTTAACAAATTTACTAGTGTCTTCTGCGGTGAGCTTTCTACTTTCAGCGCATCAAGTAACATCTTCTGGAGGTAATGGTATGGGTTCGGATTCTTTGATTCAGCAGCTCCCACAGATTCTCAATGCGATTTAAGTCGGGCGATTGAGGGGGAGGGTGTAATTGCCTTGGGAAGCTATACAGCAGCCACTCCATAACTAAATGGGACTTATGCTTAGGGTCGTTGACCTCAGCAAATATGGAGTTTTCCGGAAGGTTAATTTCATAGCGCTTTCAGCGAGGTTGTCTTTTAAAATATGCAAGTATTTGAACTTATCCATCGTTTTCTCCACGTGCGCTAAGTTGCCCACACCACTAACCCCCATAAAACCCCATACCATTACGCTTTGGCCCCCCATGTTTGACAGTAGAAGATATGTTCTTCCTTGCAATTTCTTTTTTTTTAATTCTAAAGTGCCACCATCGGACTTATAAATGTTGAATTTGTTTTCGTCGCAAAACAAAACCTCGTTCCAAATCTCTGCTGGCTTTTTTATCCACTCTTGGGCAAAATTTAGAGGTTTTTGGGCAGATACTTTAGATATACATATATGGCTTTCTTCTCGCAACCCTTCCGTGAAAATTGTTTCGACTTAAATACTCTCTTACAGTTTCTGGACACAATTCCAAATCACGAAATTTCTTTATCGCATCTGTCAATTTTGCTGCGCTAATCTTAGAATCTGCTTTAGCTTCACGCAAAATAATGTTTTCTGTTCAAGGCATTACTTTTTTTGGACGGCCTGATCGTTTTCACACCTGCAGACTTTTCTTTTGTTCATAATTTTGCATATAGATTTTCTGGACGGACGAATGAATTCATCCGATTATTCTCCCGATTTCACGCATATTTTTACTCTATTCACGAAGTCTCTTAATTAGTTGTCTACTTTCTTCCGCATTTCAAGAGTAAGTTCACAATTTTTTTTGCTCATTATTTTTTTTTGTTATTCAGTAGACACACCTAATTAGCTGTTAACTTGAAAACCCACATCTTCTCACAAGCCACTGATCTCAATTGCCTTAAAAGATGCAATAATAAGTGTTCGTCATCTCAAATGCTAAGAGCAAAATATTTTCCTAAAAGTAACGGTAAATTGAGTCATTCGAGACCAAAACTGTATTTGTACGCAGACTTTTTTGACCTGAATTTTAAAGTATTTTGTTGTTTTTGTTTTTATTTTGGATTAGAAAAATAAGATGTGTTATGTTTTTGTGTTGTTATCTACAAGAGCTGTAGTAAATATATTAATAAAAAAGTCATCCTACATAGTTGTTTCATTTAGTTTTTTTGAATTTGTTTGTAAACGTTTACTTTGTACGCAGACTTTTTTGGCCACTGTAGATCGAATTTGAACTCGAAATTTTTTTTCTTCCAATGCATACAAAATCAATATATGGTACTGGCGAGCAGACACATTATCCTGAAACTTTGAAAGGAAGGCAAATCTTTCTGTAAAATAGGGCAAATAACAGGAAGAACTCACTCTCCTACTCAATATGTCGTACGATCACTTAATGCAACAGGTGCCAAGTTGACTGTGCGCGAAAAGTGAAGTTTATTACAGCCTGTGAAGAAGAATCCTGAAGTAACTGCTTCTCAAATAAGTGAAAGCATAATAACTTCTTTTGGCAAGGATCTCCACGAATATACAATACGCAAAATACTAAAGGAAACAGTATATATATCGGAAGTCAATAGAAAGAAACGAATGGTTTTTGCAAATGAACCCGTAAACAAGCTTCCGAATTTTGGGAACATGTCGTATTTGCGGACAAAAGCAAGTTCTGTATATTTGGCATCAAAGGAAGAAAGCTAGTGTGGCGAGAAAGCGGTACTGCACTAGGTAAAGAAAATTTGGTATCAACTGTCAAACATGGAGGGGATGGTGTGATAGTCTGGGGTGTATGGCGGCGGAAGGAGTTGGCAACCTAGTTTTTATAGAGTCAACAATGGACCAGTTTGCCTATCTAAATATTTTGAAGACCAATATGAAGCAAAGCGTTCAACAGTTGGGGCTTGGTGATGACTTCTGGTAGAAAACTCCTCTATATTTCATAGTATTTCTCATGTTATTCAAAACGAAATTCAAATTTGATTGTTTGAGATCAAAATTGTGAGTACAGCACGAAATTTTGAAACGCGGGACGTTATTTTTTTATTTTACTCTTTTAAAGAAAAAACTTTTAAAGAAAAAACTTTTAAAGAAATAACTGCAAATAACAACATGTACACTTATTACATTGCCCGCATCTACCAACCTGTTTCCTCAGAAGAAGATCTATCGATAAAAAAGGTGACGAGAGAAGAAGTTGAAGCTTGAAGTGATGATGGCATATGGAAGTGAAAAGAATAAGGAGGATTTTCAGGTGGTCTGAAGAGAGTGGAGAGACTTAAGTATATAAGACTTACAATGCTAATGAGGATAGCAAAACATTCAAGAATATATGACAAACCATATGGAGATGGATGTATTTCTGTAAAGCGAAGTATCTCAAAGATGTAAATTTAGTTTTTCTACTTTCAAATGATTGCTTAGTTAACTTTGGATTCTTTCAAACTAAATTCACTTGTCATATGCAAAAGCGAATGGAAACTAGGCTGCGGGCTGTGAGCGAGGAATGGAGTAGCAAAAAGTTGGAAGATGGGAAAACTATTGGAGGCAGAGCAGAGAAATTACAGATAATTTTAAAGACAAATTAGCCACTTTCGATTAAGGGGGTGTTCTGGTCTTGAAATTTGGTCAGATCGAATTTTTTTTGCTTGCATATTTTCAAAGTTTAGACCTTTAAGAATTTTCGGAAAGTCGAATTATTTTTGGAGTTACAGTTATTTTTGTGACACGCCAACTAAACCAACAAATGCGATCAACAACGAATTAACCGCTCCAAATTACGAGCTTCTCAAGCTTCTAAAGAAGTTCGGCCTGTTCGTATGGCTGAAAGAGCTCCCGAGAATGTCACTTTTGAAGTTGAAGAATGAACATTGCATGAGACGGGGATATCTGTTAAAAAAATTTAAGTATAACATACCATTAAACGACTCAGACTGCCCGAAACGAGACTCCAAGTTTTAAACGCGTTTTTCTCCAAACTACTTTTTTCGATACTACCTACAGTTGACATGATATCTCTAGATGTAACGGACCGATTTACGTGAAATTTTGAACCCTCTTAACACTATTAAAATTGGTCTGACATAGGGATTCTTGAAATTTTTGTTCTACTATTAATAATAAATTCCCAAAGTTGAAAAAATTAGGCAAAAACGACCTTTTTTACATGGACGCCATTTTGCAAAAAAAAAGACCAATTTTACATCCTTCTTTTTACAGAATTCAACAAAAAATTATGTTTCAGACCACAAGGAAGGTTGGAATCATGTCAACCATGAGACAAGATTTTTTTTGAGTGTTCACTTCGCCGGCCTGTATCTACATCAATTTTTATTATTTTATTTTTTTAATACATTTTTATACTTCCAACATGTTAATAAAAACCTGATAAAAAAATAGATACTAAAAATGTTCATGGTTTTTTTTATTGTGTCCGTAGAAGCACCTCAAAATCGAGCCTCTAGACCAGAATACTGCCTTAAATGCAATGCAAATTTGTAAAAGACATGAAGAATGCAATTTGGGCTATACCTCTATGATCATTAAAAGTTTGTAAATAATTTTAGTGAAATATTCTTCTAATTTTTTTTTCTCGCAAATCCTAAATACAACTTTTCTCGGTAAATCAACTGATATTAACCAAGAAAACCATCTGTGCTCCAAAGATACCTCCAATCGGACCTGCAAATATAATCATGCAGTAAATGATAATACATTGCACACTTTCATGCACAAATCGTCAATCGCTGCAGGCATAATGGATATGATCATGAAAAAATTCATTGAGCTCAGTGAAAAACCTTTGCTGTCGTGAAAAACCACTCATTCGGAATAATGTGCCAAAAAACCATTTTTCGTACAAAGGGCTATTGTTGAAACTGGGGCTGATAATGTAGTCTTAACATGTATTCAAGGAAGGGAGTGTTGCCAGGAGACGTCTTGAATAGGAAACAGAAGTTATATTTCTGCTATTTTAATATCAATTAGAAGGACCTCGCTATGATACGGGGTCATTTTAATTCAGAAAAGCTGAAAATAAATGGCTATATTAAATTCAAACCTGTTTTCTCCAAACTTTTTTTTTCAAAGTTTGCGCGCAAGGTTTCTCTAAAGCCGTAAGAGCTATAAATAATTAATTAGCTAAGCTTAATTTCGAGTTATTTTCGGTATCTAACCCAATTAAGGACTGCACTATAGAGCTGATGACAAGGTTTTATAGGGAGACAAACGAACATGAGAGCAAACTGATAAGGTCATTGGCACCCTTAACTGATACACAGAAACTGCCATACATCATCATCATCGGCGCTATAACCGGAGTTTGGTCCTGGTCTCCGTCAAAATTTTTTTTCCAGGGAATCCGATCGCGAGCCGATGTCATTCAATTGGGCACCCCTAAACACCGAGCATCCTGGCCAACGCCATCCCTCCAGCGCAGGCAAGGTCTCCCACGCTGTCGTCTGCCGTAAAACCTGCCACAAAGGGTTTTCCGAGCCAGATCCTCGGTAGACCACCGGAGTCTACTGAGCTTTATCTTCGTAATTATATCTGCTTCTAGGTAGTTAGCGTACAGCTCATGGTTGTAGCGCCTCCGAAATCGACCTTCTTCACATATAGGGGCCAACGATTCTCCAAAAGACTTTCCTCTCGAACGCGACTAAGAGGTCAGAGTGCCTTTTGTTGAGCACCCAAGTCTGGGATCCATACGTGAGTACTGACAGGACCATGGTTTTGTACAGCAGGAGTTTTGATGTTCGGGTAAGATTTCGGGATTTGAAGATCATTGACAGACTGTAGTAGGCTTTGTTGGATTTGAGAAGCTACCCGCGTATATCTTCCTCTATGTTGCTTTCGGCTGCTACAATTGACCCAAGGTAGTTCAAAGATGACACTACTTCAAATTCATGCTCAACTAACCTGAAGGTTAGACCAACTCTAGGTGTTCTTCCTGCTGATGCTGCCACCACATACTAAGTCTTTCCTGCATTTGTGTGTAGCCCCAGTTTTTGTGCCACTCGCTCGATCTGGATGAAGGATTCTCGTACAGCTAGTTCTGATCTTCCAATTATGTCGATACCATAGAGCAATCAGTGGTATAGGGGGACTAACATAAAGTATATGAATATATGCAAATGCCGCAACTAAATCAGCTGATTGAAGCCTGAATTTAACCTCCTCGCGGTAACTGCCGGTAAACACTTTTTTTCTTCAGAAAAGGATGGCGAATATTTTCAGCTTAGCCCCTTCCAAGTAAGGTTGGCCAAAGACCGACTACCTCTCCTGTAAAATGCTTTCCGAAGCGGTTATCGCGAAACCATCAACAAGCCTCGGAACCGGATTGATACCACAACGACGACCACGCAAACGAAAACGGCTAAACGATTTGAAAATTTTCTTATGGAACGTTAGGTCATTCTACATAGCCGACGCCTTGTCTTAATATAAAGCTGATATAACAGCAATACAAGAGATCAGATGGACAAGGAATGGTTCCTGCCGTAGCTGCAGGATTGCTTGCACAGTGTGTATAGATTTAATCAACATCAATACGCTTTGCGAATTTCACGATGTTCCAATGTTTCTGTCAAAATTTTATGACAAAACGAAATTTGACAAAAAAAATCCTTGCCTAATTTTAGCATTAAATCTAATTAGTTTTCATTTCCAGTGCTTACTTCTAACAAAAATGTACTCTGCATAGAAATATACAAGTACCTGAAAATTGTACCTGAACCAAAGGGATTAAAGATACCGTTATTTTAATTAGTCACTCCACTAGTACTTATATACATCTATGTCCACTGAAAATTTCAGCTCAATTGGATTGGCCACTCCAGATATTATTTCCCTGAATATTTTTCCTGATATATATATATATATATATATATATATATATATATATATATATATATATGTATATATATATATGTATATATATATTTATATATGATATATGTATATATATAAATAAAGAAATATGAATTTTCGTAAATATATCGGGGGCTGATTAGTTGAAATTAAATAACTACTAAATTAAGAAGATACAACTTAGCGGTCATTCTATTACAACTAATCAGCCCCTCATATTTATTTAAATTTTCATCCATTCCACTAAACATTCCACTTTGCACATTCTGAAAGATATCGATTTCTTACAATGATTTAAGTGCGTTGAACATTTGATGATAAATGAGCCTGTTTCTTTTGCTTACGCAGGCAGGCTGCAGGTGTATTTAATATAATGGTTTTTTTCTGGTTTCATAATTTATCACTCCCGTAGATACGGATATGGATGCGCATTAAAAACTAAAAATAAATGTGAATTGTTATTTGAGCCTGATTTCCGGTAGATTTAAATTCAACCCTTTCCTGTAGTTTTCGCAATATTTGCATTTTCAATTGATGATCATCTGTCATGTGATATCGTTGTGCCTTAGGTGGTCAGGTGAAATCCGAGAATATGAATGGAATGTGTGGCTCATTGATAATTCGAGATGAATTTACTAGTCGTTTTTTCATGACTAGTTATTATGAAATATTGTTAATGTGAAACTATGTATTCAACTCAATATATTTAAAAAAAAAAAATGCTGGTAAATAAGTAAACGATGAAGGCCAGCAGGACCAAACAATATGCCGAGTAGATTGAAAAAGTAGGCCATGCTTAAAATTCTACACTTAAAAAATTAACATAAAAATATTTTAATGAAAAACCCAGCCACAAAAATTGCCCCATATGATAAAGAACGACGTTTTCATCGAAATATCAGTACATAAAAAATAGTAAATTTCTAAATATAAAATATGTACAAAACCAAGTCCAAGGAGAAAATTTTCCTCGATTTCCCAAAGAGTTCATTATCTTTTATACTATCACTTAGCACCTCGTTGCCAATGCAATATTTATGGCGTCTTAACCCGGATTCACAAACAACTTCCTGTTCATTAAAATCATCATCAGCATTATCAATTTTATGCGATTTCATCGTGTAATATTTATGATGACATTCACCTTCTAGTGTTCTATCTTGGATTTCCAATTTATCTACGAAATCCGGTCTTAGGCTGACAATTTCGCATATTAATTACTCATATAAATTTAATCATCGCCGGCGAATCGAAAATGATCTGAACTGGCTTCGGGGCGCTGAAACTTTAATTTCGAACACAATGTCTGCAAAAAATGCCGCAAGCGTTGAAATCCGATGCACTCGTGGTTGAAATGTATGTTTACATTTCGCTATCACCTCGATCGGGGTAAGCAGATGTCGACAGAGCTGAACTGGACCGAGCTAAAATACCTTAATTGACCTGGTAAAATTAAGTGGCCGTTCACACAGCATCCAACACAGTTCGCTGGTTAATAGGTGACAAACAACCAATTCATTATTGGTTTGATCATAAATTAAACAGTGATAAAAATCATGTCAACAAATCCGATTATGCCGCGATACGTGTTGATTAAGATCTTGGGTTCGATAAAAGAAATTCGACGGCGACTTTTTTATACGCTGGAGCACGTACGATTTGTGTTGGGGTCCGTAAAGATCGCTAAACGGATCTCTAATAGTCGCATCATTAAAATTCAATTGGACGCCGGCCCGTTTGAGTCTGCCAATGTTTTGAATATTTTAATATCGCATCAGCATAATTTCATATATTTGTGCTTATGAATAGATCGATAGCTGTCTAGCTCTAAAGTAGCTACTGCCTTCAGCCTTGGCAATGCAAAACAACTCAGGTGAGATAATACGGATTTCCAACATAATTTTACTATGTAGTTAACCTTAGCATAAGAAGGAGATTAGTTAAAAATAGTTTTTTTGTTGTTGTTGGAAGCGATTGGTTGAATTTCTCTTTCCTGATATCGATACTTAGCTTTTATTCAAACTTTATGCTAAATCGAATATTGATAAGGACTGCGGCGACCAGCAAAAAATATTCAGATTAAATGTCTACAGACGGAGAGATGTTGTATCTGTTTTCTTTTGTTCTTTTAATGGGCTAACGGTCGTTAATTAGAACCCGGACTTGCACACTGTGGTGACTAGAAAATGAAAAAAAAATAAGAAAACAAAACGAGAAAATCGACAACGAAAAAACAGATGTATCTAGATTTCGCAACTATCACCTTGGGTGTCGCTGAACTGTTTATTTGAATATATTGAAACAGAAAACTTGTCAGGATAGTCGTTTAGTGCGCAATATCGTTGAGTTCGTTGGAAATTAGCGAGAAATTAAAATGAGTTAGGCAGCGCTTGCAATGAAATATGTATAAAGCCGCGTTGATTGAAATACGTTTTAAAGTCATATGACTTTAAAAATAACTTTTGAACAGTTGAGTTTGAATTCGTCATTGGGAAAGAATCAATCACATCAACTTTTATTGTAGTCAGTAGAAGGATATTTTATTTGAACATTTGTTTCGTCTTCTCACTGATAAATTAGAACAATGAATTCAAATATATTAAATAATTTAGTTAGATATTGTAATTTCTTACTCCAGTTGAATATAAGATTAACCTAGTAAGAAGTTGAATTGCGTGGTTGTAATATTAACTATTAGTTTTTTTAACTATTAGTTTTTTTTCTTGATGCAGTATGGCAAATATTTGGGAGCACTAACTATTAGTTTTTTTTTCTTGATGCAGTATGGCAATTGTTTCATACCTTCTAATACAAGAACTACACAAGTATTACACTCAGACTGTACAGTGATTAGAGTCTTTTCACCAGAACACAGTGAAAAGTAGCACAATCCCAATAAAAATAACAAGCGATACAACTTAATAGTTAAGATATTATTCAACTGTAACATTTGTGAAAAAAATTATATCAATAGAATCGCTTTTGAAAGGAATGGGATGCAATAAAAGATAAGCTATAATTATTAATCTGAGATTTTCAATAATTATTGTTACAAGAATGAGTTTAGAAACGATTTATGGTTTATTTGTCATTTATTTATTACTTTATTTGCTATCTATTTGGAATTAATTTATTCATGCGTTATTTCTTTGCCTTGTATTCATATATAGTTTTTTTTTATATTTTGTTTCGTAATTTGATGCATGCACTATTTTATTTTATTCTTCTATACATGTACACCTTGCTTGGTGAGTACATAAATAAAAATTGTACAAATTTACTTCAGCTGACGTTAGTGCGTCAGTGGTTAAAGACGTGAATCACTTGGTCGAAAGACCAAAGGTGCAAAAAACGCCACCTACTGGCAAGAGTTCTTTGAAAATAGAACCGAGGGCGCTTCAATCGTCTGACACCCAAAGCCTTTTAATGGTGACAAGCGAGACTAGCGCCGAAAAAGCAGAGGAGGAAATTCCACGCGTGGAACGGGTACTAGTACAAAAGAACATGCGAAGTCACTGCGTGGTAGTAGGCACTTCTTCAAGGGTTTCGATACGTACTCCCCCAAAGAGAAGTTACATAGCCAAAGAAAAAATCCAAGAAGAAGAGATGTTGAGGAAATGCCGGCTTGTCATCAAGGCTATGGCAACAGCATCTCAGGCCCAAAAGAACAAGTCACGACAGGTGGAACATGGCCTTTTCAAACTTCGGGAAGCTCTCGAAGTAATTGAGGTCTGGAAGACAATCTGGAAAAAGGCCGAGCTAGAAATGAGCCAAAAAGAAAATTTACTCAAAGAGCGTGAAAACAAAGAACCGGCTGAAAGGCAAAACCAGGAGAAACAAATCATATTCTAGGGTCAAGAGCGTGTAAAGCTTCCAGAGCAGAAGAACAAGCTTCGTAGATGAGGATTCTCCAAGGGCACACATAGAGGTGTCGTACGGCGGAAGATTTGTTCACGCAGCTGGTGTACGAATCCAAAGCCCAAATTGCAATGATTGGTGAACCATATCGAAGGAGAAATCCAGAGACTTGGTATACAGTCGCTTCAGGCTATGCAGCTCTATGGGCTGTACACGCTCGAAGGATCCGAGTGGATCAGCTGGGTTCAAAACCAAGGTATAAATTTTGTCAGCTGCTATTACTCGCCAAACGACCTAATTAGGGAATTTTGTAGGAAAATAGAAGCACTGGAAAATACTTTACGAGATCTTCCGGGTGCATTGGTGGTGGCTGGCGACTTCAACTCTGGAGCTTTGGGGTGGGGAATGCCAACCTAGAGCACACGAGAAAAATTAATTATAAAAAAAGCTCTTGGAGTCGCTCAATAATAGCTTTGCTGGCGAGGGCAGCGCATATCGAGTAGGGCTAGTGACAGATCAGGTAAGGGATGATATGCTGGTGTACTTTAACATGGGGGAAAGCAAGCGAGCGTGCGACGTCTCGATACCACGTCGGAGATAAACTCCAGGGAAGCAACACTCTTATTGGTGGACCAAAGAGATAGCGGAACTGAGGCAACGAGCTCTAGCGTACTGGCTTAGAGCTCAGCTATCTATCGGTAGATCAAAAGCACTTCAAGCTGAGGCAGAACACAAAAGGACAAAAAAAGAGCTGGGGAAGGCTATCAAGGCGAGGAAAAACCAAACCTGGCAAGCGCTTTGCGATGAAGCGAATCGAAACACATGGGGGCGGGGCTACGAACTAGTTTCTGGTAGACTTGGTCTAATGGGCCCTGGTCCACTATTGGAGACGGATACGTTGAAGTACATCATAGACTCGCTTTTCCAGTGCATCTCACGAGAGTAGAAAATGCTCTCATGCTCCGTCAGGAAGATATTCCATTGTTCATTCTGGAACAGCTTCGTAGTGCAGCTCTCAAAATGAAAAAATCGAAAAGCCCCTGGCCCCGACAGCGTTGCAGCGGAAGTGCTGAAAGCTGTGGTGGAGCTTTCAGTGTTTGTTGGTGGGTGTCTTCGCATCGCACTGAAAAGAGGCACGGCTTGCTTTGATTCCGAGGGAAAGGGAGGCCCTAGCTTGATACAGCGGGGAATCTCCTAGAAAGCCTATTGAAGCCACGACTACAGACACTAATACGAAGGGCCGGTGGCCTTTCGATAAATCAGTATGGGTCCGTATTGGCCACTCAACAATAAGTGCCATCTACGAAGTAATCGGCGCAGTAGTGCGCGCTGAGGCTCCATGCCACCAGACCAGGCCGATCGTGTTTGTAGTAACGCTGTATGTCTGCAACGGCTTCAATTCAGCGAGATGGGCAGATATTTTAGAAGCATTTGAAAGGAATTTTCAGGTACAGGACAACCTGTTAGCCAAGGTGCGAGACAATGTGAAGAACCGCCGTCTTATATATGAGACAAAGCAGGAAATATCCGGAAAAATATTACTGCTGGAGTAGCACAAGGGTATATTCTCGGGCCAGATCTTTGGAATGTTGCGTACTCCAGCTTGAAATGCCAGAAGATGTGCTCTTGGTGGGTTACGCTGATTATGTAGCAGCTGTCATTAGCTTCATAAATCCCAACCTTGCTCAGCTCAAATTAAATCAGGTAATGAGCAGAGTTGAAGGCTGGATGGAAAACCATTGTCTCCAGCTGGTGGTCTGAAATACTGATATTGTCATGCTAACGAAAACAAGGATACGGTGGCCCTGTTCAACTACTGTGCTATTGTGTAGGACCAGTGTAGAAGCGGTGAATTCCTAATTCGAAGTCATCCACTAGTATGTACATATTTTTGGCTATAAGATATCTAATGCGCTGAAATGTGAATTTAGCAGGTTTGATTTTACATCTTACGTAGAGATTCCAAACAAAGTTTTGAGGTTCAAAATGTTATCATTGCGGAATCCTGCTCTGAAAATTCTCCACAGACTGATATCATCACCAACGACATACTTAAGCAGTTATCATGGATCGAGCACATATGCTATCACCAGAATTCGATGTTCACCAAACGCATAGAAGATTGCAGTGATCATTCTGCAATAGTTCCTGAACTTGTCAAAGACTCGTCATATATATCTATTATCATCATATATATATATCTATTAGTCTGCTACCAAGCGTCTCCGATGTAGTTGAGAAAATTCTACTAAAAAAATGCTCCCTGTTTTCGAAAATGCCAGCTAGATTCTTGAGCACCAACTTGCATTTCGAAGGCAACATTGTACTATTCAACAGGTTCATAAAATTTGGAGGGCATGGATGGGCATGGCGATAAAAAATTATCCGAATCGGAGTAGAAACTTAGCGAAGTGATCAGATATGTTTCCCAAGAGAAAATCTCCCTGATTCGAAATTTTCAAAAAGAAAACTTAGCTTACCTATTAAAAATTAAGCTATAATAGCATAAATAGCTAAATATAATCCCGTCGGGGTCTTAAATTTTTTTCAGAATTTTTTTTCTTCAACTTTAAAGTAAAGAGTTTATAGATAGTTTAATTTAGCGGAGAAAGTTTTACAGGAATTACAGTTAATTTTTGTTTTGAAACTATGAGATTGCTTTAGATCAATTATGCTATTCTTTAGGATGCTTTATATTTTCTTTACACTGCATTATCAGAATATCTCTGGAAACCCAAAGCAAACAAAATGAATACAAATATTATTATAACTGATAGCATGTATTTCCACTATTTTTATTAATAATTCCGAAAATTCGGTGTGGCAAATAATCTTACAAATTAAAAATCATGAATCGCGATGTTCTTGACCATTCATAATGTTATGAATTGAAGTGAGGCTGGGCAAAAAATCTAGGGCTTTTTTATAGTTGTTAATCCAGTTTAGTTATTTCCTGTGCCAGCAGCTGCTCATATTTTCTTACAGCTTATCAGCCATGAGAAATCACTAGGTTTACAGGTCTATGGTACGATATAGTTCCTCATACTATAACGGGGCCTCATTGAGAATTATGGCGTGATATATCCCTAATTTCCTTCTTTATACAGCGACTTCTTTGTGTATCTAAAGTCTTTTTTCTGGTATTGCAGTTTCAATGCAGGTTTATTTTTGAAGCACAAAACCTCCAATGTTGGAAAAGTAATAGACTTGTACGGAGTCTGTGGGAGTGTTAGACCCTTCCGATGGGTCTGGCTTCTTAAACCTCGACTTAAAATAGTTATTTAAACATAATATTCAAATCCCAGACCTTATACTTTAACGTAAGTAAGCCAGTTTATTGTACAGTTTTGTTACCTGCTACCTGTATAAGCCACCGTTATTCAAGGTTTGTAACCCCCAAACTTTCTTACCTACAGTAGTGAGAATACACACACAAAAGTTTAGCCTTTATACTTTGACGTATGTCTGGCAGGCACTGGCTCTCACTCTATAATAATGAATCGTTGCACTGTCCTTCCATTTGATGATATGCATGTTTTTGCTACAATCCCACTTGCTATTAGGGATTGGTTTTTTATGCTATTAGGGATTGGTTTTATTCAACTTTTAGTTGTTTTCCTCTGGCATAGTGGCAAATTCTCAATGATCAAGTACTCAAACAGTTTGAAAAAAAACTACCAACAACTGTGAACTGAAGAAACAATGCCAACAATCAGGCTCCATTAAAGGCAATAGTCAATTTCCGTCAAATCTAGAGATACTGCACTCTGAAGTACTGTAATTAAGGACTTTATGCAAAAGATCTGAGTAACATCATGTCAAAGAATTTTTACTAATGGAACTCACAAATTTATTGAAACTAACATTATGAAATCAATAATAAAAAATATATTAAGAAAGTACGGAATACAGGTGTAGATCCCTAAATTCCAAACAAATCACAAAATATACATTTTCTTTCGATTTTCATGTCTTTTTTGTATGGATATTTGCGTTGATAATTCAATTAACAAACATAAGATTTGCAAGCATATCGTTGCGAAAATTTTTAAAACTTGTCTCAATATACTTATGAATTTTTTGCCATTTATTTCCGATCTGAAAAGATACCACGCTTCTTCCGCTTACTAAGCTCATACAATCACAATTGCATATTGACTGCTCTAATTCTGCGTACTCACGTCAAATTGAAAATAAGCCAAGATAATCCACCCCGGATCTCAGCCTAGAGTCCAATATCCTCGAAAATCTCACGTCACACAACACGCAAACAGATGACAAGACAACGAACTGAACTCGGTAAACATGTTTTGAAACTGTAATTCGATATTTGCGCTGTAATGATATCCGTTTTCATGTTTTTAACCTTCATTAGTACCATTTAAAATTCAAAATGGTCGATTAAGAGAATATCGGGAAAAAATGTTTTTGTTTATTATTCGTCCCGCAAATTATAATGATCTAAAAAAAAAATAAACCAAAACGTCGAATGACAAAAAATAAGTATCTTCCGGGGTAATTCCTATCACAGAAGTAGGGGACAATACAAGACAAGACCATGAACAAAATATCATAGTAATCGAATATCATTTCGAATATCGTCATTGTCTTCTTCTTTTCGCCGATTTATTTTAATGTATTCTTTTGTTTCGAAAATGATTGTTGCTGTGAAACGGATTAGTCGATGGATTTTCCAAACAGTAGAAATGAAAAACAATAGTCGATGAAGTTTAGTTATGCTCGTGTTTATATTTACGGCATTTTAGGCGGATTTCTCAAGGTATAAGTGTGAGATAGGTGGCTTTGCGAATTGATTTGAGGATGCAGATCGAAAATTTTTGAATTGATGACTCAAATAGTATGATTTTTCTCGAATATGGCCGGATATAATCTCAATCACTCAAAATATTTGTTGTAATTTTTCGAGTGTAAAGTGAAAATTCTCCATTTTCACTTTCACTTTTTTTTCAAATATAAAATTACATATAAAATTGATACCGGAAATTCTTTTTGTTCCATATTTGAGAACTTGAATTGGGGTGCAATTCAATAAAATCGCAATGATGAGTTAATTAAATTTAGTTCAGAAATTAAGTTACTGGCCTAAGTCTTTCGTTTTGCATGAGCAGTGTTTGTGTAATTCCTCGTTGCAAAATTAAAATGACCCTGGGGAATTATTCAGAACTAGGTCTAAAACTAATTCCACGCTGAAGATTTTCAGCTTGGAGAAGATGTGTTTCTTTTGCATATAGGTATGAGTAAGCAAGCCGTGATTCTGGCTATCAATTTGGAAAACGCAAATAGAGCTAGTCATGAGTTTTTCATTCTTGACGTAGTTTTTAGCAACTAAAAAACTTTCTCGGGTTGAAAACTGTTTGGTTATCACAAATACTAGTTCTTAAGTATTAAAATTTGAAATCTGTGGAGCACTTACAAACTATCCGTGAGACATTAGGAAGTTTGGAGAGCTTTAGCAAGCTTTTGAACAAATTTGAAATTGAGTCCAAGGAAGATAAGCCGATGTAGTCATAGACTTTCGAAGCGAAACCAAATAATCTAAAAAAGTGATATTAATAGTTCTCTATTAACCAAAACACACATATTTTTTTGATTTTGGAATTCTAAAAAAAAATAATATGCAAAATGACGATAATATCATCAGTGTGATAATCATATATAAAAATTCTTTGAAATAGTTACAATCCCCTGAGCTTTGGCATTATCATAAAAAAAAAAATCAAGTAATGCAACACATTATTTGGGTGGGCTGTTGCCGGAAAAATCACAGAATCAACTATCAAATCATCAGTATACTGCAATGTTTGTAGTGGTTGCGATAAGGATATGAATGTCTCAGAGCAGATTAATCGTTTTTGGCAGATCGAAGAAGTTAGCCATGATGAATCTCCAAGAAATATTCATTTGGTTTTTTTTTATTTCTAAGCGGAAAAATCTCAGGAGGATCGATAGCTTGAAGGTTTTTTTCTTTGTCTGCTTGCCGTAAGCATTGGCTTGCCTGTATATCCTTTAATTTCTATACCTTATTAACATCTATACACGCTGTGAATTTCGTAATGATCTAAGGACGATGTCAGGAGTTATTCCAATTGAAAATTTTACAAATTTTCGCACCTAGTGTACACATAGGGTTAAAAATGTTCAAAACATAATTTCCATCCTCCAAACACGTTCAGAATTTATTTTGCATGCTTAAATATTATGGAAGTCATTTGTTAATAGAATTATAAGGATACTTAAAATGCCAACAAAATGCCCACTGGCGCCAAAGTGTTAAAAATAGCAAAAATTTGGTGAAACCTGGACCTATTTCACAAAAACAACAATGCATCCTGAAATTTTCAGCTCAATCGCGAGAAATAGTAGCTGATTTTTTTGAGCATACATTTATTTATTATTTATTAATGTCCAAATCAACAGAACAAATCCAATTATAGATTAAACATAACAAAAAAGAAAACAAATATATATATATATACAAAGAAAAAGAAAAATTAAAATTAAGTTAAATTCAGAAAGGAAAAGTAATCAAAAGCAAAATCGACCAAAAACAAGATCTAACAAAAGATTAAATTCTGACATATATCATGTATCTGATAGAACGTTATTCTTTAAAATATTTTTAAACATTGCTAATGTTCGAGGCAGAGGACCAAGGTTAAGGTTATTATGCTGACGAGGCAAACGCAAAAGGGGAGAAAAGAAATAGGTGTCAGTACGGGCAAATGGAACGTTAAATTTAAAAAATGTTCTATTAGGACGGCCCGAATCTCTAGCAGAAAGGTGAATGCTGGGGTCCACCAATATACAGCCGTTGAAAAGTTTAAAGAGGAGGCACTCTTTGAGGAACACTCTTCGTGACTCAAGGGAAGGAATTTGAAGGATGGAAAGGCGCATACTGTAATCGCAATACGGAATACTGAACTTGTAGAACAATGAGCGGGTGAATCTGCGTTGCACGGATTCAATCGCAGCAATCAAGTAACCGTAATGTGGACACCAAATTTGGCAACAGTATTCAAGAACACTACGAACGAAGGAAAAAACAGATATAGAGGAGTGGAAAGATTAACAAAACGTTTAGAGGATCTAAGGATGAAGCCGGAAAAACGAGAAGCCTTGGCAGTGACGTGTAAAATATGCAAATCGAACTTCAACTTGGAATCGAAGATCACGCCAAGGTCCTTGAAACTAGCAACAACATTGAGAGGGGAGCCGAGGACAGAGTAGGAGAAGAGAAGAGGGGATGTTTTGTGGGTGAAAGACATTTGATGACACTTCGAAACATTCAAAGTGAGAGAATTCGCTGCGCACCAGGTAGCCAAAGTATCCAAATCTTTCTGCAATAAGGAACAGTCACTAGCGGATTCTATCACTCTGAAAATTTTGAGATCATCAGCGTACAAAAGACAGGGTGAATTAAAGAGGGAAGGAAGATCGTTAACAAACAAAAGGAACAATAAAGGACCAAGAATGGATCCTTGTGGAACTCCTGAGGTAGGAAAAAAGGGTGTAGAAGAGCAAGAGTTAACAATCACAACACAAGAACGATCACAAACGTAAGAGGAGAACCAAGAAAAGAGGACACCAGAGAGACCAAACCCTGCTAACTTTCACAGAAGAAAAACATGGTTCACAGAATCGAAAGCCTTGGCAAAGTCTGTATATAGGACATCTACTTGCTTTTGCTTGTCGATTGCGGGAGCAACAGTGTTTGTAAAAGACAATAAGTTTGTAACCGTTGACTTACCTTTAACGAATCCATGTTGTTCACTGGCCAGCAAGGGCTGAATAAAAGGGTACACTCTATTGTAAACTACTCTTTCGAGGAGCTTACTAAAACATGGCAGAAGGGATATAGGACGGTAATTGGGGATGGAAGAAGTATCGCCAGCTTTATGAATGGGGAATATGTTGGCGGATTTCCAAAGGGCAGGAAAGGTACCGGTGGAGATGCTAATGTTGAAAATTATTGACAGAGGAACACACAAAGAGGAAGACAATGATTTGGTAAAAAAATTCGGAATGCCGTCAGCACCGACGCTAGCACTTCCATCGAGGGACAACATTAATGATTCGACTTCCAAAGGATTAGTTAAAGCAGTGGAAAGGGTACGATCAGGAGTGGGAAAAATTGTTGAAGGCGAAGAACTACTGAGATGGGAGGTAAAGGAAGAGAAAAATTGAGCAAAGAGCTCGCAGGAATCCTGAGGTGAGGACGCAGACTTATCATGAAGATACATGGGAGAAGGAATGCCAGAGGAGGATTTAAGGGATTTTATATAAGACCAAAAAGGCTTAGGATTGTCGGAAGTAATAGAAGTTTCGACATGCTCCAGGTAGGCACGCATTGCGTCATTGGCTGCTTTTTTAGCAGCAGCCCGTAACCTTTGAAAATTCAAAAGGTCATTAAGAGAGCCAGACCTTTTGTATTTACTACGCGCCGCATCTTTGGCTCTAAGAGCAACCGCAACATCGACTGTGAACCATGGCGGATCGGAACTTCTTTTACAGCGGAAGGAAGGAGTATAGCAGGAAATTAAGTTGGATAAGAGGGAATAAAATTTTTCAAGAGCATCATCCACACTTAGCCCTCTGAAAAAATTATACCAGTTAGTAGCATTGATTTCGTTGGACAAAGCGGAATAGTTAGCTTTTTTAAAATTAAAACGAAGAGTGGAAACAGATTTGACTTTAGACGAGCGGTTAAGTGTTAATTCCATAAAAAGAGGAGGATGATGAGGATCAGGTTGCACATACGGAGACAGAGAAGGACTCAAGCAAAAGGAAGAAGGGTGAATATTAGTTAGAACGAGATGCAGAATCCTGTTGTTAGTATTCGGTACGTTGTTAAATTGGGAAATGGAGCAAAGGGACATAAAGGAAGAAATAGCGAGAGAAATATTGCTAGAAGACAAAATATTTGAGAAAGTATCATCCCAAACAAGCGACGGCATATTAAAGTCACCACATAAAAGTAAGGAAGCAGAAGGGAAGCGGCTATTAAGGTAGGAGACGAGAGTTCCGCAAAGAAACATTCATATACCAGTACGGGGCTACTACAAGGAATGTAGATAGAGGAAACAAGCAGCACTACAGATGGTGAAGGAGAAATACGGACAATAACACATTCGACCGGGACGGAGGGAATGAAGTCACTGCAGAGCGTTCCATTCAGAGATTTGTGAATAGCAATTAAAACACCACCTCCTAGTGAAATATTACACGCAGATCGATACCGATCTCTACGAAAAACAGTGTGAAGTGGAAAGATTTCATTGCTGTATATATCCCCAGACAACCAGGTCTCTGTAAGACAGACAATGTCATCAGACGCGATTACCGAGGAGATTTTTATATAATTAACCTTGGTCCTTAGACCACGAACATTTTGGTAGTAAATTTTAAGAGGTCGGTTCAAGCTCTGCTTGTTGATGAGTTTAGTTTCGAAAGCTCCGCGATGAATTGGTGCGAAAGTTTTTCCGAGGTCTTGGAATGAACTCCTTAACTAAGGTGCCAGGAGGCCAGAAATTGATTTGGAGAGCCTTTTCCGAGCCAGGAGGCAAAGTAATTCGAAACGAAGCGATGGTTTGGGTGTCCAGATTGTCCTTAGTCAATTTCGCGCACGTAAGAAGCGAAGGAACGTGGCCCAGCCTTGCCAAAATATACGACTTAACGTCCTCAGCCGTTGTAGAGTATGCGAGCCGTGATACAAATATTTGTAATGGTGGACGCACAACTGTTAATAGAGGAGCGGCACGGGGAAGATCAGTCGCCGGAACCGGTGTGATGGCCGATGGGTGACTCGCGCTCTTCTTAGCACTTGCGGATTTAGCTGGTGAGCAGACCACAATATCGTTAGTAGGCACGGTCGGAGACTTTACACGACTCTCAGGCTGCAGACATTCCTGTGTGTTGAACACGGCAGAAGAAGGCACTAATAGTTGCGATGCCTGCAGCTGAGGCAGCAACTGAGACTTCGAAGCAGTGGGTTGAGCCCGCGAACGGGTACGCATAGCTGTCGGGGAACCAGGTGGGCTCGGTAAAACACAGTCACTATTCAGCCCTCCGGATGAAGATGTTGAAGGCTGCTCAACGTTGGCAATACGGACCAGCAGATCAACCTCCTTACTGGTGGAATAAAAATCGTCCGATAATTTAGCGAGAGATCTCGCTAGCATATCGATGGCTGACTTAGCGGAACGAAGACGCGAAGCATAAGAAGCCATAGAGTGCTTTCTGCATTTCGCGCAGAACCAGTACACCCCCGAGTCTCGATTAGAAATCACGTCAGTGCACTTTCCCGGCAGCGAAACACATTTCGAATGAAACGTCAACGAACAAAAGCCAGCACACGTCACCATGGGGGAAGTATCCTTCTTGTCCAAGCAGCAAGCAGCATCACAGAGTGCCATAATGATCAATTACTTGTAAATGTATTTACCACACAAGAATGAAAAGTGACAATATTTCACACGCGCTATACGCGAAGGGTTAAGGATAAATAGATAAATTGACCAAAAGTAGAAATTGTCTAAAAGTAGAATTTGAATAGAGTAGTAGAATACATAGAACTATAATAATATATAATAAAAAGAAATATGAATTCTAATATTAATTTTTGATCGAGGAGGACCGCCAATGTTGTATTTATACCCAAAGCAGGTAAACAAAACCATACGTATCCAAAAAACTAACTTCCTTTCTTCTCAAGATACTGGAATGACTTTCGAATTTGAATGAGGAGAGGCTCGAGTCTCAAACCATATTGGGAGCCTAAAACGCGTACATGAACGGAAGATGGCTCTGTGTACGCATTTCGGACTCTCAATAGAGTTTGTGGAGATAGCTCTCCATGAGGTAGTTCTTGAAACAGAAAAGGCATTCCATATCAAGGAGGTGGGACTTGACATCAACTCAAATCATCAAACACGGTGGGCCTTGGCATCAATTATTCGATATTATACTCTGAATCTAGTTAAGTGGTGCTTTTATTTATGTCTCAAGTCACACACCAAGTACTCAGGCATTATTCTGGAAAGCAAGCTCACCTAGAAGGTACATGGAAAGCAAAGAGTAAAGAGGGCAAGCAACGCGATTTATGCTAGCAAAAGGTTAGATAAAAAGCTGGGCCTCAAACGTGCTCTAATGCATTTGATATATACGATAGTAGGGCCGATTCTTGCTTGGTCTCGTGGTGAGACAAAATGAAATCATCTTTGCTGACATGACTGACAGAGTTCAGTGATTAGCGGCCCTTTGTATTACAGGCGCCTTAGCTACGTCTCCTTCGTCTGAGTTGAATGTCCTGCTTCATCTAACCTCGCTTGATCTATATGTTAGAAGTGCCGCTGCTAAAGCTGCTGTCACACTTAAGGAATCGGGCACTATCAGCAAAGATCCATTGGCAACATCAGTATTGGGTTGGGGTACGCTAAATGCACTGACTACTTGGTCCCTACTCTTTAATTCAAACGAAGATATCTGGCAACTGCAAGGGATTAGTAGGATTGAAATCAGCAAATGAGCACAGTAGCCCTTGGTATTTACACGGTGAATCTAAAATATTTGTAGGAGTATTTGCCGCAGCACACTCTGCAGACTGCGATATAGAAGCAATCTTCAGGTTTTTTAATCACTGTAGTATGGTATTTTCCAGGCAAAGGTTTTTGCGATAAGAAAAACTACAGAACTAATATCCGTAGAAAGCACTGCAGATGAACCTAAGTGGCGATAAAAGCAATGATGTCTGACAAACATAAATCGAAGTGCGAATTGCGCGAATATTTTCCCAATCTTCAAATGTGGTGATCCTTCCGTTGTTTCCAATTATCGTCCTATATCCATCCTCTGCTGTTTCAGTAAAATCTTTGAACGTCTTGTCTACAATAGAATTTATCCGTCTCTACAGCCCTTACTAGCTCCTGAGCAGCATGGTTTCATCAAGGGTCGCTCTACTTCGACCAACCTTATGGAGTTCACTAAGTTTGTAGCCTTTGTCTTCGATTGTCAACGTCAAGTTGATGTAATTTACACAGACTTTTCGAAAGCTTTTGATTCTGTGAACCATAGCCTGCTGCTCCTTAAACTTAATGAATTCGGTGTTTTTGGTCCCGTCCTCTCCTGGTTTTCCTCTTATCTTCATAGTCCTCCTTGCAGAGTTACTTTTAATGGTTCCATTTCCTCTCCTATATTTCCCACATCCGGAGTTCCTCAAGGTTCTATCCTCGGTCCCTTACTTTTTAACTTGTTTGTCAATAACCTTCCTTCTGTTATCAATTTTCCCTATCTTTTATATGCGGATGAATTAAAATTATACAGAGCAATCAAGTCTGCGAACGATTTTCATCAATTGCAAGCTGACTTGTTTGCTCTTAATCTTTGGTATCAAGACAACTTCTTGCCACTGAACATTTTGAAGTGTCATCAGTGTCAACATTTTGAAGTGCCATCAGGATTGCTGGATTTGTCTTGCGTTCTTCGTATATGTTTACCAACATTTCCTCCTGTATTCATTTATTTGTCTCCTTAGTACGCAGTATTCTAGAATACGCGTGCCAAATCTGGTCTCCGCGCTTTGAGTATTTATCTGACGCCATTGAATCTGTTCAGCGCAGGTTCACTCGCTCGCTTCTTTTTAAATTCAATATCCCCTATTGTCCCTACTCCTCTCGTCTTTCCATCCTTCGTATGTCCTCATTGCAATCTCGGAGATTGTTCCCCAATGTGTGTTTTTTCTTCAAACTTTGCCAAGGCATTTTTTTGTTAGATCTTGGTTCCCAGATAACCAGACGTGAATCTAGTCGTCCAAGTCGTTCTTCTGAGGTTTTCTCAGTTCCGTTTGCTAGTACTGAAGTCTATTTCCATCATCTTTGCTGCGTCTACCCAGAACACATAGTGCCCTTAAGTTTGGTCCGCTCCCGCAATCTTTTCCACAATTCAAGCATGTATTGAAAACAGTGGCGGCTCGTCCTAATCAGCACGTTCGCATGTGAACCCCCACAAAAAAATCAATAACTCAAAACTAATATGTCATTGTATAGGTATACCTATTGAAAAATACACATTGAACTACATTAATCAATATCTTACTTGTTATGGCAGCACATAATGTTGCCTGCCGATCATTTTCATCTCTACTATACCATACCCAGAGACTTTACATTGCTACGTACAAACCATACAATTTCGCTATCTGCTTATCTTTACTGCCTCTTGTACTAGCGATCGCACGTGCGATTTTGTGGGTGGAATTAGCGGGCTAGAGGAGCATGCGATGAAGCGAGGGGGCATCCATTTAGCTCGGCTCGGTACTAACAGGGGGTTCACACTCAGAATGTGCGATCGACAACCAATTTGATGCATTTAGACATTTTTGTCGGTGGTCAGTTCCATTTGCTGATTCGTGCTGCCGTTTTGAGCGTTTTATATGGATTATTATAACACCTATTAGGGATAATTTTAGCGAATGCCTTTTTGTGTCTGTATGATTTCGAGATACATTTAAAATTTAATTCATGATAGGTGTACACAAGTTTTCTGCTATATTCACTCTAAAATACTTCTAAAATTTATTCAGTATTATAGAACGTTATCCTTGGAAGAAAGTAAATGCTTGGTAATGATTTGGGTATTTAATTTCTTTTGTCACCTATTCCTGGCCTTTTATGAGGGTTAGACCTATAAAACTAAATACATTTGAATATATTGGCAGGTTCGATTGAGCAGAGATAGTCTGGGCACTTAATTTTGTCATAAAACACCGAAGGTTTTCGGGTGTGTGTATATATGAAAAGTTTTATGCAAGACGGGTTCTCCCGTTTTCTATAAATTCTGTGATTATGTGTATTTAACTAGGACTGTTTGTGAATGCACTGTGCCTATTATACACTCAATTGTGTTAACTTCCAACTTAGTATAATAACCCTGTTATTAGTCGTCTTCAGACATTCTTCCGACCACCGTGAAAACTAAAAATGTGAAGTAACAGTTTGGATTAATAGTGTGAATTAATAGTGCCAAGTAAAAGTGTGAATAAATAGTGTGATATTACTTAAAAACAAAGGAGAAAAAATTGAGCGAAGTGTTTCTGACAAAAAAAGAAATCATTTTGTAAATTATCGAAGTTTTCTTTGGCGGTTTAGGAAAATAAGGCTTATGTAATAATTTTATGAATATGGGAATATTCTGCTGATGGACTACTTGCAAATATTTAGTTTCAATAACAATTTTACATTCGCGCCCACTTATACCTCCTCTTCTTTCATTATTGTTCATTTTACAAAAGTGAAACAACTTTCTCAGATATTGATCTTAGTTTAGAAATTTTTGGTTTATCTATCTATGTTTCATTTGGAGAATCTATCCAAAGCTTCATATAACTAATAATCCCAATTTTGTGTTTTACGAACATTGTAGAACTGAGGTCATCTCGACTTACAGCAGTTACTTTGGGGTCGTCACTACATAGCAACCATAAATGATCATGTTCATTGCTTATCACAAATTGTAATTATGAATAAACATTTTTTTGGAAAGTATTACAATTTTCATTTAGCAAGTGTTACTTTATTGCGGAACTATGGCAAAAGCTTTAGTAAAAATTTATTGATATCGGTGCATCCATTTATTGATTAGACCATTAATTGATATCGGTGCATAGCAAACCATGCTTAGCCCATCACGGTCATAGCTCACCATGAATGATAAAAACACCATGTTGACTGTAAATATAAGTATTAAATCTTCCAAATGTTTCGTCAAAATATCACTGTTCAAAGATTTTTAAATTGCCCTTTGAAGAATTTTGAAAGCTGTTGTTTTTATAATAATTTTTTCAACTCGTTCTATAGTAGTATTGCGATATTTCGGCAAATTAACTAAAATAAACACAACTCTTAAGAGAAGTACAAGGTAAATATTCATGTACCCAACACAGGTGGTTTCGATTTGTGAACCCCCAGAAAATTAGGCTACGAGCCGCCACTGATTGAAAATGTTACCTTGAATTGCTAGTTACCTTAGTCTTAATTTTAATTTTCTAATTATTCAATTATCTTTGTTTTTTTTTTCTTTTCTTTTATTTTCGCTTTCTTGACGCGGTAATTGTAATTGTATCTGTAGCGCAAGGGATTAATAAATAGGCAATAACAGAACTCTGAGAAAGCTAGGCAATAACAGAAGAGTCCGAATCTTCTGGGTTGCCGGTCATGAGGGTATTGATGGGAACGAAAAAGCGAATACGATAAACGTGGGTCCAATCTAGCCTTAGTTGGATCGGCAGACAACCCAATTCCTATTTAAATAGCCCGGTGATTAATCTAATAATGGCCGACGAGCAAGTAAGCAAAGGAAATTTGATTTTTTCCTTCAAAATGATTCAAAAACAAATGTTTTATTGTAAGGATATGATTTATTTTGCATCGCCCGGTATACAAAATATTAGAAGCTTATGTAGTTGCTGTAGTAGTAATTTTTTTCACCTTGGCGAAAGTATTAAATCTAATACTAGGTATAGTAGTAAATGAGGCAGACCTGATCATGAGACAAAGAAGACGAAGTTCAGACATTGAACTTCTGTCTGTCTGTAATTTGATAATAAGATCAATCCCAGTATCGCAAATAAAGTAGTGTGCCTAACACAGCCAAACTTTCAGTTCGATTATTTACCAAAATCAACAGCATTCAATTGCCAAACTAATCGAAATGCAATGCACATTCATCCTCTTTTCATCGATCAACAATCTCTGAACTTAACACCGATGCCACTGCAGTGATCTTGACCGATCTATTGATCTATTCACATTCGATGAAAAAACGGATTTGCGTAAATACAATTAAAATGATCCGGTGAAACGAGTTCAACGTTTCCAATAATAAGACCGACCGTGCTATAGAGAGTGCAAGTTCCGGCTCGATTCAAGTCTGAGCTCGATATTGTGCCTCTAGCCGTAATACAGAAGGTCGAAAATCAATAAAGACCATAAATATTGAGTCAAGCGACCGACAAGAGACACAATGTTAACTAATCACCGAGACAAGTAGTGGCACGAGTAGCTTGTAGTGTCGCTCGGTCGACAGCTTTACTTAAAGACTTAGCAGATAGAGTAGATATAGCAGCGCGACAGGCACATCCATCGACCAATTACCGAACAAGAATCATATCGAGCAAAAACGATTAGTAACCGCTCAAGATCCGAGTGAGACGAGCTCGAGCTTTGGCACAGGCATGATTTAGTGGAGAGTTAGCAGCGAGTTCTTAGTGAGTTCAGTATCTTTTTCAGTCTAGCCATTCTATAGTCTAGCTGATCGTACGGCTAACATTACCCAGAACAGCAATGAACCGCAACTGGCCAAATCTGAATGATCACACGTACAGGCCAGAGATGGTCCAAGCGATCTGGTCTGAGATCATCGTAGTTGAGGCTCCTCAGGCATGGAGAGGGACTACTTTCGTGGTCGCGCTAAACAGGTAGCACGGATGATGGTTCGCACGGCCATTGTCATCGCGATCATCACCTTTTCGTCTGCAGATTCGAGATCTTGAGACTCACTAACAGACTCCCAGTCTACGAGTGCAGACGCATCGAAATCTTGAGACTGTAAGCTCGTAGGTGTTCCTATTAGTAATCGTTAGACTAGACGTTGACTCGACTGTATTCGAACTTAGATACAGTTTCGCGAGGTAGCAGTTACTACCAAATAGCACTTTAGAATCATTGTACATTCGAAATGCGGTTTTCAGTAAATTGCCAGTAAAGTGAGCGACGGAACGTGCTGCATATGACCGTTTTGGGCGCGATCCGTGTTACAATGTATATAAAATCGACTGAACGTACTCGAGGTTTTCCATTCAATATTCGAAAGCTGTCTAGTTGATGTGTGTTCGATTTTCGCGGATCTCAGGATCGAGTGTTAGACGAATGAAATTCAAAGGAGTGAATATCAAGTGTTATTGCCACTGGACTCTGTTCCAAGATATTTTCAATTGTGATTAAGCTCGTTAGCGGCCATCTATCAATATTAATTAGTATCTTTTTGCCGTTCGACTACCGTTTTGATCATTTGCCGCTCGCAGTATTTTTTTAGACGTTTTAATTGGCATAATTTGTAGTCGATAGCACCTTGTTTAACTTGACTTTGATGCTAATAATACAAAACTATAGAATATTGTGTCCGGCTTGGAATTAATTTTAACTACAAATTGTTATTAATGCGATGTAATAACGGTCTGATTAATTGAGATAAAGTAATAGCCGTTGATTTGCATTATGGAAATAGGGGGCTGGAATCGTAGAGTTTACGTTTCCGTCAAAGTGATTAAAACCATATGACTATAATTTAACACAAACTAAAAAGATCGATACTGGTGGCGTTTAGAATAATAAAGATTTTACAAGGTACCTAAGGTCACTCAATCAAATCGTGTTAGTGATTTTGTATCTAATATTAATTGTGCTGAACCGCGTTTTCCGGTATATACTACATAGATAAATGTGCAGTTTCTTTTGATCAGATAATGTGATTATGATTCTATTCCTGTACCGTCTGAAATAATAAAAAAAAAAGCGTTCAAAGGGAAGGATTTCCAAAACGGTCCTCTGGTGCGAAATAATAGAAAGTGAAAGTTAATAGAAAGTGCTGTAATATGATGAGCATAAATATCCAGAGTTCTTTTGTGCTGACAGCGATTAGTACTGTTGTAATACTAACAGGTAAATATCAATGTAATATTCGAATAATTTTCAATTGCTTTTAAATCTCAACCACACCAAATTCAATGAATCAAAAATCTGAGCATGTTTTTTTTTAATCTAGTTGTCAAAACCATTCTTTCTTGAAAGATTCAGATTAAACTTCGATTTCTATGAGAAAAGTTGTTCACCTTCGATTTTATTGGACTTGTGCTTTTCTGCTACAGATGATGAGTTGACTTGGCGATGATGTTGTACATGATTCGTGATTCAGGGAAAGATTTTTCTTTAACTTTTTTTTTTTTTGCTGCGAAGACATATTCATAACGTACATATATACACATTTATCGATCGTATATAAGCATATCATTTACGAATGCATCTTGTTTTTTTATCTTTCGTTATCACACATGAAGTTTTTTCTCCGACCGTTATTTGGCTATTGATTGATTAAGTTGCACATACATATAAATATTTGTCAAGAGAATTTATTGAAATGAAGGCAACAGTAAAAATGTACGATTTGAATAAATTTTGAAGCGAACGAAAATAAATAAAGGAAACGGAAGACACATCACAATCTGTGGATGTCTCATAAAAGTGCAAATTAAGTGGATTTTTTGATGTCATTCGTTGATAGGAATATGAGTCAGAGAGGATTTTTGGTCTTAAAATGAAATTTAATACGTGTGAGAAAATGAAGATATTGAATATTTTTTTTGGGTATTTTATTTTATGCATGAATTCGAGTGGCGGTGCTGGTTTGTTTTTTTCTTCTTCAAAAATTGACATACAAGTGTATCGTGGCTTAATGTGAATATTTTTCATTGAGGATAACTTCAAATTGGGTTCGCTATTGGCTTAAATTGTATGACTGAAATGTTGTGACTGGTGGTTTTTTTACAGATATGTTGAATGTGCAGAATTTTTAGTAGCCAAATTCTGTGAGAATATTTTTCTGTGTAGTTGAACGATCGCTCGCAAGGATAACTGGGTATATGCACGATAAATCAACATTTAATTTTATTGGGATTTCATCTGACTCATCAGGTTTTATGAATGTATTATTTTATGAATGTGGAGGAAAGTATCTCTGCAACAAACTTTTCACGAATTATAATTATGAATTATTAAGAAATAGTATTAACACTTTCGGGCAAAACTAATCACTTTCCATGTTCTTAAAAGTTTGCAAGCCGCCGGCGGCTGCTGCGGATTATACAGTGCGCGAAATAATTATAACATACAAGCTATCACTAGGTATTTCTGAGAAAATGAATCGTCTGACACTATTTGTGATGACGTCATATCATTTTTGCAAGCGACCGCAATGTAACGGCACTTTACGCTACTTGTTAATTTTTCGTTGTAGTCAGCTGGTGTTTAATTTGGTTCAGAAGCCCAAATTGCTAGTGCGAAATAAATATAGCGGACAGTTATACGTAAAGTATATTTTCTAGGCGTAAAATTGATAATTCGTCTAGATTTGTAAGACTAGTTAGTTCACCAAGGTATACGCAGCCTACTAATGAAGATTAGCATTTACATGTGCAGTTTTTAATTCGCAATTTTTAAAATTACAGTTCGAATCAATAAAAATGCCAAGGGGTACAACATTGACTGCTGAAGAGCTGGCTAAAATTTTAGCTTACAGGGATTGCGGGACAACAATCAGAAGAATAGCTGAAAAGTTGAACAGGGACAAAAGTACGGTGAATAATTTCTTGAAAAATCCCGAAAATTATGCCGAAATCAAGAGATCAGGTCATCCGTCTCAAGTCAGTGAGAGGTCTAAAAGAGAGATAAAACGGCTGGCTGAATTGAATCTTCCTATCACTAAGCGAAGGATTCAGCAGATTCTGAAGAATAGTGAAAGTGTTAAATATGGAAAACGCTTGCAAATACCAAGGCTTCTGCCACGTCATAAATCTGCACGTTTACAATTTGCTGAACGGTATAAATTTTGGGCAAATGAATGGGATTCTGTCATATTTAGTGATGAAAAAAAAAATCAATTTAGACGGGCCTGATGGCTGTCATGGATATTCATATTCATTCATTTATTAAATTCGTCTAATCCAGACTATACACATACAATAAAAATTAATTATTCTTATACAGAATTCGTTTAAGTGATGCTGTAGATAAATGAAAATCAAACTTATAATAAGCTTCGTTAAAGCATCTACTTATTGCAGTGGCTGGTTCATTGCAACCATAATTGGTCCGATGTTGAGGGATCGACAAAAAGTTAACCCGCCTGACACGTTTGTTATTAGTGTTAAAATTAAGTTGGCTTAATAAGTAGTTTGAGTCAACGGTGCCTTCCAAAATTTTCGCGGCAAATAAGATTTTGGAATTTTGACGTCGAGAGTCCAAGGTTCCATTCGTAAAAGATTTAAGCGGTCTTGATAAGGAGGTAGATGTAAAGGGTCATACCACGGAAGACCGCGGAGGCAGAAACGTAAGAACATCTTTTGAAATGACTCAATTTGGTCTATGTAGACTTTTTGATATGGTGCCCATACAATACATGCATATTCGACAATAGGTCTTACTAAGCTGCAAAAGAGGGTCTTAGTTAGAAAAATGTCGTTGAATTCCCTCGAACGTCTTCTGACAAAACCTAAGGCATTGCTAGCTTTCACAACGATTGAATCGATGTGATCGTCAAATGTGAAGGATTGATTCAGCAATACTCCTAAATCGAGTACTTTCGCTGATCTATTTAAAGGTGTACTCAAAAGTGAGTATTCATAGGTTACAGGATTATTTTTGCGTGTGTAAGATATAATCGTACACTTGTCAGGATTAATTAGGAGATTGTTATCGGAACACCAGTTGGCAAATCTGTTTAGATCCTGCTGCAAATCATTGCAATCGTTAAGGTTTCTCACAACTTTGAAAATTTTAGCGTCATCGGCATAAAGAAGAACAGTCATCTTCTGGTCGATTGCCAGCTCAACCAACGATTTTAAATTTCAAATCGACCAAGGACTGTGATCAGTTCCAAAATAATTTCTGTGTTCTATTAAATTTGCGCTATGATAGCTCCGTATCCTTAAATACTATCAGATGCTCTCCACTTTCGAAACTTCTGTCAATTTCTTCTTTTATTCTCAATTCTTTGATTCTCAATTCTTATCCTCAAATCTAGGGTCCCTGGTTCGAATCCGAGCTTGAGAATTTGCTGTTTATCAGGACAGTTGAGGGCTGTAGTACGTGGTTTTACAAACTATAATACACAGTACCTACTCCTATAGGTTTGTCGCTATGCATTGTGGTGACAGGTGCTATCATTCATGATAATTCCAAAATCAGCGATGTACGAGGGTTGATCCAAAAGTAATGATAATCGGCTATTTCCAGTTTGCATTAAATTAAAAGAACAACTTTTTATACTACCTCATATACTCCAATAAATCAGCACAAAAAAAAACATATAAATAGGCCACGATTCCAGGGAGTTACATTCATTTGAATACGAACAGTCCAAGAGAGAACATCAAAGTGAAGAAAAACGAAATTAGAGTTGTAATTAAGTACCTGTGTTTGAAAAAAATATCTACCAAAGACATAGACAGCGACTTGATGAGTCTTTCTGCCAACTCTGCTCCTCCACATTCCACCATTGGACGCTGAGCCAAGGAGTTTAAGCTGGGAAGAACATCCACTGAAGATGAACACCGCGAAGGATGTCCATCTACGTCCCTCACTAAAGACAACGTGAAAAAGGCGAAGATGTCGTGTTGCCAGATCAAAGAGTGACCATCAGGCATACAGCTGAGGTGACAAGGATCTCGTATGGCAGTGTTCAAAGAATCGTTACCAACGAATTACATATGAAGAAGGTCTCTGCGCGTTGGGTGCCGAGAGTGTTAACCGACGAACAAAAGAAGAAACAAGTCGACATTTCGAGGGTGCATCTCGAAAAGTTTCAGGCAGACCTGGAGAAGTTTTTGCCCCGTTTCGTAACCATGGACGAGACCAGTATCCAACGTTTTGATCCAGAAACTAAACAGCTATCGATGACCTGGAAGCTACTCTCTTCACCGATGCCGAAGAAGAGTTCGGCAGTGAAGGTTATGCATTAGTTTTTTTTGGAACGCTGAAGGAATTATTATAGTGAAATATTTGGAAAAGGAAGCCACTATATCAGGCTATTCAAGAAAAAAGGTTAATGAGGAACGTACCGGTTCACAAGGCTGCAGTTGCGATGGCTGCAATTCAAGGACCAGGATTCGAGCTGTTTGAATATCCACCGTATTTACCAGATCTAGTTCCCAGTGACTTCTAACTCTTTCCTCGGCTCAAGGAACACCTTCGGAGTAAGAAATTTGAAGATGATAGCGAAGTGATGGCCACTGTTGGGGCGTTTTGGGAGAGTGAAGACAAACGATGTACTCTAACGATTTAGAAAAAGATGGACTAAATGTATTAACTTGTTGGGGATTATGTTGAAAAATAAAATTTTTTTTTTTAAAGTTTAATCACCTTGATTTATATTGATTATCATTGCTTTTGGATCAACCGTCGTACATACCGCCACCATTATTTACGTTGTGGTTTCAGCCACTGTGTTTTTTCGCGGATTATAATTCTGAGGTGAGTTCTCTTGGCACCAGTTATTTAATCAACAATGGTATCTTTCATGCATTTGTAAGGTTTCAAGTAAAAATTAACAATAAATTAAATATATTAAATATAATAAATTAAAGATTTTTCGATAGGTTCTTTGTCAATAAACTACGAATATTAAGTTCACTGATAAAGACTTTCACTTCTAATCTTATTATTTGTTTCTGTAAGAATGTTAATAATAATAATAATAACAGTTTTATTGATGGATTTGGTGATTTAGTGCTATACAATATCTTAAATTTAGAGTTTAGACAGAGTCTTTACATCTAAGTTGTGGTAACTAACATATACTAAATATAAGATTGTATACATATGGAAGCTTAGTAGTGTATTTTAGGGAAAAATAGCTTAAAACCTAATGTAGCCGTAAAACTAACTTAAATGTAACTTAAGATAAACTTAAAACTAAATTAATCACGGTAATTAGAGCATGAAGGTTACCGGACTATCTGTAGACAAGTGATGCAACCAAAGGATTGTTAGAGTTTTGGCAACTATCAGAAAATTTTCTGTGGAGAAGTTCAGCGGATTCCAAGACGGTTTTTAATTTTGCCAGCTGGTGAAGACGGTGAGTGGAGAAGAAACACGGAAGGTTAAAAATGATTTTCAGACATTTGTTCTGCAAAATTTGCTACTTACGTTTATGCGCTAGAGCACAGTTGTTCCAAACGGGGCAGCCATATAGAATTATAGGTTGCAGGGTCGATTTATAAATGAGTAATTTGTTGGCTACTGAAAGCTTCGATTTTCTATTTATAAGGGGGTAGGTTGACAGGATGCTTTTCAGGATCTTCGATTTTATTGATTCTGTATGTTGCATAAACGTGAGTCTATAGTCAAGGTGAACCCCTAAATACTTCATATCTTTTGTCCATGATACATGAGAGCCAAGAATTTGTATATGTGGATTCGGTAAGTGTCTCGTGGCCCGTTTTTTGGTAAAAAATATCGCTTGAGTTTTCCCAGCATTTATTTGGATCTTCCATTTGCTGCAAAAATCACTGATTAAACGCAATTGTTGTTGGAGATTATTGACAATACGATCAGGGTTATTATCACTAGAGAATAGTGCAGTGTCGTCAGCATACATTGCAATGTTGCAATCCTGGGATTGAGGCATGTCTGACATGTAAATATTATACAAAGTCGGACTGAGAACCGAGCCTTGCGGAACTCCAGCGGGGATATTATGTTTTTTGGAAAGGCACTGTGCTTTAACAGCAAACGATCTGGAAGACAGAAAAGAACGTATAACTGTACATAAGTAGATGGGAAAGAATAAACGAATTAATTTATAAATGAGGCCATCATGCCAGACAGTGTCAAAAGCCTTTTCAATATCTAAAGCTATCAGACCGGTAGAATTTTTCAAAGAAAATTGTTGCTTAATATGATGGACGACTCTAGTTAGCTGATGAGTTGTAGAGAGCCTTGGTCTAAAACCAAATTGAAAGTCCGGGATAATTGAACATTCTTCCAGTTTACTTCGTATGCGAGACAGAATAACGCGTTCAAATAGCTTGCTTACTGACGACAACAAACTAATTGGTCGATAGCTGCTAGGGAGTTTTGGGTTTTTGCCTGACTTTAGAATTAGGATGACAATTGCGTTTTTCCATACGACGGGGAAGTATCCTACCTTAAGGCAGCAGTTGAATATGTAAGAGAGAGCAACGATTGCCTTTCTTGGAATATTTTTCAAAAGAATATCTGCGATACCATCATCTCCCGTAGAAGACTTCATTTTAAGTTTTTTAAGTAGAGCTCTCAACTCTATGGGAGAGCAAAGGCAGCAAGGCTTAAAATCAGAGGAGTAGTCTGAAAGTTTTGAGGTTTCACGCTGCACAACGTCATTGGTTTCAGGGTCATTGATACGGAGAGTAAGTGTGTGGTACTTGTAGAAGTTAGCTGCCAAGGAATTTACTTTTTCATTTGCAGAAGTAACAGTAGAGCCATCAGCAAGTTCTAAAGGTGGAGCTAGTCGATGCAGGCCAAAGTTTCTACGTTCCTTGATATATGAAACCTTTTCACGAATGTCTCTAACCTATTGCTTAGGCGTAGGAACTAAAGAGCTGTTCGATGCCAGTAGAATCACGTATTCTATATTTTTTAATGTCTTACATAATTGCCAAATTTTTGGCTTTGGAAGCATATAATGAATAATGGTATTTTTTTTAAGTTTAATTAGAAATTAAATTTTTAATTGCTTATTGTATATTATATTAATTTGTTAATTGGATATGTTCCTTATTAAGTGAAGTTTTGGCCGATTTAGTATGAAGTCAAATCAACTATATATACAATAGAATTTCATATTGGCAATAATAATTTCTTGAGTAAGACTCAAATTAGTTAATGTTGCTAGACCTGTTTCATTTTTTGTTTGGACCTGAGAGATGTTTTCCGGCTACTGTTTCACACAAGTAACCATTATTTTGCTCTGTTTTATTCTGGAGCAAAATATTCAAATATTGTAGACAAGCATCTGTAGTAATTTAGAAAAATACTGCACCGTTCAAATTCATCTAACTCAATTAAATCTCCCGGAAGCAAAGCCTAATCAAATATATGCATGCATCAAAAATGTAAATAATAAAATGTACGTACTGCTAACCGAATCAATAATTATGATATAACAAACCTTATCATGATCATATAATCTGCTTACTAATTGACTCAACAAGCGTCATAAATATACCATTGCCATTATTATTCCTGGCATCGTTCCGCCGATCAAGATGAACCTGCAGAATGCCTGGATTCTAACACCTAATAATTATCATGCGGCTAATCATCAGTAAACACATCACACGCCGTCGATAACTGTTTGCGAACAACCTTGCAACGTAAAAACATCAGTGTATTCTCCGGTACATTCATCGGATTGCAATCCGGATATTCATTTGCAAGATGAATAGATATAATATCTGAAATATGATATTTATCCATCCTGTTTATTTGCTATTTCTCTCATTCGTTGTTCAACTCCTTCATTCTTCAGTTGCTATCTATTTTGAAAGCTGATCACTTTCGGAATGAAATCTGCTTTTATTTGAGGTCGCCAACATAATTTCCCGCAGTAGATGAATATCTAATTCGCGGATCACGGATAAGCTCGAGAATTAAGTCCACCGAAATTCCAATAAACCATCGATATGACACAATAGCAACATATCTCCGCATGCAAATATTGCTAAGCATAATGTATGTGAGTATATGTAGTTCGTGCGGTGCTTTAGATACAATTATTTGCATAGCTGTGCCGCATTTAAATACATTTTTTGCATAGGAATATACGAAGTGGCAAGATTCTCATTGATACATGCTTTAAATAATTCATAAGGCTATACAGTTGTTCAATCATCTTTACGATCACTACGCGACGACCAAATTACAGCATAAAAAACTCAATATTGCTACTTGCGCAGGCCGGACAACGAGAAGGACGAAAAACACTTCAATATTATTCAAGCTGAGATCGAATGTTTGGTTCGTTTTTTTTCGAAATAAAGGAAAATAATGAAAAACTCAGTACATCGTTTAGATATCAATGAGTCCCAGTCCGATGCGACTTCAACAAGGAGATCCGCCTATGGAGACGAAGGTGGTTTCTAATGATTAACATCACATTTGGCGTCACGATCGTATGTTTGATTTTTTTATCCGAAAAAACAACAACAATGGAATGACAATAACCCACGGCAACCGGATCGTAATCGATGGATTAGTTGGTAATTCAGTTGATCGTTCTGTAGTTTGATCGATTGCTGAAAAGATACAGGTGATATTGTGATTGTCGGGCCTGGTGTTAATTGCTTAATCTTGTAAATTGTCGTGTCAAGCGCTATTAAACGTATAAACAAATAAGCAACTTGTCGGTGTTTTTGATTTGATTAGACTTGAGGTTCCGTTATATTAATCATTTATTGAATGTTATGATATTCACGAATCATGTTGAAATTGATAGATGCATTATTACTTTTTTTTTGAACGAAAATCTTTCATAGGTATTCTGCGAAAGATGCATGATTATGTGAGATTATACTCATTTAAAAAACATCACCCACTGACCACAGGAATTCGAGTCGGAATCGCTTTCGTATTACTTCGACTCGGCTGTGTCACTAGCACCTATCAGTTGCTTCGACGACTACTTTCGTTCTGTCAGGTGGAGTCCGTTAGGCCCTCCCTAACCCCCTCAGCCGCAATACCGTCTCTACATATACTGAGACACGTGCCCAAGCGTCTTCTGAGTGCAGTATCGTCTCGACAATCGTCCCTGTCGTCGCATCGCAGCTCCGATTGCAGACCAGAACGCTTCCCGTTCTCTTCTGAAGCGCAGGCACTTGAAGAAGGTATCCAATGCATCATCAATTTCTTTAATGCAGTTTTTGCAGTATTCCGTTTTGACTTTCCTCATTTTGTGAAGGTATTTTCTAAAGTAGCCATGACCTGATAGAAATTGGCAAAGGTATAAATTTATTTCACCATGGTCTCGACTAAGCCAAGGTTTTTTTTTGGCGCAAATTAGCCTAGTCGTCCATGCTCTTATTGTGCTCCTAGCCCAGCGATCCTCCCAAAGCTCAAGCGTTCGCGCCCTTGCTTGAGCGTCTGCTACCTCGCTCCGCACTTCTGAGCTATTCAGAAAGTGTACGCTTCGCTCGTTTGCCAATAAATCGACTGTGATTACCCTTGCTATGACCAAAACGGTGTTACCTGATACCGTTAGGTAACTGCTGGCGATTTGTAGCAACCCTCTAGCTCAATACTTTGCAAATTTTAAGGCGGTGGCCCATAGCTCCGCACCATACAGCAGCGTTCAATGAGCCACCGTCATAGGTAGTTTGCGTTTACTCGCACTAGGACCGCGAACGTTCGCCATGAGTCTGCTCAGCAAGATTACAGTCCCCAATGCCCTATCGCATGCTTTCTGGATGTGCTTCCCATAAGTCAGCTTGGAGTCAAGAGTCACTTCGAGATAATTCGCAGATTTTTTGGTTGTGCCCCTACTTTGCTTAGGCTCACGCCTCCGTAGATCTGTTGGAGAACCTCCGCGTAAGTTTTCCCTGGGGCGGGCGTTATCATCACTGCTTCCTTCTTGGCCCTAGGTGCTTGCGTTTTCTTTCGTTTGCCCTTACCAAATTCGGACTGCAGTTTTAACGGATTTTTTTAGAAAATGCTACGGATATCAACCTCTCCTGCTTGTTGTTACCTTCCCGAGACCTTTTAGCCACAGTTACCCAGTGGTTTTGATCAGTGGCTGTCTCGGATCGTGGTAGAACCGTGTTTCCACCATTCGGGCCAGATTCAGGAGTCCTTGCCCGCTTTTGTCCCTTAGCGTTCGTGGCACGTGGAGTTTAAGCCGGCTCTTTGTTTTCACGCTCTTTGAGTAAGTTTTCTTGTCGGCTCATTTCTAGCTTGGCCTTTTTCCAGTTTGTCCTACAGACCTCAGCACTTCGAGAGCTTTCTGAAGTTCCAAAAGACCATCTTTCACTTGTTGTGACGTGTTCTTTCGAGCCTGAGATGCTGTTGACCTTGATGATAAGGAGGCATTTCTTCAACATCTGCTCTTCTTGGATTCTTTCTTTTACTATGTAGCTTTTCTTTGGGTAAGAAAATACCGAAACCCTTGGGGAAGTGCCTACTACCACGCAATGACTTCGTATGTTCTTTTGGACCAGTACCCGTTCCGCGCGTGGAATTTCCCCCTCCGCTTTTTTGGTGCTAGTTTCACTTGTCACCATTAAACGGCTTTGAAAGTCAGACAATTGAAGCACCCTCGATTTTATTCTCAAGGAACTCTTGCCAGCAGGTGGCGTTCTTTGCACCTTTGGTCTTCCGACGAAGGGCTGTACGGCCTTAACCCCTGACGCTCCACCGTCAGTTACTGCTTACTTTCCGTTTGTCATAATGTTTAATGAGTCCCCCTCACAGCCGTTATCTCAACCCGGATAGCTAGCTATCCGGGTATAGCTACGGTGAACTGCGTACGTAACAAAAGCACAAGGTGTGCGAGTTCCCAGGAAAAAAACATGCTTGCCTGGTGATCAAAAAAGCTAGATGAAGAAATGTTCCGGGAAATGCTACCTCCTGATATGGAAATGGACGGAACTGCATTGACGAAGGCCGCGCAAATCATCAGCGAGATACAGCGGACATGTGATGCCTCCATGCCACGGCGTTCTCTCCACAAGGCCAGGAAGGCAAATTATTGGTGGAATGCAGAAATCCAGGAGCTTCGGAAAAAATGTCTTAAAGCTAGACGACGTAGCCAGCGCCGCAGGAATACTCCAGACTACGAGGACTTGCAGAACCAATACAAATATGCCCGGAAGAACCTACAACTTCCGATCGCTAAGAGCAAGAGAGAGCACTTCAGAAAGCTGTGTAACGAGGCCGATTCCGATCCATGGGGTGGAGCGTACAAAACCGTTATGACTACAATAAAGCGAAATAATTCTCCTCAAATAAAGTGCCCGAAGATGCTCCAGGAAACAGTCACAACGTTATTCCCACAGAATCGAGACGATAGCCTACCGGTAATACAGGTAGACCCTCAAAACGTGCCGGCTTTAAGCAGAGAAGAAGTATTGGCAGCCATACGCAAAATCGGTGACGAAAAAGCTCCCGGATTGGATGCGATACCGAACAAAGCACTTAAGCTGGCGGTAAAGGGGATACCAAATGTCTTCGCTGATACTTTCACAACGTGCCTACGAGAAGGGGTTTTTCCCAAGCAATGGAAGCGGCAGAAACTGGTGCTCCTGCCTAAGCAGGATAAACCTATTAGAGAGGCATCATCTTATAGGCCAATATACCTGCTGAATACGATGGGGAAGATTTTCGAGCGAGTGATATATAAAATGTGATAAATATAATACTAACTGTTTAGTTATAAAATACAGAATAGAAGTAAAACTTCTTCAAAAGGGGTTTTATCAGGTAGACTCATGATCCTTTTTTTACTATCTTCAGAAGTTATATTGTAGCTTTTTCTTTTGTGTTTTTGATTCAGTTCGTCTTGTTTCAACATTCAGCATTAACCGACCATCATTCTAATGCCCCCATTTCGTATATAAGGTCCGGCGTGTCAACATGCTTTTTCAGTTTCGGAATAGAAAATAATCCAACGGGTCTAGGTCAGGACTGTAGGGTGGATGGTTGAGCTATTGGAGCCCGCAGTCTCAAATGGTAGCCTGTGCTGTTGCACACATGTGCACCGGAGCATTCTCGTGAAGCAGCCGAACGTTTGATGTGAGCTTTCCGGGTCTTTTTTGCTTGATAGAATATCGCAATGCCTTTATGGTACTAGAGTAGGTCTCTCCCTTTATTGTAGTCTTATGTGGCATGAGCTCCAACAGTAAAAGTCCTTCCTTATCCCAGAATACAGTAGCCATGACCTTGCCTGCAGATTTTTCGACTCTACACTTTTTAGGGGTGGGTGACGATCTGTTCTTCCACTGTATGGATTCAATTTTAGACTCGGGATCTCTATGATAAACCCGCGTTCTGTTTCCAGTCACCAATCGTTCTAACTATCGACCTAATGCAATCGGTTCGGTTCTGCCTAAGGTATTTGAATCACTCGTGAACTTAAAATTAATAAAATGTCTTGAGTTGTACCATCTAATCAACGACCGCCAGTATGGTTTCCTCATTTCTCACTGGGAGATGGAACCGTTGTCTCCATAACTTTGGTGAATCAATGGTCATTTCTCTTGATATTTCGAAGGGTTTTGACAGAGTCTGGCACTTAGCCCTACTAGTCAAACTTAGTGCATTTGATCTTCACCCCGTCCTCGTCAAGTGGATTAAAACTTTCCTCGTAGATCGTTCCTTTCAAGTTGTTCTGGATGCACTCAAATCCTGTTTCCACACCATCAATGCCGGGGTTCCGCAAGGTACTATTCTTTCACAAACTCTTTTCCTTTTATTTATAAATGACCTCCTTTCCTCAAATTTCAATCCGATTCATAGTTTTGCCGATGACAGCACCCTTGACTTTGCATACTCTTTTGACAGAGTGGCTGACTCTCGCGGAAATGCTACTTCTGTTAGTAGAGATCGCATGTTTGCATCGCTAAACAGGGACCTATTAAGCATAATCGCTTGGAGCTCAGTAAACCATGTTGTGTTCAATGCGGCCAAAATGAGTGGAATTTACTTAAATTATTTAATAATTGCAAATACGAATTTTTCATTCATATGGCTCATGTTATATTTTAAGCTCCGAAAAATTATTCTATTTTCGAGATCGTAAAGAATTTTCATATAATACGCAAAAAAAACTGAGACAGCAGAGCTTCAAATAGCGGAAAGTTGCCTATTTATATTGATAGTGCACTCCAATACTGAAATTTAAGTGTCTCTGTAAGGCCATTCCATATAATAATTTATCCTTATTCGTCCTTTTGTTTCTTTTTTATGCATCATCAAACGTTTAGGATAAAATCAAATTGCAACCCGATTAATAATAAAATTCATTTCCATTCATTTCAGCTGTTCGTCGAGTAAATGGAAATGATATTCGAATAAAATGCACGCACAGAGACGAATATTATTATGCAAAGCCAGCAAGTCATTGTACATCGTACTATCGGTGCAATCACGGGCGAATCGAAAGTCACGATTGTGGACCGGGGTCGATTTTCGATTTCTATAAACAGAGTTGTACTAGAAATTCAGGTGAGCAGTAGCTATAATTTGCAAGCCTTGCAAATGTCGTCTTGATACAAAATATTGCTAACCAATCTATGTCTACATCGATCTATGAAAATCAAATGAAATACTCTATTCTTTTGCAGGAATTTGTTATGAACCAGTTTGCACTGGTCGAACTAACGGTGTCTACCAGGACACAACTCATGCTTGCCGAAGATCGTTTATATGCCACGCTGGACGCATAACATCGATCGATAACTGTCCCCCATTCTTCACGCACAACGGTCGTCAATGTGTTCCGCAAAGCAATGTGATGTGTGATCGTCCACAAACCACTGCCATTGCATATCCTTATACTGGAGATCAACGATGTGTGCGGAAGCAAGATGGCAGCTATGGAATCGATGATTGTCGCCGATACATGATCTGCCGGAACGAGGAAGTGGTCGACATTAGGAGCTGCTACGAAGGCTATAAATTCAAGAAAGAAATAAAACAATGTGTCCTGGCGAATCAGGTTCCAACATGCCCCAGCGATCATGCTTCAAAGGATCATTTGTGCAGATACAAAAATGACGGACCGAGTGTAGATCCTGTTTCAAAAGATTGTTCGCAATATATTGTCTGCAAGGACCATCAGTTTGTGTCACAGCACACTTGTACTGATGGCTCGATTTTCAATGGAGAGATTTGTGTGCCTTCGCAGCTGTATAAGTGTCCTGTGACGTCTACTATCACTGAGACTGATATCTGCAAGAATGAGAAAAACGGCTTCCACATTAATCCGCCAGATGGTTGTGCGTCTTATCGAAGGTGTATGAATGGGCGAACTGTGGATATATTCCGGTGTCCAAACGGCCAATATTTTGATCCTGATGAGAAAAACTGTGTTGTTGAGAAGTTCCCAGAGCGGAGGAAATGTCTTGTTGTGGGGAAAGCTGATGAATGTACGAACGCTACTCAAGGCCCACATCAAGACATATCGCAGAACTCGCAGTGTCAGAAATACTACTTTTGTATCTATGGGTACCGCGTGGAGTACAAGTGTTCAGCAGAGAAGGTTTTCAATGGATACAAGTGCGTTTCGAAAAGCTCATACTCATGTCCGACGCAAGAGTCCAACTCCTGCACAACCTCACCTGATGGCTACTATTCAAATCGCGAGGAAGGTTGCCGGTCGTATTATTACTGCTCAGGAGGGCACAAAATCAATTATCTCTGCGAAGAAGGGCACATGTTCGATGGGGTCAAATGCACTAGAGCGGCGCACGGCAGTCAGTGCAGCAAGGACTCAATCTGTTCGGGAAAGTCAGACGGATACTATGCGGACTTGGAGTCGAACTGTCGCGACTACGTTTATTGCGTCAACGGAGACAAAGGGAATGTGTTTACGTGTCGAAATAGTAATATTTTCAACGGCGAGAAGTGCGTGAGTCCCACCAGCTACACATGTCCCAGCAACCAGTATCATCGAGAGCTGAATTGCATTCCGAAAGATTGTGCCAGTGATTGTAGTGCGGACGGATTCTTCTACGACATCGAATCCGGCTGCAAGGACTATTTCTTCTGCATCGGCGGCAAGAAATCGATGCTCTCCTGTTCAGGCGGTCAGCTGTTCAATGGCGAAATTTGTGTAGCAGGGGAGAAATTCACATGCCCAATTTACTGCGATTAACAACAAACCAATGTGGTTGTAGATGAAATTTACACGATAAGTTGACACGTCTGTTGTACTCGTAAGTTTAGTAAGAAATTTATGTATGATAACGATCCACTATGTGGATACTTAGTCAAATCAGAAACTGTTTCAAAGAAGGCTTTACGTAGGGTAGTTTTAGTTCAATCGATTGAAGGTTCTGTAAAAAAAAGACATTAATCATGTATTTATTGTAGATTGCAACGTTTCAAAATGCATTCGATTAGGGGAAACAAACTACAAAAAAAAAATAGTGTGCCAATGGGACTCTAGCAGCGATTTTGATTACGAAAACAATTTTTTATCATTTATTCGACGATTCAATCTTGATTGTTCCATTTCACCTGACAGGCTTTAAATTTTTGAATTATGTCTAATTCAATGTGCAAATAAAATCATAGTTTTAAAAAAATAAAGGAAAAATGTTATTGCGGTCTCTAGAAAAAAAAAAACAAAAAGCAGAAATACAGTGAAAATATGATGATTACTGCAGGATAATTCTAACAATCTTAACTAACAGATTGACTTAAATTTAAGGAGAAAATAGTTGTATAAGCGAACTTAAATTATTTACAACGCGAATGTATTTGATTACCACACTGTAAATTAATTTAGACATTTTTTTATTTAATTTAGATGAATAGTAAATATAAATAAATATTCTATAGTATATATAGATGCTGGTGTATTATTTGATGGAAATGTAAACTCTTTTTAGGCAGAAAACCATTCCGAAAGTTTATTTTTTTTTTGTATATGAATAAGTAAAAGTATATATTTATTAATAAGTTTCATATTTTAAAAACTATGTTTTGCTAGAGCTTGTTCTTTCGGCACTTCGACTCCCCTCCTGTAAATGGACGATATTTTTAACCCCGCCCTTAACTTGTCACTTAGTGCAAGTGTTCTGTACTATACCGTTAGCTATCTAAACATATGTTAACTCTCATTAGGACGCAATGTTAGTACTCTTAGGTGTTTCAGAGTACTGTTAGGGTGTCCATTTAGTCGTTTAGTCGTTTTTTGTTGCGCATGTAATAATCTATTGTATCTTTCTTTTGTGTATGTGCGTATTTTGAATGTACCATGGAATCCAGAATATTTTCCTCACTTCGAGTTTCTGAAATATTTGCAGCTGGTGTTTATTCATCTTTTATGTCTGGTAGAAGGTAGTGCTACCGTATGTCAACATTGGTCGAATGATCTGTTTGTAATTGTTGCTTTTAGGATGTATTCCATTAACACATCAATAAACGATTGTAAAATTGAGGATATGCCTGATGTATTTATACTATAAAGTAATGGAGTGAGTTGTGAGTAGGGTTGCCAAGTCAGTGGATCGGAAATCCGGGAGGAAAATAAAAAAATAAGTTAAAACCAATTTTATTTATTTAAAATGATATTTGTTTACACTACGAGTTGCTTGTAATACCTTTTGATTTGCAAAGATAAAGCTATAGAATTTTTCACATGTGTAATTAAAATCTGTGCATACCTGTATTTCTGACTTGTTTCATTAAGTCGATTACGATTTTTTCATCAGAGGTGATATATAATACCAGTGCTGGCGCACTTAAGAGGAGCAAAAGAGGAGAAAATAAGAGGAGCAAAGAGGAGCAATAAGGACATGGTGCCTGCGATACAGCCTAATTGAAACAGCCCAGTTGAGCTGGTAAACAGCCTAGCTGAACTGATAAACAACCCTGTTGAGCTAATAAAGAACCCTGTTGAGCTGACAGCCCAGTTGAGCTGTTCAAAGATCATCGCTTATGTCATGCGCGGGCCGATAATCGCTCTTATTTGCTCCTCTTTTACTCCTCTTAAGGCGGTCGTCTATTGTGTCAGAAAATAAAAATCGATTTTTTTTATTTTACACAACTAACATCTAAAACATGTATAGAAGACATGGGTAAAAGAAATTTTCGAAACTTGAAGCCGTTGAAAATTTACAGCCGTAAACCGTAGGAGGTATACAGTGTTACCGTAGGAGGTTTACGTAAACCGTAGGAGGTATACGCTGACTTTCGCATCGAATATTCTGGAGCCCAGCTCCTTACCTGGCTCTTTTGTGTAACTAAATTGTATTAACTGTGCACAGTACTTATTGTCAACTAACGGGTACCCAGAACTGTTCACAAACTCAATAATCTGGACTTTCGCTCCGAAGCATCTTCATTCTGGTGCAAAAGTCGTCGAAATCGCCACATTTCTTGCTGTGCTAATCTTCAACGAAGGGTTCGAACCTATCTTACAGGTGATGGAAGTCATGGGAGTAAATATTGGCCTAAATGCCGAAGCGTTCGTTCATCAACGTAATGATTCTCGCATCGACCGCTCAGAGAGATGCTTCAGCGATTTCGCCAAACAAGCCCGGATATCAAACAAATAACAGAGAATGGCCTTGCATGACTTCTTTGAAGAAGAGGAATGTGTACTCTATGGTCCAGGCATTGCAGATTGATGGTCAGACCATTTTTTTATTATGGATTATAGACAACAACTTTCAAACGAGTTTTTCTCAAAACCCGATTTTTTCAAACTGCTGCCATGATATTTATATTTTACATTTATAGAGTGATTTTAGTACACATATAACTAAAAGTTGACGAAAAATAATTAAGATTGCTTCATTACGTTTCATTTTACAAGCTATACAAACCCCCCCCAAAAAAAAAACACGAAAAATTGATGTTTTTTTCTAAAGCGTAAAAAAAATATTTTTTTGGAATTCTCAATCAATTTTACTTCCATCTAGAGTTTCAAGTCTCACAATCAAAACTGCGTTAGGTTTTTTAATTTCAGATAAGCAGAACGGCCGGAATCATGGCAGCAGTGGAGCACGTCTTTTTGTATATGTGCTCCTGTTGGGCGATGTATCTCCGACAATTTGTATATGATGACTTCAAAAAATGCACAAAATTTGCTTAAATGTTAATAAAAATGGTATACAATTTATAAATTATTTTATTTCAATAGTTTGTCAAAAAAAAAAATTCCCCAAAAAAGCATTAAAAACGGCCTTCACACTAGACGACCGCCTTAAGTGCGCCAGAACTGGTATTATATATCTACTGACCACAGTTCGTTTACTACGCTGAAAACACGACCAGCAGCAACATTTGCGATAGGGATCTATAGAGCGAATGTAACAAGTTCTTTTTATTTCTTTGCCCGATTCGTCTTTACATTTTTCAAAAAAATTAGCCCAACGCAAGTCAACCCTCTTTGTTCCACTTGCCACAAGGTCACGCATTTCTCGCAGCAAACAATTATCGTCGTACAATTTATCCTCATTTATTGGCACGTTTAGAGAAGCACTCAGATCTTTTATTTAATCAATTGTACAAATTTAGTGCAATTTACGATTTTTAATCATTAATATTGTACTATTTACAAGCATATAATATAAATAAAAATATGAAAATACCGTGAAGGCACTTTTTGTTAAATTTCCGGGAGAATTTAGCTGCAGTCTGGGAGCCGGGAGATTTTTTAAGTGAGCTGTAGAACGGGAGAGTTGGCAACCCTAGTTGTGAGCCTTGCGAGACTCCAGCTTTTATTGACCGCATTGGGAAAAGATGTAAAGAGCTCTTGAGAAGAGATACAAAGAGCTACACTTGTGCTAGTGGTAATGGGAATGCATGATGTTAAATAAGTCCAGCATGTCAGACTGTATCACGTCTAACATGACCAGGCCTGTTGATTTTCTTTGGTTGAATCCTGTGCCTATGTTTTGTACCACTCTTGTGAGTTGGAGCACTGAGAAGTGTATTTTTGTACAACTATATCTTTTAGCCGATCAAGAAAAAGACGCTCAGTTATTTTTCCTACAGAGGCAAGGAGTCTGATAGGTCCCAATTTTTAGAGAGATTGGAGGTCTTTACCCGATTTAAATAATACCCAAGTAATCGCTATTTTGGAGACCTCTGGAAAACAGAGACATTATAAATGCCATTTCAGTGAAAGATGGCGTTTATAGTGTATGTTAAGGCCTTCAATGTATTCCCTGGTAAGTGGTTTACCCAAGTATTACAAATTGTATCTAGTCCAGGTGATTTACGCTTGTTTGGATCTCTTATTATGTTTTTGAATTTTTTTGATTTGAATCGAGTCCATTGCACTGTGACAAGAATTTGATCTTCAGATTTAGCAATCTCATTTCACTCACTATCGTTGCCCTTCCAAGAGTGTTTCTCCTGAATTTGCAGTTCCAGTTTCACTCGTCACATTTGCAAACGTCTTCTTTACATTGTTAGGAACATCCTCCGTAGCTGGTCCGCTGGTCACCACCACAATTCACACATTTAAACCTTTTTTTTGGGTACTTTGATGCAGCTTAAGTAATGATGGTCACCTCAGCAGCTAACGACTAGCACAATTACTAGCGGCAGGGCTAAACTGTTGGCAATTGTGGCATTGTGACTGTGCATCACGTGGTCGTTAAACTTCAACCTTGTAGATGCAGATGGCATCTCTCACTGATATTATTGATGTCCGTTTCACTTCGCTTCGGAAGGAGAACTTTAGCCAACTTAGAAGTCCCGTTAAGCAATTTGAGGAAGCAGACTTCCAGTAGATGGAAGCCTTGAGTCCGCAGATTTTCCTTGATCTCGTCTGGTGGTAGGTCATGGAGACATCGAATCACCATGTGGAAATTTTTCTCTTTTGGTAAAAAGTACTTATGAAATTGTACATTTGTAAGAATATCGGGTAAAACTCGACTTGATGCACCGCACAGCCGTTACATGAATTTGCCGATAGATGTGTGTGTGTTTTTGTGGTTGGGTGTTTGCTTTTGGGGTTTTGTTTGTTTGTTTTTCTTAAATATGTTGTCTTTTTGAACATTCTTTTGCATAATTTTGTGTGTTTTTCTTCAATATTTCGATCCCTGCTACCACTTTTTTGCCTTCTGGTGGTAGAATTTCCCAGCTGTGGTGCGTCAAGCCGAGTTAGTCGAGAGATAAATACACCTGGCTGAGTCGTAATTAATATTTGGGTCTTTTAGGGACCTGACTATTTGAATCCACTTTTGGGGATCTCTACTTAAATTTGGGATCTCTACTTATGTTTTTATCACTAGTGGTTTCATAGGCGCTATTTTTGGTGATGGCAATGCAGGATATTCTTTCTCGGTTTGAATGGCACTGGCTGGTAGAAGAGGCTGACTGTACACGAGTTCTAACTTTTTGCCGCTGACAACATGGGAAAAGCACTTTGGGTTTTCTTCTTGTCAGTCGTCTATGATGGTCGCAAGTTTTCTTTTCAGCTTTTGTTTGTTTGTTTGTTTTTGTTTGTTGTCGGCCTGACTCATATTGTCGGTTGAAAACAAACTTCATCAACTGGTTTTTTTTTCGAAATCAGCCCAGCATTTTATTTTCGCTGTTCGGCGAACTGTTTCTTTCTCGCTCAAACTATATTTTTGAAATATCCTGAGTAGCAATCCCAATTTCACTGCACACGTTAAATCAGTTTTGTTCCGCTAAGCATTCACAATTTATTACAGGAAAATCTATAAAGATATCCGCTCTCTACAAACTGATCATTGAGACTTGCAATAAGTTTGGAATGGAGTTTATTTATTTATTAGATGTGGATAGTGTGAAGAAATATTTTCGGTATTTTCTATTTGATTTTGTTCAAAATATTTGGCCTACAAACAAAGGAGCGCCAACAAAAAAAAACCAAAAGAGTTGTATTTCAAGTTTCAGCACATTTCAAATTTCAGACTACCAACTCCAGTCATCCATCATTAGGTCTTGTAACTTTTAAATTTCCGAGAAACTTAGATATCCTACCTATTCTTTTCTCAAATTCCATGTTCAAAATATATTGATTTAATACATGATATGTATTCTTTAACGAGGATCCAGATTATCTGGTTTCCGTTGAATTTAAAACAGAAGAAAATTTGGTTTTTAAGTTGATTCAGGGAAAATTTCTCAATAATTTCATCAGGTTTAAATTAATTTTATCTGTCGGCTGTGACGTTAAATTCAATCTCAAATTCACCGCATAAATCATTCCGACTACAAGTTCAATTACGAAATGGATTGTGTCCTCGATGCCTCACCAACTTGCTCCTTCTCCTCTCAAGTACTGATCCAGCCTACATACAAAGCGATACCACAATAACATTATTAGGCCATCCAGCGTATTAAAGCCACTAATTTCGCATTGTAGCGGATCTGCGGCGGATAGATGACGATTTGGTAGAACAACAGTAAACAGAGTAGAAACCACGAAATTTCGAAAAATGAAGGTAAAGTAAAATCGGACGAAACGGTGCAAATAAGTTGGGGAAATTCCCGCGACACAGCATGCGATGGGAATTAAAATTTGAAAATGGTTTCATATAAAAGTAGCAAAAAAAAACAAAGTAATTTTATAATGTATTCGTAGTTTTCAGGTCTATTTCAGATATACGGACTTTATATTCTAAAAGAGTCAACTTAATTATGCAAAATGAAACGAATCGATTTCTAGATTGAAAGTCACTGAAAACAAATTTCCAAAAATATGATCAAAACGTAAAAATTACTTGCGATCTAACATGAAATACGGGAAAAAGTTGCTAGTTTTCATTGAAAATTGCCTGGATGGGAATGTTTCCACACATATTTAACGTTAAATTGAATTTTCGATGAATATAATTTTTCCCCTAAACCAGTAGATCGATTCTAGTAATTCCTTGATAAATTGATCATGTGTCTTGACTAAAGCGACTCAAAGTTGAGTGATATTGTTAGCCTGTGCAAGCAATAAACTTCTTCCGAGTACATGAGTATTATGGGCAATCTCTTTTGGAATGTGAATGATCATGTTGTTATTGGTAAGTGGAATTCTACTATTTATTTCATGGATAAAGAGAAAAGAGAATGATGAGATTGATGAAATGTTCTCATTTATTATTGGATTTATTTCGTCAGTTTATTATTTGCAGTTCTATGGATGAGTTTAGTCTATGTGCAAACCTATAAACACATTTTTGAATGTACGCCATGCAATATGCAAATGTGCTGATTGTTCTTTTAACAAGAAGTAAATTGTATTAAAATTTGATATATTGTCGCTGTTAAATCAAACCGGCATATCTGCAAAAATTGAGTTTTTGAGTTTTTGGTATCAAAAAATTTCTTATTTTCCCGTCTATTTTTATGTCGCACCAGCATATCGTATAGTTGAATACAACGCCGTCTAATTGTGTTTTCCCGGTATGCATTTGTGAGGAAACACTCCACACGCGAAAACTTTAAAGCGCTCTGGTGGAAAATATGCTTTTTGCAGATATGCCGGTTTGATTTTACAGCGACGATATAATGAATGAGCATTCACTGTTCACAACCGATGCTGATTCCTAAGTAATTTAGATAATAAATTATTCGAAATCCTTACGATACATGTTGTTTCCGAGGGAAATACATATGTTTCAGAGTGCAAATATTGAATCAATCAATTATCAATAAAAAAAATAGATTAATTTTCTCAATTTCTCTCAACTTATCAATATGATCATGTTAAAGTGTGCTTCAAGATTTGTTTCATTTTTTTAATTACACCAATTAACACACGCCTTCGAATAGTTCATTTTGATTGCTCTCAAATACTTCATTAAAAATCATGATGTCAATTTCTCATCACTTATCTACTTTCGATTCAGATTATCATTTTGTAATAACAATGTTCCCGTCTATAAGCTCATTTATAAATTGCTGGTAGAAAATGTGACCCTACAGCTTGTTTATTGTGTAGCATCAGAGTAGACATATTGATATTTATTGATTGCACGCTGCAAATCTTCTCGTGAAGTTGATATCGATTCCCGATTGAATGGACTGTGCAAAGAAGTCACGATGGATGTTTAAAGACTTCTTCATACATCCAATAGATGTTGGTTGGCTGGTTGTTGCTTCTTCCGCATAATCGATTGACCCTATAACCCGATGACAACTAATCTCTATGACCCGTGTTCGGTCGCTTCAGGCCGGCTTGGGTTTGAGTGCTTAGTGACCATTAGTAAGTTGATTTAGATGATGGTGTTTTGCGAATGATGATGATTGTGATGATTTGTTAATAGTTGCTTGAATGAAATGTTAAATGCGGAGAATGAATATCCGTGGAAGTTGAAGTAAATTGTTTGAGACGCAGGGTGTAAGGTACGTTGTCCGTATTTTTCATTGCATTTAGATAATTTGCGGGATTCTCTCTAAAATGACTAATTCATAACGCGTATTTGAAAAAATCAACGCCCAAAACTGCCCTTCAAAAGTCGAAAATATTTAGAGGACCTTTTGTATAGCTAAAGTTTATTTAGCTGCAGTATCTATGTTTCTTTGGTTTATGACAATTTTATAGTATCAGCTGCAAGTTTTGTTTTTGCTCATTTTTTTTTCTATGATGATGCCAAGGCTCAGGGGATGCCCTATTATGCTATAGCACAGCCTTGGCGGAAGGAAATTTAAGGAAGGGGAGAAAGGAAGGATTGAGTTTGCAGGAGGTAGCGATGCACGATTCGCTTGAACAATTGTGGGTCATAGTTGGCGGGGGAAACAGTAGATGGTAGACTGTTCCATAATCGTATTGTCCTAGATAAGAAAGAATCTTGAAATTTGACGGTACGACTGGCACTGATCGAAAGAGTATGAGAGTGAGCGCGTTGGGAGGCTCGAGTGTTGCGCGTAGGAGGTGCTCTACAAGGGAGCAGACCTGATATTTCATTAGAGCAAAGACCATAATAATAGCGATAAAGAAGAGAAAGGCAACCTACATTACGTCGGTGCTCAAGGGATTCAATACATGAGGTAATAGTTTCATCGCCAATAAGCTTGAAAGCTTTGCGTTGAACTTTGTCTAGTTCCGCTAAAGCAGTCCGGCCTGCTCCAGCCCATATATGGGAGTTATACTCAAGAGTTGGTCTTACTAGAGTCTTGTAGATGTGCGCTATGTCTGATGGTGTAAAGTATTTCTTGCCTCTCTGAAGGAATTCTAAGCATTTCATGGCTTTTTTCGCAGTTTGAAAAATATGGCTGGTCCAGTTTAGTTTGCTGGAGATGTTAAATCCTAATAGGTTCAGCGAACGTGATTCGGAAATACTCACATCATCAACGGAAATAGTGTGGCTTGTAGGAAGAGGATGAGGCTTGAGCGAAAGGCGACAGCATTGGGTTTTGGACGCATTAAACACAACACGATTCGCTGAGCCCCAAGCGATAAGTCCCTGTTTAGCGATGCAAACATGCGATCTCTACTAACAGAAGTAGCATTTCTACGAGAGTCGGCTACTCTGTCAAAAGAGTATGCGAAGTCAAGGGTGCTGTTATCGGCAAAACTATGAATCGGATTGAAAGTGTAGGAAAGGAAGTCATTTACAAGTAAAAGGAAGAGAGTTGGTGAAAGAACAGTACCTTGTGGAACCTCGGCATTGGTGGTGTGGACAAAATATTTGTGCCCATCCAGAACAACTTGAAAGGAACGATCTACGAGGAAACTTTCAATCCACTTGACAAGAACGGGGTGAAGACCAAATGCACGAAGCTTGTCTAATAAGGCAGAGTGCCACACTCTGTCAAAGGCCTTCGAAATATCAAGAGAAACGACCATTGCTTCACCAAAATTATGGAGACAACGGTTCCATCTTTCAGTGAGAAATGTAAGTAAGTCCCCAGTGGAGCGTCCAGAACGGAAACCATACTGGCGGTCGTTGATAAGATGGTTCAACTCAAGATATTTCATTAATTTTGAGTTCACGAGAAATTCGAATACCTTAGACAGAACCGAAACGATTACAATAGGTCGATAGTTAGAGGGATCACAGGCCTCCCCCTTTTTAGGTATGGGCTGAATGTGTGCAAGCTTCCATGTGGAAGGAAATATTCCAGTCAAATATGACAGGTAAAATAGTTTGCGTAGAGGTTTAGCCAAAGCGGAGGCGCAGCATTTTAGTACGAGGGGCGAAATACCATCAGGACCGGCAGATTTGGAAAGGTCAAGCTTGGCAAGTATTTTCAATACCTCTCTTGTGCGGAAAACTAGAGGCCCTTGCTTGAAAACGCACATTGGCGGAGTAGGAGGACTCAGTGATGAAGGTGGCAAGTAAGAGTTTGTAGCAAAAATCTCAGCAAACAGATTAGTTTTGTCCAGTGACTCAGTAAGTACGTTACCACCATGAAGAAGAGGTGGCACGGAGGAACTGGACAAGTTTTTTTTAATCCTTTTCTCAAGCGACTAGAAGCCTTTGCTTCCTTTCTGGCTTGCAAGGACCTTCTGTTTAATGTTTTGGTAATACTGGAATTTAACTCTTCTGATAGTGGATGTACAGGTATTGCGAGCAGTCTTATAAAGGATTTTTGATTCCGCAGACGGAGATAGCTTGTAGTTTCGGAATGCCGCCTGCTTAGTGCAAATAGCCTCCTTAGCCCAGTCAAATTAGCAATCAACCTCGGAATGAGAGATAATAAGCTGAATTTTCGAATATGCCTTCATTTTGGGGTTCAAAGTCAAAGGTCTCAAAAAATCTCGTGTCTGCGTCGTAAGTTATTCAAGGTCAAAGGTGAGAAAAAACAGTTTTTGCGATTATCTTGGTTTGTATGGCTCCAATGATTTCAACATCTCTTAGCAGATTTAAGCTTATTCATATACAAAGTTTTTGTTTTCCTTGAATGTTTTCTTCGTGAAATTACTCTACGAATTGGTACAAATTAAACATAGCACGAGCTAGATTTTGATAAATGGAGTTTGTAAAGACACTAGTCTTTTAGATTCCAACAATTTAAATATTGAGAGTACTTTTTGTGGCAATGATATGCAATAAGCAATATGTAAAATGTTATTAAATACAATGTATTAACTGATAAATAATACAAATAATTCAAAATTTAAGGTAGTGTTCACAGATAATCACGGTTGACCTTGCATAACAATACGTATGGCTGAGAGCTGCGCGCTCACCACCTTCTATCGCAAAAACGGTTGAGCGCATGAAAAAATGTTTCAAACAAAAGAGTGTTTGATGAGACAAATGCAAGAAGAGGGTTGTTTATGCATAAAATTTTCCTGTGAAAAGTTATGGAACTTTTTTTTACCAGTTCAACAACTGTAAGCACGTTGATGATACGGTGGAGTGAGTATGTTTAAAAACTTTTAGGCATTTGTTCTGCATTATCCGAAGCTTCTTAATATGGGATGCGGCGCAACAGCTCCAGACAGGAGACCCCATATGAAATGATTGCTTGTATCACAGCTCTATAAATGAGCAATTTATTGCTCTTTGAGAGAAAAGAGTTTCGATTTAGTAGCGGGTATAAGGTTTTGATGGACATGAAAATTTTGTTGCAGACTTGAACATGATTTTTAAATGAAAGCTTGTCATCAAGGGTCATCCCGAGATACTTGATATCTTTGTCCCAGCGAATATCTTACTCCTAGAAGTTAAGAGGGCTGCTGGGGAGATAGCTATACTTCCTTTTTCTAGTAAAGAAGATGGCTTTCGTCTTCGCAGAGTTAATTTTTATCTTCCACCTAAAGCAGTACTGATAAAGTTTATCAAGTTTATTTTCCAGAATAATCTTAATTTTATCAGGGTGATAATCGCTAGCAAATAAGCAAGTATCATCTGCAAAAGTTGCTATTTCGCACATGGAATCTACTCGAATGTCAGGACTTAGAATTGTTCCTTGTGGAACACTCACACACTGACTTTTTTTTCGTTAAGTGATTTTTTGATATTTCGTGAAACCCTATGCAATTGATGAGTAGTATAATACTTTTGCCTGAATCCGAACTTGAAACCGGATATAACTTTCGTCGTTTCGCAAAATGTTTACTTAACGTAGGAAGTAAGGGTATCAAAAACTTTACTTAACGTAGGAAGTAAGCTGATTGGGCGAAAATCTTTGACCGTCCCCGTAGATTTATTTGGCTTCTTTATTGGCAACACAGTAGCTCTTTTCCATGCTTCCAGGTAGTAGCACAATTTCAGGTAGGCATTAAAAATAAATGTAATGAATACAATCGGTTTCCTGGATAAGTTCCCACGTGCTACATTTGGAATTCGATCATCGCCAGGAGCTTTAAGACTTTTAAGACTGTTGATTACACAGATCACATTTTTGGTTTTGCATAATATTTTTTTTAAGACCCTGCTCCTCTGCAGGGAGATTATTATAGGCATTCTCAACTAAACTGGTGGTTATCGTGGGTCCCATGTGACTAGTGGTGTTATGGACATCGTGAGAATATTTCGCAAGAGCTTCAATTTTATCTGTGTCACGGCAAATTATCTTATCCTCGTTTTCAATTAAGAACGCGACTGCAAAATGCTTATTCTTCAGAGCCTTTTGAGTTTTCCACATATTTGAATCACCATGGCTCAAACTCGAGAGGAAGTTGTTACAGGCGATATTTTTAGCATGAACAATCGCGATTTTACTAATTTTCAAACAAAATTAGTATTAAACTCGTTTCGCAGAAAATGCATATTTCTTCATATGTATGTATATGTATATGTATATATATACATATATATATATATATATATATAAATATATATATACATATATATATATATATATATATATAAATATATATATATATATATATATATATATATATATATATGTATATAAAAATAAATATATATATATATATATATATATATATATATATATATATATATATATGTATATAAAAATAAATATATATATATATATATATGTATATAAAAATAAATATATATATATATATATATATATATATATATATATATATATATGTATATAAAAATAAATATATATATATATATATATATATATATCTATATATATATATATATATATATATATATATATATATATATATATATATATATATATATATATCAGCAAAATGATTAAGGGAGATAATCTCAGGACTGGCCGGTCCGATTGAGCTGAGATTTTCGGAGGATATAGATGTATATAGTAGGTAGGTCCATGCCAGATATCTTTAACCTTTTGGCGGCGGCGGGCATTTTGGTGAATTTTCAGGTACTCCTATATTTCAAAGCAGTGAAAATTTTTGTTAAAGAAAAGTATTGGGAATGAAAACTTATTATGTTCTAAGCTTGTTTATGATAAAGAATTGGAATTTTTGTGCCTTGTGTAGGCACTGAGTGCCTAAAAGTAGACAAAGATTTTTTTTTAAATTTCGATTTGTCATAACTTCTAAGAAAAACAATGGATCATCATGAATCTTGCAGAGCGTATTGATATAGACTAAAATTTAGCACACATTGACTTTTAAGACTGTGCGGGCAACTCTGTAGCTACAGCAGGCTCCTGAAAAAAATCCCTCAAACCCTCAACTGAAAAAGTTTTGATTTTTAAAAATAAATCCAAATTAGTGGTAAATTTGGACTTTTGTCCACCAAGTCAAATAAAAATGTTCAAAATTCCGCGGTAAACAAAAACGGCAACCCATGATCAAATTACCTCTATTTTCAGCACTCAAAGCTTCTGTTCACGAGAACTGACGATCGGATAATGCGATCAATATGAAATTTACAGGACATATTGGAATTAGTTAGGACCAGGTCTCATAGAAGTGATTTTAAAATACAGGCAATACTGTGGCAGTGGTGCCATTTTGAAAAATCGCTGAGAAAAAAAAATAGTTTTTGGCCTATAGCTTCCGATTTAGCCACCAGATTTTAACAAAATTCACGCAGTAGGTGAACCTTACTCTAAGATAGGTTTCATAGAAATTTGGTTGAAAAATTAGTATAGGGTCGCCAGCTATGGCAATTTTTGTCTCCTAAATATTGTAAATTTGCTCAGGAAAATAAAGATTTTTTCCCTATAACTTCCGATGCAGAAAACGAAATCCAAACGAAATTCATGTGATAAATGGATCTTGCTGCATTTCTAATTCTGTATCTGTAAAATCATGAAAGGGTTGCCAGCTATGATGAATTTCGTAATTTATTGGCATATCTTTATCGAGCGATATTGTCATAAAATTTGCAAATGAGAATGATTCTGCAATGACAGTTAACAACAAATATTTAAGTTTCCAAAATTTGAAAAGTTTTGTGGATGGTTACCATAAAATTCCATTCACTCCTATAACTTCCAGCGCAGTCATTCAATCGAAAAGAAATTCACAGGGTGGATTTAACTCAACGTGAAGCAGCTATGGTGCTAACGCATGATTGCCAGCACCAGACAATTTCGTAAATATTGCACCAACAGATGCTTCTATTTTGTATTCATAAGCAGATCATTTACAATGAAATAAGCAAACGATATTTAAATTTTCCGAGTTTTGGAAATTTTTCGAATGGCAGCCCCAGACATAGTTTAATTGCTGAAACTTTCGATGATATCCTTGGATGAAAACGAAATTCAAAAGATAAGTTGCTTAAGCACGAGCATGTGGTGGTGACTTATTGCTGCTGTGTTGGACAAATTTTGCCAGCACTGAACATTTTCATCATTTTTGTTTTCGGAAATGCTGTCAAAAAATGATATTTGTTCCTTTGAGTAAGATATGGCTGATTTGATACTACAAAGAAGTGTATAACGTCTTCACACATTTTAAAGTCCCTCAAAGATAATTTCTTCGAAAATTAATTTTCTAGCGGTTCTGATGCGCTAGTTTTTTTTATGCTTTGATTCGGTTTAATTCCATCTTCAATGCACAGTTCCTGTATCGTTGCCATTGCCGTCTTACGTAATTCCGTCACTGAATAAGAGCTACTATGTCCGGACTGATTCTGGACTGGACTGAGCTACTATGTCCGGACTGATTCTGGACTGGACTGAGCTACTATGTCCGGATCATCCTTTTGAATTTTTTTGCACGGGGTGGACTCCAAACTGGAGCACCAAATTAAATTATTGACACCATTGACACAGTTCCAGAATCGATGTCTAGCGTTCAAGTCTCCGCAAATCCGAATATTATTCAAGGATCTCTTTAACGTTCTCAAATCGGCATAAAATATGTTTGATTTAGTTGCACTTAGCTTGGTGCTGGCGAAATAAACAGCAACAATCTTTAGGTTGATATCTAGCAGCTTGATCGCTAAATTTTCGATTACTTTGGTTTCAACAGCAGGTATAATTTCATGGCTTTTATTATTTTCAATCCAAATGGCAGCTCCTCCGCCTCTTGCATTTGTCCTATCATTACGAATTTGAGTTTTGAATCTTTTATTGATATCGATATACTTTTATTGATTTCTAGTAATAGCAATAGTCCGAAAGAATAACTCTTAGCCCAAATCACTCAACTTCTGTACATAGTTTTAGGCGTTGCAACAAGTTACCACCACTCAAGCAATCAATGTATGCCCAAGCTCTACATAATGTGTTTTTTTTAGTCGAATCGCTACTTCAAACTTGCTGCTTAACAGGGGAAGCCCCCATTGTGTATGCATACAGACCTTGATGATCAGATTCATTCGTATCAATCTTAGCTTTTTTGCTAGGCTGATATTCAAAAGCGCACTAGAGCAGGTGCACTGCGAGTGCAACGTATTTCTAGCTCTCAAAACTTGCTAGCTATCGCACACGCTATCGAGTATGTTAAGCTTAGCGCTAAAGAGCATCGTTGTCTCGAGGCGTTAAGATAGTACGTATCATATCGAGTTTTTTTTACACACATATATGATCGAAGATCGAAACAACTTTTGCTGGGCTGACTCGCAAAAGAACTCATTTCTGGAGCTGTTCGAGTGCTTCGTCGATCAGATGTTGGGTTGCGTTGGGTGCTTGGTTAGTTCTTGGATGTATTCCATTTGAGCTTAAACAGATTGTGGGTTTGCGCGATTTTCACAAGACCCAATCAGTTTTGTTGAAACACTCGTACTCGTTAGGTTGTTAGTTAGTTAGCACTGATCGCGCGAATTTTCGAAGGTATGCGAAGCATAGCGAAGATAATTACTAAAAAATGAATTACAATATATTATGGCATAAATATTAAACATGCGACTGGTTTCTTGAAGTCCACAATCATGGAACTCATTTAAATAATTGAAAAAGTGTTAGAACTGAAACAAAGTGTTAAAAATTCAATATATTCGAAAAATCTCGTGCCAAGCATGTGAATTGCATTTGATAAACTAGTGAAGCAATTAATTCTGTTTTGTCTTTAAAATCCTTAAGAGTGTAAATTGACCCACAGAGTATTTTGTATTTTTTCCCTTAAAAAAATTGAACATTGCTAATCGAAACATTTCGAATACTTAATTCAACGCTCACCGAACTCGACAACATACACTTTTGATCGGTACTTGACAAACATATCACGCACTCGATCCTTACGCTGTAATGGATTTAATCAAATATTTTCACCAGTCTCTATATCAAATTAAACTTTGAAAATTTGAACTCGTAAGTTTTTCAAATCGATTGATTAACAACATGTTTCTTCGTCTGTTTGTTTCGAACATACATCGTTTCCCTGCCCAAGGTACGTGTCCAGGAATTGTGTTCTGGCCTAACGAATAGCTGTCGCTGCTGCTTCTTCAGTGCTTCTGGTTAAGTTTATGCTAATAAATAAAATCTTTCGTTTCGATTGAATCGTAATGCGTCGCTCGATGGATTAGCATTATCACGAAAATAGTGTAATTTGGAATTCTTGAATATCAGCCAGTTAAAATGAAGTGATGTTTCAATGGAGTTTCTGTCGTTCATTTTTCTACTTTAGCTAATCTGGTGTCTTATCGCCGATTGAAATGGGCTTGGTTCTTAAGTTTTAGCTTTCGGAAGAATCTAGCTTTCGTTTGAACGAACCACAAAAAAAAAAAATCAATTCGCTTCTCTTCTATTTGTTTTCAGTTTTGAGCAGTTTTTCTATCAGAAGATTACGTATTTGACCCGTTGACTATTTTCGTAAATGATGTTTTAATTTTGAAATGAATTATTTGGAGCGTCCGTGGAGATAGGCAGGCAGGCACGTCAGCTTAGTTAGACTTGGTGGTGCGCGTGAGTCAATCTGGATTCGAAATCTCGAAATGGCAATTTGGCCAGGCAGCTAGGGTTTATTTCGCAAGTACGTAAGGAAGGTCTGAATTTGTAGCTGTCCGATTGAGTTTTGATTGTTGTGACCTTAAGGTTTTGTTTTGAGAACGGAAACATTGTGCAGGGTAGATACGGTTGAGGTAAGGATGAATGGAACTGATTTATGATGATTACTGATTGCGATGGGAACGAACTGAATGAATGATAGATTGTTTGTAGTAATTTGTTGCTGCTATCAAAATGATGTGCTTTATTATTATTTTTATTGATGTTTATGGCGTAGCATCTTGCAATGAAGTTGATTAATTTTATTTGATGAAAATGTTACAAATTTTATGTATGGGTAGGAGATAAGCAAATGTGCCAGTTATTGACATTCATTGTGATTCGTAGGAAGTGTGTTGCTATCAGAAAATTGAATTTTGTTTTGAAAAATGTTAATTAATATTTTTTTTGCAGCTAGCACAGTATGCATACTTAAGCAGTCCAAGAACTATAATTTTTAGCTATTTTTGTGAAAGTGTGAGACAATTAATTTGACTTTGTTTTTTAATCCAGTAAGATGCTGTTGATAAATTAAATTCATGCCAGTTTATATGACTGCAGTGATTTAAGGAATATCTCACGCAAATACTTCCGAAAATATTATGATTAAGAATTTAGACTAGCGTTTGAAAAGAATAAATTTTCGTTTAGTGTGCAAGTGTACTTTGGCATCGTGGAAAGTTAGTGTTTTAGTGAATGAGTCAATGATTGTTGCTAATTCAAAGTCAACCAATCATCTTTTATTTATTGACTTTGGTGAAATTCCAAAAATCTACAAACCACCATGCATTGTTCTGTATACCTTGAAACAATATAATATCTCAAGGTGAATTGTCAAAGCATTTGTTGTTTTAACTTTTTGAGTTTAGGTAGTATCGTTTCATCGTTTTTATTCGGAGCAACGGTAGCAATTGAATGCTTGATTTCTCTTCTCAATTAATTTTTCTACTATGCAAGATCAAATAAGTTGCTTTTTGAATGTATTTCCCATCAATTTTACTTGGGATGAATCCTCATGATTTTTTTCTCCATTTAGGTCTGTGCTAATATGTAGGAAGTGCAGTCGATTCAAAGGCTACATTTTTAAATTTGATCTATGCATGTGAATGTGAATAATTTGATTTATTATGAACGATTTACCATTTCAATGATTATGGTTTACATTCTGATTTTTACTTCACTCGAAAGATTCCTGATTGGACTGCAGTGCTGTGTTTTACCTTGTTTTAATAACACATTATAATTTTTTCGATCTTGATTTAGTAATGCATGGTATTCGATGGCATTAATTTCAATTTTCATTTTTATCTTTATTAAAATAGGCCATTTCCATTTTTATCTCTATTCAAATAGACCGTAAAAGGTCAGTCAATAAATATCAAGGCTACTAATATTTTGAAATTCGACTTTATTCTTCAATTGTGACATAATCTTTCCAACGCTTCTCTGATGATCTATCTTTTGCCTCGCTAAATATGCCTCAGTTTTAGCAATCACTCCTTGGTTCGAGTCAAATATCTTTCCATGGAGCATTTTTTGAAGTTAGCAAAGAGCCAATAATCGCTAGAACCCAAAACTGGAGAATATGGTGGGTGCGGAAGCATTCGACTTACAATTTATGCACTTTTTTTACAAAAAGTTATTTTTTTCATTTGTTTTTTTTTTCGGGTGTCGAAAAACCTTCAATAGGTATCCTGCGAACGATACAGGATTATGTGAGATTCGTCCTCATTAAAAAAAATCATCCGCCGATCACGGAAATCCGAGCCGGAACCGCATTCGTATTACTTCAGCTTGGCCGCGCTACTAGCACCTACTCCGTTCTTTCAAGAGTCTATGAGAAACAGAGAAGTTTCGCCGACTGCTGTTCACTCAAATCATGTACGAGGGTTGATCCAAAAGTAATGGTAATCAATATAAACCAAGGTGATTAAACTTAAAGAAAAATATTTATTTTTCAACATTGTCTTCTAACAAGTTAATACATTTAGTCCATCTTTTTCCCAAAACTCAGAATACCCTTAGACATTTTTTTTCTTTACTCTCCCAAAACGTCCCAACAACGGCCATCACTTCGCTATCATATTCAAATTTCTTGCCCCGAAGGTGTACCTTGAGCCAAGGAAAAAGATAGAAGTCACTGGGAGCTAGATCTGGTGAATAGGGTGGATGTTTAAGCAGCTCGCATCCTGTTTCTAGAAATGCAACCATCGCAACTGCAGCCTTTTGAACCAGTGCGTTGTCTTGACGAAACAGCGCTCCGGCTCGCAGTTTGCCACGTCTTTTTTCCTCAATGGCCTCTCGCAATCTTCTTATTTAGTCTGCGTAGTAAGAGCCTGATATATCCTTTTCCAAATATTCCACCATAATAATTCCTTCAGCGCCCCAAACAACTGATGCATAACCTTCCCTGCCAAACTCAACACCTTGAATTCCTTCGGCATCGGTGAAGAGGGTCACTTCCAGGTAATTGATTGCTGTTTGGTTTCTGGACCAAAATCCAGGTCTTATTCATGGTTACGAAACGTGACAAAAACTCCTCCAAATCTGTCTGGAACTTTTCGAGAATAACCCTCGAAATGTCGACTCGTTTCTCCTTTTGCTCGTCGATTAACATTCTTGGCAACCAACGCGCAGAGACCTTCTTCATATGTAATTCGTTGGCAAAGACTCTTTGAACAGTACGCGATTTTTGTGACCTCAGCTACATGCCTGATGGTCACTCTTTGATCTGCCAACATGAAATCTTCGACTTTCTTTCACATTGTCTTCAGTGAGGGACGAGGATGGGCATCCATTGGGGTATTCGTCTTCAGTGGATGTTCTTCTCAGCTTAAACTCCTTGGCCCAGCATGCAACGGTGGAATAAGGGGGAGCAGAGTCCTTTAGTGTTTCTACAAAGTCACTATCTATGTTTTTGGTGGAAATTTTTTTCAGACACAGGTACTTAATAACAGCTCTAATTTCGTTTTTCTCCATTTTGATGTTCTCTCTTCGACTGTTCGTATTCGAATGAATGTACCACCCTAAATTCGTGGTCCATTTATATGTTTTTTTTTGTGCTGACTTAGTGGGTATATGAGGCAGTAGATTTTTTACTTTTTTATTTTATGCGAACTGGAAATAGCCGATTATCACTACTTTTGGATCAACCCTCGTATATCATTGATTTGCCATTATCTCGTCGAAATTGTTTGCCTTTACATCGTCAAAAAGTGAAAATGTGTATGGCTAATAATTAATAATTTACTGATTTATTTTTAAAGTTGGGATATTTGTTTATGATAACAAAGCTTGATCGCGAAATCGTGCATAAAAAAAATCAATATTAATCTTTCCCCACATTGGGCGCTATTTATATCATTGTATATTTCCTACAAACTGGCATGAATTATCATAGTTAGTTTGGTTTTTTTTGTTATTTTTCAGTTACTTAAATACTATTTCACTCAAAATTTTCGGATTACAATCCACAAAATATTCAAGCTCTCATAAAATGTAGTTTATCTTCAAAAAACACTTATCTTCCTTTGCAATGATTCAAAGTGCTGGATAAACCTTACTGAATTTACTGAAAAAACAGCAAAAATGAGCGTAGAAATAAAATTATTTGATATCGTTTTAGCTTCGTGGTAATTTTCAAATATTCTAGATATTCGTATTCCGTTGATTTACTTTGAAACGAAAAGCGAAATGAGTTTTGGTTATTTAATAAGAATCCATCTACATGCTATTTAGTCTGATCTACTTGAAAATTAAATCGTTTTATTCAAACTTTCCAAAATCATTATAATTATTGAATCATTTTAAACATTTATTTCTTACATTTCAATCCATCCACCACACCGTATTCACTTGCTCCCTCCACTCTCATATTTCAACGTTCATACAGCTTAATAGTTCAAATAAATGCCTGTCGAAATTATAACGATCAAATTAAAATTTATGTGCCGAATTTCTAAAAAGGGATGAACACATCTTAGAATGAGCATGAGATAATTCTACAATCCCGATGGGAGACAATAGCTATTCAGTGAATACCATTCAAACCAATGAAATATGTATTGCTAATGGCGGTGAAAAAGCGAAATCAGGGGATTGTGTTAAAAGAAAATACTGTAAATAAATCACATCTTTAACGGTCGATAGGTTAACTGGGGTTACAGTTTAAATGGTCTGGATTTAAATTGTATCAAGTACCCGCATTTGTCGATAGCTAATAAAATTTTTAAAGAAAATGATCGGAAATTGATTTTCAGGCTACTTTCATCAATCATTCGCGTGCTGTTTCCTTTCATAATCCAATTCGAGATGTCATCCGAAAAATGATCATCTCAAATCCATTCTAAACATGTAAATCACGAAATTTTGCGTTCGAAAACACGCAGATGTATGTGTGGATGCGATCATGCTCCAAATTTGATTTTCGATTCTGATCTGAATTTGATTTTCTTCTTCCGATGTTTTCCTCTATTTTCCAGTTACGGTCCATTGACAACTTTATAATTTTGCGAACTTATCGGGCTTGTCATCATCATGGGGAGCGCCGATGATGGCCATTCGTGTCGTTAGATTATAGAATACCAATCGAGTGTCGTCAGCAGTACCGGGGGCTTTGGCAAAACGGTTCAGAAGCGTCCATGGAAGAGACGCCTGGGCTAGGCTAGGAACCCCGTTGGGAAATCTGTGTTCTATGAAACATTACGAAACAACATTAGAGTATACATATTGAGTCGATCAAATTGGATGAACTGAAAAAAAGACCAAATCAGATCGACTATCGAAATCAGGGAAATCTAGTTCAGCGATGAGAAGGAGTGTCATTAAAAAATCGTCGAGTACTTGATCATCATTGCTGCGTGCGTATCAGTAGACGCGAGATGCGAGTTATTATGGGTATGGTTCGGTGACTGATGGACGCATAGGAACAGCGGGATAGTGGTTGTAGTACGACAGTGACATTTTAACAACTATTCGTGCTTTATAGATTCAAATGAAAATTTCACACAGTGAATCGCTCGAACGCACAATACCAACTACTAACGTACATATCGTAGCGCGATTTGGCGGATTTCCCATTTGAATTTTTCATTTGATGAAGATAGTTTGTTTCATACGCAGAATACGCAGAATAGTACGTTAGATACATTCGAGACGTCGCGATCGTATTTCCGAAATTCGCTACGGCTACGGTTTGAATAGTGATAGTTGTTGTTACAGTTTTTTTTTTTCGAGAATTGTATAAAACAGTTACAAGAAACCAGGAGTTAATGAAATTACGAAAATTTTACAGTGACAAAAAAATCTTGTGTTCAATGAGAAGTATCTCCAATTCCGTTGAATTCGTTTCGGAAAATTGGAAGCAAACGGTGTAATGAGTGTTGCAACTGTGTTTGAATTGTGTAAGAAATAGTGATAGTGAGTGTGTACACGAATAGAACAAAAGAAGTGATAAGACGATTGCGGCAACGAGATTCAAAGGATTAGCAGAGATTAAATTTGGTGGCAATGCAGCTTACAAGGTAAATATTAGTTAAATGGTGTTTGAAGAAATTTCGGTATCGTGTTGTTGAATTTGAAAAATTAATTTTGAATTTGCGAAAGAGTGTATTTACTGAAGATTGGTTGTTGTTACGAATGTAGGTCAATGTCCTTTATCTTCATTAGTTTTCTAAATAAATAATATTTTATAAATGAAGTTGAATAGATACATTATTTAACTTCAATAATTATAGAACACGCGAAAATTAAGGTGTCAAAAACTAAAATTATTCAATACTATTCGGTGATCCTAGAAATCGATGTTCGAGATTGATTAAAATAATAATTACACTACACTGTAAAATGTTGTAAAAGTATATAATTCAACCTAATATTTTAACGGCAAATGACTTTGTAAACAAATTCAAGGACTTACTAAACACATTGACCTGTTTCCTCGACTCCCTTATAATAAATTTATATTAAATAATGTTCCAGAGTACAACACACTTAAAATTTTCGCAAGGAAGAATATGTTCACTGCTTTTCAATTTATCCTAAATATCTATTTTCATTATGAAAAAAATTTGACTTAAAACATACTTCCAAAAAATTTCAAAAAACCATCCAAATCAAAAATCATTTATGTGCTCTTGAAACGATCAAAACCATCAGTCAAATCTATTGACAAGCCAATAATTTTCAAATGAATGGGCGTGGATCATATTTTTTTCGACGTGCGAAAGTAGCATAGAAACACGCAAAATAACAATAAATAAATATCCTCAAGTTCAGGTGAAAGCTTAAGATCATGCAATGTTTAAGAGATAAAAGTGTATTTCTTTTTTTTTTACTGAAAGTATAACATTTTTATATATTAAAAATCATTTATCAAAGGTGTGGAATAAAATAATTTATTTCTTATTTTACTCTTTGTTCAAGTGTTATGTTCTCGCAAATATTTACACTTTTTCTACATTCAGTCAGATTTTATATGACAGAAAAAATGATTGCCCAGAATAACCAGACTTTTCCAACGTAGAATACTCCAACAGAATTTTTATATTGTTTATCGCGGACAGTTTGTATTTGGTTCCGAATTTGGTTACACCGCTTATTGTACTTATGCATATCTCAAACAATACATCTTTGTTTTGTGCTAGCATAAGCATACGAATTAAGGTAGTGCGGTGACTTGTGAACATTTTTAATGAGTTGAAATTTTCTATTAGATGGTGTGTACGTATGACTTAGTAATAGAAAAATATGAAGACTTTTGTTTTCGTGATTTGTGAATATTTTTGCAACTTTGGTGTTCTGCGTATCACAGGTGTTACGTACCACAGAATAGATGGTTATACTGTCAAATTCATTTTCAGATTATCATCAATTTTTGCTGATTGGCAATTTGGGCCAATGGTCCAAGCACGATACAAATTGTCTTAACCTTTTGAAAATCCGAATTCGGTAAGGAAGCTTTTAAAGGAAATGTTCCTGTGTCGTTTTGCAGTACCTAGTAGCGTAGTGGTGCATAGTTAAGAGCAATCACCGCCTAATAGAAAGTATGTATTTGAATCGATAAAGTAGGACACCATCGGATCAATTTGTCGTAAAGACCATGTCCGTTTTTGCAACAGAGCTGGAAATATGGCTTTTCTTCACAGCACAGTCTCCCAGGTCTCAAAAAAATATCCATAATATTCAATATGTTCCTAGAATTCTATTATCGTTTGCTTATTTTTTGCCTCTTCGCTAGCATATATTTAAAGCCTACAGTGCCAAATTAAAGAGTGAAAACTATAGACCATCTAAAAACCCGCACTGAAAGAAAAACTCTTGGTTGGTTCAACTATTTTTAATAGTATTGCAACGATTCATTCAAAATCGTTAAACGAACTACGGAAAATAGTTATTTTTATTATGTTAATATAGTTAATTTAACGATATAAAAGTAGTTGGTTCTGGTTGTACAAAAATATCGCAACGTTCATGAAATCAACTGTTTTAATTGTTTCATAACCACGAAAATTAGTTGATAAATAGAAAAATTTTCATCAATTCACTCAAAACTTCAACGTTTCGAATTATCAACTGTTTTTATGGTACTTAAACTACTTCGCAATAGTTGATTTCAACAAACGAAATTCAGTGAGCAACGTCTTTGGAATTACTCTACGCAAAGTAGAATGGTTTCAACATTTGTATGTTTTTCATGCTCCGAATGAAATTGTTTATCAACCACGCGTCATGGTGCATAAAAGTAATCAACAGTTTTCTTATGGTTGTTTTAACTATAGCCCTAGTTGATGCAAAAACAACTAAGGAAAACTGTTGATTTTTCATACTCCTCATACTCATACTCTTATTCTATCATAGAAGTTTCATATGCTACATGGCAAAATTGTGTTCGGTTTGCTGTTCGATATAATTCATATTCATGTTATGCTGTGAAGCCTTTATATTACGTTGTACGACGCTATTTTGTTCACAATACAGCGTTTTCCGCTGTGGCATAGCATTGGGTTGCGGCAAAGCGCAGTCAAAAAATTAGAAGGCACTGTTTTGTATGGTAACGCGCACAATAGCTGCGGCCGAATTTGCGGCAGCGGCAGAATTTGCCAAATATCTGATTTTGCCGCACCGCTAGCAGTGATACCTACCATAGGTTGGCATCACCTTTAGGTTGAATTAAATCTGTTTGAATTAGGTTGAATGATCTGGTGGAATAGACAAGCGATGGCTGATGTTTATTGTGATAAGCCAACCTAATCCTCGCACAACAGCATTTAGCAATACAAAAGAAAAAAAAATGAATTTGGTTGGTGCCTTGGTTGCATTGACAGCGACATTGTCGGTGCATTGTGATTCACCAAATTCAACTGCGGCATTCACGCCTCCCCTGCCTATATTTCGTACTATGTATGGAAAAAAAGTAAGCAACCACAAACAATGGTTGGAATACCATTGTTTGTGGTTGCTTACTTTTTTTGCACCACGGACGTTGTTTATCAACCACGCGTCATGGTGCATAAAAGTAATCAACTATTTTTTTATGGTTGTTTTAACTATAGCCCGTAGTTGACGCAAAAACAACTAAGGAAAATTGTTGGTTTTACCAAGATTTTTCTTTCAGTGCGAGATTTTCCCAGGTTTCGGCAACATCCAAACACGTCAGAATCCAAAAAAAGAAATAACTGCATGTTCAGTACGGTTTCAAAGAAAATAGTGATACAATAGCGGCGACATTAAATGCGGTTCAATTTATTAACAATTCATTGGATAAAGGTAACTATGTAGCAGCCATCTTTGTCGATCTCATGAAACCTTTCGACACTGTTTATCGCGTGATTTTGCTTCAACTTATAGGAAAATATGGAACCTGTAAGAAGTTATAATGTATATAGGCATCTCACATGAATCAGTTTTTGAACCAATGCTATTCATCCTGTGTACGAACAGCATCCAACATATACAACTTTTCGCAAGACCAAGCGCGTCATTTTCGAGCATAATGCCATATGAACAAAGCCCTATAAATCCCTGTATTTAGATCGTCGAAGTCCGATTGGAAAAGACTCATTCAATGAAAAACCTTAGATTGATTCTGGGTAGGGCATTAGCCCGAGATTGAAATGGTGATCCTGAAATTCGGGATTAGAATTTTCGGGATCCCGAGATAATCCCGAGATTTCGGGATTTTATAAAAAAAAACTATATTAAGGGAATTTAAACTGATATATTGGCTTAATCGTACTCAATTAAAACTTTATTTCAATTATATATACATAAAACCGGAAGCTAAGTTCATTATAATGTTAAATTAATGCACATATGTGCATGGGTACTAGCAAGTAAGACGTTAATCTATAATTGCATCTAAATTCATCTTATGATCTAATTTCTTCTTATCTTCTTGTCCAATAAAGCTCTTTATTTGGTCAAGATAGGTAGTTATAAAATTAGTTAAAAACGAATTGAAATTTAATCAGCATAACGGATGTTACGGTAATATAATAAAAATACATTATTCTTTTTAGTTGTTTACATATCAATTACAAAATAATATTGCTTTTCAATAAAACAAGTAATAAGTAATAATATCGATTGGTTCAAATTGCTGATTCATTTTGAAAGTATGCTCTTAGTAAACATAATTCGTCAAGAGTTTCAAAATTTAAACTAGACCTGATTTGCTGCACATATATCCAGCTGCTGAAAAATATATTTCGGGTACACTTTTTGCTGGGATATTAAGCATGTAATCATACGCCAGTTGTAATTCATTATTACAACTGGCTTCCGCCTCCGTTTTCATAAAACAATATTTCTTTTAGTATTAAGTTCTGCTTTCTTATTCCCGAAATGGGTTGAATTTCATCAATCCCGAAATCTCGGGATTGCATGCCCTAATTCTGGGTGAGAAAATATCATGAATACACAAACATAAAGTTACACCAATCATAGCAGCTTAAAGGATAACTTCGTCGGTAGATTTGCTCGATAAGGCGCCAGTTCAAAGCAGCGATCTATTGCCTGCGGGTTCGAATCCCGCCGTATGCTCAAGGTTGCATTGTGTTCGAGTTTTGTTGTCTTAATAGCTGGCAATCTACCAATGAAGTGTTGTATTATATCTTTGGCGGCGAAAAGGTAGAAGATCAGCGCTCCAGAAAAAAATGTGACACTAAGTTAAAGTGAAGTAATCCCACGACAACCCTCGTGCGAGTCTAAGGTTTAAGCTACTTTACAATTTCTTTCAATCAATGTGAATACGAGTGTGGAGTGATTAGTTCTACGACTCACTTTACCCCTGATTTAAATCAGGTACCTAATCAGAGCTAGGTGAACACAAAGCTTGGCGCGCGGATCCTCGTCCGAATCTGGATTCGAACTAGGCACCCCTCACGCAAGAAGCCAGTGCTCTATCAACTAGGCTACTCAGGCTTAGGTAAATAATGGAATAATTGATATCGGCTGCTCCGACATGTGTATCTTAGCTCAGCGTAGCCTAGCATTTGTTTCAAATGGCAGTCCCCTGAGTTTTGGCATTATCATAGAAAAAATGCGAAGCTAACATCCCTTGAACTTTGTTGCAGATTACTAAAAGGGAAACCAGAATTCGACACGAAGAACGAAAAAAATTAAATTGGCAAAATGAATATTGAACATGTTTTGAATGTGAATATTATAATGTTTTGAAAGTTTTTAACCCTATGTGTGCGCTAGGTGCCTAAAAAGAGATCGGGAAAACTTGGAAATATTTTTGAATTGCGATAACTTACAGGATATATTGATATCACTAAATTGTAAATTTATGTTGTTTTTTATGAGCATGTTGGCAATCCTGTAGCTACGGCAGGCACAGAACGAGAAAACCTTCAAATTATCGACTCTCCTGAAAAATTGTCGTTTTTTGTTTTTAGAAAAAAGTAACTCATATATAAATCATATGCTTTGTCTGCATAGCCAAAGTGAAACTTTTGAAATTCTATATCGGGCAAGAACCGTAACCCTTGCCCAATTCACATATACTTTTAAGATCAGAAACTTCTGTTCACGAGAACTCAAGACATGATAATCAGATACAACTGAAAGTTACAGGGTGTAATGGTTTTGAGTAGCACCATGTTTGATAGAAGCGGTTTTGAAATGTGGGCCAATCTGTGCAAGTGAAAAATCAATACCAAAAAAACTGCTGAATTCTGATTTATTCGCCAGATTTTAATGAAATTCACACAGTAGCTGAATCTTACTCTAAGCCACGTTTGGTAGAAATTTTGTTGAAAATTTAGGCTTTAGCTGCCAACTATGGTAATTTCGGTGTCTTGAATTTTGAAATTTAGTTCAGGCAAACAAAGCTTTTTGCACTATAACTTCCAGTGCAGTCATGAGAACAAAACGAAATTCATTTGGTAAACGGACTTACTGTAGGCAATATTCAGTAGGAATCTCGTTGAGAAACCATGTTAGGGTTGCCAGCTATGATTTTTTTGTATTTCTTCGCCATATCTTATGTAAGCGATTTTATCATAAAATGTTGAAATAGTATTGATCTTGTAGTGACAATAAACAACAAATGTTAGGTTTTGGAAAATTTGAAAACTTTTGCGACTGGTAATCCTAAATTTCTTTGTACCCCTATAACTTTCAATGCAGTCTCGGATTGAAACGAAATTCACAGGGAAGATTGACTTCAACGTGAGGCAGATGTGGTATATTTTTGGCTTTGATGCTGACAAAGGGTTGCCAGCACGAGTCGGTTTTGCAATTTTTGTATCAATAAATGCTTGCATTAGGTATTCATATCGCGAACATTTACAACGAAAATAAGTAACCAATGTTTAAATTTTCTAAGGTCTTGAAATTTTTCGGATAGCAATACCCAGCACCTTTTTACCCCTGGAACTTTCAATGAAGTCATCGGATGAGAACGAGATTCATAGGGTAGCTTGACTTTGACGAGAAGCAGTTGTGGTAGACTTTTAGTTGCAGCGCTGGTAAAATGTTGCAAACACTGAATATTTTCTTCATTAGTGCTACAGAAGATACTGTTGTCAAAGTTTTATAAGATAAACAACCGATAAGAAATATAAAAAACCAGTGTTTGACTTTCCTTAATTTTGAAATTCATAAAACTGGCAACCCTGGAAACCTTTCCGCCCTATTAGTTTAAATCCATTGGTGAGATCAAAGCGGTGCATTGCTCTCGAAACATGTTGTAGCACGTATGGTAAAGTATGCACTCAAAATCTGCACGATTCCTCTAGTGTTGATCGAACATTAGTGTTTCTAGCGGTTCTATGGCGCTAGAGTGTTTTTTGTATAGATGGATTCATTTGATGCTCGTTGTAAATCGCTTCCAGAGTAAGAAATGGCGAGCAGCGTTCGATTCAGTATTAAGCAGCTATGTTTTACGCGCGAAAACTAACTACTGACAATGCAGTACAAGATTAGCTGATAATAACGATTGCGTTTATCTGCATTATCGTAGGCGCCATAAACTGAAACCAGTCTTAGCCTCTCTCATCAGTTTTTAAATTCTGATCGTAAGCTTTAAGGCCCCCACGCTAACCTTCCAACGTAAGCATGGTCTAGGAATCTGTCACAAATGGATTTCAATGCCATCTCCTCTTTGCTCATGCGAACTAATTGCCCAACTCACCAGAGTCTGACAAAATTTGCCTTTGTGATTATATCTAGTACTAAGTAGATTGCACTCAACTCATGGTTGTAGCGTCTTCAGAATTAACCTTCTTCATATGCGGGGCCAACAATTTTTCATAGAACTTTCCTTTCGAACGCGGCTCAAAGTACTTTTTGCTGAGCGTCCAAATCGCGGATTCATAAATGAGTTCTGGCAAGCAGTACCTTTAAAGTTATGGTTAAATTACGAGATTTGATAAACTTTGGTAGACTATAGTAGCCTTTGTTGGAATTGGACTGCCCGCCGCTCATTTTATCCAAACATTGTTACTGATTGTTACTTTTGACCCAATAAAGATAAATGATTGAACTATTTCAAATTCATCATGCGCTGCGCAGTTGGTACGATCAGCTCTATGTGTTTTCCTGCAAACGAAGCATTTCTTTCATTTATGTGTCGGCCAGTATTTGTGCCACCCGCTCGATTTGGGTGAAAAACTCCTGGAAAGATACTCTCAATGACGCCAGTATCATCTGGGTAAGCCAGTATCTGGCGGATTTTGGTTACGATAGTCCTTCTTGTTGACGTGCCGAAGTCTCAAATTGGTTTTGCTAACGAAAATCATAGCTAGAAGCAAGCTAGACTATCCCCTTGCCTACACAGTCCTACAAGTTTTTTTTTGCTATCTGCACTTGCGCGTTGGCTAAAGTAAAATTTTTATACCCTTATAATTACTGCACTTTGCGACATTTCGTTTCTTAAGGGGGCAAGATGGTTTCCGAGGCCGAAAAAAAGCCGATTTTTGCGATTTTTTTTCTCAGCTTTGAGTGAAAATAATTACTAATTTTTTATAACACATTAAAGAACTATATTTTGAGAGTATGTAGGAATTATTGCATAAAAAACTATCAATTATTTATCCCGTGGTGGCAGTAGATCACAGGCGCTTCGAAAAATAGGCGTCGTTCGGTCCGTAAAACCTGGCCTGACAGTGTCATCTGAAATAAAAAAATCGAAGTGATTTACTTAATATATTAGTTTTTTTCGCGGATGAACGAAATTATATTGAAAAATATGCGATTTCCGATTTTTGGTGCGGTTTTTAGTTTGGAGATACCATTTTCACATAAAAAATCAGCCTATGATTGCATGTAAAAAATAGTAAAAAAATTTAAAAAAACAAAAAACCATCATTCATCCGCGAGTATTTATCATATTAAAGATGCCCGGCAAAGTTCATTGAGATCGGTGCATTAATGTTTGAGTTATGTTACGCACCGACTTCAAAAATGTAGTTCGGAGTTTCGAGCTAGACTATTTCGGTTTCTCGTGGAAATATACCTGGCAACACGATCATAAAATAACCGTTATCTCTGCGAGTTTTAGTCCGACCGCCTTGAAATTTTCAAAGGATATTCCTGAGATGTTGTACTTTTACATAAAAAAATAATTGAAATTTTTTTTTTGTTTAAGTTGGAAACCATCCTGGCCCCTTAAGTGTGAGGTGCATTATTTTTCCCCAGTCTTCTGTCAGCTGTTAATTTTCCGATTCGTGCACTAGAATTTAATACTTTGCTTTGTCTGGTGTCGGCCTTCGATATATGTGCGAGTATAATCAGTTCGCCTGGTATACTTTCGGCTCGCTGTGTTTTGTTGGGTTTCAGCTGAATTAAGGCACTTTGGACCACTTTTACGAAGCAGAATTTCTTCTTCTTGGGTTATTCTGCGATGATCTATCCGACTATTCGTTGAATTTCGCTTTCAGAAGACTTTCACCATTAGATATTAAGTTTCTTTCTCTTTTATTTGATGATTTATACAAACAGCGCTTTGCTACCGGGCCAAAGCAACTGAATGTATGGTCATATAAGTGAGTAACTAGACGAGTAGCCGCAAATGTTACCATTCGTATATTGACTGGCAAGGTTGAGAGCTATCAATTATCAGCTGTTGTCTGTCACTTGTCCACATGTCACGGCAAGCAGTAATTGAAAAAAGTTAGGAAATCATTTCTATTGTTTCCGAGCATCTTCAATAGGTCTGAGTGACTGATTGTTCAAATGTACCAACAATATATTTTAAAGACTCTTTATGCAATTATTGATGTGTTTAATGTATTTAAAAACTAATTATGTTTAAAAATATGTTCATATAATTAAAAAATAAGTATGTTTATAGGATTGAAATGCACGGGTTTCATTCCTTATTTCCTGCCTTGGTTTCTTAACATAACCCCAATCTCTCCCTATTGTTCAATATTTTATTATTATTTTCATTTTCTTAACCACTGTTGATAATTACCACTTCACATCCTACAAAATTATCTTTCATCTACAAAGATCTTGCAAGGAGCCACCAAATCACTGTATGTTGCCTAAACCATTAATAGATCGTCGCTCTAATTATTTCACACCTTGCATAGAGCTGAATTGGTTCATGTAGGGCAATCAATCATTTTAGACACCTATATATGCTCTCAAATATACATCATGAAGATGGCAAGTGTCGTCATACCAAAATATGTACATGTTCTAAAAATATTTTTCTTTTTCAAGATTCAGTTCGTCCATAGAGTTTTGCCCTATAAGTCATGTAGACACACCAGTAAGTTGTTTTGTACGAGAAACATATATTTATGGAATTTCAGAATTAGATGGATTTGTTTTGGTCTCAGGAGATCGACATTTTAAGGTCACATCCCTTTGATCTTCCATCGTCAGATGTAGCATGATATAGATAGATGGACTTGACATGAAAATCACAACAGCTTGATTGATAAGAATGCCATTAATTTGCTTCGATCGCATTCCATACGATATTTCCAATTTCGGTTTTTGAAAATAACTAAAAAAAAAATATATAACCGTAAAATCCGTTTCAATAAATTTGGCATTTTCCGAAACCGTACAATTTTTTTGTATTTTTCAAGGCTCAACAATCAATTTTCACAACTAACGCATCACGCATGCCAAAATAAACTCAATTCGAAACCAAATTAAATTACGACGGGGTGGATTAGCTTAATTGCTCTTTAACGCGATTACTAGATTCGAATCATTCGAACTAATCTTTGCTATTTGCGCTTTCGCAAATATTTCATCATTACGACACCACTTAAGACCAGTAGGATGATCACATTCTGAAACTTTGGAGTGCACAAAGAACACTCCGAATGAGAAACAATAGAACTTTCTCGGTTTCATCAAGCGAAATTAAAGAAGATACATTCCAGCCAACACTACCAGATACGGCTCAAATTAACATCCAATAATTCATGTGTCATGATGATCTATCGAAATGAATTTAAAGAAATTAAAATTGTTATCGGATTAGACGTAATTTGTCGATTTATTGGTTGACCCAATTCCGTGAAAGTGTTTTAATGCACACACTTATCCAATAAGGAGAGTTGAAATCGAAAGAAGCAGAAAGAAACAGAAACATAAACGGAAACCACGAACGAGTGTACGGATGATCGGTTCTGGAGTGGACTTTCTTTAATTGTTTAAGGGCCGTTCGAAATTCGATATAATGTGGTTGATCGGATCGGCCGAATCGAATGATGTGGTGTTTCATGAAGTTACACATATTTGTGTGCTGCAACTAGCAGACTTGCATATAAAGCACATAGATTAGAATGTGAGGATTGATGGATCGTTAATTTTGATTTAAAGCCATTAATGAGCTGATGCTGAGTGTTTTCAGTATGGCGTTACTTTTGAAATTAGTCGCTGCAGTTTAGTGCATGGATTTTCTTTAATTGCATAATAGAGTGTCGATTCAAGGATGATTCATAAGCCGTATTAAAATGACCAAGGAATGTTTTTGTTTTTGAGAGAATTATGGAGTAGAAGTGCCATGTGAACTAGGTTGATGATGATAAGGGGTTGACAATTTCGGGATTTTTATTGTGGGAAATTCGCATTGCTTTATTGCTTGCTTTGGCTGATGAAGCAGAAAAAAACATTCGAGTTTTTCACTGTTTTCAAAGACAATGAGTAAAAAGTTTTCCATTGTTTCATTCTTTTTACAAATCTACTTCTTTTCTCTAAGAAACATGAAGAAAATAACTCAATTTTCGAAACAAAACAGAGGAAATGTGAACAGTTTGAGAACATTTTCTACTAAAAGAGCTCCTTATAAATTTAGTTTGAGCATTTTTCAGCAGATCAGTAGCCAAATTGTCCAATCACCGCCACAAAAGTTTATTAGACATGCTCTGCTTTGAAACTAGCCGTTCCTATGAATTTGTTTTTGGTATGAAGAATGCATGGGAAGCTATAGGAGCATGAAATTTTTGTATGGTTGAGTGGTTTTTGGTGTGTAGGTGGCTAAAATAAAATCACCTTTTGAAGATTTTATTTTGGCCACCTACACAGAACCCGGGTCCTCAAACCTCGGCTTATGTAAGATTTTTACTTACTAAAAAGCCCAACTACAGGCCATGGAAGACCTAGACGGAATCCGCTTTTGTATTGCGTCTATCCGGCTGTGCTTGGTCACTAATCGGTGCTCACTTATGGCCCAGCAAGGCAATGCTCCTCCTTCTTTATCGACAGTACTGAGACGATGCACACTCACTCGTAATAACGGGCCGATTGTGGATTCGAGAGCACTTTTAAACTTGTGAAATGATTGCACAAAAAAAATGTATGGTGAGTATCATCGGGCTCATCATTATAATACCGGTAGAACCATGTACCCACCTTACCCATTCTTTTCAGATACTGTTTTGAAGGAACCATATCCCGTTAGCAACTGTTGGAAATAGAAATCCACGTCTCCATAGACTCGGCAAACTCGAGGCTCCAAAAGATGTATGTCTAGTCGCCCAGCGATTTTGCTGCTTACCCTTCATCGATTTTTGTTACTTGTACTTTAGCATTGCTACCAAATGCGGAAGCATTGCATTCGTACGAGCTAAAACCTTTGTTCTTTCCAATTAAGAACAAATGAGATACCCTGCTTTGCGTTCTTGTGTCAATAGGACTATCATGACTCCTACTGAAACCAACAGCATATTGTCTTCTGGTACCGTGCTGCAGCTTCAGGCGATACGCAGGACACTTCAGCGATTGAAGCTGGTGATCCGCACTCTGAACTTCTTTGTTTAGAATGCTTCCGCCTAAATTTCAGCCCCGTACTGCAAGATGGAGCATCAGCAACCTGTGCCTCGTTTCGCTGTTGGCCATAAAGCTAGTTAGTAACCCGACAGCTCTCAGATTCCTACAGAGCTGCCAGATCTAGATTTGAAAAAATCCCCACATCAGGCTCAAAAATCCCCAAAATGGTATCATTTCAGTTGAAAAACCCCCAAAAAGTGTACAAGAATAACAAAACAAACCCATTAGCCACATATTTAAAATAAATTTTACAAGATTGATCGACTTTCAGATATCGTCAATTACGGAAGTTTCCCCACTAGAATGGTTGCCATATACAGTTTCCGAAGCATTTATGACTTATATTATGATCATAGCCCATATTAAGTACACATTTTGTGCAAGGATTATTTTTTCCGAGATTATAGGAAACATAAAATTTCAAAACATTATAAAAAATATTTTAGGGGTCAAAGAAAGAACACAGTGCTTAGCATCCAACAGTAGCTGCGGTGCTAGTGGCTTAGGCTCGTGCCACACTTAGCAGCTAGCCAAAGGAGAAGCTAAGGTTGAAGTTGTATGGTTCTATCTAAAAGTGTGTAGGGCAATGTACAGCTCAAAGTAATAGAAAATTGAGCCGGACTATACCCCTGTTAGAAACATTTGATATACATATATTGTGTTCAAACTACGACCCAGAATCCAACAGCTGTAAGCTATTAAGTGCCATCTCACTTAGAGAAAACTAGACCTGATGTAACATTTGGTGCTGCATATTATCTATTTCTTAATTCATTTCTCATCTCCGAATATGGTAATTAATTTTTTGGGGGTTTTCCCCCCAAGAAATTGTTTTCGATATTTTTTCCCCCAAAAAATACCCAAGATAGCGTCAAATCCTCCATTTTGGGGGTAAAACCCCCAATTTGGCAACGCTGGATTCCTACCACATGTCTCACAGACTTAGTTTAGTCGACTTATGGGCCTAGAACTCTACGGAACCCACCAACATCTATATAAAAGTCAGTATCCTCCGGTTCGTTAGTGTTAGTTAAGTCTGATTTGGGCGTACTAGGTTGTTCTGGAAGTGATTACCGCTGCTATGTCAACAGCGCAAACCAACAAAAGCACATCCATGAACAAGTCCTTCGACACCTGCGCTGCCCCTGAATAGATAAGCTTCATCCAAATTTTTTTTGTAGTCGTCGTACAGTAGCCACTAGGCTTGCGCAAAACAGTTCAGTTAAGTGAAACGTTTCACCTGATCTCGTTCACTTTAGTGAAATGTTTCACTTTAACAGTTCACTAGTTCATTAGTTCAATGCCAAATCAAACAGTTCATTAGATTCAGTTCAATCACCATATCTCGTTCACTTTTGAGAACAGATTTAGTTCACTAGTTCAGTGCTTCTCAATATCAATCTATTTCACAGGGATCTGATCGATATGGTGGAACTGTATTTCCGTGTTATGAATATATTGTTGTCTTGTGATTAAAGATAAGTAAAAGTATTAACTTTTTTTCAAGATTTCAAAAGCTTGGTTTTTTGCGCTGGTAGTTTTGCTAAAACCATTAAGTCTGATCAAAGTGTATGATCAAATATTATGTAAAGTAGTGTTTTGTCACCCTTTCAAGTATGTTAAAATAAAATCTGCTTTTAGATAGTGCAGTTTGAAAGCATATCAAGTATCGAGTATTTTCGTACTTGCGAGTATTTTATTCAAATATTCAAAAAGTTTTTAGGGCAAAAGTAGCTGAAATCGGCGAATTTTGAGTTAAAGTGCTTTCGGACATAACGGGCCAAGGCCTATTGCTGTAATACAAACATTTCGGTTTTGTAGGGGAGTAAGGGTTTTTTTGGCCATAGTTTGGCAGAAACTGCCTTTACGGCGCTTTCGATGGTTGAAAGTGGTCGGGGAGTACAATGGTGATATTTTAAGGACGAAAAAAATTTTTGATAGATAAAATTTAGCAAAAACGACCAATTTTCCTAAAAATTTTTTTTTGTTTAGCATGAATTTTGAGTAGTTTGGAGCGAAAAACTGAAAGTAGGACTAAAAGTGCTAAGTAGGAAAAGGTTCAGATCCTTTTTGGTTCGATAGCTGGCTTCTCCGGCTGTGCATTTCGCCGTATCTTCGAAACTAGGCCGCTTTTTCCCAGACTTGTATGGAAATTTTGCCCGAAACAGCCCAGAAAAGTCCTCGAATTCAAGCTAGATCAGAAAAAAATTTTTGGGAACATTTGACGTTTTTGCTTCGTTTTCCCTATAATTTATTTTTTCGTCCTTAAAATATAACTATTGTACTCTCCGACCAATTTCAATCATCAAAAGTGCCATAAAGGCAGTGTTTGCCAAACTATGGCCAAAAAACCCCTTACTCCCCTACAAAACCGAAATGTTTGTATAAATAGGAATTCGTATAATAGGTCTTGGCCAGTTATGTCCGAAACCACTCTAACCAAAAATTTGCCGATTTCAACTACTTTTGCCGTATCTTCGAAACTAGGCCGTAGGGATGTTCGATATATATCGATATTTAAGAAATATCGATATTTGACTCCCGATATATCGAATCAACCCGATATAATCGAATCCTCAGATATCGATTATTATAATATCGATATATTATCCGATACAAGAATATCGTATTGTGCTTGCAAACGAGTAGGTCAACAATTTTTCGTTTTTCGTGTGGCGACGCGAGCTAACCGCTGGTCAAGCAAAAGAAGAGAACGAAAAGAAGCAAACCATTCAAACCAGTCTGTTTGCTTTTGTATTGTTTTCTAATTAATTGGATCGTGTCCACCTCGTAAATTGACAAAACTTAGGTTTATGTTTTTTTTAGAGATTGTGAAGGCTTCTCGGTGATTGGGTGGTTTCAGTTTACTCAGGTAATTGAAAGTACTTTAAATAATTAATTTAAATTAATTAACTTTTAAAAAAACTTGGTCTTACAATAGAGATAGTGAGCCGTGTGCATGTGAATTTTAGAAGTTACAACCAAAAGCTTGTAGAACTTAGGTAGCGGAGAAACCAAAGGGAATATCTGAATTAGTAAATCTCTCGATTTATTCTATTTATAGATTTTATATTTGCATTCATTTAAAATTTGACCGCTGCGAAGAGAAGTCAAAGCAATGATAGATGATGTGGACAAATATTTCCCCTTGTTCTCTTTGTTTCAAACCAGATTTGAAAGCAAATTTCAAATTTAACTAATACTATTTTTCATTTATTCTATTTGGATGAATATTGCTAAGTTAAGGAATGTGGAATTTATCCCAAGGATATTTTCTGCTTTTTTATCCAGTAGTAGTAGTAAGCTTCATATTTTGCCAACCTTTGTACTTTTCGAAAATTTTCGAGAAATTTCATAATTTATGTGCTGATTTTTTGGAATAATGACATACTTTATCTAAACGAGCATTTAAATTTTATTGTGGCAAATATTCACGAGAAAAATATACATAGAAACAATATCAACCCCGTATATTTAGTGAGTAATACCACCTAACTAAACCAACCAAAGGCACGACGCAATGAAGAAAATAAATTATCCAATATATATATATTACTTTTGATTCGATTTCGATATATCGAAAAATCGATATTTACATTTCGATATATCGCAAACTATCGATATAGAGTTTCGATTTATCATATCGAAAAAAATATCGATATATATTTTAAATGAACATCTCTACTAGGCCGCTTTTTCCTAGACTTGTATGGAAATTTCGCCCGAAACTACTCAGAAAGGTCCCCGAATTCAAGCTGGACAAAAAAAAAATTGTTTGGAAAATTGGAAATTTTTGCTCAATGTTCCCTATCAAAAATTTTTTTCCTCCTTAAAATACCACTATTGTATTCCCCGACCACTTTCAATCATCGAAAGCGCCGTAAAGGCAGTTTTTACCAAACTATGGCCAAAAAACCCCTTACTCCCCTACAAAACCGAAATGTTTGTAAAACAGCAATAGGTCTTGGCCCGTTATGCCCGAAACCACTCTAACCCAAAATTGGCCGATTTCAGCTACTTTTGCCCTAAATACTTTTTGAATATTTGCATAAAATACTCGCAAGTACGAAAATACTCGGTACTTGATATGCTTTCAAACTACACTATCTAAAAGCAGATTTTATTTTAACATAATTGAAAGCATGACAAATCTAAACTTTATATAATATTTGATCATACACTTTGATCTGGGCTTGAGTCGTTCATGAACGAACGAACTAAAATGGTGAACTGTTAGAATAGGAAATAATGATATAGTTCGTTCGGAAACATTTCTTTTAGTTCGTTCGTTCATGAACTACTCAATGAGTAGTTCATGAACGAACGAACTAAAATGAACTACTCAATGAGTAGTTCATGAACGAACGAACTAAAAGAAATGTTCAGACGATGAAACGTTGAGACTAGGCTTGAGTCGTTCATGAACGAAGGAACTAAAATGGTGAACTGTTAGAATAGGAAAAAATGATATAGTTCGTTCAGTTCAGTGAACGGAAACATTTCTTTTAGTTCGTTCGTTCATGAACGACACAAGCCTAGTAGCCACCGGTTTGCCATCATAGCAACATTTAGTCAGGAATACGGAAGCCATGATCGGGGGCCCAAAGGACGTCAATCCTCCTCGTTGAATTGAAGGCATTTTCAGCATTTAGCCCCAACAGTAAGAATACTGGTCTGGCACTGTGGAATATTTCCTCGATTCTTGCGACAACAACTGCTGAGGTGATAGTTGCCCCTTTCGGTACCTGTGCTGATATATTTGCAACATACAAAACGATTTGCCTGGATCGGTCTTGAATGCTCAGCGGGAAAATTTCCACCGTAATGGAAAGGTCCCTGCCACTTAAAAGGAATTATATAAATCCAGTAATAATTGCGATTGACACTCCACTATAACTTTGAGTACATCGACTGGTACTCCATCAGGGCCCAGGGGCTACCGGTTCCACATCGCAAACACTGTTCCAATCAGCTTTCCTTCCGTAAAAAGAGGAATATCCTCCCAGTTGATGATAATGATGTGATCATCTGATCTTGATGGATGCGCCACGAAGTAGATTACTAGACCGTATGCAACTGAGTCTGCAGGTAACCAATTTGTAACTCTCGTTCTCAGAAAGCTCCAGTACGCTTGGCAACTTCCTGACCATTCCTAGTGCGCTGTATCTTGCGCTTGCACGCTGTGGCGATACGTCGCGATTTGGCAATATCACTGTTCCAACCTGTTCCCTTCGTCGGAAGGGTTTCCTTTGAGGCATCGAGACCTCGCTAGCTCCATCGTATTTCACAGGTCGTTTCGGTTACAATTATACTTTAAAAAGTTTGACTACATTAACAATGTCATTTTTGCGCACTTATTAATTTTCGATGGACTTTTATTCCATTTAATTTCATTTAAATCTTGGCATATGAAGATGTCCCAGGGGTTCTCGCATATTTATCGAAATTCTACCAAATCTGATCCTACTGAAATCTACTGGTTATGCTGAAATTCTATTTCAAACCGACAAGATGAGAAAAGCATTAACTTTATCAATCATTAGCATTTATTCCCAAAAAGCAGTAAAAAAACCAGTCGACTCAATGGTTTGAGAGTGTGCCAATGTGTTCTGCAAATTTCGTAATGATTCAAATTCGACAACTCAAATTCGAAAACAAATCTTTGCTTATTGCTAGACACTCAGCACAAGCATCTGGTTAAAAATTTCTAAAGCGTTATCATAGCCCAACTATAAATATTAAAACTCTCCACTTTATATGCTTGTTCTTTTTTCGAACGTTATTTCTTCAAGGAGATATAAAGATACCTAATTGTTCACTAAAATGCTTGCTCGCACCAAAGGGTTAAAGATACCTAAATTTCCACATGGACCATCAGAGCATCCGGAAATTTGCAAATCACTTAAATGCTAATATCTATATCATATCTTGAAATTTAGGTTGAATTTCCCATGAAAAAATGATTTCTTCAGAAAATTGTCCGATACAGGTATTAGATGTGAAACAGTGGCCCCGAGACATGGGCATTAAAATATTATTGATTATCTACTTCTTAATTCCCTCTTACTTTTGAAATTCCATTAATTGATTTTATCTCCAAGCGAAATAAATCAAAAATAGCATAGATACTTTTAATTAAATCTTATCTATTCTGCATACTCTTCGATCACTTATGAAATATACTCCGTAAGTAATCTAAAACGTAGCTCCCATAAACAACGCGCCAGTTTATTAGATAATAAATGCAATTCAATCGCACTATTGCGGTGCTCCCACAGACACCTACTTAATGCACATTCTTCATTAAAACACTAATCTCTAATAACTACTGACATTTCTTGTGGTTTGCTGCCGCCATCGCTAACCAACTAACACGCTACCACATACTCTTCGTACTTTGTTGCATTCAAGCGAATAAATTTAATTTCTTGTCATCGCGTGTCCATCATCGATCCGAAATGTTTGATGGATGAGGACGGACATCTATGAAAATCATGTCGTCACATCGAGTTGGTGTTCAAAGCATGGTGACACTAATCCCGAAAATTGGGATAGGCTTGACCGGAACAAATGTGGGGCCCATTCATTCATTCGAAGGGAAGGAAGTGGACAAATGCTACGTTGGTAGAACCTGAATGAATGATGTTAACAAGGCTTCCGTAAATGTCGGAATGTAAGTAGTACCCGTATTACAGTCTCCCACACAATTTTAAAAATTATGAGATTACATGGTTAACTACATAAGTATTTCAAGGCGAGAAATTGGTAATTGTAACAGTATTGGAATGCAATGGTTTCAAAATGGACTTGAGTTCGAAGTCGAACTAAGAAACTTCGAATAAGTCCTTGAAAATATCGTTCTTCTATTCTTACTACCAATGCATGAAATCATAACTCAACAAAAAGTCACATCATAAATCAATAGACAATACTATGACATCCTCATTCAGTAAGACAGATGGCACTTTAATTTATCCACTGGTCAACAAACATTTCCCTCGACTGCTTTCTTTCGCCCGAAAACTTGAATAGAGAAAACTCTCGTATGCACAGTTTGTCAACGGAAACTTTGTATGCACGATCAGTGCAGTTGATTAAGATCTTTCTTTTTGCCTTATTTCGTCTAAATGGGCAGTTATCGAGTAACCGATGTCGTGGGTCACGTTTTGGCAATTTATTATTGTGATTTCGTTTTGAGAAACTGAGATGACTTCGGGAATTCTATGTGTTCCGGAAATATTAACTGTACACTCGTTAGCCGATATTAGAATTAATGCGACCGATTTGAGTTTAGACTTGGGCTTGGCGAAGGATCGTTTGTTTAGTTTCATAGAACAACAGGCTTAGAGATGTCGTTTGCTAGGAGGACGGGCTGGTTTAGCTTAACTACAGACTGACGTGATGTCAGGGAGCGCGTTCAATGGATATCTGATTGAAAGTCAATGATCACATCAATGAGTTTGTTGGAGACATTTGAACATGAAGACTGTCGGTGACAATGACAAGAGATGGAAGACCTAGTGTAGAGAGAGAGAGAGAGAGGTCTTCTAATAGTTGCAGAATTAATTCGCCATATACATTAAGTATTGTTAAACAATAAAACTTACGTGATTACTCATTGATATAAAAATTCCCCATAGTTAAGATATCTGATAAAGAAGGCTTGAGAAAATAGGATAATCTAAAATATAATCCACGAAAATTTGTCAAGGCTAAAACACACGATTATATCGAAAGCAGCAGAATATTCAAAATATGATATTGCTCTGTAAATTAATTTGTATGGAAGTAGTAGCACGAAGTAAAATAAATAGAAATATAAAATGAGTAGGATAAATAAAAAAGGAAAATGAAAGTAGAATCAGAATAAGTGAGATATTTTCTGTGAGTAGAGAAAATGAAAAGGAATATCATTGATTAAACGATGTGTATCCGATGGGCAATCGCTAAAAACAGTAAAAAGCAACAGCTTCATATTAAATCAGTTTCATGAATAGGATTCGTGTTGACTTTGTTTGGTTTTTGGAGTTTTTTGAAATGGAAGAAAATGAGCCAACTGATCTAGGTAGCAAAGTACCTTTTATCAAATTACGACTCCAAGTAAGAAAGAAGGAATACTTTGAAAGCAAATATTTTCCAAACACAACGAAAAAGGGGTTAGGAAAGCTATCAAACTTAAATCGAAAGACCACCGAAATATTTACAGAGCTTTAACCGGATGCATCAAACATGATTCACAAGTAGATAGCCCACTAGTTATTGTAGAGAAAAAGTTCCGCTGACGTATCATGAAATACTGCTGACTCGCAACTTTCACAACTAGTTCACTAAAAAGGACAGGTGCTCACCATTTCAAAATATTATGACTGTACATCTATAACAAATAACGACCGTCATGAGCAACGCTAGAAAACAAAAAGAGTACAAAGTAGTGTTTGAAAAGTAAGTCCTCGGCCGACATGACTAGACAGGGTCACAGTAAAGATGGCACCCTCTACGAAAAAAAATATTTTTTCGCTTTTAATTGCACTACATTATCAATCAAAGGGGAAAATGTATCAGCTGCTTAGCTGGAAATGCATCAGCTGTACGGACACATCTGAAGGAAAAACCAAAATTTTGGTAGACCAAAGCAGATCGAATTTTTAATGCTGATAAAACTTTATTTTCTAAAAATGAAGACATTGCGCTCTAATTTAAGGAATCAAAAGACCGGATCGCATTATTTTTCGATAGTAATACATTAGAGATTTGTGTGACAAAAGCCATTCCAGTCAATAAATTTTTAAACATTAAAGGGCGCAAAACCATATTTAAGAATGCTTTGTCAGTGTATTGAAGAGTTAAGTTAGAAACTTGTTTGACTGAAAATTTGTTTAAGGCGTGACTTTCTAGTTGCTTTATCCTAGACGTCAAAAATTACTTTTAAAAGAAAAATTTGCATTCTAAGGTGTCGTTATTTGTAGTTATTTAACCTCTCAATGGTTCACATGCTTTTTTTACCATCTAATTCTAATTTCTTCTCTTGGAGCTATTGAGTCAATTAGTGATTTTCACCTTCATAGCTTAGTATGTTCAAAGATCTTTCCAATGGATCTCCTAGAATACACCAAGATTAGCATTTGCTATTTAGCTACCAGTACTATATTATCTATAGTAATATACAAAAGTGTTAAATTGTCAAATAAACCTTCTGACAATTTCGAATTCGCTGACAACCTAAACAATTTCCTTTTGAGTACGCACGCATAAGCATAGACATCGCAATAATTTGGATGCAAGTCGAAACCGAACATCTTCTTCCTCTAAAAAGTATAATCTCAAATCTGAAAGCTGACATTTCCAGTATATTTAGTCAAAATCCCTATATTATCCCGGCGGATATGAAAATTGCCTGGACTAGGAGAAATTCTTTAAAACTATGGGAAAATTGGCATTGGCTAGATTGGCATCTTTGGCTCATAAATAAGAGCTGCTACGCATTCCAGGGTGCCGAAAAATTCTGGGGACATTTGATATGGATGTCTAGCACTTTGTACTGAAGCAGGCCTGGAGTAACGGCTATTGATTGTACCATTAATGATGGCATCGATAACCTTGTCGTGGTACAGTGCATCGCAAGAACTCACACCAAGATTACCTGGTAAACAACATGAGGGTGAATCCTTAGGATTTTGCCTCTACAGGTGGCAGCCAGACTGAGTCTGGAAACTACCCGAGATGGATGCAATGATAGCTCACAAGTTACCATCGTGGAAGATTCCATAGCCAGCGAGTTTTCAAACTTATTGAGAGTATATCCTGTGGTTACAGGCTCCGAAAAGGCAAGTACAGCGTCAACTAGAAGTCTGACTACGGCCGTGTCGGTGCGTTTCGGTAAGCTGAATCAGGGCACCGACGTGAAATACTGGATTATCAGATACGGAAATCTCAGAGAGAGAGCCCCACAGCTGCTGAAGATGGTTTCCTCAAGGATATATACCGCATGATGCTGAGCTACTTCTTGTATGCGGTTAAATCCAACCAAATCAAAAAGAACGTGAAGCACTTATTCTCTGTGACTATCTATGTATATAGCTCCAGAATAAAACGCAAAGATTCAGTACTAATTATCTCCTATAAAGTTTTATTCACTGAGATCATGCGGAATTTGTCTAAAGGGCTCCGTAAACATCATTTTCGGACACATCTGTGCCTGAAGGCATAAATTTTCCCACCGGCTATTGATGTATCACTATACTCATCTGGAATAGTTAGATCAATAACTGAATGGCATGTATCGGATAAGATCTCACTGTCTGATTACTGCTACTTGGTGTTCTGCTTAGCTGCGGATTCAACATCTGTGGTGGAGAGAAGAAACGTTGATTGGCCTAAGTTCAATAGACTTCTTGCAGACAGAGCGTGTCCTAGTGGTAGTATAAAGTCGCAAAGGCCAATTGTATGCCGTTTGATGACTCCAAATAGAGACATACTTGGTAGCTGTGAAGAGAACTGTCCGATCAGTAAGAGTAGATGCAGCGAAACGGTTCGCTGGTAGATCCGGGAGCTGTGAAGGATCAGGAAAAACACAAGAAAGCTTGCTCCTAAGAGCAACACTGAGGAAGAAGGGATCACCTACAGAGTCTCGCAGAGAACCTTTAAGAATTTGGTAAGGACATTGAGAAGGAAATAATTCAGATCGTTCTCTGAGGGACTGCAAGGTACGCGAGAGACGCCGAGACTTTGCAAGGTCCTGGAGAAGGCAAGATCGTAAAGCACCCGGATGGGTGTTCAAAAAGGAGTTTCTGCAGACTTTACTTGCGAATCACTTTCCAGTGATTGAAACGCAGAAGTCATATGTACCTCTTACCAGACCTCCTACTCTTTGCATTAGTGGGACATACTGGTATACAGCTCGATCTGTGGTCACCAGCGAAAAGGTGAGGGATGCAATCATGTTTTAAAATTTCAAATCGCCGGGCCTGGATGGCATCTATCCGGTTACGGTAAGGAAGGGGATCATCTGAAGCTGAACTTAAAAAAAATCATCCGGGACATGTTCCGTCACATTGGTGACAGATTAAGATAGTATTTATGTCTAAACTATTCAGACTATTCAGATCCAAGAAACTTTGGGCCGGTCAGATTAACTTCGTTTATACTGAAATGCCTGCAGAAACTAGTTGCACGACACATACGCACTAGGACTCTTGAATGATACCAGCAAAGAAAATCATGTGAATCGGCCCGTAATTCTTTCGTTTCCAGATTTGAGGGAGTGGTCTCAAATAGTGAGTATTTCATGAAGGTATTTGTGAATATTGCAAGATCCTTAAACTGCGCGCTTTTTGGGGAGGTATGTGAAGCTGCGAAAGCTCATGGCATGGACACTGCTCTAGTTAAATTGTTAAAAACTGCTATGCTAACGCAGAGATTGTTGCTAACGGAAGCTGCAGCCGACTGTTGCTTGAGAACAGAGAAGACAAATGGATGCCCTACTCCCGCACTTGTGGAGTATGCCAGTTGATTTCCTGCAAAACGAGCTGAAACAAGAACGGCTATACACTGATGACGGGGTCACACTAGCGGTCAGTAAGGATTTGAATGTGGTGTGTAGAAATACACAACACGCAGTAGATTTAATTGACATTTGGTGTTCGAGGCATGACCTAACCGTGATTCCTATTAAAACGAAACATATTTTATTAATCAGGAAAAGAAAAAATGAAGGACTAGTGCTTGTTAATATGAAGAGTTCAACTCTCTTAGCATTTTTAACTAAAAAAAACCTAGTCGATTTCTATGCACGAGCTTTGCACGTTAGCTTACCGGTCAGAGCGAATAGTACTCTGTAAATAATCCTTATACTTAACTTGCAAGCAGGGGAAAAAGTAGCCTTTTCTTGTTCATGCTACAAATCGGTCTAACTTCTACAAATGGTAAAATAAATGATAAAACAACAGCAATCATCTCATAAATATGTCCGAATTATGAAAAATGTCAAATTAAGCCTGAACATTATTTCAGTTTTTACATGGTTTCTAGAAATTTGCCTTGATTGTGGATAAATTGCAAAAAGTGCCTTGAAACCAATTTCAATCACCTATGAATAATCAATCATTAATGGTTAAATCTGAATTACGTTCAGTCCAATTACATAACGAAGCCTACAGCTAATCTACCTCCTGCATTAAACAGATCCTCTGTCTCAACACTTTTCCGTCTCAGCATATTTTGCATATTCGAACAATTCAAACGTTAGACACACGTTTTAATGAAGCCCACTATTGTGGTTACTTCTAGTCTTAGCAGTGATAATGACGTCGAGGCCAACACTAATCCCCGGTAGCCAACGCATGTTCCAGTACAGACGAACAACGTACGTAATAGTACTTGAAATACTACAAATCAAGCTACTAATCTACTAGCGATAAATTGCAATGAAATCTTCAGCTCAAATCTGGGTCCGTCTTAGATACATTCGAATGTGAAAAGTGGCATGGATTCATCAACGACAAAGGCCTACTGAGCCACACACTGCACACTGTGTTTTGAATTATACTTATGCATATCAGCTCGAAGCTTATCAACTGGCTTCATTTCGAACATTGTCGGAAGATCTCCTGAAGATCATTCCGAAGCCCCTAGAGTCAGTTCGGTAATAATTTCAGTTCTATGCAATTACCCCAAATTCTATGCATTTACGCGATTTAATTTTAATGTACATCTATTATAAGCTCTGACTTGACTCTTGGACATACACGGAGGGCATTATGCATGATTTGGTTCTGTACTATGTAGTTGTGGAAGTACGATCGCTAACATATGGCCGGGTCACGAAAGCGATCAAGTGTAACTTTTTCGAATAAATGGGCGAACTAGTCCCGTCTGCCCGTTCATCGCGATGTCGTCGCTCAAATATGCCACTTCCAGTAAATAAAAGCGACAGACTAGCCTACTAGCCTAGCTCAGCATCTAGATTCATTCTGTGTACGAAAAATACTATACAGATCGATTGAGTCATCGACTAGAATTACGATCGGAGCTAAGCTGGAAGATTTGTATTAGCTTCATGTATAAATCATAGTTGAAATTTTAGCAGTCTGGAATCGAAAATCATCGCAGGATTGAAATGCGATTTGGAAAGTTGTTGCGAAGTATCTACATAGTATGTCGTTGATAGATTTGTGACAAAAGCAGATACGCTGTTTTAGCAGCAGCAGTAGCAACAACAACATGCATGAATCCGATCGAAAAACTGAAGAAATTTAATTAAAGCCAGAAACGATAAGTACTTAAATAGTTCAGTATGGTCTATTGACAACTGTGAGATTTGCGTCGTGTTATTTTGATGAGAGTGTTGAAACTGAAATTTGATTCGATTTGTTTTTTCTTTACAAAAACAACTCTACAAAAAATGATATGATTTGCAAGAAAGTGCCTCTTGTGATGTTGATACATTCGACGAGTGGTTATCATTAGTACATGCGAAAGGAATTCGATACTCGGAGAAAGAAATTTTTCCACGCATCGATTATGCAATTTATGTTTGAGAGATTCTAAATTGAGTAATTTAGAATTTTTATGACTTTCGAAAACATAAATTGATTGACAGTTGGATTTTGTAAGAAGTGGCTTTTGATTAATTTGTTTCACGTGCTGTAGAAAGACATCCATGTGAAACGAGTGTGCGTGCTTGCATTCAGTGTTTTTTCCCTCAAATTCAAAGAATAAATCGAAGCGTCGTTCTTCATTTAATGACCACTCTCTTACTGAAATCTTATTCTCCTAGTCCCATCATATGAATTTCATTCACCCCCTCACGGAAATACGACCGTTTTCAAGGTCTTTTCGCGATAACAAAATTTCAGACCTCACACTCGAAGCAAAATCTGTCAAACAAAACGAAATCACAGTTCCAGGCGCCAACAAGTAAAATCGCGTTCAAATGAAGCCAGAACAGCAAATCTTTCGAAACGAAAGCTCAACTATACATCTGTATGTACCATCTAACATCCAACTAGCATTGTGCTATCAAAAATCATATTGAAAATCTCTAAATCACTTTAATGACAGTCATAATTTCAAATGTAAATTAGCCACAATATACACACTTAACGCATACACATAGTAGAAACCTAAGTACAAATACGACGCGCTAGTGTGAAATGAGCTTTAGATTCTGTTATGATACCAACTTTGTAACGATATTACATAAATTTCGTTGTATTTTATCCGTAACGAAGTGTATTTGTGTAACTGGAACTAATGAAATATCTTTATAAATCTTTTACAGGCTAGCTGCATGCGCGATTTTTCTGCTGGGTCTGGTGACATCAGCCTCTTCAGAACTGTCGACGAAGGAGAAGATCAGGGTAAGTTAATGAAGATGTGTAGAACTGAACAACTAAACGCATGGAATTTCACTCAGAAGTTGTTGAAAAATGTAATTAGATTTTCATGTGTATGTATGGTGTTTCTGTTGTTTGAAGTGGTTTTAGGATATCGATTGTGTTAAAAGGCTTGACATTTTTAAGATAATGCGGAATGTAGACTGAAAATATACTGCTCTACATGTTCACCGGGTGTTGAAGTTATTCGCATGTAATTTTTGGATTATTTGCTTACCTGACGATGTATGATGAATAATGGCAAAGCTCTGCCAAAAGTAGATAGTCCTAATTCGAATTTATGTGAATTTAGTTTTCATCTGATGATTGCATCGAAAGTCACAGGGATAGAAACATGTTTTGGGTTGTGATCCGAATAATTTCCAAAACTTCGATATTTAAACGCCGGTTACATATTTTCATTGTAGGTGTTTTCTATATGAATATTTGATATAACATCTGCTGGTACGAAAATAATAAAAATGCCTGTTGCTACCAATCATTTGCTAGCTCAAAAAAAAAACCAAAAACCAAATCTGCTGATGTTGAGGCGAACCCACCCTGTGAATTTTGTTTCGATCCCATGCCTGCGCTGGAAGTTGGGTAAAAAGAAATTGAATGCTATCACTCGCAAAACTTTTCCAATTTTTGAAGTCTAAATATTCCTTTTCTATTACTACTTCAAATTTAATGACATGACTCAGTAAAGAAATGATAAACAGTTACAAAAATTACCATAGCAGGCACACATATCATAATTTTTCGGCCAAACCCTTACCAGATTTGACTTACAAAAAGGTTCATCTAATATATGAATTTAGTTTTGATTTGATGACTGCGCCGGAAGTTATAGTGAAGGTTCAAGACACAAAATTTACCATAGCTACCACCTAATTTTTCATTTATTGTTAAATCAAACTTGGCTTGGTGTGAAGTCCAGCTACTGTGTGAATTTTTCAAAAATCTGGTGTCTATTTCGGAATTTATAAGGCAAAAAGCGGTTCTTTTCCAAGATGGCATCACTACCATAGGGTTGCCTACATTTCCGAATCGCTTCTATCAGACTTGGTCCTAATTAAAGTGAACACATCCTGTGAATTTTATATTGATCTGATGCTCCGGTCGTGAATATCCGTGAGTAGAAGATTCAAGTGCTCGAAATAGAGGCTATTTAGCAAAGGACAACCGTTCTCGTACGACGCCGACTTTCAAAAATTGACAGGGTGGACAAAAGATTAAATTTATCAATTGTTTGTATTTTTTTCAAAAGAGCGAAATTTTTTCAGGAAAGTCGATGATTTGGAGGATTTTTTGTCACGTAACTGCCGCAGCTACAGGGTTACCCACACCCTCATGTATAGTTCTAGTCATATACAGTTTTAGTCAACATCAATATTCTCTACGATTTCGCGATGATCCAATGTTTTTATCTCAGAAATCATGATAAATCGAAATTTTAAAAATAGTCCTTGCCTACGTTTAGGCCCTCAGCGCCGACAAAGGGTCAACATTTATGATTCATTATCATAAATAAGCATAAAACATTATCAGTTTTCATTTTCAATGCTTGTTTTTTTTTTTATAAAAAAAAAATTTTTTGCATAGAAATATAGGGGTACATGAAAATTTCTGTCGCTGCCAAAGGATTAAATATATTTTAACTTTTCTACATCTATATTCTCTATATAAAATTTCTAGTCATGGATCTAGTTCATATATTTTATTTTATTTTATTTATTAGCCAAACAAGGCATAACTACATATAAATACATACAAATAAATTATTTTAAAAAAAGCAAGTGTACGGTACAAATAAATAACACATAAATAGCTAACTAATTGAATAAACAAATAAGTTTGAAATAGAAAATAAGTAAAATAACAATGAAATAAAAGAAAAACAATTAAAAACGATAATTAAATGAGAGCTTAAAAATTATGGTGTACAAATGGCTTGGATAAGGGAAGACTTGAAGGATAGTTTGGAAATCGTTGGGGAATAAAGGTTGCTAAAGCCATTGAAGACCCTGCAGCATCTATTCACTGGCTCATTAGCTGCATAGATGGTGGAATGTGGATATTCCTTTAGTAAACGATTGGACCTGGTGTTCCTTAAGGGGATATTTATCACAAATTTACTATTGAGGAACTCAACTCTAATAACGCCTCTAATTACGTCAAATGTGAAGCAGGCCGATATCATCATTCTTCTGGATGCAAGTGAAGTTAAGTTTAAATGACCCAATCTAAACTCATATGGGGTAAATTTTCAAAATCGTAAGGGTTGTACAGATCTCTTAGGGCGAAAAGTAAAAATTGTTTTTGAATGGACTCGAGTCTGTTATTGTGAATTTCGAAGGCTGGGCTCCAAATAATACAGGCGTATTCAAGAAGAGGGCGTACAAGTGCAGTGTATAATGATCTTGTGGCCCACAAGTTTTTAAACTCCTTGGCACGTCGTTTAATAAAGCCGAGCTGCTTATTCGCACGGGAAAGAATTTTGTCGTAGTGCAAGGTGAAACGAAGTTTCACATCCATCACAACACCGAGATCAACAACGCTATCAACGCGAGTTAATAAGTTGTTGCCGAGAAAGTAAGTGTTCTCCGTAACCGTGCATTTACGGCTAAAACTTATAATTTGGCACTTATCAATATTCAGCGAGAGCTTGTTTATATTGCACCATTGAACAAGAGAATCAAGCTTGGATTGAAGGAAAAGTGCATCAGATTTAGATTCAATGGTGTGGTACAGTTTGAGGTCGTCTGCATAAAGTAGGTGAGGTATGTTTGACAGGACGTCAGATAGATCCGAGATGAATATGTTAAAGAGAAGTGGGCCAAGATGACTACCTTGTGGAACACCAGAGGTAGCAAATATATTTTTTGATAAAATTCCTTGAAATTTAACGAGTTGGATTCGGTTGTGGAGGTACGAACTGAGCCAGCTTAGTAAAGATCCGGCAAGCCCGAATTTGTGCAGCTTAAGGATCAATATAGAATGGTCAACTCTGTCGAAAGCTTTGCTAAAGTCAGTGTAGACTGCGTCAATTTGATAGCCTTTTTCCATTTTACACAAAACGTCCGAAACTAGGATTGTCAAGTTTGTGATAGTTGAGCGACCTTTTCTAAAGCCATGCTGTTGCTCATTCAGACGGGAGTCAACTAGTGGGGAAAGTTTATTGTATACAACCTTTTCAAAAAGTTTTGGAATGGAAGATAAAATGGCAATGCCCCTGTAATTTTCGACGCAGCGTCTATCGCCATTTTTGAAAATTGGTGTCACATATGAAAGTTTCCAACAGGATGGGAAAACACCGGATGAAAGTGACCTGTCAAAGAAAATATGCAGGGGTGTTATTAGCTGCTCTACGCACCTACGCAGGAAGGACGGTGGAAGGAGATCAGGACCAGGGCCTTTGTTGCAATCGAGCTCCAAGATAGCTTTACGTATTTCATCGCGTGAAATTTTAATTTGGCTGAGAAAAGTGGTTGGTGCTGAATTAGAAGGAGAAACATTTGAGTTAGATGGGTCTGATACATTGAAAATTCTCTGGAAATTATCTGCAAATAAATCGCAGATATCTTTAGGAGAAGCAGAGGTGATATTATTATAGGACATTGACAATGGATAACCGGTGACTTTCCGCTTCATATTTACAAAATCAAAGAATTTTTTCGGGTCGTGGATTTTCACCGGTTTTCTTAACACCGGTTTTCTTAGCACCTTTCACCGGTTTTCTTAACATAATTGGCATAAGCATCGCGGGACTTTGTCGAGAATTCCTTAGCTACTTCATTATAAGCTTCCTGAATAGTAGGATTAACATCAATATTTTCCTTTATTCGCTTATAAAGTTTGTTCCTGAGATTTCGCAAATGCCTAAGTTCCCTATCAAGCCATGGTTCAGACAATTTTTTTTTTTTTTTAATCTTAGGTACATATCTTTCAACGGCGTCAAATATTTTATCATAAAAAGTGGAAATGGCTTCCTCAAGATCTAACGTTGAAAGAGTATTCATCCAATCTATAGAGTCAAGTACATGGTGAATACTTTCGTAGTCAGCATTAAGAAAGTCAAATACAATTGAATTATTGTACGTTTTTAAGTAAATAGAATCAGGAGTGGGAAGTTCAACTGATAGTGCAGTGTGGTGTAAACTATTTGAAAAAAGATGCTCTGCGTCATCAGTTGGACTTACCACTACTTCGTCGTAGGCATTAGTGAAAACAAGATCCAGCCAATGACCGTTTTGGTTGGGAGTTGGAGAGACTTGCTGCAAATCGTTGCCGTAAAAAGTACTCGCAAGGTTGAAGTCATTGGAATCTAAAAGGTTAACAGGAAGAAGAAATGCGTCATTTTCATCGGGGATAAAACATAAGTTGGGACGATTGAAATCCCCTAAGAATATTATTTTGTCTTTTTCATTTAGAGACGTTGTAATGGAAGATACTAATTCACAGAAATGGTTGTAAACTGATTCGTCCGATCTAGGTGGAATATAGGCCAAACTAATATAAAGGAAATTGTGATTCAAAGAAACACGAATAACAAGGTGTTGGAACAATACATTGGGGGTAGTGTCAATAATCTCACTTGAAAGTGTGTTGCTAACCGCCAGCAAAACCCCACCACCTCGCGTTTGACCTGTGGAACAATAGTCACGATCGCTTCTGTAAATTGTCCAACTGCTATCCAGGATCTCTTCATTCTTATGGGAATCATTTAGCCATGTTTCTGTGAAGGCGAGTAAATTAAAGTGGCAAGATTTTGCGTCAAGATATAATTTATTTAATTTCCCTCTCATACCACTACAATTGTGATAAAAGAGTCTGAGTCGATTTAAAGAAGGTGTTATGTTAGGATAAATGCCTAACAGAGTTGAATGCTTTTCGACGAGAAGCAGTTGTCATCAAATTGCCAAAAGAGGTAGTATTCGTAGTTGCCTCTGTAGAGGCGACATGGGTAGCCAGCTGGCTAGAGGATAAAGAGGAGCTAATATTGGCTACGTTGTTGTTTGTATTTTGTAGAGAAGAAACGGAAGCAACAATAGAACGTGGTATTAATGGGATGTTACGAGTATTAGTAATTTGAGGATTTTGAATGGATGGAGATTTGCGGGTATTAGGAACATTATTTGAAGTACAATTTTTTCTTACAGAATTTGGTACTTTCTTACGGCTATTGTTGGTCATTCGATTCTTCCAGGGAGAAAATGTAACGCCATTCCAGTTGAATTTGCTGCTACCTCCGTCCAAACTCATGAACATCCAGGCATATTTTGTTGGAATTAAAACCTTGTAACGCTTCTGTGAGTTGTGTTTCCGTTGTGGTAGTTTTGTGATCAAATAATCATTGATGTGGGATCCAGTTTCGAGAAACGTATTCAGCCATCCTTGATCAGCAGTGGGAGGAATTCCTTTCACGAAGAACGCTACTTTGTCGGTATCAACTGGTAAATGGAAGCGTGATCCTTCGTATTGGCAATTTTTATTATGTTTTTTTATTTTTTTAATTCGACTGTCCCACTCATTTTTCGACCAATATGTACCAAATTTATATATTGGCTTGGCTGCAGTAGAAGTCAATTCTTTGATAGGAGACGTAGCAATGTCTTTTGTGATCAATTTCGGCATGTTGCTGTTAATTTCGGCCATTGATAGCTCATGGAGAAGCGAATGCTCGAAAGTAGATGGCCGATTATTCATATCTTCCAGTGGGTTTTCGCGCTGGTGCTCAAAGTGTTCAAGCTTATTATTTATATTATTTAATTTTAGTGCTTGTTCCAAAAAGGCATTAGTTAGCAACGTATTTTGATTGTCGATCATTGAAGAAAGTTTTTGTTCAGCATTCTCGAGCATATTTGTAAAGATTACTTGGCGAGAGCTACTTGGAACAGAAGTAACGTCCAAGTTTCCCAAAAATTTTAGCTCTATCGGACCACGAGCTCCAGAGATTATCTCCCTTCATCTGTTTGCTGATACACTCCAGGACAAAATTATAGGACAGCCTCAAAAATACGCGGAATTGTAAAAATTATCGATTGTATGAGTAATTCGTTACAGTATGTACACATATTAAAAGAGACACAGACACCGAGTGGATTCATTTACTTGGAAATACAGTTATTTTTTTATTTTTCAATTTTATTTCTGAGTGGGACAGAATGATGAGACATTTTCAATTAAAATTAAAATATACACCATAAAATTTATTAAAATAACAGCATTTTATTATACTTGTAATAAGGCAGAAAAAAATCAGGAGGATCGATGGTTTGGCCGATTTCTTTTTAGGTGTCTGCCGTTGGTATAGGTTTTCCTGCCCATTCATCAAAAACCACATCGGCTTATTTCTTACACACATAAAAGATCTCTGTAAATTTCGTAATGATTTGATGGCTCTGAGGGAAGTTATCACAATTCGAAATTTTATAAATTTTCTTTGCTCACTTTTAGGCACTTGGCATCGGAATGGTGTAAAAACTTCCAAAATATTATCATAGCTTAGCTTAAAACATCAATTTTCACTTCCTACACTTATTTTTTTTCAAATATCTTGCTATCATAGAAATATAGGAGTACCTCGATATTCAATTAAACGCTCGCTATTGCCAAAAGTTTAGGTTAGGTTAGGTTGTAAAGAAGGCTGCCGACTACGCGGCTAGCATTAAGCTGCTAGTTTGGGTCCATTTGCCACTCTCCGCTGGCTTGTTAGAGCTGCCAAGTGACCGCTTCGCCAAACTTAATCAGCCTACTCAGCGTGACGGCACCAAACATCTTTGCTAGCTATTGAAAGTGGTAAAAGCCAAAAATCTTAAGGCTTTTGTTATTTAGGGCCGGACAATTGCAGAGAGTGTGCTCGATGGTGTCCTCTTCCATCTCACACTTCTTGCGCAAATTGCTGGATGTCAGTCCCATTTTGTTTGCATGAGATGCGGTAAGCCGACAGTTTCGTGCTTTTGCTTAGATCAGGTGTGGCCATAATATCCTGGCTACTCTGCAGTCCATCTTCTTTTCCATTCGAACTTTAGTTTGGCCTATTAGACAGACTTGTGGTGTCAGCAATTGACCGTGGTACAGTGATGCAGGGGCTATTACTAGCTCCTGAGCCTATCCTCGCCAATTCATCGGCTTTATCGGTGCCTATGATCCCACATAATCCGGATATGCCTTGCCTTTTCATTGAGAGCAACTCAGCAAGCGTTAAAAGTGTTTGAAGAACATCTGTAACACGTAAGAGCGAGAACGGCTGCCCTGCTGTCGACGCAAATCGCCGTTGGTTTGGGTGATGTTCCGCTAGTGGACTCAACTGCCATGCGTATAGGGTATACTTCAGATTGAAAGACAGTAGCATGGTCCGACAGTCGACAACCACAGATTCAGGTTCAAATCCGTAGAAAAAACGTCCGAGCCAACTACTATGTCCGTTTTTGGCCCGTCCGTATAAATCATGACGCCACTTGCTCCACTTTTCTTCCAGTCTGTTTTTGTGGGTATCTTGACTTGGAAATTCCTGACAAGCTGTATTATTTTGCTCATATGGTACGTGTCTTCCGCAACGAGTCCAAATCTTCTGCAGCATTCTGTAATTATACCGCTGTGGCCGAACTGATTTGAATCGTTCCACATGCTGGAAATTTTTGCGCGTATTCCCGCTAAGCTTGCGCTTCTAAAGACGAATTGACCCAGTGCCATAAGTACCACAGCAATTTCCAACCTAGCGGTTGGGGCAGTTCTTAAGCGCCCGTAATACAAATCCAAACTAATCTTTGCAGTCTTGTTAGCTTCTTGATGCTTCTTTGTAGTCTTGTTCGCTTCTCTGTTATCTTCTACACATACACCAAAATCGGCCTCACTATACATGTTAATATGTAGAAGGCCGCTCTCGGTTTAAGACCTCAGTTATTGGAGTAAGCAGATCGGCACGCAAAAAGTGCTGCGCAAGCCTTACCGATACGGTGCTTCACGTTAACCCCCAGCTCAGTTTCCTGTCTAGTATAGGGCTCAAATCTTTAACATTATCAGCAAGTTCCAATGTTATTCCGTTCAGCTTAGGTGTGGCGATAGTGTTAATCGGTTCACCTGCTCGTTAAGTCGTCCTGGACTCGTCAGATCTAGGTCGTCTAGTGCCCTGAGGTGTCATTTATTTTCCTTGAGTAAACTTTCTATTGTGCTGTTTTTCTTTGGGGTAAGACACCAGCACTACCGATATTCCAGCATAACCACTGGTGGTCAAAGAGCGACGATAAGTTAAAAACCTGCCAACTATGGACACTTTCCATTATACTTGGAGTTTCCAGGGTAATATCAATTATCTCAGCCCTCTGTATGTAAATGTAGGTTTGTTACCTATACTGAGGTTGATTGATATTAGAAGTTCTAGCAAACACCTGCCTCTGTTGTTTATGTTGATGCTTCCCCATATTTCGTGGTGAGCATTTGCGTCACAGCCGATGACAGCATCAGTTGTTATAGCCACTTCTGCCACTCTTCTCAGTCCAGGTGTGGTGGGATCCATGTCGTATGGTGGATAGGGTTAAAGGGTTAAAGATATTTTATTGCAAGTAAAGCAATAAAGCAAGGAAATATCCTACATTATCTGATTAGTACTCAGCAGAGAATCCTTCTTTCGAGAAAAAGTCATCTAGTTCTTGAATAAGGAGTGCTGCCATGTATTTTGAATCGACTGTGAAAAAGTATACAGCCATAAAAATAGCACATTTCCATTTTGGGAAGCTTTTTAGCCCCTTAGCTTGGAAAACATCCGCAAACACCATAGAAATGATAGCTTATAAATATTTTTGGACGAGTGTTATTAAAATGCACTATCATTTATTTTCCCAAAATAATTACGGTGAATTACTTTTTTTTAAAATTGAATGCCATACTAACAGAATTGACCAAAATCGATACTAATCAGATTGTTGGTTCTGGCAAGTTAATATATTTATGTTATAATAATAGCTTTTCGTATGAACTGCAAAAAAATCCCATATCAATCTCTTTATTCAGTGCAGAAATGAAGTCAATCAGTCCGATTTAAACTCCTAATTATCTCTTTCAAGAAGATTTACACGGAATTAGTATCCGTGACGCCATTTTACGCCATTTTATTTTATTACTTCTCAAGTATATTATAGCCGCAATAAAAATACTGCTAAAACTGATTTCAAAATCCATGAGCTGAAAATTTGTGCACAGATCTAATAGAGCTTCTCCCAATTTCTTTATTGCACTCATTCATTCCAGATGGCCTTCAAAATTCATAGATCTTCCTCAAGTTAAGAGAATTCATCGTCAACGCGCAAACATAATCGATTATCCCATGTTAAGTGCATTTCACGCGTGGGGGGCCTAAAAACGAATTAACCTAGATCCCAACAACCACAAAAGGCTCTTGCAGTCACTAGCCTCTTAACATTCTTGTGACGTACTTTTCATCTTCCGAATTTTGCTTCGGATTTCTTTCACCACATTGTTTCTTCAGCTCTAATGTCTCCAATGTCTCGAAAGGCAGAAATGTGAAATGAACATGCATATGAAATTCAATAAGTGCACACATACACTCCACTATGGAGTGCCACGCCATATTTCCATCGAGTCATAAACTTGAATAAACACATCTCGCACTGATATCAGACTCCCTGATTGCATTACATTTCACAATTGTGTAATATGTAATGAGAAAAATCGGTATGATTTTCGTAACTGCTCGATTTACAGTACACCACGTACTAGAGCACATAATTTATCTTGGGAACGAGATGAAAACTTGTCGCAAAGACTGCCTTGCGTTCTATTTGGGCTGTGTATGTGTATGATCTGAATGGGAAATTGTTCCAGCAGTTATAGGTACATGTAAGCATGCTCTGATAAGAACTGTGGCAAGTTTAGTATGTACATAACCCAAATCAACGCTTTATTTGATCTTGTCGAGAGCATAAGGGAACAAATTGAAAATTCGGTTTGGTAATCACTGCAATAGTAGACCGCAGTAGTCGCAAAGACAATGCTTTTATGGTCCCAATTCTTTGCTTTCGGATTATGCTCACTGAGAGAATGAATGAAAAGGGCCGGCTAGGTGTGAAACTACTGTTTAATACCGTTATTGCCCTAATTATTAGTAAATCCTCTTGACGGAGGTGGTATTGTACTGTTGCGACAAACAATTGGGATGCGCTGCAGGTAACAGCAGGAGCCAAACGAATTTTAGAGCATCTAGTCAGCGAACAGTTCTTTCACAGAGTCAGAGTCTTGAGTCTCAGAGTCTCATTGACTCCCGCACCACATAAATAGGGCCAAAACAATGCAAAAATGACCCTTTGTATCTTTGTATCCCTCTATTGTGCGTCATTAGCGTCAATAATCTTCGCTTTGTATCTTTCTTGATGGCTGTCATAAGCTCACCGAGTTTATAAGTACATTCCTAGGTATTGGCTAAGTAACTTGAAAACATTCGACGTAGAACATTTTTCATTTTTTCCCTACTCATCCATTCCAACGCATCTGACCAATAAATCATTTCTTTAGCATCTCGTTTCATCTCAAAAGTTTTGTCAGCAATAATGACCTAGTAATAGCAATTAGTCGTCGTCATTTTTTTGTTTTCAAAAAGAAACAGAGACTAATTACACACAGACACACATCAAACTAGACCAATTACTATAGGAAATATGTCAAAAATTATAGGTTTCATTCAATAGTGAATTTGTCTTCCTGTTGCTATGTTACTTTGAAGCTTGTTCTGAAAGTATGCAGCTGCATCAATAATAAATGTAAGCATCCAAATGATTTGAGCCAGATGCGTTAGATAGTTACATGTTAGGTGTGTTGTAGATACATTTCGAATGGAATTAAAAAGATGTTAAGATAGTCACGATTTTTAGAGGGTTTTTAGTAATTCTTTGAAATCAATCTTGGGAATGATAACAATTTTTGGTTGAGAAGTCAGTCATGGTCACCTTATGTGCATTCCTGCATAGTGTCAATATTGTTTCAAAATGGTATTTGGTTGTATTATTCGTTGAGCGGCAGGGAAACTAAATTCTAAATTGTTTTTTGATGATGTGAAGTGGAGTGTACACTTGGGCTAGAATACGAGCTTAGAAATGGAATTGTCTGATGAGATTTGACCGAATTTCGATTAATTGTGTCACCAATGGAAAGATAAACTTTAAAATACGTAAAGAGAGAAAAAAATCGTTTACACTGATGAGTGATTCTTCCATTCGATTCTTCATTATCTTCGTCTGCTGCAAATGTTAGGAAATATCTTTCAAATCGCTGCTATAGTGCAAGTCGCTGCTATAGTTTCTATGCTACCTTTTCTACTTTTGCCGAAGTTCTTGCCATGCTTTATACCTTTTGGCAGCTTCGTTAGGGTGAATTGTAGAAAACTTTTTGGTGTTTGAAGTGTTGCTCATTGAATTAGTAAAATAAAAAACTCTTTTCGAAGAACCGAGTGACCAGAAAATGTGGAAACACGTAATACGCTTTTTTGCAGTATCGCATCAACAAAACAACAAAACCAATTCTCGACAGCATCTCCTATATCATAAATGCTGAAAATGTTCGGTGCTGGCAACACCTTGGAAAAGAAGCAGCAATAAGTCTACCAACCTATTCTTTGAATTTCCTTCTCTTCCGTGGATTTTATAGAAAAATTACAGCGAGTAATCGATGTTTGAGGCTGCCATAAGAAATATTTTGAAATCCCGGAAAATTTAAAAATGGGTTCCTTATTTTTATTGTAAGTCCTTTGCATTTAATAGATAATGGAAGTATCTGTTGGTGCAATATTAATGAAAATGTCTGGTGCTGGCATCCCTGTGTTATTTTTGTACCAAATCTGCTGTACGTTCAGCTAAACCCACCCTGTGAATTTCGTTTCGATAGAATGAATGCGCTGAAAGTTATATGGGTGAAAAGAATTTAAGGGTTACCACCCGCAATTTTTTTTTCCAATTTTCGAAACCTCAATATTTTTAGTTTCAAAATTTATGATAAATCGAATTTTGAAAAAAAATCCTTGTCTTCTTTTATGCACTCAGCGTCCACATCGGACTCATAATTTTTTTATCAAAGACAAGCACAAAACATAATTGGTTTTCATTCCCAATACTTATTTCTAACAAAAATGTACTCTGCATGGAAATATAGGGGTACCTGGAAATTCACTTCAATGCACGCCGCCGTCAAAGGGGTTAAAGATATCGTAATTTTAATTAGTCACTACACTAGTCTTTATATACATCTACGAGTATGTACTCTGGAAATTTCAGCTAAATCTAACGGGCCAAGCCAGAGATTATCTCCCTTAATCTTTTTGCTGATATAAATATAAATATATATATATATATATATATATATATATATATATATATATATATATATATATATATGTATATATATATATATATATATATATATATATATATATATGTATATATATATATATATAAATATATATACATATAAATATATATATATATATATATATATATATATATATATATATATCTATATATATATATCTATATATATATAAAAATATATATACATATATATATATATATATATATATATATATATATATATATATATATATATTTACAATATGTATATACATATGTATATATATACATACATATATATATATATATATATATATATATATATACAGGGTGTCCCATAACGCAACGTCAAGCCGGAAAGGGGTGATAGGGCAGGTGGTGACAGTAATCAGAAAACTATTTAAAAAAAATTTAGCTGCGTATTTTTTGAGATATTCGCTTTTGAAAAAAAATTGAAAAAATGCGTACCCTGTGACAATCTTTTCACTGCTACATCTACAAAAAAAAATTTTTTTTTAATTTTCTTTTTATAATATAACCCCAGATAAATGCTCTTTAAATTACAGCCAAAAATTAAAAAATTACTGTTTTAGTTTTCAGTGAAATAGCACTTCTTTCACCAAAGATGTACTAAAAAATAACTCTTCACCCAACTTCATCTAACCGTACTGAAAAAAAAATGTACTAAGATATTTTGGCAAGTAGCTTTAAAAGATAGTCTACTAAGTCTTAATTCCAAAATGGTATTACACTTGCTTCTTAATGACTTAATTGAGATGAATATAAATTTTCTAACAGTCCGACATCCTAAGTTTGTTTTCGCACTATTTGATATAAGTTGAAATTAGAAATCAATTATTGAACAGAAATTACTTACTTTACTTATAAAAGGTGTTCGAAATGCTTGCCATCAGCGGCAATGCAGGCTCTGCATCTTCTTAAGAACGACCTTGAAATTAGGCGGGCAAAACTTCTTGAGTTTATTTCGTCGACCGCATTTCTAATTTTAGTACGTAGCTCTTCTAAGCTTTGTATTTCAGTGGAATAGACTTTTTCCTTTATTGCGCCCCAATAAAAGAAATCCAAAGGATTTAAATCGGGTGAACGAGCTGGCCACGAAATTGTTCCACCCCGTCCTATCCACCTCTCGGGATACTCACTGTTGAGAAATTCCCGTACACTTCGAGCATAATGTGCTGGGCAGCCATCATGCTGGAAATACATGTTTCCATAAATCCTCAGTGGTACGTCGTCCAATAGTTGTGATAATTGGTTTTCCAACATATCCAGATAAACTTCGGCATTCAAATTCCCCGCAAGCTCAAATGGCCCAACAACTGAACCATTAAGAATGCCCGTCCACATGTTTATTTTAAATCGGTGTTGAGATTTGTTCTGTCGCATTAGATGCGGATTCTCCACGTGCCACTCGTGCAAATTATGGAGATTCATGTAGCCATCCTTGGTGAATGTTGACTCATCCGTCCAAAGAATTTCGTCAAAGAACCGCGGATTTTCTCTATACTTCTCCAGCATAGTTTGACAAAACTGAATTCTCTCCGGGTAATCTCGCGGAAGGAGACTTTGTACACGTTGTACATGGTATGGATGAAGTTGGTTTCTCCTTAGAATTCGCTGAACTGAGCTCTTGGGTACTCCTGTAGTCATCTGAATGGCACGCACCGAGGTTGACGGTTCTTCTTCAACTGCTTCCAATACAGTGTCCTCGTAGAGATTCCAAGGTCTTCCCGCACAAGCCATTCGATGGGGCAAGCGACCCTCTGAAAATGCCCGATGCACGTTTATGAACACTCGATGATCTGGATACCGTTCAACATTTGGGTACCTCTCACGATAAAGTCGTGCTGAAGCAGAAGCATTGGATCTGCATTCCCCATAAATTAGGTGCATATTAGCATATTCCTGTGCACTATATCGTCGGGTGTACGCCAAAACCATGAATGTGCTTTTTTGGTGATTTTCAGTTTTTCATGTCACTATACGCGGAATTCTTATACAAATAATTTGCCAAAACCGGAAATGTAAAATTCCATTATATGACTACACAAAGTCAAAATTTCAATTTTATGAATTACCTAAAAACTAAGTATTTGCGTAATGCGTTACACCAAAATCATGAACGTGCAGATTCATTGTTTTAGTGTAACGGAATAGGATTAGAATATTATCTTCCTTAATTCAAAAAAAAATGTTACTTATATTTTAAAACTGATTTATAATATTACGTCAAATTTTCAAATTGATTTTACTCGAAATAGCATTTTAGCACATTCATGGTTTTGGCGTACACCCGACGATATCTAAACGGCATTATGGAATTCACACTTTACACTTTCAATAAACGGAACTACGGGAGTATTCTCTTATTTGCTAGAAAAATGCACACTTATCAAATGACCGTAATCCACTATAATGCCACGCAAATAGCAAAATAACATAACTACGCATCTAATTTTTCCATCGACCTATAGGTAACGGTTTTTAAGAAGAATAAAGTGCATTAAAATCATTTCAAATAACTAATAGCAATTAACTGGGAATTGGTTCTCTCCAAGGTAAAAACGTTATTTTTCCTTAATTAAGAAATAAAGAAGCAAGTGTAATACCATTTTGGAATTAGGACTTAGTAGACTATCTTTTAAAGCTACTTGCCAAAATATCTTAGTACATTTTTTTTTCAGTACGGTTAGATGAAGTTGGGTGAAGAGTTATTTTTTAGTACATCTTTGGTGAAAGAAGTGCTATTTCACTGAAAACTAAAACAGTAATTTTTTAATTTTTGGCTGTAATTTAAAGAGCATTTATCTGGGGTTATATTATAAAAAGAAAATTAAAAAAAAAAAAAATTTTGTAGATGTAGCAGTGAAAAGATTGTCACAGGGTACGCATTTTTTCAATTTTTTTTCAAAAGCGAATATCTCAAAAAATACGCAGCTAAATTTTTTTTAATTAGTTTTCTGATTACTGTCACCACCTGCCCTATCACCCCTTTCCGGCTTGACGTTGCGTTATGGGACACCCTGTATATATATATTTACAATACGTATATACATATGTATATATATGCATATATATAATGTATGTATATATACATATGTATATATATATATATATATATATATATATATATATATATATATATATATATACATCCATATTCAAAAGTATTTACACAATGAACAAATTTTTCCATATTCCACTCAATAAGCATTTTGTTGTTGCCGTCGGGGAAGTAAGTTGCAAAAAAAGTGTTGTTATCGCATAGCTTGATTATTACCGCAAGACATTATACAGCTTCATAATATGCGGAAATCTTTAAGATGACGTCTTATCCGCATCTATCACCGATCTCTTAGCACGAATAATGATTAATACAAATACACTTCTGCCTTGAATGAAGGTATCAATATCCTTATCAAAACCGTAAGTCAAACTAGAGCCCATGCAAACAGGAAATCTGAAGAACGTCTAAAAAAACTGATCGCAGGCCGAGATATGTTTCAGAAAGTAAATAAAATAACAGACTGTAAAAAGTTAAAAAGTGATTTTACTTCTGAAGGTAGCGTATTTATAGATAATAAATCTTTTGCAGATGCTATTGCTGCTTCTTCCTTAGCTTTCTTTCCCATTTTTCTACATTCTTCAAAGCCTCTATCTTTAGCTTTCGTCAGCCAAATCATTCGGTGACTCTCGGTTCTGAGTCGATTCAGTCCTACAATAACTTTCCTATACCCCTGAGGCCACAAACCTTCGTAAACAAAGAAACGCTTCTCATCCTGATATCAAACCTTTCCTCAGAATGAGATAAAATCCGCAATTTCATTATAAAAATTCTTTGGCCACCTTTGTGTTTTCTTCAACTCTTGCCTTAACAATGGATATTTTCCCCACTATATGCAAATGTGTTAGTGATGGGCAAAATGGCTCTTTGAAGTGAGCCAGCTCCGTAAAACTCACTCATTTTAAAGAGCTGTTCTTTAAGAAGCATTCAAAAGATCCATTTCAAAAGTGTAAACTCAACTGCTGTTTTTTGTTGTTTTAATAATAATAATAAATTAAAATCTATTATAACAAATAATAAATTAAAATACCCAATCGTTCAGTTCCCGCAAACAGGTTTCTGATTCTAAAAATATAGGTAAATTGGGGAAGGGTTACCGTTCTTGTCCGATGTGGGATTTCAAAAGTTTTACTTTGGCTGTTTAGACAAAGCATAAAATTTATATATGAGTTCTTTTTTTCCTAAAAAGCAAGCATTTTTCAGAAATGCCCTCTAATATTAAATTGGTTTGATGATGTTGTCAAAAGGTATCGCAATTCAAAGTTATTCATATCGATCGATCTTTTCGGCAGACAGGGTTAAACATTTCCAAAACGTTAGCATGCCTATATTTAAAACAAATTTGAAATACATTTTGCAACATTATTTTTTTGAAAGTAATTTGATATAAAATATCACTTTGACCGCTAAAATATCACTTAGTTGACCGCTGGCGCCAAAGGGTGAAACATAAAAAAAACCTGGAGGAATTTAATATGTACACATATGTATCCTGAAAATTTCAACTAAATCAGATGGCACATTCCTGAGAAATAGTCATATTTGCGTTCTACTTATCTTCAAACATTAGTAAAAATGACGAGTGAAAACTACCACAATCGAAAGAAAATATTAAATAAACTCTCAGTCTCTTTTAACTTTTTACTCATAAAGATACCTTTTCCTAATTTTCTAATTACCAAAACATTCAGCATTGCCTTCAAAAAACCAAACCCACCTATAAAATGCACCGCCTAATAGCCAACATACGGCATGAAAACGAAAATGCTCGTAAACTAGAGCAAAGTATATGCACATAAACGCACACTGTGTGCTCACAAAATATCGCCATCAATAACCGCAGACGGTCAGTATTCATCATTCGCACAGTTCTTATCATTCGCACAGTACTATCATTTACACAATACTCAAGATTCACATTCTATGCGCACTGCACACGGTGCTGGCTCAGTGCTCTCATTCATTCTTCATTCACACGGAGCTGGCTCTTTCCTCTGTGCAATACGATAGTCGTATACATATGTACATGTTCCGGCATTAGAACAGCCTATTTCGCTTCAACTACACACGGTAGTCTAATGAAGTATTGCCGTGTGTAATGCATAAGCTCTATTTGCTCGAGTGGCTACTCGATTGGCTCCGATATATAGCTCTTGCAACTTCAAGGTATCAAGTGTGCAGAGCAGTTCTAAATGATGGCTCACATAGCTCTTTCAAAAAAGTTACTCTTTTGCCTAAAGAGTTGGCTCCCATAGCTCTTTCCAAAGTGTTGCTCTTTTGGACTGGTTCGCTCCTGAGCGACCCATCACTAAAACCTGTGAATATATAACCTACTCTACCAGCGTCAGGATCCTATGATATCCTCCATGTCCGTTCAATATCACTGCTTTCAAATTTGGAAAAACTACTCGAAAGGGTAATTCAAAGACGATTAACAGTAACAGTTAACCTTTGATGAGAAACAAATTATACCCGGGAGTCAAATTAACTTCAAAGACAAACACTCTATGGCGGACGCCCTAATAATTCTACAAAGAGCTATCAAAGATAGCATCCAGAACAAGAGGGTTTTGGGTGCCTGCTTGATTGATTTACAGAAAGCTTTCGACTCTGTATGGATTGAGGATCTGCTGTATAATATGTTTCAGGGATCATCAAAATTATTGCCAGCTTCCTCAGTGACAGGATGGCGTTTGTTATCTTTAATGGGACGTTCTCCGAGAAGTTTCCGATTGAATTGTAAAACAAAACTTTAACCTTCAAACCAGAAATGGTTTGCAGAGGAAAAGGTTTTCCATTACAATTAATTTTAATTTACAATATACAAATATTTCAAATATTCTTCAAATGTCACTGAAAATATCAAATGAGTATCTAAGTAAATTTCCCTACAACTTTTATTTTGGAAACAACTGTTGTATGCATAATCACCTCATTACTCTAATTTTAAACCTAGTCGTCAAAATCCAATCATCCCAAAACGTTCCACAAATCAACTTGGCTCAATCGTTCTTTCGCTCGCTTCACAGATTTCCGATCATCATCATGGATCATGTGAGAACTAGGCCACTTCATTGACTTAAATCATCTGCATCCAGTGCAATATGACCAAGTCACTAAGTTGTAACGTGTCGCAGTATGGCTTCAGTGTGTACATTTCGGGAATTACTGCCGATTTGGTTATATACAAGTTCCAGTCAATTGACGAGAAACGTCCTTGGCTCATTTCCATAAATTATGATCGATTGAATCCAACAAAATATCGAAATGGTTTGTTTGCGTCATTTCGAGTTCAACACGCATATCTGCATGCAGTTCAGAATAGATACTTCCGTTTCTCATGAAAGTCACAGACACAGACTATGTATCTATTATGGAATATGGACTCGGTCGAAGGTAATATAGGTCAACTAGGTACGATGTAAAGTTGGACGATTGGTAATTGTGTTACGCGGTACTAAGTTAAAGCAAATAGTTTTCCATATGTCGTTCAATTATGGGACAATCTAGATGCGACAATGACGAGACTATACGAGAAAAGAGAAGAATGGTAAATAGACAAAAAACTGAGCGTAGGGTACTTTGAAAGGAACTAAGACATCATCGTGTGTATACATCAATGGCCCATTACGTGTGTCCATCCGTGACTGAAATGATTGTTTGTTTCTTTTTTTGTCAATATTTATCGACCAATAAACAGTTTTCTTGTTTGAATTTCTCAAATGCATCGTGGAGGTGTTGGACGTGTGCTTAAGTTCAAATGATAATAGCCAGGCCCTAAATAGCCTAAAGTTAGTGTGAAGCAATGAAGTTAAGAGTGCTAATATTTTGTATGGAAATATAATGGGTTTTTGGTAGCTGCTGTTTGAGTGGTAATAGCTTGATAATCTAAGTAGAGAAAATGTTAGCAGTAAATTTACGAATGGGTGAATCTGGTGTAGGTTTGAATTGAGTAAGGTGTCAAACACAAACTGGATTAGAAAACATAGTTTTTGATATATCATAGTTTTTTATTCTATTAAAACAATATATTTCTGATAGGAGCTAAGGCAAGGAGAAAACCACAGGGAAAGCCACTATTAATTTGTATTCTTCTTTTAACATCAATATTTCAGTTGCATATATTGTTTCTTTCATTTTTTATTGTTTCTTCATATTGTTTCTTTCAAGATGGCAGATTGCTCTTAAAATATTTTTGTTCATTTAAAAAAAAACTCAACATAAATCTTTAGCAAAAAACCTCTCATCTTAAATATTGTTTTAGTTTAGATCAAAATTTAGTTTGAAGATGATCCATTTTATTCAGTCATTTTTTTTCATTTTTCAGTTGCACAAAGAATGGCTTGAGAAGAAAGGCGGGCTCAAACTGATCGACACTTCATCGAGAAAAAACTCCTTTTTCTGGCGACCGCTTAAAACGAAATTCACTTCAACGAACAATGATAATACCAAAAGTACAAACACCAATGGATCTTTGAATGATACCGAAACAGGAAACATAATAAGTAATAATAATAATAATACCTCTGACACCAAACAACAAAAAACACTTTCCAACGATGTTTATCCTGAATATGATACTCAAACTACACTTTCGACGGCAGCCCCCGTAGCAACCACCGAACAGGATGCAAATAAATCAGATGCAGAGTTGTCATCATCAGTATCACCTCAAGTTGAGATTGTTACAAATGCAAAGCCTATAATTACTATTTCGACAAATGACATAGTCAAAACGGATACTGAAATTAAAACTGTTGCCCAAGAGAAGCAAACACCTAGGGTAGATATAAACAGTACACATTCAACAACTGTAGCACAAGCTGAGACAATTGAAGGAAACTCAACGACAACCAAACCTTTGAAACGACCGCGTGCAAAGAAATTTCCACATTGGGGTGCGTGGACAGAATGGTCAGGATGTTCGAGATCGTGCGGTACGGGTGTTATGTTTCAGCAAAGGAAATGTATAGGACGGTAAGTGATATATTTTACTTTTTTACTGATTTTGAAAGAAAATTTGTTTTAGAGTCGCTTTCCGCCAAAATTCATATACATATCATATTATATATATATATATATATATATATATATATATATATATATATATATATATATATATATATATATATATATATATATATATATATATATATATATATATATATGCATATATATAAATATATATATATATATATATATATATATATATATATATATATATATATGCATATATATAAATATATATATATATATATATATATATATATATATATATATATATATATGTATATATATATATATATATATATATATATATATATATATATATATATATATATATATATATTTATATATAAATATGAATTTTTGTGCAGTGACAAGAAAAGTTAATGCAAAATTGAAACCTTATAAATTATTGATCCAATTGGATCGTATATCTGAATGCAGTTCAAAGTTTTTAGCCATTCAAGGATTTATTTTGTTTTATCTGTGGCTGTTTGCAGTCTGTTTGGCTTAGAAAAAAACTAGATTTTTGCAATGTTCTTTGGTGATGTTGCCCCACTTTTCTTGTTGGCTTAAGCATGATTTTACTGCTAATATATTTGGTTGCTATGCTATTCGATGAATGGAAGTGTGCTTTGGCTCATTTATGCTGCGCACTTTCAATAAGCGCTCAACCAAGCCACCGTCATACATTACAGTTCTGATCATATATTTTGCGTCCGGCTTCACACATGGGTCGTGCTGAACTGGACACAATAACAAGAATATCAATAACATGTACGAGTCCGTCAAATTGAATTATGAGAAGACCAAGAATCTATGTAGTAGAACTAGTCATGCTATCCGCAATCAAAGAGACAGATGAAGAAAGCAGCGATATCCAAGTTGTGATGGATATCCAAGGGCCTGGTCGACAGGTCGAGGAAAAGTTTTTGGTTTACCAACGCCAAAATGTGCAGTAGCTACGAAGCCACTGGCGAGTTTTCAGCCTGAAGTCGACGATGCCAATTATTATCAATTATACAAAAGTGGACTCAAATTTCGTTGATGTTTCAAAATTAAGTATGAGTCGGCTAAATGGGTTCATCTGGGAAGCCAAATAATCTCCACAACGCCAGCAGACAACCAAAAACTCACAAAAATCTTCAGCAGATAAAAATCGACCGTTATACCTTTCCCTCACCTAGGGAAAAAATTTGAACACCATATTTCGAAGTCTGTATAGTTTCAGCCCGGAAAAAATCAAGGAAGATTTGCAGGTCCAATGCTGCCACCCTATTGAGGCTATTTTTAATCAAAAACGGAACTCCAAAATTGGTTAAAATTCTTTTACCGAGAAGCGAAACTAACTTCTATGATACCCGAGCCGTGTATAAACTGATTTAAAAAGGGGAAGCTCAGCGACCAAAAAGGCAGAAAATCGCAGTGTTGTAGCTGCCAAGCATATGGTCACGGCGCAACAAACCTTACACTTAGGCGAAATATGTAAAATTCGACTGAAATTCGGCACCGGTTTTTACAGTGCACTACGCAGCGCGAAGGGAAAGCATAGTGCATCAGCTGCGGTGGTGACCACCCGGCCAGTGATGGAGCTTGGACGAAAAAAATATCAAAAACCACATAAATCTCTCAGGCATCGAATATCAGTTTGTCTCCTTAAACACAATCATTGGCACCACAAATAGCAAGAGTCAAACCAAATAAGTCCCAGAATGTGCCCAATCTGATCCCATAGAGCAGCTTTTCTCGAAAATGTAGGACCGATTTCTAAGTATGGTGACAGAATGCTTGCAAACGCCGGGAATTCTAAGTCATGTTTTTTTTGACGATTATTCTGACTGGAACAAAAAATTGGCATGGCAATTTTCTTATAGCCTCTACAGACTACGAACATGTTCGACAACTTGGTGCGAAAACATGTTTTAAAACTTCGATACAGACGTTCGCACCAAACGCCGAACATCAGTACACCGCACATCAATTTGTACAGAATTTTTCCGGTTTTCAATGTTCGCGCTCATGTTTGCGAACCTGAGATGTTTATCTGCGTAGAACAACAAATGCACGTGTTCGCTCGCCAAGTTGTAGAACATGTTCGATCGTTTGTGCAAGCTCTTAAGTAAATTCGCAGTGTACATCGTTTGTATTTTTTGTATGAACATCCTTTGTCCACAGAAATAGTAGGTGTTTTTTTGCGCCTCTATTAAGAGCTGGTTGGTATAGTAGCATTGAAAACAACAACTGGGACAGGTTTAATCTACAAGAAAATATCTTTAACCCTCTCGTGGCCGTGAGCATTTTAGTGAATTTTAGGTACTCTATATTTATAAGGAAATAATACTTTTTTAACAAGCAAGTATAGGAGATGATAGCTGATAAAGTTTGATATGCGTGATTTTTTATGAATGTTCAGGCAACTCTGTTGTACAAAATCCTTCACATCATCGAAACTCCTGACAATTTTTCGCTTTCCGAAACATTTTTTTATGCTTCGTTCACTCGTCAAATTGAAATTTACAAAATTCTGCGTCGCACAAGAACGGTAACCCATCACCAAATTACTTATTTTTTGAGCACTCGAAACTGCTGTTCACAAGACCTTACGATCGGAGCATCTGATCAATATGAAATTCGCAGGATATATTGGTTTTAAGTTTTAAGCAGGCCTGGTAGAAGCTATTTGGAAATGTGGGCAGCCCTGCGGCAGTGGTGCCATCTTGGAAAATCACTGAAAAAAATTATGCCCGATAGCTTCCGATACAGTAATCAGATTAAAACGAAATTCACACAATAGATGGAAGCCAAATTTGTTAGAAATTTGGTTGAGAAACTATGATAGGGCTGCCAGCTATGGTAATTTTGGTTATTTCTTTACTAAGAGGTTCTATTATTACATTTTGAAATGATAATGATATTTTAGTTTTGATTGTTTATTATCGGATACGGAAATTGCATTGAAATTTATTATAGTGCATACATATTCTTGTCGGGCAATATTTCTTTGAAGGAAAATAATTTATGCTTTTCATCTTGCAAACAATTTTTAGAACACTATTCCTTAGTTCTGTATGTTAAGAACGGATAGATTTGGTCAAACCACCAGAATAGTGATATATGAGTTTAAAGTACGCAAATTATTTAATTACATTGGGCCAATATTAGCAGCTGGAAACAACATGGAAGTGTCAATAAAAGCTCTTCGAATCCTGAAATTTGGCCTGAATCCCTAAGCTACTACTGCACAAGACCATGCTCCTGTCAGTACTCAAGTATGTATCCGAAGCTTGGGTGCTCTGCAATAGGTACTTTGACTTCTTCGTTCGAGAAGAAATAGTCCAATGAAATTCGACATAAAAAGGCGAAACTTCGGATATATTAGGGGAAAGTTGAATTTTGGTGTGAACCTTGATACTGACGTGCTGAACAAAATGTCAAAAGTCGCCATCGATCCGAGTGCTGCGTTACTTTTTATACGGGGTCAAAGGTCACCAAAACTTTTCGATACATACTTTTCCACCTATCCTAGAGTGTGTTAGATAAGTGTGTTTACATGTTTTTTATGGGCCTCTTAAACATAGAAAAACAATCTCACAAATATTCCAAGTCGTAATCAAATCGGATAATATAAAAATGCCGAACACTGGGCTGAATGCCGATTCGAGCAGGACAATAGTCAAAAACTCAGTGTCAAAATGTAAGGTTTTCAGGTATAGGAAATTTTTCTTAAGGCTTCAGTAAACCTAATTCCACAAAAAAATTGTTATTGTAGCGAACAATAGTGTGTAAGAAGTTACTGTGAAAACGGTCGAGTGCAAGTAGAGCGTGAGACGCTCTCGCGGTACATTAATGTGACCTTCCATTTAGGGAATCCAATCCCGGGATTAGAATCCTGGGATCCCGAACAGTTTTTAGTCCCTTAAATCCCGGGATTGATGTTTTATAATCCTGGGATTGATGATTTATAATCCCGGGACTATAAACCATCAATCTTAATTGAGATCCGGGATTTTAGTGGCTAAAAACTGTTCGGGATCCCGGGATCCCGCGATTCGGATCCCGGGATTGGATTCACTACTTCCATTGTATTAACTGCTCGGTGATTTGAATGTTTATTTTCGTTTGAGTGTAAATCTTACTTGTTTAGAAACTTTTCAAAAAAAAAGTTTCAAGCACTGAAAACGCCCAGTTGAAAAAAGTAAGTTCATACCATTAGAATATAAGAGAGTGTGATTTGGCTTCGTGGACACTGAGAAATTCTTCACATTTTAACGCGCAACTTTTTTTCATTAGATTTCATTGACTTCAAATTTTGAGAACTTCTTTATTATGGTATAATTAATAACATATTCAAAAAAAGAGGGCCATAATGAACCATAAATTGAGATATAACAAAAATTTTGGGGTCAGAATTATAAAATTTAAATTTTTAGTTTAAATCCTAGACGGACCCTAACCTTCTATTTATACTCTATACTTTAAAGACCTTACAAGAAACATTTAATGCTAATTACATTTTTATGATGTTTTTTTTAAATTAGTATTATTTATTGTATATTCGTAACTACCTTTCTTGATGTTAAAACAGCAAGAGAGGTAGTTAGGGGAAAACACATAATTAAAATCATTAAATAGCATGTCAAATGAGTCATATCCCGAAAAATTTAAATGTTTGTTCAAATGGGGCTGTGACGGTATTTCTGCTGTAAGCGAGTACATGCAGCTATTTCATCCTGAAGCATCATCTGAGGAAACAAAAGAAGACAATCCGGAATATTCTAGTGATCGCATTTTTATGTTTTCTACTGTTCCGCTTCAGCCGACTGCGATCTTAAAGGAATCGGGAGAGAAACTCATGCTGTGGGAAAACCCACATCCTTCATCGACTCTATATTGTCGACCAATAAAATTGTTATTTATAAAAGAAACAAAAATCACCCCTAGAAAAACAATAGATACTGTACAAGAAGAAATAGAAGCTCTGGAACCGTTCGAGTTCATAATTAATGGTAATAAAAATTGCTTGATTTAATATTTCTCTAAATATATATTTTGTGATTTATAGGTAAAAATGTGAAGATTTATTTTAAAATGTTATTTGACAATGCAAAAATAATAAATGCGCTTACCAAAACCTTAAGTCAATCATGCTATTTGTGTGGTTGTAAGCCTATTGAAATGAATGCATTAGAAAATATTGAAAATCGACCGATTAAGACGGGAAACTTGCAATATGGCCTCAGTACTCTACATGCATGGATAAAATTCCTAGAATGCATCTTGAATATAGCTTATAAATTGCAATAAGAAAGCCAGTTATGCGAGGGGCTACTTCTCATAAGAAGGATGAGGTTGACACCAGGGAAAAAAATATCCAGAATGCTTTATGGGACTCTATAGGGATAACAGTGGACACAGTGGTTCAATAAAGTGGAACGTCCAACACCGCATGCAGATGCACCTCCGAAGCTACAGGAGTTGATAAGCGATTAATATCTAGATTTGGAACTATTCTTCAAGTATTTACAAAACAAGTTCACTATGGCAATCACTTTTTCTTCTTCGTTCTTTCTTATTGTTGCTGGTTATTTCAAGCGGAAATACAATCAGGGAAGAAAAATTCAACACATTTGCTTATGATACTGCCAAGCTGTTTGTGGAGCTATACGACTGGTACAGGATGCCTCCCAGCGTACATAAAATCCTTTTGCATGGCTCTTTAGCCATCAAACATGCTCTTGTTCCAATAAGGCAGGTTTCAGAGGAGGTACAGGAGGCAAGCAATAAAGACATGAGACGATTGAGAGCCCAGCATACTAGAAAGTCCTCATATATAAAAACCTGTGAAGACTTTGTTCACATGCTTTTGGTTTCATCGGATCCTGTTATTACAGCTCTTGGAACTTTTTATCTCCTATATTTTTTTAAATTTATTTTTTAACCTATTCCAATCTTTAAGCCCTTGTTAAGCCCATAAAATAATTTTGTCCAGCTAGAATCGGGATTCAGCCCAGTGTGTGCCGTTGAGAAAGTCGATACTGTTAGTTACAAATGTTTAGATCAATATATCTCAAAAACGGTTGTGGTCACAAGAAAATTTTCACCACGCTTTATACGACGCAGTATCGCGCTTTATACGACTTTTATGTGTTGAAATTCACCTACATCCTAAACTACTGACCATCCCATTCTAATAAAATAAGTACACTTTAAGCTTTATTTGATATAAAAATAAACAAAATTAACTTGGTCCAAATTACTAAAATAACGAGTTGAAGTGTTTACTTCCGGTTTTACACAGGAATAAAAAATTTGTTTGAAATCTAATTTCAAAATTAAAAAGAACAGTTAATTTTCTATACCAATCATTATATTTATTGTTGTCTAGATTTTTTTTTCGAATCTCATAATTGGTTTCCAAAAAAAATTATCAAAAACCTTGTCAAAAACCTTGTCAAAAAACCTTGTCAAAAAACCTTGTCAATTGTTCAAAAGCTCATAGCTCGACAACTACACTTCATAGAAAAGAAAAATTGCGTACCCACGTTCATATTCTTTAGAAGTACCATCATGCACATTTTGAATGAAATTGACAGCCTCGACTTTTTTTCGTTCTCCGCTTCACGTGAAATGCCCCATTATAGAAATTGACAAGTGAGAAATTAATTTATGTTGTATGACAGACAACAAGCAATCAAATTTTCTGTTCAGCAAAATCATCAATTTCAGCAAAAAAGTGCAATACTCTACAGCAAACAAATAAAGATTGCTTCGAATCGGAAGTCTATGTACCGCAATACATCAATTCATCATGGCACACGCAAAACAACATTCAGAACGTGAACGCAACAAATAACTTCCCGTATCCAGAAAACTGTGATATCCATTAAATTGCATTATGATGCACTTGATTCAGTACGATCGACACTTTGCATGTTTCGTACGGAATACAAAGTGCGAACATCGTCCCATATGGATGTACATATGTACATATTGACTGGTTGTTTGTGAAAGAAGAAAGGAGGCGGAAGAAATTGTTTGCAAATTGAACACCGATAGATAATACATAAAAAGTTTGTTGTGCATCAAAGCCAAGTGTGCATTTCTTATCAATTTGAATTTATAGATCAAGTAAATAAATGTATGTTGTAATGATCTGACTAATGGATGAATATTGTTTGCGATATGTCGAATAATGCAATGAATTAGTTTCAGGTTGTGCTGCTGCAGTACCGTATTTGGTTAAATTCATTCCGGTACACGTTGATTTTGCTGTAATTTAGTGTTAAATTGAATGAAGTGGATTAGTTTGATTTCTACCTCTCTAATGTAATAGAAGTAAGATATTAGCACAATCAGTAATTATAATGTGCCTAGTCGAAGAACCCCAAGCTTTAACCGTCATTTCAACATGACTAACATAAAACCCTTGTACTTTAGATTCTGCAAACATAATACTGAATGCAAAATGAAAACAGAACAAGCACGATTGCCAATACAGTATCGATGGACTGCGTTCAATCATTTGCACGATTGATTTGATGTGGCGCTTTATGAACCCCATGTATGTACAATAATGGGAACCATTCAATGGTCAAGTACGTCTATTGCAGCCATTGTAGGCTCGCTATCTGTATCCATCTAGTTAATAGTGTCGGGGTGACATAGATGGGTTGATGTTTAATGGGCATGTGTACTTGATCGTCGAATAGTTCGAGTTATGAGACATAGTGTATATTTTATGCTCCTTTCAGATACGCACATACTATATACGCAAGATACATAGTTTTGCAGCCCTTAAGCGGAAGCTGTATGATGTTTTATTACATTTTTATTATTATTGCTCAAAAGTGTACGTACGGTATTGAGAACATTATAAGAATGAGCGTGCAACATGGATGGATACGTGAATGTGTTCGCAAATTGATAATTTAAAAGGATCGATGGAAGTCAGACGATGATGATTTTATTTTTTGAATAGATGCATAAAAATACCTGATAGATTACGAGAGATAATATTATTAGCCGTAGTTAGCTGCTGATAGATTGTTCCCGTTGATTTGTTGTGGATACATTGTTATAGCATTGCTTAGCAATTACTTTCTAGTTGGGCTCGCGATTATGGTGCAGATTATGAGTAAATGTATTTTTCCATGACTGAACGTACGTCGGGACTTTAAGCTATTTTCAGCTTCCAGTGTCTCGGCACAATTGGTATTGCTGTTGATTTTATTTTAATGCGTGTGTGCTGGTATGAATGTCAGTAACTGAGGTAGCTTCTATTGTAATATGATCGTTACACCTGTTCTAGGTAGATAGTGTAGTTGGTGAACAAAGAAGAGTAACTCATATGGAAATGATAGGAGGATGGCGTTCTGAAATGGAATATGACTTCGGGAAACGGTTTTATTATCACAGGTTTTATGAGCGATAGCTAAACGTAGCATAGCAAGTAGCTGATTTCCATACGCAAAATAATTGATTTGCTTTGCGATTATTAAACTTTAGGGTCGATATATTTAGATTAATTGATTGTGGATTCAAGTCAGCTCGAAATTTAAGATCCAGGATCCGGACTAAAATTGCCTGATTAGTTTTTTTGTTGTTTATTAGCTGTTAAAAAAACCATTGCAAAAGTATGCTGATGCATAAAAGCTCAGGATCTTTCATATTAAATCTTCGAAGAGATTTTATTGCAGAGAATCGTGTATATAATTTCAAAGCCAAATCATTTGAGCATCAGGAAGTCTGTTCTAATTGTCTAAAATGCAGAACACAATCTCTCAACTCGAAGAAAAAGGCTAAATGGCTGCTAGTGAATCATTACGGATCGTCGGTACTTTTCATTTGTTTTTCTATCTTTTTTTCCATTCGAGAGGTCAGCGGTCGAACCAAGAAATCAAATCTCAATGAACCATATGAATGACATCAAGTGAAAATAATTCTAGGAAAAAAACGCTCCTGTTTGATCAGCATCACTATCATTGAAGGAAGAGCACGCTACCGATGACTCCAGCTGCTCGATTATATTTGCATGACACACGCGATATGATCTCCATTATTTTGCCTCTATTGATAATGATGCCAGGGGCTTGACAGATTTTCTAAACCAGCTGCAGTTCGCCCAAGTATTGCACTCACATTAGCGAGGAAACACTGGCCTGCAAATTATTCATTGGTGATTCAGGCATGATTCAGGCCTGAATGTTTCCACACCCTTTCAGTGAAATTAAAAAAAAATTTCGTATCTGCAAATACGTGTGAACTAAAGCTATGTACGCAGATTCGGTAAAAAAAACTTGGATCGAACTATCCCAATAATAGCAGTAAAATCATCGGAACAGAGAAATTGCAAAGAATTTTTCACAACGGTGGGTTTATTTGCTAAAATTAATGTGACGGCAGTCAATAAATATCTTGTTACATATGCTCTTTTTTCTCAGAAGAGTAAAATTTATGTAGAAAATTTTCACGATGTAAGGAAAGATAGTGCTTAAAACTGAAGTTGAAACAAAAACTGATGATAGCCGCTTAGTTCTAGCTAAATTTGAAATTTTACTCCCATGTTACTGTATCGGACATTAAAAAACCTGGTAAAATAATGGAGAATTTACAAAGCGCCATCTATTACAGTCCAGTATTAAAAGTAAGTTTTACCTCGAAACTCCGTATTGGTGTGGTGAAATCATTAGCAAAATTGTTGTTTTTGATTTTACCTCTAGTAAAATTTGTATGAAAATTGACATTTCACCTGAACTGCGTACTTGGGTTAATACTACATATTTATAGTCGGAATAGCAGCAGTGAATTACACAATACCGCTCAGAATACTCGAATTCATGAATCCGATACCGATGAAAGATCTCAAATCGAATTTGTAGTATCGAGGAAGTTCAGCTTGTGTAATTATTCTTAGATTTTTTTGCGTAAATATATCCGAAACGATTTTATTTATCTTTAAGGTTTATTGTTAGGGATTCATACTTTTTTTTTAATCTGGTAATAGTATTAAGCCAAACAAATCTGCATTTTTTGGGACATGCGAGAAATTGTCAATGGAATTATTGCTAAATTCTTTTTATATATTTAAAATGAATTTTTCTCCTGTACACACTGTAAATTATTAAGAACATTAAAATACTAAATACGTGTTGCTAGAAGATAGTGCAATTGATGTACTCGAGCTTTTCAAAGTTGAAGACAGTTTGCTTGAGTTTTTAATCCCTGTTTAAGGGATAAATATCTTGCGTCAATTTTTAAGAGTGAACTTGTGAGATTTTGCATAGATTTAAATGGGAGATCGATCACTGCTTTGATGTTTGAACTATGAATAAAGTTCGCATTATAGGAGGAATATATTCATATGGATTCAGTGGAATACCCTTAAGACATATTTTTAAGTTTGCGTTGTCTGCCTCCAACTACATCCGCATCTAAAATGCAGATATTTTCCCGTTTGTGTGTGTGTTTATGCTTTCTTAAGCTTTCTTTCTAAAGAACATGCTTTGACGTTTCATTGCGGCAGATGAAAACACGTAGCATCCCTCTTCTTTTGGCGCAAATCCAAAACATTGCCAGTAACCCACCCCAATCGCATAGAAATAGCAAAGCAAAGAACCAGCATCCGTTGGGTGCGGATTGAAAGGGATCTTCACGACGATTCCTAGAGCACCCTGCTCTAGAGCCATAATTTTTATTTGTTTTGATTCGCCTCTTTGGTGGTTTCCTATCACACCTTTGGCACACTCTCTTCCGGAGTTTGGTCTAGTTGAGATGCACTGTTATCTTCAAGCTTCTAAACAGTTATACATTGTAGCTTTTTTTGTGCAAAAAATTCAAGAGAAAGTTTCTCAATGGAATTATCTTTGTTGCGGTATCAAGATGTCTTTCAGGAATTCAAGAAAATAAAAAAAAATTCAAGAAAAGATTACTCAATGGAATTATCTTTATTGTGGTATCAGAAGCTCCACATGAAAAATCCACTGTGAAATCGTGTTTGCAAAAAATTTATTAAAGGTCAATGGTCACAAAAAGCAACGAATTTCTTCATAATAAAAATCTACACAAAAGCCTCTTATATCAAATTAACTTGGTAACAATAGTTCTGAAGATACGAGGGTGGGTCATTAAGTTCGCGGAATGGGGGTTAAGAAATGCAAATTTCTTTTTCTTTTTCAATACTTTAGTCTGCTACTTTGATACATTTTTCGGATTCTTGCTGAAATATGGCATCTTCCAGCCAAAACTCAGCAAGGAAAAAAAACTCAGCAAAATTAGTGACATTTTTCTGACCTTTCACAAAAGTGTCGGTGAGAAACAACAGCGTGACAAGAGAAAAAACATTCGCAAATATTGAAAAAGGAAGGAAATAACAACAAGATGGAAGAAAATAACAACAATAGCATTCATTTAATGGGCAAAAGTCACTTTTGAAAATTAAATGGACAAAATCCAGAAGAATGCAAGGACATAAAGAGGAAACGTGACAAATATGTCTGGAATGGGCGCAGTCTAGTAGGAAAGCTGATATTATATTCTGATGGGTTCATGTCTGGGCTGTATAACTTCAAACTTGTACTGGTGCACTACAATGGCTTACGAGCAATCAAGTCAGGTTGCTTTTTGTGTGCATTGTTCAACTCTTATTAACAGCAAATGAGTTCATTCAAAATCGCCCATTGAAATGCGAATGGTATTGTCCAGCATAAAGCGGACATAGCATGCTTTACATCAACTCACGAAATTGATGTCTTTCTCATAGCGGATACTCACATCACGGGAAAAAATAATAAATTCAACATCCCTAGCTACATCTTCTATGACACCAAAAACCCAGATGGCAAGGCTAGAGGCGAGTCTGCAATACTTATTAAAAATATCTGCTCCATCATCCTTTGGAAGAACTCAGCGAAGATTACATCCAAGCGACATCCATTTGTCTACGTGAACAGTCGAGTGAGATTGTAGTTTCGTCCATTTACTGTCCACCGAGGCACAAGATTTCAAAGGCAATATTCTAAAGCTTCTTCTCATCGCTGGGAACCAAATTCATCGTGGCTGACGAATTTAACGCGAAACACACATTTTGGGGATCTCGACTCATAACACCTAGGGGCAAAGCATTCTTCGTTACAAACCTACAGTTTTAAGAATATCTGTAGCGACAAGTAGAGTCGTAAAACACCACCTCTATGACAACTGGGGACAAAGGACAATATAAAGGGACAAAGTTTTCGTTAGTGAAAAAAATTTTAAAACCCTAGCACATCAGAACCGCTAGAAACACTAATGTTCGAAGAGCAGTAGAGGATTTGTGCAGATTTTGAGTGTGTATTCTACCACTGCTTACTTTTCCTACTTAAAACAAATACACCCTAAGTAATAATAGAATCTAAGTTTATTTTAATTTCGGTGACTTCATCGAAAGTTATTGCGGTAGAAAGGTGTTTGGGGTTGCCATCCGAAAAATGTCCAGAGCTTAGAAAATTCAAACAATGTTTACTTATTTTCATTGCAAATGTTTGCAATGAAATTACTTAATGCAAGCATTTATTGGAACGAAAATAACAAAAAAGCCTAGTGCTAGCAGCCCTTTGCTAGCACCGAAACCAAAAAGCTGATGAAGTCAACCTGTTCTGCGAATTTTGTATTGATCCGATGACTGCATTGGAAGTTATAGGGATGCAAAGAAATTTAGGGTTACCATTCGCAAAAGTTTTCAAATTTTCTAGATCTTAATATTTGGTGTTTATTTTCACTATAAGATCACTACGATTTGAAAAATCTATGCTAAAATCGCTTACTAAAGGTATGCCAAAAAAATACAAAAACAACCATACCTGGCAACCCTGTCATTGTGTTGAACTTAAATTTCTACTGAATATTTCCTACAATAAGTTTAATTTGCCATTTGAATTTCGTTAAGATTCAACTACTGTACTAGAAGCTATAGGGCAAAGAGCTTTATTTTCCTCAGGAATTTTCAGAATTTACGACACTTAAATTACCATAGCTGGCAGCTCCAACCGAATTTTTCAACCAAATTTCTATCAAACGTGGCTTAAAGTCACCTACTGTGTAAATTTGGTTAAAATCAAATGACTGAATCAGAATTTATAGGGCCAAAAGAAGTTATTTTTCTTAGTGATTTTTCAAGATGGCACCACTGGCACGAAATTGCCCGCATTCCAAAATCGCTTCTATCAGACCTGGTCCTACTTAAGGCCAATATATTCGGTAAATTTCAATTTATTCTGATTATCGGATCGTGAGTTTCCGTGAACAGAAGTTTTTGATGTTAAAAATATAGGTAAATTGGGAAAGGGCTACCAGACGTGCCCGTTGTGAAATTTCAAATTTTTTACTTTGACTATAGACACAAAGCATAAAACTTGTTTATGAGTGTCTTTTTTTTCAAAAAGCGATAATTTTTCAGGAGATTCGATGATTTAAATGTTTTCACTTTCATCGCCTGTCCTAGCTACAGGGTTGGCAACATGCGTATTAAAAGCTACACAAATTTACAACTAAATATTACCAATATGTTCTGAAAGTTTCATAATAATTTAATAGCTCTATCAAAAGTTATCGTAATTTAAAAATTTTCAAAATTTCCCGCTCTCTTTTTAAGCATCTGTGCGCTAGATGAAAAAAAAAAATTCCAAAAAATTATCCGATTCACATGTAAAACCCGTTCAAAATTTATTTTATTAAAATGACCACCGGCGCCAAAGGGTTAAAAAATAATTGACTTTTAGTGAGACCTGGACCTATTCTGCATATACACCAATGTATCCTGAAAGTTTCAGCTGAATCGGATGGCGCGTTCCCGAGAAATAGTCACTGAATTTTTTTGATGATGATATATATATATATATATATATATATATATATATATATATATATATATATATATATATATATATATATATATATATATATATATATGAAATATGAAAATATGAATTTTTAGCCAAATCGAGTTTAATACTAATCTTCTTCGTATATTAGTAAAAAAAAGTTGAAACAATACTTAGCTACCAGTGTTGTCACCTTACTACATTTGTAGCAAATTTACTACATTTTTTCGGCCTTTGCCGTTTTTGCTACTTCACTACTCAAATTGTTAAATCTACTACATATTGTATCGAGAATGTAATATTGAAGATTATATGTACTATTTTCCGTGCTTTTCCGTTTAAAACAAAATGTGATTTAGAAACTCTAAACAACGAATGGCGATTTCTAATTAGCAGTAATATTAAATATGGTCAATGTGATGACGTGGTAAATTTTTAGAGTTCATTGAGTAGAAAAGAAAATGTTTTAGAGCAACGTTGCTTTAAGAATTTAGCTCACTACATGTTTACACTTTTATCATTGCCACATAGAAGTGCAACAGCGGAGAGGAAATTTTCTGAAATGCAGAATTTTAAAACTGATAAAAGAAATAAACTCAGTATTCAAACAGTCTAATCGGTTTTGTTCGCCAGAGAACTATTAAGCGATGAAAAAATATATAAACCTTCAAATGACTTGATACATTTTTTCAGCAAGATTAAATTTTTTGAAGGTTCTTATATAGAGAAATAAGAAATTTTTGTATGTACACATGTATTAGAAAAACAATGATTTATTTACTGTTATTTGTTATAGAACTGAAAAATTCATTTGTTATTAAAATCGCAGAAATGTTTATCTTTTGATAGTTTTGTTACCTTTGGGCTAGAAGAGATTTTACCAGTATATTACGTTTTTAATTTAAAGGAAACTGATTTTGAAATTTTACTACAAAAGCCCCTAATTTACTACATATTTTTCCCCATATCTACTTCAGAAATATCTTTCAGCGGTGACATCACTGTTAGCTACTAGAGCTTGAAATTCATGGATGTGTATCTTAGTGTTTGCGTTCCTCATGGTACCCTTTCTCTTGAGGTCGACCATTCGATCTCTTTTGTGCTCAAATATTAATTGACATAAGAGATGGTTGAGTCCATATAGGTTTCGAACCTATTTTACTAAGAATACTAACAGTATGTTACAATTTAGAGGAAACCAAACATTTGGAACAAGCAATGTACATATCGCGGAAATTAAATTTGCAAGCATATACATTTAAAGTCCTATGAATTCGATGAAATATCAAGGTCTTAAACAACAAACTCAAATGGTTGACACCGGACACAATAATTACATCAAATCAATATGTATGTGGTCTTGGTAAACAAATATGAATGCATCAATTAAATAAAAGATCCCTTTGATATCAACAACTTATCATAATCATACAACATAAATTTATTTAATACCTAATAATATGACTTTATTCATGTCTTTAATTACCCTCCATACAACTTAATCCTCGAAAAGGAAACCGGTTAGATCCACATACTAAATCAAATCATACCATTTCAGACGTGCATCGAATCCAGCCAAGCGTGTTATTAGTCGCGAATGTGCCGGTCTTTATCGTCGATATCGTCTATGTAATGAGCAGGTGAGTGACTACTTTAATCCCAGTAACTCTGCTGATTCGTACTGGTGACTGACTTCACCGATCACAGACGACGACCAGATCGCCTTAAGCCCTAATTAGAACCTACACTTAACTAATTATTACTGACTCATTCACTTTCGTCTCTATTCAATTAAAGGATTGCCCTGCTCAAGTGGATTTTCGTCAACAACAGTGCACGCAATATGATCAACAGCTATTCCAGGACAAACGATACACTTGGGAGCCGTACTTGAAGGGTATGTATGCAAATGTAAATAGGAATTAAGTCGATGACGGTATCATGATGTGGCCTGGCGTGAATGTCAATGTACGACGATTGGATTAATTAAATGGTGAAGATGTCGTTGAAGGGATCATTTCAAGCTTAGCCGAAGATCAGTAGAGACATGTTTGATCATTTGTGGTGATTTTGATTTGACAGCCATTTAGTTTGAGCGGTTGGTGAAGAAAAGAAAAATATGAAACTGAGAAAAACAAAATAAACCAGACTGGTTCGTGGAGTTGTAGTAACTCCTTCGTCATTATGCATTTCAATTATACATTCACAAAATGATAAAGTAGTTGTGGGTGGGGTTACACATTTTTTCAACTCATATTTCATCCATTTCCAACACTCCTGATTGCAGTAAGCTTCTAAATTTGATTACCCATATTTTTCAGACGATGCAGAGTGCGAACTAAACTGCAAGCCCGTCGGATTGAATTACTTCGCAACGATGAACAGCTCCGTGATTGATGGTACACCTTGCTCTCGACCGGCCGAGTACTATCGCAAAAACTACCGAGGACGAGCGATTTGCGTCGACGGAATATGTAAGGTGAGTTCAAATCGTATCTGCTCTAAGCCTATTAAAGTAAGCCCACCGGACCCACATACGAAACATACTAGTCCATGTTAGCTTCATTCACAAGCAAATTAAATTCTCCAGCGAAATGGACGCATAGTCGTGCCAGAACGCAATGAAAATCAATATCCTAAACGTGGTGGGTCCAGAGTCATAATCATCATCATCGCCGCATAATCATCAAACTTACTCTCATCGTCATCTCATCATGATCTGGCCAGGTTATTTTATGAGATTTTCACGTTAAACAAAATAAGTGACGATGATGGATTTACTGATGACCTCGCCCTGAATATGCATCACAACCTCACTAAATACGACTGGTTACTTTGTCTGATTGCATCTTTTACCGCGATAATAGCTCGGTGGTGCTATGGGCGGGTGGATAGTTGGTTAGAATACGAGTATGAGTAGAATTCCGATTTAAATTGAATGGTGAAATGATTCATGATCAACTAAATGATCTAAATGTTGTACTGCATTTCGGACATGATGTTGATTTAAGGTTTTCAGAGTAACGATGGGTTTTTGGATGTGACTTGACTATTTAGCTTTAATTAGGTATGAAGCTTGCAACCATTATTTACATTTTGGTGCGGAGCTGTTGAAATATTTGAACAAATGTGTTTAATTCGATTGTATGCGGTTATTAGCCCGGTGAAAGTTCAGCACGAAAGTGAATTTGTTATGGGATGAACTAATGTCGATGGTTCTTGAATTGAAGTGAATTGGTTCTAGTTTGATTAGAATTAATGAAATATCTAATTATAGTCTGAAATTTCGATTCTGATTATTTACTGTTATATCACTGAAAATAAGAAAACAAAATATAAGACGAAATATTGTTATACTAAATAAGAATAGAATAATATTAGCCCTCGAAATGCAAATGTAGTTCACGATGACTATGTTTCCGAACGGTTACAAACTAGTCTGTATTCAAAATTTGCATTCATCGGAAGAGTCTCCTTTCGATTGCGGACAGGAGTTTGCAATTTTTTTCGCTGTGTTCCTGATGAATAAATTAGGGCTATGAAGACCATGTTCTTGTATACTCGTAGAACGAGCTTTGACTTCTCGGGGAGGTAGAAGTGGAATATTTTTGATAGATTGAAAAGTGCTTTATTGGCCAGCGGCCAGCGAATTTCTCCATCGAATCTATTATTGGCCATGCTTTTTGACCTAAGATAGGTAAACGATTTAACTTTTTCGAAGGTATATTCACTTATCTTTCTCAGGCAAGTGCTTGTGTTTTGTTATGTCTGGTTCTGCATGTTGCATTACACAGTTTTTGACTTGATTTTTTATAAGTTAAACGGCTTTTGTTCCCGGTGCTGCCACCCATTACTTCATTATTCCGTGCAACCTTATGTTTTTTGCTGCTTGCTCAATTTTCATGAAGCTTTCTTCAATGGGCCACCCATTCCGGCAGGTGATGTAGCCTGATAAAGCCAAAAGAAAGATAGACTTATTGAGGATGGTACCCATCAGGTACACTCCGATATCTCAAATAAATTTTTCCAGCGATAGGTTGAAACGCACGAAACGATATCCTCTTGTCGTAGACTGTTTTTAATTTTAAATGGCCTTGAGCTAATGATCCAGCTGCCTAAACCTGGCTTAGCGTATTCATAATTGTCGGTCTTATCAACTTGCTTACGATATTAGACTCTACCATGGCCGTGGAAAGTTTTACCTTGGCAGTGCTATCATATCCTGGCTATGTTTTGTGTCTAATATGCAAGTGGCCAAAACTTGATTCGAAGACGTAGCTATAGTTTTGTCTTCATCCGAGGACACGGTAAAGATTTAATTGAATTTTATTCAACCACTGCTTGATGTCGTAATGTCCGTGTTGTTGCTATGACAAGCATTTAAGCTAACGGGAAAGTGTCTTCAGCTCGAGTTACGATGCGGAAGAAATAAAAGGTTCCACTGCGTAATGTACTCACTCTGTATACTGAGCTTCGATCGCTGGATCTTTGCAGCCGAATCTTATTCAAGTACACTCTCAACCAGGACCTAAAAGACTTCGTAAAAATTTCCGATCTTCAGTCAGCTTCAGCTCCACCCTAGCCTCTGATGACATTGTTTGCTTAGCCGTTTGTTCGATTGGAGCTGCTATCTTATCGTCGTGTGCCACAGCCCAACAATCATATCAAACTGTCGTACGCAGTAATCCACAGGTGTGGTTCGAGAATGGACCCTTGCGTCTCATATATAAGGTAACGATTTTTTTTAGATAATCTTGTACCATGGCTAAAGCTTAGTACTGTGTTCGATTTCACGTGAAATCTATTTCGGCGAAAATTTAGCTCGAAAATAAGCAGGAGTTGTACTCAGTTCTTAGCATGAAAAGTTGCTTTGAAGTTGCTTTCGCTTTAAAAATATAGATGGCATTGACACACGTCTCTAATCATTTCACGCAAATTTAGTTTGTGCAGTTCACTCTTTCGAGCTAAAAAATGACATTTGGTGTATGAATTTGAAAATTGGATAGTGCAAATGTCTTTCCAAAACGAAAATCAATCGAAAATTAAAATTCTTCCCATTTTATCCATCAAGAATGAGCAGTGTCTCTGCTTTTCTCCATTGCCAAAATTTTCGCTCAAAAGAATGACCAGATAATGGAGACATGTCAAAATTTAGCGTCACGATTAACTCAGTAGCAGCCTTTACAGATAATCCTCTACCTGAAAATTCCGCTCAAGACACTTGTACAACAAATATATCTGTATATTTTGCTGAATTAAAATCGTTGCGAACATAGAAACACGTAACTACTAACACGATCGGTCTGGAATCATGACAAGCTGTCTGGGCACGCTCCGCTGTACCGATTGCTTCGTGGAAGATCATTAGTGCTCTTCAAAAGGCAACCAACCCTTTGTGCCGTGCCTGTAGACGTGGCGTCAACATGCCTTGCAGGAGTTTCTCCACCGTATCAAGCATACAAAGAGATCTGCACGTAGATGATGTGTTAAGATCATCCTTCCCTTTCGGTTTCAAAGCAAGTCGCGCAACTTTTCAGCGTGATGACAAGAACCCGCCAAAAACATGCATTATACATTCGAGGCAGCGTTGACGGTTGATTGTCCACCACAGCTTTCAGCACTTCCACAGGAATTTGGTCGGACCCAGAGTCCACTCGATTTTTCATTTCGAAATCTGCATTTCGAAGTTCCTCTAGAGGGGATCAAGGAATATCTTCGTAATGGATCATGAAAGCGTTTTCTACTCTCATGTGATGCGTTAGGAACAGTGAGTCCAAGATGTGCTTCAGCACATCCGCCTTCATGAGTGACCATTTGACCAAGCCTACCAGTGACTAGTTTGTTGCCACGCTCCATGGTCACTTTACTTCATTGCAAAGCACTTGCCACATTTATTTTTTTTCTCTCATCTTGATAGCCTTTCGCAGCTTTTTTCTGGACTTTTGTGTTTTGCGTCATTTCGGGATGAAAATACTTTAAAACTAGATCGCTGAAACCGACTAAATCTGTCTAAATCTTCGGTAGATCTCGTAGAACATATTTCAGTGCTTCCATTTTTTCCGAAATTCCTTAATTGGGTCGTTTGGTGAGAAATAGCAGCTGAAAAAATTGATACCTCGGTTTCGGATCCAAATATGTCCATCGCCGGAATCCCGCCGATCCATTTGAAGGTCTGGAACTCATAGAGCTGCATAGCTTGAAGAGTCTGTATACCAAGTTTCTGGATATCTCTTTCGATATGGTTCGCTAATCGCTGCGATTGGTGCTCTGGATTCACACATTAGCTGCGTTTGATTTCCTAATCCTGGTTTTTATTTATATAACAAAGAGGATGGCGCTTCGGTGTATTCCTTTGCAAGATCTGGTCCTTTTCAGTCCTTTTTCGTGTGGTGGTAGGCCATGCATTTGAAAGAGCGCGCCATTTCAGGTTGCCTACTTACTCTGGCATTCACCCACCCAATTCTTAATTAGCTTCATAGCTTTAGCGTTCTCCAATTTTACTACGACTTTTCGCTTTTCCCCTGCATTTGGAGGAAGCAACGTAACTTTAATATTTTCGATTTCATACTGCAGAATCGCTGTCGCCACTTCTTCCTCGGTTGTAAAACTGTCAAGGTAAAGGATCTCGATTTTGGCCTTAGAAACCATTCCGAGACTTCCAGACTCCGTTTGAATGGCATCACCGAATCTCACGATATCCTCTAGTTCACCGTCTTCATTATTTAACGTACATACTTATCTGTGTCTCTAATTTGCTTGGGCTCCACTCCCACCATCAAGAGCCTCCGCGTAAGTTTTCCCTGAGACAGGCTTTACCACGACTGGTTCCTTCTTAATAATAAAGGTCCAACCAGTCATGAGTCTGCTTACGCGGCGATGCATATGCGGCAAGGCAAATCACGCAAAGCATATGTGGTACCCAAATAAAACTTTCCGCACTGTCAGAAAAGTTGCATGTACAATGGGCAACTTTTTGCTCAATTGTTGCTATGAGCTGTCGGTATGTAAAGTGGTGATGAGATACGACTTGGCATATGTTCGCTCAAGCACTGTATGGGCACTAATGTTCATACGTGTTTGCGGATGTAAAAACGTGCGTTTTCTGCTCATGAACCAGTCGGTTTTGACATTTGCTTATGTTCCAAGACTCATCTTTGGTTAGGGCTTAAGACGATAGTTGAAGAGATGAGTTATTTATAGTCAAAACACATATGTTTAGGGTTTGACACGAAAATACATTGGTTTCATGTATTTATGTCATGAAAAATGTTAAACCCGCCAAATGATACAAACTCATAGGCAATCGGGCACTATGAGATATAAGACAAAGCAGAAAGACAACATCAGATACATACATAAATAAAGGAAATGCGAAAAATATATTTTGGTGTAGAAAGAAATTTGACAAACGCTCAAACTGGTTCTTCAACAAAAATGAAATTGCAGGATTACGCGAATCTGGACACGCCACTCAAAACTGCTTATCTTACCTTTCCTCACCGTCGGGAAAATGTCCCCTTCCTTGCTTACTATAAAAGAGTGAAGCCGCCTTATTTATGGAAATGCACCTATAACGCAGGATGGGTGTGTCTTTTTAAACAGTGGTCCTTCGGATGAAGTAAAGTAGCGGAAGCTCTTAGAAAATAAGTATCCGTTATATAAGTATCCTACTTCGGCAGAACAGAAGCTGTCGCGTCTAGAGGAACATATGGAGAGAAAATAGAAAAAAGCTCGGTCCTCGAAAAAAAGGAATCAACTAGATTTGAGGCCAGGTAGGGGTCACGCTGGCGCAACAATACTCAGAATGCAAAAAAAACATACATCGGTCAAACATAAATGCGTTTACTTGTTGTTAGGCTGATCGAAACAAACAAGCTCGTCAAAGAGAAGAAGCACTACAGTAGTCCGATTTGGAGTAGCAAAACACATATAAGTGGGGAATAACAATACATATTCCAAGGGTCGACATCGAGGCGATTATAGTAGGCACACTAAAAAACTGGCGTTAACTTTTAATGCGAAAATGTACTATTTCGGTTTTTTTGTGTAGCAACGTTTTTTGAAGAAACTACATCGTGGTTTAAGAAACTACTATGCGTTTGATTTGCCTTTACTTTACTTCGTTTCTATGCTAGGTTGTGGTAGTTTTATGTTTTTAAATAAGATAATTATAAGGATAGTGACAAAAAGTGACAGCACATACGCTGATTCACATAAATGTGCATAAAAAACATCCCTAAATAAATTCTAGACATATAATAGTTATGAATACATAATTTTAAAAGAAATTTTAAAGAAATTTCATTTAATATGCCAGTTATATGTTTTTCATCGGTTTATATAATAACGTACATTCTAATTTTCAATAAGCTACGAAAATTAATCAAGTTCAAATTAAACAACGCCAAAATATATTCATTCTGTATGTTTCAAATTTTAATTCGAAGACAAATTTTTCTTGTAGCTGGTAGATGTATTTCAATTTTCTAGATTAAAAATTGAAATATTTTCGACAAGAAATTGAAATATATTTGGCTTCTAACGGATAAATTGGTCTTTAAATTAAAGTCTTTGATATTAAAATTTAAAAGCCAAAATCGAGAAAACAAAACATAATAAAATCCTCGATAAAGATCCTATTTTCATGCACGAAATCCCACTTCTAAAACCCACTTGTTATACTAATCAGCATGCAACTCAAAATTCCACTCAATTCTACCCTAAAATATTGCCTACACACAGGCACACTGTCTTCACCCAAGACACAGCCCACTATTAATCACACGATTTCACTCATCATGATCTCACACACGACTCACTTAAAAATTATTTCCGCCCAATTTACTCTCAACAATAATAATCAGACCCTTAAGCTCTCCATGATCCAATTTAATGATCATTACCCGGCTATCGTGAAATGGATCGGTATCCTTCAAAACGAGAAAAATATCGCATATGCGCCTAAAACGAATGATGATGATAGTGATCGTGGGTCCACGAGTTTCCGATTAACGCCGAAATGTTCGTGACAATCAATCAGTGGATGCTGCGCGATCGATAAACATGTACATCGATTAGGAGTCATGAATCTTTGACGCGATCAGCATTGATTCACGCGACGATGCTGCACTTGCGATCACAGCCGGTGTAATGCATATACATGCATGCAGTGGACGATTGCATATGTGCATCTGGTATGGTAGGTGACCGTCTCGCAATTTCGGATCGGAGATATGATCTGCGACAAGCAATTGCACATGAATGTGTACGTTCATTCGCGATTAGTGAAACTCGATTTCGATCTTAATACAATATAATACAATAAGTGGATGAAGATTATTGGGTTAGTCACAGCACGACGATATGCGGAATGATGCATGTGCATGATAACTAATGGGCATACATAATTCGATTATTCAATAACCTACACTTTCCAGGGAGGAAATTGATTGATCGTGGTAAAATATTGATGAAAATTGTTGTGATCTTGTCTCATGATGTTTCAATCGGTTTGCGAGAGATTTATGACATCAGATGCTAAATTTCGAGATTGAATCTTTCAATCGGATGTGAGGAAGAATTTGAAAACTATTTTCAGTAACATTCACTATGCCAATGAAAATCTGTTCCAGGAAATGGAATACACTTTTCTGCCTTTCAACCGTTTAATCTCGACGACGACCTCCAGCAAGGTTATAATTGCTAGAGATCTTAACATCTTCGTTATGTCAATCAAAACGAATACAAGATTGCAGAAACACATCTTCAAACTTGCAATTCTTGGAGAAAATTCTAGTATCTGATCGGTTTGTGTGTTGGTTACAATTAGCCATAGATAACTTAATTGGATAGACGTTGTGTCTATCGTTTTTTGTGCGAAACGATAAAGTTACATTGGACGAGAGCGATTTGTATCAGAATTACAAGAGATGCTGTGAAATTGAAGCTATGTGTTGCATGTTTTGTTTGTGGCGAAGTTTAACAGGAAGTTCCAGTTTTGAATAAAATTGTTCTTTGCAGGCATGGATAACACAACAGTGCAATTAATTAATTAGATAGGCGTTGCGAAGATAGTTGGTCGGTGATTTTATACGTCATTTGACTGTAAGGCAATGCAGCAATGGTTTGATGGAAATATTGAGAAATGTGTTGGCTACACTATGGCTACAAATAGAGTAATGTGAAATCTACTTACTTGAGCTTAAAATGAGCTGCAGTGATTTCTTGTTTAAAACCAATCTGTCCAAAAATTTTATTGATTATATGCTAAGCTTCCATGTTATTATCTTGATGTCCAAAGAACACTTTCCAAGAATTTTCAAGATCCATTTTATTAATTGACTTCGAAGGCCACATCTATCACACAGCATTAACATAACTCACCACCACGCCATAAAATTTGCAAAAATCATTTCTAGGCCTGGCCAATGCATATATCAAATAAATCCACCTTATCGCACGCAATTCCATATTTCCAACTAAAACCGCAATCAAATTAGTGCCAGCACTATAGCAGAAAAAAAAATTCTTAACCTCCTCCGTTTCCAAACAAATATCTTAATCTGACAACATGATATCGACACCACTTCTTGTTGTCAGTGTAGCTCTCTAATGTATCTTTGATGTTTCATCTTCAATCTGTTTGAAAATCTGCTCGCGAGATCAGATGCTCAACGTCGATGCGCGACGAAGATAACGGCGACGGTGTTTTGGCTCAAGGCGAAACTTTTTATTGGTTTTTAATGATCTTGTTACCCGAAACGAAATTGTTATTGTTTAGTATGCATAGTAAATGGACAAGCGTAAAACACATTGTATCTGCTTGCTCGCAGTGCGACAGAGAATACTTATACTTGTATGATGCTCTGGTGGTCGAGTCGACACTTAATCGGCGCTAAGTGGGTGATATCAAGTGATTGCCTCGACTGGCTACTTTATTGTTTTCTCCTTAAATAGAAATGCTTTTAAACACTACGGAACGGTTTATTTTCGGCGTGAATTATGCATGAGTGGAATGTTGCGCTTTTGAGGTCTGAAAGTGTTAATACTTTTCAGATATCCATCTGAATGTTCTTTTAAGATGATATTCATCTTCTGCATGGTGATGAGTGCATTACTAGTCGAAGAACTATCTTGATATGATTTTTAAGGCTGCTCAACTCTCTGCCGAGTATTGCATTAAAATTACGTTACGCAACCGAAATTAAACTAGCATAACATGTTTGGTATATCGAGTGCATACTTTGATAAACTCTTGGTCGTATACATTTGGTCCATCTGGTCAAACTGCAACATCAACGGATGTGCATCTATAGCATAACATTTTTGTACAGCATGTGTAGTTGTGTTGAAATTGCATAGAATTTATGTTTGAATTTTCGTTAGATTTTATTTACAAGCGACGGATTTTACGATTCATAATTTTCATGTTAAGCGCGAATGGCACTTATGTAGAAGATTGTGATGAAAGGCATGGGTAATAAATGTAAAATATGGCTGTTTTTCAATTATGCTGATTAGGTGTTAAATTATTATATGTAAAATTATACGCACAGTAATTATTTATTGTGATTGCTTATAAGAAGCTATCGCCATGAGGTTATTTTGGAAGAAAAAGATAGAAGTCATAATCTATGATGTCATGTTTTAAGAGTGAGAGTGCTAAAATTTATGGATTTATTAGGTTGCTGCAGTTGAAATGGCCGATTTAGCAATGACATAAAGTTGGCTGCAATTTTAGTGTATTATGTTGGCACAAGGCGGCGCAAACGATATGACATATTGAAGTATAAATACTGCTACTTTGGTTTATGGAGCCATTTCTGTTTTGCACTTCATAATGAGCGTAAAAACAAAAAGAGAAAGTGAACATGGAAGTGAATCAAAAACGGCTACTTTTACTATACGAATTTAAATTAGAGCACAACGCAACGGCAGCAACGAGGAATATCAACAGCGCATTTGGGCCTGATACAGTTAGCGAACGAACCACTCGGCGGTGGTTCGAAAAAGATCCGGAGATATGGACTTTGGAAGTGAGCCACGTGGACACCCAGGACCATCGATCGATAAAGACGAGCTGCGTGCATTAGTGGAGTCTGACCCTCGCCAAATCATAAGAGATCTTGCCGAGAAATTAGGCGTTCACAATTCGACAGTTTGCCGCCACTTGCAACAACTTGGAAAAGTGAAAAAGCTTGACAAATGGATTCCGCATGCTCTTACCGAGCAAAACATGACGTGTCGAATTGAGATTTCAAGTTCTCTACTCTCCCGCAGCAAAAAGGAACCGTTCTTGCACCGAATTGTGACCTGCGATGAAAAGTTGATTTTATACGATAATCGTCGCCGATCGGCCCAATGGCTAGATGCCGATGAAGCGCCAAGACACGTGCTGAAACCAAGCCTTCATCCAAAGAAAATAATGGTAACTCTTTGGTGGTCTGTAGCTGGAGTTATCCACTATTCGTTCCTGCAACCTGGCGAAACCATTGATGCTGAAAAATACTGTGCTCAACTGGAAGAAATGCATCAGAAATTGATAGTCCACGACCTAGGCTTGTCAACAGGAATGGAGTGATACTGCTTTATGATAACGCACGACCTCATGTATCGAGAACAACGATTCAAAAATTAAACGAGGTGTGCTATGAGACTCTTCCTCACCCTCCTTATTCACCAGACCTCTCACCAACAGATTACCATTTCTTTAAACATTTGGATCACTTTTTGACACGAAAAAGATTTAATAATGAAGCTGCTATCAAAAATGCCTTCGAGGAGTTTTTTCGAACCAGAAATTTGGACTTCTACAAAACTGGAATAAATGTACTTGTATCTCGTTGAGAAAAGTGTGTTGCATCTATTGGTACCTATTTTGATTAAATAAATTACCTGTATAAAAAGTTACAGCTGTTTAAAAATTTATTACTAAATCGGCCATTTCATCTGCAGCAACCTAATATAAAGATTGCTCCCCATTTTTTGTCATTTATTTCTGTGTTTATGTTGGTCATAACAATATTGCGCGAGTTATGTCTTTTTTGCCAATAGCGATACGTAATCCTTTCCAGTTTTCCTCAATCGAACAGCAGGCCACTCTTAAGATTGTGAATATTTCCGCTTGAAAAACAGAAGCATGGTCTCTCCAGATCGTCAGATCCAGATCTACTATCTGTTTTCAAGTGGTCCGTGAAGAAGATCTGAGAGTGTCCCCCTGTGAATACATCTGGCTACTCCTCAAGAAGATTACCTCGTAGTTTCTTCCGAAATCGAGAAGAGGCACTCGTACCGAGGGCATCGTGAGAATCCGAGAGATGTCACACCTCGTCGTTTCCTAAGAAATGACCAAGTTGAGATAGTCATAAAGACGGGGAGTATCGCCACATTCTGAATTTGAATGTCGAGTGAAGGTAGATTGAGAAGCTCATCACAAACTACGCCCGGAGTATCACTAACGGCACCTCAGATACCCAAGCACAAAGTCCTTTGCAGCATGGATTTCGTCTTGTGAGCATACAATAGCTTCACAATAGTCCACCACACCAAGGTTGCGTACGTGATCATCGACCTTATGATTGTTACGTAGACCCACATAACTACATAATGCTTCAGAACCCATGCGATCGAGAAAGCCCTCTTGCATCGCTCGAAAACATTTTGGGCTCAAATAAGCTTCACTTCCACATGTTTATTCGAGAGAAATTTTATGTCCAATATAACTATTTAACTTCATCTGCAAGCTCAAGAGTTAATTAAACCCTTGATATTAAAAAACACTTGTCCTTCGAGCTTTCTTTTTCTGGTAAACAAAATAATTGTTTTAATGTGAACCAATTTTTCTCCAGCCTGTAAACATATTCTAAATTAAAACCGATTTTTTCGTTTTGAAATTTATTGAGATATATCGATATTTTGAGGGTAATCTGCCCTCTTCTTCAGTGTCTATCGGTCTGAAGAAGAGGGCAGATTACCCTCGAAATATCGATATACGTCAAAAAATTTCAAATATATCTAGCATCAAAAGGAAAAATCGGTTTCAATTTAAAATAAAACAAGTTTCGTTTTACCAGACTTCACTGAAAGGCCGTACCTCGAACACCAACAGATATTTAAACCCAATGCACATAAGCCTGCGCGTGCAGCCGTTTTTGTTGCAGTTCGTTAATCAGGGATTCAACTAGCGTGCTCCACATAGGTGATTGGTCATCTCCTTGAGGGCATTCATTTGTTGCCTCCGTTCTCAAGTAGCAGTCGGTTCAAGCTTCCGACAGCAACAATCTCGGCCACAGAATGGTATGTATCCATTTAACTAGAACGGCGTAACTTCACTTAGCTCCCCAAAGGGTGCGTAGTTAAAGCCCATTTCAATGTCCACAAGTACTCCCGCCGTTCATCATTTGAGATCGCTCTCTCAGATCTAGAAAACAGAGAATGAAATGCCGATTTGGATGATGTTTCTCGTTGGTATGCATGTTGCTTATCATTCAAGCGGTTAGTCTTAAGCACCTCAGTGCGTCTGTGCCGTCTCAAGAGTCTCTACAGGCATTTAAGCATAAATGAAGTAAGACGATCGGCCTAAAATTCCTTGGATTTGAATAGTCATTTCTCCCCGATTTAGGTATAAAGATTACCTTAACTAGTCGCCAAAGTGGCAACACATATCCCAGAGCCAGTCATGCCTAAAAAATTTTTTTAGGTCTGACTCCAGGTGGCCAACTGCCTCCCTTAGCATAACCGGATAGACTCCATCCAGGCCTGGTGATTTGAAATTTTAGAACTATATAGCATCCTTCATCTTTTCGCTGATGACTACATATCTAGCTGCGTACATATCACATTTGACCAGAGGCACATATGCCTTCTGCGTTTCAATCACCGGAACGCCCGGAAAGTGAGTCCCAAGTAAACTGTTGAGACTCTTTTTTGGACTGAGTATAGTCACCATCCGGGGATTTTATAGAGTCCAGCTCAGCTGGTTGGTCCTTCTTCAGAACCTTGCACAGTCTCGATGTCTTTTGTGTACCTTCCAGTTCCTCATAGAATGATCTGAATTAACTCTTGGAGGTCCCCACGAAATTTTAATAAGCTCCCTGCGAGGTTCTGTAGACGATCCAGTCATCCTCAGTGTTGCTCTTACAAGTTCAATTCAACAATTTCCTGGTACTTTTTCTGCAAATCCCGGTTCCACCAGGGAACCTTCTTACTGCATCCGCTCTTACTGATTGGACAGGCCTCTTCTTAGATATATAATATGTCTCCATGCAGAGTGCTCAATCGGGATTCTATTGACTTTGGCGACTTTATCCTTCACCTAGGACACACTCTATCTACAAGGCGTCGATTGGACATAGACCATTGAACAGTGTTTCTCAAATTTCTTCTCTCTACCACGAGTACTGAAATCACAGCTAAAGAGAACACCAAGTAGCGGTGATCAGAGAATGAGGCCTCAGCCAATACGCACCATCTAGTTATTATCAAACTATTCTAGGTGAGCATAGTGTTGCATGTATAACCGCACTTCTATTAGGGGTGGCAAAGATTTATTTATTATTATTATTTATATATTTTTTTAAATTTCGATTTGTAATTTATCTTAACGCATTCACCAGATTATTACGAAATTTACAGGATAAATTGACAAATAAGTACATGCAAAGAAAATGCTTTTTGTTTACGCGTTGTTTATTTAAACCCTCAATTTAGAGGCAAGCGTTTTTGATCGCGTCTACCTTTGGTGCAGTGGATAATAATTTGTGATGCTGCTAGCAAAATACATCTGCCATTCACCCCTTTTTTCTAGCTCCTCGTCAAAATAAATTAGTAGCAAGCAAACCATCATTTACTTAGAATAACTTGAACGAAGGATAAACATCTTAAGACCTCAACAAGACATCGCTGCTGTATGAACCACTGAATGCGAAATTTATTTGCGTCGAACTTTATCAAGAAAGAACAGCATATCCGCTCATCGCGGGCTAAAAGGAAGCACGTGTACCCCCAGTCTCTTTAAGATAATGTTGAAAACACTAGGGGTTGTTGGCGCTTCTGTTTTCTGTAAAAGGATATTTTCGAAGAGTATCTATCGGCTCAACGACTTAGTTCACATAAAGTGTCAAAAATATTATTTTTAAATGCTAATTCATTTTTCATATTCAAATATTATTTATAAATGCTAATTCTTAATCCACACCGAATGAATGCTTCAATCAAAAGCTGATTGACACGGTTGATTGACTCATACTGATTGATTCATCCAAATGAATCAATCGAACTGTGTCGATACTCTAAGTTGAGTTGTTTTTTCTATCTTTAATGCTCACACATCTGTTGCACATACCAGAGTCTGCTGACAGATTTGATTGACGTTTTGGTATTTCTCTACCCTTTAGCCACTAAAAGAGGACTGAGTCCTGGTGCCGAGAATTTGAGGTGGCCCAACCATCAAGCCAGGATTTCGCTTGGTTCGCGATACCATGAAATCCCCTAAATTTTTTTACTATCAGCTATAAAGTATTGGTGTTTTTATGTAGCCAGCTTTGAAACATTAGTTAAGCCAATATTCAAATGAATTTACATGGCGAATTCACCGTAATTTACACTGCCGCGCAAAAGTCTTTGTACACCAATGATTTTGAAGGTTTAATGTCAAATTATTGTTCAAACTGTCAAACATATACCAAAAAAACACAGTTGTAAACTTGTTTATTGCAGTATATATCAATTTGGCACAAATATTGAGCAACTACAGAAAACCACCAAACTTTTTTTAGTCTAAGAATCCGTTTTTCGTTTTTTATACGACTTTTACGATAAAAATATCCACAAGTTTTTCGGTGAAGTTTGTTTGCGACTTGTTAAAATTGAACCTAACTTTTCAGGCATATAATTACAAAAATTATCCTCAACATTAAAAATTGTAAATATTTCATTCCGAATTTACTAGGATTATTACGGCAATTGAGATCAAGTTTTTCCGACAACATTTAGGTAAAAGACTGTCCAAATACTTGTAAAGGCAGTGCAGTACGAAAAATCCTACAATTTTAGGGGGTTAATAAGCGGGAATGTATGTAGTACGAAATTCATCCACACCATGACGAAAATCATGTGGTCAGTTTTGAATATTGTCATCTCCTCTTCGAAAATTTAAGTCAGATTTTCAAAATAAGTTCTTCAATATCCAGATGTAATTCTATTCATCATAATTTTATCTCTACTGGAGAAGACTTATCAGTGTAAAAAAAAGATACTATAGTTTACGTAGTTTGCCCACATTGGGCGCTTTATGGACTTAAATTTATTTAAATTTCTTAAACTAATTAAAATTTGGTACACTTGAACTTTGGTATAGTGTTCACTGTGGTGAAATCACCGGTCCTTATTCTTTTCAAAAATGAGAGCGTAGTTCGAATAAAAATAATGTTTTACATTACTGGGCGATGATAAGTAATAATTTCTTGAAAAATATGGACAATATTGATCCGGATGATAGATGGTTACATCACCATATTTCAACGTCACTAATTATTTGGTACATACCAATAAACCGCAACAAATTTAAGCCGAGAAAGCCAATATTCAGAGCCTCAAATGTTTCCAAGTGTGCAATATGAAAAAAGCTCTAAAGGCTAAAAAGTATTGCCCGAAAGGATGCGTTTGGCCGAAAACTGCCAGGGAAGTCATACGACTGATATTTTGTTCAAAGCATAATCTAATGAACTATTATTCATAATGATTATAAAAAAATATTCAAACGAAATTTCTATCGTTAGTATTTCAAAAAAGAAATAATATTGCTTGTTTGTATCCGAGAACCCCCCGAAATGTCATCTGCAACGCACTTTCACTTTTCTGTAACTTCTTATGGCAAGGCTGGACAGACCCGACTCGACCCTTCTTTCTCGCCACAAATAACACCGCTATGCAAGCTGTGAACAACCACTTAAAAGTTGTCTGCACACAATATTTACTCTTCTATTAAATAACCACTTTAAAAGAGATTGTAAGAGGTCTAACTACGAGTGGTATAATGTGTGTACTCGTACAACTCGAATCGTTCAACTAATTTGCCATGCATGAGCCAACAAGTTAATTTTCGGTAAATGTGAATCCGAAGAACAGTTGCTCTATAATCCGAGAAGACTTGATACATTTCCATACATTGTAATGTTCTTGATTTTGCGTCTATAAGAAGAACTCGAACAAGTGGACACAGTCACATTTGAGTAAATCGATTTGCGTAGTGTGGGAGCATCTCTCAGATACTCCATTCCGAATCGAATCTGTTACGATTGTTTTGGTAGTATTTTGCCGGTCGATAATCAAAAAATTTGAAAATAAAAGCTTTCGACAGTCTTGCGATTTATTCAAATAGGTTTTTAAATAAATTCATGATTTTGAATTGAAGCAGAGCGTAGACAAGTATCATACGAATACGACGTGTACGCGAACGCTAACGTAAATTTTTCGACGCTAGACGTACGGTGTTGTGCCCTGAGGCTGATGCGCAAACGTTAAAAAATTAAATAGTCTATGTGCAAAGTTAGATTGGTTAAGATCGATTGGAGGAAAAAATTCAAGTCTTTGTAATTCGATTTTGTGGTAAAAAAGTGATTTATTTGGTATAGTGAATGGAATAAAGTGCTTCTGGATAATATTGTGATTAAAAGTCTTGAAAGTAGTTTCTGCATTAATTGGATAATTTAAGTGATCAGTGAAAATAAACCATTAAAAAACTGGTTAAGTCAGTGTTAAGTGGTATCTGTAGAATTAGTGTTACTTATAAATTTAATGCCAGCATGCCCGTTTCACACAAAGCTTGATTCAAAAAATTAAAATGTTGGCGAGAATTTTTGAATGTGAATTGACATTGACTTGATGCAGGGTTTGGTGATAGAATAGCTTTGATATCAATAATTATTTCAACAGGCATCTACAGGACTGGTGTGTTGAGACCGATCATAAAAACTATTGATTGCTCTCATCTTGTGCCAATTTTTCGTTGATTAATTATAAATCTATGATACATATCATTTTTTCGCGAAATTTCATAGACCTCAAGAATCAAAGTTTTTAAAAACAATCGCATATCTATGACCTTCCCTAGATATTTTTCTAATCCACGCACATAATTCACATCTAAATCGCTTAATGAAACTAAACCTACAATCATATCGGCATTGATAATAACAATTTGCGAGAGGTTAACATAATAAACATCCATAGATCAACTAATATAGGCATAGATTTCTATTCGTGTTGATAGTCGTCGACATCATAAAGTTCCATTTTAAACATGACTACCGTTTAACACATTAGCACTTTGTTACGATAGATTGGGACGAAGCAGCAAAGACAAATTATAGATGATTAGGTTTATAGTTATACTTTGCGGTGCGTTATCATTTTTTTCGCGATTTTTTTTTTAGCTCGTTTCACCAAAGGTCGACGTCGAATGTTTTGTTCGCGACTGATTCAGTGAAAGGAGCAGTATACGCGAAATCATTTAGATTAGTTTATGTTTACTGACTATTTCGGAAAATATATTTTTTTATCAAAACCCAAAAAAAAGTATAAAAAATTCACTTACTTGACACTAAACACAAAACATGCGCCTGAAACATTTCGTTGAAAACTATTCAAAATCTTTCTCCTTTCCGGTCTGTTATCTGAAAAAAAATGAATCTATGCCAAAAGATCAACAAAATAAATCAGTTTACCATACAGTCCGTTTGAATCGCCAGGTCTATAAAATCGATGTTTATAGATGTTTCCTCCCTCTCAAGAAAACTTAAATGATCTTCAATGTTTATCTCGACATCATTACGCTAAGGCAAAAAATATCCAAGTAAATACTTAGCGATTGTTTTTGCAATTTAATGATGCTATTTGCTCATTTGTTGATATTTGGCGTCTAATGAAGGACGATGGATAATTTGAAAATAAAAATCGCACGCAACTGGTTGCTGAATGTGCCTGGTTAGTGTAGATCTGCAAGAAACATAATGGTTTATTTTCGTATTAAATGATTAGGAGCTAAGAGCAGTTCATTAAAAAAATATGTTATAAACGAATTGAATAATTATACTTTATCGACAATTTATTTAAATTAAGTGAAAATTTGAAGTAAAATATTGCTTTAAATACGACGGCATGTGTGTTCTATATGTAAACAAGGTTAAAAATTTCTTCGATTTTAGTAATTCAAATTTTGAGCTAGTCCTATGATAGATATATTAGACGAACTTTGCTATATCCTCAGTTAGATTTTTATATATTATGTTTTTTGAAGTACTTTAAACGTCACCATGCTGTGTATTCTTCTTGGATTTGGTCATCTATCTGACTAACCAATGTCAATGCCCACAATCAACAGATTGTCAATATACGAGTTCCTATGTGCTAATATCGCATATCAATATGTATATTTATTTATTGGTTGATTCGACTCCAGCTGTTATTCTGCACTCTTGGATTAGATACAAACTTGACATTTTTAAAGTAAAGGTTGATTCTAAGAATATATAATGTGAAAAAAATATATACGCGAAAGTCTTGTTTTGCCCAAGCTATCATTTCGATAGACATGTTATGCTAAGTCCCAGTTTCGTATCCATGCAACATACATATTTATTTGTTTAATTTCTGTTCAAATAAACAAAAGAAAGTCAAGTATAGACCAGCAAAATTGTAAAGAAAAACTAAAGAAATTCATGCATTATTAAAATTAGAATAATTTAATAGGAAAGACACAAGCTGTATGGCCAAAAGAGATGTGTGCGAAGGGCAGGAACGTAATCAACACGAGCAAATGACTCGCACTTACTGGGAATTCCAGGTTCTTGTGAACAGTTGCAGTTCACAATGAACATGCAGTATACGCAAATGTACACGTGCCGCAACTATTCGGACTGGTGAAAGTGTAATCTTTAACCTCCTCGCGGTGGCCGCTGGTAACAATCCCTCGGAAGGGAGGATTGGCTAGTTGGATCAACCTAGTCCTTTCTAAGCAAGGTTGGTGAGAGGTCCCTATTCCGTAAATTGTTTTTGGTTCTGTCGCACGTCCGTACAGCCACCAATTGTATGGGCTAAACGGAGGACTGGACCATAACCGGAAGAGGGCGCCCTTGTTTCTCTCCGCAGGGGTGACACGTAGGCCTGGGGACGGGGCTGGACTGGTGACTGAGGTGAATGTTCACTGCGGGGTTCTGGATCCAACACATCACTTTGCCCGGCTCTGGAACCTGGCGAACCGCGGTCTACAGAGTAGCGAACTGTTAGACTAGGGGAGACAGCTTTGGTTCAGCGTACTGTGAGAGCTCACGGAACCCTCGGAAGGTCGTGGGGGAGTATGCCTCGCGATGCCAAGAGGGGGAAGGACGGTCGGAATAATACGTTGTTCCTATGGGGGTGGGGTGTAGTGGGAGGCGATTGCCACGGCTGTGATACGAGAACGCGAAACCCAAACCAGAAATATTAATTAAACTGAATCTATAGATAAAACTAAAGACGACGTGAAGAAAATCGAACCAACGACGCGAGGTGAAACGGCTAAGGGGTCAGGCAATCGAGAGATTGGTGCCCTTGAAGCTGCATGGAGAATCCACTCCGGGAGCTAATGTGAGTCTGATGGACGTAGCGGTATCCCTCAGCAGAGCAGCTACCCAGAAGTCTGGCGGCGGGTCTACTGGCCAGTCCAACGGAAGCGGTGGTTGAGTCGGTACTTAGCAGAGCAGCGACCAAGAACGGAGGCGGCATGGAAGTCACCGGGAAGGAAGCGGCGGCTAAGCCACTTTGCAGAGCTGTAACCGGGACTGGAGGTGATGGCTCCAAAGACCTGCAGACTACTGTAAAGGTAGCAGCAGCTGATCCCAGTAAAGGTCACAGTAGAGAGGCGACGGCCAATCTGCTTCGGCTCCTCAGTTGGAGACACGCTAACATCGCGCTGATGCAGGAGCCGCTACTGTATAAAAAAGCGGTTTGTGGATTCGGCGCGAGTCTCAGTGTATTCCAGCCAACAGGTAGAGATAAGATAAGGGCTTGCATTGTCGCCAAAAAAGAGGTGATGGGGATACAACCATTGTTTGTTGGGGGAGGAGGATCGCTGATGCCGGCACGCAGGGGTGCTTGCTGTCGACGGTCTATCTACCATACGACATGGATCTAATCACACCCGGACTGAGAAGAGTGGCAGAAGCGGCTATAACAACTGATGCTGTCATCGGCGGTGACGCAAATGCTCACCACGAAATATGGGGAAGCACCAACATAAACAACAGAGACAGGTGTTTACTGGAATTTCTAATTTGCTATGTGGGTGCCAGGGCATAGTGGGGTCAAAAAGCCGATGAATTGGCGAAGAAAGGTTCAGGAGCTAGTAATAGCCCCTGCATCACTGTACCAGAGTCAATTGCTGACACTACAAGCAAACTAGATGCTGCCATATGAGAATCGGAAAACAGGATGGACTGCAGGGTGGCTAGGACATTATGGCCAGCACCTGGACTGGAGGTAAAAACACTCCTTGCTTGACATATGTGTTAAACGGTGTCAGCTTTGAAACTGTGACGTCTCTCAAAGATTTAGATAAGACCTGAAATGAATTTGATAATAGTTTATTTGACGAAGCACTTCAGTGTTACCGAACTTGACGATTTGTGACTAAAAACTGTAGCGCAACACAACCGCTTGAAACACTCATGTTTGATGAACAGTAGAGGAATCGTGTATATTTTGAGTGTATATTTTACCACAGGGGCTCCAAACTGTTTCGAGAGCAATGTACCGCTTTGATCTCATCAGTGCATTTGAACCACTAGGGTGGAAAGGCTTCCAGTGTTGCCAATTTTATGAATTTCAAAATTTAAGAAAGTCAAACACTTGTTGCTTATATTTACTATGGGTTGCAAATCTTACAAAACTTTGAAAACAGCATTGTCTGTAGCACAAATGAAGAAAATACTCAGTGCTTGCAATAGTTAACTAGCACTGCAACTAAAAGTAGTACTTTTGTCTAATTCTAAGAAGCTCGGACGATCATCAGTTTGGTTCTCTGTTCATGCTTATTATTTTTATTTAAAAAACACATTGTTTTGTGATTTTAAAGTAGCTTTCTCATTGTGTTTATTAAAGTTAAGTGTTGCCAACACTGAGCATTTTCTTTATTTTCGATCATCAAATTTTCCTATGATAAGCATCCTTTGATGAAGATAAGTAAAAAAGTGTTTTTTCCGTTCGAGTGGTAACCGTCGAAACCTTGCTGTTAAAGATCAAAGTCGTAAATATAAATAATTTTCGATACAAGTTGTTTGCAATAAGGAATATGTTTAGTAGAACATGTTTTCAAAATCTAAAGAATTCCTCTATTGTTATGCGAAATCCAGTCTTTATTCTTTTCCTTTCCTTCCTATGCAATAGAGTTTTTTCATTGTTATTTTTTTTTATGATCACGCATTGAGCTTTGAGTTACCGAACTTAGAGTTGGTACCAGAGTTAAATCAGAATAGATACTTGGGAAAATTGTTTACTGAAGAAGCTGGTTCTGTAATTTACAATGTGATCTGGAACACAAACACTTGAAAAAAGCCATTTATCCTCTGCGTTCATTGCCGGACAGTAATTAGAAAAAAATTGATGCAATGAAGAAAATTATCGAGAAAAACAAGCAAGTAGCCAATCATCAGATAAAAAATAAACAGAAGTTTAACGCACCAGCAACGCATTCTATTCTTCAAAACAGTTTGAAAATTAAGAAACGTTGTTCTTCCTTGGCTTGTCACATCATGACCCAACGCGGTTTGGCCATAAATGTCTTCTATTTATGAAATATCTGACCTGTATTCCTATTTTCAAGTGCGAAACCACTCTTGTAGACAAATTTAAAAACCTTGTTTTTTTTTCACTCAAATCAAGTTACGCTGCATACATAATTGCCAAGGACTTTCGTTTGTCCGATTTTATCTTCAGATGGTCCACTTCTTTTGCTAATATCTCTACTTCTTTTCATCTGTTTTTCTTTCATTTACTGTAGGATCCTAGAATATGGTTGTCCAATCCATCATAAATATCTAAATGATGCGATAGAATACGCTCAAAGGACGTTTACTCGCTCCTTGTTTTGAAGTTCCACATCCCTCACTGTGGATATAGTGATCGCCTATACGTATTCCAAATTCCTTGCTTTAGAATTCCGACGAGTGTTCTTTGATTTGTTAATACTTACTTTTCAACGTTTTCAAAATCAACTTATAGTCTAATTTCTTCTATACTATTATATTTTATTTTACAAAAAATTTTGAAGATAGTGAGCCTACCTATTTTTTGATGAATACAAAAAAAATATAATTCCACCAATATTGCAAACCAAACCCATTGCATCGCATCATTTTTCGAATTCACCCCATTCTGCCCAAATAGTTATAATGAATGAGAACAAAAAGGTCGTGAATCCTACATGATATTTATGATGCCACAGCATAAAACTCCAATTCCTGAACGTCTACTGTGTTTTATTTATTTTTCTAATTTCACTTCATGCATCTGATAATGTGTCAAATTTTATAGTCTCGCCTATCGCATTCAAACAATAAATATTGCATGCAAAATTCAAAAAGCAGTCCAACACTGAACATTTTATGCAATTCAAATCAAATAAGAATACACTAAATCGATCTGTATGCTCATCAAATAGAAAAGATACATTCGAACAAATAACGGTGCACACGTCAAATATACTTATAGACAAATGAACACAAAGCAATGAAAAAAAATCTATGTACTTACAAACATGCACTTAGAAAATATGTTGCATCTGTGCCGAAATGATAAATCGACCATAGTTTTTCAAAGATTTGCATATTCATTCAAAATGCATACTAAATCGAAATACAATACGACCAACACCAGAAATACATCCACAAATCGATTCTGTGGCAATAATGCCAACAAATTGTCGTATTTTCCATGTAAATATATTCAATGATTTCAAATTAATACGAATAATGAGCAAGTTAATAGCTCAATCGTGTTTGAATGAATGCTCAATGTCACGGCAATGGATCTATCTCTGACAAAATAAATGATGATGGTTCGATGGATAGATGGAATTTAGTGAATCTCATATGAACTGTATAAGATTAACGTGCTGGTAATATTGGTTGATTTTGATGGTTGGTATTGTATTATGTACTGATTGGAGCGATTATATGACAAATTGTTAGCGGCGTAGGAAATATGCTGTATATTTTAATATTTCTACTTTAAATTTATGTAAATACGTCTTGATATATTCGATTTTAACGGATTTAGTTTTTACTGATAACCAATAATTGACTGATAAGACGTCGCAAGGGTTCGTCTATTTCATTCCTCTGCAGAAACAATGAAAAATTAGACACCAAATTTATTAAAATTTAGAAATTTATTAATAACAAATAACTTCAAACAAACATTAAGAGCCCTTCAAGATATTATTTAATGCAGTGTTAAATTTAAATAAAATGAGTGCGGGAGAAGAATATGCTTAAGAGCATAGTTTATTAGGTGAGTGAAACCAGACGAAAACGAAAACGAGAAACGCAAACATTCAAAGGAAATTCAGTATAGCTGGAGACGTAATCAAAATAAGGTTTGAAAAAGTTAAGAAGGTCAAACACTTGGTGTGCTTTCAATTTCCCTTTGCATATGTGCTCTACAAAAAATATTTCGCCCGTCTTAAGCCCTTCTCCTGGAAACCACGCATGGTTTAGTACACATGACCATATTAAGCCATATTTTAAGCCTGAGTTAAAAATAGATCAAATGCGTTCCCCACTCGCTCGCTCATAGGTTGAAAGGCACGAAAAGCGATCGCTTCAATGGTCATAAAAGCGACAGACAGATTCAGGTGCAGACAGGGTCGAGTGTAGACATTGACAGAGAACAGTCAGCAGCAGAAAATAGAGTTACACAGTACAGCCAAAGTCTATAGAATGATAAGTGGGTGAACTCCTTCCATTTTCCAGAAAAAAAAACACTTTGACCTTGAAATTGCGGCTCCATTTACGCAATGCATTATCTGTCAAACCAACCTGAGAGTCGCTGGTATTTTTTGCGAGAGTGAGCCGTATGTGAGCAACGGAAAATCTAGCCTGAGTATCTAGTTGTGGAACCTTAGCTTGCACCTCTTTCTGTTCCATGCGATTTCTTCCAATTTTCCAGGCTGATCAACAATACAATCTCAGGCCAGCTCACTGGATTTTTGGACCGTATGCATATACGGAGTCCGCACGCTGGTTAGGAGCTAACTTCTTACGCTGTGGTACAGCGTTTAATCGTGGATATACACATGGGGTGTACATAGATACAGAATCAAAGCCCTTTTTAGACATGAGTCCACGCGTCCATGCGATCTAGCGTGTTTTGCATACACGAATCAATTCGATTTTGTTTATATAAGCGGCTCTAAAGCGAAGGAGATGGAGTATACTGATTCATGTACAATAAATTTTATAATGATTTCATTAGCTCAGTGGCATGTGTGGACGAATAGTTGATGATCATTTAAATATATGTTTTGTGGATGATTATTTTATTATATGATGATGTGGACAATATTTTTTTTTGCATCTTTACGTGCATGACTATTACGAAAAAATTTGAATGCATATCAATATCTAGACACAAACATATATATGTAGGTATATATAGTCATATGGATAAATATATACAATTTTCTGTTGCCAATATATTTGTACGGAGCAAAAAAAAACATCATTATAAGCGTGTGCAATTCATCCACTTATCGCCTTAGCCTCGCCTTCAAAAATTGGATTTGAGTTGACTTGACTCGTGAAATCTAAAAACGCATGGACGCGTGGACGCATGGATTCATGTCTAAAAACGGCTTAAACGTTTTCAGAAGTTTGTGTGAGAAAGAATGCAATTTCTTACAACCAATCGTGTTTATGTAGGGTGTCCCATAGCTCACGCAAGATTTGAATTTGTCGCCATTTGTCCGGTAAAGTTTTGGCAACCAAAAAAACACAATAGTTTGGGAGCTGACATTTTAGGGTATGTAGAAATTGATCGCTACAAGAAAGAACAACGCGTTTTCATTGTTGAACAACATTTCAAAAAGAATGAAAGTGAATGCTGATTTTTGGAGCAAAATCATCCTAAGGATTGAAACTCATTTTCACTTTGATGGCTTCGTTAATCGTCAAATTTGTCGCATTTGGGGTTCATAGAACCCTCATATGCTTGTCGAAAAACAAATCCATCCACAACGTGTCACTGTTTGGTGTGGAGATGTCATTGGACCCTACTTTTTCGAAAATGAGGCTAGTCAAGCAGTTATGTACCAGCAAAGCCGTGGTGGACATTTGCCCAATATGCTATTCCATGCATAACCCTGTTATATACATTATGTTTCAATAAACAATGACATACGATTGAAAAAAAGTGTTTTCTATTTAATTCAAATCTTGCGTATATTTTAAGACACCCTGGTTGACAAGTTGACTAGATAGTTTTTTTTGGAAAAGGAATATGTTTGTTATTTTGGTATGTTCAAAATTGGTATCCAACAATATGAAAGTGGATCAGCTGCTTTAGAGTCCCGCAAAGAAAAATGAGCGTGTACAACAACTTGTTCTGGCCCGTATGAAGCGAATTATGATTGATTTGGATTAATTAAGTGAGCCCTGTAAGATGAACGGGAAATGATTGAAATCCAATACATGCAGGGCAATCTACACGGTAAAAGCAATGCCAATCTTTACTTACGGCTACCTTATCTAATGACCTTTGCTGACATGGCGAACAGAGTTCACTGGTTGACGGCTCTCAGTACTATAGGTGAAGTAACCATGACACATTCGCCTGCGTTAAAAATTTTGCTTTGTCTTTCCTCGATTGACCTTTTCGTAAAAGGCACTGCCACAATAGCTGATCCCAGCAAACAATTTAGTGAGCGTTCACTGAAAACGATAGTTTCTCGATAATCAACAGACATATCCCTCATACGAAACCGAGCCTGTTCGTAAAACGGTACGCAGCAATAATTTTGCTTTGGATGACCGACGCAATAAATAATGCAAGCCATGTGTAGGTGCCCTATAGCCTATGCGACTCAGTAGCAGATTTTAGATAGATTTGTCCCCTAGTTTGCTGGTCGCGGTATCTATCCCAAACAAAATTTCAGTTTAAGGGGTTAGTCCACTGTTAAACTGCTCCAAATGAACTTTTTTTTTAAACAGCTACCAACAAAAAACTATTCAAGATATCGATTTGAAATTTTACATACATCTTTATTGAAGCTAAGAGTTAACATTTTCATTAGAAAAAATTATTAGAAAACAAAATGGCGGCCGCCCCAATGGATCGCCGCAGCACCGCCGAAAAAAAAAACAAATTGCGCCTCGTAAATTCCTGGACAAAATAAGCGTCTGTGAACAAATTACCAAAAAGATTTCATTAGTTTTGAGTATAAACGACTGCACGGGCCTAAATTTAGAACAAAAAAAAATTTTTTTACGATCTGGGAAACATTTTTTTGATTAAAAAAATTTTTTTTATTAATTTTTTTGATTCAAAAGTATACCACATTTTTTTTAATCGCCTTAGGGCTCTAAATTTAGGCCCGTGCAGTCCTTTATACTAAAAACTAATGAAATATTTTTGATAATTTGTTCACAGATGCTTCTTTTGTCCAGGAATTTACGAGGCGCAATTTGCTTTTTTTTTCGGCGGTGCTGCGGCGATCCATTGGGGTGGCCGCCATTTTGTTTTCTAATAATTTTTTCCAATGAAAATGTTAACTCTTAACTTCAATAAAGATGCATGCAAAATTTCAAATCGATATCTTGAATAGTTTTTTTTTGGTAGATGTTTAAAAAAAAAGTTCATTTGGAGCAGTTTAACAGTGGACTAACCCCTTAATTCGTCTGTGCTGAACAGTGTTCTTATATAACGATGTTTTATGTTCGTCTTTAGCAGCCATTCTTCCAGTCTGTCAAATTTACTTTACTATGAGTAAATAGTTTTATCTCATTTTCAATTCATAAAAGCTAATATATTTGAAATCGTTAATACTATCGCCAATAATTCATAAAAGTATCACTTTTAACGAGTATATAGGTGATATATACTCGCTAAAACCACATTTTTTCTAACTCATTTACGAAGCGTTAACAATGATCCTTCTCGGATGGCCATTTTAGTAGGTTTTGCGATTCATTTGCGAGCTCGTTAACGACAAAAACATTCGTAAAATATGACTCTTTTATGAATTAATTACGATGCATTTGGTTTGCTGGGCTGTCACACTTAAGGAATCGGCACATTAAGAGTCAAGATCCTCTGATCACAGTAGTATTGTGTAGGGGCACGCAAGATACACTGATTTTTTGTCCTCACTTTTTGCTTCAAATGAAGATATCAAGCGACTGTATGAGATGGGCAATTATGTAATAAGCAAACAAGCAAAGCGGTCCTTAACATCTAAACCGACGGATCCGCGATTCAGAAGCAGCCTTTAGGCTTCCTAATTAGTGACGTATCTTCCAAGCGGAGGTCTTTGCGATAGTAAAAGCCACAGAACTAATATATTTATTCACCAATCAAAGTACAAAATCACATATACAATACCAAATCAAAGAAGAAAAGCTGAATACCGCTTGGTGGTGCAAAAGGAGATACATTAACAAAAAGTTGAAAGATTAACATGCGCAAAAACGAAAGATAAAGGAAAATGCTAAGTAATTTAATGTATTTACAATTTCATGCAAAAAAGAGAGAATCATGCTATGGAAGGTAAAAGTAATTTGTAGCTATATTTACAATTTAACAGAAAAAGAAAGATAGATTGAAGTAAATATAAAAAGTATAAAAAATACAGGCTGCCCGATCTCGCTCAAGTATACCTATGGATACAGAGGAAGGGATTCAAAGTAAAGTTTTCTCCTTGTTCCAAGCTCAAAAATGACCCTAAGTTTGACCAAACTGAAGTGATGTAGGAGTGCGACCGCGCCTTCACCACGTAATCCGATCAACAGTTTTAACCAAACCCGGAAAAATTGCCAAGTTCAGCACAAGGACAAGTCCAAAGGATGATGCAGCTTCCATATAAAGAGGAGCAGATGCCCTTCGGCTGACTTAGACTGAGAATGGCGGAAAACCACTAAAGCCAGCAATCGAAATCCAACATCCGGGTTGCTCCCTCAGCTAAAGAGCTTAAAATGGACAAACACTGAAAGAAAAATCTTGGTAAAATCAACAATTTTCCTTAGTTGTTTTTGCGTCAACTACGGGCTATAGTTAAAACAACCATAAAAAAATAGTTGATTACTTTTATGCACCATGACGCGTGGTTGTTAAACAACGTCCGTGGTGCAAAAAAAATAAGCAACCACAAACAATGGTATTCCAACAATATATATAGTACGCAATGTGCATAGTATGCAGAATGGATTTATGTTTGTTGAATTTAGCATTTGTATGGTAACGCGCACAATGGCTGCGGCAGAATTTACCAAATTTCTAATTTTGCCGCACCGCTAGCTGTCATACCTACCATAGGTTGGTATCACTACTGGGTTGAATGGTCTAATAGACAAGCAATGGCTGATTTGTATTGTGACAAGCCAACCTAATCCTCGTACAACAGGATTTAGCAATACAAAAGACAAAAAGAAATGGATGTATGCCGCAGCCCACTGCGTTTGCCACAGTGGAAGACATTGCCATGTGATTAACTTATAAAGCGTCATGCAACGTAATATAAAGACTTCACCGCATAGCATGAATATGAATCATATCGAACAGCAAACCGAACACAATTTTGCCATGTAGTATATGAAACTTCTATGACAGAATAGGAGCATGAGTATGAGGAGTATGGAAAATCAACAGTTTTCCTTAGTTGTTTTTGCATCAACTAAGACTATAGTTAAAACAACCATAAGAAAATCGTTGATTACTTTTATGCACCATGACGCGTGGTTGATAAACAATTTCATTCGGAGCATGAAAAACGTCCAAATGTTGAAACCATTCTACTTTGCGTAGAATAATTCCAAAGACGTTGCTCACTGAATTACGTTTGCTGAAATCAACTATTGCAAAGTAGTTTAAGTACCATAAAAACGGTTGATAATTCGAAACGTTGAAGTTTTGAGTGAATTGATGAATATTTTTCTATTTATCAACTAATTTTCGTAGTTATGAAACAATTAAAACAGTTGATTTCATGAACGTTGTGATATTTTTTGTATAACCAGAACCAACTACTTTTATATCGTTAAATTAACTATATTAACATAATAAAAATAACTATTTTCCGTAGTTCATTTAACGATTTTGAATGAATCGTTGCAATACTATTAAAAATAGTTGAACCAACCAAGAGTTTTTCTTTCAGTGAATGAAACGGAACTACACCCAATTGTAGGTATACTATAAAAATTGAAGAACAGATGGAAAGAGTATTACATTATATGCAATCTAAGGGTTTTCGTACAATAATGCAGGTTCAATTTTTTTCAATCAAAAGAAAATTTAGAGTGGATCTATCCTTTTGGATGAGAGTGTGCATGTTTAGTGCATGAGAAATCGTTTCACACAAATACCTTTTCCGTTTTAAGTCGTGCGTTGTTTTCAACTTATGCCTTACGTTACGTTAAATCTGTAGATACATGGAATCCGCAGGTTCCATCATGCATAATCTAATGATCATTCTTTGTAACAGTTTCTGACGCATAAAACAAACGTTCTTATGAACTCTATTAGTTCAATTTGACTATTCAGTCTTAAACTTGGCCTAATATCTTCTCATCAACCACCTCTCTCGATCGAGTTTCACTTTGAACTCTACTTTCAAACGCTATACAATGGTGGACTGATATCTCTAAAATAAAAAGTGCAAAACAATGTCTAAAACCATCCAGCACACATCAAATTATGCTGAAGATCATTGAATCGACCTGACATCAATTGCATTTTCAAAAGATTTATTCGATTGACCCAATTCATACCACCATTTTTCTCCCTGAAAGTCTTTCCAATTTTCAAAAATCATCGTCAATAATATGATTTTTTTTTATTTTCACTATTTGCGACAACCACTAGCATTGTGTCGGCTTACTTTTTGCATATACACGCCACCAATTTTTGCCGAAATCAGCATAGATTTGCTTCAATTAATTTCAATTCAACAGAAAACTTTCAATTCGCTTGACCCCTTCAACATTAGACAATGACCGGCCGGCGTGTTAGAAATAATTGAAAATTTAGAGGGAATTGTAAATGATTTTTTTGAGTCAATGTCCGAACGGAATTCAGATTGATGCGTTTACTAACAGTTTCATGATTTTGCTTTTATCTTGAAATTATGTCGCTTTCAAAAAAAAAACCAAGCATGTGACATCCACACAAAAAAACTGATTACGCACCAGAAAGATTGTGCTATTTTCGATGTCTAAAGATAACTTGACTAATAGTGTTTTGATAATATATAACCACCTACAAAATAGTGTGACTTTTATCACCTGAACATCTCAGCAGGTACATTAGTTTCATATACGGGAGTTTCAATTTTAGCATCTTACTTGCTGGATACTATTATAAATGGAGTCTCCCGCGTTTCATATAAATTAATCTCGATTTAGATCTTAGAACCCACGAAAGCACAGCATATTTTCTGCTACTACTTAGAATCAAAGAGCTGACGGGATGTATTCTGAAGATAAATAAACTTTCACCGCATCTTAGCTTCGGTATTTGTTTTGATAGGTATAAATACCTGTTCTAATGGATAGATATCTATACAGGGAGTCTCGTCTCGTCCCGACAAAAGATACATTATGCGTGCGATAGCTTGATCAGAACACGACACAGCTACTACTGTAGACATGCGGCCAATAATGTGGTCAAGAGGTTTTGCAGACTTGTTGAGCGATTTTGACTTAATAGCCTGTTACGCATAAGTGAAATTATTTATGAAGGAAATTAGACGTATCTATGTCGATATTTCGCATAAAGTAGCACAATATATTCGCGAGAAGGAATGCGTTCAAGGTATCATCGGAAAATATATCGTATTATTTATTTTTTCTAGACAATCTAAATGAAACCATAACTCACTCTTCCTGTTATATGCTTTCAAAATATTAATAAGCGATTTAAACTACAATTGTGTGTAGTAATAAAAGATATACATATTTATCTATATCTTTTATTGGTAGTTCGTATAATAAAAACCCGAATCTACTGCCCCTGATTTCATTGTTATGTCAATTAGTATCTATTTGAAGCAATTCAATCTGATTATTCATTTATCTTCCGGGCGAAAAAAATCTTTCGATACGATACTCCTGAACTATTGTGTGCACACTCCCCGGCAACTGACATCAAGCATCTTGTTCATTACGATTGAAATCATCGGATTATCGAATCAACAGAAATGTACTCTACCTTGAGATTGACTACCTGTAAGACGGTAATCCAAATTTCTTATTTAGATTCATTTAAGTGCCAGACATTTTCGTCGGCAAAGTATGTTATGAATCTATAGATACACATAGTGAATTAAGCCAATGAGTACGCGAGCTGTCAACACGTTGTCAATTTTATCAGAACTAGTTAGCTGAAGACAAGGGCTCTAGTTGTTTGTGCTGAAAAAATGATGATGAAAAATTGGAGATCTAAAAAAAAAGAAGCTGCGCAGTGCCACAAGGGAGACAAGTGAGTAGATATTGGCAATAAAAACACTATCAAGGAAGCAAAAAAAAAATCAAATCATTTCCGACATCCAATAATTTTACATCTTCAGCATTTATCGACCGTTAATTAAAGCTATTTCGAAAATGGCAATGAGTGTTGAAAGGTTTTCAACAGATGCTACAGCGATTGAATGATTGATCATGTTTTGATAGAGCATGTGCCCGATTGGATCGGAATGGGTCGATTTATTCAAATTAATCTTCAGGAAATTGTCGGATAGTGATTATGGACCAGAAAATTATATTCTGTAAATAAACAAACTCTGAAATGTTGATTGGGTGAATGATTAAACTTATATTGTCTAATTTTTTAGATTGCCTGTTTTATTTCACTGGGTTTGCAAATATTTTAAGAATTCGAGAAGAATTCAAAATTTATTTTTGAGATTTTAGTCAAGAAACTATTTGAAATTTCTATTAGATAAATACTGTTGTGTAGAACGGGCATGCATGCTGAAGTAGGATTCAAGTTGTGTTAAATTTTAATTTTATTAGAATAATGCAGTTTTATTAGTCGGGAGTGTACTAATTAAAATCAATCAAGTGTGAAATATGACGATTCTAAGGGTAATACTAGCAGTATTATTGGTAAGTTTGTTGAATATTTTAACGTTTGTTGATTTTATATTTTTTTTTATTATAATGTAATCATATTTTGTATTGTAATAATTTTAGGGTCTTTGAAAGCATTTTGCTGATTTTGTCCCACTTTCGTTGGTACTATACGAATGGCCCAATTTCGTTTTTTTACGAAAAGTTCGTGACATTCACACCACATATATTTTTAGATAGTCTTTCCTAAAATATCTTAAATATTTAAGAGTCAATTGTTTCATTTGTTTTTTTTAAAATTCAAGATAACATTTTCGATTTAAAATTTAATTTGCTCCTACAACCGTATAAAACTTTCGCATGCGACGATAACCAATTTAAAATTCAATTTTTGAAAATTGCACCTTCACATAGCAATGAGTCAACTAATTGTGTCAATCACATTAATAATGCAACTAAATTAAAAGGAAAAAACATTTGAAAATACAACTATAATGCTTCATCTATTTGATCTGATCAAACATAAGCGCTTATCTATGAAAGAAATTAAATTGGAATAACTGTTTACATATAAGTTATGCCATAAGAGTCTCTGAATAAGGTTTGATCAATTAATAATCTGATTTTATTTTCAAATTGATAATATGCTTGTATTTTCAAAAGAGTAGTTCAATTTTTTTCTCCCGATAAAAGCTAAAACTACGACATAAATTTACCCATGCTTCCTGTCTCCGTTCACCTCTGTTTCACTCATTCTCACACAAACATGTCAAATTAATCAGCTATGCATCATATTTGACAGTTTAAATCATTTTGCCATAAAGCGCCCGCAAGAAAAGTTCGGGCAAACTCTTGCAGGAGGAGAGCGATAACGTCAGCAATACGAGTATATACGCTACTTTTGAAGCCCGAAATTGTTAGACATTTCGAATAAGTTTGTGTACCAGCGGTCGAAGACAAACTTACCCGAAGAAACCGAGTTAGGGAACAGACTTAGGTAGGTTCCGCACCTATCTCTTCCAGGCAGACTCCGGAGAAGGCGCACATGGATCCAAACCTTATTGAGTGGAGAGTCACTCAGAGTCCTTAATGAACTGGGTAATCCTCTTCAGGTTCAAGGACGCTACTTCCGTTAAACTTGCGAGGAAGTATAAGTCAAGGGACTGGGTTCTTCTTCTAACAAGGGCCGGATATTACTCTTCGTCTTCGCATCTACAGCTCGGGCAGAATTCGTTAAAGCAGCCACCGGTGCACGGAAGGATCTCCTTTCCAAATTCGAGCAGTTCCCTAGTCAAAAGTTATCCACAATTGTTTTGCGATTGCACAAGAATGTTCTTCTATGCATGATTTCACAATGTCTTCTGATTGCTTTTGTCTTATGTATAGATTAACTTAAGATAACGGACTGCCAATCAGAGAAATTCTTTACACCTTCCGTGCTATCTTTTGTAAATTCTTCTGCTTAGCGTTTTCCCAAAATGTCTCTATGTCCTGATACCCAAAATGGTTGCATCATAGAATATCTCAACATCTGACTAAGAGACATACAGCATTGGTGGACTAGCTTCGAGGTGCCAATTGGTCGCTTGGAAAATCGCCAACACCTTCGCTTGAAAGAAACTGCAATTTCGATCAGTGGAAAATATACCATACCCCACTCTGTCGCTCAGTTCGGAGCTATCGGTATAATTTCTACAAAATTAGTTCTGAGGGATAATCCCCTAGTTCATTCGTCTCTGCTTGGCATCGGAGGTTCAAACCTTTGAATTAGAAAAGGTTGAATGATAGTATAATCGATGACCGCTGGAACAAGTTTGCCCTGTACCAAGATTTAAGCACGGCCCAGGTCTGTTTTTGTCCAAGCCAATGAAGCCACACTAAGAGTGTCTTTTTGAGGTAGTACAAAATGCTTCGTTGTCTATAAGACTGCTATTAATTTCTGTATTAGAACCTTAAGTATGGCTGGCCACCAAACTACTTCTCAGTACAGCAGATTTGGTACCATTCAGGAAGCTTCCAACTCAGGAGGTTCAATTGAGCTTCGGTGGATCGACGGATGGAATTCTATACTTTCTCCTAAAGAGCAATAGTTCCTTTTTGTTAGAGTCAGCACTAACGCCATATTCCTGACCTCATTGCGAGAGAATATGCAAGAAATTTTTTAATCTCTGCGATAGGGTCGAGGTTAATTTCTCTGATATGGCAATAGGTATTTCATCTGCATGCGATATCACTTTACATCTAGTTTGATCAAATTGTCTTAGAAGCTCATTAGCTATTGAGTTCCAAAGCAAGGGAGATAGAACACCGCCTTGGGAAGTGCCCATATTTACTAATCGCTTGGTGGTAGAACTACACAAAGACGAGTATAACACCCGATTCTCGAATAGCTCATTTATAAGTGCGACTAGGTAGTAGTTGGCATCTAGGTTTTGGAGAACACTCACAATTGCCTGAGGACACACATTGCTGAGCGTTCTCTCGATGTTTAGAAATGAAGCCAGCGTGTTAGTCCTTGCAAGTAGAGGATTTTCCAGTATGCGATGCTAACCGCTGTAGCGCTGTTTCGACAGACTTGCGCCTCTAATAAGCATGCTGTGATTGCGAGATCAAGAAGAGTTCAAGGCACTGGTTATTCAATGCGTCACAACCTTCTCTAAAATCTTCAATAGAAAGGAGCTTAAACACATGGGTATATCATTCTTTAGTTATGCTATGCGATTGTCTAATGATTCACCTCTTTTGTTTGGTGTCCGAATTAACTCATAACTCATAATGTGCGTTCGCATTGGCATTAGTAGAAACCACCGTCAGTTTGCGACTGCTGTCAAATCATGTATATAGTTAGTAAAAGGTTGCAAACTTTCCTTGTATGCCATGTAGCATGAAGCGATACAGAATAATTTTGTCTTCGCATCAACTACAATAGCAACATTGTCCTTGTGGCTGAAGTTTCAAAAGACAGGAACATTTATAGGTTTTTTGATAAAGATGCAGATGATCGGTTTACCTAGAGGTTCTGATGACACTAGTCTATATACGTGAATATGCAATCCGCAGACTTGGTTTTTAATGACCCATGGATCTTGAATTAACACTATCTCCTTTGTTTCTCTTTCTTCCCCTATACATGCATCATCCTCCAATGCAAATGTTCCTGAGCTGTATTCCTTTTGCGAAGTAGCCCGCTCATCTGCACCTTCTGTATGAACTAAATCCTTCGGCGTCGAGATTGCCAAGATCCCCTCGATAAGCATTCCTACCTAAAGAAACCTAACCTAAACTAAAAATAACAGCTTTATTAGCGAAACGTCATTTGTAGTTCCTCTTGCTGCAGTCTCCTACATTTTCTGGAAATATTGCTCGCCGCTATAATACTGATTTCACTGTCCGGTTCGTAACTGATGTCAAATAATTGCATTGTTGTATTTGATTGCGAAATATTGCGTAAACTTGGATGTAAAGCAATGCAACGTTAAGGCCCATTGCCCAATGAGCACGACTTCGTAACGTCAGACGAAATTACACTATACTAAAGACAGTAATTAAAAACGAGAAATAACTGTACTTACGGAAGTAAGTATGAAAGAGTGTCCTCTGTCCTCTCATGCCAAATCACGCGGTTTCGACACAGCGTACCAACTCCGTATATGTATACGGACCAAAAATCCAGTGATCTAACCTGAGATTGTATTGTTGGTCAGCCTGGAAAGTTGGAAGAAATCGCATGAAACAAGGCTGGCCGCAGCTCTGCTGAGCAGGTAGCTTTTAGTAACAGAAGGAGGACGGACTGGAAGTTATTTAATTATGTGGTTCGATTCTCACTGGAAACTGCTCCTAAGAGCATTGACTGCTACCATGAACTGGATCAGGCGGTTGACACCCTTACTAGTTCTCTCAGCTCCGCGTGTAGGGCAGCATGTAAGGGGTCAGGAGAAATCCCAAGCCTCCCTTTAAGAATCGGGAGATCAGCACCCTGCAAAGAGAGTGTAGGGGGGGAAAGGTCTAATGACTAGTCGCAGTATAAAACAAAGCTTAGGGCTTTTAAGTATGACGTACGCAAGACAAAGAGGGCCTCATGGAGTTCTTTCTGTGGAAACGTAGACAGTCTCAGCGAGGCAAATGGCCTTCATAAGGTCTTAAGCACAGCATCGAAGGCTACAGGGTGCATCATAAACCCTGTGGGCATTTGGAATTGTTCGAGCGCAGGTGCTCTAACCGTTCTTATGGACATACATTTTCCGGGCAATTATTGTCATCTGGAAGTTGTGCACCAAACGGAGCAAGCTTACAGTTCGACGCCGCCGTTCAGAAAATCAAATTCTCAACTGAGATGGGCTATTAACTCTTTTGAATCGTTTAAATCCCCGGGCCCTGATGGCGTCCTTGCGGCTGATATCCAGCAGTCCATGAAAGTACCGCTACAATGGCTCAGAGAGATTTATAGCGCTTGTCTATGCTTCTCATATGTTCCCACCGGTTGGCGGGAAACTAGAGTTGTGTTTATCCCTAAAGCAGGAAAAGTTTCGCATGTTAAGCCAAAGGATTATCGTCCTCTTAACTCTGTCCTGCTTAAGATTTTGGAAAAGATAATTGATTGCCATATTAAAAGATCAATCGTTCTTATGTTGATCTCGTAGCCACAGCACGCTTGTACCAGAAAAAAAGTCTGTTCAAAACTGCTCTGCACGTCCTCATTGAGAAAGTTGAGAAATTTATTCTGTTGCTCGTAAGGAATATACGCTTGCCACCTTCTTGGAAATCGAGGGAGCCTTCAACAGTGTAAAGTCCGACGCAATTGTTGAGGCACTCTCGGTGCTACATGTGGATGAGCGGCTGATTGCCTTTATTGTGCAGCTTCTTAAGAATAGAGTGGTCATCTCTTCCCTGGAGAATGCTCGAATAAGACCTGGGGGTCAGCACTGGCACACCTCAGGGTGGAGTCCTTTCTCTCTTGCTGTGGAACATTACGGTTAATACTCTCCTAATGAGGCTGGACCGTACCGGCTGCAAAGTGATTGCTTATGCAGACGACATAGCTGTATCAATGTCGGGAAAGTATTTATCTACGCTATTCGAGAGGCTAAATCACTCTGTTGACATACTTTCACGTCGGAGTCGTGAGTGCGGCTTGAATGTGAATCCTAGCAAAACGGAGCTGGTGCTGTTTACAAGGAAGTTGAAAGTTCTTTGCTTTGAGTTACCCAAATTAAACGGGGTCTCCATGGACCTGACCCAGAGGGTCAAGTAAGTAAGTAAGGGGCGAATCGGGGATTACAGCCTCGTACTGTTGCTTGGCTTTATACCGCTGTGGTTGAGCCCATTCTATTTATTGTTTGGGGTGGCGTTCTGGTGGCAAGCTGCTTTTAAGGCTACCTGCAAACGGCAGTTTCAAAATGTGTGGAGGATGGCTGCACTACTACCACCCTTACTAAGGCACTTTTCATGTTGCTTCATTCCAATCGATTGATCCAATCTACTGATCTTGCTGCTGTGAGACTGAGTTGTATCTCAGCATGAAATAGAGCAGAGTTCGGTCATGCGATGATTTTGGCCGAGGGAGTTCCCGCTTCGGCGGGTGTTGACTACATCGCTCTGCAATGTCTACTGGATTTGGAGTTCCCAACTCGCATTCCTGGTAGGGGTGAATGGCGTGATGGTGTCACCCTTGAAAGTGGGCTTATCCGTGTGTACACTGACGGCTCAAAGCTAAACAATAGAGTTGGGAGTAGTGTATATTCAGATAAGCTGAATCTCAAGCTGTCGCTCCGTCTACCAGACCACTGTAATGTCTTTCAGGCGGAGGTTGCGGCTATTTTTCAGGCAATCGACTGAATTCTGTGCAATTGAATATTCGGGGTCAATATTGATATTTTCACAGATAGCCTATTTAGTCCCTTAGTGGTCGTTGTACAGTGGTCTGTGCATCTCTGTGAGATATCGAGACATTCGGTTGTTCAATTGATTTGAGTACCTGGACATATGGGTTTTCACGGTAACTGTGAGGCCGATGAATTAGCAAAGCCGGATACCTTGCTACCGGAGGTTTCATGCTCCTTCTCAATAGGTATGCCGATGGCATCGGTCAAATTGGCCATCAGGAAAACATATCTTGACGACGCTAGGAAGGCCTGGGCAGATGAATCATCCTGTGCGGTAACAAAGCAGTCCTATTTATCCATGGATGCGCATCGCACCAGGCAGCTTTTACACTTAACTTGAAGCGCTCTGCGTTGGACTGTGGACTTTCCTACGGGCCACTGCTCCATAGGGCGGCATGCGCAACGATTCGGCGCAGAGTTTAACGATTTCTGCCGAAGTTTTGGCTCTGAGGACGAGGAGAAATCCTTCCTCCATCCCATGTGCCAGTGTCCGGCTTTGGCAAGGAGAAGGGTGGCGGCACTTGGTGCACCTTTTATCTCAAACCTGATCGAACTGTCCCTGGTCAATTTAAAAGGGATTGTGCGGTTCGTCAAAGGAAGCAGATGGTATCCTGATTTCAGTGATTAGGAGAGAATCATAAATTATTGTGGCATCACAATGGGCCTCTCTTGTGCCTATGTGTGTCGGTCAACAGGACTCCGTAGATCGGCAGCCACTTCAGCCTACCTACTTACCTTTCGCAGACATTCTGTCACGTACAATTGGTCACTGATTGTCCTTTCTGTGAAAAACAGCTGCCAAACAAACAGCTTGGGCCCAAATTTATCCACAGTAATTGTTTTCTCCGAACCATTGTCATTCTTTTTATTTGTCGTAGAGTACTACTCTGGTTTTAGTAACGTTGAAAAGTTATATTTAAAATATGATTCATCATCCATCACTCTGCAGCATTTATTTTTTGTTACAATTTTCTTGACCTGGAAATTTCAGCGTTGTATAGTCAGTTTTTTCTGCACGTATTGTTTCTTGTAAGTCTTAATATTATTTTTTCTTTAATCCTTTGCACAGAGCTCTTTGTTGTTCCCATATTTTGTTAGCAATATCTCGAACAGAAGCACTTTTATTCTTGGAAATTTCCTTCAATACATTTTTGACATTTGCTCCAGGTTTATTCTTCCTTTTACCTGATCTCGATTTGTCTTTCAATCCTTCACCTTTCAATACCCTTTTATTCCCCGTTGACCGTCCATTTGTAGGTACCTGCTAGCTTTGCGATCACAGACGATGACTGATCTTTGTTTTGTGTCCAAATGTGCAGAATCTTTTCATGAACTTCACCCTTACGAACGACATTTTTATAAGTGAATAAATTATTTCGATTCCAGCACATTTTATATTTTCTTTAAACCAAGGGGAAATTTATGTATACCTGTATACCATCAACAAAGCAAATCTTAATGGTCATTGCCTGAATATAAGATGGTGAAGAATTTTCTGGGACAGCCCTCTATAATAGGTGCGTTTTGTTTTTGCTCAGATACAGAACAGAGTATAGCTATGCCGCAAAAACAACGATCGAATACAAAACAGCAATGCTTTCGCTAAGATATAGGTTGCTGTATTCGCTATGGTAGCACAAATCAGCTGAAAATAAAGGGAGAAAATATCGAGTATAAACTCCCACAATCGATAGAAAATAGAAAAATAACTAACAGTAGATTACCTCTTTTAACTTTCTAAAGATTATGAGGGCTTTTTCTAATTTCCTAACTACCAAAACATTCAATATAACACTGGAAAAACCAAAGCCACCTCATGGCAAAAAAGACAACTTCTCATGAGCTTTTTTTCTATCAGCACATTCTAGCACGTGAGTTACATTTGAGGAATAGCATTTCTGTACTAGTGAATTCACTAATACAAGAGTGTTGTTGTTTCCAATGCGTCTCTTCTGTTCTCTGCTGGATAGAGCAGCAAAAAAACTGATTTGTGCTACCACAGCGAATACAGCAACCTATATCAATCAATCTTCTTCTATATCTTTAATTAAATGACTTTCATTTGATTTTCAGGCCATTCATGGAAGTGGAGTTATCACAGGATCTTTCGCTAATAGTGGTACTGTCCCATGCGGTGGATTAATATGTCGACCAATCTCAGGAATATTCACAAAGACACCGCTTCCAGCTGGCTACGTTCATGTCGCTACTATCCCGGCAGGCGCTTCAAATATCTCCATCACAGAATTGAAAAATAGCATAAACTATTTAGGTAACAGATGTCATAGAAACTGAAGTTATTCCATTAATTCGACCAAATATCCATTCTGTATATATTAGTGCTCAAGTCAAGTGACCACAAATTCGTAATCAATGGCGACTATTCAGTTTCGCCGAGCGGAGTCTACGAGACAGGTGGAGCAATATTCGAGTACCAGCGCATAGATGGATTGACCGTTCAGAAAAATGGTGAACGGATGGAAGGCGTTACAGAATGGATAACGTGTACGGGACCGACAATGGAGGCAGTACATTTAATGGTGAGTAATGTTGGGTCGAAGTATGGTTCCGGATTCGATTTGACAAAATAATATTTTAGGTCCTCGGTCAAGATCCTAACCCCGGCATAAAATACGAGTACCTTTTGCCACTTTATTCGAACAGCGAATCAGACGAAGACTTCCTTGATTCGACAGTTTCCGGTGAGGCAGACTATACTGGCGGTTCACCCGAAGATGGTCACATTGCATTGAAATCAGGAGACATGTATCCGGATCTAACATCGAACCGCCCAGTAGAGCGTCGAAGACGTCGATTTATGTGGAAGGTGGTAGGCTTCAGTCCATGCAGTAAGTCATGCGGTGGCGGCACTCAAACGCCAATTATCCGATGTGTCCGTGAAGCTCCAACTCGATACTTTTCACCACGAAGATGTGCACATTCCGAGAAACCGGTTTTGAATGAAAATATTCTTCGATGCAACACGCAACCGTGCCCAGCATATTGGCGACTGGAAGATTGGGGCGACTGTAACTGTGCTGAAGCTGAAGGATACCGTCAAAGAGAAGTGCGATGTGTCCAGGAGCTGGCAGCTGGAATTGTCATCCAAGTAAACGATGCAGCCTGTATGGAGGAGGAACCATCTGGCAAGAAGAGATGCGACTGTCCAAAACTTGGACGTCGACGAAGCCACCGACAAAGGTTACATGAAGCCCGAGCTTCTGAGTACCTGGTCACGAATAACACTTCTCATCGACGACATTCGATTTACCACAGTGACAAAGCAGGAGTCTGGTTGATGTCTGACTGGAACCAACATTGTTCGGTTGAATGCGGAAGTGGTTTGGAGTATCGATCGATATTTTGCGACCGATCTCCTCCGAATTCTGATCGTTGTGACCTTAGGCTAACTCCAGATACAACCAGGATATGCGAAAACGAAAAGAATTGTGGAAGTGGCGAATGGTTTACTAGTCCTTGGAGTCAATGCAACGGTGACTGTTTCAATTTGACGCGTTCACGACAGGTGATTTGTATTCGAAATCAACTGATCGTGGACGATGAAGAATGCGAGTTCGAAGAGAGACCATCTGCTTTGAAAAACTGCACTTTCGAAGAAGTGGAATACTGCAAGCCCAGATGGCATTACTCTGAATGGACCGATGTGAGCGTGTTTTGCTAGAATAATGAAAACAAAATCAATTTCAAATTTTCAATTTCAGTGCACAAAAACCTGTGACGGTGGAACACAGCGAAGGTCTGTAAAATGTCTGGAACTTGATGTGAGAGAGAATACATTGAAGGAATCGAAAAAATGCAGATACGCAGAACGAGAGCCAATTTATCGTAGCTGTAATACACACAAATGTGAAGGTATGTGATGAGTTTTGCAGAAAATTGGTTTCTTGTTTTCATGATTTGATGTGTTTCTTTGTAGACCCACGAGTCGATCTTATACAAAATGATATACAACCGATTTGTGTCGATGAATTCCCGAATTGCCATAGAGTTGCTAGGTCGCACCTTTGCAGTTACGACTACTATCGCAAAACGTGTTGTTACTCATGCAGCGGTGAAGACTTAGATAGTATGTAGATAATAAATATTTTTTTTTTTAGTTTTCATTCTTTTAAATTTATTTAATTTTGTTTTAATTTTCTATATTTTTGTAATTATTTTTTTATTTCTAACTGATAGTTTTAAGGGAATAAGTTTTCAACAGTAGCTTCAAAAAAATTTTATGTTGACTTATATTCAGATACAACAGAACTTTTTGAAAGAATATATTCATCTGAAGGGAATGAAATTATTCACCTTTTATGGAAAAAACAAATTTTGTTGGATTGAAATGTAATTAATAAAAATATAAACAAAACAAACTATAAAATACGAAGCGGATTAGAATACACTAACTTTACCCGTAATCAGATTTCTTCGCGTAATTTTCAAATCAAAAAAATTGAAAAATTAATTGTCAAAGATGTATTCATTCAGCAAAAAATGTTATTAACCGGTTAGCCATTTATATCGTGAAAACTTTCAAAAGAAAAAAAATCTCGTCTTATAGAAGAGCTAATTTGACTTGGATGTTGTGTAGTGTACATTGCTCATTTTAACCCTACAATAGAACTTTCATAAATCACTCCAAACAAATTTCAAAAAAAAATTCAACACTATATGAACCAATTTGCATGAAATTCAAAATAACCTCCCAGTGCACATAAATTAAAATCATTCACTTAATTCTCGCTTAAGTTGCTTACCTACTTACTTATTAGTATCTTTTTTTTCAAATAAATAAAGAAGAAACAATTAAATGTCTCATTCAAACTTAATTTATTCGAACTATTTTGCTATTATTGATTTAGTCGATTTTTATTCCAAAGGACGTGAAAAGCTTAAGATTGATTGATTACAATGTGTAAACAATCCGTATGAAATTTAATCAATTTTCGCTTATGCTAGAATATATTCTTTTTGTATTGTAAGAAACCTAATCTAATTTTAGCAATTAAATCATAATTTTTTGTTTTGAAAAAAAAACTATGAAATCTCATTTGCAATTTGCTTTGTTAGTAAAAACCAAAGCTGAAAATGATGTCTTGAATATAAATTAAATTGAATGTTGAAAAAAATTACTTCGTAGAAAAAATAATAATAAGATTGAATCTTTACGATGACACAAAATATTGTTCGAGATAGTAGAGATTTTCTATTAAATGATATGATTTATAAGAGAGTATATTGTATGTGCTCGTATGCTTAGACGCTAACCGTTTTAACGTATAAAGTTTACTAAATATAGCTGCTAAGTTGTACCACTCAAAATTTGTAGTATTTTTTTGGTTTCATTATCAATTGAAAGCATTATTTCAGCGAGACTTCCTATTCTGCATCCGAATCACACGACAAAGATGGCATTAGAGGACACGGTGGGCAAAGTCACGAGGATAATCCTCGAAAATTTAAACGAAAGGCTTAGAATGCCTTCTGTGCGAGTCCCAACAGCTTCCTAGAGATTGCAAGGATGCAGAAAGCTCTGCCCGAAGGTCCCTAAGAGCACATAGCACTACTTTAAATTCCATGTGGAGGGATAAGGTCTATCTATTAATCCTCAAAAGACTAACATAGCACCATTCACCAGAAAAAGAGCCGGAATAGAGGTCCTAAAAATTCGGATGTTGCGTCTATAAGAAGGGGTAAAATATCTAGGAATCAACTTGGATAGGAAACTCACCTGGGACAGTCATCTAAACAAAACGACACTGGAGGTCACTAAAATACTTCAGGCGACAAAACAAATGCTTGTACATAATTTAGGGGCTATCTTAAAGGCAAACACACCGGGGAAACAATTAAATGGTGAGATCTATCATCCAATATGAATCAGCAGTGTGGTGAAAAAAAACACACACAAAAACTGCTGATAAAAGGCTCAACAAGCTTCCGAAATGGTCTGCCTGCCTGCTGATACGAGAAGCATTGAGCTCTATCCCAACGGCAGGGCTGGACGCCCTTCTAAACCTTGAACTGCTACACCCAAAAATTTCGAGATGAAGCGGCAAAACAGGCGATAAGCCTCTAATAGGCATGCAGGTGCAAATCAGAAAACCTAAAGGCCCTTTTAGTATCCTGGAGGACACCAGGCCCATAACGGAAATGAACTTCAGCGATCAAATAAAGACCACAGCAGCCTTCGGGAAGAGGTTCAAGGTCACCATTCCATCAAGGAAAAAATGGGAGAATGGCCAACCCCCTCGTTCAAAGGGTAACAGTGATCGTAGGACCAAGTGTAAAATGCATTTCGCTCTCCCAAAAGAGATCACCATTTATCAAGCAGAACTACATTCTATTTTTAAGACCGCGCATACTATAAAGATAAAGAAGGATCACCATTAAGATCCTATCGGATAGCCAGATGGTTCTCAAGGCTGTCAATCGCGTTCAAATAAACTCAGCTACACTCTTAGAGATAAGAAAGGCCCTCAATTGCAAATGGGCACAGAACAACCTCGAGCTTATATGAGTTCCTGGCCATGAGCGGCACCAAGAAAACGAGAAATATTTTAACAATACCAAAAAGGCCGTGCTGGTGCTTTTCGAAAGCTGCTACGGACAGGGAAATTAAAACATGGACTAAGAAACGCATCAAAAGCAACTTCCTTAATCTATAGAGTTTGAACCTACCTAGACTTCGATACAAAAACTGCAAAAAAAGCAGTGGCTCTCCGTAAAAATGGCAAAAGAGCCCTACGAAAAGCATTGATACGTCACCTTCCTTGCAATAAGTACCTCCGCAAGATAGGCAAGGAGCGAGGCGACTGTTGTAGATATTGCGGAGAAGTAACAGTGTAGAGCATCTCCTCGCACATCTAGCACTAGCGACACGGAGATTAGAAAAGCATTAGAAAAGTTCCGCCCGGGGATATATCCAAGCTCATAAGGATAAACTCCTTATGAGACATAGCGTAAAGGACACACAATATACCTAAGAGGTCGCAGTGCTTGGCTCTATCTGGGCCCGCTCCATGCATTCACTCATATCATGGGAGTTAATAGTGAAGTACTTGGGTTTTACTTTTCAACAAAAACTCACATTCTAGATCTATATCTCAAGCAGACTGAAAGCTAACAGGTAACATAACTAAACTAATATTACTTTGCGCATACACGAGAGATAAATATTGAATTGTTATATCATTGGCACGGGTTAATTTGTTTGTCGTATTATTTCGCAAAGAGCTTCACTGTGATTCACACCATACAGTAAAAACGTTGACAGTAATTAATTTAATATTGTGAAATTCTCGAACCCGGTTATTTCACGTCAAACAGCTTTCCTGAATCAGAAATTAGAGTTTTCAGTCTTCAAATATTTCACACGAAACTAAAACATTGTCATCACCCACCCGCCATTCACCACCTTCCATCAACAAAAACTCCACGTATTTTATAATAATTTATTAACTTTTTTGTCAAATATTTCTTGGAAATACATAATTCGCACAGCTTTCACAATCGAAACGCGTGTGTGTATGTGAACTACAAAAAGAATTCAAATGATATTCAATTAAATAAATTACGAAAAAACGTTGTTACGAGCAACTAGAGATAGAGAGATAACTCTTAATGTCTACAGCAAACAGTTTTTAACACTATTCTCAAACCTTTTTTTTGTATCTCATACATAACAGTAGTTTTGTGTTGCTGCTTTTTGCTTCAATAGTGAATTTAGAGATAATTTGCAACGAACCAACTTCTGATAGAATTCATATAAAAAATAAGCATAGCTTACAGGAAATAATATAATTTAAAGCCCGATTAGTTCAAAACTGAAAATGACTTGCGTTAGCTCGTCGCAAAGCAATTTTTTTTCTTTTATTTTAGTTTTGTTTTTTGTATAGTCTTTATGGTGTTAGAAGCTTACTTTGGGCTACGGAAGTTCTTACCGGCGAACTTGGCACCCGCACCCAATTCCTCCTCGATGCGAAGAATTTGGTTGTACTTGGCTAGACGCTCGGAACGACATGGAGCACCGGTCTTAATTTGGCCAGTGCTCAGACCGACGACCAGATCAGCGATGAAGGTATCTTCGGTTTCACCGGAACGATGAGACACCATGGTGCCCCAACCGTTGCTCTTGGCCAGCAAATGCGCCTTGATCGATTCGGTCACTGTACCGATCTGGTTGACTTTAAGAAGCAGACAGTTGCAGGCCTTCTTCTCAACGGCAGTCTGGATACGTTTCGGGTTGGTTACGGTCAAGTCGTCACCGACGATCTGAATGCTTGTGGCGGCAGTCATTGCGGTCCAGGCATCCCAGTGATCCTGGTCGAAGGGATCCTCAATGCTCACAATGGGAAACTCCTTGATAAACTCCTGGTACAAATTTGTTAGCTTGTCTGGAGTCAGCCACTGGCTCTTGTCGCTGTTGGGATTCTTGAAGTCCAAGTCGTAGACGCCATCCTTGTAGAATTCGGAAGCAGCAACGTCCATGCCGATCTCAACCTTGCCAGTGTATCCACCCTTAGCGATAGCATCCTGGATCAGAGTCAGCGCGTCTTTATTATTAAGAATGTTGGGCGCGAAGCCGCCTTCATCACCGACAGCGGTAGCGTCAAGGCCGAACTTGTCCTTGATGACCTTCTTCAAATGATGATAAACTTCTGAACCAATCTTCATGGCATCAGTGAACGACGTTGCCCCAGTGGGCAAAATCATGAACTCCTGCATGGCCAACTTGTTGCCAGCGTGGCTGCCACCGTTGATTACATTGAAAGCCGGCACCGGCAGAACAATGTTGTTGTTTCCAGCCAAATCAGCAATATGCTTGTACAAAGGCACGCCCTTCTTAGCTGCTCCGGCCTTGCAAGCTGCCAGTGAGATTCCAAGAATGGCGTTGGCGCCGAACTTCGATTTGTTCTCAGTTCCGTCCAATTTAAGCATGAAGTTGTCGATTGCTTCCTGATCAGTAACTTCGATTCCAGCCTTCAACAGTTCTGGAGCGAGAGTCTTGTTGATATTGTCGACGGCCTTGCGGACACCCTTGCCATGGTAGTTATTCTTCTCCTCGTCACGCAACTCCAAAGCTTCATGGACACCGGTCGAGGCTCCCGATGGCACAGCAGCTCGGAAAAGACCCAATTCAGTGGTCAAGTCTACTTCGACGGTGGGGTTGCCACGCGAGTCGAAGATTTGACGGGCCAAAATGCTTTTGATCGGCATTCTTGCACTAAAATGATAAAAACCCTCATTAGAACTCACTTCCCTACCACCGCAGGTCGAATTTCTGCACAAGATAACCGAAAACTAGCGAAATATTGATTTGACCTCTACACTTGCTCTAAGGTCATATCACTACCCGCTACTAGTATATTTTCCGAATGAAATACTGATTGACCAGGGACAAACTTTTTTCGGCAAATCGCATTCCTTCATCATGCCAGCCATCAAAGGCTTGCACTGAACTTCCGTCCTCTTGCAAAAGTTTCGTAATTTTTCACCGTACGTCCTCTGAAAAACCAATGGCCGATTCACATTTCTCCCGTACAGCAGCCGGTTCGCCGATAGTTTCGCAATCTTGAGCTTGAAATTCGACTTTTTCTGTCTTCCCTCGATTGATTTTCAATTAACTTACATGAAACGTGCGATGATTCAAATTAGTTTACACGAGAAAAAGAGGAATTTACCGCAAACGGAAATGTCGCGAACTACACACTGGAGGAAACTGTGGCAACCAACGAATTGAAGGACAGTTCTTTCCGTACTCGTCGATTATTCCAATCGGACGGTCGTACGAGATTTTGTAGTTATGAAAAGCTCCACCGTTTTTTCCACTGCGCTGCGCTGACCTTCCACAAGGTGACATAAGTGGTAGGGCCCGATGTGTGAAATGGTGTGGTGGATTATGTGATATGGTTTGTGGATAAGATTTGTGGAATTGTGAGTGGGCATGTCGGATTATTTTAATGCGGAAAGTTCTTAAAGAAATGTAAGTAAACCAGGCTTTCAATTGAATTTTAAGGCGAAAGGCGAACGCTTCTCCTGATTTTGAGTTTGGGTGCAATATGGGAGCTCTTTGCAACTGCAAATATTTACTGTAAACCATTTGCAGTTAGCATTTATTTCAGAGACGAAAATATTAATTTCATTTCAGATTTTCATCAACGGATTGGCCATCTACAAATGCATCGCATTTTTCTAGCAGCATGGCCACCTAAAAATGCAGAAATGTGTTCCAATCAAGCTCCATTCCATGTTCCAATTAAGTTCCACTTGTGTAGCGCCAAATTTGATGTCAAAGTCACACAATTGGTAGGTTAACTCATTGGTTAACGCTTCTTTTCAAGCCAAGTGAATTTCATTTTATTTCCGTCACATATTTAAAAATAATTAATAATTCTATTTCAATTTAGACCTTATCTTTCAAAATCGTCAACAATGGTCAATGAAACTTCAATCATTCTTAAATTCGTTCGACTCACCGAAAATGCCTTTGCCCCGACGAAAGGCTCTGTGAAAGCGGCCGGCTTTGATTTACGAAGTGCCTATGATTATATAGTACCGGCTCGTGGCAAAGAGATCGTCAAGACTGATTTGCAAATTCAATTGCCGGAAGGATGTTACGGAAGAGTAGCGCCGAGATCGGGCCTGGCAGCAAAGAACGGAATCAATGTGGGAGCTGGAGTAATCGATGAGGACTATCGCGGCAATGTTGGAGTTGTGCTGTTTAATCATTCGGAGTGTGATTTTGGAATTAAGAAGGGCGATCGAATTGCTCAGTTAATTTGCGAGAAGATTTTCTATCCAGAATTGAAAGAGGAAGACAGCTTAGCTGAAACTGAACGCGGAGAGGGTGGATTTGGTTCGACGGGCAAATAGGTGACCTACGTAAGGAGATTCAATGAATTTATGATTTTTCTCGAAATTGCTTAGAGTTATACAGATAAGTAATAAATAAGGAAGCGAATTGTTATATGATAATTTAAACACAAATATATTTTGTAAAAACGAATGTTATGATTAGCGTTTGTTTTACTCAGACATTTTTATAATGCCAAAGCTCAGAAGATATGGCGCCTGTCAATGCAGGGACTGCGGAGTATGGATAAACGAATAAGTGGGCTAGTCGAAGGAGGTAACTACGCACAGTAAACAACTAGGCACAATTTAGCGGGAAAGAGCAAATGGCGAACAATTCTGCACTCGTATAGTTATGCTAGAAAATGCATTTCAAAATCATCCCATGATGGCTTCTTATTATAAGCACAAAGAAATAGTAAAGGATTTCGAAATAGGGTCGGAGGGCCCTATCATACAAATCAGAAGTTGAAATTGCTGAGCATTGACGATACTGAATAGTACAGGTGAATTATTACATAGTAGAAGATTGCTCAAATTCAGAAACATATTTAATTGACATTTTCAGGGATAATATGAGAAACGTAATATTGAATTGATTTTTTTGATAACAGCAAGAAACATCGATTTCTTTTCATTCCTTTCACGAAAATTGCCAGAGACAAAGATTTTCTACAATACAAACGAAAATATAAGCTCAAATTTTTTGTTTCTCTTTAGCACAAATATATTTTCATACTTCAGCAGCCACCTTTGCTGCAATATTTATAAAGTAAACCCAATGAAAGAAACAAACGAAATTGATATCCAAACGATAAGAAAGAAAGTGGAAAGAAGTAAGTTTTGCACGACATAAAAACATCAAAATTTGCTGAATATCACTGAGTAGGTTAGGTATTTTGGGCCGACACAAGGTCACGCATAGACCTATTGGTCCGTAGCGATACTAGATAAGAAGACCTGGAGCTTAAAGGTATAGTCCAAGTGGCTATCGAAGATTCCAGACGTTTTTGGCGATTTGAAGGATAGGATGTCCTTCGACCTCTGTTTTGCTACTGGCGTGACGTCCACCAGCCAAGGCTTACCGAAGCAGCGATCCCCAGTGCCGGACAGTGACACAATAGATGTTGAATTGTTTCTGAGACTCCCGGTTCCTGATACTTATCACAGGAGCTACTGATTAGAAGTCGCAGATTCAAAGCGTGAGCTGCTACAAGACAATGGCCGGTGTTGATGCTGGCTGGCCGTTTGCAGTCAGTCCGGATTAATTCAAGAAGGCATTTGGTAGCTACGAGACTGTATGACTCTTTTGTTGTTGCCTAGCCTGTTCGTGGTCTGAATACAGTCGAGTACGCACAATTAGTGATTTTATCACCACCTGACTGTCTGTGAAAATGTTGATTGTAGCACCTGTAGTATCCTTGACATGTACCAGTTCTGTGGCTTTTAGTATCGCAAAAACCTCAACCCGGAAAATACTACAGTGATTAGGAAGCCCGAAGACTGCCCGTTTGCTGGTTGCAGTCCTGGCGATCTCATACGGTCACTTGATATCTTCGTTTGAACAAAGAGTGGGAGCCAACAAGTCAGTGTATCTTGTCTGCATCTGCCAAATATTGCTATAGCTAAAGGGTCTTGACAGCAGCAAAGAAGTCAAGCGGGGGAAGATGAAGCAGAACGTTCAACGCAAATGAAGAAGTCGTGTTTAAGTTACCTGTAGTATAGAGAACCGCCAATCGCCGAACTCTATTCGTCATGTCAGCAAAGGTGATTTATATACTGCTGGCCATCATACCAGGCAACCTTAAGCAAGGATTCGCCTGGTTATGGCCGTGCAGATTCAGTGTGTTAGAGCACGGCTGAGGCCCGATATTTTATAAAACATTCTCTTGGCGGTGTAAATCGCGTTGCTTGCCCTCTTTGTTGCTCCTTCTAGATTCACCTTCTATGTAAGCTCGCTGTTCAGGATGAGAGCCTCGCCCAACCTAAATGGGCCTATCTCAGGAATCTTGTATTTTCTCCTGTAGAATATAAGATTGGTTTTATCGGGGGTTCATCGTTTGGGAGTCGATACTAGCCCCAGAGCAAACTCGATGAGCTGACCAAGGAAATGGGAGAACATACCCGAGGCTATGATCGCAATGTCATCAGCATAGGCCACAACCGTGAGTATCTTCCTTTACAGCCTCTTTCAAATTGTAGTTGTCACCAGATCCGACACGAGAGGAGATCGAACTCCTCCCCCTAAAGGAGTCTTAAATGTCGAAAAAGGCCTTTAATAGAGTGCCTTTTCGATCGACTCCAGCCGACTCCACAGATTTCCTTTTTGTGTACGCATATTTTGCTCCCGAAAGGGTTTGAGATCCAAGTCTCTCCTAGGCTAATTGGCCTGTAATCTTTCGGATACGCATGGTTGATTTTACCTGCTTTGGGTATAAATATCACCTTAGCGGTCCTCCAGGCTGCAAATACGATTCGAGGGTAATCTGCTCATTTTTGCAGTGTCTATATTCACTGATAGACAACGAAGAAGAACGAAAGAATTTATATGCTCACAATACCCCTTTTTTCAGCATATCTAGTCGCAGTCCTAAAACCTTCCTCTAGTTCTGGAGCAAGTATAAGTGAAGACAATTTACCGTGGAAATTTTGAAAACCTACCTACCAATCATTTTTGAAGGCTATGGTGTTTCAATTGAACTTCATGATTTGGCCAAATCACTCTAAACATGAGCACTGCACTGGAGATGATTTGTAACCAAACGTGTTTGAAAGCAAGAAGATGGATTATAAATGTAAAATAGTTTTGCCACCATGATTCAGAAGTAGTATTATAAGAAGAACCGACATTAAACCCGTTAAATGAGAAAAAACTTAAAATAAAAGGATGAGAATAGAAAGACAAGTAGTTATTAGAAAGTAATACTGCAAAGAAAATAAAAAAGATCTGTCAGGAGTAAAGAAGAAGCTTGTGCGTTTTATAACGATCTGAGAAATGAGAAAGTTTTACCAGCCGTGGTGAAGAAATTTTACAACAAAGACCAAAAAGGAAGCCAAAAAGTTACAATAAACGTAACAAATATCTTTGATACTTAGTTTTGATTCAAATAATGTTTTCTTCATTTGTCAGTATTCATATTAAGTAGGCAAGTTATTTTTGAAAGAATAGATACCCTACATATTTTATTTGAATTGATAAAATTTAAGCTTGAATTAATATAAGAGGTTCCGAATTTTCTTTAATAAAAAATTGATTAAAAGTTTTTTTTAGATACTTTGATTCAATAAAATGTCGTAACACATAACCAGAAAGAAGACTTATGAGTTTTTTAATCAGATGTATTAAAATTATTGCGTACGATGTCCTTGCTTGAAATAAAGTATTTCTTGTTGTAACTCTAGTGCTTGGGCTAGGCCACCAATATTCTCTCTTGATAAAAATAAGCCCATAAAACTGAAGTATAGACAATGTTCAACGGCTCAAACTGAGAATACTTCTGGATGGATATTGTAAAAAAGCACTAAAATATAAACCGCAAATAATTGCTGTGATTTAGAATAGTTAAAAATAAATTAACCAGCTAACATAAAAAGAGCCCAGGTATATGAACATGAAACAAGGAAGTTCTATGAATTTTATAACTTGAGTTATACAATAGAAATATTTTTTGCACAATCAAACACACAATGACTTAATTTAAAATAAAAAAAAAATGTTTTAAAGTGCGCTACGAGCCCATTGCAGCGTTTGTAGTTTGATTTTAATTCTTTTGAGACCTTCGATTCGACGTTTGTTCACCTTCGTAATCCGACAATGAAACACTTCTGTTTCATTTGGTTCATGATATCAATAAACCCAAACTTCATAATACATACAAACAAATTCCATCACAGAATTCAAACTTCCGGAATACTTATCAAAGCCCATAAATACAAATCCATTGTTCTTAAAGGGAAAAATGCTGCAAAAGCTGCAATTGGGTGACTGTGGGCCTTTAATCGCAATGGCGGCAACAATCGAGAGCCGTAAAAACACGTAGAGACTATCCGGCATTCGCAGAAAAAAATGGTTTCAATAAGACACTGGTGCATCATTGCTTTATGTTTAAAAATCCAAGGTAACAGTCAAAGAAGCAGGATGCCTGGAAGCACCGCATTCAAATGGCTTGCTCCACGGCTTAAAACAGGATATAACACCAAAAAAATGCCATAGGTAGTTGTCAAACAAAATAAGTACATTTTCTTAACCAATAAATTATCATCTAATACTATAATCAAAAATTATCATCTAATACTACTTCACCTGCTCTTATTTGAAACAAATCCCTTTTTCGCATATTCATGGGAAAATATGAAAAATTGGCGAGAAAAAAACGAACCATTTTACTATCCACCTTGCTTCCGCTCCCTTGTTGATCGCCGTGGAAGAGCGATTGCTGGCTGGTATTGAATATTGAATTCAATTTCAATGTCATGTTGACGTTTCTAATATTGCATTTCTTATTACAGCGGCTCAGTAGGTGCTTTTTGAGAGCTTCATTATGAAACATGCGAAACCAGTCGAACACTTGACTGGCTTTCGCAGTCGAACTTTTCTTCAGTTTATTGACAACTAGTGGTTAGTTTGGTAGTGCTCCTTGGGTCATATTTAGGAGGAAAACTTGCATTCCAAATCGAATTCCAGCATTAACGTGAAAATGGCTCAATTGAATGGCGACTGCCATAAATTAAATGGTGTTGAAAGTAAGTATACTCACTAGATATGATATCTAGATGGCTGTGTAACCATTCCAATGTGGATACCCAGATTAGTTAACCACAGCCAGCTGATAGTAATCACGCCACAGTTTTCCGTCCAATCATCTTTCAGCTATAATTATTCTTTGCACCTTCTAAGAGTGTTTTTCACCTTTCAGACGGCACCAAAGATGACCAATGGGAAGAGATCGAGATACCCATGCCGTGGGGTCATGTTGCTGGTAAGTTTCGAAAAATCTAAACAATGCGAAAATCTTTTTGAAGTACTTGACGTAGTAGAGATTTTGTCATGCAAATGAGAACCTATTCACATCGATTCCCACCGATTGCAAAATCCAAACATCGGTTTTTTTTTGCTTAGTCACCCAACGACTGACTCGTTTTCAGCGCTAATCAGTCTTAAGTTAGAGATTATATCGAAGATAACGATCATTCCTATCCAGCAATTAGTTGCTTGATGCTAGTAAAAAGGTTCGAAGTTCGTTGCATTTTAATAAACATTCACACGGAAAGTGTAGATTACGTAAATATTGAACTAAGGTCACCTGGCGCGCTCATAATCTATAATAACATCTATTAAGTGGGATAAATAATGATGAATTTTGACGCGACCAGACGTCTATTACCTAGGTAACACGTGAACCGTGCGTCGTTCGGAAATGTATTGTCGCACGTGGTTGACCCTTAGATAATTTACAATCGACAAGTCTGTCGTCGACGCCAAAATCGTGTGTATTTATTGACGCTATACGAATTTTAAATAATGAAGCTCAGGAAAACAGTTAACTCGTCATTGATAAGCACGATAAATATATGTATTTGAGCGTTTGAATTGATTTAGATACTTGAAAAGAATAAATTTTGTGGAGTTCCAGCCTTTCTCACTGCGTGTCCCATGCTTGTTACCATACTAGAAAATCTATCAGTTGTTTAAAAACAAATTACGTCATACGGTTTAGATGTTAGCAAATAATTTTGTTAGTTGCACAGCGATAGGTTCATAAGGTTCAACTTTAATGATGTAGTTCAACGACTTTTTCACGTTGTCTTGAATGTTTAACGAATTAAACTTGAAGGTGCTAAAACTGCATGACGAATAGTGAGATCAACAAGATTTGTTTATGTGATTACAGTTTTTTATTTGAAGCATGCACCTTGTTTTTGCAATAATTAATGCAATACATGTTTCATGAACTAGACGACTTAATAGCTAAGAGGTATTTTTCACGATTTTCGCTGTCAAGACGATATAGACTCCTGTTCTAAGAAACTAGAATTTTGTGTTGTGTTTTTTTTTGAGTGAGATCAAGGCTTGCTGTTATTTCGGATCTATAAACGGTACTGCAAATTGAACAATCCGGTCAAATATTTATAATTTATTCTTTTTAAAAACATATTTTTCATTTGGAAATCATCGGATGAGACAGTTTTAATTGAGTGATATTTACAGTGCTTTTTTTTAGCGAATTGAAAAAAAATTATGTATGCACCTCAAAGGAACGTGCGGAGGGTGACGTGCAAGTAAATGGTCGATTTGTTCTTCGGAAATATCTCGTCTCAGACTCCACTTCGTCTTCTCTACTGATCGGAGATCGGGTAAAGATACCTCGTGATGTTAAATTTCCGGTGAAAGAGAAATTGAGTGGTAGAGAGTCAGATCCTCCAGACTTGAGGGTTGGAAAATTTAATTCGTTCCAGAACTGCCTTGGGTAGGATTGCCTTGGGTAGGATTGAACCTACGGTAGTGGGAAGCCTGCAGGAAGCCTCAAATTCGGAGTTGCATTCATCGTGGATAGAGAATTAAGACTGCATATGCTGGACTGAAGTAAGCCAGTACGGCAACGATTGTGTGCGATCTGCAACAAAGCTAAAAGTTTTAAAATATAGCTGCTAAACAGCCACGCTCCGATTGAAGAAAAAGCCGAGGAAACGAAAGACACATTCTATAGTCACCTGGAAAGGTTTTTTCACTCATTGTCTTCAAATGAAGTCAAAATAATATTCAGTAACGTCAATGCTAAGGTCCAAAATGAAGTGATGCATCGGGTAACGACAGGTCGGCACAGACTTTACGATGAAACTAATGACAACGGCCAATGCCTGATAGAACTTGAGTGTTGTAGAGACACAGTCATAAGTTGGATATGCTTTCCATATCGACGTATCCCTAAAACATGGCCAATAATAGCAACAATAATTTCGACGAAAATTGCCATGTCATTATTCAGCAACGACGGCCTTGTAGTATGATAGATGTTTATACATTTCGAGGATATAATTGTGACTCGAACCACTACTTGGTAAAATCCAAATATCGGTGTCATATGTCAAAGGCATGAGTGACTTCGAGAAATTCGACTTCGAAAAGCTAAGAACGGTGTCAGCAGCTGAAAACTTCATAAAAGCCTGAACAGAACAGCCCGGCACAAAAGAAATAATGTTTCGATGATGAATACCAAGGTGAACTAGAAAAGAAAAATCAGGCATATAAACAGTTCCCCGAAAGGAACATCAAGACGAAGAGAAATGAATATGAAAATTTCGACAAGTAGCGAATAAGGTCATTCGATTTAAAACCGCAGCCTCACATACCCGGAAATATTTAAGAATCATTTCAGTCAAAATCTCGATCATAAAAGGTTGTGTTAATATCATCGCTGAAGAAAACGACTCACTGTATTGAAAAAATCCTTCATTCTACACGTGGTTAAAGATTATCAGTCATATACGTCAGTCAGACGTCTCCGATGCAGCCCCAAACCCCCTCGAACACTAAAACGAGTCGAGTGTGGAAGAAGAATGACAAAGCGCATGGCAAATACCGGCTGAATTAATCAAATACAGTGGAAGCTATCCCCAAAGTGATCAAGCACATCTGGGATCAAGAACAAATACCACAGGAGTGACACAAATCCATCATCTTATCCTCAAAAAAGGAGATTTTCGTATACTTTAACCAAGCAATTAACAATATTGCCCGAAACGTACTGCATAAAATAATGGTGCACTTCGGTGTCCCAGCAAAACTAGTGCAACCTCGGAAGAGAGATATAAGAAAATGAAAACAGCAGAGAAAATTGAAGCAATTTGCTTGATTCCGAGGATTAGTTGTAGTTAAGGAAAGCTATGGGACTATGGGAAAATTTGACAGTCGTTTCTTCATCACAACAGGCATCTCTTGTGCCTATGTGTGTCGGTCGGCAGACCTCTGTGGACCGGCAGCCACTTTAACCTAACCTAGCCTTCTTCCGCGAACAGAAAATGTCCGCCATATTCACTCGACAAAGAGTACGCTTTTATATAAATCCAGCCAAATAATAGCCTAAACGGATGACATTAACATCTTAACACGTTCTTCCACATCCTCCAAAGAACTCCTGCTGAAACTTGACTAGGAAGCGAAAAAAGTAGACCTGAAAACTAGCCTAACGACAACAAGAACCATGACGGAAGCAAGAAAGAGGATCCTCAATGGGCAAAATTTAACTCTTTACGAATACCATTTAGAAAATGGGGACGAATTTGTATACTTAGGTAAGAGATTGACAACTAAAGGCAATGAATCTGACGAAAGAAAACGAAGAATACATTTCGCTAACAAAACTTTTTACTCCGTTTTGATTATACTGAATATTCGTGCATATAGTGCATATACGGGAATGCTTCAAGTCTATAAATAAATAATAATGTTATGTTATAGATGCGAAACATGGACCCTCACATAAACATCTGCAAACATGTTCAACGCCTTCGAAAGACGGGTCCTTAGACGAATAAATTGGATATACGAGCCCAAGTTACGAGCCAAAAAGCTTCCCTTTTTAATGAATTATAAAAAAATTAGTAAAATAAAACACAAATGTGAAAGAATCATTAAAATATCTCTAGAAGAAATAAAAAAATATGGGACTTTTAAAATACGTGAACTAAAATCATCTATTTCTGTCATTTATCGATGGATTTCAATTTTTTTTTTGTGATTTATTAGTTTTGATCTATATTTTAATCCCATTGCGTTAAATATAGTATTTTCAACATCATGAAATTTGTCCATGACAAAGAAAGTAAAACCACGAACTATTTGACAATCCAGAGGTCGCCACAGTCATCAAACTGCAGAAGCTGCAATGGGCTACTCATCTGCAGCGAATGGACGAATATCAAAAAGGTTTTCGATGGAAAAGCCGGGAACCGAAGGCCAATGAGAAAACCCAAAAAAAAAGCTAAACCGACTCTGTCGACAAGACTGCCCATCGCTGATACTATTTTCCAGGAAGCAAGAATTATTGATTTACTAAATATGGCAGTTATGATACCACATAAAGAAGCAGCACAAATGCCAACATATTTCCTCAGAAAGAAAGGACTATTTCGTTTAATTCTAGAGAAGAGTTACTTTTTAAATTGAATACAGCCTTTTTGACGTTCTCAGCAGTAAAGGATACGTGAATTAAGATGCCACCAATTCTAGCACTTCATATTTCAGAGAGAGGTACTTCATTTGGCTGTTTTTAATGAGTTACAGATAACTTGTGGGAGTACTTCCGCAGATTCATCATCGTGACATTGCTCTCTATTTAAGTTGTTCAATACTGGTATCCCGTCCGTGGAGTTCAGATTAGTTCTTACAAATTTGAATGGCGTTTTCGGGTTTCTCGACGTGATAATTGCATCTTCATAATTTCGCCTGGCAGCCTTAAAGACTTCAGAGAGGTGGTTGGAAAAGCTACGGTGTACACAATTATTCGGGTGGTTTTTGGTCCAGGAATATCCATAGCTGATTTTTATGATGAATGAATGCGAGTATAATAGGCGCATTTTTTTGCTCCCCTTATGCGTAACAGAACAATGTTAACCAGTGCAGACGTATTGGAAACAACAACTCATGTTATGGATAGGGGGAGTTGTTGTTTTCAATGCATCTGCACTGGTTAGTATTGTTCTGTTATAGATAGAAGGAGCAAAAAACACGCCTACTATTATCTATCCAATATTTTGAATATTTTCTGCTAGCTAATTTAGTTTGGGAGCGTTCAGTTCTTATATTACTAACAGTGGCGAGGATATGATTCCGCATGGGGCCAAGATCTTTGCTAGCCCATTGATAAAAATCAAGTCGAGGATGGCCGATGTCGGAAATGAATCGTATTTATCTCCAGCTGGATTAGATAAGAGTTTATGCAGAATCTAGAGAGTTAGGCAGTAGATGAATTTCTCTCGGAAACGTTGACAATGGGCGATTGGATGCCACGAAAGTTAAAGTCACCGACATTTATCAAGTTACTAACAAATAGTTGTCGGAACTCCTCGCAAGTACTTTATAGTCATATCTTTTTCTTCGGCCTTAATTTTTACATGCAGCTCGTTTGGAAGTTTTTTAATACCTGAGGCTGCATAGGTGCAAGGTCGATGGTTATCGACATTTTAATGGCATTTTTCAAGATTTTCGCTGTCAAATAAGTATTCTAAGGGGCTATAATTCTAGCAAATTCTTATTCAAATCAAAGAAAATAAAGCGCATATCAATCGTATTTTTCTCTATAAACTGTTACCAGTACCTCTGGGTCTCAATATTTACTAATTCTTCTAAATTTTGATCTGATTGTTATCTAAATCACTTCCATAATGAAACATTTGTTTTTTATTTTATTTCAGGCAAATGGTGGGGCTCTCGTGATCGTCAACCGATTCTCTGTCTACATGGCTGGCAAGATAATGCTGGAACTTTCGATCGTTTAATTCCTCTTCTCCAGGATACCAACTCCTATCTCTGCATCGACTTACCAGGCCACGGAAAATCTTCTCATTATCCAGCCGGCATGCAATACTATCTCTTTTGGGATGGGATCACGCTGATTCGTCGTATCGTTAAACACTACGACTGGACGAATATCACGTTGATGGGGCATTCGCTGGGCGGTGCTTTGAGCTTCATGTATGCTGCGAGCTTTCCACTAGAAGTCGATAGATTCATTAGTATCGATATAAACGGACCGCCTGTACGAGATCATCGGAAACAGGCCATGAATACCGGCCTGTGCATCGACAGACTGCTCAAATACGAAACTCTTCCCGAGGACATGGTGCCTTGCTACAAGTACAACGACATGATCGATCTGGTTGTAGATGCCTACGAAGGTTCTGTGAATCGTGAAGGTGTTAAAGTTCTCATGGAGCGCGGCATGGCTCCGGCACCGAAACATTTGAATCGGGAAGGGTATCATTTTGTTCGTGACCTGAGGCTAAAAGTGTCCGGACTGGCGATGTTCACGCAGGAGCAGGTCGTGGCCTATGCCGAGCAGATCAAATGCAAAGTATTAAACATTCGAGCGACACCGGGAATGAAGCTAGAGAGGCCTGACGTATATCAAACTGTGATAGACACTATGCGAAGAAATGCTAGCTTAGTGGAATACAAGGAAGTACCTGGAACACATCATTTACATTTAGTGACACCTGAACGGGTTTCTTCGATTATAGATAATTTCATTCAAAAGTAATTTAACGTTACCATTTAGAGTAGTATTTATGTTAATAGACAGCTTATATTCAAATACAGTAAACCTACAATGGACGTAAGATAAATTATATGCTGTATGAATTCTAAAAACCTAGGATGTATAGAACATTAACAACCCATCACAAATGTAGTTTAAAGATACAACGATTCAAAACATGTTGTTGTATGGATTCTACGAAAAGATGGTATTATTTATTTCTTGTTAGTTTACGTCAGCGCTGACCTAGCGCAAAGCGAATGTCAAGTGTAAGTTGCTATACTGAAGGCCTATGATTAAAACTAGACTTTTAACGTTACATTGTGATGTCTGTAAAAAGATTGCTGCAGATCTGCACTGTATTTTTAAAAAAATTAGAAACAATAGAAGCAGATGCTGTTATACAATAAAGAACATACAAAGCGTATGTTGTTTCAATTGAAATGAAATTGCATTTTATTGCTGCGGTGGTTTAGGTTGGAGTAGAACATAATTCTCACAGGTAGATACTATTTTCCGCTGATTCCGCTGATTGTGATGTTGCATCGTAGGTAGAATAGCATATAGTGACCATGACATTGAAAACAACTTTCATATGCATGAACTCATTATAATTATCGCATATTCATTGCATGTATGTGGTATAAAACACTTCGTTATAAAGGTAAACAATTGTTCTTGTAATTAAATCGTGTGTCATTTACCTCAACAATGGTTTTTTGTAATATATGCACATTCACTTCGCTTGCTTGCGCATTTTGTATCAACTTATGTGGTCGAAACATTTTTCGCTTCATTAGCCATTTCATAGTAAAAAAAGGTCACATGTACAGCGTAGACGGTCGTATTTATATTTAAGTATTTTGAGATTTCTTTGCATACATTAGTTTTCCTGGTTTTGATAAAAATATTAGTAGTGATTGATTTAATGTTCTATGTCTAGAATGTCTAGAATATGACAACATACTGAAAAAATATATTCCAAAAAGACAAAGTTCAAATGGAACTGGTGGAACAATTATCGAAATTACAGCGAAAATTATGACAGAAAACGAGTTTACGAACGAACCAATAGCCATTGAAACCAGAATAAGAGGTCTGTTCCCTTACTACGATTAATTGCAATTAATTGCAATGAAACGTACTAAAACGGAGTAAAAAACTCTGTTTTAGTACGTTTCATTGCAATTAATTGCAATTAATCGTAGTACGGGAACAGACCTAAGACTCATTTTGCAAACTGCGTCGAATTCAATAAAGTCTGCCAATGGAATTCCAGAGGAATCAGAACTAAACACTCCGATCTGCACTGTGCGACGAATATTGAAAAGCTAACAAATGATAACAAGGAAAAAATTATGTAGTGAACAGCTAAATATAAAACAATTAGACCTGCATTTGCACGAAACGATGTGTCAAAAAGCGGCAAAGTATTTTTCGATGATAAAAGTTTAATTTACACGGTCTTAAATGTTTTTTCATACTAATATTACAACTTAAAAAAGGAATGCATTTTTTCGAAACGTCAAAAGGATGGCGGCTCAGTGATAGCGGGCGGCGATTAGATACGAATACAACAGTCAAATATAGTTTATAGCGACACGAGTGAACTCAGGAATTCGCCTCACCTGCCTAGTTAGTCAAGTAGTTAATTGCTGAGCTTGGTGAAGAAATGGCAAGAAAAACATCATTTTCAGGTAGACGATGAACTACTCCGTGTTGATATTGCATTCCACACCTAAAATATGCTTCGCTGCTGTTGATTTTGGTCATATTCTCCTTGCTGAGTTCACTTCCCACTTGCGCCCAGTCAACTAATACCAGCTACACTCTTTGTTTGGCCAAATTCCTAGCATATAATCCTGTGAACACCATTCTTTTAAGAATGTACTTTTCATCCTTAACTTGATCTAGTCGGGAACCTAATTTGTTAGTCCATTTGTTGGAATTATTACCTCTATTTTGATGTGCCTGGACACTTACCCAACATTTTTGAAAATTAATTCGTCCTGTTCTTTTTGTGTAAACATTGTCAACTGTGCGTGTCAACTGAATTCACTGCATTTTCCCTTTTTCTTTTTGATAATATTTAAAATGATTTCGTCATATCTCGTTAAATATATTTTTTTCCATTATCTTGAGTATATTTGATTTCTGTGCATATGTTTTCCTGGTTCACGGGCAGTGTTAAAAGCCAGAGAATTGAATAGTTCGTGTTCGTGTTGCTGTCTTCAATCTAATGAATAATATCATTAGTGGTGATGAAGGATTTCCCATGGCAACTCCTTTAGTAGCTTTGAAAAACCTCCCTCTGTAAGTGCGAAGACAGTGACTCATGCAAATCGAGGCTAGTTTTACTTAGTCTCGAACCTCCTCCCTCCACTCTGTGGAATTATCTTTCCCTAAAAGCCAATTTTTAAACAGTCGCAATATTTCTTTTATCGGCATGCTCGGAAATAAAGTATGGACATCAAACAAAAAGATTAACTCATTTTCTTCTATTTTGATCCTTTTTCAATTCGCTCAAACATATTTTCTTTTAACGTACTTGTCTTCCCCATGCCTTTGCATTTCTCCAGAATCACATTTGTGGCTTTGACTACTCCATAAGTTATTTCTTACCAAGCTAATTTTCGGGAAGCATGTAAAACTCGGTCTCACTGGATCTGTCGTGATCAACTCTTCGATTATTCTTTTTTCCTTGGATGTGTCCTTTTGCTTTCCGCCATTTTTCCTTCCTTTCCTTTTGTCCTGACAAGTCTAGCTACATAACAGCTAGGTGTTTTTCTGCAGCTTTGACATCTACCAATAAGTCCTCAACTGAAAATTATGTCCCTTTGAAAATTTAGCCCCTTTGCATAATTTAGGTCCTTGTTGAGCAGTTTCATTTGTTCTCCTGAAAATCTGATCGTAGACTTGTCCACCGCATAGTTAGGATATTTCCGCATAGTTAGGACTTGTAAAGCAGATTCAGTATATTCATTCCCCAATGAAATTCCTTTCTGCCAGTGCTTTTTGTTGTTTTTTTTATTATAAGTTATCAATTTAATTCAATTTTCACAGCCTTTGGGCGGTTAAGACAAGGCTAACAAATTCGATTCTAGACTAATTCGAATGAAAGATAAAAGAAAATAATGGTATTTAAAGTACTAAATGGTAAATCAGCTAGTGTTCGATTGGCGGGATTGAGATCGGAAGTGGAAGTGAAACTGCTACCGTTTTGAGCTAACGTCCAACCGTTACGTGCCTATTATTTTCATCAAAAAGCCACATAAATGAGAAACCCTTTTGTGACTTTGAAAACAATTAAAGTAATTAATATTGGTAGGTTTAAAATAATCAACATTTTTCATTACATTAGGCGCGTTTTTTTGCTCCCCTTATCCATAACAGAACAATGCTAACCAGTGCAGAAGCATTGGAAACAACAACTCATGATATGGATAGGGGGAGTTGTTGTTTCCAATACGTCTGCACTGGTTAGCATTGTTCTTTTATAGATAGTTGGAGCAAAAAAACACGTCTATTATAACATTAATGGCTTTTAATATAGGCATCTGCATTTAAATATAAATATTGCGGAGTATTCAAACACGCAATTCACACTTTACTTTGAACGCCGGTACTCCTACAATTTAGATCAATTCCATCGCACCAATTTACAACTTATCTACATACCTCCATTATATACTCCAACCTTGTACTTTTGCATACTTTTATGCTTACGCATGCACATACATAAATTGTTTAACAACGTTTATCAGTCTTCCGACCACAATATACCAGCTCCTCACCTCATTATCGCCAGTTTTCAGTTTGTCATTGTGACACCTGTCACAAAAAAGATTTTTCCGATTTTTCATTGTTGCTCGTTAAACATTTTAAATTAATCTACCATCCTCCTACACAGCAAATACTCCTGTATTGTAGTCATGTGCACAATAGCATTTATAACAAGTTATTATCCCGTTGTAAACAAATTGTTCACGTTTAACCACTACACGAACGATCAATGGAAATAATCTTTCAACTTTCTTTAGCCATAACTTAAATTTTTCTAAAGCGGTACCGGTGCGGCGATTAGGTCGGAGCTCTGTAAAAACAAGTGAGGAACATTTTTGAGTTGTTAACACTTTAAGTTTTTGTTTTAAATTGATTGAATCAGATGTCAATTTATTTAGGAAACGGAGAAAACAACCATGAATTCATTGGAAATCAATGACCGTTTACAAGTACAAAATAAAATTGAATTCCGAGAAAAAAATAACATTCCGGAAACATGGGAATCGCCCGTTTTGGTCATGGGTTTAAAATGTGGCGAGATATATTACGGTGAAGGAAATGATTTAACATTTGTGTGTATAATTTGTGGTGAACATTTTGATGAGATCACAGCTTACCGCTGCCATTCGTGTGTTACAGATGGAAGCTATAAAGAAGAATTAGCTAGGGCAACAGAAAATAATATACAGATTCAAGTAATATCGTGTAACATAGAAAATGACTTATTTAAAAAAAAACATTTCTTTTTTAGTTTGACCTTAAAACACAAAGTCAAGAGACTGGAGTGATCGTTGATCTGCATATCTCAGAAAGTGATATATCAGACAGCGTATTAAACGTTGAAAACAAGAAAAAGGAAGAATCTAGCAGCAAGAATTTTGCAGTCTTGGAACCAGATAAAGATAATGTGGTTCAATTGATAGATCTTTCAGGTCTTATTCCGTCGGTAGATCCGATGAAACTAAGCGATTCCTTTCGTATCCATTGCCGAAAAGGATTTCCATGGAAACACCTGGACCAAAAAATGCTGGATTTAAGTGTTGAACAGAAAAAACGAGCACTTTTACCAAATCCTTTTCACGAAAGTCATTGTCGGCAAACAAATGTAAAAACGACTTTAAACCAAAAATCTTTCGCTGCAAAGAGTAAAAAACAGAAGGCAAAAAATACTATTGGAACGACATTTGTTGAATTAAAGAAATATACTGAAAATACGACAGGAAAAGAAACACAGTGGAATAAACAGTCCAGTACTAAAGCCTGCAAAGATAAACATACCAATTGTTCTCAAGCTAATAATGATCCAAAAACTAAACCCTTTCGCTGTGAAAGATGCCACAAATACTTCTCTACAGAAGGTCATCTTAGGTTCCATATGAACAAAGAAAATCGATGTATTTTCCAAAGTGGACAAGAGATTTTCAAACCTCGTGACAAAAATTCAAATTCCAAGATGCCTCTAAAATGTGTCTTGACTAAAGAATATTTGAAAAAACCTAGAAAATGTGAGATATGTCAGGAGAATTTTCGTTACTTAGTAGATTTAGAACGTCATGTTATAACGCACGGTATCGAGCGTCCTTATAAATGTGATATTTGTCTGAAAATGTTTAAACATCGTTCAACTCTGTGTATACATCGAAAACGGCATAAAAATCCAGAAAATTGATGGAATGTTGCAATGATTTAATGATTAAAGCGAAAAGATATTTTAAATGTGATAGATGATGATTTTATAAAAATGTTCTTGAAGAACGTAAAGATGTAAAATGAAGATGAAGTGGATAAATAATCTTATCAATTTTTTTGTTCAAATTAAGAATTTATTAATAGAAGACTTTAAAATTGAGGGAAATCCTGTATATTTGTATCTGAAAACGATAGAATTTGTTACGGTATAACTTTGTTCTTAATTTTCTGTGATCATCTTCTTAAGTAAATGGTCTCGTTTGTTGAAAAATATTTTGGCCCTTATTAAAATTACATTAAAATTTACGTAGTGTATATTTTGATATTGTCTGGAACCTGCAGGACTCGGATCACTGCAATAGTTTACGAAGGACTATCTACAAGAATGTTTCGTGAGCAGGCTCTTGTTTTGGTCGCGTATAATAATATGCCAATTTAATTTTCCGGCATAAAATTGGCATCCATTTTGTACGTATGTAGCTCTTTTTATTCGCATGTGTTCGATACAGTTGAGTCTCTGACGTATGTGAGTCTTCATTGTTGTATTTTTCGTCTCATGACAATTATTGCGTGCTTTATCGAGGTTAATTTTAATTTCAAATCTTTGAAAAAAAAATTAAATGTAGATTAATTGAGTTTTTAAGACTCGATGTACTAATTTGTGCTGACCGGAAAGTTTTAAAAATCCACATTTCTCCTGCGAACAGGGCTAGTTTAGTATTTCTAGTTCAATATGGGCGACAATAGTGACAGATTAGATGATATCCCTTGTGGGATACCTGCTGTAATGGATTGCTCCTTTGAAAGCTGATCGTCTACTCATACAGGAATTTTTTGCTTTTGAGGAATGACGCAATAATTTTTATAAATGGGAATCCCAAACTCGGTCATGCATTTTGACGAGAAGTCCTGCATGCCAGACTTTATTGAACGTCTTAGATGCGTCGAACATTATGAGGCTTGTTGATTTTAATTAGTTAAATCCCGTTATTATGTGTTGCGTTGCTCTTGCAAGTTGGAGTTCACAAAATTCTGAAGCCATACTACTGAATAATATCATCGGCAGGTGTTTTAGGCATTCATTATTGTACCATCGCAGACATGTAGCGTCTTGGGATAATACAGTTAGAAGGGGCTGTAGAATCAAGAGATCATTGGCTCTACGAACTCTTCTCTCGAACGATTCCTGTCTCAAATCTTCATTTGAAAAGTTGGTTTCACGGAACTGTAGCTCCAAAGTATCTGTTAATGCTTCCGCTTTCTTTTCTTTGTAGTATTAGAGCCCTGGGTACTCTGGATTTGCATCTCGGTTACTTGAAATTTTTTACGAAAGCATTTCGTTAACCTCAAGAGATTGTTGTCCCCTGGCTCAAAGCTTTCAAGAAATCTGGCTCATTGCCCATTTGGGAATGCATATATTTTTTCCCGGATCAAATTCATGATCCGATTAGAGTCTCTTTTGGAAGTTGAATCTCTTCTGGATGAAACTTCTGGTTCTCCTCGTTTCTGCACCTAGAGGACAGACCATGTTGGCCAGCGTATTACTGGGTTTATTTACTGAAGGGGGGTCGGTAGCTTAGGTCGCCAACGCATCAGTCCGAAGCAGCGATCTACTGCCCGCGGGTTCGAATCCCGCCATGCCTATGGCTGTATTTGTTCAACTTGTGTTGTCTTAACAGTCGGCACCTGGGCATAATACCAGCGCTCCATTAATTAAGTGCTACATTAAAGCTTTAGTGGCGCTAGGCATAACACTAGCGCTTTAGAAAAATTAAAAATAAACGTGGCACTTAAAAAATAATGGAATAATTTATATCGGCTTCTCCCATATGTGTCTCCCTACCGCCATCGCTAAGCGTTCGCTTCAAAGGGCAATCCCTTGAGCTTTGGCATTATCATAAAAAAAAAATTATAAAAAGCTTCCCAGTTTGTGGATTTTCTCACTCTTCGGGGGTTGTTATGTAAATTTCCTGAACGGTGAAGTGAACTGGCTTATGAGTTGAAGGTAGCTCATCGCGCAATGTGATGGATACAGGATGATGCGTGTTTTGTGACATTGCCAAATCAAGAATTTTACCTCGTAAATGTGACCCAGATCGTGTTGGCTCGCTGGAGATAAGCAGGTGTATACCAGGTGTTTGTCTGCAACAAACTTGTATAGAATGGTCCCAGCTCTATTGTTTCTTGCAGTGCATTTAGATAACCTGGTTAGAAGATTGGCTACTTTTGGACAAATAATCTTTTCAAGGTAGTGTATGAAATTTTTAAAACATGGTTTGTACGCCGAATTATTTTATAATTCAAGAGCGTCATCCAGTACTTTGATTGCAGTTGTTTCGAGCTCATATAGTATGGAAAGTTGGGTGGTGTGACCTCACAGGGTGTGACTCAAAGTACGGGAACAGACCTATTGTTATCAGCTGCTACAATTGTTCTATTATAGCGATGGATAGGTGTTCTCTCTGCAGATGATGCCACCATGTACTTCGTGTTTCCTACATTTATTTGTTTCCGTTCAAACGCGAGCCCGATTACAAAAACGGAATGAGAAAACAAGAGATAATTTATTGAATAATTCATAAAATTACATTAAGATAGATAAAATCAAAAACAGGTGAATTACGATACTATACCATACAACATATAAACAAAAAATTAAATAATGACAGGAGAAGTAGCGAAAAACAATAATACAAAGAAGCTTAATGAAAAATTATAAAAAAATAAAAAAAAATATGAGAAGTTTAAAGAATTAAGGCTATGATATGCCGTCTAAAATGAGAAAAGGATAGCGGTAAGTGACCAAGCTGTGGCTCATTGTATCTCCTGAGGATATGCTATAATGGCGAATGGAAAAGAATGAGGGTTTGCGCAAACGGTATTAAGACCACTGATGAAGATATATCTGAGCGACTAGTCACGCGAAACAAAAGCTTCGAGCCAAGATCAGATATCATAGGTCAGTGGAGGAGCCTGAAAAGCAAAAATTCACCAAGGAACACTCGACGAGACTTTAAAGAGGGAATTTGGAGTATGGACAAGCAATCACTATACTCACAATAAAGATCATGCTGCAACTAGTGACAAACATTAAGCGAATCAATCACTCTAAACATCTCAAAAGCTCTGTTCGCGTACTGCAGCAGCAACAGATTTTTACAGCTGGCTTCTTTTTGTAGCAAAATGTGGCTTGCAGCAAGAATACAATCGAATCTATTTTAATATATTATAATAGATTCAGGTACGCGAACAGACCTAAAGTCATCAGCAAATAGAAGACAGGGAGAATGGATAGCGAAAGGGAGATCGTTGATAAATACTAGGAATAACAGAGGACCTAGTATTGAGCCTTGAGGAACCCCAGAAAGAGGGCAGTATGGGGAATTGCAACGTGAATTCATAGATACAACACAGCTACGACCAGAAACATACGATGAGAAACAGGACAAGAGAAAATCAGATACCCCATAACCTTTGAGTTTTAAAAGAAGGAGCTTGTGGTCGACAGAGTCGAAAGCTTTAGCAGAATCAGTTTATAGCACATCAATTTGGTTCTGCTAGTCTAAGGCAGAAGCGACTAAGTCAGTGAAGGCTTAGAGGTGGAATATCTACCTTTTACAAACCCATGTTGATCAAGAGTAAGGAAAGAATGAAATATTGGAAGTAGGCTATTGTAAACAACTCTTTTACTTTCTTTACTACTTTTCTTCACTAAAACAAGAAAGGATTGAAAAAGGACGATAATTGGATACAACAAATCAACTTGGGTCACCGGATTTATATATCGGGGAAATATGAGCAGACTTGCAGTAGGAAGCAAAGGAGCCCGAGGGGAAGATAATAGACAAAGGTACAGATAGGGCCAATGTACACAAAATATCGCTCAGTTGGTTCGTTCACAAGAAACAATGATTTAAGTGCAAAATTTTAATAGGTCTGTTCGCGTACCTGAATCTATTATAATATATTAAAATAGATTCGCAGAAAGTCGTTTTTGTACTCTTGCTGCAAGCCAAATTTTGCAGCAAAAAGAAGCCAGCTGCCAAATTCTGTTACCGCTGCAGTTTGCTGAAGCACGCGAACAGACCTATAGTTACATAAGTGAGATTTATAATCATAAAATAGGTTGAGAGATGAAATACACCGCGTCAGTGTTTCAAACTTATGGGGCATTTCACGTGAAGCGGACAACGAAAAAAAACCGAGGTTCTGGATTTCGTTCATATTGTGCATAATGGTACTTCTAGAGGATATGAACGTGTATACATAAGTTTTTGTTTCTATCAGGTTTAGTTGCCGCATTATGGGCTTCTGAATAATTGACGAAATTTATTGTTTTTTTTTTTTTGGAAAAAACCGAGATTCAATAAAATCTAAAAACAACATTTAGCATAATAATCGGTGTAGAAAATTAACTTTTTATTTTTGAAATTATGTTTGGAAAACAAATTGTTTCCCTCTATAAAACCTGAAGTAAATATTTTAATTCGTTATTTGAATAATATGGACCAGATTAATTTTGTTTATTTTCATAACAAAACAAAGCTTAAAGTATACTCATTTTATGATAAAAGTTTTAGAATGGGATGGCCAGTAGTTTAGGAGGTAAGTAAATTTCAATACATACAAGTATGTCATTTGCTTGGCAATCTGCCTGGGAATATGTTGACAGTTCTTGATTTTCAAAATGGCGTTGAACTGTGGTCATGCTCCGTTTTTTATAATAGATAAATATAGGAATACTGAATTTTCAGTGATTTTAAGATCTCGTTGAGTAATCAAAAAAGTTTACAGAGCATGGAACGGTGGGAAATTGCGAAAAAGTCGAATGATAATACGGAAATTGTGAAGAATAAAATTAAACACTTGTTATTTTTGAAAACTTTTCGGAGCACACTTTTCCACCTACTCTGGAGTGTGGTAGATATGTTTGTTTACATGTTTTTTTTATGGGCCTCTTAAAAAACTCACAAACATTCCAAGTCGTAATCAAAATCGGATAATATAAACATGCCGTTGAAAAAGAGGATACTACTAGTTCCAAATGTTTAGATCAATATATCTCAAAAACGGTTATGGCTACAAGAAAAAGTTATAAAATCTATTTTGTAGGAAATTTTTTAAGCTACAAATTCGTCCTGCATTGTTTTCCTGAATTGTTTACTGAGATATTTGCAAAAGGTCACTTTTGGTGACCTTTGACTCCGTATAAAAAGTAACGCAGCACTCGGATCGATGGCGACTTTTGACATTTTGTTCAACTCGCCAGTATCAAGGATCAGATCAAAATTCAGCTTTCCCTTAATTTTTCCGAAGTTTCGCCTTTTTTATGTCGGATTTCACTGGACTAGTTAATCGGCACGCTGCAAAGGAAACGAAAAGCACTTTAATTTGACAGTCAGCTGTTTGTTGTTTGGTGACTATCTGGACTATCTGGACCGGATTCCTCTTTTTGGCAGGGTAAAGTGATAAAATGAGTGTTTTGGGTGATTTACATTTTGCATGTAAAAAAGTTGTATCTGTAAAGGAGGAAGTTGAAATCAGCGAAACACATTTACTAGAACAGATTTTCGTTGGAGTCAAAGTGACACATGCTGACCCTTGTGCTAAAGCTGAAAAAGAGAGTGTAGCTGTAAATGGACTATGCCACGAAGTAATTGGAAGTTCTTTCTCTGCTAAGGATATAATTTTTAACATTTCAGACAGAAGATAATCAAACCGAACCAAACGGTTCTGCAGTGATTAGCAAGCAACAATATGTGTGCAACTTACGACCGGATGATTCCACCAGTTCAGCTCGAAAACATGACGATATTAGGCCGTCCTTGAAAAATCATACATGCTCGATTTGTAAAAAATCGTTTAGAACGAGTTCAAGGCTTGAAATACATATGAATATTCATGCTGGCATTCGGCCGTATGCATGCACAACATGCCCTAGAAAGTATGCCAGTCGTGATGGTTTACGCGAGCACATTTTATCGCACAGTTCCGGATTCAAATGTACGCTTTGTGAAAAGTCTTACACATCCAGATCTGGAATGAATCAGCACATTGAAATTCATCATGGCGAACGTAATTTCCAGTGTGAAATCTGTTCCAAACCATTCGCGAGCAAGTATCTACTCTCGAGACACCACAAAACGCATGAAAAGAAATATGAGTGCACTTTGTGCAGTGAAAAATTCACACAGGTTAGAAAACGGCTTACGCACGAGAAGACGCATAGATATAACCATAGAAATGATAATGAATGTGAAAATTGTAAAAATTATTTTAAATCAGAGGATCAGTACCGCAGCCATTTGAAAGGTAATAAGTGCAAAGACTATGTTTCAGAAAATCCATTGAAATGTTCCAAATGTGAAAATGAATCATTCGTAAGCATTGAGCACCTAAACCAGCACAATTTCGTAGTTCATCCACCCCGGAGAAAGAATCGTACATGCTCAGTTTGTGGAAAAATATACAAGTGTAAGTACAGGCTTCGCCTGCATATGAACGTCCATACTGGCAACCTGCCATATGCATGCACCATATGTTCAAAAAGGTACGCTTTGCCCAGCAGCTTACGCCGGCACAAGTTAACTCACAACTTCTTAAGCGCAGATGAGAAGATTCCTCGCAGATTCAACTGTACGCTCTGTGAAAAGTCTTACTGCTCCAAAATCACTCTGATTGGTCACATGTATTTTCATCGTGGCGAACGTCCTTTCAAATGTGAAATATGCCCCAAATCGTTTACGAACCCAGGTTATCTTAGATCACATGTTAAAACGCATTCTGGTGAGAGAAAATATGAGTGCACGTTATGCAATAAAAAAAGCAGAGACAATACTGATCGGCGTAAGCACGAGAAAACGCATACAAATAGTCGTATGAATTATCAATGTCAAAAATGTAAAATGTATTTTAGACTAGAGGATCAGTACCGCAGCCATTTGAATGATAATAAATGCAAAGGATATGCTTCAGAAAAGCCATTTGAATGTTCTAAGTGTGATCAAAAATTCGTAAGCATTGAATCCTTAAACCAGCACAAAGTCGAAATCCATCTGCCCCCGAGAAAAAATCAAACATCGAAAAAATATCACAAATGTTCACATTGTGCGAAAGCCTACACGTCGAGCTTGAGGCTTGAAAGGCATAAGAACGTTCATACTGACAATTGGCCGAACGCATGCACAATATGTGCAAAGAGGTTTGCCTGGCCCAGTTACTTACTAAATCACATGTTAACTCACAGAGCAGAGGCGAAGAATCTTCCGAGTTCAAATGTACACTAAGAAATTAAGCAGTTCAAGGGTGCAACGAAATAGTCACTTGAATATGTATGGGGGCGAACGTCGTTTCAAGTTCGAAACTTGTCCCAAGACGCTCCCTGGCTCAGAGTCACTCTTTTTACATAATAAATTGTATTCAAATGATCGGAAATGTGAGTGCACTCTGTGCAATAAAAGATTAATTTACAACTGCTATCGGCGTGAGCACAAGAAGATGCACTTAAACCAACGTCTTCTGGCTTATCAATGCGAAGTCTGTAAAAAGTATTTTCAATTGGAATATCAATATCGCAGCCATTTGGCAGATAATAAACGCAAAGGGAACTCGCAAGAGCCGCATGATCGAGAAAATGAGAAATTTGAAAAACAGATTCAAACTCAAAATTAAATTGAAAAGGAGAAACAGTATAAATATTTCAACTACAACAAGAATATAGCATTTACAAATTTCGTCGGTGCAGAGAAAATACCGATTATTGTTAAGAAATAAAGCTAGGGTTTTAAATAAAATATTAGAATTTTATAAAATGGAAATTTTTGTCATTTTTAGTGCAATGTTTTATCATCACATAATATCATTGAGTGGTATAGAATCGTCAGATAGTACAATCGCACCGCACTTCTGAATTAGGTCGCTTTCGAGCTGACAGCCAAATCAAGTGAGCCGCTCGCACTGGCCGAAGCGATTTAGAGTTCATAGCTCGTACTTTAATTTTTATAAATAAAGAAAATGAACCTTAGACTGCTCCTTCCTTAGCCGGACTACTTTAGTCTCTTTTAGGCAGAGGTGTGGCGACTTTTCAGGCAATCGACTGGCTTGTGCGCAACAAAATAATATTAGAATTTACAGGGATAGTTGTGTGGCTACCATCTCTTAGGAAGGTTTCGAGATATTCGATAGTACAATTGATTTGGGTATTTGGAGCAACTGTGTGGCTGACAAACTGGCAATGCTTAGCACCTTGTTGCGTAGGTCTCATGCCCCATCTTTATAGGAACATTGTCCTGGAGGACGTTAAAAAAGTCCTGGGCTGCGCGTGTTAAATTGAACCTGTAATGCCTGACGCTCGGTTGTAACCGTCTTCACGGGCCATTTTCTCATCATTGTCTCTCGCCCAACGGTTATGTTCAGTGATTTCTGCTAGAGAGTTATATCAGCAGATATGACTAACCATAATAAAGTCATATCGGCTGATACCACTGGTAATCATCATCAAACGTGGAGATAAAATGCATGCAAATCAGTAAAGTCAAGTCATTAGCTTTTCCCGCAAAACCAGTAATATAAATTTCGATTACCGCCTCAATAATGTTGCAATCAATAATGTTGACAATGTCATCGACCTCGGGGCTACGTTGGACAAAAAGCTGCGTTTTAATTTACACTATGACAAATTTTAAGCAAGACTAATAAGCAGCTTGGATTCATCAAAATACGTGCGAAGGAATTCAAAAACCTATGCGTCACGAAGTCTTTATACATAGCTCTAGTTCGACCATTGCTCGAATATGCATGTATTATCTGGCACCCTACATTTGATGTCCATAGCGATAGGCTCGAATCAGTGCAGAAGCAGTTCTTGCTGTTTGCGTTGACAAATCTGTATAATCCTTACAAATTTGATAATTTACCTTCATACAGATACAGGCTAAATCCTTTAAATCTATCAAGCCTATCTTCGCGGAGAATAGTCATATGATCCTGCTTTACTTTTGATGTTATTAGAGGCTTGATCAATGTTATGTCTCTGTCCAATATGATGACCTTCAATGAATCAGTAAGGCGGACGAGGCACACACGTTTACTGATTGAATACCGACACCACACAGTTTACGCCAACAATGAGCCAATCAATAGATGTTGCAAAATATTCGATAGCTTCGCAAAATACTATATCCCAATCATTTCCAGACCTAGGTTTAAAGCAGCTCTGACTAAGGTGCTCACATCATAAATCTCCCTATCCAATTCCCTACTAACGATAGTTATATTTTTCAAATTTTTGTTTTGTATTTTTCATCTTGTACATTTTAAATGCATTTACATTGTCAAATATTAATTGTAAGTGGTTTTTGTACCCCTTGTTTGATTGAAATAAATAAATAAATAAAAAGAATGTCGCATGCATAAAGTTTGTAAACATTTTCCAGAGTGAAAGATTAAATTCAGATTTTGTTCCATTATCCGAATTCCAATTTTGATGATATCGGCGAAGACTCTCGCCCTTCGTTAAGCTAGTTTACATGTTTAATGGAAACTAGGAAATAAGTTGAAATTTGATTGTGAACTAGAAAGGCTGAATTCAATAAATCATGTTAATGCGGAGGAGTCCCTCCCTCTGAGCTAAAGGAAGAGTATTTTTCAGTAGCTCAGTTTCAGTTTTCAGTAAAACGGAGTACACAAACGGCTTCATTGCAATTAATTGCAGTTAATCGTAGTACGCGAACAGACCTAATGCAAAGTACATATATGGAGCCTGTCAAATTTAACTCCAACGCAACGAACGTAACGCAGGTTCGCTAACTGACATATACATAATTTCACCTTGGTTTTTTTAACAACGCATACACGATAACTCAATTATGAAACTCTAAATTTATCTTCACTTGTTCAAACAAAATGTAAATATTTATTATAAACAAAAGTCAGGTCTGATCTACGACGACGAATTTTTCGCATGTGATCTCAAATGGAACTTTAAATTTCGTTTGCAAATAAACTTCTTGTTGCATTCGTCACATTTGAACTTCTTCTCAAATGCATCAACCTTCTGTGATTTTTCATCAATTTCAATATTTTCTATTTGATTTTGATCTTGAGTCTCTTTTTCACTCTTCTCCTTTTCTAGAACCTCTTGGGACTCAAGTGAATTCCTTTTGCACAATTGATCGTGAGTCAATTTGTGCTTGGATAAGCTTTGGGGCCAGATGAATGATTTTGGGCATATTGGGCATGCATAAGGCCGACTACCAGTATGAATATTCATATGATATTCGAGATCTCTCTTATACTTGTATACTTTCGGACAAACTGAGCATGTGTGATTATTCTTTTTCGAAACAGTGGGATGGATTTGATTTTTGTGCTGATTCAGAATCGAAATTGTTGTGAATGATTCATGACACTTGGTACATCGAAATTGCAATGGCTTTCCAGCAGTCCGTCCTCTGCACTTAACTTCCGAATGGCTGCGGTATTGATCCGCGTATTGGAAATAAATTTCACAAATGGCACAATGATATGTCCAACGATCATTTCTGTGCGTATTCTCGTGCTTACGCCGCTTGTTATTGTCTGTACATTTTCGATTGCATAACGTGCACTCATATTCCCCATCATCTGCATGCAGGTTTTTGTGTTTCGAGAGTGTATCTTGGCTCATAAACGTCTTGGGACATGTTTCGCACTTGAAAGGACGTTCGCCTCGATGCATATTCATGTGACTATTCATTCGGACCCTTGAATCACAACACATTTTACAAAACGTGCATTTAAATCTGGGATGGGTATTCCTCTTGTGGTTGCGAAAGTTATTCCAGGAGTGGAACTTTTGAGGACATAATTTGCAATAATAGTCAGTGTTAGTGTGAATGTTCATATGGGTATTAAACTCAAACTTCGAAGATAATACTTTCGCGCAAACCGAACATGTAATTTTTTTTCCCTGCGCTGATCTAATCCCGTCATACGTGCGAGATGAACTGGTGTCATCTTTCGAACATAAATTGCGTTCGTAGGATTGCTCCTTAATCGTTTCACAATTCGCTTCCCGTTCGTTTAATACAATTTGATTATCTTTTTCCTGAAATATAATTTTGGAAGTCATACACTTGCGAACTAGGAAAAGGAACTCTAATTACTTGGCGGCGTAGACCATTTATTTCACTCCGTTTTTCGGCTTTAGCACATTCATCAGGATCTTTCACTTCGACATTATTGATAATGTGCTCTAGAAACTGTGTTTCACTAATTTCAATTTCCTCCTTTATTGATAAAATACTGTTGGATGCAATGGGCAAGCCGCCCGAAGCACTCGTCTTCGTAACACACTCCATAATAATAAAAAAACACATCAAGGACCATTATTGTCCCATGATTGTCCCACAACAAACTACAGCTGACTGTCAAATATCATCTTGCGATGTATTTGCAGCGTGCAGAAATGCATTAGGTCTGTCGCGTACTGCAGCAGCAACAGACTTTTGCAGCTGCCTTCTTTTTGTGGTAGGGGAACATTTGAAAAAAGTGCAAAATCGCACTACTGCAATTTGCTGCAAGAAGACTCCATAAGCACAGCGTAAAGGCTGAATTACATTGGACAGCAGTGCAGTGCAGTGCAGTACACTGAAATTTAGAACTCATGTAATTGCATGTGGCAATTCACATTAACTGCAGTGCAGTGCAGTGCAGCGGACTGCACTGCATCGTTTAGTTTAATTTCTAAACCGCTGCAGACTGCATCAGCTGACATTCGTTTGAGAGTAGTTGACCGGGCAAAAACTATTTAAATTGAGGCGGGAATTCCGTTCCAGGTATTAAATTGTAAATGGACGGAAAACAGATGCAGAAAACCTAAATATCAAACCTCCACAAATTGATTTGACATAATTTTTCAGAGCACTGGACTGCATTCAATGTGCTTTGCAATGCGTGCACTGCTGCGAAACTGCGCTGCGCTGTGCTGCACTGCATTCCAATGTAATTCAAGCTTAATGCTTCAAATACATATCGTCGCTGTGAAATCAAACCGGCATATCTGCAAAAATTGAGTTTTTGAGTTTTTGGTATCAAAAAATTCCTTATTTTCCCCTCTATTTTTATGTCGCACCGGCATATCGTAAAGTTGAATAAAAACCCGTCTAATGGTGTTTTGCCGCTTTGCATTCACGTGGAAATAGCCCACATGCGAAAACTTTAAAGCGCTCTAGTGAAGAATGTGTATTTTGCAGATATGCCGGTTTGATTTCACAGCGACGATATGGGCCCAACATATTGGCCAAAAATCTACTCAGGCTGGGAGTGGGTCCAACATCAGCTCAGCTCGCACCAACGGGGTGTACACATATTGGCAATAGCCTCTTTTGGTCTTGCATGGGCCAATATGTATTTCCTACATTATGTGAACTTCTTGGGACAGATCTCGCACTTGAAAGGACGTTTGCTAAGATGAAAATTCATGTGACTATCCAATCGGCCTTTTTTACTGAAAGACTGCAAATCGTGCATTTAAATCTGGAATGAGACCGTGGAAAAGGTTTAATGCATTCCTGCACACTGGAATTAGTGGAAAGCAAAGCTATTGGACAGTCAGCTGTAGTTTGTTGTATAGCAATATTTCTTCAAATAATCGTGTAAGCGTTGGCTGTTGCCTGCTAGTCAGGAAGCCAGGACCTTTTTCTGCGAGAAGCAGAAAAAATCGGCGGAAAAAAATATTTCTTCATGTTGTTTTTCGACTGTGGAGTGCTGCGAACACGAGTGTTTTGGATGACCTATCCATTAGATCCGACAGTATTTTATCAATAAAGGAGGAAGTTGAAACAAGTGAAACACAGTTTCAAGAGCAAATTATGTTATGTGTTAAAGCCGAAAAACGGAATGAAATAAATGGTCTACATTGCGAAATAGTTAGACTTCCTTTTCCTACTTCGTAAGTGTATAATTTCCAAAACATCAGGCAGAAGATAATCATTTTAGATTAAACAATTGGAAAGCGAATAGTAAAACGAATAAGGAGCAACCCTGCGAAGGCAGTTCATCTCGAACAAAAGACGGGATTAGATCGTCCCAGAAAAAATGTACATGCTTGATTTGCGCGAAAGCATTATCTTCGAAGTTTCAGCTAGGCTTCCATATGAACTGTCACACTAGCAGACGACCGTATGCATGCACCTTATGTCCTCAAAAGTTTCACTCCCCCCAGTGACTTACGCAGCCACAAGATGATTTGTAGTGACAAGGCGAAGTCTCATTCCAGATTTAAATGCACGATTTGTAAAAAGTCTTGCAGTAAAAAAGGCAGATTGGATAGTCACTTAAATTTTCATCTTGGCAAACGTCCTTTCAGGTGCGAGATCTGTCCCAAGAAGTTCACAAGCCCAGAGACACTCTCGTCCCACAATATGGCAAGCAATATGAGTGCAGTCTGTGCAATCAAAAATACAGTCGCAATAGTGATCTTCGTAGGCACGAGATGACGCATTCAAACCAAAGCCACAATTACAATGCGACATCTGTAAAATGTATTTTCAAAACAAGGATCAATACTGCAGCAATTTGGAAAAAATATCTACAAAAGCAAATCGCAACATTTCCAGGATGTTCAAGCAAATGAGAAATGTGAAAAACCGATTCAAACTTAAGATCAAATCAAAAATGTGGTGATTGATGAAAAATCACAGAAGGATGATATATTTGGGAAGAAGTACAAATGTGACGAATGTAACATGAAGTTTATTTGTAAACGAAATTTGAATTTCCATTTGAGATCACATCTACCAATTGCGTCAAGGTAGAGAAGAAACCGTTTCCTTTTAAGGATTAAGAAATGAAACAGAAACCATAAATAGAATGTTAGAATTTTGCAAAAAAAAATGTTTGCCCGTGCTTTTAAAGCTACGAATATTCTCATGTATTGTTGCTGAACATTGTTATTTTGTATGAATCTTATCATATCTAATACTATCTACATATATAGCATATTTAGTTTTTTTACTGTGTTACTGCTAAAGTTGAACATTTTGCAACATGCTTGATCTTTAAAGCTTTAAAAGGCATTAGCACAGAAACATTGTTTCAGTTTCCTCAGTCCTTTCCTATGATACTTTTGCCAATCTTTCGATAATGATAGAAATAAATCCAGGTTGGATTCATCAGGCTCATAGTGTGACATATTCTCTATCCCATCAAACTTCCATTTCTTAGCATATCCTGAGCCATTTTCTTAATTTTCTTTTTTAAATATTTTTATAGATTATTAATAAAATGCATAATAATTTCGTATTTACAATAGAAGTATTTGGGTTCAACGTATAAATTTTCAAACTTACAATGTTTACAATCCTTGTGACACAGCCCATACCTAGGGTAAGATTAACCTCCATCTAAAAATATCAACAGGTGTCCGAGCTGAACTGGCCGATTCCTCCGGGCTTGGATTGCACTCGTAGGATCATTCCTTAATAGTTTCACTTTTTGGTTTATTGATAAATTATTGCCAGCTTCAACGAATAATTCTTCCAAAACACTCATTTTCTTTACACACTCTATGATCGAAAACTGCTTAAAGAATCACTGCGGTCTCAAAACAAGCTGTCAAATTTAAGGGTTTTCCATTGGATTTACAGTCTGCAGGTTTGCACTGGATTTGCACATATTAGCTACTGCTGGTGCATCCGCATATTCATTCACCAATACAAAGTCAATTATCTGTTATATCACATATGAAGTCGAGGATAGGAGGAAGTCGAACAAGGAGTTTATAGGAGAAAATTAAGAAACGCAGAATAAGTAATGGCAGATATTGCCAAAGAAGGCAATACTAAAAACAATCACATACCGATTAATATCACGCAAAATTATTCTACAGATCAGCTGAGCAAAACATGGATAAATTATGGTATAATTAAGGTACTGTATATTCCCCGACACATACAAAATCAGTATGAAAATGAGTTTTTCCTTCAATTTGCCTGCCGCGGGATTCGCTGACCATTTTCACTCTCATTTTTCACATATTCTACACCATTTTTGCGGGAAAAAAACGATCACGCGCGGTCTATTTAATGAAATCTGAACGTTCAGGCATTTTATCGCAAAAACTACCGAACTGACACCGTTTTTTATTTGATCACCATGGACAAGCGCCCTCCATACTCCAGACATTTCTCGAAAAGAACTAGAAGCCTATGCTGAGGCGAACAAAAAATTGGCGCAAACAGTACCTTCACAATTCGCCTTATTCAAGACATTAATTGAAGAGGTACTTGAACTCTATGCAGGAGCGAAAGGAAGTGAGCGCGAAAAGTACAGTCTAATTAGAAATGAAAATCCGCCGAGATCGACACTAGATGTCATTGTTTTGTAAATCAAAAATTTCCCACCAAAAACCAAAATTGGAAAATAAGAGCTCTTATTTTTGTTAGTTTCTAAGTTAGCTATCAGAAACACAATGCTTAACACTTTGAACCGAATTTTTGATTATGACTGTGCTTACAGCAGTTCCCAAAGTAATTCGGATTTTTGATGATCCCAATTTTTTGCCGTTTATTTATGTAAAATTGGGATTGGAATCGCTTGAGATCAAAGATTCAAGGTTTTAAGCGTTGTTTTAGAAACTACAATTTTTGGTTTTGGTGCAATTTGTTGATTCTTTTCTGTTGAAAGCAATGACATCTAGTGTCGATGTCAGCAAATTTTTCGTTTCTAACCAGAACGTACTTTTCATGCCCTTTCTTTCCACTCGCGCTTTTACACGAATCATCTCAACACGAAAAGTTCTTCTCGATTCTCTTAAAACTGGATTTATGTTTGCGGACGACAAGTTATTTCACATAAGTTATATGCAGTCGATTAGCCAATCCGACTGCCGGTCTGTGGCACAAGATGTGCCGGAGATGTATGTAGCCGTTTGTGAAACAACTCATGGTCTGCACATGTAAATCCAGCTTGAAAATTGATATTACCGTTAACGTGAATCGACCGAATACACAGATTAGTGTGTTTTCTCAATCGTACTCTTCATCGGCATTTTAAGAATTTAATGAAATTTCTGAATTCTCACAATATCTAGCAACACAAATAAGCGAAATTATTACAAGATTGTCGAAAAATATCCCTAAAAATTTCACTCACCCAGGATTTAAAAGTTAAATGAGTATGAGCGAAAGGAAAACTTCAAAAAGTTGATGGTACATGAATTAAAGTATCGAACCCTTCCACTTCACCCTTATCTTCTAAAAATTCGAGTTGAGTTGAACCGTGTAAAAAGAGTTCAACTATGTACCAAGTTGTCTTGAGTGCGGCGAATTAGGAAGACACTTTTCGCGCCAGTTTTTTTTCGCTCCAGCGAGTAGTTGATAGTTCTCCTTGACAAGTCGGTGTTTCGTTCTGCGGATCCGGTCAGCCTGGTGTGTGAAAAATAACTTTGCTTTATTGTTGAACTGATACAATTTATAATCGTGTCTGCATTTGAAGTGAGTTAGTGTGAAAGATTGAGCGAGCTGAGTAGCAGATGGATTGGGCCGAATAGGTAAGTCATGGGTGCTCTAGTGATTACTTTTAATGCAATATTCTCAAAGCTTAATTAATTTATCTACAGAACTCCTTGTTTTTTCGCAATGTACGAGGCACACTGTTAAGATACCCCGAAGGTTTTTATCAGCTAGGTTGTCACCAACATTTTCTCTGTTCGGAGTACGTAAAGCATCGCACCTCGTACATCACGAGGAAACACAAGCATTTCACAATGCCAAGGGAAAAAGATTTCACATTTTTCTAACATTTTATTTATATCTTGCTCTATTTCTTACAAATAGTCCTTCGAAGTAATCGGTTTCTTTTTAACGTCTACGAAATCGGTAAATGTCACCTTAAAAAAATTCAAATTTCATTCGCAAATAAACTCCTTGTTACATTCGTTATTTGTAACTTCTTCTCAAACACATTATGCTTCTGTGTTTTGTTAGCAGTCTGAATACTTTCGATTTCATTTTGAACTTGAGTCTGTTTCGTATGTTTCCTATTTTCTCACTGACCATGGTACTTGTGCGAATTTCCTTCAGACATCTTCGGAATGGCTACGGAACTGCTGCTTGTATTTAAAATGCTTTTTACAGATGTCACATTGATAATACAAATAGTCATTTGAGTACCTACGCAGATTGCTAATGTCTCTGAATTTTTTATTGCACAGCGTGCACTCTTATTTTAAATCATCTGAATGCATTTTATTGTGTTTCAGTAGCAGAACTTTACTTAAAAACGACAGGAGACAGATTTCGCACTATAAAGGATGTTCGCCACGATGAAAATTTATATGACTATTCGGATCGTTTTCTTACCGGTAAGACATTTCACAAATTGCACATTTACATATATCTAGTGCGAGCCTTCACCTCTTTCCCACAAGAACACTTGTGCCTACGTAAGTAATTGGAAACGCCGAACGTTTTTGGTTGTACTTGCATACGACCGGCTCCGACTAAGAGAGTTCATATGGAAGTCAAGCAAATACTTATATGTTTTTGCACAAATCGAACATGTATGACTTTTTTCCGAGTTGATGAACTTCAGTTTTGTGTCGACGGAGTTCTTCACTTGTGAACTATCTATCAGCACACTTGGAACATTGAAATGGCTTTTCTGTAGCATATCTTCCGCAGTACTGGTCCTACAATTGAAAATACTTTTTTTTTTAAACAAATGCCGCTTAGATAATTCAAACGATCATTTAAATGACTCGTGCTTACGCCGATCACTATTACGCCTGGACTTTTTATTGCACAACGTGCATTCACATTCGCTATCATCCGAATGTATATGTTGCGTGAACGACATGGGGCACGATAATCGCCACTATGAAAATTCGTGTACTCATTCAATGTGGTTCGGGATCTGTATGACTTTGTACAGAGCATACGTTTGAACTGGGGACGGTTATTCGCGTTAGCAATTAAGGAATCGAGGGACAGCTTGTCCTGACGTCCTTCTTAGGGCATATTGCGTCTGCATTCAGCCGTCTGAAAGCGTGAGGGTCAAGCCTATAATATCATACAAATCGAGTGTGGTTCTTTTCCCAACCCCATCGTGCGTTTTTTTTCATCGTCGACAACCAAACACATATATATGTATAAACACACATATATATGTCTAATTTCGGGGTTGCTCCTTAATAGCTTCATAATGCGTTTTCATATTCGTTCCTACAATCGTTTAATCTAGTTTGATTATCTTCTACCTGAAATATGATTTGTTTCCAAACTATATAATGAGCAGAGAAAGCAGGTTTTTCATATCGCAGCATGGTCCGTTAATTAGCTCAGTCCGTTTTTCAACTTACAAATTTGATCAATATAATTTTATTTAAATTGGACTCTATGGAAAATCTGCTTTTGAAACTGCGTTTAACTGATTTCTACTTATATCTTCGACTTCTACTTCTATCTTCGACTTCTACTTTCACTACGAAAGCCGTAGTAAAAGGAGTAAAAGACGGAAGAAACACATCCTCACAACAAATAACAGCTGATTGTCAAATTTAACTGCAATCATGGCCGCTGCAATCAGTGGCTGCAATCCATTGCGTTTGCAGTGTGCAGTTTTAAATGGTCTTTGCTGCAAACGAACTGCGGGAAAGGCTTTCTGCAAATTTCCGGCATCTAATCAGGGTTTTTTCCGGTACCATATTTACCGGTATCATATACGGTATCAGATTTAAATGACGGTCAATCGGGTCAATTTGTTGAAGTGATTAATAGAAAAGACTCAGTGATTTAGGCCACTGATATAGCCATATACTTATATACCAACGAAATAAATGGCAATTTGTAGTCGAAAAGCCGGTTCAAAGTGCTGAGCGTTGTTTTTCTGAGCTTTAGAAACTAACAAGAATAAGCATTCAATTTTTGGTTTTGGTTCAACATTTTTGATTTTCAACACAATGACATCTAGTGTCGATCTCGGCTGATTTTCATTTCTAATTAGACTGTACTTTTCGCGCACACTTCCTTTCGCTCCTGCATAGAGTTCAAGTAACTCTTCATGTCTTGAATACGGCGAATTGAGAAGGTATTGTTTGCGCCAATTTTTTTGTTCGCTTCAGCATAGAGTTTTAGTTCTTTTTCAAGAAATTTTGTCTGATAGTGAATGTTTGTGAACCGTGACTGAATAAAAAACGGTGCCAATTCGAGAGTTTTCGCGATAAAGTGCCCGAATGTTCAGATTTCGTTAAATAGTCCGTGCGCGATCGTTTTTTCGCAAACAAATGTACAATATGTGAAAAGTGAGAGTGAAAATAGTCAGCGAAATCTTGTGTCAGGTAAGTTGAAAGAGAAACTCATTTTCATACCATACTGTTTTATGTATGTATCAGGGAGCATATAAGACAAAACATAATATATCCAGGTTTGGTCCTGCTAATCAGCAGAATACTTTTTCGCGATATTAATCGGTATGCGATTGTTTTTATGGTGACGCCTTCTGGGGCAAGAAGTATAGTCGTATTCATTTGGTTTGGCACCTGGACTTTACAATTTCGATATATGCCATTACTTATTCTGCGTTTCTTAATTTTCTCCTATAAATCCTATAATCTATTTCCTCCTATTAACGATTTCATACGCGTTTTAATGGAAAATTATGCTGCGGATATAACATAACATGCGGATGCACCAGCAGAAGCTCATAGTGCAAATCCAGTGCAAATCTGCACACTGCAAATCCAATGGAAGGCCATTAAATTTGACAGCTTGTTGAGATTGCAATGACTCTTTATGTAGTCTTTGATGATAGAGTGTGTAGAGAAAATGAGTATTTTGGGTGACCTATTCTTTGAAGCCGCCAATATTTTATCCATTAAGGAGGAAGTTGAAATCAGCGAAACACAGCTGCAAGAGCAGATTTGTGATGAAGTAGTAGTGATGCAAAATGATCTTGGGCAAAAAACGGAATGAAATTCGATCTGGACTATGCCACGAAGTAAGTAGAGCACATTTTTCTGTTCAATAAATAACATGCCTATATCAGACAGAAGATAATCAGCCTAAATGAAAGGATTGTGAAACGAATGCACAACCGAAAAGTGAGACTATTAAGGAAAGATCCAGCGAGTGCAATCTATTCCCGCGGGATATTCCAGTTCAGTTCAGACACCTGTTGAAACTTGGTTGCCCCTGAAAAACAACCATACATGCTATGTTTGCGAGAAGTCATTCAGATGTAGATACAAGCTTGAAAGGCATCTTAACTCGCATAAGGGCAATCGGCCGTATGCATGCATAATATGTCCTAAAAGGTTCCTCACTCTTAGGAAATTACGGAGGCACAATTTCCGTTGTGGCGAAGTGGAAAAAAACTCGTTTGGCACGGAAGCCACACTGAATAGTCACAAGAATTTTCATCGTGGCGAACGTCCCTTCAAATGCGAAGTCTGTCCACTGTCGTTTATGAGCAAAAATACACTTTCGGCACGCAGCAAAATGCATTCGGATGACAAGAAATTTGAGTGTTCATTGTGCAATAGAAAATTCAATTTCAATCGGGAACGGCGTAAGCATGAGAAGACGCACTCAAATGACAGGTACAATTACCAATGTCAGACTTGTAAGAAATATTTTAGACTGGAGGATCAGTACCGTAGCCATTTGGATGATAAGTGAGGGTTTGTTAGCGAAAACTCATTTCGATGTGCCAAGTGTGACAATGACACATTTGCAAGCATTGAACTTTTCAACCAGCACAAAGTCGAAGTCCATCGACCCTCGATAAAAACCATGCATGTTCGATTTGTGTGAGAGCCTATAGGCGTAAATCTGAACTTGACATCCACACGAATTTTCATCGCGGCAAATGGCCTTTCAAATTCAAATCACATACCAATTTCGTCAAATTAGAGAAGAAACTGATTATTTCAAAGATTAATTTTAAAGAAATAAAGCAAGAGATTGTAAATTTAAATTTTTCATCGTTGCTTCGTAAGCTAATTCTAGTCGAGTGTTAAGCCACGCTGACGATTTTTTCATCACGCCGTAGAAAAGTATTTTGCAATAAATGTCTGGTATATCTTTGGACTATTAACTCATAGAAGCTTATTGCAATTGAAATCCTATCTCTAACTGTGCATAATTATAATTTTATTTTTATTATTAAAAAATATGGTTTATTATTGCTGTCAATTTCGATCTGTTTCAATTACAACTTTTTCGTAATTTAGGGTTTATATACCCATCTTTACACCTTTATCTTATATTTGTACTGTTGGTTATGTAAGTGTGTATATACATTTGCTACAAAACCTTTTTTGATTAATTTAAAGATTAAATATATGTCGATTTCTGACGATATCGATATTTTGTTGGTAATCTGATCTCTTCTTCAGTGTCTATTGGTGTTGAATAGACATAGACACTGAAGCAGAGGACATTATTACCTTCGAAATATTGATATTTATCATGTAGTTGAAATATAACTTAATTCTAAAGGAAAAATTGGTCTTTCAAATAAATTGTTTTGATTGTTTTTCACGTTTCTTTATATCATCGTTTGTTTAAGCTGAAAATCTGGGATGATTAGAAGCTCAAACATAGAACGGTCGAATTTACTCTTCTACCACCAATTCGTCCATGGGCAGTAAAAAAAATATAAACAGAGTTTCCGAATAGAGGTCGTCTATCAAAATTTTACCAATTTTCCTTTATACTATTGTTTATTTCTTATTTGACAGATTAGAGATTGAAAATCGGACGTCAATGAAATCACTTTTATTGTGTTTCTTAAACTACAAATAATAATTACATTCCCTAAATTGCATTAAATACTCGATCACTCGGAACATTTTTAAATACTCAGCATATTTATTGATGAAAGAGTTATTGATGAAACGTCGTTATAACAACACATCACATTGAAATCCTCCAAGTCGTACGACCCAAAGTCTATAACTACGTACTGATTGACCATTCTCTCCAATGACTTCGTCCTAGTTCTACAAACGGAATCGACTTTTTTGGTTTCCTCATTTGCTTCATAGATACTAATTCGAGAGTATTAAGTGATTTAAGCTGATTAATTTCTCCTTGAGCTAAGCTGTGTTGTATTTTTTATGAAGGTTTTTGACCATTATTCTCGTCAGCCTTCACTTAGTCGGGTCAACATCATAATTTTTTCTTCTTTATTGTTAACCTTGTTTTATAAAATATAAGAATTACGTTTTTATTTTATCGCAATTAAAATGAATTCCAATAAAAAAATAGATCTGAGTCGAATATGGTGGATCTTTCTACAATTGAACGATTCCAAGAACGATTTTTACTGCTTTCCACTTTTATGGTACTTTTGGCCTTCAATTTATAGCAACGGTGATTGATGCCTGAATTACAGTCGACGCAGCGAGGCGCAGCTATCAGTGACCAAGCGCAGCCAACGAAATCGCCTGGTTACACTGCATCGTGACTAAGTGTCAGTGATGTCGAAGAATTTTCAGTTGATGTTTGTATTCCACAGCGACATATCTGTATCCGCCTGTAGCCTTCTCATGAATAATCGGACGCTCCTTCATTTGGGCTATCAGCATCTCTATTGACACCCCGTCATCCAACACTGCATCTTTAATTGACTGCATTTTGAAATAATTCTTTACAATTTTTTCAATCAATGTGAATACGAGTGTGGAATTCGACGACTCACTTTGCCCCTGATATTAACCACGTACCTAATTAGAGCTAGGTGAACTCAAAGCTTGGTTCGCGGGCCTTCGTCCGAACTTGGATTCGAATCAGGGATCCCACAAGCAAGAAGTCAGTAATCTACAAACTAGACTAATAAAGTATTTTAAATTACTATATTCAATTTGCTATTAATTATCTTTCAAATTTGCCTTTAACTATATTTTTATTTTACTTTTAACTATCTTAAGCTATTACCAATAAAAACTGTTTTCGAATTCCTCAAAAAATTTGTAATATAAAATCAACTCTATTTACATTAGGTCTGTTTCCGTACTTTCAGCAAAATGCAGCAGTAACAGAATTTTACAGCTTGATTATTTTTGTGGTGGGGGAACATTTGGAAAAGTACAGAAACGCGCTGCTGCAACTTGCTGCAAGTAAGAAGAAGACACTAAAAGTGACAGCTGCGTTGATTTGAATTTCGAAAAACGTTCTTGCGGACCTTAAATCAGCCTTATCATTGTAGTATTTATTTTGTAGTATGCAAAATAAAAAAAACAATTGTGAGAAACATTGGTGTCATGATCACAGCCCACACACCAGATGAAGCCATCATATGCATTGGAAACACCTTGTGAACATATCCTTTTCCATCTACAAGATAATCATATTTTGCTCGTGCGCAATTATGAGTTCCATTAATAGATATAACAGGCTCTATTAATGGAGCCCATATCAATATTGATCCGCCTGCGAAACAAAATTTATAATTCATCTATATTATTATGCCTGCAAAATAAAAGAACAGCATATTCCCGCCAACAATACATTTCATTTTCAGTTGCAATGACTAACAAGTTCAAAGTACAAATCAGTTTTGTCCTTATTAAAACCTAGCCTCCACCGAAGTCGATCATATACAAATAAGTGCACACTATGCACTAAATATCCACCATTGGATATTTTGTAATAGCAATAAAAACGTTGTGCGAGAAATATATTCCGTGTTCATTGGAATATTGCACAGAAAAGATTTTTCTTCGCGCGCTCATTTGAATATATATACATTTCAAAGCCTCGCGCCAATCCCATCGTAGTCGATTTGACAAGCTGCAGCAAAATGCCTCAGCTCAGTTCGGCTGTAATTTTCTTCAACTTGCTGAAAGAGGGGAAGCGATGACGTCAACAAGATTTTATTTACAGCAAAAGTACGGAAACGACTTGCTGCGAATCTATTATAATATATTATAATAGATTCAAGTACGGAAACAGACCTATTTTCGCATACATTTCAAATCCCGCGCGTTTCTCAAGTAATTACAGCTGGGGTGTGTTCAATGTGCATGCTATAGCTGCTATTAGCTGCTAATTTAGCAGCTCTGGCTGTCCAATGTCACGAAATAGCTACTTTCTGATGCTTGCTATTTGACAGTCGGGCTGTCCAAGATTCCGGAATAGCTGCTAAGGTAGCAGCTATTCGCTGCTCGTAGTCTGGAGGATAGCTAGAAAGTAGCTAAGGCAAAATGGCCGTGCGTACACAGCTGACATGCAGTTTAAACGTTATTTTCAATTGGAAATTGAAATGAAAAGAAGTTTTTGCGCTTTTGTGACACAGGAGATGAGGAATAAATTTGAAAATAGTGACAGCATAAATTAAATACGGGCTTTTAAACACTTCAACTCAACTCGAGTTAAGTCGGCTTTCACACAGTGCAGCTCATCTTGAGTTTTTAGCAGGCGAGCATGAAGCGCTAAAGGCCGGGTGCACTGATTCATGTGCCATCAAATTTTCAACGATTATTTTTTGCTCTTTTTCACTTATATGGCGTCAAAAGCCGGAAATTAGTGATACGTTTTAAATATGTTAGGAAAATTTTAATGGTTTCTGCAGCTGTACGTTGAAAACTCCTAAATTTTATACAATTTCCAAAGTGCAATGGAAGTATTGAACTAATCCACGAAAACACAAATATTAAAATTAAGAAAAAATTTTGAAAAAGTATTTTTGAATTTCCTGACCTTCGTAGCAGCTCTTGGCTGTCCAATATCCATAGCTGGGGTGTGTTCAATGTGCATGCTATAGCTGCTATTAGCTGCTAATTTAGCAGCTCTGGCTGTCCAATGTCACGAAATAGCTACTTTCTGATGCTTGCTATTTGACAGTCGGGCTGTCCAAGATTCCGGCATAGCTGCTAAGGTAGCAGCTATTCGCTGCTCGTAGTCTGGAGGATAGCTAGAAAGTAGCTAAGGCAAAATGGCCGTGCGTACACAGCTGACATGCAGTTTAAACGTCATTTTCAATTGGAAATTGAAATGAAAAGAAATTTTTGCGCTTTTGTGACAGGAGATGAGGAATAAATTTGAAAATAGTGACAGCATAAATTAAATACGGGCTTTTAAACACTTAAACTCAACTCGAATTTTAAGTTGGCTTGTACACGGCCATGCTTGTACGTTGAAAACTCTGTTGCTATGTTGAAAACTATGTTGAAAACTCCTAAATTTCATACAGTTTCCAAAGTGCAATGGAAGTATTGAACTGATCCACGAAAATGCAAAAATTACAATAAAAAAATTGAAACAAAATTATTTTTGAATTTCTCGTGTAAAGGCTGACCTTCGTAGCAGCTCTTGGCTGTCCAACATCCATAGCTGCTTCACCTAGCTACTGCGAATTTTGACACTTGCTAAAGTGATGCTATGCTATGCTTTTGGAGCAGCTATAGCATGCACATTGAACACACCCCTGCTTCACCTAGCTACTGCGAATTTTGACACTTGCTAAAGTGATGCTATGCTATGCTTTTGGAGCAGCTATAGCATGCACATTGAACACACCCCTGATCGCAACTCTTCGCTGCGACAAAAGTTGAATCCATTTCGACCTGAGCTGCGCCTGGCTGCGCATAGCTGCGACTTGGTGTGCTCGCTGCTATGGAAAACCCATATAGTCAACTCAACTGACAGCTTGGTTGCGCCTGGCTGCGCCTGGCTGCGTCGCAGTGTGCTTCGGCGGTGAAGCTCATACACGGGAGAGACCTCTGAGTATAAATATTCCATCCTTGAACACAGTTTGCACACACATAGAAATCGAGCGCAAGTAAAAAAATTTGGGTTTGAGCATGGCCGTCGTTTGGGGGAAATCCCAATCGGGGCTTCATGTGTCCACACCTGGCGTCCACAGTAATGTACCGGTTGCAAGAAAGGCCAGAGCTAATCTGCACGCTGCAATTGCAATGAAAACCAATTAAATTTGACAGTCAGCTGTTTGTTGTTTTGTAGCTGCGTGGATTCCCATTTTTACTGGGTCTGCGTAGTGTGCTAAAATGAGTGTTTTGGATGATTTAGCTGCATGTAAAGAAGTTATATCTATAAAGGAGGAGGTTGAAATCTGCGAAACACAGTTACTAGAACAGATTTTCGATGGAGTCGAAGTGACTTGTATTAAAACCGAAAACGAGAGTGAAGTTGTAAATGGACTATTCCACGTAGTAATTAGACGTCCTTTCTCAGTTCACTATAACATTTTTAAACCAATCTTATTTCAGACAGAAGATAATCAAACCGAATTAAACAATTGTGAAGAGATTAGGGAGCAACCATACGAGTGCAACTTACGACCGGATGATTCCACCAGTTCAGCTCGAAAACATGACGTTATTAGGCCGTCCTTGAAAAATCATACATGCTCGATTTGCAAGAAATCGTTTAGAAAGAGTTCAAGGCTTGAAATACATATGAATATTCATGCTGGCATTCGGCCGTATGCATGCACAACGTGCACTAGAAAGTATGCCAGTCGTGATGGTTTACGCGAGCACATTTTAACGCACGGTTCCGGATTCAAATGTACGTATTGTGAAAAGTCTTACAAATCCAGATCTGGAATGAATAAGCACATTAAAATTCATCATGGCGAACGTAATTTCCAGTGTGAAATCTGTTCCAAATCATTCACGAGCAAGTATCTACTTTCGTCACACCACAAAACGCATTCGGATAAAAATAAATATGAGGGCACGTTGTGCAGTGAAAAATTCGCAGAGGGTAGCAAGCGGCTTAGGCACGAGAAGACGCACACAAATAGCCATAGAAATTATTATGAATGTGAAAATTGTAAAAAGTATTTTAGATCGGAGGATCAGTATTGCAGCCATTTCAAAGGTAGCCAGTGCAAATGTTATGCTTCAGAAAAGCTATTTGAATGTTCCAAGTGTGAAAATGAATCATTCGTAAGCATCGAGCTCCTTAACCAGCATAAAATCCAAGTTCATCCACCCCCAAAAAGAAATCATGCATGCTCAGTTTGTGCGAAAGCATTCAGGTTGAAGTCTAGGCTTCGCGATCATATGAACATTCATACTGGGAGTCGACCGTATGCGTGCACGGTATGTCCTAAAAAGTACAGTTCACCCGAAAGCTTACACCAGCACAAGTTGTCTCACGCAGAGGCGAAGAATCGTCCTGAGTTCAAATGTACGCTGTGTGAAAAATTACTTAGTTCAAGGACCCGACTGAATAGTCACATGAATATGCATTGGGGCGAACGTCCTTTCAAGTGCGGAAACTGTCCCAAGGCGTTTTTGAGCTCAGATACACTCTCGAAACACAGCAAAATACATTCGGATGACAAGCAATTTGAGTGTTCATTGTGCAATCGAAAATTCAATTTCAATCAGAGACGGCGTAGGCATGAGAAGACGCACTCAAATCACAGCTACAATTACCAGTGTCACACTTGTAAGAAATATTTTAGACTGGAGGATCAGTACAGTAGCCATTTGGATGATAATAAGTGCCAAGGATATGCTAGCGAAAACCCATTTCGATGTGCCAAGTGTGACAATGAAACATTCGCAAGCATTGAACTTCTCAACCAGCACAAAGTCGAAGTCCATGCAACCCCGAAAAAAGACCACGCATGTTCGATTTGTGCGAAAGCCTACAGGCGCAAATCTGAACTTGACATCCACATGAATTTTCATCGCGGCAAAAGGCCTTTCAAATGTGAAGTCTGCTCCAAGTCATTTTGGAGCACACAGTTACTTTTAGTGCACAATAAAACGCATTCGGACATTAAATATAAATGCAGAATGTGCAATAAGAAATTCACTGACTATAGCAATCGGCGTCGGCATGAGAAGATGCACTTAAACCCCCGTAAGCTTTATCATTGCATCACATGTAAAAAGTACTTTAAGGTAGAAGATCAATTCCGTAGCCATTCTCAAGATAATAAGTGCAAAGGTAATTCACAAGAGTTCCATGATGTTCATGAAAAACGGATTCAAGCTCAAAATGAAATAGATAATATTGGAACTGCTGAAAAATCCAAGAATGATGATATATTGGAGAAGAAGTCAAATGTGACGAATGTAATAAAGAGTTTATTTGTAAACGAAATTTGAATTTCCATTTTAGATCACATCTACCAATCCCGTCGACTGATTAAAGAAACTGAAGAAACTGATTATTTTAAGGAGTAATTTTAAAGAAATAAAGCAAGAGATTAAATTTAAATTGAATTTTTTTCTCGTTGCTTCGTAAGCTAATTCTAGTCGAATGTTAATCGACGCAGACGTTTTTTCGTCACGTCATAGAAAAGTATTTTGCAATAAATGTCTGGTATATCTCTGGACAATTAACTCATAGAAGCTTATTGCAAATGAAATCCTATCTCTAACTGTGCATAATTCATTGTTCAGGATATGTTTTATTATTGCTGTCAATTTCGATCAGTGTCAATTCTAACTTTTTCGAAATTTAGGGTTTATATATTCATCTTTACACCTTTATCTTATATTTGTACTATTGGTTAGGTAAGTGCGTCTATACATTTGCTACAAAACCTTTTTTAATTAATTTAAAGATTAAATAGATTTAAATTTCTGACGATATCGATATTTTGTTGGTAATCTGCTCTCTTCTTCAGTGTCTATTGGTGTTAAATAGACATAGGCACTGAAGCAGAGGACATTATTACCTTCGAAATATTGATATTTGTCATGAAATTGAAATATAACTTAATTCTAAACGAAAAATTGGTCTTTCAAATAAATTGTTTTAATTGTTTTTCACGTTTCTTTATATCACCAATTTTCCTTCATACTATTGTTCATTTCTTAATTGACAGATTAGAGATTAAAAATCGGACGTCAATGAAATCACTTTTATTGTGTTTTTTAAACTACAAATAATAATTACATTCCGTAAATTGTATTAAATACTCGATCACACGAAACATTTTTCAATCCTCAGCGTACAAGAGACAACGCGAACGCATGAAGCTACGGAGACTGTGTAAGGAGATCATTAATGAATAGTGCAAAGAGAAGAGGACCAAATGTAGAACCGTTGCGGAACTTCTAGTAAAGAACAAAAAGAAATTGAAGAACAGGAATTGACAAGTCAGAATACAGTTACCGTCATTAGTGTAAGAGACAAACCAAGATAGGAGGACGAAGCCGCGCTACTTATGAGCTAGAGTAGGTTGAAAAAAAGTAAACTACTCCTTCAAGAATTTCGGTAAACCAGAGGAGCAGGGAAATGGGGTAGTAGTTTGCGAAGCATGTAGAAGGTGGAGAAAGAAACGCACAGGAATGATAATGAATGTGATTTGGTCAGAATGTTAGAAATATCGTGGGAACCACTACTAACAGTAGCGTCGATATTGTTCATTAGAAGTCCAATAACTGATGGATTTGTACGAAAGGATAGTAATTGAGGAGCAGACGTGAATGCCATTGTATTGAAAAATAGAAGAAAAGTGAACTCGCATCATATGAAGTAAAAACAGCTGCATCGTGCAGATGCATACTGTTGGGAATACTTGACGAATTTTTTAAGCAATGTATGTAGAACCAAAAGAATGTAGGTAGGTTAGCTCTGAATGATGGTTCAATGCTGGAGATAGAGAGGCGCATCATCTGTCTGGTAGTTTATTTCGCCCGAGAGCCAGTTTTTTCATTCACACTACACGCTGTATCTTTTCAGCAAGAGCAGCATCATTCGGTCTTTTGTGAATTGAAAAATGACCTTCGCGAGGAAAGTATTCAAATTCGAAGCAGGGAGGTTCAAATTACTGCATAACAACAAAAGTGTTTAAAGCTAGTATTAAGATACTAGAAAATTTCTACAAACAATCTTTCATAAAGTAATACAGGAAGGTTACAAGTGATATATAGTGAAGCAACATCTATGCTTTGAGAAGATGGTGAAACGATACGTACGAAAATACATTCGGTGGGATAACAGAAAGGAAAATCAAAAGAGGGAAAAAATGCTGGTCTCACTTTGCCTTGAGAGATTCTGGAGCGAAAATATACAATTCAAAGATTTTAAAAATGAAATTTGTATTTGTTGGTAGTATGCAGTCTAATATCCATAGTAAATTTCATGTTGTTTTTGTTGCTGATATTCGTTTGTACTCTGGGCATTCATAACAGTCGATTCGTTGATGTTCGCATTTTTTTATGGGTGCAATTTATCCAATTTAGAGTTATTGATGAAACGTTGTCGTTTAAAACAACACATCACATTGAAATCTTCCAAGTAGTACGACCCAAAGTCTATAACTACGTACTGATTGACCATTCTCTCCAATGACTTCGTCCTAGTTCTATAAACGGAATTGACTTTTTCGGTTTTCTCATTTGCTCCATAAATACTAATTCGAGAGTATTAAGTGATTTAAGCTGATTAATTTCTCCTTGAGCTAAGCTGTGCTGTATTTTTTATGAAGGTTTTTTGACCATTATTCTCGTCAGCCTTCACTTAGTCGGGTCAACATCATAATTTTTTCTTGTATATTGTTAACCTTGTTTCATAAAATATAAGAATTACGTTTTTATTTTATCGCAATTAAAATGAATTCCAATAAAAAAAATAGATCTGAGTCGAATATGAATGACCTTTCTACAATTGTTTCGTGGAAATTTTGAGCTTCATTCGTGAAAGAACGATTTTTACAGCTTTCCACTTTTATAGTATTTTGGCCTTCAATGTCTAGCAACGGTGATTGAAGCTCATACACGGGGGAGACCTATGAGTATAAGTATTCCATCCTTAAACACAGTTTGCACACACATAGAAATCGAGCGCAAGTCAAAAAATTTGAGTTTGAGGGAAATCCCAATCGGGGCTTCATGTGTCCACAGTAATGTACCGGTTGCAAGAAAGGCCAGAGCTAATCTGCACATCTGCACGCTGCAATTGCAATGAAAACCAATTAAATTTGACAGTCAGCTGTTTGTTGTTTTGTAGCTGCGTGGATTCCCAGTTTTACTGGGTCTGCGTAGTGTGCTAAAATGAGTGTTTTGAATGATTTATCCTTTGCATGCAAAGACGTTATATCTATAAAGGAGGAGGTTGAAATCTGCGAAACACGGTTACTAGAACAGATTTTCGATGGAGTCGAAGTGACACATGTTGACTCTTGTGTTAAAACCGAAAACGAGAGTGAAGTTGTAAATGGACTATTCCACGTAGTAATTAGACGTCCTTTCTCAGTCCACTATAAAATTTTTGAACCAATCTTATTTCAGACAGAAGGTAATCATACCGAATTAAGCAATTGTGAAGAGATTAGGGAGCAACCATACGAGTGCAACTTACGACCGGATGATTCCACCAGTTCAGCTCGAAAACATGACGATATTAGGCCGTCCTTGAAAAATAATCATACATGCTCGATTTGTGCGAAATCATTCAGGTCGAAGTCTAGGCTTCGCAACCATATGAACATTCATACTGGGAGTCGACCATATGCGTGCACGGTATGTCCTAAAAAGTACAGTTCACCCGAAAGCTTATACCAGCACAAGCTGTCTCATGCAGAGGCGAAGAATCGTCCTGAGTTCAAATGTATGCTGTGTGAAAAATTACTTGCTTCAAGGAGCCGACTGAATAGTCACATTAACGTGCATTGGGGCGAACGTCCTTTCAAGTGCAAAACCTGTCCGAAGACGTATTTTAGCTCAGATTCACTCTGGCAACACAGCAAAAAACATTCGGATGACAAGAAATTTGAGTGTTCATTGTGCAATGGAAAATTCAATGTCAAAGAGGGACGGCGTAAGCATGAGAAGACGCACTCAAATGACTGCTACAATTACCAGTGTCACACTTGTAAGAAATATTTTAGGCTGGAGGATCAGTACCGTAGCCATTTGGATGATAATAAGTGCCAAGGATATGTTAGCGAAGACTCATTTCGATGTGCCAAGTGTGACAATGAAACATTCGCAAGCATTGAACTTTCAATGCACAATAAAACGCATTCGGACATTAAATATGAATGCAGAATGTGCAATAATATATTCACTGACTATAACAATCGGCGTCGGCATGAGAAGATGCACTCAAACCCCCGTAAGCTTTATCATTGCATCACATGTAAAAAGTACTTTAAGGTAGAAGATCAATTCCGTAGCCATCCTCAAGATAATAAGTGCAAAGGTAATTCACAAGAGTTCCACGATGTTCATGAAAAACGGACTCAAGCTCAAAATGAAATAGGAAATATTGGAACTGCTGAAAAATTCAAGAATGATGATACATTGGAGAAGAAGTACAGATGTGACGAATGTAACAAAGAGTTTATTTGTAAACGAAATTTGAATTTCCATTTGAGATCACATCTACCAATCTTGTCAACTTAGAGAAGAAACTGATTATTTTAAGGAGTAATTTTAAAGAAATAAAGCAAGAGATTGTAAATTTAAATTGAATTTTTTTATCGTTGCTTCGTAAGCTAATTCTAGTCGAATGTTAATTAACGCTAACGTTTTTTTCGTCACGTCATAGAAAAGTATTTTGCAATAAATGTCTGGTATATCTCTGGACAATTAACTCATAGAAGCTTATTGCAATTGAAATCCTATCTCTAACTGTGCATAATTCATTGTTCAGGATATGTTTTATTATTGCTGTCAATTTCGATCTGTGTCAATTATAACTTTGTCGTAATTTAGGGTTTATATATCCATCTTTACACCTTTATCTAATATTTGTACTATTGGTTAGGGAAGTTCGTATATACATTTGCTACAAAACCTTTTTTGATTAATTTGAAGATTAAATAGATTTAAATTTCTGACGATATCGATATTTTGTTGGTAATCTGCTCTCTTCTTCAGTGTCTATTGGTGTTAAAAAGACATAGACACTGAAGCAGAGGACATTATTACCTTCGAAATATTGATATTTGTCATGAAATTGAAATATAACTTAATTCTAAAGGAAAAATTGGTCTTTCAAATGAAATGTTTTGATTGTTTTTCACGTTTCTTTATATCATCGTTTGTTTAAGCTGAAAATCTAATGATTATAAGCTCAAACATAAATCGGTCGAATTTACTCTTCTACCACCAATTCGTCCATGGGCAGAGGCATGGCAGAGGTCGTCTATCAAAATTTTACCAATTTTCTTTTATACTATTGTTCATTTCTTATTTGACAGATTAGAGATTAAAAATCGGACGTCAATGAAATCACTTTTATTGTGTTTCTTAAACTACAAGTAATAATTACATTCCGTAAATTGTATTAAATACTCGATCACTCGAAACATTTTTCAATCCTCAGCGTACAAGAGACAACGAGAACGCATGAAGCTAAGGAGATCATTAATGAATAGTGCAAAGAGAAGAGGAAAAAGAAATTAAAGAACAGGAATTGACAAGTCACAATACAGTTACCATCACTAGTGTAAGAGACATATCAGGATAGGAGAAGGACGAAGCCGCGCTCCTTATGAGCTAGAGTAGGTTGAACAAAAAAGTAAACCACTCATTCAAGAATTTCGGTAAACCAGAGAAGCAGTGAAATGGGGTAGTAGTTTGCGAAGCATGTAGAATCACAAGTTCATGTGTAGGGAAGACACTGGCAAATTTCTAACGAGAGGGAAAAGAACCAGATGTTAAAATAATGTTGAACAAGGTGGAGAAAGAAACGCACAGGAATGATAATGAATGTGATTTGGTCAGAATGTTAGAAATATCGTGGGAACCACTACTAACAGTAGCGTCGATATTGTTCATTAGAAGTCCAATAACTGATGGATTTGTACGAAAGGATAGTAATTGAGGAGCAGACGAGAATGCCATTGTATTGAAAAGTAAAAGAAAAGTGAACTCGCATCATATGAAGTGAAAACAGCTGCATCGTGCAGATGCATACTGTTGGGAATACTTGACGAATTTTTTAAGCAATGTATGTAGAACCAAAAGAATGTAGGTAGGTTCGCTCTGAATGATGGTTCAATGCTGGAGATAGAGAGGCGCATCATCTGTCTGGTAGGTTATTTCGCCCGAGAGCCAGTTTTTTCATTCACACTACACGCTGCATCTTTTCAGCAAGAGCAGCATCATTCCGTCTTTTGTGACAGTGTGTAAATTGAAAAATGATCTTCGCGAGGAAAGTATTCAAATTCAAAGTAGGGAGGTTCAAATTACTGCATAACAACAAAAGTGTTTAAAGCTAGCATTAAAACAATCTTTCATAAAGTAATACAGGAAGGTTACAAGTGATATATAGTGAAGCAACGTCTAAGCTTTGAGAAGATGATGAAACGATACGTACGAAAATACATTCGGTGGGATAACAGAAAGGAAAATCAAAAGAGGGAAAAAATGCTGGTCTCACTTTGCCTTGAGAGATTCTGGAGCGAAAATATACAATTCAAAGATTTTAAAAATGAAATTTGTATTTGTTGGTAGTATGCAGTCTAATATCCATAGTAAATTTCATGTTGTTTTTGTTGCTGATATTCGTTTGTACTCTGGGCATTCATAACAGTCGATTCGTTGATGTTCGCATTTTTTTATGGGTGCAATTTATCCAATTTAGAGTTATTGATGAAACGTTGTCGTTTAAAACAACACATCACATTGAAATCCTCCAAGTAGTACGACCCAAAGTCTATAACTACGTACTGATTGACCATTCTCTCCAATGACTTCGTCCTAGTTCTATAAACGGAATTGACTTTTTCGGTTTTCTCATTTGCTCCATAAATACTAATTCGAGAGTATTAAGTGATTTAAGCTGATTAATTTCTCCTTGAGCTAAGCTGTGCTGTATTTTTTATGAAGGTTTTTTGACCATTATTCTCGTCAGCCTTCACTTAGTCGGGTCAACATCATAATTTTTTCTTGTATATTGTTAACCTTGTTTTATAAAATATAAGAATTACGTTTTTCGCAATTAAAATGAAATCCAATAAAAAAATAGATCTGAGTCGAATATGAATGACCTTTCTACAATTGTTTCGTGGAAATTTTGAGCTTCATTCGTGAAAGAACGATTTTTACAGCTTTCCACTTTTATGGTACTTTTGGCCTTCAATGTCTAGCAACGGTGATTGAAGCTCATACACGGGGGAGACCTATGAGTATAAATATTCCATCCTTGAACACAGTTTGCACACACATAGAAATCGAGCGCAAGTCAAAAAATTTGAGTTTGAGGGAAATCCCAATCGGGGCTTCATGTGTCCACAGTAATGTACCGGTTGCAAGAAAGGCCAGAGCTAATCTGCACATCTGCACGCTGCAATTGCAATGAAAACCAATTAAATTTGACAGTCAGCTGTTTGTTGTTTTGTAGCTGCGTGGATTCCCAGTTTTACTGGGTCTGCGTAGTGTGCTAAAATGAGTGTTTTGGGTGATTTAGATGCATGCAAAGAAGTTATATCTATAAAGGAAGAGGTTGAAATCTGCGAAACACGGTTACTAGAACAGATTTTCGATGGAATCGAAGTGACTTGTGTTAAAACCGAAAACGAGAGTGAAGTTGTAAATGGACTATTCCACGTAGTAATTAGACGTCCTTTCTCAGTTCACTATAACATTTTTAAACCAATCTTATTTCAGACATCAGATAATCAAACCGAATTGAACAATTGTGAAGGGATTAGGGAGCAAGAGTGCAACTTACGACCGAATGATTCCACTAGTTCAGCTCGAAAACATGACGATATTAGGCCGTCCTTGAAAAATAATCATACATGTTCGATTTGTGCGAAATCATTCAGGTTGAAATCTAGGCTTCGCAACCATATGAACACTCATACTGGGAGTCGACCGTATGCGTGCACGGTATGTCCTAAAAAGTACAGTTCACGCGGAAGCTTATACCAGCACAAGCTGTCTCATGCAGAGGCGAAGTATAGTCCTGAGTTCAAATGTATGCTGTGTGAAAAATTACTTTGTTCAAAGGGCCGACTGATTAGTCACATTAACATGCATTGGGGCGAACGTCCTTTCAAGTGCGAAACCTGTCCGAAGTCGTATTTTAGCCCAGAATCACTCTCGCAACACAGCAAAATACATTCGGATGACAAGAAATTTGAGTGTTCATTGTGCAATAGAAAATTCAATTTCAAAGAGGGACTGTGTAAGCATGAGAAGACGCACTCAAATCACAGCTACAATTACCAGTGTCACACTTGTAAAAAATATTTTAGACTGGAGGATCAGTACCGTAGCCATTTGGATGATAATAAGTGCAAAGGTAATTCACAAGAGTTCCACGATGTTCATGAAAAACGGATTCAAGCTCAAAATGAAATAGAAAATATTGGAACTGCTGAAAAATCTGAGAATGATGATACATTGGAGAAGAAGTACAAATGTGACGACTGTAACAAAGAGTTTATTTGTAAACGAAATTTGAATTTCCATTTGAGATTACATCTACCAATCTTGTCAACTTAGAGAAGAAACTGATTATTTTAAGGAGTAATTTTAAAGAAATAAAGTAAGATATTGTAAATTTAAATTGAATTTTTTTATTCTATTTTTTTTATTCTAATTCTAGTCGAGTCTGAATCCACGCTTACTTTTTTTTCATCATGCAATAGAAAAGTATTTTGCAATAAATGTCTAGTATCTCTGGACAATTAACTCATAGAAGTTTATTGCAATTGAAATCCTATCTCTAACTGTGCATAATTCATTGTTCAGGATATGTTTCATTATTGCTGTCAATTTCGATCTGTGTCAATTATAACTTTTTAGTAATTTAGGGTTTGTATATCCATCTTTACACCTTTATCTTATATTTGTACTATTTTTTTTATTTTTTTATTTTTTTATTTTTTAATTCCACGGACCAAGTCCTTTTACAACAAATTTACATTAATAAAGTAAGATAGAAAAGAAAGAAAAAAAAATATATACATATAAAGTTTTTAAAATAGTATATTACAAGGAAGAGAAATGAAAATTATACACTAGCGTAATAAATAGTTATAAATAACAAATAAATTCAAATAAATGCTGTACTTATGTAATTCATTTTAGTTTAATTTGATTCCACAGCTTGGAGGTAGTCAGAAACGATTCTTTTAAATTTGTTTATATCTATACCGAATAAATCAAAATGTTTCCATAGTTCGTTCCCGATTCGTTTTAATCTTTCGATAGGAGAATTACGTATATAATTCATTTTACTTGTATTCATGGCAAATATATCTTTAAACCGTGTAGTTCTAGATGGAACTCTTATAGAAATCAATTGCAAAATTTCGGATGCCTCTAATCGATTATTAAGAATATTGACCAAGAAAATCGCATCAGTATAGGTTCTTCTTACTTTTAAGGTTGTTATATTCATTAAATTTTGCAAATATACGTAACTTAAGTTTTCTAGTGGTATGTGTAACTTGTAGTTGACGTAGCGTAAGAACTTGTGTTGCACTTTTTCTATAGTATCAGAATGCGCTTTGTAGTAAGGATTCCATATTACTGAGCCGTAGTCTAATTTACTGCGAATTAATGAAAAATATAACATTTTAATTGTGTTCAAATTGTAGAACTTCTGCGTGTTTCTGATAACAAAACCCAGCATTCGAGTTGCCTGATTAGTAATCTCATGAATATGAATTGTGAAGTTTAACGTCGTGTCGAATCTAATTCCAAGATCTTTTGTGAAGTCAACATGATCTAGTGCGATTCCGTTCATGGTATAGACATAAGAAGATCTAGCTAATGTACGATTAAACTTCATATAATGACATTTGCTTATATTCAATTCTAAACCATTTTGAACACAGTAAGAATAAAAATTATCTATATTTATCTGCAAAATATGATTGTCAGATAATGAAGCGATTCTCTTGAAAATTTTGAGGTCATCAGCAAATAATAAGAACTCAACATCTTGGAAAATATAGGATATATCATTGATGAATATTAAGAACAAAAGAGGGCCTAAATGTGAGCCCTGTGGAACTCCAGATGAAGGGTAAAACGGACTAGAATAATTATTATCAATGCAGACTAATAGTGAGCGGCCACGAATGTAGTCGCAAAGCCATGCAAGTAATGATCCATGTATACCAATATTTATCATCTTCTTTGTCAAAAGATCCCAATTAATCTTATCAAATGCTTTACATAGATCCGTATATATGGAATGCACTTGAAGCGAAGATTCGAAACTCGTATTAATATAGTTATGATAAGTTAAAAGATTTGTAATAGTTGAACGTCCCTTACAAAAACCATGTTGGTTAGGAATTATTAGGGGCCTCAAAATTGGTGAAATGTAGTCAGTTACTAGGCTCTCGAATAGTTTGGGTATGACAGATAAAATACATATCGGGCGATAATTTTCCACATTAGACTTATTACCAGATTTATAAACAGGAATAACATAAGACGACTTCCAAAAATGTGGAAAATAGCCAATTGACAAAGATTCATTAAAAATGTGTAAGAGAGGTTTACTTAAACTAAGTGAGCAATTCTTTACGAAAATGGGTGGAATACCATCAGGTCCAGCACTTTTACTAATGTCAACGGCGTTCAATTTATTTATAAGTGAGTCTAAACCGATAACATATTGAGATAAGCTTACACTGGTATTTAATTCAGGAGGCTCGTGGTTGTTAGTTGAGTTAGTGTAAACTTTTGAAAAGTGTGTAGCAAACATATTAGCAATGATATTAGGTTCGGAGCTTTGAAAGTCCCTAAGAAACATATTTGATGGAAATGATTTATCACTCTTAAGAGATTTGATGTAATTCCAAAAGTGTTTCGGGTTTTGTGGTACAAGAGACTCTAACCTTTGCATATATGAGTGATAATTTTGTTTCTGAAGGACTTTACATTTTTCCCGTAAACTAGAAAATATTTTGTAGTGTTCAAATGTTAAAGAAGTCTTATAATTCAAATGTGCGATCTTTTTATCACGAATGGCTTCTTTCAAACCAGATGAAAACCAATTAGGAAAGCTATTGTTACATTCGCGATTTTTAGGTACAAATGAATTTATAATATTTTTCAAGATGTTGTAAAAATGGTCAACTATATCGTTGAGTGATTTGTTTGCGAATTCGCCTAACCAGTCGATTTGCAACAGAGCAGAGTTAATTGCTTCGTAATTGGCTTTTTTAAAGTTAAGATAATGATTAATATATTGTTTCTGACTACGTTCAAACTTTGGAATAGCAATTTCTATATCAAGAGCAGGGTGATAGATGTCTAACGGAAGTAATGGGTTTTTACATTTAGCTACTGAAACATTATCAAATGATGTAAATATTAAATCTAATCTCCTTTTCAAAATATTAAAAATGTTGTTACATTGACTTAAATTTAAGAATGTGAATGTGTCTATTACGCAAAAAGATTTGTCACAGTTTCCAACCCAAGATGTTGCATCCCAATTTACATCAGGAAGATTGTAGTCTCCTGTAATAATATAATTTGCCTTTGGATACAGTCTAGAGATATATAGAGTTTCTTCTGTGTGTTTATTGTACTTCTCAACAGATGAATCCGGTGGTAAGTATACGGTGGAAATAATGATTTTTGAGGTATTCGTGTCTATTTTTACAAAAAGATGTTCCACTTCCGAACTTACTGTGGTGACAATCAATTCAGAGTGCAAAGCTTTAGAAACAGCAATTAAAACTCCTCCCCCTTTCGTTTTGGTTGAAGTCATGCTATCGCGATCACGTCTATAGATGGTATAATTTTTAAGCCCAAGTTCAGAGGAAGCTATGTCTGGTTTCAGCCATGTTTCGGTAAATATTATAATATCAGCATTCAACGAGGTGCTCGATTCTCGTAACTCATCAAGTTTAGTTGATACGCCTCTGACATTCTGATAATATATATGTAACTCTAATGATGGTTTTTTGGCGCTGTATTTAATATTTTAGGTGTTCCATTAATGTATTTGATTGTGGCAGATGGATTAGACTTCTTTATATCAGCAAGCTCGGCACGTAGTTTGTTCCAGTATTCACGTTGCCGTAGCGTTCTATCCGGGACTATATTTATATTTTTAGATTTTAAGGCATCAATAATTTTGTGTTTCCCGCGCAATATATTTAAAGCCGTATCACAGCTTGCCGTGACTATTTTCATCGGTCTTATGGCCCCCAACTTAGGTTTGCCGAGTCGAGAAACTATAACATCAGATTTGGCAAGCGTAATTGGGTCTAGTGTTTTATTGATCAGATCAACTGCATAGTCAGAATCATTTGGAGATTCAGGTATACCATGTACTATCACATTAGCCGATCGGCGCCTTCTATCCTCCATTTCCGTCAACACATCTTCCATATTTAGCTGCGCTGGTTTATCACATTTAAGTATCTTAATTTCCTCCTTCAATACATCGACTTCTTCTCTGAGCTTATTCACCAACTCAAAGAGATTTTCCCACTGTGTCTCTTTTTTAGTGCAATGAGTACATAAGAATATCATCTTGCTGTTCGGTGTCTTCAAAGATAAGATTGCTGTTCTAGTCAATTGAGTACACGTAGAGTGCTGTGGTCGAGTACATTTATTACATATTATTGGTTAGGTAAGTGCGTATATACATTTGCTACAAAACCTTTTTTGATTAAAGATTAAATAGATTTAAATTTCTGACGATATCGATATTTTGTTGGTAATCTGCTCTCTTCTTCAGTGGCTATTGGTGTTAAATAGACATAGACACTGAAGCAGAGGACATTATTACCTTCGAAATATTGATATTTATAATGAAATTGAAATATAACTTATTTCTAAAGAAAAAATTGGTCTTTCAAATAAAATGTTTTGATTGTTTTTCACGTTTCTTTATATCATCGTTTGTTTAAGCTGAAAATCTGGGATGATTATAAGCTCAAACATAAATCGGTCGAATTTACTCTTCTACCACCAATTCGTCCATGGGCAGTAAAAAAAATATAAACAGAGTTTCCGAATAGAGGTCGTCTATCAAAATTTAACCAATTTTCCTTTATACTATTGTTCATTTCTTATTTGACAGATTAGAGATTGGACGTCAATGAAATCACTTTTATTGTGTTTCTTAAACTACAAGTAATAATTACATTCCGTAAATTGTATTAAATACTCGATCACTCGAAACATTTTTCAATCCTCAGCGTACAAGCACGGCCTTTGCAAATGCATGAAGCCATGGCCATGAAGCCGATGAAAACAATTAAATTTGACAGCTGTTTGTTGTTTTGCGTTTTGTGACCTTTGTTACTGCCTGGCATAGTACTGCCTGGATTCCTCTTTTTGACTGGATAGTGTGCTAAAATGAGTGATTTGGGTGATTCATCCTTTGCAAGGAAGAAAATTATATCTGTAAAGGAGGAAATTGAAATCAGCGAAACACAATTACTAGAACAGGTTTTCGATGAAGTCGAAGCGACACATGCTAACCCTTGCGTTAAAACCGAAAAACAGAGTGAAGTTGTAAATGGACAATACCACGAAGTAATTAGACGTCCTCTCTCTATTTATTATATAATTTTTAAACAAACCGTATTTCAGACAGAAGATAATCAAACCGAATTAATCGATTGTGAAGCGATTAGGGAGCAACCATACGAGTGCATCTTGCGACCAGATGATTCCACCAGATCAGCTCGAAAACATGATATTAGGCCATCCTTGAAAAATCATACATGCTCAATTTGTGCGAAATCATTCAGGTCGAGTTCAAGGCTTGAAGTGCATATGAATGTTCATACTGGCAGTCGGCCGTATGCATGCAAAATATGCCCTAGAAAGTATGCCAGTCGATATGTCTTACGCGAGCACATTTTAACTCACGGCTCCGGACTCCAATGTACGCTTTGTGAAAAAACTTACAAATCCAGATCCCGACTGAAAAATCACATGAAGATTCATCCTAGCGAACGTAATTTCCAGTGTGAAATCTGTTCCAAATCATTCACGAGCAAGTATCGACTCTCGAGACACCATAAAACGCATTCGGCTGTTAAAAAGAAATATGAGTGCACGCTGTGCAGTGAAAAATTCGCAGATAATTACACTCGACTTAGGCACGAGAAGACGCACACAAATAACTATTCAAATTATTATGAATGTGGAAATTGTAAAAAGTATTTTAGATTAGAGGATCAATATCGCAGCCATTTGGAAAGAAATAAGTGTAAATGCTATGCATCAGAAAAGCCATTTGAATGTTCCAAGTGTGAAAATGAATCATTCGTTAGCGTCGAGCTACTAAACCAGCATAAAATTGAAGTTCATCCACCCCCGAGAAAAAATCATGCATGCTCAGTTTGTGCGAAAGCATTCAGTTGTAAGTCTAGGGTTCGCCGTCATATGAACATTCATACTGGGAGTCGACCGTATGCGTGCACGGTATGTCCTAAAAAGTACAGTTTACGCGATAAACTTCGCCAGCACATGTTAACTCACTTAAGTGCAGAGGCAAAGAAACGCTTCAAGTTAAAATGTGCACTTTGTGAAAAGTTTTATAGTTCAAGGGGCCGACTGAATAGTCACATGAACATGCATAGAGGCGAACGTCCTTTCAAATGCGAAACCTGTCCCAGGACGTTTGCGAGCCCAGGTACACTCTCCTCACACAAAAAACTGCATGCAGATGATGGGGAAAATGAGTGCACATTATGCAATCAAAAATGTAGAAACAATTACAACCGGCGTAAGCACGAGGAGACGCACACAAATAGCAAATGGAAATATCAGTGTCCAAAATGTAAAAAGTATTTTAGATTGGATGATCAATACCGCAGCCATTTGGAAGATAATAAGTGCAAAGGATATGCTTCAGAAAAGCCATTTGAATGTTCCAAGTGTGAAAATGAATCATTCGTAAGCATTGAGCTTCTAAACCAACACAAAGTCAAAACCCATCCGCCCCCGAAAAAAAATCACATATGCTTGATTTGCACGAAAGCATACGAGTATAAGTCCTTGCTTAGCCGCCATATGAACTCTCACACTCGTAGTCGGCCTTATAAATGCCCAATGTGTCCAAAATGGTTCAACCGCTCCGACTCTTTAAGCCGGCATAAGTTAACTCACAACTTCTTAAGCGCAGATATTGAGATTCGTCGCAGATTCAAATGTACGCTCTGTGAAAAGTCTTACGGTTCAAAAATTAATCTGAATAGCCACATGTATGTGCATCGTGACGAACGTCCTTTCAAATGCGAAATATGTCCCAAGTCATATACGAGCGCAAGAACACTCAAATTACACAAAAAACTACATGCAGATGATGGGAAAAATGAATGCACCTTATGCAATAAAAAATTTGCATATAATAAGCAGCGACATAAGCACGAGCAGATGCACACAAATAGCCAATGGAAATATCAGTGTGCAAAATGTAAAATGTATTTTAGATTGGAGGATCAGCACCGCAGCCATTTGGAAGATAATAAGTGCAAAGGATTTGCTTCAGAAAAGCTATTTGAATGTTCTAAGTGTGAAAATGAATCATTCGTGAGCATAGAGCTCTTGCGCCAGCACAAAGTCGAAATCCATTCACCCACGAAAAGAAATCATGCATGCTCAGTTTGAAAACAGATAACAGTTACGTGTAGAGTGAGTAGAATATTACAAAGTGACAGTTAAGTGTGTTGAATGGTCTGTTCGCGTATCTGAATCTACTATAATATATTAAAATAGATTCGCAGCAAGTCGTTTTTGTACTCTTGCTGCAAGCCAAATTTTACCACAAAAAGAGACAAACTGCAAAAATCTGTTGCTGCTGCAGTACGCGAACAGACCTGATGTTTGCCATTTGTATTTTGAATATTCAGTAAACAGAATAATGCATAGTAATTGCGCGAGTTTGTGGCTTATGTACGCCCCATTTGTAGTGGCTGAGTTGTTAGAAAATAATAAAAGGAAGAAACCATCAAGAAGAGGAAAACAAAAGGACGATTTCACAAAGATGTAAGTTTTGCATGATACTCCGAATATACAAATACTTATCTGCAAACAAATTGCTTTTTCCAGTTTGAAGACATGAAGAAACGTCCCCATGCTTTTAAAAATCCTTTTTATTTTCCGTCATGAGCCCCGCATTCAGATGAAAATTGGCAGCATGCGATTTGGAAATCGATTGTCATTCATAATGACAATCAAAACACACAAACTGCACCAGAAATTCTATACCTTACACGTTTATCAATTTTTCTTTTACATGTTTCAATATTAAAATCATGCAAACTTGGTAGTTCATCCATACCTGCTATATTAAGAATCAGATCGAAGTTAACGCTACAAAGTAACTTATAAAAACAAAATTTCAAAATTAGCATTAAGTTAAATCGCATTACGCGGAACACAAGCGCTATTTTTTACATAAAACAATTATGTAATCTATTTAATAATTGTTTATTGAAAATATATTTTCTTTACACCAATATTACACGCCTTTTATAATCTGACCAAGACACAATTCCAAATCAATGACAGTAAAGCAGGGGAAGGGTTAAGTCATTATTTTCATCCACCCATTTCAAAACTTCCCTAAGATCGACTAATTCAATCAACCAACCAGTAAATTCAACTTTATCCAAGTAAAATCATGTATAAAAATACTATCTATCCTGGAATATTATTGTCTCATGTTCGGTTAGAATTATCCTACACATAAAATTAGTAAATTTGTCGGCAGAAAGTGCCGACGTAACTATCGAAAAAATTAAATAAATTTAAACCCGACGCGCGTTCAAAATGGCCAAAATGATCGCTTTTCGTGACCAAATAATTAGCAGACCATAGGTCTGCTCGTTACTTTCAGTCACTGAATTTTACTGAATTTTCCTGAATCATGTGGTGGGAAAATTCATGAAAAGTACGTGAAAGAAAAATTTATAAAGGAGTAGCATATAGATGTATCGTGCAGTTGCTAAAATCTTAATGTTATTATAGAAGAAAATTGATTTCCAAATTGCATGCCGCCCAGAGATTTTCCTACACCCCCCTAATACCCCCCTGGAAAGTGCATACACCCCCCTAACACGGACAATTTTCCTACACAAAGGGGCCTTTGTGTCCTTTGTTCCAAAGGGACACCTCTCCTACAATTCTGAACACACCCCCCATGAAAAATTTCTGAGAAAACCCCTGATGCCGCCAATCTTCATCTGAATGCGGTATTCATGTTGTTAAGGAAAAGTTTAAAGGTAAAGCGGGCTGGAGGCTTGTACTTTTCAAAGAAAAGAATATTAAAGCCATGTACAATATGCTCCTACAGTCTGCACCACCTCAAATTCAACAACATTCAACATCCACGTCAAAATTCTCCTGAAAAGCATGTGGATGTTTCTTCGTCTTCAAACTGGAAAAAAACAATTTGTTTGCAAATAAGTATTTGTATATTTGGACTAACATGAAAGACTTACATCTTTGCTAAATCTTCCTTTTGGTTTTCTTTCAATAAGATAAGGGCTGACCCTTATTGATGGTTTCTTCTTTTTATTATTTTCTAACGGCTCAGCCGCTACAAATGATTATATTATTTTTAATTTTATTCATTGACCAAAACAAGGTACAAAATCAAATATTAAAAAAAGGACATCAAATTAAAATAAAAAAAAATTGGAAAAGTAAAGTAAAGTAAAGGAAAAAGTAAAAACAAACAAGTTAAATAAGTAAAAAACAAACAAATTAAAAAAAAGAAAAGAGTAACAAATAAATTAATAAATAGCAATCAATAAATAAACATTGACATAAAAGCTATAGCTTAAGGCTAAGGGTACGGATGGCATGGAAAAGAGAGGACTTGAAGGATAATTTGAAAATCGTAGGGGAATATAAATTGCTTATTCTGTTGAATACTCTGCAGCATCTATTTACTGGCTCATTAGCTCCATATGTGGTCGAATGAGAATATTCTTTTAGGAAACGATTGGACCTGGTGTTCCTCACAGGGATATTTATCAAAATTTTACTATTCAGGAATTCTACATTAATAGCGCCTCTAATGACGTCGAATGTGAAGCAGGCCGATATCACCATTCTTCTGGAGGCTAGTGTCGATAGGCTTAAATGACCCAGTCGAAACTCATAGGGGGGTAGGCTATTAAAATCATAAGGGTTGTATAGCTCTCGCAAAGCGAAAAGTAAAAATTGCTTTTGTATTGACTCGAGCCTGTCACTGTGGGTTTCAAAAGCAGGATTCCAGCTAATGCAAGCGTATTCGAGAATAGGACGTACGAGTGAAGTGTATAAAGATCTTGTGACCCACAGACTACGAAATTCTTTGGCTCGTCTTTTGATGAAGCCAAGTTGTTTGTTTGCACGAGAAAGTATTTTATCGTAGTGTAAAATGAAGCGGAGTTTTTCATCTAAGATAACACCGAGGTCAACAATGTTATCAACTCGAGTTAGCACATTATTACCGAGGAAGTACGTATTGTGTGTGACCGTGAATTTTCTGGAAAAACTAATAACCTGGCATTTATTAATGTTGAGAGAGAGCTTGTTTACATTGCACCAATGATCAAGGGAATCAAGTTTGGATTGGAGAAAGAGGGCATCCGATTTCGATTCAATGGTCAGATAAAGTTTGAGGTCGTCTGCATAGAGTAAATGAGGTATGCCTGCTAGGACATCAGATAGGTCGGAAATAAATATATTGAAGAGAAGTGGACCAAGATGGCTACCTAGGGGTACACCAGAGGTAGCACTAACGTTTTTCGATAAAAATCCTTGAAATTTTACAGATTGTGTTCGATCGCAAAGGTAGGAAGTCAGCCAGCTGAGTAGAGACCCGGTAATACCGAATTTCTGTAGCTTAAGAATTAAGGTAGAATGGTCAACTCTGTCAAATGCCTTACTGAAATCTGTGTAGACTGCGTCAATTTGGTAACCTTTTTCCATTTTGCATAGGACGTCTGAGATTAGGATTGTCAAATTCGTGGTAGTTGAGCGACCTTTTCTAAAGCCATGTTGTTGCTCGTTCAGACGGGATCAACTAGCGGAGACAATTTGTCGTATACTATCTTTTCGAAAAGTTTCGGAATCGAAGACAAAATGGCAATACCCCTATAATTTTCAATACAGCGTCGATCACCATTCTTGAATATGGGTGTGACATAAGAAAGCTTCCAACTGGATGGAAAAACTCATGACGAAAGTGATCTATTAAAAAAAATATGCAAAGGAGTTATAAGCTGCTCTACACACTTGCATAAAAAGATCAGAGGAAGAAGATCGGGCCCAGGACCTTTGTTGCAGTTGAGTTCTAAAATATTTTTACGTATTTCATCGCGGGAGATTTCTAACAGGTTGACAAAAGCCGTTGGAGTTGAATCGGAGGAAGAAGTTAGGTCTGGTACACTAAAAACTTTTTGGAAACTATCTGCGAATAGGTCGCATATCTCTTTAGGAGAAGAAGACGTATTATTCAGAAACATCGACGATGGATAGCCAGTATTTTTTCGCTTCACATTAACAAAATCGAAGAATTTTTTCGGGTCGCGGACTGTATTTTCGCCGGTTGACCTAATGTAAGTATCATAAGCCTCACGAGACTTTGCTGAAAATTGCTTAGCGACTTGATTATACTCTTCCTGAATAGCAGAACTAACGTCAGTATTTTCTCTAATCCGCTTATATAGTTTGTTTCTACGATTTCGCAAATGCCTAAGGTCTCTATCAAGCCATGGCTCAGACAATTTTTTTTTTTTATCTTTGGTACATATCTGCGGCGTACATAAACAGCAAACTCGTGAAATCTTTGTCCATTTTTCCGTTTACTGAAAATTCAAAATACAAATGGCAGACATCAACACACTTAACTGTCACTTTATAATATTCTACACTTTTCCACATGAAAATGTTTTTCGTATAGAAATAAATCGCAAAATCGAGTGACGGAATTTCGTCACCTCCATAAAGATGCAAGGAGTTCCATTGTGCCCAGTAGCTCTTTAGTGTAGGACTTCGATTTGATGTGCTTTGCCATTCAGACCGATGTGCAGACTCCTTCCAGGCTACGATTTCCCGTAGATCTCATTCCGCTACTTGCTCGTTTAATAGTTCGGACTGTGACCATCCTCTTGCTGGTGAGACGGATATGCACTTTACATCGGCATCGACTGTCTTTTCTTCTAACCGATGTCAATGCTTGCATTCCAGCTTACATGGACGTCTAGAGAGGGCATCAGCATTTCCGTGCATGCTTCCTTTTCGATGGACTATGTTAAAGTTGTATGTTTGTAACCTTTCAATCCATCGTTCCACTTGTCCTTCGGGGCTCTTAAAGTTGAGCAACCATTTCAGAGCGACGTGATCGGTCCTCACTACGAAGCTTTGGCCGTACAGGTATTTGTGGAAATGTTAAGTGGCCTGGACTATTGCCAACAGTTCTTTTCGGGTGACACAGTAGTTTCGCTCTGGCTTAGATAGCACCCGGCTAAAGTAAACAATCATCCGTTCCTAACCATCAATTTACTGTGATAACACCACACCTATACCTGTATTACTTGCATCAGTGTCCACGATAAAAGTTTTTTGCGGCTCAGGATATGCCAGCATCGGTGCTTCACCTAGCTCCTGTTTAAGCTTCTCAAATGCTGCTTGGCGCTGGTGGCTCCAGTTAAACGGCTGATTTTTCTCCGTCAGCTGGTGTAAACTTTTGGCGATGGTAGCGAAATCCTTCACGAACCGGCAATAGTACGTTGCCAATCCCAGAAAACTCCGAAGTTGATGCTTATCCTTAGGCAATGGCCAATTTTGAACGGCTTCAATTTTTGCAGGGTCGGTTTTTATTGCTCCAGTAGATACCACATGAACAAGGTATTTCACTTCACTGCAGAAATGGTTACACTTTTTAGGACTTAGCTTCAAGTTAGCCGTTCGCAACCTTTCGAATACGTCCTCCGGGCTTTTCACGTGTTTTTTTAACGTTCTGCCGATAACAATGCTGTCATCCAGGTACACCAAACATGTGTTCCAACTTGTTTCGTTGGGATCGTGTTACGGATTGGGAACTATGTAATTTAACGTACTTCGTTAAATAACGCCCAACTTAAGTGGAAAACCGAGATCCAGGGTACAATGAATTGTCGTCCTAATTATGGCGGCGTGACAATAGCGTTATAGACAATGCATTAAAATCAGTCACATTCGATTCGCTTGCAGAAAGCACAAAAACAAAACAAACTCCGAGATTCCAATTTAAGTATAAATATATTGATAACATTATGTCACAATCAAGATATTGAGCCTTGTCAAATTTCATTTCTTCAAATTGAAACTTATCAACTATACACATAATTTAGAAGCCATTCAATATTCTAATTTTTTTTCTTCAAACTCAATATACATGTTAATAAGTCATTAAAAATTACGTTTAGTATCGTTATTTATATCTAAGTAACTTAAAACTTATTTTAAGCCTTTTCGGGTCTTTCCTATCTTCCTTCCCTCAAATACTAATTTTCTCATAGTCTTTCAAACAATATACAAGCAATCGTCGTTCGATAGCATTTTTTACCATCCGAAACTAAAAGTTTCCGATCTTGCGAACAAACCTAACCGTACATTTCCTGTTTATTTCGAAATTTTCTATAAGGACTTTTCGTCTTAAAAATGAATCTCGATAAGCGAGAGCTTAGAATCATATTGGAAATTACTTCAGATTTTTTTTCTCTAGGAAATCGTACTAGATGCAAGATAATTCGGGATTCTCTGGTTTTTACATGACTTTGGACTGGAGAGAATTTTTTCATTGCAATTTTTTACAGTATTTAATGGCACGTTTTTGCTTTGTTTTCTTAATTATATACAATATTTACGTAACAGTATTATTTGCGGGCATTTGCTAGCACAAAAATTTACTATTTTCACTTTATGCTTAACAGTAGAAAAATATGCTACTTGTTTTTAGTAAATGAGATAAAACACACCTAAGAGTTAATGTCGATGGTTGTGATGATCGGGACGATTTCACATAAGAAATATCGTCATTATGAAAGATGCAAATGCGATTTAACGGGAAGCTGGGCAACTGATGCGATTTCTAGATGCTGCTCAATTTATACGTGGACTGCTAGAAATAATATTTTAGTCAGTCTTCTGTGGACTATAACATAAAAATACATATATCAAGTAAAGTATAAGTAAATAGCTAAATAATATATATCTTTGTGTTCTGCTCGTGTTGAGGACTAACTAGTTGTGCTTGCTTGCTAGTTTCAGTTTTCTGTACCGACTTCGTCGATATTGCTGTCCCAGTTGAATTCCGTCACCCCATTGCGATAGTTTACGTTGCCCAAATTGGCGAAACGCTTGTCGAAATCCGGATCTCTTACTTTTACCGCGTCGAATCTTTGAAACAACAGTTTTTTGGCGAAATCATAGAGTTCCATGTCGAGGGCGTTCAGGTGCTCGACACGAGCTCGTTGCTCGGGCCGAAGGCTATTCAGTACAGCTTGCGACATCGTCGAGTTGTGTTGCTCGAATGGAATCGCGAAGCGGAGGTTGAATGTCTCCTCGAACACATACTGCGATATCTTCTGGTATTCGGTCAGGCCAAAGAATGACATCGATGCCAAGTTTCTTTTAGCACTCGCCAGCATGATCCTGTCGCGTTCATGTCGTGGCATTGCGCTTTTATTGTAACACCCAACCAGGGCCAAATCAGAGAGCATACGTGTTTGGCGGTTCGTCGCAAGATTACTTTCGCATCCCATAAACTCGGTCAATTCGACATGCAACCAGTTTTCGCCGGTGTAGCACTGGGGCAGTTCTTGCGTGGATGCTTGACGCCCTAAGCACCAATGTCGTGCTCCCTTCCATGTAGCTCCTCGCTTCACGTGCCTGTATTCGGACATGTATCTGGGTATCGGTTCCCGGAGCAATGTGATGTAGAAATAGCGTCGTTTAGCTGTCTCGCCCTCGTTCTTGTCCAGTTCCTGGTCGACGCAGCTCGTCAACTCGGTCCAGTCTGCATGCAAGCCACATTTCCATCCAGTTGTGTATCGCGAAAAAAGCCAATTTTCGTTGCGGTGCGGTCGGAAGCAGTAGCAACGTTTGCGCTTCCTTTGGCACTCGCACGGTCTTTTCAAATCCAGATCCTGTACCAAGTGTCTGCCGAAGGAAGTTCCTCCGGTTTTTTGGATGTGTAAAAACACCATCACGTCGTGCCCGTCCATGTCGAACCGCGAGCTGTGACTGAGAACATCTTCGTAGCTGAGGCCAGGATTCGAAGCGATTACGTTGTGCTGAACCGCCTTGTTGTGATGGTCTTGTGATGAGGACATTTGCTGATGACGAGATGATTGAGCGAGCTGATTTCTATAGCTGAGCATTTCCGGTGATAGGATAACATCACGCTTGGCTAGAGCGTATACTTGATCCTGGCAGAAGTACCCGAACCCGATAATTCCGGCCGTTGCAAGAAATAAGCAAAGAAATATGATTTTCTGTACCCGTGACCTCGGTTCCATCTTTGTTATAACGTAGAGGCCGGAAGGTAAGTGCAAAGCGAGGTCACTGTCTACTTGAACGGACACGCTTTTTTGCATGTAAACCATTATTGGTGGCAGCCCCCGATGCTTGAAGTAAGCTGATTACTCGCTGTGTTTTAATCAGTTCCGAGAAGCTTTTCATATAAATGTTGATTGTTTTATGCACCTGTACGTTAAATAAGAGCAATCAAAATCGAATATTTCTTGCATATATTCAGAGAACGCAAACCTTCGTCTACAGAAGTTTATGCAAAAGATCTCCATTACACATAATCAGATCGACGGTCCTTAGCCATGTGCAAGAGCTATTCAGAAAGATTTGATTAAATGAAAATTGACATTCTCCACTCGTACGCTCACAATCATTTGCATACATACCTTTTCGGTTGCGGGTATATATGAGCAGTTCAGGCACGCTCAATACACTTGCTATCTATAGCACATTCGGGAGTGTTGTTTTCTTACATTTCCTTCGGGTTTTTAGTACTTCTTAGTTTGTTTTGATGGAGTAATGTCTTTGAAATGATGTTTTCGAACGGAATGAGTAAATCGACCTTCAGATTGTGCTCAAAACGAAATGCAAAACTCGGGAGGGTATCGTATTCCGTTCATCCATCACCAAACAACACTCTTGACATGTTAATGAAGTGACAGATGCGAAAGAAACGAAGAAAATTGAAATGTCAGATTCGTTGACAGTAGATGGCGCTGTTGATGCGCGAGAAAAATGGTGTCTGAACTGAATGGTGAAATGAGTTTCGATAGGTTTTGTTTTTTGGCTTGGAAATTGGCGGAAAGGTAAGAAATTAGGCGTAAAGATAGAAAATGGCTGTGTAAATGACGTGGAAATCCGGGAAAACGACGAGAATGGATGAAAATCGCAAATTTCATTCAACACTATTGCTATTGGAAAAATATAACAAAGCATTTTTAACATAAAATAGATATTTTAAAGAACGATTCAACCAGTCGCCTCTGAAATTCAGTTCGATAATTCAACTATTAGCAAATTAGAGGTGGAAGCTTACTACTGCTACTAATAAAGTGAAAAGAAACATTGCATACAATCTTCGAAATGACACAATCTTAATCAATAGTAAAACCTGTGAAATCAAATTTTCTACGTAAATAATATATTTCCAATATTCTCACACATTTTCCTAATATCATCATTCGATACAAACTCCGTAGCCAGTATAGCATTTCCCACCGCGATTGTTTCTCGTGTCGTTTTCGCCTTAATCCATATCCTACCGTTCATTCCAACAGCCAATTCGAATGGCATTTCCCTCTGTAGCGCCTGCATCAACGGGCACTTTTTGTTCAACACCATACGTATTAAGTTTATGCTGCAGTTAAAAACGAAGCCGTCGTTTAAAGCGCCTAATTTTTCCTTTTTCCCATGCGAATTAACACAAACAATTTCCGGCTCCAGATCTCTGCTCGCTACAATCAATCTCGCATACAGCAAATCGCCAACTTGAATATCAGGTCGGTTCTTCTTCGTAGCTCCTTCGAACGCTAAATACGATAGGCAGGCTTGTTCGTGAGCTCCAATATCGACACGGAATATATCACCGGATTTCTGTGTTACTACGCCCAGAACACATTCACCGCGAACGGGAACGTAGCGACGTTGATAACTATCGATCCAGAATAGATTCGGGTCCTTTTTGCACAAAATACCAGCTTTGCAGGCCAAAACGGATTCGTTGACGCGACGCAAACCAGGTCCTAGGACGACTTTTTTAGTTTTGGCTAATTCTTCCACTTCGGCAACTCGTTCGCCCGGCATCAACATCTTAGCACGCTGTTTTGAAATGAAGTGTTGCTGGATTGTCTGTTTACTTCGCTGCATGTCAGATTGACATTTCATCGCTGTCACCGAACAGATGATGGAAGTCAAAATGGCGAAGTTGTGTAGTTTTCCGGCGTTGCTAGTTGTGAGAATATTTCATTAGGGGACTCCCAGTTTTGAAGTCTACTCCAACGGTTTTATCTGTTTCGCACGAAAAGAAGAACTATTCACATTTAAAATAATGTACGATGGAAGTCAACAAGGCGCTATATATGGTATGTATGTGTTTGAATGTATTCTGCAAAATACTTTCCTGAAATCGCCCAAAGTTTGATTATTGTTAAGTATACGGAACATATTGCCCTAGTGAATTTTAAGTGATGTTTAATAAATTTTCGAAATGCTTGATGCAATTTATGTTTCGTGCATGTGCAAAAGGATCTTTTTATTAGCACTATCTTTAGATATGCAAACAAATTGGCATTGACTGTGCTTAGACTCGACATATTCGTGCATCAGACCAAAATTTCTCCATTAGGAAAAACACTGAAGCGAATCCAAATCCTGCTACTAAAATTAAAAAAGCTCCATAGCATTCTTGTAAACGAACACTTGCGAAATTTTGTCCGTGCGCTGTGCATGTTGGCTGATCGGTATAGATTTTACCATTTTCCCTCGACTGAATGCCATGTTCACGGATTTTAAACAAACTAAAATTTGAAGAATCAACAACCTAAGTGAACTGTTATACCAGACGATAAACCTACGTAACTTTAATCATTTCTTTGAATGATGAATTTTTCTGGATCGCATACCATGGATCGATGACTTGAATAAATTCGATAGTTTCCAAATTGCATTTTTCATGTTCGTAGAATGTTTTCTCGATTAATTCGTAGCCTACGCTAAGTTCGATATGAAATGCAAACGGTTCATTGCGTACACGTTGAATGCCGGTCGATGAGTTCAGGAAACTACCACCCTTCGAGTTTAAAATTTTCATTTCGTAGATTTTTCGATGAATCGGTTCGGTGGCAGCCTGAAAATCAAAATGGAAGCGTAGGAAATTTACAAGAATTTGACTGAGTTAATGAATGCGTTTTTCTGTTTGAAAATTGTTGTTGAATTGTTCTTGAAAGTTTTAGTTCAACAGTGGATTCATAAAATTAATTCTAACGATTTATTTTGCAAATTGTCGTTTATTTGGGATTCCCAAAATTTTCATTTATTCTTACTATTGTTATTGTTAATTTATTTTATATTCACAAATAGCTTAAACAACTGATGATCCACTCGGCAAGTGATCCATCACCTGTCTAATAGCAGCATCTGAGGCAGAATCGGATTTAAAATCCCTCTTTGCTGATGGGGCTAGCGTTGGAACTGCCTCCGATTAGGGAGGTTGTCTTGAACTCTTGATTCATGCAAAGGAGGTGGCTGAAAAGGACCTCGACCTAACCCTAATTAATATTGGTGAAGATATTTCAAGTTAGCCTTCACCATTCCAAAGGTGCATCAGCTACCCTGCTCCACCATTTGTCTAGGACAAGAGAGGAGTGAATCTTAATTAAAAAACCATGGGTTGGTAACAACAGGGTTTCGCGGGCTTTATCATTAATGTCCTTGTCCTTCATAATCTCTGTGATAAGGATAATATTGCAGTTGCGGCGGAAATTGACCACAGACCATACTGGCTTGTTTGTTCCTTCGTACAAAATCATGATACTAGCCCTCCCTGTGACGTTTTGAGGGATGTCGAGGCTAAAGCTAATAAGATTAGTGTTCGTCTTATTCTGGGAGTTGGCTTTAATACTTAGAATGCAGAGGGGGAGGGGGTAGGAGCATACAACTCCAACAAAAATAGCTGAGGTGAGATACTTTTATAGTTCACCCTCGCCCACGACTTATTCATCGTGAAATCGGGCAGTAAACTGACCTTCGTCACCTAAAACCGTAAGGAGGTTGATGACATCACCCTAGTCAGTAGACAACACTCGCATCTCCTCCGCGACTAGAGGGTTTTACAGAAGTATTCGTTCTCGGATCATAGGAACATATCTTTTAACGTGGCTCGTCGCATCTCAACTGAGCAGGTAGCCTTTGTTAACGGAAAGAGGTCGGATTGGAAGTTATTCCAATCCTTGGCCCGATGTTGAGAGATGATGCGACTGCCTTGGGAGGCGGACGTGCGTCATGGCAGCTCCTAATTAAAACTGGTCCAATATCTTCTCGTTCGCAATGAAGTTTTGGGTGCTAGGTTCCCTGTTGTTGTGCATAGCCACGGTGAGTTTATTCCGTGTCTCCCTTTTCCACCTTATATTGAATCTAATGTTTTTGCGTTAAATTCAATATACATAACGGTCTCTGTTACGGTGACTATTGGTTGCATTTGTATTGGACGTGGTCGACGTAAAGGCATAACACTTGGTCAGATCCGTCCCGTCCATTGCTGCCTAGTTTTGATAGTAGCTGATCGTTACCTATATCAATATGGATCTATTGTTTCTTTTTCTTTTTCATTTGTGTGCGTTGTTATTTTGGGATCATGCAGGAATTTTAATAAACTTCTGCAACATTCAGGGTTGGAGGAAAAATGGCTATCAACTGGCATCCTTCCGCTAAGTGAAACCCAGGTTGTTTCTGATGCTGACGTGAATCAGTATCACGTCCCTAGTTATAGCTCATTGCCTCTCTTCTCTCCTCAAAGAGGAATCGCTATCTATTTTCCGAATTATGTTGCTTTCTCTTTAATTATACTTGGATTAGATTTAACTTCCATAAGCACATCATATTCTTTTGTTTATTATATCGCAGCCCCAATATGTCTGAGGCCGACACTGACCGTTCTTTCGAAACACTTTCTGCCAACATTGATGCTCTTGAAGAAACATTTCCCTCTCCCGAAATCGTTCTTGCTGGCGATTTGAATGTGCGCAACGTCCAGTGGGTCAGATACTCTTCTACTACCAGCTGAGCAACTAGAGAGGTTGAGTTCTTTTGCGAGTGTCATAACTTACAGCAATTAGTGGATTGTCTTACTAGGATATCGAATATACGAGGTGAAAGTGCCAATCTGTTAGATCTATTTTTAACATCTCATCCCGAAAAATATATAATTTATTTTGCCGCTCTTTTAGGCAGCCCAGACTATTGTTTATTTTCGGCCCGTTTCACCACAAGCTCTCTGGTCAATACAAATCCATCTTCCACCCAAAAGACTGCTAAGGCACTTTGACAAGGCCAATCGGGCCTTGTTTAATAAATCTGTTACAGAGCTTAACTGGTCTGAATGCTTCTCTACAAAGGAGGTTGATAAAATAAGTGGCACTATAGCCTCTACCATACGCCTCAAGATGCATTCCTTTATTCCACATAGCTTTCAAAGTTTCCAACCAACTGTCACCTCATGGTTTAATAACGATTGCAAAAAAGCTATTGCGCATAAAGATGCGGCATTCCGTGCATACTCATGATATCGTTGCGAGGAATTGGACCAGGTTTACAAAACAGCCCGCAACACCTGCAAATCCACTATTCAAAAAGCAAAGTTTCAGATCTTTGCACACCAAAAAAAAACTAGCAACTTTTGGTCACTTGTTAAAGCCGTGAAGAATAATTTCACTACTTCTTGCGTGCCGCCAGTTCTTCATCGAAACCAAATTTATAAAGACATACTGGACAAAGCTAATCTCTTTGCTGAATTATATGCTGCAAACTTTTCTTTACCTCCATCTAAGCAAAGTCCACCTTCGATCTCTAAATGTAATTCAAATCAAGGGCCTTTAGATTTTCACACTATCAGGGGCAGATTTACCGTATTAGCCACCCTAGGCTTGAAAAAAATGCCGCCCTTGCTCTGCATGTAAAATTACAGTTACAATAAAAAGAACCTGAAAAGATCTAGAAGAACCCACAAAGAATCTATAAAACACCGAAAGGACCTATAAAGAACGTCAGAAGTGCCGTAAGGAGGAAAGAAGTACCTAAACATTACTCGAAAATCTGATAAAAGCCGCCTTCAGGTTGGGAAACATTGCCGGCATTTTCAAAATTTACCGCCCGCAAAAATTTGCCGCGCTAGGCTCCAGCCTACTCAGCATAGTGGTAAATCCGCCCATGCGCATTAGCCAATTTTCCAAAAATGCTCGCAACGCTTGACGCTTCCAAATCTGCTGGACCTGACGGTATCCCACCGATGGTTCTGAAGCGATGCGCCTCTTCTTTAGGTAAACTTCTGGGCAAATTATTTCAATTATCCTGTTCAAAAGGAATTTATCCATCGCAATGGAAACTTGCTCATGTTCAGACCATCCCCCAAAAAAGAAAAGGCTTGTGATCCCTCTAATTGTCGAACAATTGCTCATACTTCAATTCTGTTGAAAGTTTTTGAAACACTTGTTAGTTCCCAATTAATGAGCTGTCTAGATTCCAATAGGCCAATCAATGAGAAACAGTACGACTTTCGTTCTGGTCGCTCCACTGGGGACTTGATGACGTTTCTCACTAAGAACTGAAATCTATATTTCCATAACTTTGGTGAAGCCAAAGTCATTGCTCTAGATATTGCAAAGGCTTTGGATAGAATCTGGCATGCTAAAATCAATGCTTTCGGTCTTGACTCCAAACTCTTAAAATAGTTTGGAAGTTTTGTCAACAATCGCTCGCTTCAAGTCGTCCTTGATAGAATTGTGTCTAAACTCCATACCATTGATGCCGGGGCTCGTCAAGGCACTGCCCTTTCTCCAACTCTGTTTCTTTTATTTATTAACGATCTGCTATCTAAAACCTTTAATGTTTTGCTGATGACAGTACCGTTGATTTTACGTACTCCTTTGATTCGTTGGTTGACTCTCGCAAAAACGCTACTGCCATCAGTCGAGATCATATGTTTGAATCATTAAACAGTGACATTTCAACAATAGTCGCTTGGCGTGAAGCGGACCGTGTCACATTTAATGATTCCAAAACACAATGCACTCTTATATCCAATAAACTTTGTGCTCCTTCCACTTCCCAAACCATTTTGGTCGATGGAGTAAGAATTCTTGACTCGCCCACGCTAAATATACTATGTATCAACGTCTTCAGTAAACTTAACTGGGCCAACCTCTGAACATAGAGATCTAAGGAAATGAAACGAGCGTATACATATACGAAATTTAGTGAAGCAATTTTACTACAAAGGTAAAATCTATAAATAGAACAAATCGAGAGAATTCCTACCTCAGATATTCCCTTTGGTTTCCTCGATACCTTAGCTTTTGTTGTTGCTGAGTTAGTAATTGTCAAATTCGCGTGCACATGGCCAACTATTTTTCTCTATTTATCTCACTCTATCTTTCTGTTCGGCACAGTAAGTGAATGTCAAATTCGCTTACTACTACTAACGCTCAGCCTAGGCAAATTGCTTCACTTCTCACTGCCATTTTCATTTCCTTATATCTCTCTCTTCTGAGGGGCCAACCATATTTTCGCTGTTGTTGGACCACCTGAAAAGAGTACAAAGGAAAGCTCTCAAGCTTTCAAGCTTTCAAGCTATCACTTCCCGTATTGTATCCCTTGCCCAAAGACGTAATGTTGGCCGTCTTTTACTTCATGTATCGCTATTTCAATGTAGTGATGGGGTCAAAAACGGCAAACAGTTTGCAAAAAATGTTTGGCTGCAAAAAACGAACGATCAGTTTTTCCAAATAGCGACAAACATTTTTTCTAAAGGCGCCCATTCACGAACAGTCCATCGGTCCAAATGGCCGGAGGCCAGGCCAAAATCACACCGTGTGTAGGAGAACTCGGAAGGAATTATGGACTCAAGGAACCAAATTGGATTTCCAATCAATCCAAAGTTCATAGACTCAGGCCATCGGGCCATTTTTTTGGCTCGACCGTGTGTGGGAAAATAGTAGGGCGAATTTGGACAATCCATAAAATGGACTAGTCGTGTGTGTTGAAGCCTCAGTCCAAACAACGTGGCAGTCTTGGTTTGCACGCTGACCTGTGACAAGCTCATTGACTGTTTCTGTGATTATTTTATTTAGTCGAAAAATTCAGCATAATGGACAGTGGTGGCCATAATTTTGCTTTGAAAGCTATCGAATGATATAGGCCACATGAATGTATATTATATTATTTGACCCAAAGCCTGCAACTGCTTGCTAAGTACCGCAAAGTAGCGGTCAATCTTTCGTGTGAAGTGACAGTTTGCTTCATATTTGTATCCTTTCGTTTGATAAATGGGATGACCAACTATAGCAACGTTTTATATGTCGTATCATCCATTCTTAAATAATTTTGCCAGTCAGAAGGCTCAAGTGTGAGTTCTTTTACCAAATTTAAAATTTTGGCCACTTCCTTTTTGGCAATTTTTGCTTTATGTAGATGCAAGTTGCAATTGCAGAAAACTCCTCCATATGCTTCTGATTCATTAATAGATGAACATTTTTTTTTCAAGTTTATCCTTATTTTTAATGACAGGAAATGAAATGGACTAACTGGCTCTATCGTGAGTGGCGAGCTAAATTGGACTTAAACCAAACGGACTCAAGCCCAATGGACTCAGGCCATTTGGACTGTTCGTGAATGGGGCTAACATTTTTTTTTAAAACGAACAGCATTTCTAAAACGAGCCGTTTTTCTACAACGAATAGTTTTTCTAAAACCAATCGTTTTTCTACAACGAATAGTTTTTCTAAAACGAATCGTTTTTAGTTTTTTTTTAAATGAACCGTTTTTCGTTTGTTAAAAGGAACTGTTTGACAGTGGAAAACTGTTTAGCTGTAGAAAACAGATTTTCAGAGGCAAACTATGTATGTATGGATCTACGAATATATATTACGAGGTTGTCAGACTTATTAGCTGCGTATTTTTGCATCTCGATCAAGAGCTGGTTAGGGGTAGGTAGCATTGAAAACAATAACAGTTGCTGTTGTTTTGAATGCTGCTTACCAGAACCAGCTCTTGATCGCATACAACCATGTATGTTGATCCTTTACGATCATGTGTACTGATTGATATATGATTATACGGTTGATCAAGTAGATAATATATTGGAAAACTGGGACAATACAAGTATCAATTCAGTTTGGAAGTGCTTAGTCCTAGCAATGAATGTTTACGATACGATGGTGGAAGACATCATACATAAAATATATATAAGAAAAACATAATACGTAAAAATACATTGTGCTGAATTGATTGAAGATTATTCAAACTATGAAAGATGTTTCTGAATTGAACTATGTACATACATTTTAAATGTTTATTTTTTCTTCTCGTTAGCAAACTGTTTGAAAACAAAAACAGTTGTTTTTTTCAAAAACACCGTTCGTTTTCGTTTTTTGCAAACAACAGAAACGCCCACCATTACTTCAATGGTCATTGCTCTAATGAATTACTCGATTTAATTCCACGAGTCCTTATCGAGATCAAAATGAATGTGGAACAGTCTTCTATCTACTGTCTTCCCCGACATCTGCAGCCCTCAAGTCTTCAACCAGAACGTACACAGGTACCTCCTTCACTCTCAACTCTTCCCACTTCCCTTCCCTTGCTTCGCTCCTGGCAAGGCTGTGCATTAGCATCATAGGGTTACCCACACTATCATAAAAAAACCATCCGCGCTGGAAATCGTTCTGATCCGGCTGACACCCTTACTAGTGCTCTTAACTTTGCATCTTGGGCAGCGTGTTACCCGTCCAGAGTCGTTGGTACCAATTGATTTGGGTACGTGATGAGGTGGCAAGGCTTGGCACCTTGCTGCCAGATGTCTCATGTCCTTTCACTATAAACACATCATTGGCCAAACTAGCCATTAAAAAAATACCTCGCGGAAGCTAAGCAGTCCTGGGCTTAAGACTTATCCTGTGCTATCGAAAGATTGTTCTGGGTTTCCACGGATGCACGTCTCTGTTAAGTTTAACCCGCAATACTCTCTATTGTATTGTAGCCATCCTCACGAACCAATGCCTTATAAGCTAAGTTCTGTAGGACTACTATAAGCTAGGTCCTATAGGACTGCCTCATCACAGGTTGGGTTCAACGATTTCTATCGGAGCTCTAGCTCAGAGGATGAAGAAGAGATCGTTCTTCATCTCAAGTGCCAGTCTCCGACACTCGCGAGGAAGAGAATAACTCTCTTGGAACGCCCTTACTCTCAGGTTTGACTGACGCATTCCTTATCGAATTAGGTTGTACAGTTTATCAAAGAAACCAAATGTAAAAGTACAGTGGCTAAAGAAGCATCTGTGGTATCAAGACTCACTGACTGACAGCCACCAGAGCTAATCTAATTTGTCACTATTGTTATTATTGATTTTTTGTAATCATTATTATTATTATTAATTTAGTTACTAATCGTTAGCTTATCAGTTTACGTTAATTCATTTCTACTAATTAGTTTTATTTCATTCAAAATACAAATATTACTAACTTACCGGAAAATAATATCGGTTATACGGATTGTCATCGAGTGCGATTTCCAAATTCGAATACAACAGATCCGAGAGAGTTGTAATTGTTTTGGTGGTTGACTGAAGCAACGCTACAATATTGGCTGTATACGATGTGTACAAGAACAGCAGTACAATCAGAAGAAAAATCTGTAATTAAGTAGATTTTTTAGTTTTTAAATTAACCGTCATGAATCGTCTTAAAGTAGTTTACAGATGCAATTCTCAATGAAATACTTCGTGGACGCAAGAGCAATCCCATTTGTGATATAGCAGATATTCCCACCAGGATACAATCAGTAAATCGTCCAAAACCGCCGGTAGGATCTGGTGCAGTGCGGCCTTCATTGTCAAATGTTTTCGCTTGAACTTTCATCATAATGAAAATTACGAAAACCGTTAAGAGAACTAGACAACCACCAATTATCCAAACTTGCAGAGTAAACGGTAATGAATAAATGTTCGAGACACTTGAAAGCGGTGGACGTCGAAAAATAAACTTAGATCTGGTTGGGGTGACCATTGATAGATATTCGATGGTTTTGATGCGATTCGGTTGCAGAAATAACGACGTTCCTGAGAAACATGGTATTGTGTTTGATGTTGCTTAAAAGGAGAAAAACATATTTTACCTCCAAGATTGGATCGTCCTGTAACCAGTTCTCCGATCATACCGCTCCAGTTGCCGAATTTAGGGTTTTGATAGCCCCATGTGTTGACGCGATTGTACATCAAAGTTGCGTTCAGAGCATCTACTAGGATTTTGGTAACTACGAAATTGACTTTACCAATTGAGTCGATGTGTTTTTCTCGATAATCTTCCAAATGATCCGTGGATTGGTCGTTGATGATGACAATTGTTGCTTTAAGTGGAGTTTTTTGAAGGTTTTTGCGACGTCGCGAAAGAATTGAGGTAGTTTGGTTTAGGTGAAGTCCGATCTCTCGATTCCATTTGCCAAAATATTCGAAAATGTAGGGTGATGTTGTTTGTATTCTGTAAACTATTTGAATCATTATGAATAACTACATTCTTTGAAAACAGTCTGGAAAGTGAGCGGTACCATCGATACTATTAGGACGATAATTGTTTTGAACACAGAAATTAATTATCCTAAAAGACAGTACTTTAGGACGAAAAATGGACGTCGATCTTCGAAGAAATTTAATTGATTACTTCAAGTTGAAAATCAAAACTTGAATTAGAAAGGTAGGATCATGTGAAAAATTTATCTATTTATCAATATTTCACCCTCTTTGATAGTTGTTTTATTCGCTATCCTGCCTTCGTCCTATCCTGAGGAGAGCTACCAGTCTGGACCGCATTAGCATGTCTCGGTGAGTTACGGTCTCGTTCTCTCTCGAGACCTGGGAGGATAGGTTGCCTTCCCGCGTTTTTATAGAGTTTTTGTGGAGAATCTTTAGTTTTTCTTCCTCTACATAAGGGATGGGACAACGTCGGAACAAAACCTTCATTGCCGACATGTACACCCCGATAGACTTCTCTGAATCATGGGTTCATCTGCTGATCTCAATAAGCAGCCGATCGTCGGAATTAGGCACACTGTGCCATGAGCCATATCCTCCCCCTCTGGCTGCGTGTTTCACAATCGCTGTGTTTTAAACTTGATCTTTGTCTTTATTTTCAGGGACTGGGTATTTGTGCGTTTCCAGAGAGGACGGATTTCGTCTAGTTTCTCCTTGATTGCGTCAACGCCCTCTTCCAGGGTAAATAGATAATCCTTTAAGCCCTTTTTAGACATGAGCCCATGCGCCCACGCTTCCATGCGATCTAGCGTGTTTTGCTTACACGAGTCAATTCGATTTTGTTTATATAGGCGGCTCTAAAGCAAAGGAGGTGGAGTATACTGATTCATGTACAATAGATTTTATAAAGATTTCTTTCGCTTAGTGGCATGTGTGGATGATTCGTTGATGATCATTTAAATATATGTTTTGTGGATGATTATTTTATTATTTGATAATGTGGATAATATTTTTTTTGCATCCTTACGTGCATGACTATTAAAATTTGAATGCATATGAATATCTAGACACAAGCATATATATGTAGGTATACATAGTCATATGGATAAATATATACAATTTTCTGTTACCAATATATCTGCACGGAGCAAAAAAAAAAAACCATCATTATAAGCGTGTAAAATCCATCCACTTATCGCCTTAGCCCCGCCTTCAAAAAGCTGGATTTGAGTTGACTTGACTCTCTTAAAAACTAAAATGAAACATAATGTATTTTTGTTCGGGGTGAATATTTTTCTTTTTCTAAGTTATAGTATAGGTATTGATTTTTCCAATTCAAACGGAATTTATTCGACCCGGATATCTTAAGGTATATGTGCTGCCTGCTCGAGTGCTCCCGTTTGCTATGCGTTGGTAGCCTCCACTGGTACAAATCATTCGTCGATGGAACTTCTGTTATAAGATCTGCAATCGTGCGTCTTCACGATTTTGAGGGTCCTCCCACGTCTTATTCTCCCGCACACTATCATTACGCGCATTGGAATTGCATTGCAAAAAAACGGTTCGCTCTATAGTAATCGCTCTATAGTAATCAACTGTAGAAAAAGTAAGTTCAAGTACCAAAATATATTAAATAAAAACCATATCAAGTCTTTTGATAGTCGTCAGGAATGACAACATAAAGAAAAGAAACAATTGCGAGTCGTCACACTGAAAAAAATCCACATGGCGCCCAGAGCTATGTAACATAGCGCATTATTTATGGCTCCATACGCTATGTACATAGTACTCTGAGCTATGCAGTATGGCTCCCAGCGCCATAATGTCAGAATCTACATAGCGCGTGGTCCTATGTAACATGGCGCAGCAATTATGGTCCCACACGCTATGTACATAGTACCCTGAGCTATGCAGTATGGCTCCCCGCGCCATAATTACATGGCGCAGAAATTATGGCCCCACACGCTATATTACATAGTACCATGAGCCATGTAATATGGCTTAAGTTATGTCTTCAATTATAACTCGTAGCCATACTGTGTGAGGGGTCGTATAAATGTGAGCAAGTGACATTTGAGTATCATCAATAGAAGTGAGAATTGAAAAAGAAAACGTTCAAACATTAACTTCGAATGCAAGACACTACAATGAAAAAACACATAGCGCCAGACGCCATAATTTGTAGACTTCTGGTACCTTTCGGGATTCTGGTAACATATGGCAATAAAAATAGTACATGGCCAAAAGTTTATAGGAGCAGACGCTATGCTTATAGCCCTGCACACCATGTACTAAAGTCCCCCACGCCATGTACTATAGTCCTCCACGCCATGTACTATAGTCCTCCACGCCATGTACTATAGTCCTCCACGCCATGTACTATAATCCTTTACGCCATGTACTATAGTCCTCCACGCCATGCACCATATTACATGGCGTGGAGGACTATAGTACATGGCGTGGAGGGCTATAAGCATAGCGTCTGCTCCTATGTACTTTTCGCCATGTAATATGGCGTGTGGGGCTATATTTTATCACAATCCCCAAATCGACCATGGCGCCAGAAGTCTATAAACTATGGCGTCTGGCGCTATGTGTTTTTTCAGTGCAAGAAGCGGCGACAGACTTGATTTATACATTTAAATACATGCGTGAGTGAAAGTAGTTTTAAGTATTTTATTTGCAAGATACGTAAAAAAATACTGCCGTTACCAAGAGTTTAGATAACTACAAAGTTTGCGTATGTTTTCATAACAAAGAATTTGGTTCGTTTTTGTATTGATAGCTAACATTAGAAGCTGATCACTCCCACTTTAATTTATTTAAAGCTTGCAACTATTCACATTGATCCAATTTGAAAAATATTCGCTGGATTGTACATATTTTACAAAACTTTTTATAATTCTAATATTCATTTGAGTCAATCATCCACAATTTACACTCGTACATACTTACAATTCCAAAGCTGAAAATCATCTTCGACAAATAAAATGTCACTATCTACGAAAGCGCCAATATTTGGAATACTCTCCTTTCGATTCGCTCCCAGCAGTATCCATCGATACGGATGTTGAAAAAATGATCCAATTTTCACATTTTCAACCAATCCAAAAGCATTTTCACATTTCAAATCGACAAGAAACACAGTTAAATGAGGTAATCCGTCAGTTTGCAATTGAGTACTATTTTTCAGTAGATTATATCGAAACTGAAATTTGGCCGTTTGAAAGAAAAGTGCCGTTTCGTCTGTTCACGTAAAATAACTGATTTTTAAAACATTTTAATTCAAAATACAAAGAATATTATGTAGCTACCATAATCCAAACACATATAGGCTTCTAACTGAAACGGTTTGTATAATTTTTGAACGTCTCTTAAAAACTGTGGCAAGTCACCGATACAAGCGACCTGTACCAGGAAAATTGCAAGAAATATCCTTTGAACTAGTTTCCGAGCCATTATCATGCTCCTCCGTAGTGTAAATAAAAATATTTGAGTAAATCCGATTTTTTTTATACTCAACCTTTCACCACGCTAATTATATCCTTAAATGAAACAATTCATGAATTTGTAGAAAGAGGTAGTTAGACGGGGAAAAAATCAATACGTAGGTAATTGAAAATGAATGGTTCAAGTTGAATAAACATGGAGTTGTCGTGGAGCTGATTATAGGCTTAGTACTTATTATTGGATTGACTAATGCAAATTAACGGTATGATACAGGGTATGATTAGGTGCATTCAGATTGATAAAAGGAGGAACTCTTTCAAAGAACTCATGAATTTTCTGCTAAAATCAAAGTAATTTTTTTCAATGTTATTATGACAATATATTTATTTAATACTGTATATTTATAAATATAATCTGTATAACGGGATGATTTTTTGTCCTTTACAGTTTGTCAAAATCTGTAATTCCCATCTGTCACATCAGCAAGGAAAAAATATAAAATAATTTCCTGTGTTTTTTTGACAGATTATTAGTAACATTAGGTCTGCTCCCGTACGCCGTTTTACTGAAAACTGAAAATTTCCCCTCTTTCAGTAAATACGATGAAATATCAGGGGTGTGTTCAATGTGCATGCTATAGCAGCTATTAGCTGCTATTTTAGCAGCTTTGGCTGTCCAATGTCACGAAATAGCTACTTTCTGATGCTTGCTATTTGACAGTCGGGCTGTCCAAGATTCCGGCATAGCTGCTAAGGTAGCAGCTATTCGCTGCTCGCAGTCTGGAGGATAGCAAGAAAGTAGCTAAGGCAAAATGGCCGTGCGTACACAGCTGACATGCAGTTCAAACGGCATTTTCAATTGGAAATTGAAATGAAAAGAAGTTTTTGCGCTTTTGTGACTCAGGAGATGAGGAATAAATATGAAATTAAATACGGGCTTTTAAACACTTCAACTCAACTCGAGTTAAGTCGGTTTTCACACAGTGCAGCTCATCTTGAGTTTTTAGCAGGCGAGCATGAAACGCAAAAGTGCTTCATGTGCCATAAAATTTTCGACGATTATTTTTTGCTCTTTTTCACATATATGGCGTCAAAAGCCGGAAATAAGTGATACGTTTTAAATATGTTAGGAACATTTTAATGATTTCTGCAGCTGCATGTTGAAAACTCCTAAATTTTATACAATTTCCAAAGTGCAGTGGAAGTGTTGAACTAATCCACGAAAACACAAATATTAAAATAAAAAAAAAAATTCAAAAAGTATTTTTGAATTTGCTGACCTTCGTAGCAGCTCTTGGCTGTCCAAAATCCATAGCTGCTTCACCTAGCTACTTCAAATTTTGGTGATGCTATGCTATGCTTTTGAAGCAGCTATAGCATGTACATTGAACACACCCCAGATATGGATATTGGACAGCCAAGAGCTGCTTCGTAGGTCGGTTTTTACACAGCTCAACTCAATAACAAATTTTTTTCCAGTTTTTTAACTTTAGTCTTTGTATTTACGTGGATCAGCTCACCATTTGCCTTGCACTTTGGAAATTGTTGAAACTTCTGATTTTTCACCATACAGCTGCAGAAACTATTAAAATTTTCCTAACATATTCAAAATTTTTCACTTGTTCCCGGCTTTTGACACCATATCTGTAAAAAAGAGCGAATGAGAAACCTTGAAAATTTCATGTACACGAATCAGTGTACCCGGCCTGTTGCACTTCACACTCGCCTTCTAAATACTCAACATGAGTTGCGCTGTGTAAAAGCCTACTTAAAACTCGAGTTGAGTTGAAGAGTTCAAAAGCCCGTATTTAGTTTATAATAACACTATACTCAAGTCTATTGTTCATCTCCTTTGCCACCAAAGCGCGAAAACTGCTTTTCATTTCTATTTCTAATCCAAATTGACGTTTGAACAGTATGTTTGAACAGTATGGCTACTTTCTTGCTATCCTCCAGACTGCGAGCAGGAAATAGCAGCTACCATAGCAGCTATTCTGGAACCTTGGACAGCCCGACTGTCAAATAGCAAGCATCAGAGAGTAGCTATTTCGTGACATTGGAGCAGCCCCTGGACACGGACGGTATAACTTTCCACCATTAGCCCCTTCAATCCTCTCGCGCACAAAGCATGTTAACGCCATTTCGACCTCATTGTCAAATTGGAGGGGAACTACTTGGATTTGACTCGATTTGACAATGAGTAGCTAAAAAATTACTACCATCCCCTTCAATGTAAATCTTATGGACATGTCCACTCCATTCATTGGACAGCCAGAGCTGCTAAAATAGCAGCTGATAGCTGCTATAGCAAGAATATTGAACACACTCCAGTAGGGTCTCAGCTACTGAAAAATACTGAAAAGTGCCAAACGGGGTGGTGCGAGTAAATAATTTCAAATGTGCGTGGCAAGCAACATATTTTTTGCGTAACGTTGTTATGAAGGTCGAATATTTTTGTGGCGATAATTTATCACTAGGGCTGAATATTTCACATATTTCGGCCTTTATGGCATAGTTCGGCTTAAAACGTATGTTTGTGCATATTTTCATCGTTTTTGTACCATCGAAAATTAATTTCGTAATACTGGTTTCTCCTTTTAATACATCCATACATACATATATGGACAACAATAAACAAGCACAAAACGATGACAAATCAAATAAAAAATGATGACATTTAGCATATTTTATACCAAAAAACAATACGAGACAGCAGGAAGAATCGGACGTGTTTTATTCGATCGTGCAAAAATAAAGACCCGTTAGGTCATATCCGGGTTCACTGAATGTGGCGAAGAAAAACAAAATTTTGTGAAAATAGTTATGGAAACAATTGGAAAGACCCGTTAAGGGACATTCAACGCAAGTGAATGTGACATTGAAATACTAAATAAAAACAGGGTGAAAGTGAAAACACAAAACAGGGTGATAGTGAAAGTGTGTAATTAATAAAATATAAACATTGTGACAATTAAACAAAATTAAAAAATAGTGACTATAAATACAGTTGTGTGAAATAATTATTAATAATAAAAATTAAAAGAAAACTGTACAAACTGTGAAAACAGAGTTAGGAGCTACGTGACTGGAAGCACAAAGCTCTCTTCCAACAGGTGAGTGGCAATTTGGCTCAATAATAAATTCAAACCCAAAGCAAAAGATTAGTCACAAATCCGAGCTGTCGAGGATTGCTGAATCTCTTGATAGATACGTGATATATATATATATTAATTAAACAAAAGAGCGAGGAAGACGAAACAAAATATGGCGGACGACGGAACTATCTCTGAGATAGAGCCAGAAGACGCTATAGACAACACAGACGAGGAAGAAGAAGAAGAAGAAGAAATGAGCTCTGACAGAGACGACCAGACAGCACCACTACTTGAACAGATCAAACGATCCAACGAAACTTTAAATAGAATAATTAAGCAGCTGGAGGACACTCAGGCAGAACTCCTCGCGCAGCGTAGACAAAACGAAGAGCTCATCAGACAAAACAAAGAGCTCACAGACAGAATTTTCAACATGACTGATAATACTGAAAAGACACAACTGAAAAGAAAACTTGCAACATAACCGACACTTTCAACTAACATGGACAAAAAGAAGACAAAAACCAAGGGTATAGTACAAACTTCAATGTCATCAGCGGCGGAAGACACGGAAGATGAAAATAATAGCTTATGTTCAGTAAATATGGAGGTTGAGGATGCTCTCCCATCAACCAGTGAATTAAGGCCTGAAGAAGAGTATCCAGCACTTCCACTTCCAAAACCTGTCAAGGCAATGAAACCGCTGACGACAAACAACACAGCCACGACCTCACAAAAAACAAAAGACAAAACAGACCAAGCACAGACAAATAACCCCGAACAGAAGAAGACGACAGTACCTGTAATTATACGAGAACCAAATAAGTGGACACAAATAAGTAGGTCTCTGAAAGATCTAAAAATAAATTATGAATCTGCTAAGAGAGTATATTTAGGTATCCAGGTGATTCCCTCTACACCACTAGACCATAAAAAACTAACGAAGTTCCTCACAGGTGAGAAAGTACAGTACCATACGTACTTTCTCCCAGAGGAAAAGAATCTGAACGTGGTGATTCGAGGTCTTCATGGCCTCACACCAGAGGAAATCAAGGAGGATCTGCAGACTCAGGGCTTCCACCCGCTAGAGGTCTTCTTCCTCAAATTGAGGAATGGGACCTCAAAGCTTGTCAAGATCCTTCTCCCGAGGGCGGAAACTAATATCTATAATATAAAAGCAGTATGTCACCTCATCTGCAAAGTTGAAGCTCAGCGACCAAGGGGAGGGCAATCGCAGTGCCACAATTGCCAGCAGTTTGGTCATGCAGCCAATAACTGTCACGCACAGGCGAAATGTGTCAAATGCGAAGGGGAACACCACTTCTCCCAATGCAAGAAACAACGCGAAGAAATTGCCAAGTGTGTGAACTGTGGCGGTGATCACCCGGCCAGCTATGGGGGATGTCCTAGGAATCCCAAGAACCTGAGGAAGACGTTTGCACAGGTGGCAAAAACGAGCCTCCCATCCCCATTACCCTCACCCACAAACCAGCCCCCCAAACCCAAATTTAACAAGATTGCAGCGCAGCAGACCCTGCCCAACGTCCCACAGCCGGCTATCATGGCTCAAATGTTTTGCAATATGCAAGAGCAGTTTCAAGCCATGATGAAGGACATGATGGAGAAAATGGTGCAGGGAATGCTCGCAACATTTCCAGCCCCAAAATCTAACAAAAAACATTAATGTCATTCCCCAACCACATGACCATTCTCACCTGGAACGCAAATTCCATCATCAGCAAGACTGGAGAGCTGAGGCAATTTCTATTTGATTATAGAGTTGATATCATGCTCATCCAGGAAACTTTTCTAAAACCAGCTGATCGCCTCCACATCTCTAACTACAATCTATACCGTAGTGATAGATTGTCAGGTAGAGGTGGAGGCACTGCAATCCTGGTGAGAAGGGGCATAAACCACCTTCACCTCCAAATTCCCACCCTCCAACAAATGGAAGCGACTGCCATCAAAGTGCACACGGATTCCTTTGAATTCGTGGTGACTTCTGTGTACATCCCTCCTAGAAACACCAACTTTGGCCCGGACTTAAATAAACTATTCGAAAGTGAAGGTCCTGTCTTTGTGGCAGGAGACTTAAACGCTTATCACCGCCACTGGGGAGACGTGAGAAGCAATCAAGCTGGAATCGAGCTACAAAGATTCATCACGGATAACTGCATAAGCCTGCATCTCCCCGATGAGCCCACACACTTTGGTACAGTTCATAGTCATGTCCTAGATATAGGACTCTCGCAAAATTTCCACCATAACTTGCGACTGACTGTCCTCGATGAACTGTCATCTGACCACAAGCCGGTACTATTCATCATAGAAGATGTGTATATTGACGAGCCTCTTCGAATGATGAAGAGAACAAATTGGAACGCTTTCCGTGACGCAATGGCGAACGAATATTTCGAAGAAACACTCGAAACCGCCAGCGATATTAACAGAGCTATTAACACACTGACTGAAAAAATAAAGCAGGCAAAAGAGGATAACACGATTCAAACTCCGACAAAGGGACATAACCCTTACGAACTCCCAAGAAATATAAAAGATCTCATAAGGAGGAGGAACAGAGTTCGGAGAAGAGCTAGGCGTACGGGTGACCCTAGCATAAGAACGGAAGCAAACCGGCTCACAAATATCATCAGCTGTCAGATCGCATTGTTCCGCAACGAAAAGTGGGGTGACTTTTTGCATAGCATGGAACCTGGTGATAACAACTACTGGCGCATGACTAAATATTTTAGGCACAAAAACAGAATAGCGGTGCCACCAATCCATGGACCAAATGGACTGAAATTTGACGGCGCTGGCAAGGCGGAGGCCTTCGCTGAGGTACTAGAGCTTCAATTTCAGGAAAACCGCTCCCCGGAGGATGATATTGACGAGGAAGAAGAGGTTTGTGAGTCTGTAGATCAAATTCTTGCCTCTGTGCCAACAGAAAACTATCAAATCAGACCAACAAACTTCGAAGAGGTCAAACAACTCATTAGCGGACTTAATAAGCGGAAATCACCTGGACCTGATTCAATAGGGAACTTATGGTTGACACAACTTCCTGACAATACATTGACAACAGTTACTGACATTATTAACGCTATATTTCGAACGAAGAGCTTCCCTGAGGTCTGGAAAACAGCGATTATAACAGTTGTACCTAAACCAGGTAAAGACCTCCACTTTCCACAAAATTGGAGACCAATAAGTCTCCTATCCTCCGTAGGAAAAATCGCTGAGCGTCTTCTTCTCGACCGGCTTAATGAAATCATAGAGGAAAAATCCATTATCCCGGAGGTACAATTTGGCTTTAAGCCACTACATTCTACTGAGCTCCAGCTTGCAAGAGTGGTGCAGCACATACGTACAGGGTTCAACAAAAAAAAAGTCAACGGGCTTGGTCATGTTTGATGTGGCCAAAGCATTTGACAAAGTCTGGCATGCAGGACTAATCTTCAAAATGCATACATTTCAAATTCCATTACCTTTCATACAGCTTATTGCTTCCTTTCTCCAGGGCAGAACTTTCTGTGTCAGAATTGACAACCACCTCTCCACAATGCGTTCAATAGAAGCTGGAGTCCCACAAGGTTCACCACTCTCCCCGATATTGTATAGCTTATACACCTCAGACATCCCCAATATGCCCAACACAAAAGTAGCCTTGTACGCAGACGACACATGCATCTTTTATACCTCGAAGCATGCAGAAGCTATATCTTCAAAGCTGCAATCCTACATAAACATGTTATTGGAATATTTCCAGAAATGGAAAATTCAAATAAACGCCGAGAAGACGCAAGCTATCTTCGTAACGAGACGACGAAGACAACAACCACCCCAACTTACAGTTGACAATCAGACAATAGAATGGCCAAATACTTGGGACTTACATTTGACAACAGATTAACGTGGACTACACACATAAAAAACAAGAGACAAGCCATAAACGGAGTACTGAGCAGACTACAACCCATGACCAGACCAGACAAACTGAATATGACCAACAAAACGCTCCTCTACAAACAAATCATACGACCCATACTGACATATGGTAGCACTGCCTACTACCAGACGTGCAAGACTAACAAACAACAACTGCAGATATGCCAAAACCTCGCTCTTAGAAAAATATTTAGAGTTCCATGGTATGTTAGGAATACGGACATACACAGAGAACTAAGGGTTGAGACAATAGACATATACATACGGGACAAAACGTTAAAACTATTTGACAGACTAGAACAACATCCTAACAGTACCATGGAACATCTGAAAAACACCATAGCCCGTTCTAACGAGAGATATCCAAGCCTCAGACAGCTAACGGAATAGTGCGGAACAACTGCACTAAGTGACATAATTGCTTTGGGAGAGAAGTGAGTTGGGCTGAGGAGTCGCCCACCCAGAAGAGGGGAGTCAAAGTGCTGAAAGCACTAGCTCCAGTAAAACACAGTTCTAAGCATATTTTATACCACTGCATATAAAAGCATAGTGCATATCAAAGCCACCTTTATGTGCGTTCTCAAAGGAATCAAAATATTAGAATAGAAAGACTTAAAATCAAAGTACACTTCGACGTAATTGACAATATTGCCCTACTAAGCATAAACTTTCTATCTGCATTTTTTTCATTTTTTAGTTAACATCGGCTTCGAAGACTACATACTCTATTACAGTAGAACCTCTTTAATCCGAACTAATTGGGACCGGGGGGGTTCGGATTATCAAATCGTTCGGATTACAGAACATATTGTGCTTTTCACCAGACAACAGCTAAAACGTGCCTAAAATGGGTTATAAGTGTTAAAGAAAGAAATGCATTGCAGTGTAAAATACTGTATTTTTTATGTACATAATTAAATTTCATAACCATAGAGTAAAAAAGTATTACAGTAGAAAAACGTATACACTACTATAATGTAAAATTATATGTACGTATATATTTTGAATAAAATAACATAATCAATCAAAGTCTTAAAGTTTAAAAAAGTCTGTCATTTTCTTCTGAACCAATGATGAAGTGCGTTTTTTGGCTGCTAAGTCTCGAATTTGCTTTAAGACCATCAATTACGGTAAGCAGCATTCGGGTTGCCTTTCGCACAAGTTCATTGCCATCTCTAATGAACTAAACGCATCGGCATGGGATGGTCCCAAATCAGAAGTTTCTTCATCTTCACTGCTCTTTCGAGATTCGTTTTCCTCGGTGACGATGGAAAGAATTTCATCTTCATTATAAATCTGATATCCTGGATCATTCTTGTCACTATTGATCCACTCTGTTGCGTCACTTACGTCACACTCCTCAAACCCAGGAATAGCCTGACAAAGATCGACAATTTCTCCGACAATATGAGATTCTTCATGTTCTTCACCACAATTACAATTTTCGACTTCATTGTTCTCAGGCATAGGCCATAGCTTGTTCCAAGCTTTCGTCAGATTTTCCCCTGTTACATTTGCCCAAGAATCCACCAGAATACAGCAACAGTCCTTTAAGTTTATTTTTTTTGTAAACGCTATCACACTTTCTTCGTCTCTCTCTGCTAAAAGTAGCCGCCGTAGCAATTCTTTCCTGTACAATCTCTTGGTTTTCGAAATGACTCCCTGATCCATTGGCTGGAGGAGGGCTGTTACGTTTGGAGGAAGGAAAATTACTGAGAAGTCTTCATTAATGGCGTTCAGTGTATCAATGTCAGAATGAGTGGGGGCATTGTCGATTATCAATAGGGCTTTTCCTGTTTTGCCTTTCTCCTCTCTGAACTTTTTTTTACCTCTGGGATGAATGTGTTTGAATACCAATCGCGAAAAATATCAGCTGACATACAAGAGCTTTTTTTTACAAACAGGAAGATATTTTATGTTTTTGAAACAACGGGGCTTCTTACTTTTACCAATAAGCAGCAATGGAAGAGAGTGAGTGCCACTTGCATTTGCGCAAACCATTGTCGTTACCCTGTCTTTGCTTACTTTGTATCCAGGAGCTCGGGTTTCATTACTAGATGCAAGAGATTTACTTGGCAATGAGCGCCAATTCACACCGGTGTTGTCATCATTGTAAACATCACCCTTGTAAAACCCTGCATTAACTACAGTTTCTTTAAATGTTTTTACAAATGCTTCTGAAGCCACAGCGTCACCAGATAAGCTTTCCCCTTGAACATCAAGTTGTCTTATTCCATGCCGTTGCTTAAATTTACTCAGCCAGCCACTGCTAGCCTTAAAGTCAAGAGGTCCGTTAAGCTTCTGATTGAAATCAAGAGCCTTTTCGCAAAGAAGTGGACCTAATATTGGTTCACCCAAGCTCCTTCTTTGTGTGAACCACAACTACAGCTCGTCCTCAAGAGCCATATTATTAGCTGGTTTTAAGGTTTTCCTGTTTTCAGGTCCTTCACTACTGTCCTGTCTACATGCGTACTTCATTATGGCATCTTGTTTCGATTTAATATCGGTGATTGTGGACTTACCAACTCCATACTCCCTGGGCAACGATGCACCATTTTCATCTTTTCTAAGTCTTTCTATGATTTCTAGTTTCTTTTCCATGTTTAAAGTGTTATGTTTGCGTTTTAGTGACGACATTGTAACGTACTGTACTGATACGCAATCTTCAACTAAGAACTGTAATCATTTTACAAAATTTGAAAAACCGATCTTTTGTGTATAAAGTATCTTAAAACCAATATTGCAAAATGCACTCTCCATACATTTCCAGTACAAATCGAAACACAAATCATTGAATATCTCGAAAGTAATAAAGTGTAGATAGGACGTTTATGCTTAGTACGCCAGAATATTTGATCAACTTTTGTGATCGATATTTGATCGATATTTGATCATGAGTCGAAATGTGGTCCTTGATTTAGTGATGCGAATTCAAAAAATTTTGTAATAAAATAATATTGGGAAATCGGTGCTTATTTTTGTCGTTGGTACATCTATATATCTATAGATGTATTTTCAGTTTTGACTGAGAAACGGCAATCTTTCTCGTTTGAGTATTTTTCTAAATGTTTTGTGTACAACAGTCATATGGATCTCCCACTTTTTTTTTTATCATGTTTTGGCAATTTTTGGAAGATTTGTTTTGCATATTTTGCTCATTTTAATTGCATGTTTGTAGACTTATTTCATTGATTTTTCGTGCATATTTTGGCCTATTTTCGTGCATAACTACTCGAGATCTGTTTATCACCGCTTAGGGTGACTTTATAATCACTATTGTTCTCCCAAAAACCGAAAATTGAGACTTTTGGTGGTCAATTATCAGGAAATGCAATGAGAGCGTTCCCATACTTGAATTTCCCCCACCACATGATTCAGGAAAATTCAGTGACTGAAAGTATGGAAACAGACCTAATATTAGTGAATATTTTGACATATGTATGTATGACAATTCTCAAAAATAAGGCAACCTTAGCATAGACACTTTTGCATCTTCGCTAAATCACCTTCCGCTACTGATTTTGTATAAACTACCATATATTCCTCAAACTCATTAAACTATTTCGAATACATCATTATGTACGTTACATAATCGTTACATAAATTATGTTCTCAAATGAAAATATAATTATAATTATAATTGAAAACATAATTATAATTAGATAATCTTACATACATATCAAAACATGATCACTTTGCATATGTTGTATTTTTTTATGTGATTGATTCTTGTCCTTAAAAGATTTTTCCATAATAAAAAAAGTTTAATTCAGCTAAAAAGAAAAATTTCAACATATTCTCTTGCATGGTGTTTTTTTTTGTGTAAAACTATTCCGTAAAAATTTGGAATAAAAAATAAAAGTATTCCTACAATAAAAAAGTCAATTCAACTTAAGTATTCGCATTTAAACCCAATTCATGGTAAATTCTTTGCTAAGAAAGATATTCGATTCGTTATTGATTCAATATTTTATTGATACAATTGTGGACCCAGTTGTCAACAGTTCAATATCTAAATACATTTAGATCGATCTCTATATACATATATTTTCTTTGCATACTCCACAGATATCCAGTATATTATCCAGTTTAATATTCAATTGGTGAGTACATAACAATTATTTCTTGTTATATACATTCTGAATAATTTGTGTATAATCAGGTGAATTGATAATGGCTATTAAGTAAACCATTATTGTTATGATCAAGAAAGCATATTATTGAGTTCAATACGAATATTTTGATAGATAGTGTTGCTGGGAGCTAGGTACATAAAATAGATACATAGCTAGATATATAGATTGGTGGATTGCTTACGAATATTAAACATGTACATGCAAGAACATTTTGGTGATTTTAAATTTTTTCATAGTGGGTGATAATTTTTTATTTTCAATTTGAGAACATAATTTATGTAACGATAATGTAACGTACATAATGATGTATTCAAAATAGTTTAATGAGTTTGAGGAATCTATGCTACACTGAAAGAAAAACTCTTGGTTGGTTCAACTATTTTTAATAGTATTGCAGCGATTCATTCAAAATCGTTAAACGAACTACGGAAAATAGTTATTTTTATTATGTTAATATAGTTAATTTAACGATATAAAAGTAGTTGGTTCTGGTTGTACAAAATATATCGCAACGTTCATGAAATCAACTGTTTTAATTGTTTCATAACCACGAAAATTAGTTGATAAATAGAAAAATTTTCATCAATTCACTTAAAACTTCAACGTTTCGAATTATCAACTGTTTTTATGGTACTTAAACTACTTTGCAATAGTTGATTTCAACAAACGTAATTCAGTGAGCAACGTCTTTAGAATTACTCTACGCAAAGTAGAATGGTTTCAACATTTGGATGTTTTTCATGCTCCGAATGAGATTCTTATTTTAACCACGCGTAATGGTGCATAAAAGTAATCAACTATTTTCTTATGGTTGTTTTAACTATAGCCCTAGTTGGTGCAAAAACAACTAAGGCAAACTGTTGATTTTTCATACTCCTCATACTCATACTCCTATTCTATCATAGAAGTTTCATATGCTACATGGCAAAATTATGTTCGGTTTGTTGTTCGATATAATTCATATTCATGTTATGCTGTGAAGCCTTTATATTTCCCTTCTTCTATTCACAAAATATAAGTCTTCTGTTTGCAGATCAATGTTACAAAACAGGGAGTCCCGAAAACGAATACGATTGTCCCAATGCCAGAAATTGTTTAGCAGTTTCAATTGTTTTCATAGATGCTGCAGCTTGCAGCTTGCAGCTATGCATATGGACTCAATTTCACGTCTCACGTCCTGTTTCTATTTAAGGCTTGGATGGATTATGTTGCTATGGTTTATGGCTTATCAATGCTCCTCTAATGATACAAGCATTTAGAGAAAAATATACCAATACATCGTTACCGCCTGAACCAGTACTTTTTTGCACCACGGACGTTGTTCATCAACCACGCGTCATGGTGCATAAAAGTAATCAACTATTTTTTTATGGTTGTTTTAACCATAGCCCGTAGTTGACGCAAAAACAACTAAGGAAAATGGTTGATTATACCAAGATTTTTCTTTCAGTGTAGTTTATACAAAAAAAGTAGCGGAAGGTGATTTAGCGAAATGCAAAAGTGTCTAGGCTAAGGTTGCCTTATTTTTGAGAATTGATTAATCTTTTAAATATCATTTGCCTGGTTTTGATTTTCAATATCTATTCTTTTGTGGACCAAAGATATAGTTATATATCATGTATATATCATCATATCATGTATATATCAGCACATCATGTATTTATCATCATATAATGTATATATCATCATATATATTTATTTATTTTATGCAAAGATGCAAGCTATGTCTAGCGCCCAACGTGGGCTAGATTTAACTTGTGCATTCAAAAATATGCAGTTTTTTCCAGTTTTTAGGATTTTTATTGCTCAAGCGCGTTATAAACAATAACGAAATGCAGTTACATTTCAGAGATTCTGCAGTACTATCGATGTTAATCGATATTTTATATTGCTTGTAAAGTATGGAAAGTTTTTCTGATTATCGACTTTGTGTATGTGTGTGTGTGTGTGTGTGTGTGGGGGGGGTTTGGCGTTTAGCATCTCTAACCACTCTGGCCAGAAAAAACCATTGCGCTCTTACTCCAAGTCTACCATAGTTTTCCAGACCTCTTAACAAAATCCAGGATCAATAATAAGAGAAAAGAGTCTATCCTCTGCATACGCACCACATCACAGCCGAAGTATTGATATCTGAGATGCGCAAACGGTGGGCATTCTCAACGGTTATGCTCGACATAGTTAGCCTCTTCTAGGCAGAACAGACAGAGGTCATCCTGTGCAACATCTATTCAGTACATGTTTTCCTAGACAGTTTTGTCGTTAGTATAACTGTCATGACACTGCGAACTCTCCTACTTTTGGAGAAGAGAGGTACCGTAGTCGAATGGTTAGATTCTGAAAAGAAGACACCCATCTCTCTTTGTGGGCACTTAGTATCCATTTCTGAAAAATGGGATGTGGAAATGCGGTCCGCACAGCAAAGGTAGTTTAGGTTAGGTTCCGAGGCTGCCTCCTTGAGATGGAATACGCTCATAAGGACCCATTGTGATACCACATTGAGTAGTGCACAACCTTTATTAACAGGAAAGCCACCTTGAGTCCTTGATGGACTGAGATCCCCGGAGGATTTCCATTTCTTTACTTGCTATCAGTGAAAATGCAATTATTAACTCCGAACATCCGATTACATAAGAGCTAATAGCCAGCTTCAAGAATCGCCAACACTTCCACTTGAAAGCGGACGAGAAGCTTCAAGTTTAGGCCAGAGGAAAATTGACTATACCGCACTCTGTCGTTTAGTTTCGCGACATCGTTATATATTTCTACAGCATCTGCTCCTACTGACAATAAACTAGCCCATTTCTCTCTGCTTGGGATCTGAACCTCAAACCTTTGAGTGAGACGTTTGAGCTATAGTATAGTTGAGCAATAGTATAGTTGAGTTAAGTATAGTAGTATAGTTGATGTCCACTGGAATAGGCATTCCCTGGCCCAGGCCAGTTCTTATTCAGGGGTCACCACAATGTAGTCTTACCGCAGCGCACCTAGCATGTTGCGAGACTAGTTCATCTGTTGGAAGCCAATGAAGCACCACGAAGAGTGCTTTCGTTGGGGTAGTACGGAGTGCCCCCGTTATTAAGGCGACATAGCACATTCAAATTGAAAAAAAATGTTATTTTCAAAGGCTTGTTTTTAATTGAATAAAAAGACATATCTTAATGAAACTTTTTACACATACTTTATATGTCTTAGACTACATAAACAAAATTGTTAAAAATGTTTTGTGGCCCCCTGTCGCCTGTTACAATTTTTTGGAAAATACACCAAAAAAACCTGGCGTGCATGATAACTGCCCTCAGGAAAGTCTGAAAAAAAAAACAAAAACGGGGTTTTGACCAGCATTAAAGCGGCCTTGGAATGAACTAAAAAATTGGTTGAAAAATAACAAAATGGCGGCGTTTTTTCGAAAATCGAGTTTTTTTTCCCCCAAAAATCGGCTATAACTAAAAAAGTGTAATGCCGATTTTTTCATCCGAGGTTCATTCTGAGCATTAACATGTGCAGATTAACGTGTTAAAATTTCAAAACGATTGGATAATATTGTTTTTCTTAATCATGCACGCCAACTTGAAAAACGTTGTTTCGAGAAAATCGCGTTTCAAGTTAAAATTCAATATTTTTTGCAATAAATCTTATCGAAAATTAATCTGCGATGCTTGGACCATACAATACACCTTCTTCTTGCTCATACTCCTCCTCTTCTAAAGATTTTTGCTCCTTTCGAGCAGTTCTGGCCTCTTTAGATGCCTCAGTCGAGTGTTTTTCCGCCTGGTTAATTCTTGCAGCATCTCTATGCTCTGCATGTTCCAGCGCACATTGGCCAATTGTAATTCCCATGACTTGCATTTTTTTCAAGATAGCCATAAATCCTTCACTAAATGTACATACAAAAATATTTGCAGCCATATTTAGTACGTTTTTCCCACAAAAAGTATGTTTGGGGGCCAAATTCCAAACACAAGAATTATAGCTTTCGTTATTATTCTGCGCAAAATTGCCCAAGCAACGCTTTAATAAATCTTCTGATGATAAGTCATCATAAATAGGCTTTAAAATTTCTTGTACCTCATCATCTAAAGGTGGAGGATGCTTGAAATTGTTTAATGCATTATCACCCGCTGCCTCCGCCTTGCACCAGTTACACCAAGTCGTTTCTCCAACAGGACAATAACAGTGTTGAGGGTTCTCATCAGTTGAAATTTTGTGGTAATATGCTGCCCAAATTTCCTTGCGCATATTTTCAACTGAATCAGGATTTCGTCGTATTGTTAGGCCATAATGCGTGGCTAAATTTTTCATTAATTTTAGTGTCAGGTGAACTTTTTTCGGACCTTTTTTGGAGATTCTACACTTTTTTTAGAAACATCTTTTACAGCTATTTTTTTTATCTTTTTTGCCAAGGCTAGCTTATTTTTTGCTTCTTTTAAAGGAGATGACTCATTTATCTTTGTCTACACTTTGGCTTAAGTCGATGTAGCGATATAGCGAAGTGAACGAAAATCATAGAAAAAATGATCTTGGGGCGCTTCGCTATATATACTCATAAAATTTTTTTGTTTTAGAATTTCAACTTTATGTTATTAAAATCATGTTTTAAAACCTTCATTCTAACATATTCAATCAAAAAACAAAAATCGATTTTTTAAAAATTTGGAGGTGCTACGTTGCCTTAATAATGGTCTGATTATGGTCGGCCAAAAAAACGACTGCTCCGTAAAGCAGATTTGGCTCCAATATAGTAGTGTAAGTCCAGGAGACGATACGAAGCTGCAGCTCCCAAGTGTGTCCTATCTCCCTTTTAAAGCTTTCCGCTATATTTTCCTTCGATACAAGCTTAGAATCCAGGACGAGTCCCATATATTTTACTTTGTTTGTGAGGCTTATATGAGTTTCGTTGAGTTTCGGTAGATCGATGGATAGAATCCTATGCTTCCCCATGAAGAGCAATAGCTCAGTTTTGTTAGTCTTAGCACTAAGCACACACTCCTGACACCATTGCGAGAGAATATGTAAGGAATGATTTAATCTCTCCGATAGTGTCGAGATAAAATTCCCTGATATGGCAATACCGATGTCATTTACATACGCTATCACTTTACATTCAGCTTAATCAAGCTTTCTTAGAAGCTCATTAACTGTTAACATACATATGTTAACATAACACCAGTCCAAGGCACTGGTAATCTAATACCCCACAACTCTTTTTAAAATCTTGAATAGAAAGGAGCTTAGGCAAATAGGTCTATAATCCTTTGGTTTATCGTGCGAGGCTTTCCCCGCCTTAGGGATAAATACGAATCTCGTTCCCTGCCAACTGGTAGAAATAAACGAAAATCTTAAGCAGGTATTGTATATGGCCAGGAGCCAAGGCATAGTGCCCTCTAAGGTCCTCTGAATAGTAGTCGGGATTATACCATTGGGGCGTGATGACTTGAATGGTCCAAAAGAAGAAACGGTCCATCTTATGTGTGCGCTAGAAATGACCGGAATCGAATTTGCATTTCCGTAAAATCTAACGCGAACAAGATCCTCCTCGCTCATGACAAAGCCAAAGGACAAAATAGGACAGCTGCGAGTGCGCTGAGTCGTCGGGCGAGTAGTATACCTGTGCGAACCGGGCGGTCGACCGCCTGCAACGGCTCCACTTTCCTACCGAAAAATATCTGTAACTTCAATAATTTGGTGATTTTTGATACCGCCAATAGCTTAAAATGTTAGTAACATTTTAAAGTTTATTATAAAAAAAATTTAAAAAAAAAAGAAAAAAAATGTCATATTTTCCAGACTCCAAAACAGAAAATCGCTCTCCTGTAAGATAGGTTTAATCGTCATTCGCATGCATATAGGCACCAGCTGGAGATTCCATGTCTGTCTGCAGATTCCATGTCTGTGAAGAAGATCTCGGAATATCCTCCGTGCAGACACTGAGTGCTCCTAGTCATTTCTTCTTAAGAACTTACTTCATACCTTCTCTTGAAGCCAAGTAAAGGCTTTCGAACCTCTGAAGCGCCAATCTCTGCATCAGCATGATATGTATCCATTTCACTAGGACTTCGTCCACACCAGCTACATATAGCTTTGTAAATGCTGCGCAGTCAAAGGCCCCTTCAATGTTCACAAATACTCCCATTGCATAGTCACCGGTTTAGATTGCTTCCACAACTCTGGAAACCAGAAAACGAAAAAGTTAGACTTAAGAGCCCTAGTACGTATGTGTCGTTCACCAAGCTTCCCCAAATAAACGATGCTAGGCTGACTGGCCTGAAGTTTCTTCGATCCGAATAATGATCTCGTCTCGATTTAGGCATTTAGACTATCTTAACTTGTTGCCAGGGTGACGGAAAATACCCCATAGTTAGCCATGCTTAAGAGATTTCCTTTAGGTCTGCCTTCAGATAGTCAATTTTCTCCCTCAACAAAGCCCAATAGATACATTATCGATGATTTGAAGTTTTCAAAGGACATGATTGTTTTCCTGATCTTTTCGTTGGTAACCAAAGTTCTAGCTGTTTACCAACATTTCTTACTGCTATCGAAAACAAGAGGTTTGATTCCCAAGTAAAGTTTGCAGATATTTCTTTTTGAATTTCGTGAAATAGCCATCCGAACGTCTTAGAGAGTCCAACTTAGGTGAAAGGTCCTTCTTTAGGACCTTGCACAACTTCCATGTCTCTCGTGCATCTTCCAGCCCCACACAGAACGATCTGAATGATTCTATCTTGGAAGTTCTCACCAAATTTTGTATAAGTTCTCTGCGAGTTTGTATAGACGATCCAATCATCCTCAATACCAATAATTGCTTCAATTTCATTTGATTTTGATCTGTTAATGCATCAAAAATTTTTTGAATATAATCATTTGGTATGAAAGCTTAAATACCACTATCTGCATATTATCATCGTTGATTTCAATGTTGCAACCATTTCTATGGAGATTTAAACTTTTAAACGACACAATTAACGGCATATAATATCGCCATTGAAATGTTGTCAGTCACTATTCAAATTCAAACAAGCATCGATCGTGTTCTGACGTGCGTTAACTTACTAGTTGATAACTTTTCATTTTGTTCGACTTTGGCTTGGTTAAGCCCTCTGATCTTCGCGCGAGTGCCCCTTTCACGGTTTCTCTGTTTAAATCAATAGGTTTCTCCGCGTAGCGTATACTTATTCAGTGTTTTCTGACAACTTTTTCTTTCCTGAAAACTGAAAACTGTTAAGTGAAAATAACAGTCTATTTTTATAATCCTAGACATTCACCTCTGGTTAGTGCAGTGAACTTATATTACCTTTACCGCTAGATAGTGCAGTGCTCCTTTTGTGAATTTATTTACCTATTGATAGTGCAGTGCTGCTTCGGTTGTTTAATATCGCTAGTACAGTTTTATCGTAGACAGATACCATAAGTTATCATTGACACTTCTATTTTTTGACGAAAACTTTTATGAATTGTTGTTGTCATTTGATACATTTGAGGGTGATATACTTTAGTATTGATTTCTAATTTAAGAAACTAATTGCGTTCCATAATGGCTCTTTGCCTAGCTTCCAAGTGCATTGATACTACGAATAGAACACCCATGGTGGTTTGCTCTGGCTTTTGTGAGCAGACTTTTCATGCGAAGTGCATTGGAATGCACGCACAGGTTGCAGAAGCAGTTCAGTCGTCGTCATCCGGTGTATATTGGTTTTGTTCCAAATGCAAATCCAATTCGATGGGCTCGTTTGTTGATCGACTACGCTCCGCTAAACGGGTAGTGGACTCGATTCAGGCCGAATTCAATACCTTGGGTGGTAGGCTCGATTCAGCCGCTAAACAGCTGAACTCTCTGGCTTCAGTGGCTGATGCAGAGCATAAATTGACAGCAGTGCCAGCTTTGCCTAACAATCAAGCGGCTTCGATGACTTCTGCGAACAACTCCTTGCGTCCTTCCTCCGTGGACTCTCTGTCTCCAGCCATTTCGGATTCAAGACCTGATATGCGTGTTACACGGAATCGATCTCAGCAACAGCTGCAACCGCAGCAACATCTTCAGCCCTCATCGCTTCCTCATCGTGAAAATCCACAGGTACCGCCTCATGATATTAATCTGGTTCCTCCTCAGCTGATGCAACAGCTGCATCTGGATATTCCATCACAGCCTGATAATTTGACTCTGCATTCATCTAATCCAGCCTCACCAGTCCCTAGTCTAGTTGTATCTGCAAGGAATGCTGATGCTGCTTGCATTGCCTCATCTACGGCTTCTTTGCAATCTAATTTACCTACGTTTCATTTACATGGTGCTGTTAACGACACCGCTAATGATCTCGCTTTGCATATAGTTGCGCCTCCTCTCCAGATATTTGTATCGCGATTTGCTTATGATACTTCTGTGGCTGCAGTGGAACACTACATCTGTAAGAAGCTTGGCTACAAACCTCATATTTTTGACTGCGTCAAATTTACGAAAGATAGTCAGCCTAGAAGATATGTGGCTTCTTTTAAAATAACATTGCCTGCCAATCTCAATATTGTCGCTGATTCCAAATTTTGGCCTACTGGTACATTAGTCAAAATTTTTGAAAACCGGCGAAATTTTCGATCTTCAATCAACCGGAGAGCCCGAACCTAGTTCTTAAGCGTGATCAAATTTCTCTGTATTATCAAAATGTTCGTGGCATGAGAACCAAACTTGAAGACTTTAAAACTGCTGCTTTTCTCGAAAATGATCACCTGATTTGCTTGTCGGAAACTTGGCTTAATGATGACATTTTTAGTTCCGAATTTTTCCCTTCGTACAATGTTTACCGCCGTGATCGTAATCGTTTGGTAAGTAATAAGGCTGATGGTGGTGGCGTGCTTATTGCTGTGCTCAGGACTCTCAATAGTAAACTTTGCGCTGATTTTATCCCCAGTCCTCCTGTTGAATGTGTTGCTGTCTCCATCTCTTTGTCTCCTATATCCACTTTGTTTGTTGCGTCCTTATATATTCCTTGTAACATGCCCTTCTCGACCTATGATAAGTTCTTTTCTGAACTTTCCACGTATCTTAATAGCTACTTTCCCTCATCGTCAATCATTATCTGTGGCGACTTTAATATGCCTTCTGTGCAATGGGACTCTTCTTTCTTTCGCATTGTGTCCACCAACAACCTTTCTATTACCTTATCTTCTTTCCTTTCTTCCTGTTCTCTTTCTCAATTTAACTGTTTCCCCAATGTTAATAACAAGATCCTTGATCTCATCCTCTCTAACGTTGAGTCCTCTTCGATTTCACTATCTCCTGTCCTAATACCCTACACCAACCCTGACCCCCATCATCCTCCTCTTTCTATTAATTTGTCCATCTCATTCTCAAATCGTGTTAAAACTTCCACTGCGCGACGATTTAACTTTAAAAAAACTAATTTTGACCGCATGTCTAATGATCTGAATTCAATCAATTGGTTTAATTCCTTCCGTGGTCTCGATATTGACTCTGCTGTTTCTAAATTTTACAGTATTCTTACAGAGTTGATCTCGACTTATACTCCTGTTTACAGTTCTCGTAAGCTCCGTGACCCCCCTTGGTTTACCGTGAGGGTAAAGAGTGCCCTTAGAGATAAAAATTCAGCACGCTCGAAATTTTCGAATTCTCGATCTAGTGAAGATTATGCAATCTTCTCTCGTTTACGTGCCTCTGCCAAGAAAGAAATTAGATTAGCACTACGCAGATATTCCTCGTCTGTTGAAGCTTCCTTGAACTCGAATAACCCAAAAAAATTCTGGTCTTTTGTCCGCTCCTTAAAATCTTCCTCCTCTCTTCCTGACTCACTAGTGTTTAATGCCTTTACTGCTTCCAACCCTCTCGACATTTGTAATCTCTTTGCTATGTATTTTTCTTCTGTTTATACTATCCCATCGATTCCTGCTACTGACTGCTTTTCCTTTGATTTCCCTGCTTGTCTCTCCTCAGTCGTAACTAATCCCGTAGAGGTTGAATTGCTTTTGTCCTCACTTGACACTAACTGTTCCCCGGGCCCGGATGGTATTCCCAATTTTTTCGTAAAAAGTCTTGCGTCTTCCCTTTGTGTCCCTTTAGCCATCTTATTCAATGTCAGTCTCTGTGCTGGAAAATTTCCGTCCTCTTGGAAGCTCTCTAGCATTCTTCCCATTTTCAAATCGGGTGATAGGAACCTTGCTTCTAACTATCGCCCCATCTCCATTCTTCCTTGCCTTTCCAAAATTTTGGAACGCCTTGTTTTCAATCGTATCTATGATACCCTCTACTGTGTTTTTGCAGCGCAGCAACATGGCTTTGTAAAAGGCCGGAGCACCTCTACGAACCTTGTTGAGTTTACTCATGTAATCGCTTCTGCAATTGACAGCAACAATCAAGTTGACGTCATTTATACTGATTTTGCCAAAGCTTTTGACTCTGTTAATCATATGCTGCTTCTTGTCAAACTGAAGCATTATGGCATTCGTGAACCTCTGCTCTCCTGGATCTCTTCCTTTTTAACTGATCGCACTTGTTTCGTCTCCCTCTTTGGCTTGTCGTCCTCACCTTTCTCCCCTTCTTCTGGTGTTCCTCAAGGTTCCATCTTGGGACCTCTTCTGTTCAATATTTTTATCAATGACCTTCCCCCTATTTTTAAGTCTTCATGTCTTCTTTATGCAGATGATTTAAAAATCTTCCGAATCATCAAAAATACTGCTGACTCTCTGCTTCTTCAGGATGATTTGCAAGCTCTCTCTGGTTGGTGTAACTTGAACTGTTTGTCCCTTAATGTTTCCAAGTGTTTTTCTATGTCTTTTTCCTTAAAGCTTCACACTTATGTCTTTCCTTATGCTATTGATGGCACTGTCCTCTCTTGTGTCGATCATTTCTCAGATCTTGGGGTCACCTTTGATCGTAAACTGAAATTCGACGTTCATGTCCTTGCTATCACTAGGAAAGCTTCTCGGATATCTGGTTTCGTGATTCGTTCCTGCCACAATTCATTCAGTGTTTCTACTTGTGTCCACCTATTTATTAGCCTAGTCCGTCCTGTACTTGAATACTGCAGTCAAGTGTGGTGTCCTCGCTTCAAATACCTCTCTGACGCTGTTGAATCTGTTCAGCGCAGGTTTACACGTACTTTACTTTTTAAATATAGTCTACCGTATTTACCCTATTGTGAACGTCTATCTCTTTTTAACATTCCTCTCCTTGAGCAGCGCAGAGTTTACTTGGATGAGTGTTTCCTGTTCAAAATCTGTCGCGGCAACCTATCTTCCTCATTAGCATTTTTGTTCATTGTGCGGGACTCCGTAAGGCCAATCAGGTCCTCCATTCTATTTGAAGTGCCGTATGCCCGTACTGACACTTTCTTTTACTCTCCCGTTTTACGACTCTTACGCACTCATAATAGTCTTCAACTTGGTCCTCTTCCACAATCTATTGCCATTTTCAAAAATATGGTTCGAAGTAAAATTTTTGTTACTAATTAATAAATTTTATTTTCTATTCTTGTTAATAATGGTTTCTTTCTTCTCTTTTTTATTTTGCTCTACTTAATTTTACTTCATTATTTACTACTTTAAGATCTTTTGTATATTTTTAATTTTATATATACTCACATATGAATTTTTCTTTTTTCTTTTTTGTTCCTAATTAATTTTATTTCCTATTCTTTTAATGAATTCTTTCTTTCTTTTTGTTTTGTTTGCCTTATCTCTTCTTAATTTAATTTACCACTTCAATTATTTTTTATATATTTATATTTATATTTACTCATTTATTTCTTAGTATTTTTTTTTTTTTTTTTTGTCATTGTATCCTATCATTTTTGAATTGATCATTCGTGATTGTAATGAATTTTTTGCTTTAGTTAATTTTACTTTATTTTATTCTAACTTTAATTATTTTACATACTTATATTTATATATTCTTATTTAGTTCTTGTTATTTTATTTTTTTTTGATTGTATCCATTCTGTAACTGGGCACTTTTGCCTGTTGAATTGTATACGCACCAAATAAATAAATAAATAAATAAATAAACATGAAAAAAATTGCCGTGCGTTATCATACACTCCAAATCTGTCTTTATGTGCTAACAGGATTAGAATGAAAAGCTTCGAATCAGTGAGTTGTAAACTCGCCACACTCAATGCATCCAAAACAGCTATGCCTATGCATAGTTCCACTTCATGTTTCATGCTTCATCGTAGAACCATCTTAATTTCGTGTATAGTTCGTCCCAGCATCGAGTCGAGGCTCAAACACATACTTCCACTTTAACCCCCTAGTGCTTAGAATACCTTAAGCTTAATATGACCGTGACTTGTCATAGTTATCACATGTTCCAGATTTTGTTAGCATGCGAGATTGCCATACATACGGAAACATACAAGCCGAATCTAGATGCCAGGCCAAACGCAGACGTGAAAGTTGATTCCTTTATTGCACCTAAATGTGTACTTCGTTTCAAAGTAAATCTCTTTGATGCTATTATTAACTTTAATAAAGTCACTGTCAGTATGTGGCGTCAGTGGCTGATGTACGACCGAAAATCCATCGGGGATCTCCTAACGGCACTCTGACAATAGCACCAAACAAATCTGAGTCCGTGCACACACAGAGCAGATAAATTGTGGTTAGAGTTTGGACTGGCCAGTGGTGAAGGCAGCAAGAGGGACACTCCATACAGAAGCTAGGCAACACAGGCTCAGTGCACATTTTGTACGGTGATTATTACAAGATTTCAACTTAATATTTCCCATTATGTGTGATAGCATTCAGAAGCATATCATGTTGGTTACCGGCTTTCACGGTTTCCACGTTACTAGGCCCAGTTCTCCCCATGCAATGAATACCATATAGTGCCGGTGGCTGTTGCCTTTTGGAAGGCATTCATGGCTGAAATTAAGCATATGCCTGCTTTCATTCATTCATTGAATAGAGAGGACCATTCGAAATCATAGGTTCCAGGTTCCGTTTAAATTTGCTCGCTCCCTCGTCGTCGGCTTATCTGTCACGAACCAGCTCTGTCTGATTAGTGAGAAAAGCTCAAGTTACCATAACTGCCTCTCTGACTCCCATACTGTAGAGATGATTTAGCTGTATTTTGTATTCGAGGGATAATACGGAAGTGAAGATTAGTAAATAATAGTGATTTAATTAGTGGATTCGAATTAATGATTGATATGTTTATAATAGATTTGAAGCAGAGTTAGGGGATCATTCATATTTATTTAGAATTAAATGAAGAAGAGAACCGTCAAAATTGCATCGAATATTGGTGCGAAAGATTTAAAAACTTTCAAATAATGATGTTTCGAATGATTGCTGAAAGCTGATAATGAAGTAAATGATCGTTAAATTGATTTTGTTTCGGAAGATATGAACCATTTTTTGGTAGATTTTTTTAAGAGGCATTACAGAATTCTTACACCAAAAGTCATTTAATAATCAAAATTCAAAATATTAGGAAAACGGGCCTTCTTCGGGCCTGGTCAAAATATTTTTGTTAAAAAGTTAATAATGCATATATCCAAGGTTTTTTGGTTTAGGTGAACCAGACAGCACTAAAAGAAAAGTCAAAATTAACTGTTAAGCATTGCAAAATTTATTCAAAATAGATGGCTGTTTAAGTTTAAGCTTTCTTTTCATTTCACATAAATCCTATCTTCACACATAACATATTTAAGCGTGTTGTCATTAATGGCTTCGCCAGGACGTCTGCCACTTAAAGTTTCACAGAAACTTGCCGAACTGCAGGTTTTTCTTCTGTCATCTTTTCTCGGTTGAAGAAGTACCAGCATTAGTGGCCTAATCACCTTTGCACCTGATGCTACTTGATATTCCGTAGATGCGATGATGCTTTAGACTTTAACCCAGTCTCACCGTTGTACAGCTATTAACTTGGATGACGTAAGTATCTTTGACTTTTATGACTACTTTGAATAGTCTGCTTAACTAGATTACGTCTTGGCTCCCTCGTTCACTGTAATGATTTTTGCTTCAGTTGAGAGGTGGTTTCATGATCCATGGCTTTCTCTCACTCGGCTGAATCCTCGTTCTTTATGACATTTTCGAAGGTCGCAGGATCCTCCGTCATTTCATTTCTCCACTGTCGTTGCGCAATCTTTAATATACTTGGGCATCTTAAAAGTTAATCGATCCCTCAAAGTTATTCCAGTCTTTCTTTAGTGTTCATTTATGGTTAATCATCATTTTCCTTTCCTTTGATCTGCGGCTCATCATCGTTGCTGTCTCCTTCTTCGATCGGTGACTTATCACCATCGTTTTCTTCTTCGATCTCCGATTCATCGTCGTCGTCTTCTTCTTCTTCTTCTTCGATCTATGGCTCATTGTCGCTGTATTCTTCTTCGATTTGTGCCTCATCGCCGTCGTCTTCTTCTCCTTTGATTTGTGAATCATCAATGCCGCTGTCTTCTTCTCCTTTGATCTGTGAATCATCGTCCCTGTCTTATTCTTCTTCAATCTGGTGCTTATCATTATTGCTATCTTTTTCATCTTCTTCGCTATGATTTTAATGTTCATACTCGATATCTTTCAATGGTAGATTTTACATTCACCTTCCTTCAGTTTCTTCTGAAAATGAACGTCTCTTGACAGAATTACTTGGTGATTGTTTAGAGTAAAGTCTCTATAACGCTACAATGAATTCTTTCATTGCTTTCTTATCCATCTTCTTTCTTGTCCCAATTGGCATGGAAGATCCAATGATGCGCAGATGTTTGATTCTGGACTATTTTCTAATCCACATTTCGTACTGACTCCTAATTTTGCTGATTTTCTTGTTCTGTTGTAGGTCGCTAACCCTGCTCATATCGTATTTGGAAATCCGATTGCACAGGTTGAGTATTTGGATACCCATGCCATCTTGACAGTCATGCGATTCTGAGACATAATTTTCTATTACCAGTTTCACAGAAATACGCTATTCTTTCTTGATCATCTCTTTTACCTGTTGCTTGTGCGTTGTTGCTTGTCACTAGCTCAATAGCTGCCTTGTACAGAATTCCATCAATCTCACGAATTCCATAGAGCACTGATTTTCCAATTTACTTCCTTGGGGGAGGAAAAGAAACCGGAGCAGATCTGGCTACTTGAGCAAAAGATTTGCTAATGTTTTTGGGGATTTCGGGGCAACCCCATAGCTTGCGGCATTTTCTCCACCAATATTAGTATATATTAGCTTTTGCTCAGCCTGTTTTGTGCAGAATTTGTACTGGTGAAGCCCATCACCTTTGATGCACCGGGGCATGACAATTGTTGGATCAATGACAGTACTGTTGACAGTTGTGGTATTGCACTTGATTAGCCCGATACTTTTGAGGTTAAATTGGCGCATTAAGTGACAAATAGCCTGTAGGTTGTAAATATTTCTCTTGTCTTGGAAGGAGTACTTTAATTAGTTTGAAAACCTCGATAAAAAGGAAGCGCTGTCTTTTCAAATCTAATTTTACCTCATCAACGTTGAGCTCGTACAGGCCTCTTAGGGTAATGTGGAGGAGATAGTGCTTACGTGCTATCTCTTCAGGGCGATAGTACGTATGGTATTGAACTTTCAACTCGGTGAAGACCTTGGTGGTCTTCCTATGTTCATCAGTGGTTTTGGGCAACAGAAACGCGCCCAAACCCTGCCCATCATTGTTCAGGTTTGCGAAGAATAATGGGAGCAATATGTTTGTGACGTTAGAAGTGCAAACGTGGCCATCCTTCACGGTGCTTGCCTTAATGGTAGGAACAATATTAGACGCTTCCGTGTTTAGTTGTTGGTTGTCAGATGCCACCAACATGTTAGAAGAGTCGTCTTCTGAGCTGGATTTTTCCTCTCCAGACGAAGTACAAAACTCTTCCGTATGCCAAGGAGTTTGCTACTTCCTCTTCTTGTTATTTGGGGGTAAGCATTTACATTTTTAGTAAACTGTTTGATGAGTTTTTCAACAGATCTTAATTTTTTTTTGCCAATTCTTGGTTCAGACAGCATTGCTTGGCCAGTTCTTCCTGGGTTTTTTGCAGCTGTTCTAACAGCTTGCTGAGTTTATTGTTGATTTCAATAGTTAAGTCTGCTTTTCGAAATTCTTCGCCGTGCAGCGAACCTCTTCCTATTGAGCTACTCTCTTTCGAGTCACATAACGACCGCCACCGAGGACTTGGCTAATTACGATATCTGCTACCTGCTGATTTGCCTAGTTGTTAATTACATGTTGTCACGGCTTCACTCTCCAAGTGCTGGATACGTGAACTTGGAGAGTACAGCCTTCCGCTATTAATTATTGCTCGTTGACAACAAAAGCGCGTTGCTGCTTGACAGTACGTCTTCTCTGTCGGGTGCTACACTCGAACTTGTCACTAGTTTGTTCTTCCTACAATTCGCATTTTTATCCATTGCTAAGAGATTGACTATCACCAACGAAACCTTTCGTGTAAATCGAAAAATTCACCTTTTTCTCCATCCTGCATAAATTTCAAATAAATCGTATAATTCTATTCTCAGCTATTCGTCTTAACCTCTGTTGTTGAGATTATGTAATTTAGATATTTTCCCTTCACACAAACTAAACTATGTAAGCCAAAAAAATCTTATTCAAAACCTTGCACCTTAATTTTGACAAAAGAAAAGTAAATCGAACTAGAAATAAGAACGGTAAATTTAAAATTCATCAACGTTCCTGAGCAGGAAAAACGGTTACGCTTACTTTCACTTTCTTGTTTTGGAAAACTCGAAACCAGGCAGAATAAGTCATTCATCGCAGTCGGCCAACGAGTACAACTTAGACAGTTAACTTCTTCATCTATCCATTCGTCCATAGTTGTTCCGTATCATGAACTGAAAGCAGCAATTCGATTTAAATGCAAATCAATTCGCGAATTGTTTGCCATACAAAGTAGTCAGTCAGTCAAGAGAAAGAGTGAGAGAATGGTGAGAAAAAACTGAGATCCCTTATTTGAAATGAATAGCCCGGTAACAATGTTCTTTTGTGTCGTAATGTGTTTTCTATCCTTTTCGCTTTTCATCGTTTTATTCCGCGGCTTCACCGATTCTTCTGCTACTACACTCTAGCGATTGTACCACCGTTGTTACTGCCATTTGAACGTTTTGAAACAGGAACAACGGAGAAGAAGAAGAAATAGTACATAATTCGATTTAATGATCTCATTACCTTTCGAATTGCTTCCTTGGGATGTCATTTAATCGATTCCCTGGTGGCGAAGTAATTTCGATCCTGGCATTTCTTCGATTTCGCAGCTGAATGAATAGATTAAATGCGATTTTTATAAGAAGTTTATATTTGGATTTGAAAATTTTTAAGCTGTTCAATTTGAATAGACTACATGAATTTATGAATGGGAGTTTTATTTTAATTACTAATCTGATTTTTTTCAGTTCAGGTAGAATTTATCGTTTAATGGGATTGCCACACTCAGTCGTTCAATTTGACAGATGTTAAAGTGCTATTAGTTGAGAAATTTGAGTAGTAGGAATGTAGTGTAGCAAATGCTGAAAAAAGAAATGTAAATTTATCAAACAGAAGATTATTTCCAAGGTAATTGCTGTGATTGGAAAAGGGCACTGCATTTGAATTCTTAGTACTTATAATAAAGTAGAGACGTAAAAAGTCAAATAAAATTTTACACTTTAAGTATCTGGAAAATTGAATATATGAAATTGTCTTTATTTATTTGTTTATTTGGCGCGTATACAAACCAACAGGCAAACTGCCCAATTAAAGATTGAAAGCAATGAAAAATTAAAAACATAAAGAGTAAATAAGTAAACATTTATGAGTATATAAAAAGTAAGCCGAGTTAGAATTAAATAAAGTCAAATTAAGTAAAGCGAAATAGAGCAAAGTAAGATTAATAATTATGCGAAAATAGGAAATATGCAGCACAATAAAAAATAATATAAAAAAATCCATTAAAACAAGAATAGGAAATAAAATTAATTTGCAACAAATATTTTACAACGAACCATATTTTTAAAGATGGCAATCTAATGTGGTAGAGGGCCAAGTTCAAGACAGTTATGAGTGCATAAGAGTCGCAAAACAGAATAGGGGAAGAAAGTATCACTACGAGCGTAAGGTATTTCAAGCACTCTGGAAGATACGATTAGTCTTGATCGTTCAATGATCAAAGATCTAACAGAGGATAATAAGTAACTACGGCAGATTTTGAAGAAGATTCTCTCATCGAAGTAAAACTCAACTCAAGGCGATGAATGTTAAGAAGGGACAAATCTTCATTGTAGGGTAATTACGGAAGACTATATTTAAAAAGTAAGCTACGTGTAAAGCTCCACTGAATTGATTCAACAGCATCAGAAAGGCATGTGAAGCGAGGGCACCACTCGTGTCTACAATATTCAAGTATAGAATGAACTAGAGTAATAAACAGATGAATACTGGTAGAAATACTAAATGATTTGTGGCAAGAACGATACACATATGCAGCAATCTGAGAAGCCCTTCTAGCGATGGTTAGGACATGAATATTAAATTTTAGCTTATGATCAAAGATGACCCCTAGATCAGAAAAATGTTCAATAGACGAGAGGCTAGTACCACAAATAACATAAGGAAATACATGAATATGAAGTTTTAGAGAATAGGGCATAGAACAACACTTGGAACCATTAAGGGACAAACAGTTCAAGTTACACCAATCAGAGAAATCACTCAAATCTTCGTGAAGAAGCAGAGACTCAGTAGTATTTTTGATCACCCGGTAGATTTTTAAATTATCTGCATAGAGAAAACAACACGACTTAAAAGCTTTGGGAAAATCATTAATGAACAGATTAAACAAAAGTTGTCCTAAAATGGAACCTTGAGATACACCAGAAAAAGGAGAGAAAAGTTAGGACGACAAGCCAAAGAGGGAAACAGCACAAGTGTTGTTCTCACAATTCACCAGCACAAAGACTGACATTGAATAAAATGGACAAAAGGACACAAAGTGCACACGCATGATTTATAGCAGATAATAGCATGCAGACCAGGGGAACAGTTGGAGTCAAATAAAGACAAAAGCAATTCAACCTCAACAGGGTTAGTCAAAACAGATATGCAGGGAAATCAAAAGCAGTCAAAAGCAGGAGCCCACAGATTGGTGTAAGCAGAGGAAAAACATAGCGAAGAGATTGCAAATGTCAAGAGGGTTGGAAGCAGTAAAGGCATTGCATACTAGGAAGTCAGGAATAGAGGTAGAGGCTTCTAAGGATCGGACCAAAAAATACCAGACATTTTTAGGGTTACTTAAATTCAAAGAACGTTCAACAAACGGGGAATAGTTGAGTAAGGGTAATCTTATTTCCTTCTTGGCAGAGGATCGTATCACCAGATTGAGGATTTAAAAATTTTGTACGCGTATAATTTTTATATTTAAGGGCATTCTTGCGGTGAACCATGGAGGATCACGGAGGTTGCGAGAACAGAAAACAGGAGTACATGTCGAGATCGATTCCACAAGGATAACGTCAAATTTTGAAATAGCACAGGCTCTGCTGTTTCTAAATTTTATCCCAGAACCAATTAAACGAATTAATATAATTCAGATCAACATCAAAATTAATTTTTTTAACATTAATCCGACGCACGGTGAAACATTTAACGCGGTTCGAGTAATTAATGTACGGATCAGCAGAAAGGGGAGGATGATAGGGGTCATATTGCGTCCAAGGTATTGGAACAGGGAATATTAAAAAGGAAGAATTAATTAATTATTAGCATTCGGGAAATAGTTGAATTGAGAAAGTTAGCAGGAAGAAAGAAAATAAGATAAGGTAATAGAAAGGCTGTTGCTAGATACAATGCAATTACGGTCATACCGGTAAACATTGTACATAGAGCAAAATTCAGAACCAAAAGTGTCATCAAGTGACCCAAGTTTCCGACAAGCAAATCAGGTGATCACTTTCTAGTAAAGCTACAGTTTTAATGTTTCCAAGCTTGGTCCTCATACCAGAAACATTCTGATAATGCAGTGAAATGTTTTTACGCTTAAAGTCTAGGTTCGGGCTCTACGGTTGTTTGAAGATCGAAAAGTTCCTCGGTTTTCAAAAAGTCTTCTCGTCTCTCATCATAAATTTCCATTCAAGCTCTGCCCTGAAAAAAAATGTTTATCAATTTCCTTCATCAAAATAGTTCACACGAAAACTTATCAGGCGACAAGCCCACCTTAATTGACCAGGCGGCATATTGAAAATCAAAACATGAAATCTTGCAGATTACCACGCTTATCAGAACATGATTCAATCGTCAGTATACTTAAACCAAGCAAGCGCATTCATCACCGTTCTTCGTTAACGAAAAATTAGTTACCTATCTTGAAATCTATGATATCGATTATTTAATACCTCTGAACAAAAAATACGTTACTTATGTAGTAGGTATATATATGCACGTACAATCAATATGTACATGTTCACATTACTCACTTCAAATAATATCTAATCTATTTCACAGAACGGTAATGATTTCGAGTTTTTGAAAAATACCAAATATATCATACTCACATGTCTGAAAACGATTTAAATCTGTCAAATTTGTTCAGCTCTCCCCTTTTGGTCTTCTTCTTCTACAAAATCGTGACACACACATACAAACTTGAAATCATTTCATGAAAATCAAAGTGCCGATTATACATGAATGATAAAATAATTCACAAAACACATATCAAGTAATAAAATTATTGCATAATTTTGACCAATAATAAAGATAAAATTGAATAAGTATTTAGTATCTAGTTTCGATCATAGTGAATTCGGTCGATCAACTGACAGATGAAATTTCGATCGAAGTATTATCGGGAGATTTTCAGTTTTTTTATTTGATCTTAATTTTTGAAATCACATTCTAGCCGATGCAAAAACAAAGATTTTATTGATTTAATTTAAAAAACAAAGGAAGTAGAAAATGAAAAAAAACATGTTGTTTGCGAGGTGCGACTGAAAATTGAGGGAAGAAACAAGTAAATTACAAAATTGAAAAAACCATATTAAATAATTTAAATTTCATTAAATTTTACACAGAACCCACACTGGGCGCTGTAAAAAAATAAAGAATAATGAGAGAAAATTAAAATTTAACACAATCGGGAGTATGAATTACAAGTTTCAGAGAGTATTCAATGTAAGCTTGAATGGTCATTATGTTAATTTTGGTATGGGTACAAAATATTTTCTTAAAAAATGCCATCCCAATCAAAATCTATTTTGAAACTTTAAAGATCTAATTACATAAGTACCTTACTACCACGAAATAAACACTTAATACACGTTAAGCAGACAAGTAACAGTGTCAATAGAGTCAAATTAAAAGCATTTAAATAAGTTACCTGAAATAAATAATAATAAAAAAATAAAAAAAATTTACTGTCACTTCGATTTAATAGGTATGATAAACTTTTTTGCCCCAATAGGGTTTGTCATGCCACATTTGCCTGAAAGCGCGTAAAATTGCCCAAAAAAGTGCAATCGTTTTCCGCGTTAACGAGAGAGTTTTATTCTTTTTATATAACATTTAATTAATTTAAATATTTTATCGGCTTGGAAAACTTAGTCATACTCAACTTATTCTGTTCGTACGACTTTTCAGCGTCAGGTTAGGTGACAGGTAGGTGAAGACGCATATGGGCCAATAATGATAACGCATTGCGTAGTACACAACCCTTAGTTGGTTAGGTTATACTGGCTAACACAAGGCCACACATAGACCTATTTGATCCATAATGATACCAGACAAGTGAACCAGGAGAAAGAGAGCTCAGTCCAAGCGGCCATCGAAGGCCGCGGACTTCTTCGCGAACTGAAGGATGTCCTTCAGTCTTCGCTCCGCCACGTGCGAGAGATCCAACAGCCAGGGCTCACTGAAGTAGCGCTTTCTGGTTTACCTCAGTGCGGAGCAGTGACAAAGGAGATGCTGGATTGTTTCCGAGACCCCCGGATCTTGACCCTTCCTACAAGTGTCGCTGGTTAGGACTCCCATTTTTATAGCATGTGCTGCTATAAGACAGTGGCCAGCAATGATGCCCACCAGCCGTTTGCAGTCAGTCCGCGTTAAATCGAGCTGGAATTCAGTCTCTGCGAGATTGTTTGACCCCCACATGATTTCGGTTATCCTGCAAGTCTAAGTTGCACGTCATCTGCACATCGCATCTTGCCTTATTTTGGAGTCGATCGAGCAATTGACTGTTTGGGTAGGAGTTGGGATGTCTACCGATAATGACAGGAGAAAACTAGCTCCGTGCTTGGTTAACGCGTCAGCTCTCATTTCCATCAATGCCCGTGTGACCGGGAACCCAAAAAATTCTGACTCTTCTGTTGTTGGTCAGTCTATTCAGGGCCTAAATACAATTGAGTAGATACTTGGATTTGTATGTGTAAGACATCAGAGTTTTTACTGCCGCTTAACTGTCTATAAAGATCTGAATTTCCTCACTTGTAGTATCTCTGGTATATACTAGATCTGCGGTTTTTTGCAAAAACCTCTGCCTGGAAAATAATACAGTGATACGAGAGCCTGAAAGCTGCTTCCATAGCTGCGCCCATTTGCTGATTCCATTCTTGCCCATCTCCCACAGTCGCTTGGTAACCTCACTCGAAGTACAGAATGGGGACCAAGTAGTCAGTGTTTCCTGCGTACCCCCGCTCAATACGGCTGTGGCCGAAGGATCGTGACTCGTAGTGTTCCGATTCCTTAAGCCTGACAGCTGCTTTTGCGGCAGTGCCTCTAACAAACAGATCAAGCAGAACGTTTAGAGCAGACAAAGGAGTCGAAGCTAAGGCACCTGTAGTGCGGAGAACCACTAACCGCTGAACTCTGTTCGACATGCCAGCAAAGGTGGTTTTATTCATAGCTATTGTCAGACCAAGTATCCGTAAGCAAGGATCGGCCTAGCTATCGCCAATTAGATCCAGTGCGTTAAAGCAGGGCTTAGACCCCACGTTTTACCCAGCATTCTCTTGCTGGCGTAAATTGCGTTGACTCTCTCCTCTAAACTCACTTTCCAAGTGAGCTTGCTGTCCAGAATAAGACCGAAGTACTTAGTTTGTGACTTGAATCTTAGCCTGGTACCGCCCAACCTGATTGGGTCTCATTCGGGAATTTTGTACTTCCTTGTGAAGAGTACAAGATCACTCTTATTGGAATTGATGCCAAGGTCCACGGTAATCACCCACTCCTCAACCAGCCCTAGAGCATACTCGATGAGCTGGCCGAGGGTATGCGGAAACCTACCCCAAAATAAGATCGTAGTGTCATCAGCATAGGCCAGAACCGTGAGTCCCTTGCTTTCCAAGCTTCCCAAAATTGAATTTTTAACCAGGTTCCACAAGAGATGGGATAGAATTTCTCCTTGCGGTGTGCCTCTGTTGAGCTTCCTTATGATTTGCGCCCCCGCCCACACCGCTGATATGAGCCTTTGCTTAAGCATGTTGTTTATCCAGCTATAAATAGCGGAATGGGTTGTTGGTTGCGTGGAGGCCCTCCATAATGGTTGCTGTATGCACATTATTGCCTTTAATATCTAGAAAAGCTCCCAAAGCATATTCTTTGTAATGGAGTGCTTTTTGGAGAGCCGTTTCAATGGATTTCCCTTTCATGTACACGTTTTTGGCTCTCGATAGAGCTTGAGATCCAAGTTTTTGCTTGGCATGGAGGTCTAGTAATCTTTCGAAAATTTTGAGCAGGAAGGAAGTCAGGCTAACTGGCCTGTAAGCCTTCGGACACGCATACTTGAGTTTACCTGCCTTGGGTATAAATACAGGCTTAGCGGTCCTCCAGGCTGCAGGCACGTAGCTTAGCACTAAGCAACCTTTGTAAATTTGTATAAGCCAGGAAACGGTGAGCATACCTGTCTTAATAAGAGTGATAGGCCATAATAAGTGGATATCTACTCCGAGGCCTCGATAAACTACTTCAGTTGAGCAATTGAAGAAGTATAAGCTGAGGGACTTTATTATTCTTCTAGCGTGAGCCGGTCATTCACACAGGAAGTGAAAACTATTTCCTCTTTCTCCTCGCATCTGGAGAAGCAGACAATGTCCAGTTGAGAAAGCCACCGCTGCATGGAGGGATCCCCTTCTTAAATCTTGATATGCTCAATCATACCACGTCTTTGGTATTTGATAGCTTAGCTATCCCAAAAAAATCAACAAACTGTGGCTTGCATGAATTGTCGCACGACATTATTCAACTTCATAATAGAAGGAAATTTTTCTAACATCTTATCCATACCTATCACAGATTTTACAAATCAGACAATAATCATTGCAAAAGCACTTCTGCTTAGGTCAAAGGCATCAATATCTTAATCATCTTCAAGACCAGAGTCTATGTCAACAATTAATTTGAACAGCGCCCACTAAAAATGGTTCCGGACATAATTATGCTCCAAAAGATTAAAAGAATGACAGTCCGTAACGGTAGTGTACCCTTTGATGATAAAGCGATCACAGATGCTATTGCTGCCAATTTTTCTCTAAACTATCGTGGATTGAAACGTAGCTGGGACCCTAATTTCACCTGATTCGTTAAGACTTCAGTCTCTAATTTTCTCCCCTAAACTTAAACTTCCCTTTCCTCTAAAAATTTTCTGGAGAAGATAAAACATCTAACGTCATCTTAAAAAAGCTTCATATCTGTTTCTTTAAACACTTGTTTGTTCTATTGAACTCTTGTCTTAACATTGGGCATTTTTCTACCGTTTGAAAGCGTCCTAGCCTAAAAACGTCCAGATTCTGTGATATCCTCAACCGATGTCTCTGCTTTCAAACCTAGGAAAATTGCTCGAAACTCGCTGGAACCTCTGCAACTCAACAAAGCCGCCTTAACATCCCATGCATAGGCTGTATCTTCAAGCTGAACTCTATTATCTTTTCGAAAACTATCGCCAAGAAATAATTGATTCAACCGATCCTTACATGAGCCCCTATTTTTGGGTTTCGGTTTATTCAGGTCAACTTGAGAATTTGGTGAAATTCGAACGCCGTATCATCTGAAATACCACCTTCCCTTAATATAAAGCCTCTGGCAACTATTACTGAAATAGTGAGTGACTCTATGAGAAATCAAAAGTTACGTTTCTTCCCTCATATTTGGTTCCGCCGCACTATAGAGCACCTCAACACCATTGTTGAATCCCTATTTTCAAAACCTGAATTTTAGCAACTGGGATCGGTTTCAAAAATAGCTCATAGCCCATGAGCTGCTCACTCATCATTACTGAAGTTCCTAGCGAACGTGTTTGTTATGAATGAATTCGAACTCCAATTAAATGAAAGTGTAAAAGGTTATGAACCGGCATTATGTTGTTTCCTTATCCATTTTTCATCATCAGCGTTACAACCGGGGTCCGGTCCTGGCCGCCGTCAACAATTTTTTCCATCAGTCCCGATCGCGAGCCGATAATCCAATTGGGCACACCTGAACGAGCGTCCTGGTCAACGCCATCTCTTCAGCACAGGCAACGTCTCCCAAGCTGTCATCTGCAGTGAATGTATCTTTAAAGGAGTAAAAACCCTGAAAAGTCAGTATTTCAAATCATTAGCTAAACAGACACAGCTCATAAGTCCATTATAGTTGTAGGCAATCTATTTCTAGGTTTTCAATTCCTCGAATCCGCAATAACACACCCACTTCCCCTCCCGCTATGTCACAAGCGCCAACACCTTCGCCTGGAAGACACTGCAGTGGTCCGGTAGGCAGAGCGAAAGCTTGAAATTAAAGCCAGTGGAAAATTTATTGAATCTAAACATTGATATCGTTAACAATACTAAAATTTAAAAGAAATTTGCCCACATTGGGCGCGGAGATTATCATGGTTGTATAAGGCTTTTTCGCGGATGAACACAGCAAACTAGGCATTTCATAAGGCAGATAAACAAAAATGGAAGAAGTATTCAATAAAATCAAAATTGCAGGCAATGTACCTGCAAATCCATCATCCAAACAGTTAAATTCAAGTTTGACTCAAACATACGAAGGTTGATACAAAAGTAATGATAATCAATATAAACCAAGGTGATTAAACTTACAAAAAAAAACATATTTATTTTTCAACATACTCTCATCACAAGTTAATACATTTAGTCCACCTTTTTCCCAAACCCAGGATACCCAATAGCGGTCATTAACTTAGCTATCATCTTCGAATTTCTTGCCCGGAAGGTATTCTTTGAGCCGAAGAAAGAGGAAGAAGTCACCGGCAGCTGTATCTGACGAATAGGGTGGATATTCAAGAAGCTCGAATCCTGTTTTTTGAATTGCAGCCATCGCAACTGCAACCTTGTGACCCAGTGCGTTGTCTTGATGAAACAGTACTTCAGCTCGCAGTTTGCTGTGTATTTATTCCTCGATAGCCTCCCGCAATCATCTCATTTGGTCTGCGTAGTAAGAGCCTAATATAGTGGCTTACTGTTCCAAATATTCCACCATAATAATTCCTTCAGCGTCCCAAAAACTCATGCCATAACCTTCCCCGCCGAGCTCGACTCTTTGATTCCTTCGGCGTCGGTGAAGAGGGTCGCTTCCAGATTATTGATTGCTGTTTGGTTTCTGCATCAAAATGGTGTATGCAAGTCTCGACAATGATCAGGAAACGTGACAAAAAATTCTCCTGATCTGCTTGGGATTTTTCGAGATTCACCCTCGAAATGCCGACTCGTTTCTTCTTGTGGTCGTCTGTTAACATTCACGGTCCCGAACGCGCAGAGACCTTCTTCATATGTAATTCGTGGGCAACGATTCTTTGAGCACTGCCATACGAGATCCCTGTGACCTCAGCTACATGCCTGATGGTCACTCTTCTATCTTCCAACTCTACATCTTCGACTTTTTCACGTTGTCTTCAATGAGGTACGTGGATGGACGTCCTTCGCGGTGTTCATCTTCAGCGAATGTTCTTCCCACATTAAACTTAATGACAGCTCTCATTTCGTTTTCTCTTTTCGACTGTTGGTATTCAAATAAATGTACCTCCCTGGAATCGTAGCCTATTTATATGTTTTTTTATGCTGACTTAGTGGGCATATGAGGTAGTAAAAAATGTTTTTTTTTAAATTTAATTTACTATTTATGCCATTAATATACTATTTATGCTGTAGCTCAGTAAATTTTTGCAGTATGCTTTCATCATTTGGAAGTCAACTGTAACTGCTTATATCCCACCATTACAAACAGTGTAAAATACCTCAGTAAAATATTGTTCAAATTAATCAAAACTCTGCTGTAAAACTGAAGGTGTTTTTGTTGTTGTTTTTGCTTGAGGCACTTAAATTTATGTTTACAAATAGAGCCCAGCTTGCTTTATACAACAATACTTATAGCACAAGGAGACAAACTAGTAATCCTTTGCTCACAACTAGATGCAGAAGGTTAATTACGGAAAATGTGTATCTTGCTTAGTATCCAGAATTAAGAATCGTATTCCGAAATCAAATTGTTTTCAAGAATTTCACAAATGCGAATAATGGTTTTTTGAATTCATTTTTAACGAATAAAACTATACACTTACGGAAACTTAAAATTAATTTAATTTTTTTCAATGTACTTTTTTTTGAAAAGTTATTTTTTGTTGTAATTGCATTTCATTTTATTTCCCATTAAAGCATTACCACAAGAATTACAAAGTCTCACAATATCTTTTTTGTTGCAAATTTTTGAGTGTATTTTGAATTATACAGTGTAGAAGTTTTTTGAGAAATACCAAGTTTTATGTCTTTTATTTATTAGTTTCTTGTTTTTTTTGGTAGCATGGAAGTATAATTATCTTGCTGTAACTGAAAGCAAATATCAAGATACGAAAATAACTCGAATTGAAGTATGACGAAAGTATAATTATTTAATAAACACAGTCAGTGCACTCGCCCACAAGTTTATACTTATGCGAGATGCGTGCTTAAATATTTTTTATTCTTAGTTTTAGTTTAAGTTTTCTAAATGAATTATAGCTGCGAAATAAAAAAAAAGCTACTTATAGTTTTGGCGGCAAAGTATGTATATACCCACTCACTAGGAGAACCTAACATCCTTACCAAAAATCTTGTATCACACTATCAGCTGTCTCTTTTTCTGCGGAATCTCCTAAATCCTCTCTGGGAAACTTCTAATCGGAGGTATTTTTTTTGACAAGATAATCGTGTTTAACCCTCATCATGTGTATATGTGGGTAGGTGATAAGTTCCACGCGTGTTCCCACTCGCAAATTTTCCGCCGTATCAAATTTCTTCAAAAAGTTTGTCAATATTGGTAAAAATGTATCAAAAAGTTCCCAAAAGTGTATTTGAGTACTAACTATAAATAATAATATAAAAAAACTTAGTTTCGAACTACTATATTTTTTGAATAATACAGAGCCTAAAAAACTAAAAATATCACAAATTACTTCCGCTCTTTCTTTTCATCCGTGTATTGCCGTTAATATTGAAGCCACACAAAATAAGATTATTACAAAATGTGGACTCTGTGCGAATGCACTCGAAATTTTTACGAAATCAATATGGGCTGCAGATTATTTTTAGGGCAAGTCGCTGTTTTAAATTTCTAAAAAAAAAACAAAAAACAAAACCTCTTCGGCTTAAAAAGGAACCATATAGCTATCGGAATACTAATTATTTGATGAATATGATGAATAAAAGGATATGTTTAGGGCTCGTATGTCATATGTAATCTCTTTTCAACTCTAATCCGTTCTTTTTTACATTGCCATCCAAGTTTAAAAAACCTCGTTCTCAGGTAAACCATAAGGCACAGCTAGTTAAGTCAACATGAAAGGCGACAGATGACATTGATTCACCTGAATTGTTTTCAACCAAATTCTAGTTATTATTTAAATGGTTTGAAAACATTAAATCTTCAGAGTCATATTAGATTTATTTCGTAGTTTAGAGTGTAAAGTAAGTTGAAGTTGGCAGTTATTACTGCTAGAGACTGGAATTTGGTTGCCACAAGGCAGCAAAATAAAAAAAATGAATTTATTTACTGGATGACAAAATGTATCATTTTGCCATAATTCAGTGAGTTGCTGTATCATTATATCAAAAATATAAGTTTCAAATAAAAATGTATCAAAATGATACAAATGGGGCATTACACGTGAAGTGGACAACGAAAAAAAGTTGAGGTTCTGGATTTCGTTCATATTGTGCATAACGGTACTTCTAGAAGATATGAATGTGAATGCTCAAGTTTTTGTTTGTATGAGGTTTAGTTGCCAAGTTATGGGCTGCTGAATAATTGACTAAATTGATAAAAGGTTTTTTTGGAAGTGGATTCTGAGATTCAAAACAAAATCTAAAAAACATTAAACATATTGATTGGTATAGAAAATCAGCTGTTCTTTTTAATTTTGAAATTAGTTTTGAAAAATAATTTTTTTTTCTCTGTGAAACCGGAAGTAGACACTTAAACTCGTAATTTGAATAATTTGGACCAGATTAATTTTGTTTCTTTTTATAACAAAACAAAGCTTAAAGTATACTTATTTTATCATAAAAGTTTTAGAATGAGATGGCCAGTAGTTTAGGAGGTAGGTGAATTTCAATACATACAAGTCGCATGGAGCGTGGTACCGAGAGCTTGCTGAGGACAGCTAGTTGGCTCAAAAACAAAAATTGATATCGAAATGTGATTAGTAGCGAGATCTCTTATTTGAAAAAGGTTTTATTTTCCCATAAAAACCTAATTGAAAATATATGACGCGTATATAATATATTTGACGCCAAGCCAATTCAAATTTTCCGTTATTTTTCGAGTTACTGTTTAACGCTTGCAATGACTATTACTTTCGTTGATAAGTTAAAAAGTCTTAATTATGTGTATTATGTCTCCGTGTTGCTATCTATGTTTCAATCCATTCGATTTGAAGTTTCATCGGAAGGCTAAAGACCTAAGAAAAATTCCAAGAATATTACCAGAAAAGAAATTATATCGAATCTGCAGGAAAAAAAACTGATCGAAGACCTCTAGTTATTAAAAAACAACTAGTTTAAGAAACGAGAGTAAAATTGTAAAAATTGTGAAATAAATTCATTTGTCCATACACAATTAGCTTTGTTTCACTAAGTAAATCAGCATTAGCAATTTTCAATATTTTATCTTCTATATGTAAGTAATACAAGTGATATATAATAGTTTTACTACAAATATTTTGCTTTCACACTCACTAGCTATCATAATCAAGCTCCCGGTACCACGCTCCATGCGACTTTTATGTATTGAAATTCACCTACCTCCTAAGCTACTGGCCATCCCATTCTAAAACTTTTGATAAAATAAGTATACTTTAAGCTTTGTTTTGTTATAAAAAGAAACAAAATTAATCTGGTCCAAATTATTCAAATTACGAGTTTAGGTGTCTACTTCCGGTTCCAGACAGGAAAAAAAAATATTTTTCAAATCTAATTTCAAAACTTAAAAGAACAGCTAATTTTCTATACCAATCAATATGTTTACTGTTTTTTAGATTTTGTTTTGAATCTCAGAATCCGCTTCCAAAAACACCTTTTATCAATTTAGTCAATTATTCAGAAGCCCATAACTTGGCAACTAAACCTCATAGAAACAAAAACTTGTGCATCCACATTCATATCTTCTAGAAGTACCGTTATGCACAATTTGAACGAAATCCAGAGCCTCGACTTTTTTTCGCTGTCCGCTTTACGTGAAATGCCCCAAATGTATCAAAAAAGGGAACCCTGGTTCCACGTCTCACTTTATTGACGATTTAACTCAGGAAACTAATTAAAACTAAGATTGCTCAGATCATGGGCGGATTCGAACCATGGACCACACATGCTAGTAGCCTGCTCTCTGCGCATTCTACTGTACAGCCATTAAAGTAACTAACTTAAAGTCAATTGCGCCCAGAATTCTCATTGACGTCAAATTAGACCACATCTTAAAATCCTTTTCCTTGCATCAAAAATTCGAAACTAAAAAGTAATTTGAAGTTTTTCACTTATAATTCCATATATCTTCCAATGCTGCATAAACACGGCGCTCACTAGAATCGATCACATTCAAATCCATACGCGAACAAATAAATGCCACGTTCCGCTTGAATCGTATCAGTTTTTTAATAGCTATACGTTTCAATATCCATCACCAATCATACGCCGATAAATTTGATGGCACTGACGTGTTATATGTACGTATATTTGCGTTCAGTGACATTTGAAACGTAATGAGAAAACTTCTGAAGTATGATCCATCAATGCGATCGATTTAGCATAATAGGGAATACATTTGAAAATGTAATAACAGAATAATATGTAATAATACAAAATCTAGGAGATCGATTGAAAAATATTGTGGAGGAAATATATTATAAAATTCAAAAAATAAAATCAAGCCACAGATCATACAATTAGATGAACCACATTCTAGAAGCGCGTGGTTCCCAACAATATCCCCTCATTTTCTTCTTCCTCGTCACCATAGAATAAAACACCGTTGTTGCGGCATGCCACAATCAGACGCCGCGTTGTTGTCGTCATTTAGTAATTTCTGCACTTATGTTCAAAGATAAGACGGCGAAAAAAGCCCAAAAGACCTAAGAAAAAAATGCAAGACATACTGATATTGATAAGAACAACGTCGCAATCGACCAGCAGTAATTATATGACCGACCGGCAGTTGCTCAAGTAAGGTGTCTGTCTACGTCAAAACTGACACGGCGATACACGTTTTTCTTAAAGTACGTACATACTGTGGTACATACATACATCCATACAAAGCCGATTCGGATATTCGTCATTTACTGTCAAGCACGCTATTGACATAGGGCTTTGGATCTTAACGGCACATGTGACAAAATTATCAGGACTTTATTTTTCTAGACTCACATATACTGCCTGATTGTATTTAGATGTTTTGTTTTTTTAAAGTTTACATGAAACAATCAAACTTTCTCCACATGCTTGACATTGAGTCTTACCTGGGACCGTTAGCTATTCTCACCACGTGGCAAATCTGGATGATCGGATATCAGAACGGATCGAAGTGGTTGGTTGTAAAATCTGAGTACGAAGCACTTAAGCCAAACGAACAAACCGTTTCGAAAATCATAGTTTACTTTCGTTTGGATTAAGTAATCCGCATCTCAAGTCAAAAACGAGGACCGTTATTCCATAAAAAAACGCATTTCACCACTCGCACAATCCTAATATATTACCGGCTACTTGAAACACATGAATAATTTAATCACTAAACTTATTTCGAATGTAAAACAGAAACATCACTTGTCAGTAAAAAGGAAAATTTAATTTTCAAATTCCGAAAAAATCAGTCTCAGCCTCCATAACTTGCCATAACTTGAAAGCTAGTTGAAATGATATGTTTAATCATATCGGAGTTCGATTCTCACAGAGCACGGTTAACTTGACGACTGAACTAATTACAATTTTTAATTGTTTGGCCGAGAGACGTCAACGTGCTTAAACCGAAATATAATGTTTTCTTATCAGACTTTCGATGGAGCGCGCTCAACTTGTTACCTCAACTCTCGCCGCTACCGCCCCCCTCTTTATTTCTTACCTTCATTTCTAGTATACTTACTTACATTCATCCATACTTATAAGTATATACACACAATGCCCGATATTTTTTCTGTTTTCATTTTATTTTTTCTTCTTCTATAAAAGCGATTTTCACACAGACCACCATTTAAAAACTGAAGCTCAACCAAATAGAGCATAGTGAAAATGTAGAATTCTCAAAAGGAGCAAAAAATTGTCACAATTCCAAGCAATAGATATTGACAGCAACGATAAATAGCGGTACATAAAGTGAAGTAAGGGGACGAAGAAGAAAAAAACCTATCGTTGACAGGTAAGGTAGTTGTAACAGCCACCTGTTGGAACAACATTCATGCTATTGGCTGATAACAGCCCGGACTGAAAGAAAAAAATATTATATTGGACGGAATATGAAATGAATATTGCTCAATTGTCTTTTTCAAAGTATGTACATAGTTTAAATGCATTGAAATGACGGTAACAAGTATGCAGGTACTTACTGCCTGAATGTATAGAATTTTCAGCAAATATGACTGTGACAACTAGAGTGTATACCTTCTGTGTTTGCTCTCACCAATTCATAACGAATTGAAAGTCTGTAATAGAATTTACTCAATATTGTTCTTATGTACGTTCACTCAACCTTCCATATATATTCGCTCGGAACGAATATGATGACAAGACAGTTAGGTCGGTCTTAACTTAGATACGCTATCGATTGTATGATTGTTAAAGTTCATAATGTGTAGAACGTTTTGCGAGAAAATTGCGTTTACTTGTCACGAAACTAGGCTACCTAGTTGCAGTTAATATGCATAATTGCATGGTTCGAAAGCAATAATATGTTATGTTTAAGGCTCGTGCTTTCCACATTTTCATAGAATTTTTACATAGACGACTAATAACGAACATTCAATTTTCCAGCTTATGCATTAGAATTACTGTTTTTAGTCTTGGATTATTTGAGTGGATGGATGTTTTAAAGTTTTAATAAACTGAAGAATATTTTCCAATTTTATATCTTTGAAAATTAATTTTATATCAATTTTATATTATCTGCGTATACAATAAAATTAAATAATTGTGGCTGAGCATGCCTGAGAACTCTAAGCACGTGATTCCAACAATTATACTCTTCTTATTATTTAAATTTCGTCCAGTTATTGCTTAAATTGTCAATTCTGACACGCAAAAAATAAAACAATCGCGACATTTTTTGACCAGATACATATACGCTTTATACTTTTGAAATATTGGTAGAATGAATTACAAAAAAAAAAAAAAAATTTGCGCAAAGGAACCGCTGATTTTCGAAAAAAGTAGATTTTGAATGCATGTTATTACAAGCAACCTGAAATGAAGGTCATGCATCAATTTGATGCGGTGCATGCATCGGAAGTCATAGTGAAAAAAGGTTTTCAAGATTACCGATTGCATGAGTTTCAGAATTCACTAAAGTTAAACTCTCTTAGCACTCCACGACAGGTCAGGATGAAGAAATTGCTTTTCAAGAGCAGAGCGGGTGCCAAAGCGCTTCACACTGTGTGGGGCAGCATATATATCAACAAAAGAGGTAGATCTTTACCTTTCGATTGTCCGCCACTTTGTCGCGATGAGGGGGCTGAAGGCAGAGGTTCAGCAAACCAGATGCGTTGCTGCCTTGCTAAGAGAGACCTAAAGGAAGGATACTCCGGATTTACAACCAAATCATGGACGATAAATTATTAGGAAAAGTTAAGGTACAAGGAGTCGGGTGCCCAGTACCGGTGGCCGTCAGTGGTGTGCGAGCAGACTCCGGGTCGTCGTTACCCATCGACTGCAATGCTATGGAGGTTGACCACTTGGCCACATTAGCAGATACAATTACAAGTGGTCCTATGCAAAACGCATAGATGGGGGCATCAATCGCGGACCCTTTCAGAAGGAGCTCCAAGCTACAACGATCCTCACCCCAAACAACAACTAATGAAGAAGCTATTCAAGTCACGTGAAGCTAATGCTCTTGGGTGCCAGAGTACTCGCAGACTCCGATTCGGAGAGCATGGTGTCGACTGAAGCGGAGGTGGAGCTTCTCAAATCGCCTGAGCGAGGTAAAGGTGCTGGTCCTCAGAAGAGGAATAGGCCCAAACCGGTAGATTAAGCTGGGCTCAGACGACAGCAAAAGTTGGCTTTTCAGGGCTCTATTTTCCACAACAAAGTGGAGCAGAGCTTGTCCATGAGGCTGACAGAAAAAAGGCAGAGGTCCACTGAGGACGAAAAACCAGCGACCAACAACCCCCCTCGTCAAAGTCGAAGAAGATCATGAAGGCCAGCGATGTGGCAAAACAGCACCTCATCGTGGCTATGATTGACCGCAGCAATCACTTGGGTCAATTGTCACTTGAGAAGTGAAAGACCGTAGAGTTAGACCTGCTCAATGCGATGATTGAGCTCACGTTGCGCTGGTGTGCGGGTGTTCTGGCGTTACCGGGGCTATGGGAAGGAGCTCGATTGGAAATCGTAAACAGAGGAAGCATCCGAACCCTGCCTATGGCGAAGGTTACAATACCGCGGGTAGTGGACTGAAGTAGTTACAAAAGCAAAATCCTTATGTTCAAAGACAGGATTGGAAGATCCTGGAGTCCAAGAAACCGGCAGTATCAGACGGGGGCAGGTGTTTTTTCTCCAAACAAACAAAGCGGCTGACGACCTTTTCTTCCCACGGTTTGACAAAATGGCTTGGGGTGTAGGCAGTGTCTACCTGGGCCTGAAGAAATGCCAATGGAAGGATCGAAACCTTAACACTTTGGAGACCGGCGAGACCGAGAGGGATCTGGACACTGTTGACCTGCTGGGTACAACGGCCGATCCCCAGAAGGATGAAGTGCAGGTCAAGCAGGATGCCGCGGCCAGCACTCAAAATACTGCAGATCAATCTGCACCGCAGCAAGTTGGTCTCGACGAAGATAAGTTTGACGTGGCGCTGGCTCAGGAGCATCGGATCTCTGCGGAGGGATAGGTTGCACGACTGTGGTGACGGCATATCCATATTTTCTTCTCCACCGCGGTAGCAAGAATAAGAACGGCTGTGTAGGTGAGGAAGAACATTTACGCTTATCTTTTATCTAAATACAGCACGGACGATCTGACAGTGGTGGAATGCGAGAGCGAGGAGGAGCAGGGGCCCATAGCATCCACCTACATTTACATGTCCAAGTCTAAGCTCTGATTTAACTCATTGGGTCTACATGGCGATAGCCAGGCCGATCCTTGTTTACGGATGCTTGATCTGGTGGCCAGCAGTGACTAAAACTACCTTTCCTGGCATGGCCAGCAGAGTTCAGTGATTAGCGGCTCTCTGCACTACAGGTGCCTCAACATCGACTCTTTTGTCTGCTTTGAACATCCTGCTTCATCTCCATCCGCCCGACCTCTTCGTTAGAGGCACTGCCGCAAAAAACCTATCTTGATGAATTGCCTGTACTTACCGCAAATTCGCTTCACATTTGAATCAGCTCATTCTGTGAATTCTGTTTCAATCCGATACCTGTATTGGGAGTTTAAGGGATGGAGAGATTATTGATGCTCCTTCAATTTTTGCAAACTTTAAAGATATTTTTCTTATGTTTAGTGGAGTGTTAAAACGACTTAAAAACTTATTGATATAAGTGTAAAAATGACCAAAATAATTGTAGTTGACCAAAGTTCTGTCAAATTTGGCTTGGATTAACATCAACTTACAATGTGAACTTAATTTTAATCTGATGACTGCATCGAAAGCTATCAAAAAAAAAAATTGTTTTTTTTTTACTGAGAATATTTTGAGATGGAAATACAGACGCAGGGCTGTCGACGTTTTCAAAGAACTTCTAACAGATTTGCTCCAAATCAAAATAAATGAATACATCCTGTGAGTTTCAACTTGATCTGATGATTGAAATTTTGAAATGTCTAGTGCTCAAAATTTTTCTGGAGGCACGATGATCTCAATGATCCATGTGCCTCTTGTAGTAAAAAGGTAGTCGTAAACTCGTGAAAAATCAAACTTACTTATATCTGGTAAAAGTAATATATCAGAAGTTATCGCAAAAAGATAGTTAAAAAAAGGTTGGTTTAGTTTTAGGCAATCTGCGCCTACATAGAGTTAGGAATTCCCAAAGCGTTATCATAGCCAAGCAAAAAACATCAGTTTTCATTCTGCATACTTACTTCTTCCACAATTATTTTTTCTCTTTCCATTTTTTACCCCTACTTGAAAGATATTTTGATTTTAACCTAACATAGAACCACTTCTTGTAGCTCGATCGAATTACGCACTTCAGAGATAACCTAACTGAATCTTTTTTTCTGATGTATAAAAATGTACAATCAGAAAAATTTCACCACTTAAAATATTTTACAATCAAATTTAAATCAAAAGTTGAAACATTTTTAAACAAAAAACGAATCTTATTTGAATTAAATAATTCCCCAAATTCAATAAAAATGATTCCACTTTATTATAAAAATGTTATTTTTATATCAAAATTTTCAACATTGAATGAAAAAACAAAACATTAAAACAAACAAGACACACTTTGATACAGCGTTATTGAAATGAGGTCAGATTATTTGAATTAAAAAGAAACGTATATGACCCAAATCAAAAATTTTCGAATATGATTTGGCGCCATATACGTTTCTTTTTAATTCAAATAATCTGACCTCATTTCAATAACGCTGTATCAAAGTGTGTCTTGTTTGTTTTAATGTTTTATTTTTCATTCAATGATGAAAATTTTGATATGAAAATAACATTTTTATATTAAAGTGGAATTCAAATAAGATTCGGTTTTTATTTAAAAGTGTTTCAACTTTTGATTTAAATTTGATTCTATTAAATGAAATTTTTCTGAGTGTTTATCATATAATTATATAATTTGAAAATTCTGTACACATGTATAAATTCTGTGCAACTTATATACTGATTTTCTTTGAAAATCACCAAGAGTGCCGAAATTCATGATACTGGCATCGAAATATTTGAACATTACTGCATTGTCTACGTCAAAAGAACGTACTTTATGACTGGCTCGATTGTAGACAACCGATTTTCGATGACGCGGTCGACCGAATGGTAGATGATGAGATGTTTAATTAGTTTCTGTCAAACGTATATCACCATTGAATCAGCAATCGAGTCCAACTTAAAACCATCGACATGTTTCGAGTTGTTTTAACAATCGAGATAATATAATCAAACATCTCGGAATCGCGCATCACTAGTGCATACAACAGCCATTTGCTATATGCAATCACATGCTTAAGCAAACGCTCATATTAGCGAAATGGGTAGTTGCGCAAATCATAAGGAAGGTTCATAGAGGTACAACTTAAAGAGGAATTGTATCTCCTGTTTTGTGGAACCTCGGTGACAAATACAATTTTAAAAGGGCTGGAGAGCACACGCTTGGCTATATCAACTGGTCATGAACGGAAAAGAAGGACAAGACTGGGGAGTGTTACCCCACCCACCGTAATCACCGGATTGCACTGTCAGATTACCATTTGTTTTGATCGGTGCAGTCAACTTTATTGAAGAATGTTTTACTCCTTTCGAAAGTATCGAAGTTTGTCTGATTAATTCAACTGTATCGAACGAACTAAGATTTTATAGAAAGTGAATATCTAGCTTTCATTGTCTAAAGAAACACATGTCCTTTTTATACCCCAAAAAGGCAGGATCAAAGCTGTGCATCCAAAATTTTTCCTTAAAATCTTCTTTTCCCGCGTTTATGTTGAACCAAACCGTCAAACATTCCTCCAACTCCACCAACATAATTAATGGACCTGTCTTTCAGTGAATGAAGCCCATGTGTCCTATTCAGCACATCTAGTTCAAACTTTTTTTCTATTTGAATCTAATGCTATACACTCTTTGTATTCACACCACCACCACCACCACTAACCAGCGTCACATCCCTCACATCAATCTCGTATTGGAAAAAATCAGTTATTTGTAAAATGCAAGAAGTACAATTAAAACAATTGATCATCAGGGAAGAGCAATCACAGTTTAAACAGTCGAACCAATTTACATTCAGCAATCCATTCGCTCGTTTTCCTACGATACCATGGTTTTGTTGTTGTTATACTAGTATTTCCTGCATTCAACATATCTCTTCGAATTGTTAATGTTGATGGTGATTCGATGTACATTGCTGTTTTTATTTTAGACCTCTTTCTGTGTTTTTCTCGACTTTTTATCTCCTGTTTATCCTTTTACAGTTCGATTGACTGGCCTACGAGCGAATATATAGTATGCAAACGGGAATGTAGATGTGATTAATGTACTTTGCGATTGTTTTTTTTTCTGGTTTTCGAATCAAAGTTTCTGGCCTGTTGCTTGTACGAGAATCGTCCAATTTTTTCGGAGCTAATTGCTTTTAGGGATATTTCCGTCCATGCTCGTTTTCTCTTGAATTGATGTTTAATTAAGTCAATTTCGCGGCAGTAAAATCACAAGAGAATAAAAAAGGATGATGAGGAAAACTAGATTGTGAATAATGGATGCAGTAAATGGAGAATATAATTCCGGGAGAGTTATTCGTAAAAGTTGCAATTATTTTTCGGAAATAACTAAAGCATTTTTAAAAAGTGAATTTAGTATCTGCTATTTGAGACTGTTTATGACTAAAACTAAAACCCAATAACGAAATAAGTACTTTCAAAACATTTCTTTTATTAGCGGACGAAAATAAATTAATAGTAACTGATTTTAAGGCACTTAGAAACATCAAAAATGCATTTAAGTATCTTAATTAGTTGTTTGTAACTGATTATGTGCTTACGCACTTTAGTCTCACCTAATTAAATTAGACCAGCATATAACCACAGTAATTAATATTCACAGAATCAAGGCATATTTAGTTAATATTCATAGCTCCAGGTTTAAGATCATCTTAACATATATCATACATCTAAAAACTATAAAGCAAAGTACGGAGATTCGGTAAAAAAAAATTTGGATCGAACTCTTCCAATGCTGGCAGATAGCAGTAAAATAATAGGCACAGAGAAATTGAATAGAATTCTCCACAACGGTGAATTTATATGCTAAAATTAATGTGACGATTATCAATAAATATCTTGGGTTTTTTTTCACAAAATTAAAACTTATGTCAAATATTTTCACTATACGAAAAAAGATAGCGCTACACAAACACTGATGATGACCGCTTTATTCTAGCTAGTTTTCCAATTTTACTCTCATTTTACTGCACCGGGCATTAAATCATCCACTGCGCGCCGGTTTAACTTTTAAAAAAACTAATTTTGACTGCTTGTCTAATGATTTGAATTCAATTAATTGGTTTGATTGCTTCCGTGGTCTCGATATTGACTCTGCTGTATCCATCTTACTGAGTTGATCTCGTCGTATACTCCTGTCTTCTGTTCTCGTCGCTCCCGTGACCCCCCTTGGTTTACTGCGAGGGTAAAGTGTGCTCTTAGAGATAAAAATTCAGCGCGTTTGATATTTTTGATTTCTCGGTCGGGTGAAAATTATGCTATCTTCTCCCGTTTACGTTCCTCTGCCAAGAAAGAAATTAGAGTAGCACTACTCAACTATTCCTCGTCTGTTGAATCTTCTTTAAACTCGAACAACCCTAAATCTTTCTGGTCTTTTGTACGCTCCTTAAAAGCTTCCTCCTCTCTTCCTGACTCCTTAGAGTTTAATACCTTTACTGCTTCCAACCCTCCTGACATTTGCAATCTCTTTGCTTTATTTTTTTCTTCTGTTTACACTATTCCATTGATTCCTGCTACTGTCTGCTTTTCCTTTGATTTGCCTCTCCTCAGTCGTAACTAACCCATTAGAGGTTGAATTGCTTTTGTCCAAATTCCAATTTTTTGAATTCCAAATTTCTTTGTAAAAATCTTGCTTCTTCACTTTGCGTCCCTTTAGCGATCTTATTCAATGTCAGTCTCTGTGCTGGTCAATTTCCATCCTCTTGGAAGCTCGCTAACATTCTTCCCATTTTCAAATAGGGTGATCGGAACCTTGCCTCTAACTATCGCCCTATCTCCATTCTTCCTTGCCTTTCTAAAATTTAAGAACGCCTTGTTTACAATCGTATTTATGATTCCCTCTTTTGTGCCTTTGCAGCGCAACAACATGGTTTTGTAAAAGGCCGGAGCACCTCTACGAACCCTCTTGAGTTTACTCATGTAGTCGCTTCTGCAATTGACAGCAATAATCAAGTTGATGTCATTTATACTGATTTTGCCAAAGCTTTTGACACTGTCAATCATAAGCTGCTTCTTATCAAACTGAAGCATTATGGCATTGGTGAACCTTTGCTTTCCTGGATCTCTTCATTTTTAACTGATCGCACTTGTATTGTCTCTCTCTTTGGCTTCTCGTCCTCACCTTTCTCCCCTTCTTCTGGTGTTCCTCAAGGTTCCATCTTAGGACCACTTTTGTTCAATCTATTTATCAATGACCTTCCCACTGTTTTTAAGTCTTCATGCCTTCTATATGCATATGATTTAAAAATCTTCCGAGTAATCAAAAATACTGATGACTTTCTCCTTCTTCAAGATGATTTGCATGCTCTCTCTGGTTGGTGTAACATTAACTGTTTGTCCCTTAATGTTTCCAAATGTTTTTCTATGTCTTTTTCCCATAAGCTTCACACTCATGTCTTTCCGTATGCTATTGATGGTACTTTCCTTTCTTGTGTCGATCATTTCTCAAATCTTGGGGTCACATTTGATCGCAAACTGAAATTCGACGTTCATGTCCTTGCTATCACTAGGAAAGCTTCTCGAATTGCTGGCTTCGTGGTTCGTTCCTGCCACAATTCATTTAGTATTTCTACTTGTGTCCACCTGTTTATTACCCTAGTCCGTTCTGTACTTGAATACTGCAGTCAAGTGTCCTCGTTTCAAATACCTCGCTGACGCTGTTGAATCAGTTCAGCGCACGTTTGCACGTACTTTACTTTTTAAATATAGTCTGCCGTATTTACCTTATAGTAAGCGTCTATCTCTTCTCAACATTCCTTTCCTTGAGCAGCGCAGAATTTACTTGGATGAGTGTTTCCTGTTCAAAATCTGTCGCGGCTACCTTTCTTCCTCATTAGCATTTTTGTTCATTGAGCGGGACTCCGTAAGGCCAATCAGGTCCTCTATTTTATTTGAAGTGCCGTATGCTCGTACTGACACTTTCTTCTACTCTCCCGTTTTGCAACTCTTACGCACTCACAATGGTCTTCAACTTGGTCCTCTTCCACAATCTATTGCCATTTACGAAAATATGGTTCGTAGTAAAATTTTCGATCCTATTTAATTAGTTTTATTTTCTATTCTTGTTTATAATGAATTCTTTCTTTTCTTTTTTGCTCTACTTAATTTTACTTTCTTATTTATTACTTGAATTTTTTGTATATTTTTATTTTTATATATAGTTGTATATTTTTTTGATTAGTTTTATTTTTCTATTTTCTTAATTTTCTTCTTTTTTTTCAAATTAATTTTACTTTCTTTAATTTACCACTTTAAATATTTGTTTTTTTTACATACTTATATTTATATTTACTCATTTACTTACTATTTTTTATTACGCCGATTTTATTGTAGAATTGGACATTCGTGTTTGTAATGGATTTTTTTTCTCACTTTTACTTTACTTAATTTTTTATTTTTAGTTTTTATTACTTCAATTTATTTTAACTTTAATTATTTTATATACATATATTTATATATTGTCATTTAGTTCTTGTTATTTTATTTTGTTCATGGTATCCAATCTGTAATTGGGCAGTCTTGCCTGTTGTATTGAATACGTACCAAATAAATAATAAAATAATAAATAATAAAAACCTGGTAAAATAATCATCTATTACAGTCTAATAATAGATGGCGTCTAGTAATATGTCGTTTAGTAAGTTTTACTTCGAAACTCAGTATGTATTTGGTAAAGTCATTAACAAACTTTTTGCTTTTGATTTTACCTCTAGTAAAATTTGTATGAAAATTGACATTTTACCGGAACTGCGTATTTGGCTTGATTCTCAAAAACAAAACAAACATGACAGTTCAAATTTTATCATATACCAGCTTATTGACTTGCATGTACCTAATGTGCCAAATAGATATTGGCCGAGCCCAGGCGAGCCGAGTGTGTGGACGGTCCAGACGAGCGACTTTGACAGGTGTCACAGGCGCTCGTGCCACATCCGATCGGAATGGATGTTGAGCACGAGCTAAGGCGATTCGAGACGAGATGTCAAATGCCGTCCACATGTTGGCGGCCTCGTCTGACTTCGGCTCGCCTGGTCTCGGCCAATATCTATTTGCTACATAACAGATTTTCAAAAGTTTTCAGCTTTAAACACAATATTTATCCTCATTATTTCGAACCATTGTAAGAACTACAAAAAAAAAAACATATCGACGGAGCTCTGCGGTAGTGAGTATCTACTAAATATATCTCACATTTCATCCAACTTTTACGAGAAGAATACCCACAAAACTCTTATGCCCGATTTATACGTTGGGACGAGCGTCTCGGGTACAAGAGTAAACAAGACTCAACAAGACATTGGACGAGACTCAACAAGACATAGGGTGTATTGTTTACTTAGGATATTGCACCGTACAACACGGACCATACACCATGCACCTTTCATAGGGTGAATTGTTTACTTAGGATATTGCACTTTGCATCTTTCGACAGTTGTGAGCTGTTTTGTTCAGTTCAGTGAACGATGACTGAGGTACGGGCTGTGGCTATTGCAACTGCCTGGTGTGCGTTGAGTTATTTCAATCTGGGACACGCAAACACATGTTTGAAGTCCCGGCGAAAAATTCGAAAATTTAAATGGGCACATGCTACCCTCTCGAATCCCTTTGACTTGATGCGTAAAACCGACTTCGCTTCCAGCGGCTTCGAACTAGGACGAGACGGTCATAAACAGTCAGGCACAGCAATAAAAGGATCATTATCCCTTCGTAAAACAAACAAGAGCCGACGAGCAAACCATTTACACACTCGTGCTTGCCATGAAAAACACAGCCGAGACTAGACAAGGAGACCGTTTACACACTCACCTTGTCTTCATTTGGCATTGCTCGGCGAGAATGTAAATTCGGCTTTATACGAACCTTCACGCCACCGCAATCTATAACACAAAAACTTTTCCACTAAAACATCTTTCGCTCAAGACGCGTACGACCTCTTTTTCCACTTGTGTAACGGGTAACAAGGTAAAGTTTCTTCTTGGGATTGTTGTATGCAAGAACGGTAGATGCATAATAGGTCGCTTGGTAACAAGTATACTTAAAAATGCCGTTGGGGGTGTATAATAATGTATGTGTGTGTATGAGTGTGTGTGATGGAGTAGTTAGTAGAAAGTGTAAAACTTAAAATTGAACATACACACTAACGATGCTAGCTACTTGTAGCTTTTCAGTATAAGAGAACAAAAGCTATTATCACTAGTATACTATGGTACTTAGCTCGATACGATGGGATGCAGTGTTTTTTTTCTTGTAACTTTCGTATGTTTTTCAAGCAGTAAAACTAATATGATAAATAATTGCTGTCCGGAAAAGTGTAAAATATATGTTTGGCAGTAGTGTAAAGTGGATAAGTTTTTATTAGTAGTTTGTATGGAATCCTTGGAGAATTTTTATTATATTGTGGACTTTTTTTCAACAAACTATACACCGAAATTTTTTCACGAAAAGGCTAAAATAAAAGCTGGGCAGTGCGAAAATCAGCAGCCGTACTTTGATTCGATTGTAGCAATTTTACAATTATAATTGCTATGAATATCTCGGGAACAATCATACGTCAGATACTCGTATATTGTCACTTTTCAGAATAAAGTAGTAGTAGCACATTAATTGAATCCACGTACATATCAGAAACTATTTTAATTTCAGTGTAAAGACATATAGTGCAATAAAATATTTCACAGTGAAAAGTGAATGACAGAATTTCAACAGCATAGAGTTTTATTTAATTTAAAGTAAAGCCAACTTGAAACGCACTGAAACGGACGTATATCCTGGTGATAAGTAGTAAACATGACGTTCCATGTCACATGGTTGATGGGATAAAATACCAGTTTTCGAGAAAATTGGACACCCATTTTTATTTATGTTTCAATGTGTAGTTTATTTTTATTTTTTATTTCGCATAGTTTTTTGGATGACTGAAATTAATTTTGAAGCAAACTTCATTCAAAAAACCTTCCCAAAATAAAATTACGTCTGGATCGAAAACAATCGAAAGCTGGATCTGCAGTTTTTAAGGATATTCAATGTTGATGTGACGCTGACATTTTTAATATGCAGTACAAACAAGTTCAGGACTTATTTGATCGTATATCACTAGCAACAGAAAGACAAGAATTCAATAAATAGTTTTTTGTTGTATATTTGCCTTTTGATCCTTGTAGTATGTATGTGTATGGAGAGTATATACACTGCCAATCTACTGGTTCGGTTCACCTTTAATATTTCAGGGTTCTCAGGAATTCAAAAAAAGGGGAAAACATATATTTTAATCCTTTATGACTCTTGGGACTTCAAACCTCTTGATAATATTTTGTGCCCAACTGATCTACAGAATAAAGCAAAAATGTTGGAAGAATGATAATTGGGAAACAAACAAATGGGGGAACAAGCTGAAGGATAAGATTGATGCTCTCAAGACCAAAATCAATCAGATTAAACCAAATCAAGCCTCAGGTGTAGAAAACGTTATCATGTTCGTGGAAGACCGGTGAAGTATGGCGGAGAACCAAATTTTACATAGAACCTACGAAATGCTGGTATTGAGTTAATCGTGAAGCTAAATTTTGACTTCATTATCTGGTCATTTCGGAAATTTTGGCAATGGAGGAAAGTGAAAACACTGCTCATTTCTGACGGATAAAATGTCAAGAATTTCAATTTTCGATCGTTTTTGTCATTGAAAAGACATTTGCCCAACTCAATTTTCAAATTCAAACACTAAATGTCACTTTTCTCTTCATTCTAAATCACTTCGGCTAGTGTGAACGCTTACCTGATTAACTTGACAGCTCCTAAATCTACCTGATTTAGAGTGTAGGATGAACACCATATAAATTAGCGTGAAATGATTGGAGACATTTAAAAATATAATCTGCATTTTCAAAGCAAAAGGCACTTCGAAGCGATTTTTCATGCTAAGAAGTACAACTCTTCCTTATTTTAAAGCTAAATTTTCACCGAAACAAATTTCACGTGAAATTTCGTATGAAAATTCCACATGAAATCGATGACAGTACTAAATTTTGGATGTGATAAATCGACTACTTGCTAACACTCGATACTCAGCTAAATAAAGCTGATTATCTAGCTGATCATCACATCGAGAAACAACAAAGGAAATAGACGTTGGTTAAAAATTAATCACAGAGCAAAACTCTTATGCGGAAAAATCACTTCAATAGTCAGCATTAACAGCTATCTTGAAGCAACTTATAAATTTCGTTGTGGCTTGGTGTGTTGCTTATTAGCACGAAAAATAATTTAAAGTGCAGACAACTTACGTGTATTAACCACGATTTCGATTAACTATTGATTCTGATTAATGCTGGGCAAATTGACTATTTCAAGTGAGTCAGACCAGTTACATTCGCTCTTTTTACTGATCTGCTTTTCCTGAGTTATTCAAAAGGGCTTTTAGTAGTTAGCAAAAGTCTTTTTTTTAAATCTCTTCTTTTAATTCACAAAAAAATAAGTCCCGGAACTTTTTGAATGAACTGTGTATGTCCTCCCAGTTGTGTCCAGTCAGAATGCCTATCATGGCTCTGCAAACTTTCCTGCTCTTATTGGGCAAGAATCCTGCAGTCACGTAGTTAGGCTCTGAAAGGAAGACCTTCGTGTGCATTGCCACATCAGCACTCAGCAGCCGTTCATCTATCTTTGTGAACATCATCTACCCACTTTCGAAGGATGGCACGTGCAGATGCGGTCGGCACACCCAACGGCGTCAGCAATTTCATTTCCCTCAACACCACAGTGCCCCGGTACCCAGAGCAGATGCACCCCATTGAATCTGGCGACAGAGTTCAATCGTGCTCTGTACTCTTGGACAATTTTCGAATTAGTCAGAGGTCTACGCAGCACCATCAGTGCAGCTTGACTGTCACTGCAAATAGCAAAGTCTTTTCCCCTCCATCTTTCTTCACTTGCCCAGCAGGCAGCTCTCAAGATAGCAAATGTTTCTGCTTGAAAAACCGAAGCGTGCTCTCCAAGAGAAGAAGCCCACCTGTCATTCGATGAATGCAGATAGACACCAGCTTCAGATCTACCATCTGTCCTCGGGCCGTCCGTGAAGAAGATCTCGGAATATCTCGTCGTACACAGATCGGGATCGTCCCAGTTACTTCTGCTCAAGAGGATTACTTCGCACCTTCTTCCGAAGTCGAGGAAGGGCACTCGAGCGTCCGCAGGCATAGTGAGAATCGGAGAGATCTCACGCATCGAACCCCTAATAGAGCAGTGTCCCACATAATCTTCACCTACCCATAAGCCAAGCTGAGCTAGTCTATGGGCGGATCTCATCGCCACACTCTGAATTTGAATGTCGAGAGGAGGCAGATTGAGAAGCGCATCAAGAGCCGCACCCGGAGTAGTGCTCATGGCACTACAGATACCCAGACACACCGTCCTTTGCAGCGTGGCTAACTGTTGTCGAGCATACAATAGCTGCACAATAGTCCACCACACCGCGGATGCGCACGTGAACATCGGCCTAATTATTGCTGTGTAGATCCACACGAGGCCTTAGACCCCATGTGGCAGCAAAAGCTCTGCTTAATATGAACGAAATCCAAAACCTTGACTTTTTTTCGTTGTGCGTTTCACGTGAAATGCCCCATATAACACATAGCCCAGTGAAATCCGACACAAAAAAGGGGAAACTTCGGAAAAATTAGGGGAAAGCTGAATTTTGGTGTGAATCTTGGTACTGGCGTGTTGAACAAAATGTCAAAAGTTCCCATCGATCCGAGTGCTGCGTCACTTTTTATACGGGGTCAAAGGTCACCAAAAGTGACCTTTCGTAAATATCTCAGTAACGGTTACGTCTCCAGAAAAACAATGTACGACGAATTTGTAGCTTAGAAAATTTCCAACAAAAAAGATTACACAACTTTTTCCTGTAACCATAATCGTTTTTGAGATATATTGATCTAAACATTTGTTACTAACAGCGTCCTCTTTCTCAACGGCATGTTGATATTATCCGATTTTGATTACGACTTGGCATGTTTGTTAGTTTGTTTTTCTATGTTTAAGAGGCGCATTAAAAAAACATGTACACAGACTTATCTACCAGACTCCAGGGTAGGTGGAAAAGTGTGCTCCGAAAAGTTCCCACCACCCCCCGCCCCCCTTTGCCATAAAAAATTTATAAATGGCTGTCAAATCACTAACTAATCATTAGGCTGTGATAAAGTTTTGATACGAATCATTTAAACACTGCTACTTTCAAAAATAATATGAATTTGTAGTGTTATTATCTACACTTTGTTTATACAGTCAAATGAAACACTTCTTCAAACTTAACAAATTTATTACATACAAAACATTAATCTATAACAGATATTCACAGAGTTAATATGAGCAGATGTTCACAGCGTTGATACGAATAGATGTTCACTCGGACACAGCGTAAGAGAGAATCGGCAGAATGCTAAATCCGCAAGGATTACGAAAAGGAGCTGCCTGATGAATTGCTTACGATGCTCGGTCTCACCACAAGAGGTGTACGTGTCGATGTGTGCGCGGCCACAAATTTGTAAGTAGTGGCGCCATCTATAAATGACAGCCTTGACTAAAGTGTTATTTACCAACAGTTGAAAATAAAGTGTTATTTACCATAATCGAAAATTTGAAAAGTTTCAAAAGCAATTTGCCTTATGACTGATATGTAACATAAAAATTGACAAAATAAAAAATTGTGCAACAAAAAGTTGTAAATCTAGTTTGAGAAGCGACACTGTTTGTATATTCCGCCTAGGCATTTGATCTGAAAAATATTGTCGCATTGTAATACTATCTCCAGTAAATTGAATGCTCCATTTGAATATTAAAAGTAAAATCAAAAATGACATCCAACTACAAGTTGAAATTATTTTTTTTTCTTTTAATATTACACACACTTGCAGAAATTGCAGCTATGGTGACGCAGAGCACTCATCATATGACAAATACGGTTTCCTTAAGAATCTGGGTTAAACAATGCATTACGATCTCAACTTCCTGTGAACTGTATAAAACGGATAATATCGTTCATCTACTTGAACCACTTGCCAAACACTTAGCACATTTATCGATCACGTGTTGTGAAAGAAAACTCATTAATTCAAGTAAAACTTCGGAAAATAGTCCGAAACAAAGGACCACCACCCGAAGTGTAATTTAAATTTGATAAGTAGTCTCGATATATTCGAATGCAAGTCCATATGTACATAGATTTTTTGTTTTTTTCCATACCGCCGAAGATAAATTGCTTGCCCAGTTAGTTCTTAAAGTAGCAAGCTGGTGGCGGTGATGGTTCCCTTACGGTTGCTTATGATGCTGCTGTTGTTAGTGTTCGCTGCATTAGCGCAGCATTTTGTCGCAATAATGATGGAAGACGATGAAGAGACACTTCTTCGACTTACTGCCGATATTACTGAAAGCGAGACTTTAAGCCCTGATTTCATATCACAAAATAAACATCAGAAAGAACTCTAGTCGTCTTGTCCTCTTCTTGTCCCCCATTTAGAGTGTGTTTTTAAAGTGTTTGATGTAATGAGTGAATATGGATTTTGTTTACAGAGTTTTTTTAGTTGTTTCGAAACTGGTGGTTGTGTATTATTGTGCTTAGCAGGCGCATTGAAAGATGATTTAAACATACATGTTTCCACTGAGCCACTTAAGAGTTAAGTGTTTTAATGACCATCTGATGTCTTCGGATGATGGCATAAATCAGAAAAAAAAACTGATTCTAATGCAACTCGGTGGATATGATCTCAAGTAGCTTATGCTTGGTCATGTTTACATAAAGTGGCTGGTTTGAAAAGATTACTAAGGAGCGTAACCTAGATCGCAGAGATAATGTTTTGAAGTTTTTGTTTACCATATCTGCGCCCACGTTATTCCGAATAAGAATGCCATCAGATTTCAAGACAAGATGCAAAATACCATGGAAACTATACGGCTATGTACAATTTTAATAAAAAGTCCTTAAGCAATAAAATGAAACAAATATTACTCTAGTTTGACATTAATCGATCTGCAACACGACTCAATTTAATTTAACTGTCATTTAATTGTCACGAAAATGTATCTTATCTGAACGACTCGAAGCTAAAACCGTAATTCTCTTGAATTATCGCCACCGTCACACGATCTTTTTCCCCTTAAACTATCACCGAATATATGGCACTTCTGTACGGAATTTTTTTCAATAAAAAAATGATAGATAATGAATGAAATGCCTGAACATCATCCTGTAGCCCAATCTAATGCGTCTGTTCGTCCAAATGCAAACAGCGATAACCGAAAACGAATGAGAAAATTAAATGAAAAGATAATTCTTGTCTCGCAATATATGTCAAAGTCCCGACCCAAAAAAAAAAAAAAATTAAAGCATACACTCAAAAACCTGAAAAAGTGACCTTCTTAGATCACAATAAGATAATCGGATACATTACAAATGGTTTCGAGACAACTAAAATGTAAAAAAAACTACCGTCTTCAATACATCCTTGAGTCTATAAAATTTTTTATTAACGATCTCTTCGATAAAAATGTCCCAGGAGTATCTGACGGCCATCTATCGTCCTTTCAATTCACAGGTTGCATTTCGAATAATGTGCGATTGTTTCGACGATGGTATTTTAAGTGTTAAATACGAGAGGACCGTTGTCCGTTGCATTCACATTCTGGTCAATCCAGTCTCGGTTCCGACAAAAGAATGGATTTGAAGGTGATCAGTAATAATTTTTCACTGAGCTGATTGGGTTCCAGGCTGAGGACAGTTTTTAAAGCCGGCTGAAATTTAATGCTCGTACGTGTATGTGTGTTGTATACATTTCTGACTTGGTCAAAGCGTGGAAAATGATTTTGTGTTTTTTTCTCGGTTGGCTACCTGTAATCGTGAGGTCCATTGAAGGTCATATTAGCGTCATTAATCCTATCTTCATTTAGTAAGTATGGTAATAAATTATCGATTTGTGTTATAAATTATTGAGTGTGAAAACTGATGAATACTTTGTTGGAGTAGAGAAAGTGGTGCATCGAATTGTAGGTGGTGAGTAAACCTGAAGAGAATTCTGAATAGAATTTTGTTTATTTTTTTTTTAGCTAATTGAGAGATGTGGCTGAGTGTGTCGTTCAGTATGTATAGTATCTCATAAGAATGTTTAATATCAGTAAGCTCTTTTAACTCAGTCAAATTATAATATTAAATACCCCTTTTTTTAATTAATTCAGCATTTGAATATTGATGGCGATCACATTCGGAAAAAAATAATGAAAAAAAACTCTTTCCTAAAATGTGTCTTAGCTAAGACAAGATCAAAATCAACCAATTTGGTGTGTATTCAATTCAACAGGTAAACTGCCCAGTTACAGATTGGATACAATGAAAAAAAAAATTAAGAGCAAATAAGTAAATATATATAGAAAATTAGAATATTAAATATATATTAGAAAATAAAATTAATTAGATTTAAATATATTAAAAAAAAAACTATATTTTTAAAGACGGCAATAGATTGTGTATAAGAACCAAGTTGATCCCCGTTATGAGTACGTGAGAGTCGTAAAACAGGAGAGTGGGAGCATAAGGTACTTCAAACATAATGGAGGACCTGATTAACCATAACATTAACAGATTTAGAAGAGGAAATTAATCCAAATAAACTCTGCGCTGCTCAAGGAGTATAATGTTTAGAAGAGACAAACGTTCATTGCAGGGTTAACACGGAAGACTATATTTGAAAAGTAAGGTACGTGTAAATCTCCGTTGAGCTGATTCAGCAACATCTGACAGATATTTGAAGCAAGGACACCACGCATGACTACAATATTCAAGTATAGAATGAACTATGGTATTAAACAAATGGACATATGTAGAAAAACTAAATGAATTGTGGCAGAAACGAACCACCAAGTCAGCAATTTGAGAAGCCCTTCTAGTCCTGGTTAGGACATGTTGACAATTTCAGCTCACGATCAAAGATGACCCCTAAAGAGAAATGTTCAATAGAAGAGAGGATAGTACTACTAATAACATAAGGAAAAGGACATGGAGTAACACGTAGAAACATTAAGGGACTAATAGTTCAAGTTATACCAACAAGAAAGAGCATTCAAAGAGAGTCAGCAGTATTTTTGATCACCCGGAAGATTCTTAAATCATCTGCATAAGAAGACAAAAAAGCTTTGGGAAGGTCATTGATGAGCAGATTGACCAAAAGCGGTCCAAAGATGGAACCTTGCAATACACCAGAAGAGGGAGAGAAAAGTGAGGATGTCAAGCCATAGATGGGGATGCAGGAAAAAATGGAGATGCAGGAAAGCAAAGATTTACGGACGCCATAGTATTTTAGTTTGACAAGAAGCTGCACGTAGTTAACAGTATCAAAATTTTGGCAAAATCAGTATAAATGACATCAACTTGATTGTTACTGTGAATTGCAGATGCAATCACATGATGATTAAATTCAACAAGATAGAAGTGCAGCGGCCTTTGACAAAGCCGTGTTGTTGTGTTGAAAAGACACAGCTGAGGGTATCATGGATACGATTGAAGGCGAGGCGTTCTTAAATTTTACAAAATGAAAGAAGAATGAAAATAAGGCGATAGTTAGAAGCAAGGTTACATTTACCCGATTTGAAAATGAAAATAATGTTAGAGAGCTTCCAGACAGACCGAAATTTACCAGCATAAAAACTGGCATTGGATAAAGTGGACAAAGAGACACAAAGAGAAGACGCCAGATTTTTCACAAACGAATTAGGAGTATCATCCGGGCCAGGGGAATAGTTGCAATCAAGTGAGGGCAAAAGCAATTCACTCTCAACGGCATTAGTCACAGCACAACAGAGGTAAGCAGGAAAATTAAAAGAAAATCATTCAAACATAGCAAAGAGATTGCAAAAAACATTGCAAAGAAATTCCAAATATCAAAAGGGTTGGAAGCAGTAAAGGCATGGATTACTAGTGAGTCAGGAAGAAAAGAAGAGGCTTTTAAGGAGCGGACAAAAGACCATAAACTTAAAGATGATCTTTTGTCCGTCTTTTGTCCAAGTGATCTTATGTCCAAGAACATAAACTTTTTGGGTTATATGAGTTCAAAGAAGATTCAACAAACGTGGAATAGTTGAGCGACGCTAATCTTATATCCTTCTTAGCAGAGGAACGTAAACGGAAGTAGAGAACATAATCTTCGCCAGATCGAGAGTTTAACAATTTTGAGCACGCAGAGTTTCTACCTTTAAGGCCACTCTTTACCCTCGCAGTAAACCAAGGAGGGTCACGGAGATTTTGAGAACAGAAAAAAACAGGAATAAATACCGAGATCAATTCCAGAAGAATAACGTAAAATTTAGAAACAGCAGAATCAATATCGAGACTCCGGAAGCAATTAAACCAATTAATGTAATTCATATTAACAGACAAGTTGTCAAAATTAGTTTTTTTTTAAAGTTAAACCGATACACAGTGGAGCATTTCGTGCGGTTTGAGCAATTGATGAACACATTAACAGAAATGGGAGGGTTATAGAGATCAGGTTGCGTGTAGGGTATTGGAACAGGGGATGGTAAAAAGGAAGAAGACTCAATAATCGAGAGGATGAGGTCAAGGAGCTTGTTATTAACATTAGGTAAACAGTTCAATTGAGAAAGCGAGCAGGAAGAAATAAAAGAATATAAGGCAATAGAAAAGATTTTGGTAGGCACAATGCAAAGAAAAGAGGAGTCCCATTGTACAGAAGGCATATTAAAGTCGCCATAGATGATGACAGTCGACGAGAGAAAATTTGCTGAGTGAAATCAGAAAAAAAACTGACGCTAAGTTGAGAAGGACGTGACAAAAGCGAGAATTCCGGTGACACAGAAACACAGATAGTAAGACATTCAACAGGTGGACTGGAAATAAAATCAGTGCAAAGTTTGCTAAGCACAGCAATAAGCACTCCTCTACCATCAGACTTATTAGTTGCCATGCAATTACGGTCACAGCGGCAAACATTGTACATAAGAAAAAATAAAGAACTAAAAATTGCGTCAGTGAGCCAAGTTTGCGACAGACAAATTAGGTGATCATTTTCTATTAAAGCTTCAGTTTTAAAGTTTTGAAGTTTAGTCCTCATGCTACGAACATTCTGATAATATGGTGAAATGTTTTAACGCTTAAGAGCTAGGTTCGGGCTCTCCGGTTATTTGAAGATCGAAAAATTCGTCGGTTTTCAAAAATTTTCGATGATGTACGGAAGGCTAAAATTTGGAATCAACGACAATGTCCACACACAAAAAAATTCGGTGTTAAATTAACTCCAAACGAACATCAATAGTGACCATCCGTTTTGATAAATTTGAAACATGTCCATTTGGATGAACAAAAAAGGATATTTTCCAAATGTGAATCTGGTGTAAATGAGTAAATTGTAATGAATAAAAAATAAATGCTTCAAATTGGCTTTTTGTTTATTCAAACTGATATAATAGTTTTATCCAATATTGAAATTTAAAAAAACGCAAATAAATTGATGTAATCTATCCAGATGGTGCTGGATTTTAAATTCTTCTGGATACAACCATCTATACATATATATATATATATATATATATATATATATATATATATATATATATATATATATATAAATATATATATATATATATATATACATATATATATATATATATATATATATATATATATATATATATATATATACTCATATATATATATATATATATATATATATATATATATATATATATATATATATATATATATATATATATATATATATATATATATATATATACTCATATATACCAATATGTATTCCATAATTGTCTTGCATGGCTAAAAAACTAGTAGAAAAATTGACTTCCAGTTTATTTTTTTAAATAAAACACAATGATTCATTTATAGTGAAAAAAATATATTTAGGTACATAAACTGAGAAAACTACTCTTCCTTTGAAAGTTTTAAATCAAATGTATGTTTTAAGCATATTAAGAGGCATCTAAATGAGTTAATACACATCAATTACTTAATAACAAGTATTTATACTTAAAAACCTATTTAAATTCGAATATTAACTTGAAAATGCATTTAACCTGAATATTGTCTATGCTTGAATTAGTTTACAAAAATAAATTTCATCCGAGTGTATAAAACTAAACATTTATTCCCAAATTTATAATACTTCAATTAAGCTACAAAAAGGGCAACTGCGCATGCGGAACCAAAAGGTTCTTATTATCCTTTGGATGGAAAATAATTTCTAATGGCTCTACATCTGGTAATTTACTTAGCAAAGTAAAAATAACATTCTTCGTTTCTTTAATCTCAAAACAATTTAATTTGCTGATAAACTTTATATTTTCTAACACTGTATAAGAGAAAGCAATTATTCCATTGCTTTCGAAAATGTGTAATATTTTTCCGAAGTATGGCAAGTTGCCATGGCTGGTTTTAGAAAGGAGGAAAATGAAATTTGGCCTGTATAAAAAGCCATACTCAACATATTTCAGAATATTCCATTTAGGTCCATAAATGCGCATTTGATAGATAGAAGCATCTGACAAATTACATATAGTCTTTAGCATTTCAAATGAAATATCATGCTCTTTTACTGTAAATTTAAGCTCTAGTCGAACACCATTTAGAAGATACATGGTATAGTTATTTTTTTGGTGCTCAAATGCAATTGTTTTGCAGATATTTTTAAAGTTTGGAGACAAACTATTATAATTTTTCATTTGTTTATGTTTGCCTTCATACCTCATAGTCCATAAAGTTTTAAGAGATCCCATAGCTAAGAGAGCTCGCGGGTAGTGAGTTAGTAAATGATGTTTTGGTAGTAGATCGCTGTCGGGGTATTCTCTTTTAAAAGCAACATGATGTTTCTCAATAAGTTTTTCTAGTCGATTAACATGAGATATCAGCAATGTTGAAGAAAATACAATGTTTGTTATTTGTAATAATAATAAGAAAACATTGTACTTGGCTTGAAATTTTGCATCGTCATTCTCAGCAATATCACATAAAAGAAGAGGTAAAAATCTCATCAAGCACCAAGCCTGGGAAGCATTTTGCCCAAGGTTCTTATTTTGGGTTTCAATATTTATCAAAGAGGGTATATTGGATCGATTTAAATATCCGAAATTAAAGTTTTTTATTCTGTTATTTAAATCAGCTATACTAATTAGTTTTCTTATCTTACACATATAAATAATTAACAGTTTCATTTCAAACTGGCCTACACCTTCTAAAATGTCGTGGACAATATCAATGCTTATTGATCTAAAACAGTCATAATGAAGCAATTCGTTAAGTTTGAATGGAACCTTAGTGCCAAAACTCTTTGATTCTAAATGGATTTTATGTTCATCTAAATGTCTTAGCAAAGTAGTATCTTCTGTAAAAATTGTTTGGATATTTTTATTCTCGATCAAACAAAATCTACAAAAATACCTGGATCTGAAAGATTCATGAAAGCCATATAAAGAATTAGCGCTTAAATTGTCATGTGCTATTGAAAATATAGATCCGTTTACTCGTAATAAGCTTCCACTTATCATAGCTTCTATGCCTTCTTTCTCTAAAGTTTGTATTTCTTCGAATATTAAGTTCAAAATGGGATCAAAACCACTTTGTTTAATGTCAGAATTGTAACATAAAGCGACTAAATGTATATTTTGTAATTTAGAATTAACGTTAGGTGGAAGATTTAATACAGAAAAATAAAAGGCAGTTAGCTTATGTATTCCTGCTTTAGACATTAAAGGATTTCCCACATCGAATTCATCGACACATAATTGTAAGCAAATATATGGCTTACCCGATGAAAATATAGGATGCGTTTTGAAAAACTCACAATTTGTGAAGTGCAATTCATTAAAATTACTTCCTTTGTAAGGTTGTGCAATAAAATCGCAAAATGATTTATTTTCACACAGGTATTTTAGAGTCTCAATTATTGAGATGTAAGAAAATGTATTTGTTATAGGATACCGATTGTCGGAAACGTTTTCTTGATTTTTGCGTTTTCGATCAAGTCGTATGGATATTGCAATCTCTTTAGGCGTCGGAAGTGTAGAAAAAATGTGTTTGTTACGTTTGTAGGTAGTCATGAACCCATCGAAAGGGCTATCTAAGAAATGTAAATCATTTTTCAAAGCATCCTTTTGCAAGTCATACTTAATAAGTTTTTGCCTAATATTCAATGCGACCGAACTAGTCAAAGCTGTAGTTACTTCAAGAAATTGGTTTTTCGTTTTTTCATTAATTTTTAATCCATTTATTTTAGTTAAAAACTTGTTTCTTTCTACTTCATACGAAAGTGTACTTGGTAGATATGAATCGATATTAATCGCGTTTTCAGGTAAATATGGGTTAGGGCGATCATTATCAAGGCCTAAAATATTTTCCTCGATCATATATTTTTCTTCATGTTTGTTTTTTATATGGCGTCGTAATCCACTAAAGGAAACAAAAATAGACTCACAGTTTTCGAATCCACATGGTGAATGAAGCTTGCTGCATTGATTAAGATTATGAATAAGATACAAGTGTTTGAAATAACAACGCGATTGCGGTATGCAACAGCCAAAAATGTGACAAGTAAACATTTTAGAAATCAAAACACAAATCTATTACTTATTTCTTTCAATCTAGGAGTAAGTGAAGTCATATGAAATTTAAAAAGAACTTCTTGCACGAATATGAAGAAAGAATATAAATGATCTGGATATACAGCATGGAATACAAAGAAGCTCTTGAATAACAGCTCAAATGAAGTAACACTGTTTTCACTACTAAGTGGAATTTCGTGCCCATCTATAGCTACCCAAAATGATGAAATCTCTCGCTTCGAATTTCCTTTCAGGACAAGATACGGTTGCTTTATATTCGAGCTGTTTTCAAATTCGAACGATCCGAACTAGAAAAAACATCTGGTTAATATGTATTTTAAGATTGTGCTGAAAATTTACTCTTTGGAAATTAAATAATGAGTAGTTAGTGTTTTTCTGTGCTCTCCTTTTTCCAACTGTAGTAATGATCTTCGTGAGCAGGATGAGCGTTGTTATGTCCTCATCAAATTCTAAGGAAATAAGAAAATGGAGATGGTGCTTATTATGAATAATATTTATATACCTACTTTCATCATCCGTCGTATATTCGTCGTAAACTTCAATTTTCTTTTCTGAGGCAATTGTTTGAATTTGAAGTTTTATTTGAGGCCAATTTTCAGAAAAATTTGATATATTGCTATATCTCAGTTTAAAGTCGTATTCAATCTAAAATAATATAATATATATATGTATATAGATAATTTATTTAATAACTTTGACGCATTAAATCTTACCAATCCGGGTGTGTCTAAAAACCTAGGAAATTCCTCAAATGAAAAAGGTTGTTGCCTAGATTGGACCGTTTTCTGCATGAGATTCAAAATATCTGCGAAATCTTGCTTTGGACAAGCTCTTTTCATGCGTTCTATATCGTCATTACAGTCATAGGCAGTTCCACTTAGCTCGAAAGATTCTGTGTCAGTAGTGCTATTATTTTCTTTGCAGCATTTTCGATTTCCCAACGATCTGTTAATAGTCCGCAAACGATAAGCAATAAAACCTGATCTGTCTCGAGGATCATAAAATATGTTCTGAAACAAAATATGTTAAGAGTCGAAAGTAGATTCGCCAAATACAATAGTTTACGAAATTTTGGGGGTCGTGTCCTTCACACAATCCTGGAAATATTAAGGATGTTGCTTTCGCCCACAGAATTTTGTTTTCAGTAGATGGGTAAGTGCCGTGCACTTCCACTAGATGTTCCACGATTAAATTTACTAATTTGATGCGAAGTTTTTTGGGCAATGTCTCACTTTTTTTATATAGCTCTAATATTTTCGCACCACTTGGTTTAATTTCCAAAAAACGAGTTAATTCCTTTAACAGCACACAAAGTTCAGTAAAATCAAAAAATTTTCGTGAGCCATACAATTACCTCTTTCAGCTCTTCAACTTCCAATTTTACTCTTTTAGGTATTGAACCCAAAAAACAATCTTCACGTCTCACAGGAGCCGCATAATTGATATCAGTTTGCACTGCTTTGTCGTGAAGAACATCTGAAAAATATGTTATTCTTAAATTTTCACGCACGTTCACTATATATACATTAAACTTTACCGTATTATAACTGTTTATTTATCTATATATATATATATATATATATATATATATATATATATATATATATATATATATATATATATATATATATATATATATATATATATATATATATATATATATATATATATATATATAAGCTCGATTAAGTTTTGCCCACAGCCGTTATCAACAGATGTCTGGTCGGCATGTTTGTTTTGTAGTGGTAGCAGGGAGTGAAGCAAATTACTCAAAAACATACAAAAAATATACGAAGAGGCAATAAACAAACAAACTATAAACATTACCGAAAACAAACACTGAAGTTAAAGTAACAAACAAACAAAAACACACTCCCAAAACCAAACCTGTAACCATAAAAGCTCAAATATACCAGCCAAATATCTACCGATTAAATTATCTAACGGCTATGGGAACGCGTCGTAGAGTAACCAAATATATATATATATATATATATATATATATATATATATATATATATATATATATATATATATATATATATATATATATATATATATATATATCTTATATATACATATATATAAATATGTAAATACATAAATATGTATATATGTAAATATATATAAATATGTATATATGTAAATATATATAAATATGTATATATGTATATATATATATATATATATATATATATATATATATATATATATATATATATATATGTATATATATATATATATATATATATGTATATATATATATATATATATATATATATATATCCATATAAATATATACATATAAATATATACATATAAATATATACATATAAGTGATGCTCCTACTAATTTTCGTAGGGAATCAGTTAAAATAATTGCATGGATTTCATTTCTTCTATGATACTTTTCATATAACGCTTTTATGCCACAAAGGAACATTATCTTTATAGAGAAAAACTATCGCTATGAACGCTAAACTTACCGAAGTCTGAAGAACACTTCACCTGTAACTCTAAATCGTAGCTGTGGAAGCTATCTTTCAATAAAATATTCAGAATAGTAAAGTCCAAATGTGTTCCTTTCGCATCGCACAAATACACATTTATACTCCGCGATATATTGAATTTCACTGAAGCTTCTGCCAACACATCCAAAACACTAATTTTATTATCAGAGTCACTTTTTACCAATAAATATTTTCGTTCTCGGTTATAAGTTACACTAAGCACTGTTTCCGACATCTTGACGCGTTTATATTATGGCAAAGAATTATTAATTTCACACAAAAACCTACAACTTCCAACTTGGCTTTGTTACTTGCACATGCATGAACATGCCACGGTTGTAAACTGCATAAAACACAATGATGCGTAATACTCGTACATTCGTTCTAACTATGAACTTATGTGCAGAGAACTTCGTATCAAGCCCCAAACCCCCATACCTTATTTCGAGCGAAATTATACTGTTCCGAAAGATTTCACGAGTCGTTTCAAGGTTATTGAATGTGCATATGTACTTTAAACTACTGCGTACTATATTCAGTATATAAATCAAAATAAGTACAAAATTATCATCCATTTGGATAAATATGAAAAAATGTCTATTGTATTAAAATTAAAAACATATATCCGAGTAATATTGTCTACATTTGAGGATAAAAATCATGTTATGTTACTTTAAGGTTATTTTGAATAAGTTTTATCTTATTAAGTACTTTTTAGATTGTATCCAGAGCATTGATGACAAAAATTCTGTTATTACCCCATATTTGTTGAAAAATTGAATAATTTCGGATGAATTTGCATTCACCTCGTCAAATTTTTTTCTGTGCAGGTTGTCCGATATGGTTATTTTAAAAAAAAACGACATATCTCTCTAGGCTAGCTATCTTTCCTAAATTCGACACAGTCAAAAATATGAGGTGTGTAGCCAAGCATCTTGCAGATGTAGCGGTCCACTGTTTACTCATATCAAAAGCGATACAAAAACGAAAAGGTACAACAGACTCAGTTTTCATACGTCAGAACACTTCAAGTGAGTTGCCAGCAACTAAATGTTTCTAGTACACATTTTCGAGTATCGTTTGCTGCTTGATTTCGATTACGTCTTATTAGTTCAAATGCTTGGAAACTTCATTTAAGTGAGGGGTAATCGTCCGCCGTTTTATTAGAATTCGCCTCCTGCTTTAGTAGATGTCATTTACTAGATATCCTTTGCAGTCTACTTAAATTACTTCAATTTATTTCTTCAGCTTTGCTATCACAAACCACAAACCTTCTCCATAGACTCCTATCATCATCTCATTTTAATGTCATCATTAGCTTATAGAAAAGAAACTTCTTACCAACCAAAGCAACAAAGATTACACAGTGCGAAAGTGAAAAGAAAAATGTTGACATTTCCCTTGGCATAATCCACCATCCACCACTACTATTTACTATTCCAGTCAGTACACCACATAATTTGCATATAAATCGGGACGAAAGCATCGGGACTATTGCTAAAGAATGATGTCGGTATTATGTTGATGCTCTCCATCTGTTGTTCTGGTTGTCCTGGTTGGATTCTTCTCTTCTTTTTATTTTATATCCCTTCAGCTCTTACCCTCAAGGTAACGAGACTGTACTATAACCAAAGCCACGAATGCAGTTAGTAGGAAAAGAAAGCCCAAGGTGAAATGGGAGTAGTAAGTATCTGTCTTTCGTCAAATAGGCCAAAGCTATTTCATGGTTTGCAAACACGTTAAATGAACCATACGATTCTTTATTTGCATTATTATTTGCTTTCCGAGTTGAAATAGCAGGAGAAAAAGATTGAGAGGATTCTCGTAAACTATGTACAGTCAGGTTCAGGCCAAAGATCACAAGTTCAACAAGAATAGTTTAGTTTTTTTTTGTTGCTTGAAGTTCTAGCGACATTCACATACTACTTGAAGGTAGTTGTTGGTAAACTTGTAAAATAAAATGATATGAAAATGTGTCTTCAACGATATTTTCTGGTTCAACGAGCTCAAGAAATCTGTAAAGTTTTGTGACCATCACTTTTATGTATGCGATAGAGGAGGAGAATGCATATGAAATGCATGATTTGAAAGTTTACAGTAGAAAGTTTTTTCCAGATAGTTTTTTCGAAAGTAATATAATTTAGTAGAATTGCATTTGATTCTGAAAGATGTGAAAAAGTGTTAGTTTGGATTGTAGTTTTTGTTGTCAGGTGTTGGCTGTTTAGGAGTTTTAAAGGAGCTCAAGAGCTCTGGAGAATTAGAGCACATATTCAGTTTTTAGTGTTTATTTTTTCTTATCACTGACGAAGTTTCAATTTAATTTTAAACTTTGTTTTCCATAGGTTAAAAATTAAAGGAGGATTTCTAATAGATTCCTATAACGCAAAACCCAACTCAATAAATTGAGTTGAAAGAGTACATTTGATGATGGCCTCTAGCAGGGGCCTAAGGTCTATTGTGCTTCCTCAGCGCTAGGTCCTATGGGATATCCCGACTCCTTATGAATTTCGATATGTCCCAGATTGGGACTTTTTTAATGTCTCAGATAGAGGGGGAAGAGCAGACGCAAGCAATTCTAATCTTCGTCTACTGGATGGTATGCAAGAACATGCTCTACACTCTCTGCCGCTTCTCCGCAGTATCTACTGCAGACGCATTCTATTTTGCGAATGCACCTTTCGCAAGAAAGATGGTCTGTTAGAGCTCCATATACGGCCCTCATGACACTTTTATCTTTTGCACCGAAACTGGGGTAATCTTTTGAGTGTTTTGAAACTTCCAGATTAAGCCAATAATTTTCGATCATTTTCTCAGTTCATGATTTAAAGTTTCTTGGTCGCATCCGTCTTTACACAGCCCCAGCACAGAGTGGGACCAACGTAAGGCAATTTAGCCCCTTCTTTGATCTTTGTATCAACTTCCTGGCGTGCTTGGTGCCCCTCATGGCCAGAGACACATATCACTTCGAGGTTGTTATATGCCCCTATTTCGTTAAACGCCTCTTTCGCTTCTAATAGTATAGCTGAGTTTATATGATCGACATTGATAGCTTTGAGAGCCACCTGACAATCCGCTGATCCAATTAGTGTTCGTTATCTTTATGGTAAGCGTTGCCTTAAGTATAGCACATAAGTCTGCTTGATAGACAGACAGTTGCATCATTAGGGAGGAGAAGTGCATTTTGCAATTAAGTCCTATGATACTTGCTTCCAATCCATAATTTATCTGCGTTCTGTCCGTATACTGCGTTTGTCTATTCTCCCATTTGTTTCTTAATAGTATTGTCAACTTGAAGCCTCTCTCGCAGGTGTCCTTATTGCTTATTTGGTCGCTGAAGCACAGCATTTCCATTATAGGTTTGATGTCCTCCAGGATACTAACTTGGCTTTTTAGACCTTTTGTTTTGTACCTACAGGTCCACTGAAAGGGTATTGCTTGCTCCGCCGCGTCTTATTGAATTTTGCAGTGTAGTGCTTCAAAGTTTAGAAAAGCCTCCTTCACCGCCGTAGGAATGGAGCTCATTGCTCCTCTAATCAGCAGGCAGGCTTGTTGAGGCGGTTAATAACCGTTTTTTGTGCGGCTTTTTTCCGCCACACTGCGGAATCAGGATGATAGGTCTCACCATTTGTTTGATTACCCAAAGAGTCTGCAATGGAAGAAGTCTCTCATTGCGTCCAAGCATTATTTTTGTCGACTAAAGTTCCTTAATGACCCTTTTAAACTAGATCGCCTCCTTGCAGTGCATCCTGGGTTACGCTAAATGATCTAGACTTTCCCACGATTGCTTTCATCCTCAGAGCTCTCCTTTGCCTACGATTTCGTTTGCTTTACTTGGGCTGGTGGTCGCAGCTTTTCGGACCTACTCGTCTTCAGACGTTGTAATGACGGAGTAAAATCCGCTTCGTGAACGGCTCTGGGCTAATACGATCATCTCCATCCCTTTAAAAGTTGAGATGGACTCCTGATTGACACCGGTCTGGCTCTGAGCACTTGCCCCCATACAGCCTTGTGCCAATTCTCGCATGGTCTCCTTGCTTGCAACTATGGGATCATCAGGGTGACTACACATTTGGACTGAGAAAGTGGCTTTTCAGCAAGGAAAAAGTGCCAAATAGAAAACCAAATCTCGTCAAGCACTAGCACGACACCAAATCCTGTTTACTCTCCAATGTGAACGAGGGAGGGGGGCTAAGATGGTTGGTCCGTTGGTTGCAACTAAAGCACCAAAAAAATGGAGATTTTCAGTACCGCCTCCTCTTCAGGCACAGAAAACTCATCCGCCAACTCTTCTTGGGCTTAGTGAACTAGAAAAGCAGCCTTCAAAGTTCTGAAGAAGTAAAAAAAACTTTCTTCTTGACACAATGTCCGACAATTACAAAAAAGTCCTTTCTATGTGCAAAAACTCTTATCTGGGAGCACCCGCACCCTTTAAACCCTGCAGATTCAGCACAGAAACGACAAAAATTGGCTGAGTAAAAGAAACAGGACTGTAAAAAAACAGAAACTTCTGGTGAATTCTCCAGGGATAACTTGGCCATATAATGAAATGGCCATATAATGAAATGGCCAAAGAAAGCCTTGTTTAGGCTGTAATTGATGCCCGCGAAGGAAGGAGAATCATCTCTTCCGAAAACTGGTTTAAAATAAGCCAGATTTTATTTGGAGTCAACTGCAGAAAGCTAGCTCAAGCCAGAACGACGTAGGCTGGTACTAGGAATCAAACTGGTTGCATGCAAAGACCAACGATCGTCTAATTTCCACGAGTGAGCAATCTCCGAGCTGGGGTACTCGCGCCAGGCGCCAAGATAAAGGTGGTACATAAGGATAAAATCCCCAGTCGACCAAGATGCAGTGCATAGGTTCCCTGTTCCCATTCGGATCCAGTTGAAGTCCTGGACATTATTCGGCTCTTCAACCCAGATCTTCTTATTGAAAGACTGGAGCGTTAGGGAAATTGGTGAACATGTTCATAATTGGCAGGAGGCCCTCTTTATTATAAGTGCAGAAGTAGTGTAAGTATTGGATGCACAAAAATGCGTTATCAGATGCAGGATCGGGAAATTAACTGCGGATTTACCGAAGCGACAGGGCAATGAGCTCTGGTTCGGGAGATTTGGTACCCGTGAAGCCTGACTTAAAGCAGGTGGCTCAAATGGCAGGGGAGCCACTTAAAATGGGCCATCGTTCGTTTGTCTAAGGGCAAAATCTGAGGAAAAATCTGATATGAAATCACTCTATGTCGATGTGGCTAGCGTCGGAACTATCTCCGAGTTGGGTGGCGACTTGGACTTCATGCCTCTGGACACAGAGAAAGGGGCTGGGATAGGCTTCATGTCCTCGACCTAACCCTAATCAATACTTTATAATGGTGAATTTGTACATCTTCGCTAGAAGGTCATTCTGCTGATTGGTTTCCATTTGTGGGGATTAATACCACTCGCATCAGACCCTACGATTTTGCTATTTAGCTGAGTTTTAAGCCCGTTTTAAAAATGTGCATCAGCATAGTTTTTGATTTCCTTGTAAATTTCTGTAGCAAAGCCGAAATGATCAGATCTGGTCCTGGTAATTCAAAAGGTTTGGACGAGTTTATTGTCCATTCAACCTTTTCATAAGATATGATTTGTTCAATCAGTGGTGAATGAAGTTTCCACTCAAGGTGTTTGCTTTCCAATTGTGCATCCTGGGATTTGTGTTTTGAATAAAGGTACCTCCGGAAGTCCTCGACATCCTTCCATCTGGTGTTCAAAGTAGTCTAATATAGTTTTAGTGGTCTTTTGACAGAGCTTTCTGTATCGTTGCAGTCTCCGAAATAATGTTGAGTCTCAGAGAAGGTATCCAAAGCCTTTCGTTTAGATTGCCTTAGCTCCTTCTTGTATTCTGTATGTTTCTTTTTACATACTTCCCAGTTCGATGTACTTTTGGTCCTGTTGAAATCTGTTCTCGTAGCTTTTCTAGCTCCACGTTTCACCAGGGGCCCTCGTTTTGGGGGCACTAGTTTTTATTATTTTGGGACTGCTGTCATGGTGATTTGAGGACTATCCTGGAGATTTTGCACACAGTGTCTGCTAATTTTGTCTTTGTAATGTAATTCCGATCCAATTTGGACAGTGCCCTTAGATCGTGCACTTTGACTCTTTTTGCACTATTTTTTCCTAGTTCGAAGATTTTATGTCTATGATCAGAGAACGAAGCCCCTGTTGGAGCATTCCACTTTTTCATTTTGTGCACTGAGGTCTAACGCCTCTTGCCTGTTAGCAGCCAGCCTGCTAAAGAATTGCACAATAATAGGTGGGTTTTTTTTCACCCCCGAGCAGATCAGATTCTGTTAAGTATATTCAATACAACAACAAAATTGATGTTATATTCAATATACTTAACCAAATTTGATCTGCTCGGGTGTGCAAAAAAGCATAAAATGTTCAGTCAATATTTTACCGATTCTAAAGTAATTTTTTTATTTTTAAAAAACAAAAACAATATCACGAAAATATGCTAACTATAAATCGATGTATTATATCTCTGCAATTGACTACTACATTGCAATAGATTCGATGATGCTTTTTTGATTTAACGACTTAGAAAAAGTGACAATACATATTTCAAAAACATTAGGGTTCGTCTAAGCGAACTAAAGTCATGGAATATATGTAGGACATAAATGAATAACGCAACAAAATGTGATAATATCGTTACAAAATATCACTTCAGATCTGGTTAAAAAAAACTAAAAATAACACCTCTGTTATTACCAATATTATAGACTTTCAAGACTTGCATTATTTCCAAGTAATAAAACAAATAAAATATATTTTTTAACAAATGTCACCCAAACAATAATACATTACCGACCTCCTGAATTTTCCTCGTAAATAACAATTGCATAAGGGGCTGAAAACTATAGAAAGAAGAAAAAAAACTACATACGTATATCACACATTAACTGATTACACTCGACTGCACTGATTCCATTTAGCACTCAGCACCGCGTGTATCCCTAATCAATCTTCTCGAACGATATCTTCAACACGTGACTTTTTGACTTGCCCGGGGGTTCGTTCATCCATTCTGTCGCCGCGACCGAGTTTCATGAAAACTTTACCCGTTGCAATCACCAGCGTGGTCGGCGGCGCCATCTCAACATCCTTTCGCTACTGTGCCCGTTATCACAGTCTCGTTGGAAATTGATGCCTGAAATTCATCTTTGCATTTTGTGATCCTGAAGGAGCTACTGCTGATGGTTGTTGCAAACTTACTGCTTACTTAGTTGCGGTAACGATAGCGAATGCAACGAACAAACTAACGTACGTGAAAATGCAATTTATACAATCGGGATAGCAGCAGCGAACACGTGTCAGGACGGGAAATGCTATTTGTCAAAAAAAGTAGCAACCCCCCGATGATAATGCGCGAGTAAAATGGATTAAGGTTCAAGAAAAATTGAAGAAGTAAATTTCGAAACAGTTTTGGTTTTTGAAAAACGGAAAGAAAAATTGAAAACTCGTGTATTGACAGATTTACAATGTTTGAGTCGTGGGGGTCGCTACTATAGCTATGTTGATAGTTTGTGTGATCGTTCAGCTAACAAATGATGTGTATATGGATGACAACCAGGACACCCCGAGGGGCAATTATATCAATCGAGGTGAAAGTTGGTGATGTATACATAGTTTTGTCAGGCTCTTGCAATAAAATTCAAACCCTCGAGTATTTGAATACAGTTGAAAATGGATTTTCGGCTGTCATTTTTCATTCAATATGCTCCAGATATCCAAATGTGTGTCATATTCTAATTTGTGCTGAATGCTTTCGTTACTTGTGAACATTGTTTTAAGTGTATGCTGTTAGAATTAAAAAAGTATGTTTCCAATGAAAATAATAATAAAAAATAGATAGAAAATGTAGCTTCAGAAAGGGATTTGACAGCTGTCATCAAAGCAACCTAGACACAATCCATCTTGTTGCGACAAAAATCGTTTGGTTTTTAAGTGATTAAAAATGTGAATGTGTACGAAACAGTGTCTTATCATAGTTTTTATATGAGTCTATTCTCAAGTCATTGGGAATGTCAGTGTTCGTAACATATGTTGGAATCCTTTGTATGGTAACATTTTGACACGCTTGGAGCTTTTGTATATTTGATTTAATTGTTTGTCCAAAAGCTACGCTTCTATGGAACAGTTACATATTGAGATTTTTTGTAACTGAAAAGTGGGTTGAGGGAATCAATAGTGTTCCTTATAATTGCTTGTTAATTGGCAATTGGTGCTGTCCATTAAAATTTGGGGTCGAACGCGAAACCTAAATATTTGGCAGTTTTTGCCATTATATAGAATCTCCATCTATGGTTAACATATGTACGTTGCCTCTGTTTTTTCGCCAATAATAAAGAGTGTTTAAGTTTTTCAGTGTTAATTTTTTCCATTTCGGCGAGTATTCTAGAAGTAAATCTATAGATCTATTGGATCGGAGGATGAGAGAAGTGAGCCGATCTTTGAGTGACACCAGCTTGGATGTGGTGCCTAGAGGAGAGATGGTTGTCTATTTTGGCTCGAAAAGGTCTTCCTTGTAGAAAGGAACTAATAAGTTCGGATCCAGATTTAGTAAAATGTAGATTATTGAGTTTGACAATTAGTTCTGTGTGCCATACTTTATCGAAGGGTTTGGCCAAATTGAACATAATCAGGCCTGTACTTCTTCTACTGAACCCTATTCTTAGGTGTTGGATTACTCTAGTTAGTTGTAGCTCGGTATAATATTGGAACTTGAAACCTAATTGTTCTTTTGACAGGACGCTATTGAAGTGGACTATTTCCTTGATCGATCGCCAACATTTTGGTTTGGTTTTTATCCAGAAGTATTTTCACACCCTATAGAAAGAGTCACTTCCATGTTCATTGCTCTGGAGCTCCCATTGTTCATTTATTTCATTTATTTCCTTCTAATGAGAATTTTAGCGGAACTGTGGAGCTCGTAAGGGTTATGTTTATCTGTAATTGGTATTTTCGACGTACAGGTGCCTTGTGCTTGGGCAATGCTCCTGAACAAAGCTTCTATTGACTCCTGTTGCAAGCGGTTTGAAACAAATCTTGGTACTATGCCACCCGGCGAGCCCGAGCGAAAGTGGCATAATAGCGCGAGTTGTGAATAAAAGTACATAATTTGGACTTGACTGAAACCAAGAATTTTTAATGTTTCTTTATCATTGTATATATTTAAATTTAAAATTTACACTACAAAGTTACATTACTGAAGAATAATACATAGTATCCGGATTTACTCTGTCAAGTTTTCTATCAGTTAAGCACAAAGCTCTCAAAAATTGTTGGCTAACGCAACTTTCTTGAATGTGTTGCCGTGGCGTTTTTTGAAATTGTCCAGCCAACCATCGCTCGCCATGAATTTTTGGAAGTGCATTAGTTCGGCCTGAAAAGATGACCAGAAAAGATGACCTCGGCCAGGAAAGATGAATTTGACTGCCCTCTTGAGTTTGCGAGTGGTGTGGCGAGATTAGGGAGTGACATAGTAAATTTATTTTATATGTATTTTTGCCGGGGCCGTGCGTAATTGGCATAATAGCGAAAGTGGCATACTAGCGACGTGGCATAGTAGCGAGAATTGACTGTATTATCATTAGCCACGGTAACAGAGAATGCTTGTCAATTGAGGAATATCAGAATTTTCTGGGGCTGTTCTTAATATTGTTGGGATTTTTGGAACAACCCCGGTAACTTGCGGGATGCTCGCCGCCACAGTTAACATACTTAAGTTTCTATTCTGGGTGATTATTGTAGAGCTTGTGGCGATGAAGGCCATCACTCTTCACGTATCGGGATAAAGCGAGACACTTATTGGAAGAAAGGACTAATTGTTGGCAATTGTAGCATTAGCCTTGGCCAGCTCTTGGTGTCTAAGTTTCGATTTGACAGATGGCTTGAATGTTATAATTATGTTTACTACCGGAGAAGTTTGATAAGTTTAAAGGCGTCTATTTTTTAGTTTTGAGGTAAAAAAAACTTCTATCGGGTGAAACACTACCTTTCCAGGTCTAGTTTGAAGCCCGTATAGGCGTCGAAGAACAATTTTATGTTCTTTCTACTCTAGAAAGTAGTACGTGTGGTATTGTGTGTTTAGCTCAGTGAAAATTTTGATAATCTTCATGTTGTCGATTGGTGACTTGGGCATCATTTGACAGCCCAAATACATACTTTTCGCTGATACAAGTTCGGCATTACCTTGTTTTAGTACTCATGACAGCCCTACCCTATTCACTGTTCTGGTTGGCGATGATCAGCTTGAAGTTCGTTATCTTGAGCAGAGGTCTGAAAGCTAAGTTGAAGAGCTTCAGACATTTTGTTTCCTGGGCTATTTGATTGAATTTGGAAAAAAATATCATTTTTTTTTTAAAGATTTTGGAGTTTAGTCGGCCTAAGACTAACTGTAGGCGCATCTACAGACAGTTATTGGCTCTTCAAAGTAACTAACATGTCAGATGAGCTTTCTCCCAAGCTGGAAGTAACCTCAGAGCAGGATGTGCCGACGCCTTCACTACTGAAAGATGAGGCCGTCTCTCAGGATGAGGTTTGGAGCTTCCTTCTCTTGTTAATTTGAGACAGAGCATTATTCCTTTTCGCAATTTTTCGATTAAGTTTCTTAAGAGCTTCATTGTTTTGTTTCGTAAAGTCTTCATTGAGGAGTCGTTGCATGGGCAGCTTGTTTTGCGTCTGAACCAGTTTTCTAATGTCCTCTCCTTCGGAATTCTCTTGATATTATAGTATTCAATAGCACGTAACATCCTATTTGGCTCGATGGTAATTAGCTCCACGCTGCAACCTATTTATTCGAATGATAGGCTTTAACTTCTTTGGTGAATCTCAGATTTCCTTACAAAATTGCTTACTGATTGTGATTGATAGAGCCAATAATGATTATTGACCTCCACCACGTGATTACTTTGTGGTTTATCAGCGCTCACCAAAGATTTTACATAGTTCTTCCAAAAATAATCAACTGGTTTCAAAATGCACGAGCTGCATGGTCAGCTTTTTGCTCCTTTTCGCGATATAATGTTATCGTTAAATCGAGTTCAAATGCGTAGTCCACGGTGTGCCTTTATCGATATTTTATGCATATTGTTAAAAAAAATTACATATTTTACCGCCAGTTTGAATATTACACTTAAAAGTCCATTATTCTGAGTACGATTGACGCTATAAGTCTCTTGTGCAGGTTAGGCTTACAGCAGAAATGGCAATTCTGATTGTTCAGCAATCCATTGACCGTCGTCACAAAACACGAATTCTCAATTAAAACAAGATTCGGCATCAAACTCTGAGCAATTAAATCTGACAGAATTTTTCTAATTATTTAAGAAACATTAATTTACTCCAAAACAAATCATGAACTTTCGCAGTCACATCGTGCATTTCCTTCCTAAATGTCGTAATATCTTCAAAAAGCAATAATTCGTCACCTTCTGATTTCCAAACAATTTTCAAGTAAACATCATCATCAACTCAACAGTCGAACGTGTATAGTCTATTATTTCAAATCTTTTTTAACATGTCATCATATAATTAACTCTACGGCTCAAAGAAAATGATTGATGACTTCGGAAAAGAGTTAATCGGCACTTTGAAGTAGAAAAAAAATTTATTTTGAAAATCGTTTTTCCATCCGACCGACCTCTAGTAAACTGATGCCATATTTTAACATTTTAATCTTACACGCTTGACGATCTAGATTTCGAAAATTAGAACGCACAGAAGACACATTTCCTTCTCTCCAACAACAATTTTTTGTTCCTTTGATTCATCGAACAAATATTTAGATAATTTCTTTTGAGCGGTCGTTGTCATACGTTCAAATCATCGTCCTCATCTTCATAATGTACTTGTCATATGTTCAGATGACGTTTACTTTAGTGTACACGCATACATTGACTTGACGATGAATACATGATGCGGATAATGGGCCCCAAATAAGTTTTATGATGGAATAGCCTAATATCATCGCCCCCGAAATGATCATTTTAGATGTTGAGGAAAAATGCAGTGAATGTTTGTGATACGTGCTATGAAATGAGTTTTTTATTAATCTTCCGTATAATTTTGAATTGAACTTGTCATAGATCATCATGTAGGAAGTTATGATGATGTTGTGGTTCTAGTAAATGTGGGCTGAATGTGGCATGGTTGTTGATGTGAAGGAGAAAATGGGATATGAGAGCAGCCAGGGAGTATTCGTTGAAGAGAACTTGAAAGAATTCACTTTGATGGTTGCAGAGAATACTTAATATGTATTTTGACCATAATTTACGCAGTTGTCATTAATATTCTAAGTAATTTATATCAAATATTTGCTCGAATAATCGTATTTATGAAAAAATAAATTGTTGTAACTATAGTTACGGCGGCATTCTCCTTTTAATGTCACTGAAATAGAAGATTCTAGTATATACAGTTGGGGACAAAACTCTCCATACACCCTCAAAATTTCATAAATTTAGTAGAAAATGCAAATATTTATGAGAATTTTATATGCAACTTTACTGCAAATGTATTTTTATTAACATAAATTAAAAAAAAGGTTACATTAATCAATTTATAACCGTAAAAACACAAAAAAAAAACGAAAGGCAGTAGGGACAAAAGTGTTCATACATTATGTAATTGAACTGAAAATTCCACATTATTTAATATAATTTTATGTTTCAAAATTTTTTTGGGCCACTGTCGGCATCAATAACAACCTGCACGCGTCGTGGCATTGAATCCGCCAAATTTTTAGTAACTTCCGGAGTTATTTCTCCCCAGGCTTGTTGAAGCGCAGTTTTGAGTGACTCCTTGCTGCTGGTGTGAATTTTCGAGATTTTTCTTTTCATAAGTTTCCAAGTATGATCAATGGGGTTTAAGTCTGGCGATTGAGGAAAGGAATACAGCTGCATTGGTGCATAATAAAGCAACCAGTTCTTTACAAAACGTGCAGTATGTTTGGGATCGCTGTCCTGTTGGAATATCCGATGCCGGCCAAGACCCTAATTGTCTACGGAAGGTTGCAAGTGTTCTTCTAACATTCTTTTATAATAGTATTGGTCCATAATACCGTCTATAAAGACCAATCTGCCAACCCCACCAGCTGCATTTCCACCCCACATCATCACATTGCCACCCCCGTGTTTTGCTGTTGGTATCAAATTCTTCAGTTGCAATGCTGTTCCCTTTTTTCGCCAGATTCTTTCTTTGCCATCATTACCGAACAAGTTGAACTTGCTTTCATCAGTAAATAAGACAGTTTTCCAGAACTGTAAATCCTTCCCTAAATATCGCTTTGCAAATTCAAGTCGAAGCTGCCTATTCTTTTCAGATATTAGCGATTTTTTACGAGGATCTCTACTTGCATATCCATAGGAACGTAAGATTCTTCGGATGGTTTTAGGGTGAACACACTTATTCGAAGTATTAGCGACATGTTCCGCCAGTTGCCGACCAGTGATCCTTGGGTTTTTGTCGACCTCTTTTAAGATCATGCTGATATCCCGCCTGGAAAGTTTCTTTGGTCGTCCATTTTTTGGCTTATTTTCCACTGATCCTGTGTTTTTATGCTTTTGAACAATGTATTGGACAGTGGCATGGGATAAATTGAACAAAACTCCAATTTCGCGGTATGATTTTCCATTTCTGTGCTCAGCAATAATTCATTTTGTTATTTCAACACTTACTTCCTTACGCTTGCTCATTTTTCACTCCCTTTGCTCACAGATTACTAAAACAAACTAATCATTAGATCGCATTCACGCATTTCATAGGAAATACAACGGTTCTTTGAAGAAAAACAACAGTAAAGCAATGCAATGAAGAACAGAGTACACTATCTGATCAATGTATGAAGACTTTTGTCCCTGCTGAATTTCGTTTTTTCTGGTGTTTTTACGGTTATAAGTTAATTAATGTAATTTTTTTTAAAATTTTTGTTAATAAAAATACATTTGCAGTAAAGTTGCATATTGAGGGTGTATGGAGAGTTTTGTCTCCAACTGTATTTTGTATACGTGTCTAAGTGAAGATTTTGACGTTTACATCAATCAGCAAATACACATTATGTTCATATCAGCCATAATTCTATACTTATTCAATAAAATACAATTATTTCAGTAAATATTGAATATCTTATGAATGAATGAATAACATAAAATAATGGAAACAATCTCAGCTTTGTATAAAATATGAATTGATAATATTCTGCTAGAATAATCAAATGTTGCTGAGACACATTTTCATTTTCATCCGTTTCCGGATAGCTTTGAACTGTAAAAAAAAATTGTGAATTTTAATCCAATGATACCATACGTATGTAATTTCGATTCTTTACTTAAACATAAACATCCGAATCAGATGAACTCACATTCTCACATGTAAATCATTTTTGGATCATCGTCATCACCACCATCATCATCATGTTCCGCAACTTCATAAACATCACACACAGCTCACATTCGGGATGTTTCATTTCATCCCACACAACTCATCTCAGTTATGATATACTTACTCTCGAACTCGGAATTAACTCGTACAATATGTAGATGATATAAGCGATGTTGGTTGACGACAAAGATGTTTCTGATATTATGTTTGTTTATCGAACAATTTCATCTCGAAGCGGTTTTCCAAACATACACATCCGTCATTTGATGAACTTCTAAACATTCGTCAAACAAACTATGCAATATGTTCGGTGATGCTGATTGTAGGAAATAATTTCTTTTACTCAAAACGGAGCATCTTCGTTTTTTTTTGAGTCTATATTACATATTGAATAATATGTTGAATGATGATGATGATGTAGACTGTAATGTTTATAAGCCGATGTTGCTCCTCTCCTTTGAACAGCTGTGGCTGCCAAGTGAGATATGTATACTATGGCTCCAACGATGACTTGTGGGAATTATTGTATGTGTGCTGGCAATGACTGTTCTTTTTTAGGACGCGTTTTACAAAAGCATAGTGTGAAAAATGCATTAACAAGGGTATTGTAAAATATGATGTATGGATGAAAAAACACACATACATGAAATGACTGCAATGTTTTCGTAGAACCCTCAGTCTTGTAGAATGAAGGTTTTCCAGATCTACAAGAAAAACATGAGTTTGAAGAGTAGAGTTTTTACCCTTGCATACACTTGTTGAAGATTTTTTGAGTGGTTAGAAGTGAAATTGGTTGGTTAGGATGTAAAGTAGCTTCTTCTCAACAAATATAAAATAAATGAGATGCGAAGTTCTGTTTTTAAAGTGGACCCTGAGGTAATGTTCGTTTGCCGAAAGATGATGATGATGAAGTTGATTTATGCAAATAACCTATGATGCGAATGCCACTTATGTGTGAAATTAAAGAAAAATATGTTTGTGAGAATAATGACATGAATGTGTTTTCAAAGCGTGAGAAAATGTTCAGGTTCTATGAATAGAATGATATGATAAAGAAAAATTTGCAATTGTATCTCAAATTAATTTGTATTTTAATTAATAATTCTTAACGTCAATAGAAAGATCAAAATTCGAATACTTGACCAATGTTCCTGTTAGGCTCGAAAACATTTCACTAACCTGCAAACAAATAAATTTCTCACGAATCTCATGCTGAGAAGAAAGTCGTTAAATTATTCAAAAATAAAATTTTCCGCATCAAAGCATATCTCACATGCCGTGTGCTGTGTAACTAATTACCTTTCGATTGACAAAGCCGATACATCAATTCACAATTATTCATGAATCATATAATTCCAATCACGCATATAACAGGAAATTCATACACCTAATTAACCGCACCACACCTACATTTAATTTCTTTCCCTGATTTCGTCAACTTTTTCCCAGTTTTCTGGTTTTTTTTTATTTTCTATCTCTCATCCTGACCGTCATTCGAAAATCCATCACGACCGGTCTACACTTGCACCGCCATACTGAACAAACAATTATCTTTCGTAAATTTTTTTCCTTCACATTTTTCCTTCATCACAGAAAAAAGTGCCGCTGCCGTCTTTAATTTCACACTTCCGATTCTGTGTCGTGCATGCATATTTAGAAAATTCGAAAATCAAATTGAAAAAAAATAATGAATGCTCCTGCAAACACACCAGTCGATTTCTTCCACAACAACAATCAACTGCTATTCCTAGGGTTTTATGAGGATCGTATCAGGTCCCGAGAAAACTCGAGATGTTTTCTTAGTTGTTTTTTTTGTCCTGCGTAGGAATAGCAAATAGTCAAATAAAATATGTTGGTGGTCTGGCAGATGAAGCGCGTTGTGTAGCTAGAAGTCGTTATGGACGGATTTTGAAATAATGACAAAAAAGTTCCAAGGCACAGGTTGGCGGGCCGAGTCTATTAGTCTGAAGAGTTTGAGTTCGGTTTTTTTATTCGTTTGTTTGTCACATGTCGAAAATTGCAGTATCCTTTTGATGATGAGCAAAGATTTTGTGGCGTCTTTTTCCTGGTTTTGACTAAAGCGCCATCAATAACAAGTGGATAATCAAAATATTTAAATAAAAATAGCGTAATTTGTAAATGTTAACTTTTTTGAATGTACATGGGAAAACACAATGCGCAATTGAAATTTTTTTCAAACTATTTGCCATCCACATAACAAAAGATATTCGTTCGTCATTTATTGAAATTGATGCCACAAAAATTATACAGAACTAAATTGATTTTCGCTTTGTCCGTTGTTAAGTATTCAGCCTTAAAATTGTGTCAAAAAATGTTGCTAAGATCTAATAGCCTGTTCACATCGTACTCATCATGTGATTATGGTTCTTGCTTTTGTAAATACGAAAGTGCGTTTACATCGCACTGAACTGCTTTTGTTTGGCAAGTGCGGTCTAAAACTCATTCAAAATTCAATTCATGTAAGTATCTATGCGGTAAAAAAATTTGACTTTTTAACGAATGCAATAAACAATTTTGCAGATAGGTTTCTATAACAACTAGTGTAAATGTAGCGCTAAATTATCAGAATTTACTCAAAGCAATGATAGCACAGGTACAAATCGATTGCTGCTTTCGTACATGCTTTTGCCAAAAGCACCTCGCATAACTGATTGTGATTTATATGAAAAAAGAAATGTGATTATGCACCTGATTAAAGACACTAGTAACCAGGTTCATATATTATTGTTTTATTTGGTTTACATTAACTCTCTTGTTCAAACTCTCAAATTACTCCCATTCAAATATCGCACAGCACTTCTCTCTTAGTCAACGTCTATACTCCGACTACTCGATCAACGCCCGCTTCGTTTTGCCTCTGCTCTGTTATGCCTGGTGTTGCCAACATGATTATAGCCAAAACCAAGAATCGTCTATAAAGCATGTGATTTTGTGGCAATGTAAATAGGCTATAATAACTGACATATTCTCAGCAAATGAGCAACATGAGAGAATCGCTCACCGACTGATTACTAGATGCCAAGGTGGTTTCTAGTAGATATAGAATGCCAGTTCTGGCGCAGGACAAGGAGCAATAGACAGGGAGCACAATGACGTCACTGATAAGGGAGTATTCCCCCACTGATAAGGAGGTGTTCCCTATGGTCACTGATAAGGGGGTATTCCCCAAGGTCGTTGATGTGGATGATGACGCAAGCGCGTGGGAATTACGATGATGTCATGTGTTTTTTAACCTTGACCGTCTTATTAATATTGAATTTCGAAGCGCCAGTGCGATAAATAGCGTGTGAAATAATTAGAATTTTATTGATAACAGTAACTGAATTTCACAGATGTTATTTTGTTGACGTTTTTTATAATCATGTGACCTTAGCCGTCTTATTAAAATTGGGGTGAATGGCTTAATTTCGCAGCGCGAGCGTTTGAAATAATTAGAATTTGATAACAGCATATGAATTTCACATGAGAAATGTTATTTTGTTGGCGTTTTTTATAGCCATGTGCTTGTGTCTTTAAATTTAATTATAGCCTATGAGGGGTGAATGGCTTTGAATTTCGCAACATGAGAAATGCTGGCGTTTTTAGCGAAGATGGGGTCATGTGACCTTGATCGTCATAGCGCCGGCGATTGAAATAATTAGAATTTTATTGAGCGTTTGAAATAATTAGAATGTCAACAAATGAATGAGAAATGTTATTGTTTTTTGTCATATGTTTTTGTCTTGAAAAAAGCATGCGTTAATATTAAAAACTCTGATGATTCATGCTTTGCCTGGGCTATAGTTTCAGCTTTATATCCTGCTGAACTACACTGTGACCGCATCAGCTCATACCCATCTTATTCGAGTGTTTTAAACTTGGAGGGTGTTAGTATGCCGATTTGTTTGGACGATATCCCCATTGTTGAACAAACGAATGGGATAAGTGTCAACGTTTATGGGTGGAGGGACGGTTCAATTATTGGCCCATTTTATTATTCTAAAAATAGACAAGAGCAGCACATAAATTTACTCTATATTGAGAACGATAGTGGTAGTAATGGCCATTACTGCTGGATAAAAAATCTAAGCCGATTGGTGAGAAGTGGATTGTCCCACCACGAGCATAGATCATATTTATGTGATGGTTGTCTCATAAAATTCACAACAATTGAGCGATATAATAAACATATTGAGCATGACTGCAATAAAATCCGCACAATTCTACCAACAGATGATGATAAAATATTGAAATTTGAAAATTTCGGTAAGCAACTCAAAGTCCCCTTCATAGTCTATGCAGATTTCGAAGCTATATTGCAACCAATCCATTCATGTTCACCTTGCCCTGAAAGTTCATTTACAGAGAGCACTCATCGGCATTTACCATTCAGTTTTGCATATTATATAAAATGTAGTTATGATTCATCACTTAACAAACTAGAAATATTTCGGGGTGAAGGATGTGTTGATGTTTTCTTGGCTAGGCTGCAGCGCGATGTTGAGAAGATAATCAAAATCTTAAAAAACAATAAGCCAATGCAAATAACAGCTGCAGAGGAAACACAGTTTCTAACCTCTATATCTTGTCATATATGTGGGCAAAAATTTGGTCCGGAAATTCAGAAAGTGCGAGATCATTGTCATTTAACTGGAGCATTTCGAGGTGCAGCATGTAATAATTGCAATCTTCTTTATAGAGTGCCCAAGTTCATCCCAATTGTTTTCCATAACTTGAGTGGTTATGACGCCCACTTCATATTTCCAAACTTTGGAGGAGATTCTAGTAATATCAGTGTCATTCCAAAAAATAAGGAAAAATACATTTCCTTTACGAAATACATGAGGATCGATGAACAAAACATTGCGTTAAGGTTTATCGACTCATACCGATTCATGAGCTGTAGTTTAGACCAACTTGCCCAAAACCTCAGCAAAGACAAATTTTTCGAAACCCGTCGATATCATCACGACGATGAGCTGCTTGAACTTGTCGTTAAGAAAGGTGTTTTTCCTTATGAGTACATTGATTGTTTCGATAAACTCAATGAGTCATCCTTACCAGCTAAATCATCGTTTTATAGCACATTGCAAAATAGCAACATCACCGACGCAGAGTATGACCACGCTCAAAATGTTTGGAGAAAATTCAACTGCCAAACTCTAGGCCAATACTCGGATATATACCTGATCACAGATGTGCTGCTACTGACAGATATATTTGAGGAGTTCAGAAATGTATGCTTGCAGACCTATAAGCTTGATCCGGCTCATTATTTCACAGCGCCCTCACTTAGTTGGGATAGTATGCTGAAAAGCACTAAAGTCGAGCTGGAATTGTTGACCGATATTGACATGTACCAGTTTGTAAAGCGTGGGATAAGGGGCGGGCTATGCCAATGCAGTAAGAGACATGCAAGGGCAAATAACAAATACATCTCCCAATATGACTCAAATCTGGCTAGTAACTACATCTTGTATGTGGATGCGAATAATCTTTACGGGTGGGCAATGAGTCAGTACTTACCCATAAGCGACTTCCGTTGGCTAAATAACCATGAAATTGAGTGCTTGGATGTAATGAGTATTGAAGACGATGCTTCTAAGGGTGTCATTTTGTCTGTTGACTTACATTATCCAGTAGAACTCCATTCAGCTCATAATGATCTCCCATTTTGCCCAGAAAATCAAGTCCCCCCTCTTGAAACTTCAAAATACAAAAAATTGTTGGCAACTGAATCTGATAAACAGAATTATATTATTCATTATAGAAATTTAAAACAGTGTTTACGGTCCGGGATTAAATTAGTAAAGATAAACCAGGCATTAGAATTTACTCAGTCACCCTGGCTAAAAACTTATATAGACTTAAATACCGAAATGCGTACAAAAGCCGCAACTGATTTCGAAAAAGACTTTTATAAATTAATGAACAACAGCGTTTTTGGTAAAACGATGGAAAACGTGGACAAGCATGTTGATGTAAAAGTTTCAACCCATTGGGAAAACATTGGCAAGAAAAAAGGGGCCAATTATTATATAAGTAGACCCTACTTTCACAGTAGTAAAGAAATCAATGAGAATTTGGTTTTGATTCAAATGAATCGGGTGAATGTCAAATATAAAAAGCCTATATATACCGGGTTCGCAATTCTTGATTTATCGAAAACACTCATGTACGATTTTCATTATAATTTTATTCAAAAGAAATATAAAGATCGGGCGCAGCTTCTCTATATGGACACAGACTCATTCATCTACGACATTGAAACATCCGATATTTATGAAGACATTAAAAATAACATTAGCTTATTTGATACAAGCAATTATGACATAGATAACCCATATAATATTCCACATGCAAACAAAAAAGTGCTGGGGAAATTTAAGGATGAAAGCCCTCTAGCTCCCATTACAGAATTCATTGGCACTAAAGCCAAATCTTATTGTATAGTTACCGATGAATCATGCATTAAAAAAATAAAAGGAATAAAAAAATCTGTAGTAAATAGAGAAATAGAGCCATCAGACTTTCTTAAATGTGCTCAAAACAATAAAATTAAAATGTTTAACAAAATGTATGTGTTCAGATGTGATAAGCATCTTATTTATACTAGATTAGTGAATAAAGTAAGCCTATCGGGTGATGATGATAAAAGATTCATCATACCTAATTCTTGTAGTACATTAGCATGGGGCAATAGTTTAATAAATAAATATACGTAGCATTATAAGAAAAAATAATGTTTATTATAGATAAGTTCAACCAAATTGTTACAATAAATCATTCTTATTTATCCATGAATTGTGTTCTTTTGTAAATCCTAGCCATTTAACGTAGACTTTGGATCCTTTCGTCTTCAAAACTTTTTCCACCAGGAAATCATTTGGGTATTTTGTTTTGCTCAGCTCCAGTTCATAGAAACAGCCTCGAACCGGGTTTCCTTGGTAGTCGTCAAGTAAGTATGTAACTGGATTCGTGAGCTGCACTCGGCGAATTTTAAATATTTCAGTTGTCCAGTTTGGTGTGTAGCCCTTCTCGAACAGATGCTTGTATTTACTGATGCGAACATGCTCGCCAACCTTATATTTCGGCCACCCATAAGTTTTAGTATGATTGAAAGCTGAGGATAGTAAGCTGGATTCATTTGATTTGTTAACGTCAATAGGCCGCATCTTTATCGTACGATGCATAGTTTTATTGTACTGATTTGTTAAAGCCTTTATGTTTTTAACCCATTGATATGTACCATTTGCACTGAATTGCCTCCAAACCAGATTTTTCAGAGTTCTATTGAAGCGTTCCACAATCGATGCTTTTTTTATGCTAAATGTTGAGTAATGATTAATATTATATTTTTCCATCAGATGCTGAAAGATTTGGTTGAAAAATTCTTTTCCGTCATCTGTTTGAAGGTTCTTCGGCACTCTACCACCGCTACTATTGAAAATAGACTGCATGGCGTTTTTGACTCCTATTCCAGTTTTGTTTTTGATTGGTATGGCCCATGCATATTTTGAGAAAGTATCAATTACGGTAAGTAGAAATGAATATCCATTGTTTTCAGATCGGTAAGCGCCCATTTCAACTAGATCAGCTTGCCATAGATCATCCAATCCTTTTATTATTACATGCCGTCTTTTGAAATTTTTTCTTGCGGGCTTGTGTAGCTCGTCAACAATGTGAGTTTTACTCATCACGCTCGTTTTTTATCGCTTATTTGAGTGTAAAGTTTTGTCATTTCTTGCATTATGTTTATATAAACTTGCTCAATTCTCTCCTTACTACTAGAATACATATCAGCTATCCGCTTTTCTAATAGCTCGTTCTGCTGTTTGATAAGCTCATACTGATCGTTGATCAGCTGTTGTGTTTCAGCCTGATGGTATAAATTTGCCTGCTTAACTTTATCACTATTATCAATAATCATAGATTGTGATAGTTTACTCTGATCCGTAATAAGTTTTCGTATTTCAGTGAATTGTTTAGAATTTGCTTGATCAATCTTTGTATAGAAGTCGTGTGCTTCGTTGCGGGACGTTGTTAAATTTGTATCAATATACTGTTTTGTTGCGGCATCGTTGTTATCAATCGGTTCAGCAAGTCTTTTCAAACGCTTGGATTTGATATCATAGTCACCATCTGCTGTTAGATTAAATCCCTCACCGGCCGGGCCTCGTAAACCTTGGGGTCCTTCAACAACGTGACCTACGGAAATACGTCCGAACTTATCAACACTCATAGCAAGAATGATTGAAGAAACTTACCTCGATAATACTTAAATAATGATTTGACTCTCGCGCAACTCTTCAATAATGGAGGCAATCTCGTTATGATGATTATTGTTCCCAGCCTGGGTTGATCCTAGTAATAAGCGTAATCGTTCAACCAGTTCATTGGGATCGTCCCAGTAAATATAATCAATACGTTCTTTAGGAAGGTGCATCAATCCTTCGCCTTCATGCAAGCTAACATTTTTAATGAGGTTTTTGATAATTTTCTTATATTTAAATGACTTGCTCCCAGATACTTGTTCATTTTTATCATAGTTTCGAAAGAATGCATTAGTTCTATGTAATATATCTTTATAAGCATCCAAATCGAGTCTAGTATAATTTTCAGGATATTTCTTGAATAACAGTTCAAATAAACCAACAGTACCATCATACGTTCTATCCGCTACATGTACCGTATTATCAGACATAAAATCTATGAATGAGTTGCCAATTTTCAGCTTATGAGTATTGGAATCGATGAATACTCCATATTTAATATCGGAAGTTTTTTTACCAATCGATTGTATATACTTCGAAACATCTGTATTTGTAGAGGATTGAAGCTCTTGTTTAATCGGTGTTGATGTCGAAACTGTATTATAAAGTTCATCGCTCGTTTGCATTAGACTATCTGGTTCGCGGCTCTTGATAAATGTATCTTCATCATTTGGTTCTTCTTTTTTAACTATGGGAGCGTTCAAGGGATCAGCTGATTTCTTTACAAGCTCTTTCAGAGGTTCCGTAATTGGTTTCAAATCTTCTTCTAGTTTCTTATAGCTGATTTCCTTGCCAGACTTTAGCGAATTAAACTTTTTTCGTATGATATTGGAAGTTTTAACAATATCTTGGATTAATTGTTCATTCAAGATTTTTTTTGTCCTAGTTTTCTTATGACCTCCATTTTTTTTATAAAGTTTAATCGTCATATTCATCTGCTCAATAGAGCTGTTTTTTCGGTTCAACTGGTCTGTTTACCAGTTCAACAGAGCTGTTTATCTGTTAAACTGTTGATCTGGTGCTAATTGGCGATCTGATGATCTGATCTTAAGCTGATAGACTCTGTTGAGCGGTTCCGTTCAAGTTCAAAGTAAGTGTTAAACTAATTCCAAATTTGCAATATCGCTAGCTTTTATAATTGAATAAAAGTATCGAACCCTTTCCGATATCTTCCTCTTTCAACGCTGCAGTTCTTGTCGATCACTAGAAAGCCATAATCGTTTTGCCAACACTCACCGCATGCGTTACGGAATTGATTGAATGTCATATCACTATTAACATGATCGTTGTATATATGTCTCAGGTTCATATCATCCTGCTTGAAGATTATAATGAGATTGGCGTTATCTCGTATCAAATGCTTAGGAATTCTAGTGTATGTTTGACATAGGTAAAAGCTGTCAACATCCTGATGTCTTCCCATGCTAAAGTACGCTCGTATATTATGCTGGCGCTCACATGCTACATCATCGAATATGAATACAGAGTTGGATTTTGCTTGTTCTGGAGGAACTATTTCCGAATTGTTTGAAAACGTGTAGTAGCCTATGCTCTTTACTCGATCAAGAACTTGACTTAAATATTGATACTTTGGTTGTTGCAAAGACTTTGAATAAATGTAGAGATTTGCGAATTTCAGGCCATTTTGGTGGGTTATTAAAGTAAGCATTAAATTAGTTTTCCCACAGTTTGATGGTCCAACAATCAGTGACCGAATGCTATTTGGTAGTAAGGACCCATGCTTATGTTCATTCTGCCCCTCAGTAATTGAGATATTTTTGACTGGTAGAGATTCACGCTGTTTGATAAATCGCATTTTTCTCCGTTGACTGTACAAACATTTATAAAAACACTTGTTTATATAGCTTTGCTGCCATTCTATTTACGCTTCTGACTGAAACATTAGTGTGTGCTGAAAAAGTATATAAGTGATATGATTACTCATAACAACATCATTGGTAGAAAGTCGTTCAATCGAAAGAAGTCGGCAAAAGGCAGCGGCCTACTAAATTCTATTATAAGCAGGCTCCCAGTTGAACTCCACATACCCGGCTATCAATATTGCGGCCCTGGTACAAAGTTAAAAGAACGTTTACAAAGAGGTGATCCAGGTGTAAATCCTTTGGATCAGGCCTGTAAAGAACATGATATAGCATATTCTACGCATAAAGATACTCAAAACCGAAATATTGCCGATCGAATTTTAGCGGGAAAGGCGTGGGAACGAGTTAAATCAAGAGAAGCAAGTTTGGGTGAACGCACCAGTGCTTGGCTTGTGACAAATTTGATGAATGCGAAAGCAAAAGCTGGAATGGGACACTCATCGCAAATGAAGACGAAGAAGAAAGGCTCTCGGGTGAAAAAAAGCAATGCGAGAAAATATCAAATACCATCTTATAAACAAGTGGTCAGAAAAGCGCGACATATACTAAAACTACGCAACCCACAAAGTACATCGGAAGCAATTCAAATCGCATCCGACGCAGTCAAAACCGTTCTTAAAAATCGAAAGAAACCCATGCAAATTCCTAGGATTATACCTATTCCGAAAACTGGAGGAGTGTTGCCTATTATCCCTATACTAGCTGCTATAGGATCTTTGATTGGAGGTGGTTCAGCGGTAGCTAACGCCATTCATTCTGCTCAAAGTGCTAAGAAAAAACTAGAAGAAGCTATTCGACACAATAAAAGAATGGAGGAAGTTGCGGTAGGTCGTGGCATTTATTTGAGACCGCATAAAAAGGGGCTTGGACTATACCTGAAGCCTTCAAAAAACTAATAGAGAAGCTACCCAATAGACCGCTAAATGAAAATGAATTGAATGAATTTTGCAAACGGCATATTACACATTTTAGAGGAGTATTCATGCGTGATACTTTACCTACGAAACCATGGCTATGTGAACGAGGAATAGTGAATTTGGACAACTCATCTGGACCGGGAACACATTGGGTAGCATATAGCAAGCATAACCAAAACATTGAGTACTTTGACAGCTTTGGCAATCTTCAACCATCGAATGAAATCATTATGTATCTTGGACGAAACATCAAATATAATCATGACCGTTATCAGGACTATAACACAGTAATTTGTGGTCACTTATGCTTAATGTTCTTATTACGAAAACAATGTGAAGATGAATCGTATAAATAAAGCTTGTTTACATGAAAATCAGTTATTTTATTTCATACAGTCATGTCTTATGCATTAAGTTTCACCGGAGACAAATCAGTGTTGAGCGTGGACTATTTTCCCATTCTAGAGCTGCAAACAGATTATGTATGTGGGCTGGTCGATTTTCAAACCTATAACTCGATACCGAACGTCGATACAAACAACAACTTATTTCATATTGACAACACGGTGATTGAAATACCAATAGGATCATACGAGATTGATGATATCGCAAAGTATATAAAAACAGTTTTGGGCAGGTCGAAGAAGAATTTGCAAGTTTCATTGCATGCAAATAACAATACACTGCAAGTGGAAATCAAAAGCAATGCGGCAATATATTTCAATAGGTTGAATTCCATTGGATCACTATTGGGCTTCAGCAAGCAAGTGCTTACACCGAACGTCATCCATAAATCCGACTTGCCGGTCAATATAATCAAAGTAAATGCGATTCGTGTGGAATGCAATATCATTTCCGGGTCATATTCCAATAGTTCCAAAGTGCATACAGTCCATGAGTTTTCTCCGAAAGTTGCACCAGGGTATAAAATAGTTGAGGTTCCGAAAAATGTGATATATTTACCGGTGAACTCCAGACGGATAAGTACAATCACGCTGAAGCTTGTGGATCAGGACGGGGATCTAGTGAATTTTAGAGGAGAAAACATAACAATAAGACTTCATTTGAAACCGATAGACTATGCAGGTTTATAATAGAATTGTGAATAAAAACCCCAGAGCATACACGATTGATGGCATTCACTCAGCATCTCTTGAACATCAAACAACGAAAATTCAACGAAGAAGAAGAAGAACTCCTTTAAAGGCTTATAATAAAAAGTTTCTCATATCACAAGGATTTACATTGAAGAAAAATTGAATTCTATACAAAATGGCCGACATACTACAAGTGGCGGAAAGTGTTAGCTATGATAACAGCATATCAAAAATCGAATACCATAGCTACTCGCCATTCGTTAATGCTTTTAACAACAATGATGAAATTCGTATTGCAATTCAAAACCAAGATCTATTTTTGCTGCCGTGTGAGAGTCTTGTCTACATCGAGGGACAAATATTCAAAGGAGATGCGATCGTGAAACCTGACGAAGTTCATTTAACGAATAACGCGATCGCTTTTTTGTTTGAAGAAATCCGCTACGAACTGAATGGCATCGAAATCGATCGTGCAAAAAACCCAGGCTTGACGTCGACAATCAAAAACAAAATATCTTTGTCAGAGAATGAGAGCAAAATGCTACTTAACGCATGCTGGTCGATCACTAATTTAAGCATAAATTCAGATGCGACTTTTAATTTTTGCATTCCACTGAAAATGCTATTAGGTTTTGCAGAAGATTTCAAAAAAATTATAATGAATGCACGACATGAGTTGGTGCTGATTCGTTCTAGAACTGACCTGAATTCACAATTTTGCAAAACCGAACCGCCATGTTCAATGAAGATTTCCAAGCTGCAATGGCATATGCCTCACGTTACCGTGTCTGATCAAGATAAGCTCGGCTTGCTGAAAATAACCGAAGCCGATCGTTTTCTAGACATTGCTTTTCGATCATGGGACTTGTATGAACTGCCATCGGTTCCGCAAACAACGCATCATACCTGGCCAATCAAAACATCAAATCAAATGGAAAAGCCGCGCTATGTAATATTCGCTTTTCAAACTGCCCGAAAAAATGACAAGGCAAAAGACGCATCTAAATTTGATTCATGTCACTTGACGAATTTCAAAGTTCATTTAAACTCGGAAGTTTACCCATACCAGGATCTGAACATTAAATTTGATAAGGATCAGTTTGCATTACTGTACGATATGTATTGCAAATTCCAATCATCTTACTACAATAAATCACCGCAACCGTTGATAAGTCGCGAACAATTCAAATCAATCGCGCCTCTCATCGTTATCGATTGCTCTCGGCAAAATGAAGCAATTAAAGCAGGTCCCGTGGATGTTCGAGTGGAATTCCAGACATCGCAAAACATTCCTGAAAACACCTCTGCATACTGCCTACTGCTACATGATAAGCTATTTACATACAATCCTCTAACAACGCAAATATTGGCTCATTAAAATAGTAAGTGAATTAAGAGAATGTTTTTTTCTATCATTAATTATTTCCCATTATAGGTTAAACAGCTGACTCATCATCAGACCCCAATACTCTTCAACATTTACTAGTTAATATGCAATGTACGAAATTCATAGAGAGTAATAAATGCAGCTTTTGATACAAAATTAGTTTTTTTCATTGCCTGGATGTGTATATATAAATAATAATAAACAAGATGAAAAGTGCTCATTCTTGGAAGGGAGCTTGGTGGTGAAAAAAGAAAAAATGTTTTGGATCGAAGTAATTCGAAGTAATACTGAATATTGTATCTGTGAGCATGTGTGGTTATCTTTTCGAATTATCAATATAACATTGACTGGCGGATTTTTTGAGTTGCACATGACTCCTCACGATGGTTCAAAATCAGTAGCGCTAAGACTACGAAATGGTGAACCTATTCCCAAGAATTTCAATGATCTTTTCAATTTCGAGCCATTTCAGCACGTTCAGATTCAAGCATTTGGTGAGTATGATTATATTCTTTATCGTTACAAGTTACGTAACGGCAGCGTTTCTATTTAAGGAGGTGATATCGTTCTAATGGGAACAACAATCAGCGGCTTTAAAAGCTCCAAATCACTTAATAAATTTCCAAACGGATGCCCCTTCAACTATAGCGATGAATGGTATCGAGGCGAAACATTCTACAGATTGCGTCTGGAGAGAGAAAGTGAGGAAGCGGAAATCAAAGAGAGAATGCGTAGAGATACCAGCAAACGAAACCCCGAATCTATGGATGACGGCATGGGGAAACATTCAGAGATTCTTCAGCTTAAGCTGTAAGAGAAAAAATACTAGCGGATCATTTTCTTTTTCCTGTTTCGCATTTAGACTTAAATAGCATGGTCTATGATCATTTGTAGTAGTCATTATTCTGTTTTCAAACTGACTGGACGACAATGAAATTTTTATGCATATTATTAGTGCTGGCATGTAGTTTGTATCTACAAAGCCGTGCTGCGGTGATCCCAATTCCTGAAATAGACCTCGCCAGCGATAGCACTCGTAGCCTGAATTTCAACATCAGTCTGCCTGGTAACAATACAGTTGAAATTGGTTTATCGTTTCGACTACTAACAGCCAGCAATACAACGAGCGTTATTGATACACCTCTTAATGATAGCGAAAGCGAGACAGCAGCTACAACAGAAACAACTATACCAGCAGCAACAACTATTGAACCATCTACCGTCGAAACAAAATACGTCACAGCTGAGGAAGCTATTGCAGGTTTTAGGTCAGATTTGATAAGAAAAGAACGGGACATAGCTGGAATTATTGAAAGTTCCAACAAATTTTACAGACATTTTCTCCTACAATTTGATGGTGATAGATCTATTAATGTTCGATGCACTTACGACAGCAATTATGCTAAGCGAACTCTCAATATTAGTTGTTATGAATATCATCAGTTCGATGCTGAGAGAATTTTAAGCAATGGAGAGGTAGAATATGTCAAACAACATGATCCAACATACCGTACAGAGGTTGTAGTCGACATTAAATCAATGAAGCAAACTTATAGCATGAACATCTCATAATATTCGTCATAATTCAATCGAAACTTGACGCGATCAGTTCAATATCAGATTTTCGAAGCAATGATCCTGCAACACTTCCTGGAAGAATATCCCAACATTTTCCCCGAACATCAATCAATTATTGAAGAATATATCTCTAAATATCGAAACATGGGCGAAAAAGTATGCAGTAAATACGGGGTGCATTACCAAACATGTGAATGGTCTGATTCGAACATCAAATCAGGGGCTGATACATGTATTTGCCACTATTACCATACAGACACAAAATATGTTTTTAAGCTAATGAGGCAATACATACTTCTATCAAAGCGTTGCACGACAACAACAACAACAAAGAACCAATCCTAAGTAGCAATCCGGCTGCGATATATACATAAACTGGAGAGTTTATTTGCTCATTTCAAGCGTACTATCGACACCATCAACAGCAACAGCATCAACATGAATAAGTATATATTCGACATTCAATTCGTTTCGGGGAATTCCAGGCAATATTTTATCAAGGAACTTGCTATTCTTCCTTTTGGATCGGTATGCCCAATACTTTACCATTTCGCTCCACCTTATCCGCATCAAGAGCTAACCGCAAAAGCATGCCAACAAAACCAATTTGAAGTCGAAAACATAAATGGTTTGTGCTGGACTGATGGCAACATGGACTATAACCAGTTACCAATGATACTGAACCACTACTCCGACTGCACTATATACGTTAAAGGAGATACCAAAGAACGATTCATCAAACAATACCTCCCAACCACTAAAATAGTGCAGCTTGAAATACCTAGGCTAAGCGATCTTGAAAATTTTACAATATATTGTGAAATACATCAATTTAAAAAACCTAATATCCGTTGTTCTGCTCAAAATTGTATTAATATATATTTGTATATGTTAATGAATAACCTATGATGTAAACGAAATAACAATAAAATATTCATTTGTTACCTAACAGGCAATCTTTCATTCAATCAAAATTTCACTTTATGCTAAAAAACGCTAGCATTTCTCATGTTGCGAAATCAAAGCCATTCACCCCAATTTTAATAAAACGGTCAAAGACACAAACATATGACTATAAAAAACAATAACATTTCTCAAGTGAAATTCCTTTGTTGTCATATTTCTCATGTTGCGAAATCAAAGCCATTCACCCCATAAAACGGTCAAAGACCCAAACATATGACAAAAAACAATAACATTTCTCACTCATTTGTTGTCATTCTAATTATTTCAAACGCTCAATAAAATTCTAATTATTTCAATCGCCGGCGCTATGACGATCAAGGTCACATGACCCCATCTTCGCTATAAAAAACGTTAGCATTTCTCTTGTTGCGAAATTCAAAGTCATTCACTCCCCATAGGCTATAATTAAATTTGAAGACACAAGCACATGACTATAAAAAACAATAACATTTGTGAAATTCATATGCTGTTATCAAAGTCTAATTATTTCAAACGCTATGCGATAATCGTGAAATTTAGCCATTCATCCCAATTTTAATAGGACGGTTAAGGTCACATGATTATAAAAAACGTTAACATCTGTGAAATGTTGTTATCAATAAAATTCACACGCTTTGCGATAATGGCTAGCGCTTGGAAATTCCCAATTTAAATAAGACGGTCAAGGCCACAATGACATCATCGTAATTCCCACGCTTTCGCAAACGTCATCGCCCGCATTAACGTCATCGCCCGCATTAACGTCATCCTCCTCAGTGACGTCATCCTCCACATCAACGTCATCCTCCACATTAACGTCATCCTCCTCAGTGACGTCACCCTCCTCAGAGGAGGAGGATGAGGATGAGGGTCCAGAACCGCCATTATATATCTACTGTTTCTCAGCCAGTCTAGTTTTTTTTTGTGAAGTGAAGAACATGCATTGATTTAAAGTGTCGAATTTTGATGTTTAAAAATCAAAAAAACCTTCGCAGAAATCCACATGTCATCATTGATTGCGTTAAAAATATTTCGAATTGAGAGGATATATGAAAAAAGTGAAACTATTGAGTGAAGTTGAAAATGCTTGAGCAAATCTTTGTGGAATAATATGGCAGATGGTGAGTTAAATGTTGTAAACATTTCTTTTTAGAAATTGAAATAAAAAATAGTGCACTTTTCAATATTTTTTAAAATATTTAATTGAACTATGTATGCATGATCAAAAAAAAAAAAAAAAAATTTTATGCGTCTCTCGGTTTTTTTTTAACATTTACAAAATAATAAAATTATTATATAACAAATAATCAATCTTCATGCCGACTTTATTTGAACATTTTACTTTAAACAAAAAATCAAATCTGTTCCACTACAAACCATTTGGAATCTTGAGAATTGGAGGTGATAGAGACTCTATTTTCAGAAAGTATTTCAAATATTTGGATAATTATTCTTTTAAGACATTGGATATTTGTTTATACATGCAGCTTAAATATAAAATTGTAAACAATAGAATGGAGTTATTTTTACTAGAGATTTTGTACTTTTTCATGGGGCAAAGAAAATCCTATTTCTGATCGGCTTAAGATAATAATTAAAACTAGTATTTAAAAACTAAAACTCTAAACTATCTTGCAAAGTTTGACTCAAGTGCCAAATTAATGATTTTTTTTTAACGAAAATATTATGAATATCATACAATTGTTAGATGTATTCACGATAGCATTGACGCAACAACTAGTGATTTTATTGAAATTTTATCATAATTTGAACAAGATTTGATTTACTTCTTCGATGGATTGCCTCTTTGACTATCCGCACATGGGTTTCTTGATAATTGATGATGTTAATTAAGCGTTTAGTGGACAATTTGAATTGTTCCCAATTGGCGTGTCGGAAGTCAAAAATAATTTGTGATTCCTTTGTTAAGGTGGTACTCAGCAAACAGTGGCGGCTCGTGGTTTTAAGACTCAGGGAACCACAAACAAAATACGAGGGCTGACCCAAAAGTAATGATAATGAATATGAACTAAGGTGAATAAACTTAAAAAAAAGTAAACATTTTATATATTTATATAAGTTAATACATTTAGTCCATATTTTGTCCAAACCCAGGATACCATTAGGAAGAAATTCTTTGTCTTTACTCTTTACTCTCCCTCAACAGCGGCCATCACTTCGGCATCATCTTCAAATTCCTTGCCCCAAAGAAAGAGGTAGAAGTCACTGGGAGCTAGATCTATCGAATAAGGTGGATGTTCAAGCAGTTCGAATCCTATTTGTTGAATGGCAGTCATCGCAACTGCAGCCTTGTGAACCGGTCCGTTGTCTTTATAAAACAGCACTCCGGCTCGCAGTTTGCCGCGTCTTTTATCCTCAATAGCCTCGTGAAATCTTCATATTTGGTCTGTGTAGTAAGAGCCTGATATAGTGGCTTACTGTTCCAAATATTCCACCATAATAATTCCTTCATGCCATAACCTTCCCCGCCGAGCTCGACAGATAATTCCTTCGGCGTCGGTGAAGAGGGTCGCTTCCATGTCATCGATTGGTGTTTGGTTTCTGGATCAAAATGGTGGATCCAGGTCTAGACCATGATCACGAAACGCGGCAAAAAATTCTCCTGATCTGCCTAGAACTTTTCGAGATTAACCCTCGAAATGTTGACTCGTTTCTTCTTTTGGTCATCGGTTAACATTCTCGACCCCCAACACGCAGAGACCTTCTTCATATGTAATTCGTGGGCAACGATTCTTTGAACGCTGCCATACGATATCCCTGTGACATCAGCTACATGCCTGATGGTCACTCTTTGAACTGGCAATACGGCATTTTCGAATTTTTTCACGTTGCCTTCAGTGAAGGACGTGGATGGACGTACTATTTATTTATTTTTTATGTTGACCACCTAGTGGGTATACGAGGTAGTAAATATATTTTTTTTTGAAATTCTGCGAACTGGAAATAACCGATTATCACTACTTTTCAGCCCTCGTATATAGGCACATAATATAGATAGGTATATGAAGCGCGTAGCAAACTATGCACGCGAATTTGTTGAAATATCGTAAAAAAATCAAGTAGGTATATCAATGCTGACCATATTTGTTGTATTTGTAGACCATATTTTAGTTATTGATTGCCAACAGCTTGTTTCAGCTATTTTGCTGCTCGCTAAGATCAACAAGTCAAAGAAGAGAAATTAAATTTGCTTGGACATGAAATTTGTGAGCTATCAAAAAGGTGATTGCAAAAATTAGAATAAAAGGAAGTATTAAGAAGCTCTAGAAATTCTATCTGATGATCTTTATGATAGCTTTTGTGCTATATTATCTAAAATTTCTCAAAAAGAAGTTTTCTTTAGCTAGCTACAACGCTTACTTCACCATCTGCAGATAATTTTAATCTTTTATGACTAGAAGGTAAACCGCATTCGCCTACTGTTTTATTAAAAAATGAGATAAATTTTAATCGAATATCTTGAAGACTACCACTGAAATCATTAATTTGCTTTACGCAATAAGAAATATCATTATGTTTTGTTTGGAAGTATGTCAAATAATAAATCGCTATGTGGGAAAATAAAGGCAGCAGTATTCAAGAGAAAATTACATTGAAAGTCGGAAAGCGAAGATAATAGACATTGTGCTGAATTGAAGGTTTCGCTGTCCTAAGTTCTGCTATGGACTCTTTTGGAGAGAATTCTCTAAGTAAATGTATTTTCTAAAACACTTGGAACCAGGCGGCTATTATAGTTTCATCTTGTAGGGGCAACCTTAGGTGTTCTCCTTTTTGCGACCACATCGAAAGCGGAGAACTTTTTGAGAGGGGCTAAAAAAGGGATGAAACTCCTGCAAAGTTAAAAAAATGCAGAATTCTTTGATAGTATCACCCCACTTTGCAGGAGTTAACTTTAGCCTGTAAGCGAAGTAATGACAAGAAACAACAACAAGAAATTTCTCTCCTACTCTTGTTTGTAGGCCACCAATTTCGCCAAACATATCTTCTGATATATCTCGAAGGCCAAGAAATCGCTCATGGATAATACCCTCTTCGTTTACATACCTCATTATTGTGGAGAGTTGGAGCTTAATGAAACTATCAGTTATTTCATTTAAAATAGTTGATACAGTATGAGTTTTTTCAACTTTCATCTAAAATGGTTCATACAGTATGAGCTTGTTCTTGACAACCAAGAAGAGATACAATGCCAATAAGAGATTTTAAAATTTCTCGGTTTCTCCTCAACTGTTCATTGTGCGCTTGAAGACTAAGTACTCGTTGTTTATCGGTCAAAGATTAGTTCCTTAGTAAATTTCCACACTTTTTGAAAGCTAAAATGCTACGCAAATGATCCTGAGACGATTTTAAGTGACGTTGTAAAGCCTTGTGCAAATTGCTAAAATCTGCAAGTCCTGCAATTTTCCATACGATATTTTCATGGTGGAAAAAGTGAACACGGCTAACAAAACAATTTATTCAATTTTTTACAGTCAATTATCCGTTCAACGTCCTCATGTAATTTGCCAGAAAAGTGCCTAATATAACCTTTTGCCAACGGTTGACTGAGCGAAATTAGTGGTCTTGGTTTCCTCGAATCCATAAGATCCTTTTTCCGCTCAATCGATCTAGATTAAAAAGACTGCCGCAGTAAATCATCTATAAGACAATCACAGCAATTTTAATTTCCTACTTAAAATCCATATTAAACGCATAAATATTAAGTTTTCGAAACAGAATCTTTTTAATAGGCTTTCACTTAGACGAATTTTATGTTATAATTTATTTTAAAAACTACCCTTTTATCTATCTTTAACCGACCGTATTAGCACTGACAACACAAAACATTCAAGTCAAAAGAATTATAACAGGTGCGTTCTTTTGTGAAGAAGACATAAAAAAACGCACCTACCGTAAACTATAAATGCTAAAGAAAGCATTCCAGAAATTCAACATAGAAATAATATCAACTTAGGCGTCCGAAAGTGGTCATATCACCTATAGCACCTGAACCGAGAAACTCATTTTGTGAAAGTAAACCCAAAGCAGGCACAAAAAACCGATCTGAGAAAAATGGCACACGAGACAATGTAGCTTTTCTGCACATGAACATCACAATAGCTTGCACCGTACATACCCCATGCGACCAAAGCATAAAATGCATCAAATCATAAGGGGAACGGCCCGTAAGAACAGGAGCAGAAGAGAATCTATAGATTCTGAAGCGTAAATCATGAGGGAAAACACAAACATAACAGAGACGCTGATAATTTTCCAACGTTTTAATTTCACTCATTCACAAAGATTTTAGGGTTGTTTAGCGGGTGGATGGGCAAGGGTCTGAATTTCATTATCTACCAAGACCTGAGACCAAGACGCAGTGAACTGCAATGTTTTTGGTGTACATTCATTGCAGAGTTTTTGTGGGCATCATTTAGGTAAAGTGTCTAAGTAGATCAATGCGAAAATTATCAGTTGGAACATTCAAGCAAGATCACTTCAGTGTTCTGTGTCGTATATCTAATGTGCTGTAATGGTATAATGTTCTGAATTGATTGGCGTATTGAGACATTGCTTGAGATTTTGAGTAAAGCGCTTGTGCTTTCGTTGACTGAACATGAAGACAAGAGCAAATTACTGAATAGAAATACTGTAATTTTGGCACTTCCAAGCTGTGTACTAGTAGACGGTCAACTTGCGAAACTGAAACATTTAAAATAAACGGAGAACTAAGTTTGTGTTTTTATGACGAAATCAAAGTTCAAAGTTAAACAATATCCTGATTTTTAATCCGGCTGCTCTCCATTATGAAATTATATTGAAAAGATTTTGAGCTTTCCAAAAACTACTTATTTTCATCAATTCTAAATTTCGACAACCTACTCTTTACTATTATCCTATTTTCAAAGTTCTGAGCCGGGAGCTAAAGCTTTCAGTTCAAAAACACAATATTCAAACAGATTTTGTTTCCATACCTAATCCAAAGCCCCATAACCAGCAAACTTGCTATAATTTCGACATCCCGATTCTCAACTATCTGATAAAACGATAAAATTTACTAATAACAAGCAACAAGACCAACTCCTGCAATATTGCACAACTTATTCCGCCACAGGGCCCTTCAATTCTGCATCAGACTTCATAACCATATTCAATCATAAATTAATCCGCGCAACTTTGTTCGTTGCTTACGAAAAAACAAAATAATTTTTACATTAGCACCTTTCCACTGATTCTACCGTCAGCTTTATGGTATGATTTTTGTTTCTGTTTTTTGCTATTTCCTAAAAAAATCCTAAATATTTAATGTGATGTGAAATCATTTTCTTGTAATTTAAAGTACATAAGTAGCATTATCACGGTCGACATGACCCGCCGACTCACTGATGTTTGTATCTGGCAGCTCCGTATTTGCTCAGTTTGGTGGATATGATGTTGTGAATGACAGATAGATGGATGAAGGGAGGGGGTAGGTTTGACTCAGGACTACAGGAAAAATAAGGAATCAGACTGTTTTAATTGATTCGAAATTAATATTTCACTTAAGCGGACATGACTTTGTGATTTAATTAGATATGACTAATTGTTTGGGTGAATTTTGAGTGATTTAATTTCTCCGACCTTTTTCGGATGATGTTTGGTTATGCTTGGGGTCATCAACTCCATCTAATCTGCTGCTGCCTGGAAATCGCTACAAAGCCTATGAAGAGTTCCAAAGATATATCTGACGCAATTTTAGTCCTGGAAAACATCTGAATCATCAAAGGCTAATTGCTGCTCGTTCGGAAATTCAAAATTTTAATTGGCTTTAAGCAATCTTTCAACATGACACTTCCCACCTGCCGTAATTCGAACCGAAGGATGATGGGTATGTCATCCAGAAAAAGAGAGTTTCCTTTAGAAATCTGAAATTCTCGAATCGCCTGCATCTTCAGACAATGAACACATGTAGCCTGAGACAGGGAACATGCGTTAATCTCGCTAATTATTGCCACGACAAGCGACAACAGCAACAAAGCAAATGAAAATACCAACAAATATGTGGATGGCCAAGGCAAGAGCCATGGAACCATCGATGATGAAAATCTTAAACAAAGTTACTTCTCCAATACCATTCAATGTGCTCGAAATCATCTAAGCGATTTTACTTAATTTATTTGCTCTTCGCATCGTTGACGAACCGTGTTAATCGCGTTAATGTCGCGACGCTGAGCGATGCATCAGCAAGAAAAGTGTGTCCGCGTGCGTAAATATATATGTATATAAGAATGAGAAAATGAACTCGCAAGCGATGTTGTTGGACGTAGGATCAAGGGAGTGATCTTTCGCGGAATTCAATAAGAGCCGGCCAAGATTTTAAAAATAACCCCCGCATGAGACATCGACTAAGTTGCTTTAGGTTGCAAGCACACGTTCCTAAATCTACTAATCGCACCGACGATTATTTGTAGGCATGAAATGTCGGAATCTTTGTTCGTTTGATTCATCAATGCAGATTGTAAAATATTTCTTTGTATTATCAAAATAGCGGAAAGGGAGATAATGGCCATTAAATTAAGGACGAAAATTGCAAATTCAACAAAAACTCTCTTAGTTTCATAGCTTTCACGTGTCATCAACTTAAAACAATGAAAATAAAGTTAGATTTTAAAGTATATAATCCCTGAACCTTTGACACTGTACTATTAAATCCCTCGAAAACGGCAAAATCACAAATGAATCTATAATTAATTTTCACAACTCACTGCCATATTATATCTTGCAGATGTTGTTGCGTCTTTGACTTCATAAAAACGTTCACGCGAGCGACGAAGAAACAAAACCATTTCAAACAAAAATCCGTATCTGTTCCATTTCGCTTTCAACAAAAAAAAATTATAAAGATGCGTTGACATTTACGTCCGTGGTGCTTGTGTGCGACGCAAGCTAACAAAGTGCTTCAATTAATAACCAAGTTAAATTGCTAATTTCTTGACAGGCCATGACAATTTATCTCACACTGCATTGAAATATGACGAATTATCGAATTTGAAATTATTATTAAACGATATGTTTTCAACAATTCTCATTTCAATGGCACTATAAGCATGTTGGCATATGTATATAGAGATATTATGCATAAATATAAACAGTTGAAACAAGCTGTTATTTATGGTTCTCGGCCATGCCATACATCTGTTCTAGCTTGTGTTTATGGTGTATCATAAATTCAGTAAAATAATATGTGTTAATCGAGTGGAAGATGGCCGGAAATTCTTGTTTAATGGAATGATTGATTTAGAAATGAGGTGTTGGTTGGTTTTATTAATCTTTAGATAGAGTGATGATTTTTGAAATATATTCAGTTTTGAATGTGGAAAATGATGAAATGTGGGAAATTTTCGTGTTGTTTATTCATTTGATTAATTTGCTGTTAATTTTTCAATTTTCTGATTTTCCGATTTTTGTAACACTTCTGACAAAAAATAGTCATACCCAGCCTGTACAGTAGCTGGGAGCGTTTTAACAATAGCTACTTAAAACTACCTTACGCTACGAATTAGATCTAACTTATACCTAATTACAAATAACTTAGCCTAAATAAACCTAAATCTTAACCTATGCCTTAAATCTAGCCTTTCCTATTCGTTGGGAGGGAACTAAATAGCGCATCTATGAACTGCCGTTAACATGATGTCTTTGCGGGGTGCGTAAATGGCTCATTGAAGCCACCTGTACGTCCAAGTAACCGAATAAGTCCGTTCTCATGTCCCTCTGTCTGTCCGTAGAATTTTGTCGTTAATTCTGCAATTGATTTCAGGTGCCGGAGAAGGTTCTTCGGCCACTTCTTAGTTACCAGGTAGTAGAACCTACTAGTGCAGAAGTGGAGGATTATTCTTTCAAATGTCTCCGCTTCGGCAGTCTCTGAACAGGTAATCCAGAATGGGGATGCATAATCAGAATAGGCCGGATCAGTTTCTGGATTTAGCTCTGGTGGACATGCTCATCTATTTGGCGGAAAGATATCTGATGCCTTTAAGTGCAGATTTGGCAGGTTTGATTTTACGTTGCACATAAGGATTAAACTTCAGAAATTCGTGATAATTAATACCGAAGTAGTTTGGAGATGAGCTGGGGTAATGTTAGAAGTTGCAAACGAGACAGAGAGTTTTTTGGTTTTGTTACTAACAGTTTGCAGTCCTTAATACTCAGAAAGATTACGAAATACACAAAACTGAGTGTTACTGCTATTTGGTTTGATGCCCCATTCGTCAAAGTACAGACTTAGCTCTACCAAGTAGTATTTATTTATTTATTTGGTGCGTATTCAATACAACATTCAAACTGCCCAGTTACAGATTGGATACAATGAAGAAAAAAAATAAAATGACAAGAACTAAATAAATATAAATATAAAAAACTAAATATAAATATAAAAAATACAAGAAATTCTGAAAGTATTAAGTAATAAAGTAAAGTTAAAAAAGAAAAGAAAGAATCCATTATAAAAAAGAATAGAAAATAAAATTAATGAATTAGAATCAAAAATTTTGCTTCGAACGATATTTTTGAAAATGGCAATAGATCGTGGAAGAGGACCAAGTTGAAGACTAAGTGCGTAAGAGTCGTAACTCGGGAGAGTAGAAGAAAGTGTCAGTACGAGCATACGGCACTTCAAATAGAATGGAGGACCTGATTGGCCTTACGGATTCCTGCTCAATGAACAAAAATGCTAATGAGGAAGATAGGTAGCCGCGACAGATTTTGGAAAGGAAACTCTCATCCAAGTAAATTCTGCGCTGTTCAAGGAGGAGAATGTTAAGAAGAGATAGACGTTCACTATAGGGTTAATACGGCAGACTATATTCCAGGGTGTTCGCTGCTTTGACCGGATTTTGGCTTGACGCAAATTATACGTATTGGACGTATTGGAGTAGTTGGACTTGAGGTCAGCCTATTGTAAGTTCGAGGTCCGCGGCAGATATGGTATGAAGAATCGGTCCAGTGACGGAATCTTGCAGAGCTCCTGATGTTACAGGTCCTTTGGGCGAATCTGCTCCATTAACGCTGACATAGTATTGTTGCATGATGTTTTATATTTTCCATCCAGATTCTCTCAAAAATCTTCCCCAGATTAGGAATCAGAGAAATCGGTTGGAAATTGCTGGCCTCTTTAATTTTACCCTTCTTATGAATGGGAACAGTCTTGGCCACTTTTCATGAGTCCGGAAAGTAACCATTGTTCAGGGCATTGTTAAACAAAATGAAGAAAATTCTGAGCATAGAGTGGTAGATGTTTAATAATGAAATTAGACATTCCATCATGCCCAGAATTCTTCTTACTTTTTATACTACGCAACAGTTGCACCAGGTATCCACTATTCTAAGCACCAAGTATCACAAAGTGAAACTGGTCGTTTCCATCTTGTGGATCATCCGAAGGATTTTCGGATGAAAATGTGGCCAGTGGGTCGTTGTGTGTATTGAGGAAGCGATTGACTTCCTTTCTCACCATTTGGCGATTAGGAGCAGAATCATCAGGCGGACCAACATTCAACTAAAATCAAAAGGTCGATGGCTAGGGTTGCGCCAAGCAAAATTGAGAATCGTGACATCTTCTCCTCGCTGTTCTACCCATCCGAAAGCAAATTTATCTCCTTAAACATTTCGGGGCCTGGTTGAATATCGCTCAGCTGCTGCACAAGGCACTCTCTACGAAATATATCAACCATTTCAGCAATCATTTTGCTGAGACAGTTGATATTCGAAAGTAGTGGCTTTTACGACGAGTGATCCCTCCCATATCTATGAAACCTGCTTTAACTTGTAGCGCCAAATATGTCTCACTTTCATTTCAGGCAGCAGCGCATGTGTCCGATATTTGTCAAGTGTGATCATGCCTGTATGCTGGGTAATGGTTTCGTTTATGATTTTACTGATAGATTCAATAAGATTATCAACCTGACGGTTTGCTAAGTTTTTCGTCACACAAACATCAAGGTTTCCTCTTGCAATATCTATGCCGCGCTGAAATTTGTTCCAATCGATGTTTTTAAAAGACCTATTTGTCTTTAGGGGTCTTTCCATGAAGCTGAAAAATGAGCGAAACTGAAGTCGGAGTTTCACAGCAAAATTATCAGACATACCTGCATGCGTCCAACAGTGTGGAGGATCAATACTGTTGAGCAGGTCGTCTGACAGTAGAAATAAATCTATTGTTGAGCTACTGCTTGGTCTGGTTGGCGAGTTCGAAGCAACTATTTGCAATGACTGCTTAACTGCAGCCATTCGAGCAACACCCTTTAGTTCCCATTCGTGACGGAATCTCTCCGAGCTGGGTGTCTCAAGTTCAGATCGCCATCGATAAGTGTTCAAACATAAACAACCAATTGTCAACTGGAAGACTGCGCGATCGATAAATGGCGCACCACCTAGACCGATAATGCAGATATCCAACAGCTGATGCAGATCTGGCTCGGTCATTCGGGACGTATGGGAAATCGGCACAATCCAATGACCCCTGGCGGTACACCAAAAAATACCGATAGCAATTTTGAACACACAATTTTGAAAATTTTTTGAAGAAAGAAAATAGTTAGTCAGTTGAAAATTAGAATCGAACGTGTGCAGTTTTTGAATCAGTCGTTGTTCGTATAGATATAATTAGAAAATTGTTTGAATTGAATTACGGATATGTAATTAGAAAATTGTTTGAATTGAATTACGGATGTGAATAGAATTGAAATAAAATTGTTCTGAAGTTGAACAACTTGACTAGATCTTTCGATTTAAAATCAAATTAATATCGAACAATAAGCGAATATTTGTATTGAGAAGTGATTGAGTTAATGAGCCTGAAGTCGTGCGATAGACTTGACTTTGACGAATTACATCGAACTTATAGAGATACAACAAGGATTTGCTTGTTATCCACTGTTTTGATCACCGCTGCAGTAATGACGCAGTTTTTCAGATCGATAACCGCAATGGATTCCATGTCCAGATTATTCCTAGCTCGTAAAGAGCGGAGAGCCACTATTTTGATTGTCAGAGGCAGTGGCGGACCCTTTAAAGCTAACCCTTGTTAAAGATGTTAAGCAGTCATTTTTGCGCCATGGAGATAAACAAAGCGCTATTGAATGTAGCCACATCAACCAACTTACATAAGGAGAGTAGTCAGCAGTTTAAGAGTAGCAAGCAGCCCTTCAGCATCAATTTCCGCTGCCAATACGTGGGTGATAAAGTTATTTATCAGTCTAAGATTGACATTGGCTGGAGATGATTCCGTGGGGGTTGGAGCTCCTTGAGCACCAGAAACAGGAGAATGAGTATTTACTCCTGCCTGTGCGTATGAAATACCACTTTGCCTTTAATTCGAGACGCTCTGCGTCACATATTGCTGGCGTTCCTTGTGAGTCTGAACGCGGCGAATATTCTTCACTTTAATTCTGCTTGTCATCTCGTTGCATGCCGGGCATCCATGAGAGTTGGCTGGGTGACCATTTAGTCCACAGGTGAAGCGTACAAGCTGTGCGTCTTCAATTTTTCGCAGTCGCCACGTTGGTGCCTCTTCAGGCGCTTCAAGTAGCGGTGGACAATGGTGCAGTTGCCTGTAACATGCCCGAAATTTTGGCAGTTGTAACACTGCAGCCTCTCTTTGCGCCGTATTTTCGCCCAAGACACTCTCTGCCAGAGGATGGACCGTATTTCAAATACAGCAGCTAGCTCCTGCGAAGGCTTGAACTGTACAATTAAGACCTCGGACTGGGGTCTCAAGGCTTCAGTCGCATACCGGGTTACTCAGCTCCCGGCCTTTGCGAGTGAAGAAATCCACTACCAACTTCACCTTCAGATCAGTATCTATCCACAGGTTGAACGCCCCTGTGCATGTCGCGAATGACAAGTGACTTGGGTTTTTTGTAGCTGCATTGTACGTCGTTGCATTGCGACCAGTTGGTTTTATTAGTTCGAATACCTTTTGGTGGTCTTCAAGGGAGGCCCACAGGATGAATGATCTTTACACTCGAGATTTTTCTTTTATATTTATCCTGATTCCTTGAGCATGAAGCCCAATGATGAAGTTCGCAATGTTCATCTTATAGGGCCTTACTACACTTGTATTCTTGATGCACTCCTCAAACTGGTTTTACAACAATCACCATTTCCACACTTGTATTCTTCAGCAACGGAACCGTTCATATACCGATTATGCATATGAATGTGTGCGTGTTGTTGTTTTCTCATTTTGACTTGAGTGTTTCATGAAAAATTCCTGACCCGTGAACTATGTTTATAGTTGTGCTAGTGATTTGCATCAGTTTCAATCAGTTTCAAACGTGATGAAAAATTCTCTCCAAGTGCATCACTTTTTGTAGAGATTTCCCCTCGATTCTTCTGCCTCTTGCCCAGAAAACCGGTTTGAGGACTGCATCAAAAATACAAGTGTAGAAAGGCCCATAGGCTGTTATGGGAGGAACCTTAGAAGTTTTCGTCGATGCGATGAGAGGGGCAGACATATATGTTTTCTGAGCTGTCAGCGAAGATACTTGTACCTGTTCCTTTGTTGACGTGGCGTCTTTTCTCTTTTGTGTGCTGATAGGTTGAAATTTTGGCAGTCATTGTCAGTTTCGATTGATGTTCCTGCAGTTAATCCTACTGCTTTAGGTGCACTTGACGGCCCACGTAAGGCTAGTTTGCCCACGCTCGAGGTCATTACTGCTTCTGATCGCGGCCTTCAGGCATTAAAAGTACTCTGTTGCTGGAGAAAAGACGGCATCTGGCGACTCTACTCGTTCACTTTTCTCCGTTGTGCGGGATTTTCTTTTTCAAGAACCACAACCATCTCCATGGCTTTTTTGTTCGCTATCGACTCGTCTATGTGCAAAGCTTCAGGAGCTTTAATTTTCACTTTTTCCGCTCGTAACACTTTACGGACTATGTCAAATGCAATAAGTTTTATTTTATTTAAACTCGCTTTGAACAATAATTAATACACACTGATTTTTTTCACTCGCTAACTGAATTAAAATATTTTTTTAAATCAGCTAGTGATTGAAAAAAAAATCTAAGAAGAAAAACAACCGCAAACAGGTGATAAAGTTAACAAAAGGTTTCGAGGATCAGGCGAAAAATAAAACAAATGAACAGAAGTTGGTTCGGATTCGGCATATATGCATTTCGAATTTTAGCTTGGAATCGAAGATAACATCGAGATTGTCGAAGCTATCTACAAGAATGGGAGGAAAACCAGAAACAGAGTACGGAAACATTAAGGGTATGTTTTAAATGTTGCAGTCATATGATAACACTTTGCGACATTAAGAGCAAAAGAATTAGCAGTGCACTAGTTAGCTGAAGCACACAAATCAATCACTCTGAATATTTTGAGATCATTCGAATGCAAAAGGCAAGGCGAGTTAAAGAGAGAAGAAACATCTTAATAAGCAGAAAAAGACATTAAAGGACTAAAAATGGATGCAAAAATTGACAATAACAAAACAAATGCAATCAAAAACGTTGGGGGGAGAATAAAACGAATTTGAACTCAAAATAAAATGTGAAGTCACAAATAAATGTAGTAAAAATGAAAAATAAAACATGTTTTTATTATCATGATGCGTGCTCTAAAAAAATGCTCTTTCAAATTTATTTGCGGTATCTATGAATAATTTTTACATTCTATAATTGTTATTAAAATTTACTACAAACTCAGATCGTTTGAAATATTAATTCCTTCGTATAAATCCTTTCAAGCGTTTATAGACATATACAATCATATCCTTAGATACCGTTACTCAAAGATTACCTTCTATCTCATCCACATACTTCCATCATGCAAAAGTCTCCGAACATACAACTTTTTGTCCTTTAGATACTTGCATACGAGTAAAAGTCATCGGGGTCGGTCCAACAACGATAATGTTAAATCTGATTATGTCAAGAGAAGCCAAAAAGATACAAGTAATCTGATTAGTTGCGATTTTACTCCCTTTAATTGAAAACAACCTACAACGGGTCTATGTACATACATGCATACATGTATACTTCTTGTCGAAGTAAATACACATATGCCGGAAATATCAGATACAAACACGCACATCTTTGGCCTGCCTAAGCTCACTCAGGATCTTACCTTATAATATCTATGAATTACAGCAAAATATCATTTACGGTACATTGAGTTTTGGATATATACTACATGAAGAATTTAATGGCTGGATGACTTTCAGGATACTTTCGGCTCTTGTATGTCCGCCGTATGGCTTTAATCATGATAAAACTGGCGTATTTTTAATGATTCCTCAAAGTAACGGAAAGGATTATCGACAGGAATCAGACTGAGAGCATTAGAAGCTCCGAGGAAGAAATTAATCATTGCGAGGACCTATTAAGAATTAGTCTGAAAGACGTTTCTGTCAATCTAAAAAATAATTGGTTCGTGGAAACCAAATACACGGATTATGTGTTTTTCAAAGTTGTTTCGAAAATATTTGAAAACATGCAGAATATAATTTTCCATATTTAGAAACTGGATGGTTAGCTTGAAAGAAATATGCTCCTTAGCGTATTTTCATAACGAAAACTATATGGTTCACTTTTTTGAATTCTTCGTCTTCTTTCAATATCTATCTCCGACGAAATTTCACCGCAGAAACTATGTCAATTTTCTTCATCTTTCGTTTTTTTTCTCCGCAAAGCGAAAAAATATCTTTTATCTGATATTCTTGAATCTCACAGCATAGATGCCTACATGCTTACCACAAAGCTAGAATTTTTAATATTGAAATATCTTTTTCTACCCGAAATTAAATTCCATGGAAAGATGGAAAAAGAATCAACTTTTGTTCTTCTGTTTGATAGACAATAGACAATACGAAAATGATAAGGTTTAATAAAAGATTGTGAATGCTATGGTTTCAAGGTTAGAAACTAAAAATGTTTTATGGTGGAAATTATAATAAAGTGGAAAACAACAAAAAGCTTCCCAAATTTTTAAGCAGAAGAAGCGCCGCTTAGTCTCTAGTGCACTCGAGTGCTTTGTTCGGAAAGGTGTTTTCTTCGCAGATGTTAAATCTTTCCCATCTATTAGCCCCGAAAGAGCTTTTGGAAGACTAATTTCAAAATTAAAATTTTTTATTGTAAATACTGTTTCTTTCTAAAAAAAAAAAATATATATTTCTATATAACTGACAAAACTCAAAACAAAACATGCATATATTCTTGTTTCCTAAGCCTAAACTGTAACTCAGAAATATAATTTTGGCAGTGCCCCACTAACTCTAGAATTGCTTAACAAAACCAAAGCACACAAGTCAGTCGATTATGTTTTCTGAGTTGGCAAATATTTCCGCTACATTCTTGTGTACTTTATAAAAAAGTTAAAATTATTAAAGTTGTTCCTGAATTCAGAATGAATCGCAAATATGAAATTTGAGTAATCAGTCAGTTCTCGTACTTAGTTAAAAACACTTAAATTTTGAAAAGCGCGATACATTTTTCGTTTGTATGATAATAAAAAAAATATATACAAGTGCTTTATGAAAAATTGGATTACTTCTGAGCGAAAATTCTCATACAATAGAACTTTTCTGCTATACACATAGTCCCGACTCTTATGCATATAGTCTCGACGCACATTATTACAGAGAGCTACATAACATTTAAAGTTCAATAGGCTGGTGTAGTCTAGTGAATACAACATCGGCTCTTAAAAAATCGTGGGGGTTAAATCTAGAAAAAAATCCTTAGAGCGTGGGAAAAAATCATGTAAGCTAAGCAAAAAATCAGAAAACAAAAAAAAATCTGAAAGTCTTAGGGAAAATCACAGGAGCCTGCGAAAAAATTATGAGACCTAAGTTTGACATCCAAACGGTGTCAGTAGCAGAAAGCTTCTCAAAAACTCTTGAGACTAAGCTAACCCCCATCTACAAAATAACACAGTGAGGCCGGTTGACGAGGTCTGAATGGAGATGAAGAAAGCAATCAAAGCCGCTGCAGAACAAGTGGTTGGGTATGAAGCTCGGAGCAAAAGAAACAACTGGTTTGACAACGAATGCCAGGATACGCTGAACAAAAAAAATCAGGCATATAAACAGTTCCTTGAAAGGAACACCATGACGAAGAGAGAAAAATATGAAAACCTCCGACGAGTAGCAAATAAGATCATTAGATGTAAAAAACGAAAATATTATGACGAGCAATTAAAGAGCATTGACGAAGATCTGGCGAGCAATAAAACTAGGCAAGCTTGCAAGGTAGTGAAATGTTTAAGACGCGGATTCTAGCCCAAGACGACACTTTGTAAAGACGAAATCGGCCATATCATCGCCGATGATAGCCAGATTAAGGAGAGGTGGGCCTGCTATTTCTAAGAACTCCTTAATCCTGCACATGGCTCAATAATATCAGAGCCGATAGACGTCTCTGACGAAGTCCCGATCGCACCTCCAACGCTGTCAATTCTGCCATAAAAAGCCAGAAAAACAATAAAGCGCCGGGCATTGACGAGATTCCGGTTGAGCTAATCAAATACGGTGGAAGCTGCCCTATAAAAGCCATCCACAAATTGATCCAGCACATCTGGGGTCAAGAAAATATACCGCAGGAGTAGTGCAAATTCATCATATACCCTATCCACAAAAAAGGAGGCAAACTTCGGTGCGAAAGCTACAGAGGCATATCACTACTCTGTACGTCCTATAAGATACTGACGAAAATATTAAAAAATGAAATAAATGTACACGCTGAAAATGTCTTTGGGGAGTACCAAGGAGGCTTTAGGTCTGGTCGATCAACTATGGATCAGCTCTTCACAGTCAAACAAGTGCTCGAAAAATGCTGGGAATTTAACATCGACGTCCACCAGATTTTCGTGGACTTTAAACAAGCATATGACAGTATTGACCGAAGCATACTGTACAAATTAATGCTATACTTCGTCATCCCGGCAAAATTAGTCCGGCTGACCAAAATGACGATGACGTCGACAGCATCACAATGCAGAATCAACAACAGCCTGACTGACGCCTTTGACACAAATGTCGGACTAAAGCAAGGCGATGGGTTGGCCCCTCTGCTGTTCAACCTAGCACTTGAGTATGTGACAAAGAAGATTCCTGTCGACACAGGGGGTACGCTTCTGTATAAGTCGAACCAATTAGTGGCCTACGCGGATGACATTAACATCTTGTCACGTTCCTTCACATCCGCCAAAGAACTCCTGTTGAAACTTAACCAGAAAGCCAAAGAAGTAGGCCTGAAGATCAATCAGACGAAAACAAAAACAATGACGCAAACAAGAAATAAGACCTACATTAGACGAAATATAATTCTGGACGAATATAATTTAGAGAATGTGGAAGAATTTATATACTTAGGCTCGAAATTGAACAACGAAAGGCAGTGAAACTGATGAAATTAAACGGAGAATACAGCTCTCTAATAAAACTTTCTACTCAGTTCTGGCCCTACTGAAGACCAGCTGCATACGCTGGAAGACGAAGCTCTAAGTCCACAAATGAATAATCAGACCTGTGTTGTGCTACGGATGTGAAACTTGGACCCTTACCCAAGCATCCGCAAATATATTGAACACCTTCGAAAGAAGGGTCCTCAGGCGTATAATTGGAGCTAAAAAAGAGTGCGGCCAATGGCGGATAAGGTACAACCACGAGTTGTACGAGGTTTTTGCCGAGCAAGAGGTTGCTACAATAATCAAACTGCGGAAGCTGCAATGGGCTGGTCACGTGCAACGAATAGACGAGCATCGAGTACCTAAGAAGGTATTCGACGGAAGGGCCGAGGGTCGAAGACCAGTGGGAAAACCCAGAAAACGCTGGTCAGACTCTGTCGACGAAGACTGCGTAAAGCTGCTTGGTTTTCGAAATTGGTGGACGTGGTCATTGGACCGAGACAACTGGAGGCATCACCTGCGAAAAGCCAAGGCCCGAGAGGGGCTGTAGTGCTACGACGACGACGAAGAAAAAAGTCAGGAGGTGTAGAATGAAAAACAGGAGCTGTCAAAATCATGTATGCTAAGGAATCATCAGAGCGATCAAGGAAAAAATCTCAACAGTCTAATAAGAAAATATGGGAGCTGTAAAAAAAATCAGGACACTCAAAAACTCTGAAAGTCTTATGAAAAATCATCCTAAGAGTCTGCGGGAAAGTCATGGGCGCTTAAAATATATTCAATAAAAAAATATGGGGGGCATAGGTAAAATCAGGAGGCTCAAGAAAAAATTACAATAGTCGGTGAAAAATCATGTGAGCATATTTAAAATTTAGATGGTGTGGAAAAAATTTCAGGAGTCTACAAAAATCTCAGGGGTCTGGGAAAAAATCTCTATTGTCTGGGAAAAATGTATGGGTGTTTAGAAAAAATGCCTCACGCGTAACTACCAACGTTTCCGATGATGAATAGGCAAATGGAACCCAGTCACGTATGTATTTTTCTACTGTCTCAATTGTAAGTTCGGTGCGTATGTCGGAGTTTCTTACGTACCAGGAGATCCTGAAAACCCTGCGAAGTACGATATTTCGAAGTTTTAGAGTTTTTTTTGAAAACTACGCAGCCGTAAAGCAGTTGAGGTTTTAAGACCTGCTTTTAAAGTAGCGCTGTATTTGTGGTACTCAGACGGGATGATTTAAGGATGTTCGTTTATTGTCTATGTGCACAGTCCATTATAGTTTGCTGTCAAACGTCAGCCCTAAGTATTTTGTAGTCCATTGTCTTTCTAAAGTCTGATCGTCGAAAATTAGTTGTCGTGTTGTCTGTCGTCTTTTGCGAGTAATAAAGATTGTTTGGTTTTTTTTCAGCGTTAGTTTTATCTTGCATCTTCTGAAGTATTCCAAAAGGATTTCGATGACGCGCTGTCAATGTGCACGTATCGTCAGCCAATAGAGATATGTTTATTCTGTTAGAGCTAAGAATATTAGCTGTATACAAGTTGTCCAAAAATGGATGGCAATGGGAGATCATAGGGGCACTCCGGATATTTGATCTAGAGACAGTCAGTTGTTTTGGATGAGTCTAGAGAAAAAAATGTGCTCTGCAAGTTTGGCTATAGATGAGAGTATAAAATAAATAAATTTTAATTGTAAAGTAAAATAAATTTCGCCGAAAGGTTAAGTCTTTCCCGGGCTTAGGGGTTGCTATAATGGTTTCTAGCAATTAGGATATTTTTTTAGATGAAAAATGGCGTTAATCGTGTCCACAATGTTCAGGAGCAGATTGTCTGGTAGATGGAAAAATTGGCTATTTTATCCGGACTTTGTTGAGGTTTTAAACCTGGAGTTTCACTTCATCTAGGGATATTGGTGGTATTATAGCCTCACTCTGCGCTCTGTCGAGCAAAATATTTGATGCTGTCTGCTCAATAAGATATTTCTTGTGAGAATCGTTACCTGAGTCGTTGTTCTGGTGAAACTGGAGCTCTAAAGTGTTGGCAAAGACTTTTGCTTTACTATACTATATTTGAGTCTAGTGGCTGCTTGAGAGGGTGGTATTCTTGATAGAATGATAGAATTTTGATAAAATGCCGCCGCCAACAGACATATTGACGAGACAAGCTGGTCACAAGCCAAAGCGATGTTATGTCGAATTTCATGCCAGTAACCAGCCTTGCAACTTCATAGGAATCTTGATTCGTCTTCAAGGGAGTATTAAACGTGCAGTTCTATTTGATTTTGGAGATATTTTTAGTGAGGAGCTTCATAGATTCCTCCAAATTACGCTTGTAACTGGTGACTGGAAAATCTTTTCGCTGGCCAAAGATATGTGGAAGGTTTTCCTGTCAGTTCTGGATTTTTCTGTTATAGGAGCATCTAAAAACACATCATCTATCTGAAATATGATTGGTTTATGGTCTGAGAGAAGCTCGTCTAGAACATTTGTGGATACGCTCTGACTTATATTTTGCGATATTACCATTTCTATAACATGACTGTAAATGGGACCAGGTTCTTCTAGAACGAGAACACTGGATGAACTTTCTGTGGAAAATCTGTACAGGTCTCTATCTGCTTTATTGTTTCTCACAGAGCCTCAGCAACGATTGTAAGCATTAAAATCACCTGCAAGACAGATTGGGGCATTATGCCTGAACATGTTGTGAAGGTCCTCTGCAAAGTTTGGCGCATTCAGAGGTCTGTAAGCGGATATTATCATGAAGTTAAAAAAGCTCGTTTGAAATTGAATGGCTGTCACTTTCAGTCCTTTGAGGTCAGAGATTAGAATAGGATGATGGTTAAGGTGTCTCCTTACGAAAATAACGATGCCTTCGCTCCTGCCGTTCATTCCTGTAAATATTTTAGATAGTGATACGGAACTGATTACCCGGTTTCGAAAAGTTTTTCTGGAAGCGGCATAATGTCGAGTTTGTTCTCGCTCAGAAATTGCATGGGCTCTCCTTTTTTGTGTAGAATTTAATCGGCATTCCATGTGAGGATCATAATGCGATTTTCACGGTTCATTTGCTTGCTTGAATAAGGGGACTTTATTGGGCGATCTTGGGTCGAAAATAAGCTCTGAACCATTTTCGCCATCGTGTCTTTCATCGATGTTATGAAGTTGATTCTGCATGATGGCAAGAAACTGTCCCATATGATCAGGGGATTATATTGAATCACATGATCGTGTCAGAAAAGTTAGTAACATTAGGTGCATTATTTGCGTTTCAGTCGGGTTGAATTGGGTCGGATTACCTGTGCAAAGGATTTTTTAATGCTTTTGGGGGTTTTCGGCCATTCTTCGTAGCTTGCCGGATGCTAACCTCAACAGTTAACGCACTTTGACTTCTGCTCTGGAAGTTTTATGCAAAAACTATAAAGGCCGTCATAATTAACGCATCTAGACTGTGCATAATAGTTATTTGAAAAGTGTTCGAATTGTTGGCAACTGTGGCATTGCCCTTGACCGGCTCTGAGGTTTTGTGCATCAACTTGGCGAACTAAGGAAAAACTTGACTGGAAGCTACAAATATTTTTTTCATCCCTCGCAAGGAGCACTTTAATAAGTTTAGATGGGCTTCTTCTACTTTTTATATAGAAAACTTCGATAGGGTTAAAGCTTTGCTTCTCGAAGCCTATTTTGACCTTTTCGACCTTTTCGTGAGTGAGTTCTTGCAGGCCTCTAAGGACAAGGTTGAGTTGTTTTTCCTCTGGCAGGGTAATTCGTGTTATACTTAGCCTTAAGCTCTCACAAGATCTGTTTGATCAGCCTGGAGTCGTTTAGTGTTTTTGGCATAATTTGGATGCCAAGGTTTTGATGACTTGAAGTTTGCATTTCTCTGTTTGAAAACTGTTTAGACTGGCGAAGAATTATTGGGCTACCTATGGAATAGCCTTTATGTGAGCCGGGCACAACGAAGTTGCAAATTGAGAAGTTGTGAGATTTTTCTGCAAAAGGGAATTTGGGTTCAGCAGTGAATAATCCTCGTTTACCGATGCTTTGGCTTTGAACGTAACAGCAGTCCCTTTTTTATTGTTCTGCACTGTCCGTAACTATGGGGGTTTCTGTGTCCGGGTTTACGTTTTCTGGTTTTACCGACATGTCTGAAGAGCGGTTTTAAGAGCTGAGGATTCACCAGATCCTGAGTGCTGGTTTCTTCTTCTAAGAGCCCATTTAGCTAATCATTGATTTGACACTGGACGTCAAAATTATTACTATATTAAGTATCTCCCCCGCAACGATGAGATATGCTTCCTTAATTTTTTGCCTAGCACGTGCGTCATTCACCTAAAGTACTTTATGCCTTTCAAGCTCGAGAGAAAAATCTCAAACGCGACTATCTCAATAAAATTCACGAAAATCTCCAAAATTATTTCCAGGCTCAACAAAATGACTCAGAATATAGCAAACTCACAGGTCTTGACAATAAATCGTTTCAAAATCAAATTTGCCGCACAATCATCTTTTCGTATAGAATACATGATTTATAATGCCTATAAACAGTCGACCATTCCATCTGACAACCGAAATTCCTTTCATATATTCCATCAACTGTTTCGAAACGTGTCAAACATGACAATACAGCCAACATTAATTATTTTACCTTCAAGAGCATCTGCTCGAACTAAACAATAACTACGGCGATCCGAATATTTTTGCAGAAATGTCATTTTTCAAATAGCTTACAAAGTAAACGTTGCGTCGGAACAAAAGAAAAAGGACTCTCCATACGTTCATATAAGGTATATTCACGTGCATGAATACATTGTATACCTGTGCTCGACAAAAGTATATTCTACACAGGTCGGCTGCAATTGTGTTACTTCTTGTTTCGAATTGACTCCATCAATTCTATTCAATTCGCAACGAGTCCTAGTCGTTGTCATCGACGTCATCTAATAGACTTTTAACACCATGTTCAAAGTGATACGAAGATGTCCTTACGGTTGTAATCTTCAATACAAAATCGCTCGCAGAGAATTAAAAAAGGCAAAACAAACATTAGCCCCGACGACATTGCTCGTATAGTACGTTTACGTATGTGCATGTGCGATATAATAAAATGAGTTTTGAAGTTTTTTGAATAGGTCGCGCATATCCTCTCTCTCGTTCGTATCATCAGCCAGATCAAAATACAGGGTGCTCTTAATAGCCCGTCCAGACTACGGATACTTAAGTATCCGCATACATAAGTATCGTCCACACATTTCATTGATTTTCATGGCAAGGGTAAAATGTATCTGCAGATGTCGCTGCAGTGAGGACAATACTTATGTATCCGGATACTTAAGTATCCGTGGTCTGGACGGGCTATAATGTCTAATGGAAATCCTTTGTGATAACATAAATTATCCATGCCGAGGACTAGGACAAAAAATATGTAACGAAATTGCCTTGGAGTCGATTAAGGGTCGCTTCAGGTCACACAGAGCCCGCGAGCAAAACAATCTTCTGACGCTCGTTCCAGCGTTGCTTCAAGTTGGTCCTTGCCAGTTTTTTCACTTCAAATCGAAGTGAATGCGTAAAAAAATCTTCGAATCAGTGGTTTTAAATCATACGCCGAGTGAATTTCGGGCCTGGCCGAAAGGGGAACAGTGGATGAGTGGAAACAATAATAATAGCGACAGTTGTTGAACTAATCCTAGGGTGCCAGGGCGCAAATGTTAAATTGTGTTATTATTGCCACGCTGTCGCATTGCTGCTGCTGTTGCGTCACATAATTACTGTTGCACTCGATCGCATACGCACAGAACCCCTGGCCCAATTTCAATACATTCGATACCATGCGTTATCATAAAGGGAAAATCCATACCGTCCATACCACGCGAAACATGCCAAGCTCATGTCAAACAAAGCCACGTTTCGGTAACAGTTAGCGTGCGTAAATTAGACGCAAAATCAAGCGACTTTCAACGTTGAATAGAGAATGGAACTTTTTAAGTTGGATGTAAAAGGATAATGGCGATGGAAAATTGTTGCACTTTGTGGGTGGAAATTAGCATCTGAAAGTGTTTAGAATTTGAAATGAGCACAACATTACATTGAAAAACGTCGAGGTGATCAAGGAAATTTAGCAGGTACAAAAACTAGATGTGTACGAGATCCTGAACATACGGAAAACTCCGAAGAATAGACGGCTAAACACACGCCTGCCGTTCTTAACATCAACGCTCTATCTGGCATTTTTTTTCAATTTTCAGCTAACACCGGACTCAAAAACTATATACTCTATTACAACATTCCACCAAATTTGAAAAACCTATCTTTGGTGGAAGTATGTTAAAATCAATAATAAAAAATCCTCCATTTACCAAAAACGTAGCCATTGCTTAGCAAAAACGTTGTATCTATGTTTAGGACTTTCGAGATATTCAATGATTTGAGTTTTGCAATGCTGCAGAAAAATCAATTTAAATGCTGCAGGCATTTTCAAACGGGATGAAACTAAAATCTTTTATGTTGAAAATAGCTGTGGAAAATAGATTTAAGCAGATAGGGCCAGTGGCGGCTCGTCAGGGTGGGCCCGGCCCGCCTGGCCCACCTTGACGAGCCGCCACTGAGTTAGAGTAAAGTAGATATTTCTTGTTGGTATCCGCGTATACCTTATAATAGTGTTTTTGTGTCGAGCCGCCACTGGATAGGACTTTTTTGTAGGAACATGCAACGAATTAATGATAGCATTACTAAGCATAAACGTTCTATCTACGGTAGATAGAACCTTTATGCTACCTTTTTTGTAGATGGGTGATTCCTTATTATCGATTTTAACATACATCCACAAAATATAGATTTTTCATATTTTCTAGAATTCGGGCAATAGAGTATGTAGTTTCCGAAAAAAATGCAGAGAAAAGCATTTATACCAAGGACGGCAGCATTGTAATATCACAATTCAATTTACATTAGATCTCAAAGGATATGATCTAAATTCATAAATCACACCCCAAAAAGAGAAAGAAGCGTTCAAGAGATATCAAAAACAAAAAATCCGATTGTCCCAAAACGGCTCATGTTTCCAAAAGCCGTCAACATTAATATCAAAGAGGTTCCATGTAACACTCCATTAGCTCAACCTTTTCGAAATACTGCTCGAAAACTATTTCGATTTCCGTCAATTTTCGCCCCTTTTTCAATACATTCCTGTATCCGCATATAGATACGTTCAAGGATACAAACGATCCTTTTCGACGCCATCGAGAAGCTAAAGAAATCGCTCGAAACAAAACTCGGGACTCTACTTCTATTAAGCGTAATGTTCGACACATCAGTCTAATCAACAACTCCATGTAGCGTCCGACCACTTCAGTTCGTCCTCAAATGTATTAGGCGGCTTCATTCACCAGAGATCCTTAATTACTAAATGGGGTTTCATAGCGTGGCAAACATATTTCAATAATATCGTGAAATGTCGAGACTGAAAGTGTTTCGAATGAAATACATGGTTTTATGTCTGAGACTCGAGAACGATAGTTCGAAGGGTTATGATATGGCTCTGGGGACATAAGAACGCCGAAAATCATGTTGAGGTAAAAGTTTTCAATCGTTCAGATGGGAATGCGATGCAGATTGTTGACGTTGTGTGATACCTGTTTCCATAGATCAACTAGAATCGAAATTCTAAGAAATTGTTTTGTGGGTTGAAAGCAAGTATTTGACGATTAAATGTGTTTTTAGATCTTAGACTTTATTCCGGACCAAATGATGTAAAAAGTTTATTAGAATAGTGACTGTGGTTATCAATAAATCATTTCGAAGAGAGAATTTTGAGTTTGATTTTTAATTATGCAAAACTCAATTGTAAATTCTATAAAAATACATCAAAGGCGTTGACAGTAAAATAATAAGTATTGAGCAGCTTCTTTCTCTATGGCTCTGTCTATTTGCCAAACGTTGCATGATAGTTAATATTCAGCTACATTTTTATCAGGAATATTGTATTTCATTAAAGTTCCATTGTTTATACCATTGTTACTTTATTGCTTCAAACGATGTTACCAAGCGACCGTAGGGGATGGGCGAGAATGGAACCACTAAATGGGTGGGCGAATCAGCCCTTAGTGCAAGGTTAGCCAAATCAGCCCTATTACATGGGCTGATCCAAAACAGCGGTAGGCATAGTTGCTGCAACATAGAAGTAGCTCTCAGGCTTTCTAATCACTGTAGTATTTTCAAGGCGGAAGTCTACGCAATACGAAGTAATATCCGTCAATGATACTACAGGGACCAGGAACAACATTTTCGCAGACACTCAAGCTGTGATAAAAAACACTGATGTCTGACACATATAAATCGAAGTACGTTATTGATTGGACTCAGGACCTGAGCAGGGTAGACAACAAGAGAAGAGTTAGAGTCTACTGGATGAGAATGACAAAGTGGATGCGTTAGCCAAACATGAAGCCTCATTGCTTGATCGATTCCAATGTGATGTAGGTTGCAGTGAGCACATACAAGCAACTCAGACCAGCAGGGTAACTAAAATAATGTGAGGGTCATACAATCTGTGCAGCCGAATCTTGCTAGAGTACACGCTCAACCGAGATCTTCTGTGACACCTCCTGAACATCTTCAGTCTCCTCGTGCTTCATCAATACCACATCGCGACGTTTCCACCAGGAATGCTGATACTGTTTTCATTGCCTCATCTACCGCTTCTTTGCTATCAAATCATGCGGCGACAACAGCTTAACCTGGAACTTCAAAGACCCAATCAATCTGCTCGTACTCTACCGCATCTAGTTGTTGCATCGTCACCTTAACATGTGTTTGTCTTCCGTTTCGCATATAATACTTCAGTGGAAACAATCAAGGAGAACACCACACCCAAACTTGGTTACTCGCCGCATCTCCTTCTTTGTAAGAAGCTAACACCAGATAACCTGCAGAATCAAAATCAACATCGTTTTTAAAATAATGGTAACTGCTGGCACTGAGGTTCTGCTTCAGGCGTTCTGTTTAACGAATTCTCCAGGAGACCTCGTAGAAATTTTCAACCCACAAGACCAAAGAGCTTTCTAACATAAAAACCGCTTTAAAAATTTTCTGCCAGAACGTCCGCGATCTGAGGACCAAAACTGATGAGATCATATTTTGATTTAAAACCAATCTTTTCCTGTTTATGCTAGATATATTTTAATTTCCTGACAGATATCGATATTTCGAGGGCGATCTGCCCTTTTCTTCACTGAAGAAATATCGATATGTTATCTGTCAAGAAATTAAAATATATCTAGCTTAAAAAGGAAACGATTAGTTTTAAATTAAAATATTTTTTACTAGCTGGTAAAAATTGGTTCACTTTAAAAAAATGATGTGTGTGTGTGTGTGTGTGTGTGTGAGTTGGGGGAGAGGCGCATTGGCGCCTCTAAGCACTCAGGCCAAAGGACCCATTGTACTCATTACCCCCTGCCTACCATAGTTTCCCAGACCTCTTGATAAAGTCTAGGATCACTGATAGGGGAAAAGAGGCTATCGTCTGCATGCGTGCAACATCCCAGCCAAAGCATTGATATCTGAGACGTGCAAACGCTGGGCATTCACAGAGGAAATGCTCCGCAGAGTCAGCCTCTTCTAGACAGGATGAACAGAGGTCATCCTGTACAACACCTATTCGGTACATATGTCCTCCTAGGCAGTTGTGTCCAGTCAGAATACCTACCATGGCCCTGCAAACTTTCCTGCTCTTATTGAGCAAGAATCCCGCAGTCACATGGTTGGGTTCTGAAAGGAATACCTTCGTGTGCCTGGCCACACCGGCAGCCGTCCATCTATCTTTGTGAGCATCATCTACCCACTTGCGAATAATGGCACGTGCAGATGCGGTCGGCACACCCAAGGCGGGTTCAGGGCCCCGTAGCGGAAGTTCCGAACCTTGCTTCGCAATGACGTCAGCAATTTCATTCCCCTCAACACCACAGTGCCCCGGTACCCAGAGCAGATGCACCCTATTGAATCTGGCGACAGAGTTCAATCGTGCTCTGCACTCTTGGACAATTTTCGAGTTTGTCAGGGGTCTACGCAGCGCCATCAGTGCAGCTTGACTGTCACTGCAAATAGCAATGCTCTTTCCCCTCCATCTTTCCTCAATTGCCCAACAGGCAGCTCTCAGGATAGCAAACATTTCTGCTTGAAAAACCGAAGCGTGCTCTCCAAGAGAGAAAGCCCATCTGCCATTCGATGAATGTAGATAGACACCAGCTCCAGATCTACTATCTGACCTCGAGCCGTCCGTGAAGAAGATCTCCGAATATCCCCTCGTACACAGATCGGGATCATCCCAGCTACTTCTGCTTAAGAGGATTACTTCGTACCTTTTTCTGAAGTCGAGGAAGGGCACCCGAGCGTCCGAAGGCATCGCGAGAATCGGAGAGATCTCACACATCGACCTCCTAATAGAGCAGTGCCCCACATCGTCCTCACCTACCCATAAGCCAAGCTGAGCTAGTCTATGGGCAGAGCTCATCGCCACACTCTGAACTTGAATGTCGAGAGGAGGCAGATTGAGAAGCGCATCAAGGGCCGCACCCGGAGTAGTGCTCATGGCACCACAGATACCCAGGCACACCGTCCTTTGCAGCGTGGCTAACTTTTTCCGAGCATACAATAGCCTCACGATAGTCCACCACACCACCGATGCGTACGTGAACATCGGCCTAATTATTGCTGTGTAGATCCACATCACTACACGAGGCTTTAGACCCCATGTGGTAGCAAAAGCTCTCTTACACTGCCCGAAAGCTTTTATAGCTCGAGTAAGCTTCACTTCCACATGTTTCTTCCAGAGAAGTTTTTTGTCCAAGATTACTCCAAGATATTTGACTTCATCTGAAAGTTGAAGTGTTACACCCTTCATGATTGGAAGCACTAGTCCTCTCAGTTTTCTTTTCCTGGTAAACAAAACAAGTTTCGTCTTACCAGGATTCACTGTTAAGCCGTGCCTCGAACACCAGCTGCCAATCAGATCCAATGCACGCTGTGTATTTCTACACACCACATTCAGATCTTTACCGACAGCCAGTGCGGCCACGTCATCAGCATAAGCTTGTGCGTGCAGCCTTTCTTGTTGCAGTTCGTTAAGCAGGGAGTCGACTAGCATACTCCACAGGAGCGGTGATAGGACGCCCCCTTGAGGGCATCCATTTGTCGCCTCTGTTCTTAAGTAGCAATCGGATCCAGCTTCCGCCAGCAACCATCTCTGCGTCAGCATGGCATGAATCCACCTAACTAAGACATCATCCACGCCATGCACTTTCGCAGCATCACATAGTTCCACGAAGGGCGCGCAATCAAAGGCCCCTTCAATGTCCACAAACACCCCCAACGCATACTCACCATTGGAGATCGCTCCCTCAACTCTGGCCACCAAAGAATGAAGGGCCGACTCGCATGATTTTCCTCGCTGGTACGCATGTTGCTCATCATTCAAAGGGTTAAACCTAAGCGCCGTAGTACGTATGTGTCGTTCGACAAGTCTCTCTAGGCATTTCAACATAAACGAAGTTAAGCTGATCGGTCTAAAGTTCCTTGGATCGGAATAGTCATCTCTCCCCGGTTTAGGTATAAAAACTACCTTAACCTCTCGCCAAGGTGACGGAACATACCCCAAGGAAAGGCATGCCCAGAAGATTTCTCTCAGGTCTGCCCCCAAGTGGTCAATTCCCTCCCTAAGCATAACCGGATAGATACCATCCAGGCCCGGCGATTTGAAATTCTCAAAAGACATGATTGCATCCCTGACCTTTTCACTAGTGACCACAGATCTAGTTGTGTACCAGCACTTCCTACTGCTGCGAAGAGCAGGGATTTCGGTCACAGGCGCATTTGCCTTCTGCGACTCAATCACCGGGGCTCCCGGGAAGTGAGTCCCAAGTAAAGTCTGCAAAGACTCCTTTTTGGACTTGGTAAAATCACCATCCGAGCGTTTTAGAGAGTCTAGCTTAGCTGATTGATCCTTCTCTAGGACTTTGCAAAGCCTAGACGTCTCCCGTGCGCCTTCCAGTCTTTCACAGTAAGATCTAAATGATTCCCTCTTAGAGGTCCTCACCAGCTTCTTATACGTTCTCTGCGAAGATCTGTAGGCGATCCAGTCATCCTCATTGTTGCTCTTACAAGCTCTGTTGAGAATTTTCCTGGTACTTTTCCTTAGCTTCTGTAGTTCCCGATTCCACCAGGGAACCGTCTTGCCACATCTGCTCTTACTGATCGGGCAGGCCTCTTCATAGCTACTCATTAGGTCTCTATTCAGAGTGCTCAACCGGGATTCTATTGACTTTGGCGATCTTATCCTACCACTAGGACGCGCTTTGTCTGCAAGAAGCCGATTGAACGTAGGCCAATCAGTGTTTCTTGGGTTTCTTCTTTCCACCACGGGTGTTAGATCCGTGGCTAAAGAGAACACCAAGTAGCGATGATCAGAGAGTGAATCCTCATCTGATACATTCCATCCAGTCATTGATCCAACTATTCCAGCTGAACATAGCGATACATCAATGACCGCCCTTCTGTTTGGGGTGACAAATGTGGGAGTAGTCCCAGTGTTTAAAATCATCAGCCCGGCAGAAGTTATAAAATCAAAGAGACTTTTACCCCTGGCGTTACATTTGTTGCTACCCCAGCTGGTATGCTGGGAGTTGGCATCGCAGCCCACCACAAGTTCAAGTCTCTCCGATTCAGCGTACAAAACCAGGTCCTTTAACTCCTGTATCGGCGGCGGGAGTAAGGAGTCAAAGGGAAAGTAAGCTGAGGCAACTATCGTGCGCTTAAGCCTACCATTTTCTCGGTGTTGTACGACGACCGCTGACAGGTCCGGGCTTGAAATCTGTCTGAGCATGGTGGCATCAAGCAGATTGGAAGCCAGAACACAAGTCCTCGGCCGTATTGACCTTTCATCATAAAAGATCTTGGCCCCCGTGGTTGGACTAAGTCCGTAGATCCTACCGCCTCGAACCCACGGTTCCTGTACAAGTGCAATGTAGGGGGAGGCTTGCAGTTTTGTCAATTTTTCGCTCAAAAGATAGGACGAAGCCTTGGCACGCCGCAAGTTGATCTGGACAAATCTTATACCTTCAGGCACAGAAACGTCCGGAGTTTAAATCTTTGGATCCCTTTGCAGGGACCCTTAGATAATGTCCGCGTGAACAGTGAAAGAAACTCTATGGGAGAGAATTTCCACTGGATCTCTGCGTTTTGCTCTGGCGATCTGTCCATAGACAGTCACAAAAGCTCGTGCCTCACCACTTCCTGATTTGGTTAAATTTAAAAAATGATGAGTTGAAACCTTAGCATCCGATGACATTGTTTGCTTAACAGTTACAATCAAAATAAGTTACCAATGTTTAAATTTTCTAAGTTCTAGGTATTTTTCGGATTGTGGTCTCAAACATCTTTCTATCCCTGTCACTTTCGACGGTCATCGGGTAAAATCGAGATCGATATTTGATTTGATAATTTGATTTTGCCGTGAGGCAGTTGTGAGAGACTTTTAATTGCAGTGATGGTAAAGTGTTGGAAGCACTGAGCATTTTCTCTATTTATGTTACAAGAGATGCTACTTTCAAAGTTTTGTGGTGTTTGAATTTCCTAAATCTTGAAATTCATGCAAGTGGTGACCCTGAAAACCTTTCCACCCTATGAATTTAAATACATTGTTTCAAAGCGGTTTTACCCTCGAAACAGGTTGGAGCACGTGCGGTAGAATATGCACTCAAAATGTTTTGCATGATTTTTCTATTATTCAACGAACATTAGTATTTCTAGCGGTTCTGGTGTACTAAATTCTTTTTTGTTTTTTTTTTGTTTTTTTTTTTTTGTAGAAAACAATCTCCTTCAATTGTCGTGCGCAAAGGAAAACCGCTAATATCTCACATTTCAACTATCGTAAAGCAAACTTCTCAGCCATGGTGACAGAATTAAATGAACTTAATTGGTTTTCCTTCGATCATGAACTTGATATTGATGATGCTATACAAAAATTTTACCCATTTGTTTCTAACCTGATTTTGCATTTTACCCCAATCTACCGCTCGTCTAAAATAAATGATACTGCCTGGTTTAACGCTGCTATTGCTGACGTTCTTGAAGCAAAAGACGCTGAAAATTACCTTGATGGATTCAAGAAGCTCCGTTTCGAAGCGAAAAAATATGAAAGCTCGCTATATTTTCTTCCATCAATCACATTGAGGTATCTATTCAAGCTGATCAGCATAAATCCTTTTGGTCGTACACATCGCTCTATAAAAAGCTCTGTTATTCCCAACTGTATGAAGTACTACGATATAACGGTTTCCACTTCACAAGATGTTTGCGAGTTTTTTTTTTGCTAAATTTCTTCTTTCTTTTCGCAACAAATTCTTTCTTCTTCCACTACTTCTCTTCACCAATTCTCTTACAAACCCTATCTAAGTAGAACCTTTAATATGCTCCGTTTATCCTGGCCTTGGCTGTGGTCCGAATGGTATTCCAAATATCCTAGCTAAGTCTTTATCTTCTTACTTCTGTGCTCCTCTTTCAATTATCTTCAATCTAAGCATTATTTCGGGGACAGTCCCTTTCCCATGCAAAACGACCCGTACACAAAGCTGGTAAACCTGTTTGTGTCCTTAATTATCGCCTCGTTTTCCTCCTTTCCTGCTTCAGTAAACTGCTTGAAAAGGTGGTTTACAATAGAGTCCACCCTTTCATCCACTCTTTTCTTGCTCGCCTGCCTTGGATCAGCAAAAACAAGTAGACGTAATTTATATAGATTTATATAGACTCTGTGAATCATGATCTTTTTCTTCTGAAGCTTGAAAATCATGGTATCTCTGGTCCTCTACTCTCCTGGTTCACTTCCAATGTTGTTGATCGTACTTGTCTCGTAAATGTCAATTCCTGCACCTCTATTAAATTTTTCTTACCTCAAGAGTTCCGCAACTCTTGACCTTCTGTTGTTCTTGCTGTTTATTAATGACCAGCAGGTATCCTGTATACGTTCTCCTTGTCTTTTGTATCCTGGTGACTTCAAGGTGTTGAGAATAATTGAGACATTTGACGATTATTATCAGGTACGAAATGATGTATGTAGGTTAAACAACTGGTGCATTGCTAAAGCACTTACTATGAATGTCACCAAATAATACTCTTAATGCTGCTGTCAATTTCAAGGACTTTGGTGTGCTATTTGATTCGAAACTCAAATTTAATCAGCATATAATGTACATCACTGCCAGGGCTTGTAAATTATCTGGCTTTATCCTTAGATTCTTCAAATCCTTTGTGAACCTCTCCATTTTTTTGCATCTTTTCCTGTCATTTGTCCGTAGTATTCTAGAATAATGTTGTCATGTGTGGTGTCCCCAATACCTATTCTTTGTCCATTCTATAGAATCCGTCCAACGTAGGTTCTTTGTTTTACAAATTCAACATCCCTTATTGTAATTATAATCATCGACTATCGATATTGCAGATTCCTTCTCTTGAATCACGAGTGTCTCCTTTTCAAACTGCTTTACTGTCTTGTTTATTCGGATCTATGCAACCGGATTTCTGTTCGGGAATCTTGTCGCTTTAAGGGGTTACTCCCACTTGTAGCGGAAAAAAATTGGTCATTTTCATGAATTTTTTTGAAGAAAACTACGAAATTTTTTTGAACGACTATTATATTATCTTAAAGTACATACATTGAGCACCGTTCAGTAATTTTTTTATTGAAAAATATTACATCGTTAAATTACAAATGGCCGTCAAAGCAAATTATATTTTAATTTTCACTTTTTGCGGTGACCAACATTGTGTCGAACTGCGATGGATTTAGTTAAAAAACAGTATAAACTAGTGTTTGATCGAAGGATTTAAAACAATATCAATTTTTTACCAAATGGCGGACAGTCAAAGTTAATGGTTCGATTTTCGCTTAAAAAAACGGTCGTATTTTAGCTATTAAACGGCAATTTTTTATCAAAAAGAAAAAACTATCAAACACTACATTTTTATATATTGAATAAGCCTGCCAAGTTTCAAAAAGATCGGCTTAGTAGTTTTCGAGTAATTTTGGTCACCGACTTCAAAGATGTCATTTCGAGAAAAACGCATTTATAAGTATAAGCAACGGTTGTATAAGTAACAGTTTCTTCTCTTTCAACGCTCATATCTCGGTCAATTATGTTTGGATCGACTTGAAATTTGAAGGACGTATTCTCAGATAGTTATACTTAAAAAAATGCAACAACAGAAAAAAGAAAAATTTCAAAATTACAAGTGGGGGTAGCCCTTAACACAACCTCTTCCGTCTTGAACGTTGTTTTCGCGTGAACTGATGTTTACTTTTATTCGGCGTTGTTATGTATAGTTAGCCAACATAACGACTTGAACCTCGTTTCTCTTCCGATGAGGTTATTTGGACGCAAAAAACTTTTAAAAAATAGAGTCCTAAAGTATCATGCCCATTTTTTAACTTGTTAAGAAATAAATTTTTTATTTTATTTATTTTTGTATAGTAATTTTGAGGTTGAAGGACATCCTTCAATTCGCAAAATGGTCTAGAGCCTTCGATGTTTATTGGGCTCCAAGTCTTCTTATCTAGTAGGTCTATGCGTGAGGTTGTGTTGGCCAGAGAAAAACCTAACCTAACCTTCATAATATTATTATTTTATTTTTCACATGATTTTTTCGATAAAGATGTTTAAACTCTTAACTTGGAATGTTGCAAAAACCCTTTCAAAGTTCTTAAATGGGTTTATAATCCTGGAACGTACTATACCTTTTCTCTGGATTTAAAGACATTTTTTGTAGCATGACGTAATCTTTGCATTATTCCGTCCCTGCTTTATAATAACGACTTGATACTGTTATTTGAAATATACATGAACACATTCAATTTGAATTTCACAAAATCAATGAATTAAATTTATTACTTCAGCGAAAACTTAATGTTGTACAGTACCTGCAAAGTTGCCAATCGTTTAGTCTAGACTAAAGTCATTTTCTATCGACATGAATACATTTGCTACATTTTCAATCCCGCACACTAGGATCGGCTAGCTCAGCTAGGAAACTATAAAGTACTACCAAGTACTCTACATGCATTTATGCATGGCGCATAATATGTATGGTATTGTCAGCAGTCCTTGCTTGCATCGCCCGCCGCAAAATTTCGCAACACTACTTACATGTGGATGTGTATAGCGCTAAACGTTTAGTACCCCTATTCGCTCCTCATATGCACATACTCACATGCTTTTATGTTTCAATTTATGATCGTTTAAATGTCGTCCGATATGATTGCATTATGGTAGTACTCATTCGATGGCTTGTGTTCTATGCATGGACGTGTGACGGTTTGTAAAAGCTTGTCCTTATAGTAAATTGAAAATCCTAATAGTTATAGTCACGAAGATGGTTTTTTTTACTGTTGTTCATGAAACGAAAGTGAAAATATTTAAACAAAACGTTAAATTGTCTGATAATGAATGTTTGACGTTGCGTAATAAACATTTAAGCCATTATGCAAAATAAGAAGAGTGCAGCAGCCGTGGGTTGTGTGACGGTAAAGTAGTTGTGATTTTTATTGGACTAGCGAAATTTAGTGGTCAGGGTTTGTCGAATGAGAGAAAATATGATGTCGACATTTTGGATGAGTTTGGGTAGATTAATGGCTGTTTCCAAATTGGCATAAATCGTAAATAGAGTTGTTTTGATTTCAGCATTAAGGCCAAGACTTTGTCGCTGTTTGGAAGGATGTAGGATTGTGTCAGTCAAAATTAAATATGAAAAAAGAAAAAAAATATAAATGTAAATATAAATATAAATATAAGCTAGATTAGTAGGACGACGACCCTGCCGATTATGCGGTTGCGCGCTGCCAGGTCACGATAAGTGTGAGCGATTAAAACTTTACGACCCACAATCCACGTGACCCAGAAGCGAACAGGCCGCCAAATTAAGTCAGGGTCACCATATCGTAGGGCATACCTGCCTACTTGCGACAGCAGCCGCAAAGAGTAGATCATTTAACAGCTGCAAATCCGAATAAGAACCCGGGGAGCTGAAATCGATTATACGTTCACGACCAGCCTACAAACTACGCAAAATCATTGACCAATCAATTCCGGAAGACTATAAATTGGTTCGTCACGACAATGTCAAAAAGCCGACGCGGCATGTGGAGGAAAGTACCGGATTATAGAAAGATTTACCAACGACCCGCTCAACATACCCACAAACAATAATAAGCAGAATAAATCTACCAAGGTCGTCCCATCATAGCCCAGCGCTATATAACACACCCGCAATTTACGAAGAAAAAAAAGCAATAGTCGAATGTATACCAGTGCTGTCGTTGTACTCCGATCGGAGTATTTGTACTCCGTTTTTAGTTACCGTACTACTGTACTCCCTTCACTTGCAAAGTACTCCCTTTTCATGGGGAACACTGTTAATGCTCATATTGTTCTCAAATACCAAATTTCAAATATTGTTGGATAGTACATTAACATTTTCAACGTGAACTTTTACGGCGTCCATTCTCTATTTCTAATAAGAAGACTAGAAGAATTTAGTTTTATTGCTAGTGTCCTCCCGCGTGAACTACTCTTAAGCCTGAATTACATCGGCTTGCAGTGCAGTGTAGGGCACTGAAATTTAGAACTCATGTAATTGCATGTGGCAAATCACAATAACTGCAGTGCAGTGCAGTGCAGCGGACTGCACTGCATGGTTTAGGCCAATTTCTAAAAACCCTGCAGACTGCATCAGCTGACATTCGTTTGAGAGTAGCTGACCGGGCAAAAACCATTTAAATTGAAAGGGAAACTCCGTTCCCGGCATTAAATTGTAAATGGACGAAAAACAGGTGCAGAAAATCTAAATATCAAACCTCCACAAATTAATTTGACTTTCATTGTCAGAACACTGCACTGCTTTCAATGTGCTTTGCAATGCGTGAACTGCTTCGGCACCGCGCTGGACTGCAGTTTACTGCACTGCACTGCATGGCAATGTAATTCAGGCTTCAATTTACATTATAAGTTCTGTGGAAATTGACCGACGGTGCAATAGCGATTGATTGTTGGTGCCCTCTGCTACCGCCCGTCATGGCAGGATAAGGTAGAAGGTTTTGGCGTAGAAGTAGTGAAGTGATTTGAATCTTTCTTTAATTTTTGCGACACCATTGACTGTTTCTTCGTTTCATTGCGTAAACTGTTTTTCCTGAAATATTTCGGAAATTTCTGTGAAGAATATTTCAACTGCCTGTTTGAAGTGAATGACGAAATCAAAGGTAAGTTGAGAGGATTGTTGAACACAAACTTGCAATGAAATGCTCGAATTTTCAGCTTGACTTCTTCTTTTTGTTTCACAAGCAGCAATTTGTCTATATAGCTCACGTGTCCAATTTTGTCTCCGAATTTTTTCAAGTATATTAGCGGGAATTTCAAATGGTTATTATCACAGACTTGAGATAAAATGCTTTAATTTTCAGTTTTATGGCACAAGTCATTTTTTCCATCACCAAACGCGCTGGTCATTTCTAGGACCAAATGCAATTTTAACAAAACCATGGAACAGTTGGTTTATCAAATAAATTTATTTAGTAAGAAGTTTAGTTTTTAAGTTTTTTTTTTTGATTAAATTGGATAAAAATAGAACTTAAGGGCTCACACCTGCGATAAATATGAAAGGCAGTGCGGCTAATGATACGAGGGTTAGCATAGAGTTGGATACTGACGATTCTAGTTCAGGATCCAATTGTGATACCACACAAATTTGTATTGAAAATCAAAAACGATATCAAATGTTTCGGAAAATTTAGCTAGCTTAGTTTGATTGGGTTCAAGCAAAGGCTATACCTGCTACTTCAAAAGGTAGAAATGAGAATAGATTTCTTTGTAAATACTGCCAAAACCCGGTAAGCAAAAAAGTTTCACATTTATTGCGAAATTAAAAAGTAAATCGCACAAAATTGGAGTCAGCCGTAAAAATCAACCAGAAATTTACAGTCGAGCAGCTATTGAATCATTCACGAAAAAATCCAAAAATACTAAAGTGGCCGAGCTTTGAATAGCTATATTTTTTGGAACACAATTTACCATTTAGGTTAATCACACCATTGATTTTGTTGATTAAAACAATTGCCCAAGATTCTGAAATTGTAAAATTATTGAAGTGTGGGAAAGCGAAGTTTACTAATGTCATTAATTTCATTTTAAAGAATGAATCGTGAGAGCCAATATCCAAAGTTTAAAAAAAAAAATTCTCTGATCATTGACGAAATGACAGATATAAGGATAATCTAATGTTTGGCTCTAGTTGTTCGATATTTGTACTTTAAATAGGCAGAAGTCCACTATAGATTTTTAGGTCTTTTGGAACTGCCTCTATTTTTGTATCGCTTTTTTTAATTCTTATTAATTTATTAAACTCTATATGATTCTGTATCGCCTTTATTAATTCGTATTGATTCATTAAACTCTGAACATTAAAACTCTGCACAACTAAAAATGCTCGAGTCTGGATATATTTTAATTATAACTGTAAGCATTTCCAATAAACGCAATCGTTAGTTGGGTTGCCAGGTATGTTCAATAATAATTTTCCATGATGATCGCCATCTATGGACTAACACATTAGAATTTTGAATACGTACGGGAAATCGCAAATTATTCTAATCCTATAATTATTACTATACATAACATAATTTTTACTGCTACTTGTTCTTTGTATTTTGCTTGACACATGCAGGATCATCAGCACTCAAAATGTGATCTAAAGTCAATAAATTACAATTTGACGAAGTATTTAAACGATTTGGATATTCATTTGAAAAACTTAGTAAGATTCGCTTTAGACGAAGCTTCGCTTATGATGGGTAACAAGTAAGGTGTCGAATACTTCCTTAAAAAAGATTTTCCAAATTTGTATGTTAAGACCTGCATTTGACATGCACCCGTAAAAATTGCCAAATGTGCATGCCACTTTTCTGGCAATTCGGAAATTTGTGTTTGGGGGCAACAACCCAGCAAACAATTTAATCATTATATAAGGCTTGATTAGGTGTAATATATTCCTTAGTGCAAAAGGCCTGTCTCTTGTAAGGGAAAAAAGTCTGCATACATTGTACCTTATTTTATCCCTTATTTTAACATGGGCCATGTCATTGGCTGTAAGGCATACTGTTTTTAGCATTATATGTGCCTTATGATCAGGCTTGAACAATGATTAGGTTAAGCCTTACTCTAAGGTTAACTATTGTTAGTAGATAATCCTTATGTTTACGCTTACTAGATATGGCTGTCTTCCCAAACTGGTTTATTTAATTTCAATGATTAAAAAATTCGTACATATTAAATCTCTATAATTAATTACACTCTTATACCGATTGAACACTCCGATCAATCCTCTCTTTTTTCACACTTATCACTTTTAACTTTTATCACTTTTAACTATAGATTTTATGGCGATCCTATCACTTCTGAAATTCGTAAGTATATTCAAAGAAATGCCAATGCAGACGGAATTATTCTGCAGAACTATTCATTATTTAAGCCTTAGCCTGATATGCCTGATCATATTTTTTGCTGGGAAATGGTTTGCATGGCATGGCACATATACTTCGCCGCGTAACCAGACTCATGACTGGTTAGACTTTTGTTCATCCAACTTAGGTAAGACCTGCAAGTCTAAGCTCATAGTCTCTGTTTGACTAGCAATTCATATTCGGTAGAATATTAACTAAATATGATAATAATACTATATATTTATATATGTATATATATATATATATATATATATATATATATATATATATATATATATATATATATATGTATATATATATATATATATATATATATATATATATATATATATATATATATATATATATATATATATAATGAAAACCATTGTACTCCCTTTTAATGTAAAGTACTCCCTTTGGATTAGGAAATATACTCCCCTAAAAATTTCCAAAACGACAGCACTGATGTATACTCATAAATTTCGAATGTGGAGCACAAGAAGGCTCGCATAACTCATATGTGGGCGGTTAATCGAACGACACGGCAACCCGGCGGATTTGTCCAACGCGTTCTTCGTAAAGCAGCCCTGTTGCAGACAAATCGAATGAACACCGGCGCAGATGCCACTTCAACACAAGATGCGTGCCTTTTCGATCATCGAACGATAGCTGAAAAGAAAACACATTCGAAATCAAATGTCAACAGCCTACCTTGTCCCAGGAGGCGATCTGGTCAACATGCCGCAAGCTGGTTAAACGCTTCTGAATCGTAGTTGACGATTGTAACTATTCGATGACCTCGCGAATTGAATAATCCACATGTTGTTTATTCACAATATCACTTCTTCGGAATTATGAATTAGCAATAGATTAGCTCTTAAATAGATCGACTGACACAGGAATGCCCGGAATCTGGTCGCCAAATGGTGCAAAGAAGGTGCAATGCCCTGATTTGAAAAGTGCAACGAGCGGGTGTTGCAAGGCCAGGTGCATGCAACGGTCCGTACTAGAAAATCCCGCTAAACGAGGGTGCTGAGGCTACAAGTGAGGTGGCTCGGCGACTGGGAGCCTCTGTTGAAGCTGGCAGCGTAAGTGGTCGGTTGCGAAAGTAATTCCATATTTCCTGACGGAATTTTTCTATCTTTTTTGGGAAATGAATTGGAAGAGTTACGAGCAGAGATTTGCGTGAAAATTAATACCGAAGGAGTTTCGAGCAGATAAGGAAGAAGGAGTTTTCAAGCAGCGACGGACTTTTATACCACCTCAAGCGTTGAAGCAGTGACGGTAAGTTACTGAAGCAAAAGCAGTTAGCGATGTTCGTGTTCGAACCATCATCGACCAAAGGGCCCCTACGAGGTTAATAGATATAAGTAGGAAGAACTTATTTAACAATTGATTAGCTTGTGGGAGACAAATACCTAGTATCATTTTTAAAAATTAGTGTATATACTTAGGCGAAACTATCATGAATGGTAGCGTGAAGAAGTCTTAAGTTGATCGTGTGAGAATTTAGAGAAGATAGATTACTATAATGTGCAAATGTGATACGGTTCCTTCTGCTTTGATTGGGTGAACTTTGAAGTCCGTTTGTAAATCCAAACGAACCGTCGCACCTTCTCGTTTCCGTGCGGCGATACAAGGGTAGTTTTGGTACGGGAAACGAGTGGCGCCCGAATCCACTCCATCTTCTCGAGCAATGGCCGCCCGAAACTGCCCCCTTTTTTTTAACTCCCTTCAGGAGTGAAAAGGGTATTTGCACGTGTTACCTACGTTGGTTGTAATTACTATCAGCTAGCAACATAATTCTATGAAATCAGGTTTCCGTCTAAAAGAGATTTTTTATTTATAGTTAAATTAACTATTCCTTTAATTAACAGTTAAAATTTTAGTTAAATTTGCAGATGACAATCTACTAAAACTTATTTGACCATAAACGTCTATAGGTAGTTCTGATCTGTCCTCATTTTGACTAAAGAACACTTTCCTCTCATACCCAAAGTCTAGCTTGAATCGTTCAACATACTACTTCAGATAAAGTTCCTACTAGTAATTAACTCTTTCGCCTTGAGGTCTTGTATGATTATATTGCAATTTGCCGTATTAGGTAATACACAACGCCTAACATTCTTAGACTTAGAAAAACCCTTTTAAAAATATGTAAGTAAAAGCGCCCATTGTGGGAGACTTTAGAAAGTAAATCAAGGTTTAGAAGAGACTGGTTAAGTTTAATAAGAAATAGATAGGCAAAATTCTACAATACATTTCATCCTGATTTTTCTAGTCCTGTTGAACTTTGCATCTCGGTTGCTAATTAGCATTCCATGCAGTTTGATATCTTTTTTTAAATAAAAACCTGTGTTTATTTTAAATGAAAACAACATATAATCTATTTAGCAGACTATCCTATTACAACAATATTCAACTCTTCTATTCATAGTTCCTAAATAGCCATCCTTCAATTTAACCCTTCTAAATGTCATTGCAAATCAAACTTCCACTCATCTCTACCCTCATTATCCTCTTGAATCACTAGCATCTTGCTAATTTATAAATTTAATCCACATGCACATTCTCAAAACGCGAGGAAAAAACAATCTTCATCCCTCTTCCTCGACCCGAACAAAGAAACACACACACATAAGTGCCTTATAAAAAACTAGAATTCGAAAGAAACCCGCTTTATCCGTTCCGCTTATCAACCTCTTCAGCAAAATCCTCAAGAGTCACTCGAAATCCATACAATACTTTAGTATCGCCAACAATACAAGCAAAGATTTTCCGTAAAATCTTTCGATAGTCCTCTGTCCGATCAGACGAACGAAAAAAAAAAAAAACTATCGAAAACTATCGAAAGAATAAAGGTTATAATGTGCATTCAATAATAATAGAGTCTATTTCATTATTACCTTCAACCATACCGTTTCTGTACTGTGCTCTTGTCGAACTCCTTCTGTTTCGCGTAATCGGTCTTATTTACGATACATACAAAGATCTCCTTTTCCTTTCCCCGAAACTTCAAATTCAGCATAGCCACATTTGACATTAGCAAATCGAATTTTTCGTACAGAAGGAAGAAAAAACGGATTTATTCGTCAAGGGCCTCGATCAATTGTTTGTAGCTTTGAACCGAATAAGAAGAAAAATAGCGAAAAGAACTTCGGGGGGAGGAGAGAAAAAAACCATCCCGATAACATTTTTCTACATTTTCGATTAATAGTTGTTGTCCTTTGATAAAAACGTTCTAGTCCTTCGACTCAGCAGCATTGAGTCAATCTGAATCGAAGGTATTCTTATGTTGTACGCTCATACAGGTACTGCCAAGATGAATGGATGAATGAATGAATGTTAATAGATTGTTTTTTGGAATATATGTATGGATCGTCTCGAATGAGATTGTGCTATCAGAATTATTGTTCCGTCTCAAAGAGTCGTGTTAAAATTAATGGTCATGTGAGTTTTGGTAATTCGTTACAGGTTCGGAGTTTATCAATAAGCAGACATTTTTATCGGTTGACAATGGATTTTACTTGTAGATTTTGTATAGCGTGTGGGACTCGATTTGATTTTCATGCGGTTTGAAATAAGTCACATGTGTGTTATGGTTTGAGTTTAGTGTTTCGTCTTACTATATGCTTAATTTTGAATGTTGACAGGCTATTTTAATTAATAGTACCGATTTTCTATGTATGTTTTTATCTCAAATTCTAGAATATGTTTTTTTTTTATCTCTATCTTAATGGTTCGCAAACTGATGTTTTCTGATTTATCGAAAATTTTTGCCATTAGTCTTCATTACATTCCATAAGCTCGAATGAAAAGGTCATCAAATCAAGTTTTTTTCGCCTCATGCGGAATTTCTTAATGAACCACGAAAAAGCGATAAGATTGACTGGAACTTGTCTCAAAAAAAGAGCTCATTAATTTCGAAAAACTGTCAATTGCGATCTGTGGGTGTTCCAATGTGCACCTTGACCGCATCGAATCCCGAAGTATGCTCCAGACAAGAGTACGTGGAAATGTAATTTTCGGAAAATAGTAAAATGACATTTAAGATAGCGCATGTTGTCAATTTGATAGTTTTTTTTTGGTGAAAGTTGTTGAAATTTTAAGGGACTGTGTATTGAAACTATTTTCGGGCTTTAATGAGGTCGTGATCTCGGCGGCTGAGTATTCTGAAAGAGGTTTAAATGATTTTTCGTTTCTCGTGTGACTTTATCAAGTTTTAAAGCATTACATATGCCATGACTATAGACAGCAATTATGAAAAATATTAAGACAATTGACTTAATATTTTTTTGTTTATTCAAAAACTGAAAAAAAAATATGTTGGCTTTCAGAAAATTACATTCACCGGAATCTTAACTTCGAGAGCCGCGTCAATGTAAATGTTCGGTTTTGTAATGTCTCAAAAATTATGCACACAATTGATCTCTTCTATTGAACTCGGACACTCATGAAATTTTTTTTATTATACACGTCTGATACTTTTAAAAAAATTAGTTCAAAAATATCCATGATCATTAAAAATGTCCATAAATGCTAACATCAATAGTTTTGTGATACTTTCAAAAGTTACCCCTCAATTACTTATAAATAAATCACAATAATATGCAGAGGCGAGAATCGAATATAGCTTTGAATTCCTGAGTACTATATAGTGTATTCTTTCATAGCTAGTATATATTTTTTTTTAGGTAGTGAACTCCAGTTATCGAGAGTGAGAAGCCAAAAACTAAAACACAGTTTGCGTTATAAGAATTAATAAACAGCAGTTAACTAAAGAGGCGAAGAAGCAAAAATAGTTTTTCTGAGATAAAGGAGCGGTATATTGTGTTTCAAATATTGAAAATCTATTTTTGAGTATACGCCAAAGCTAGTTTAGATCTCTCAAGGTCTCTCTGACTGTCTTCTGCCATAAATTCTGCCACATCAGGCTTTCCCAGTAGACGTTTCTTCCCTCATATGTGGCATAGGTGGTTTCTGCGACTGATAACCTTACGCTGCGTCCTCCATCAACTCTGCTGCAAAGTGTTACAAATGTCCGTGAGGACATTTCGGCCCTCCAAATTATTTCACCTCCTATTCAGGTGTTTGTATCCCTCTTTGGGTGCGAGACGCCCACTGCAGCAATTGAAAGTTATATCTGTAATAAACTCGGCTATAAGCTGCATATATTTGACTGCATCAAGCTGACAAAAGACAGCCAACCTAAACGGTTTATGGCTTCGTTCAAACTCACACTACTAGATGGGCTTGATGTTGTGGCTAATCTTGAATTTTGACCATCTAGTACGTTAGTCAAGGCATTCGAATATCATGGAAATTTTCGTTCTACCAACAATACAAGATTCCGCAACAAGCTCATAAGCCTAAGAATATTTCATTGTATTACCAGAATTTTCGTGGTATGAGGACTAAACTGGAAGAAATTAGAACATTATCTCTATTTGAAAAGGATCACCTACTCTGTCTCTCTAAAACTTGGCTTCTTGATGACATCATGAGCTCAGCATTTTCTCACCGTTGTAACCATAACCGCTTAGCAACTATGAAGTCCGATGGTTGCGGGGTGGTTATTGCAGTGCTTAATTCCCTTAAAAATAAACTCTGCGCTAATTCCGTTTTCAGTCTTTCTGCTGAATATGTATCAGTTTGTGTTTCTCTGTCTATTACGTCCACGTTGTTTGAAGCTTCAATATAGGTTCCTTGCAACTCTCCCTTTTCTACGTATGAACAATTTTTCTTCGAGATATCTGTGTACCTAAACATAAACTTTCTTTCTTAATTTGTTATCATCTGTTGTTACTTTAGTGTTCCATCTGTTCAATGAGACTCTGGTTTTTTCCGCATTGTTTTATACAATAATATTTCTATTTCTCTCTCATATTTCCTTTCATCTTGTTTGCTTTCGCAATTTAACTTTGTCCCTACTATGAACAATAAGATCCTTAATCTCGTTCTTTCCAACATTCAACATTCATCGTCTTTGTTATTTCCACCAACAACGTCTTATAAGAACCTTGACCCCCATCATCTGCCCCTCTTTGTAGATATAGTTATTAACCTATCCATTCTCCAAAAAACCTTATTTCAATTTTTACAAAACCAATTTCGAACTCTTAGCTCTTGATCTCAATTCAATGGTCTTGGTTTGGGTTGTTTCGAAGACTTGACCGTCATTACAGCTATGCAATTCAATACTAATCTCCTTGATTTAATTTCCTTTCATGCTCCAATCTTCTACTTGCGTAAGCGTAACGATGTTCCTTGGATTACCGAGAGTGTTCAACGTGCTCTGGATACTAAAAGTGCTACAAAAACTCAATTTTTAAGTTCTCATTCCGACTAAGACTACGTTGATTTCTGTCGTTTACGTGCTGCTGCCAAGAATGAAATAAGGTTTATCATACGCAACTATTTTACGCTCATTGAATTTTCTCTGAATTTGAATGACCCTAAAAAGTTCTTGCTTAAATCCTCCTGTCCTAATCCTGACTCCCTAGTATTTAATAATATCACTGCTGCTCATCCTCAGAATGTTTGTGATCTCTTTGCACTGTCTGACTCAACGATTCCTCTTTCTTATAACGTTTCTTTCGATTTCGCTCCTTGTTTCTCTTCAATCTCGAACAATCCTTTTGAGGCCCTTATATTGCCTCTTGATTCCAAATACTCTCCTGATCCTGCTGGGCTTCCTTCCTTTTTTGTGAAACATTTCGTATCTTCCTTATGTGGTCCCCTATTAATTTGATTTAATATGTCTTGTCTATTTATTTAATATATCGTTGTGCTGGCAAACATTTTCCCTATCTTCAAATCTGGTGAATGTTTCCCAAAATCATTGAGCATTTCGTGGTTAACAAAATGTTTGACTCTCTTATCCATAGTTTCGTATCTCAGCAACATGGCTTTGTTAAAGGTCGATCCACATCTACAAATCTCATTGAATGTTCTCATGCAGTAACCTCGGCGTTAGGTTGGAACTGTCAAGCTGATGCTATTTATACAGACTTTTCTAAAGTGTTTGACTCTGTCAATCTTGAGCTGTTTCTGCTCAAATTAAATCACTATGGTATCTGTGAGCCTTTGTTTCCTTGGATATCTTTGTTCCTGATTAATCACACCTGTTTTGCCTCTCTCTGGTGTGTCGTACTGATCGTTTTCTTCCTCTTCTGGAGTACCTCAAGGATCGATACTAAGACCGCTCTTATTCAACCTCTTCATCATCGATCTTTCAAAAGTTTTATTGCCATTTTGTTTACTTTACGCGGATGACTTAAAAATATTTGGAGCAATCGAAAGCTCAGATTATCATCTTCTTCAGGAAGATTTGAATTCTCTTACTGATTTACTAACTATCTATCGTTAAACATTTCTTAATATTTTGCCATATCGTATTGTGTGCAGTCCCAGACTTCTGCCTTTCCTTAATTGATATGTGAATCCGTCCTTGACTCTGTGGAACATTTTTCTGATCTGAGGGCTACCTTCGCTCGTAAACTTAAATTTGATATTCATGTTCGTACCAATACTAATAGTATCTCAACGAATGCTGGCCTTGCTATACGTTCCCGCCACAATTTTATTTTTTTTTTAGCATTTTCACATGTGTTAAGATATTTGTTACCCTAGTTCGCTCCAAACTTGAATACTGTAGTCAATTATGTTCTCCTCGTTTCAGATACCTTTCCGATGCTGTTGAATCTGTTCAGCGGAGGCTCACTCGCACTTTGGTATTTAAATATACTTCCATACATGCCTTATGATGAACGTTTAGCGCTCCTTAATCTACCTCTCCTAGGAAAGCACAGAGTTTACTTGGATGAATCCTTTAAGTTCAAAATCTGCCTTGGCTAGCTAACTTCATCTACAGCATCTTTGATTCACGAATGGCAGTGTGAGAGGTAAATTAGGTTATCTGTTGTTTTTGAACTACCATTTACATATTATACATATACTTACTTTCATTCTCCTGTTTTACGCCTTTTACGGATCAATAATGGCCTCCAACTTGGTCCTCTTCATCACTTTATAGCCACCTTTAAAAGTAATATTCGTTAGAAAATATTTGCTGCTAATTAAATAGTCTATTTTTTTGGTCATTCGTGGCTTTGAATTGCATATTTTTAATTTTCTCAATTTTTCTTACCTGTTTTTATTTTCGATTTGTGATTTTTTGTTTCTATTATTAAGCTATCCTATTTGCCTGTAAATGGATTTGTGAATAAATAAAAAAATACATCTTTGACCGAATTATCTTATGGATATATTTACGTGTTGCCCATTGTCATTAGTGGCGATGTAAATGATAATGCCTGCTTGACATTATCAATGCAATAATGCCTGGTAATAGAGTCCTCTGTAGATTCGGAAATTTGCCTTGCACGCGAAGCTGTATAGATTTTCATAAGTAGCGTTTCAGTTTACGTTCATAGACTTCATTTTGAGGGTCACTAGAAAACCTACCTCAAGCACATAGTGTTTTAGATGACAGCTGTAGTAAATGTCATATTGTCCATTCTGTAAAGCACCACTCTCTGTTCCTTTGGTTTCTTGTATAACTGCTGTATCATATAATCATACAGGGCATCGCTCAGTTTGAACACTGTACAGGCATCAAAAGTTTCATGAGCATTTTTTTTTAAATATTTACCTGAGTCCTTTAAGCGTAGAAAGTTGCGAATTCGAATTTTCAAATACATACGAATTTTCAGCACGCTAAGTAGGTACGATTTAGTCCTTCCGGAAAACCAAATAAATCAGCAACAATGAGCTTAATAGTTGAGGTACATATTAATTACTACACTCAGAAAAATGTCACTTTTTTTAGAATCACTTTAAATCAAAAGTTGATATCACTTTGAAATAAAAAGCGAATCTTGTACGAATTCCACTTTATTATAAACATTTTCTTTTCAAATCAAAATTTTTCATCATTGAATTAAAAAGAAAACGTATATGGCGCCAAATCATATTTGAAAATTTTTGAATCAAAAATGTTCAAATATGATTTGGCGCCATATACGTTTTCTTTTTAATTCAATGATGAAAAATTTTGATTTGAAAAGAAAATTTTTATAATAAAGTGGAATTCGTACAAGGTTCGCTTTTTATTTCAAAGTGATATCAACTTTTGATTTAAAGTGATTCTAAAAAATGTGACATTTTTCTGAGTGTAGTTTTGATTTTTCATTAATATCATTAGTTTACTTTAATGTTGGACATATTCAAATTAAGGGGGGAGATACATGTAACTGCTAAAACAAAAACGATTTTTTTTTATTGCATCAAAGTGTTCGAAATACTCTTAAAATATACCAAAAAAAGTTTTGAAGCGATATTCGTATTAGTTCTCGAGCTATAGCCAGTTATAGACAGCGCGGCGTTCCCCAGGTCGGTGGAGCTTTAGAACTTTAAACGCGTTTTTCTCAAAGTAGTACTTTTTCAATTTCCGTACAAGATATCACAAAAAATATTGAGCCTATTCGGCTAAAATTTATATCACATGTACAAAAGAGTATTATCTCATCGTTGAACCTACATTTTCTTGTAATTTCGGAAAAATAATTAGTTTACCAATGTTTAAAACGTGATTTTTTTTAAAAAAAATCGATTTTTTTTTTTAATCTAATATTATTGTAAAAATTTGATTTTTTTTCTAAATTTTATTGGTTCACCTATGAATTATAGATCTCATTAGCATATTTTTTTTTCTCTGAACGTTGCAAGTTTCTCGGAAAAGGCGTTAAGTTGTACGAGGCTGTTTTTGATGTGTTTTTTTCATTTGCTCGCATCGCCTCCATTTTGTGTTAAAAAGTTATTAAAAAAATATTTTCATTTACTATAAGATATGTACTTTGAGGATTTAATATTAAAAATTTTCTGAATAAACAATATATATATTTTAAGTCAATCTGAAATTAGCAATTTCTTTTCCATTTTACATGTATTTCCCCCCTTAAAGGCCATTATTTCTATTTTGAGAGCTCTTTTTCTAATAAATTTCCTATTTTTTCAGCTGTAACTAAATAAAATACTCCATTATCTGATTGAAAATCTCCACCTTAGTCACTTTCGAAGTAGAAAGCAATTAGTATAATCTTCCTGTACCATTTGTCTCAACCTACTTACAACATATTAATAATCATCTATCCTATCGAATAAGACTTGCGTAATTTGTTTCATTCAAAAGGAAATTAAGCGTTTTCCAAGAGGAATCGCATACGAATCCGGTCCCGGCGAACTCAACAAATTTTATCGAATCCCTTCAGCGATTGATTTATAGTTAAATTCCAATACCAGCAAACGACACAGTTTCCTTCAGCAGAGTTTCTTTTCGCAACAATATTGCTTCTGACTTCACATACTACTGCTCCATTCACATGAAACTTATTAGTAATAGGACATCATACTGGGTTCAACCGGAAATTGCTTACACTTTCCGTACTTACTACTGCTGTCACCTCCGTCGCCGCTACTTCACTATTCTGGGCGGTTTGTATCCCGTTTCATATGTGCTGCCTGCGCGGAATGGTAAAGCTTCTGAACTAACTGTACATACAAGTACATGATATGTTCGACAGGTTGTTGTTGTCGTCATATCGCCATCACCATCATCATCGTGATGGTTTTTCTGCCGGGCTTCATCGATGAAATTCGTGTTGTTGCACAGTAGTCGGGAGATCCTGTTGTCAGTTGCCTCGTTTTCTATCGCGTTAAATATGAAATGGGAAGGAATATAGGGTTCGAAGTGTGAAAATTGCTTTTTTAATTGCCTCCACCCCATAAAATATCAATGGGTCCTTTTTTTACCGATCATATACGTTCATGGGTAGGTATAGTGTGCTCAAGGATATCGTTCGTGCATTTGACAGTATAGTTATTTGCATACGCTCGCCAAGCAAGAATATCGTGGGACAACCGTTTGCAAATACGTTTTACTAAGGCGGATAATGCAATTTCGAGGCCAATATGACGAATAATTTTTGATGAGAATCATCTGTATGTAGTAGTTGGTATCTGTTTTTTTCCGATCGGCAATAACGACGGACAGAATGGTGATGATGATGTTGACGACCCAGTTATGATTTTTAATTAGTTTTTAATTGAGAAACAATTTTCTGGAAAAATATTCATAATCGAATTGCAGCATGGGAGATTAAATTGATATTCATGTGTTGATTCACCGGACTTTACATGGCTGTATAAAGTAGGGCTGTGGAGTCGGAGTCAGGAGTCGAAGTCGAAGAGTCGAACAATTTTTAATGGAGTCGGAGTCGAATCTAATTTTCATCAGCCGACTCCGACTCTGAAATTCATCACCAAACTAAAAAATTTGTGGACTATTTTTCAATTTTTGACTGGATCGGGAAGAAGTTAAAAATAACTTCTAGAGTTGCTTTATCAACCCTACATAATGACGAAAGAATTTCAAGCAAATAACCTTAAACCTGGTTCTTTTTTGAAAAAATTGAAAAGTCTTATCTTCCGCCTTTCAAAAATGAATGGAAACTTGGTCGATGCATTGAAAAATTCACTTCTTCGTAAAGAAATTTGTCTCTTAGATAATGCAGTCCTTTTAGCTGCTATATATGTAGATCCTTCAGTCCAAGTTACCCTTACAGAAGATCAACAAGCGCGTGCTACAATTGCGTAATGCGAATTAGCTATTCGTATGAAAGGATTGCATACGAAAAGTGAAGCCATGGCTAGACCACAGCAGGGAACCATTCACTACTGAAGTACACATTCAAGTACTGAAGTTGATGATGAAGATGAGTTCGAAAAATATTTTGACCAACAAGAACGAGCAAAGCGGCAGCGCTTAAGCTTGGAAAAAAGTAGCGAAGGAGGAAATTCATCGCAACTGGAAGCTTGCAAATTGGATTTTTATAGAGCACTGAATGATGTTGAGAAGTTTGACTGAAGTTCAGCTTTAGAAGCAGAAGATTGCCCCCGACTCAAGTATCTGTGGAGTGCTTGTTTTCTGCCCATAGAATAATTAAATCAGATGTAAGAGGAGCGATGAAGCCAGATCTGTTTGAAGCTATATTATGTTTGAGAACTAACTCGAATTAAGTGTTTTCTGTGTTTTTATATTAGTGTGTGAAAAGTAATAGGAATTTTTTTTATTTTGAAATAAATCTCTTGGACAATACAGCGTAAAGTTTGTAATTTGATGTTACTAAAGGAAACAAACTAGTAAGATAATATGATCTAATTGTAAGACAAAAAACGATTTTAACCTTCTGGAGTTAACTATATATTAGAGTTACGAATGTTTGGAGTAGAAGTACGGAGTCGGAGTCATAAGTTTGGAGTCGTTACTCGGGAGTCGGAGCTGCAAATGTTAGATGGCTTATCATTGGAGTCGGAGTCGCAAGTTTTTCTTCCCGACTCCACAGCCCTGGTATAAAGTTTAACTGGGAGTTGGATGCCTGGAGGAAAATGTCAATGCTGGTTCTTTTCTTTGGCTAGTTTGTTTTGTCGAAATATTGTTGATAAATAATTTAGACGAGTGCGAAAATGCATCTGATAATCGGATTGCTTATTATATCATGTGTTTTAATTTATTTGTTTTATTTATTTCTTTGCACGTACCAAGTTCTCTTACAAGCATATAAAGTAAGTTGAAATTATCCACGAGCCAACAATTCAGTTATAGTATGAAAAAAATTAAAATAGTATAAAAAATGAACAATAGCAATAACGCTGTTACCGCCAACTTCTTCAACATGAACTGAAGCCCCTTTTCACCTCAGGAAGGGGTCAAAAGGGGGCAGTTTTTGGTGGCTTTGCTCACGCGAGACGGGAGGGTTTGAGGGCTACTCGTTTCGTCCCAAAACTGCTCACTACCGCAGCGTGAAGCGAGAAGCTGCAACGGTTCGTCCAGATTCAACAAATCAAATATCAATCCACTCCTCCATCACGATATTATGGACTTTCGATTTCACATTGTATTGTTCAACTCTTGATTTCATACAAATTTCCTTTAAGGGGTTATACCTAGTTAAAATCGATTTTCTATTTTTGCATTTTCAGAATGTATATTTAGCTGATAATATTCCCTGAAAACTTCAAATCGATCCGACAAGTTTTTTCCGAGATATACGCATATTTGCAATCACATCTCGGACTGTTAGAAAGTAGGCGGAGTACAGACCGAAGCGCATGGGAGTACGCGAGAGGAAAGAATGGCTCGTAGACAGCATCAAATCGAAGTATTAGAAGCTGGTGAGGCTACAAAAGGTTCATCTTATGGCCCTAGAATATATGACTCCATCTAAGTAAAAAAAAAGATTTATGTGTTAATTTCTTCCGAAACTTTAAACGCGTTTTTCTCAAAACTATGTTTCCAAGTCGGTGACCACGATTTCTAAAAAACGGCTCAACCAAACGGTTTGAAATTTTAACACAACTTTCTCAGATATATTCCTCAGGTATTAATCGAAGGAATAAGATTTCGGATAATTATTTATGTTTTTTTAAACAATTTTAAATGGCAATTTTGGTCAAAAATTCGATTTTTTTTTTACGAAGCTGCATTTATGTCAAAAATCTAAATTTCGATTAGTTTTATCTATCTACTAAATTAGTTTTATCTATCTACTAGTTTTATCTATCTACTAAAAGAATCTGTTTGGTTTTTTGACTTCAGATGACTTTTTTGGAAGACCTTCAGGAGATCGCCTGGAGGAGCGCACCAGATCAATATTTTTACAAATTATGAGTGCCATTATATACTTAGATGTTGGCACTAAATGCATATATACTTTTTGTTTTTGTAAAGTAAAATACCTTTTCACAAAAAATTAATAAAAAAAACGTCTTATTCCGGCCTTCTAACTGCATATAACCCCTTAAGCGTCTAGATATACTTAACAGCACTGGAATTTCAATAACATCAGATAAAACCTCCGACAGGTCTGATATAAAAACGATAGAAAACATAGGGCCAAGATGGCTTGAGGTACTCCAGAATTGACATGAATTTTTTTAGGGATAAGTCCTTGGAATTTCACATATAATTCACGGTTCTGGAGGTAATAGCTAAATCATCTTAGTATAAATCCTCACTCAGAAAAATTTCATCACTTAACATTTTTTTAGAATCACTTTAAATCAAAAGTTGAAACACTTTTAAATCAAAAGGGAATCTTATTTGAATTCCACTTTATTATAAAAATTTTATTTTCAAATCAAAATGTTTCATCATTGAATGATAAATAAAACATTAAAACAAGCAAGACTCACTTTGATACAACGTTGACTCACTTTGATACAGCGTTACTGAAATGAAGTGAGATTATTTGACGTATATGGCGCCAAATCATATTTGAACATTTTTGATTCAAAAATTGTCAAATATGATTTGGCGCCATATACGTTTCTTTTTAATTCAAATAATCTCACTTCATTTCAATAACGCTGTATCAAAGTCATTTTGAGAAAAACGCGTTTTAAGTTTCAATTTCAGTTTACACGGAGGAAACAAATTTTTTTTATTTTCCATATAATAGCTCTTCCGCCGACGATGCGGCTTCCAAAAATGCAATTTGCTGTTACCTTCTCAGCATTCTGCTTTCCCGAGCTCTCTCGCCCGCATAACAGATAGAAACCGGAGAGAGGGTCGAGCGCGGCAGACGGCAGATTAGCCGGTTGTGTAAGTAACGGTTTCTTCTCTTTCAACGCTCATATCTCGGTCAATTTTTTTTCGGATTGACTTGAAATTTATAAAACATTTATAAAAAATGCAACAAAAAATAAAAGAAAAATTTCAAAGTTCCAAGTAGGGGTAACCCCTTAAGACAGGGGGCTCATGGTTCAGAGTTCATATAAACATTTAAAAAATTTGGAGCAAACATATTAGGAATGATTTTAGGTTTGGAGCTATAAAAGTCTTTAAGAAATATATTTGATAAAAATGACATCACTTTTAAGAGATTTGATATAATTCCAAAAGTATTTAAGGTTTTGTGGTTCAAGACACTCTTACCTTAGCACATAGGTGTAATAATTTTGTTTCTAAAGCACTTTGCATTTTTTCTATAAGTTAGAAAATATTTCATAATCTTCAAAGGTTCCGGAGGCCTTATAAGTCAAATGTATGATCTTTTATATCACGAATGATTTTTTTCCAGTCAAGTGTAAACCAATCGGGAAAGCTATTGATTAATAAATTGTTTCTGACTACGTTCAAACTTTGGAATAGTAGTTTCCATATCAAGAGTAGGGTGATAGATGCCCAATGGAAGTAATGGGTTATTGCATTTTTCTACTGAAACATTATCAAAGGATCTGAAAATTAAATCTGATCTTCTTTTCAAAATAATTAAAATATTGTTACATTGGTATGAATTTAAGACTACGTGCAAAGATTTGTAGCTAATCATGTTTAGTTAAAACACCTCTGACATTATGGTAATATGTATAAGGTCATAGTTTTTTTCATTTTGTATTATTACAATAATTACAATAATTTTGGGTGAAATTTTGTACCTGATGGTGGAAAAAGGGTTTGTTTTCTTTTTTCTTCGAGTACTAATCGTAATTGTTTCATGTATTCCCTATGACGAGGCGTTAAATCAGCTACAATATTAATATAAGATGTCTCCAAAATTACAGGAAACTTACGTTTTCTACGAAGTATATTAAAAGCAGTTTCGTTGTTTGGCGTTTTCAGCCTTATAGCCCTATTAGAGCCATTCTTTGGTTTGCCTAGACGAGATACAATAATTTCCGATGCAGATAGCGATAGTGGGCTAGTTCGCCTGTTAATCCATTCTTAAGCGTGATTAATGCCATTACCAGCTTCAGCGATACCCTGAATAATTATGTTTGGCGGCCTTTTTCCTCTGTTTTCCTTTTCCATCTAAATATTCTCCATGTCTACAGAATTTGGTAAAGAAAATTTTGAAGCAAAAATTTCATCTTTGAATAACTTCATTCTTGAGGTCAACGATTTGCTCATTTCATAGTGTTTTGGTCTTCGTACAGCTTTTTGCTCTTTTAATATTTAAAAAAATATTGCTCTTTGAATATTTAATCGAAAGAATGACAGTTCTAAGCAGTGCTGCCATATTAGGGATTTTAACCCTAGATTTAGGGATATTTTAAAAACTTCAGGGGCAAACAGGGAGAAAAAATATTCAGGGTTTTGTTTAGGGCATTCTGAAATTGGATAATGCATTTTTCCGGGACTGATGTTTGTTGGATGTCTATCTTTTGACGGATGTTTATCTTTTTCTGACATAAGAAAATGCAGAGTGAGTGAAAAAAATTACGTCAATTGATTACGGAATGTGGTGTTGTGATTGGTCGCATTCGTCGGCCTCCCATTGTACTGTCTAACTGTCTCTCTCGTGACTGCGTCGACAATAAACCTTTCGGGACTAATTTTTTCTGAGTGAAAACTTAACGCACCCAGAAAAAAATTAGTCCTGAAAGATTAGGATGAGTGGGCGAAAGTTTAAACGTTAAAACCTCACCTTAAAAAAAGTTTGCTTCATGTGATGGCAGTCTTACACATATAAAAATTTACATTTAAATAACCTGTTTTTTTTACCAGAAATGACGTCACAATGGCTACTTAGAGTAATTTTAGGGACATATAAGAATTGTCTGGGGGTAAGCCAAAGTGCCTGTCTGGCAGCACTGGTTCTAAGGCAACTTGGTAACAAGCACGTTGTAGCATAATATTCATCAGTATTCATCAGCATATAATGTGTACAATTTATTTTTAGTTAAGGTGCATACTTGACTTGGTCATCTTATTAATTTTATAAAAAATCGATGTTTTAAATATTTCCATTTCTTGCGAATTCTACAGAATCTTTTAACATTCGAATGAACGCTTGACAGGTTTTGCTAATTTTCAATGACAGCAAGACAAGTGAAATGAAAACAATTTACTTACATTTGTTTTTCAGATCGAAATACACACAAAAACTTTTCAATTTGAGATATATGCTTGCCCTCTTCCATTAAATCTATCAGCTCGGACACATTTGGCCCACCTCCTTCGATTGCACACGCAACCAAAATAGATTTTCAATCGTGTGACAAACTCCACAAACGAAATATTTCGCGAATAAAATTTAATCCGCGGCCAAGTCAAAAGGCTGTCTATCTGCCAGTCCATTCACCATCTCACCCATCCATTCCCATCATGCTAAGTGGCCAATGAATTACGAATTAGTCACATCGATGGAGAGAGAGCTAACAAAGCTATCTGCGAGCAGCTTCTCCTACACCCGTCTAACATATCTGTCTGCCAGGCTGTCCATTTGTTGCACTTCAGCATGTTCATTTTCGAGATTTTCCGCGTCGGCATCTTCTGAGACAAAATATCCGAAAAATATCTTTTTCGGTATCAATTTATCCGTCAGCGACAATATGTTCGCTAGTTCGTTTGACAACTTTTCTTGATTCCTTTCTTTTCGAACTGGTGCTAAAGTGACGATCCATTGGTTCTGTCACTTTCGCATAGGTGTGTGGATAGGTGCATTTGGGAGATGAAGTACTGTTGTAAAGTGAAGAGTCTTCCGAATTTATCTTGTCTTTTATGGATGAAGAAGAATGATGAAAAAGACGAATGTCACCCGCTATTGGACAATCGATCCAAAACAAGATCTTCGCATTTAGGAATAATGCGCTACGCATAAATGTGGGACCGTCAGCAATTCAAGGAATGCACTTAAGAGTGAATGCAACGGCGATGCTTTCACTGATGAAATCACTCGAAAACGGTAATTTAGCGCTATTTGACATGATACATGGATGTTTAATTTCGTAGGTGGATTACCTTTATTTTCAGATAAATCCACTTTAAGCAAAAATGTCATGTATGCTGCTGTCGAAAAAGTGGATTAAAATGCCGGCCAGCAATATTGGGACATTCTGTTTTCGAAATAGATGCACTTAAAATTCTTGTGTGGGCTTGGGCGAATCAGTTTTGTTTTTGGTTTTTTTATTTTGTTTTGAGCTAGAAAACATTATGTTTTCTTTATGCGGGATCTAGGTGAGATTAAGGAGAAAATTAAGTAAAGTTTTCAAGAAGTCGTAAATTTAGTGGGAGGGCGGATTAAGATTTGGACGTAAAAACGTGCTGTTGAGCGGATTACTCACTTGAAAAAACAGTATTGTGAATGAAAGAATGCACTTAGTTGTGTCGAAAGTAGAAACATAATGTTATTTCTAAGCGAGAAAATTCTGTGAAAGCCAGAAACAGCAATTCAAAATAAATTATGGACTCTCAAATCGTAATGTTATTATATAATAATAAGTATATACTTTTTTGTTCGTACGTGTGCTCCAAAGGTGCAAAGGGGTTTTTATTGTGTTGTGGATAGCTAAAAAAAATACCCAAAACATACCCAGGTCCACAAACTGTGAGCTATGTAAGATTTTTACCTACTGAAAAAGTTCATCTACAGGCCACGAAAATCCGGGTAAGTATTCACTCTTGGATTGCTTCAAATCGGTTGTGCTTGATTACGGTACCCACCCACTCGGTACCCACTCACATACATGTAGTGGAACTACGACATCCTTGAATATTTAAAAAAAAAATAATAACAAGGTGATAAAATGTGTAATCCTCTCATTATTAGCTATCATTTCTTTCTATTTTATTTATCTTGTTGTCTCACTTGCTTTGTATGCACTTTAAGGAAAAATTGAGGCATTTCATCCTTATGCTCAACTGAACATAAAACCTCAAGCTCCTTCAACTTCCCGAACAGATCAAATATCGGAAAAAATCGTGCACTTAAGGTGGGAATATAAAATAAATAAATAAATTGCGGACTATTCTCAAGCTCAGCACAGTGAATTCTTATGGATGATTTTAGAATAATTAGAATAAGCATGTCTGGAAAAATTGCTCCTTGGGTTTCGTCTGAACACCAATAATATCGTCCAATGAAAACATGCTATTCTACTTTGCTATTAAACTAAATTTTTTTGCTAAAAGTTTTTGTGGTTTGTTTCATGACGACCCTCAAACTAAATTCAATGGACAGTGGAAGATACAATTATTACTTTCTTCAAAAAAGCAGATTAAGCTAAGCAAAAAATCAAAATAATGTGCATTTTTTATATCATGGGATTAGCAAATACATTCAAAGTTTGTTCTGATAGTCAAACTTTTTTATAAAGCCGTTCAATAGATTGCACAACATTCTATAAAAAGGCCTGATGAGGAACTGATTTGTTTTCTACGACAATGTACCTCCTTCCAGAACTATCTCAGAGTGCCAGTTTGAGCAAAACCAACTTGATCCCTTTGTCCAAGTCTCTCACCATGTCCAATACCAGGCAGATCGTAAAATAATTAATGAGAAAGATGGCGAATTCAAAGTACTTTTTTGAGCAATCCTCACAATATCTTTTTTTCCACGGGTTGAGAGACATGTCAAACGAAGTAGCTTTAGAAATGTCCAGCGGTGGATTGTTCACTAAGTTGACTACAATTTTCTCTCCACTTTTCTGTAGATAACAATGTGTGTGATTGTCCGTATTTCTTCTTAACCATAATTTCTTTCTATTCCTCAGTGCTATTTCTTTCTATCCTCAGTGTTGCTTGTATCGTCAATCTACATCCTTGTAGTAGCCCTTTACTGCTTTATGAAACTTTCATTGCGAAACTCTTATCCTACGTCAATCATCACTTCCCTTCTACTTCCGAAATTTTTGTGGGGGACTTTAATGTCCCTTCGTTTTATTGGGATGACAGCTTCTCGAGTATTTTGTCTTTCAGCAATATTTCACTCGTTACTTCTCCTTTTTGTCCAGTCCCTCATTTTCCCAATTCTATAATGTACCCAATGCCAACAACAGGATCCTCGATCTTGTTCGGACATATATTTCTTCCTTTTGCTGGTACACCTCTCTATTTTCATATGTGGGCCCTGATCCTTTTCATCATCTTGTCTTTTAGGGAATTAACTTTGAACCGCTCATTCAAAGAAAAATCGACGGCTCTTCTATGTTTTAATTTAAATTAAAAAAAGGCGAATTATTCTGCCTTGACGAAATAAATTTTACCAACGAAATAAATTTTACCAACTGATATCGTTTCTGCAGACAGTTAAGTACCAATGATACTTTCTAAAAATTTTATTTCTTCTTGATCAACCTAATCTCTTGTTATACTTCTTTCTAAAACAAGTTCCTTCTCTTCGTGGTCGAAGGCCTAGCACGTTGCAGATACACAGGTACTCGCTCGCTTAATGACCTTTTTAAATTCGTGCTTATACTAAAAAGGTTGCCAAAGACGCGGTACTTGCTTACTTTTAGGATACTGAAGCTTCTATTATACTCAACAATCCTAAGCCTGTCTGGTCCGATGTCAACTCTCTTGATATATCTCCCCCCTAACGTCCCTTCTGTCATGTATCTTCATGATACGAGGGGCGGCTCATAAGTTCGCGGCCTCAAGCATTTAATGAATGAAAAGTATAGTTTAATATTTTTTTATCTTTCAATATAGTCCCCCTTAAATTAAATACACTTTTTACATCGTGAATAGAATGCCTTCATAACATTGAAAAAAATATTCTTTCTTAACTCTCAAATTTAAATTTGAAAAAACATTGCCTTTAAAGGCATCCCTCGCAACCCAAGTGGCTTGAACGTCTTGCAGAAACAGCACTCCGCGCGCCAGCTTGCCAGGTCTTTTCTGTACGGCTGCCTCACATGCCTGACTCAGTAAATTAGCGTAATACTGGCCGTTCATTTTAGTCTCTTTCAGCAAGTAATCAATTAATAAAACCTCGCTATTCCAGAAAATGGTAGCAATAATCCTCGACGCCGACGTTTCCACTTTGAATTTCTTAGATTTTCTTAGATTTCTTAGATTTTTATCCACTGCATCGACTCTTGTTTGGATCCAAAATCAAACTGACGAATTCAGGTTTCATCAACGGTCATAATGCGTTTGCAAATTTATTTCAAACCACCATGATACACAAAAAAATTTTTTTGCAAATTGCAAATTGTCGTTGCTTGCCGGGCGGTGTGATCATTCACCCAACGCGCGCAAAAAATTTTTTTCATGTGGACAAGTGCATACAAAATCTCTCCAACTCAAATTTTGCTAATCTGTAGTTATTTTTCTATCTGCCACAATTTAATTCTTCGATCAGCCAGTATTAATTTTTCGACTTTTTGGACACTGTCTTCGATCATGACCGTCACTGGGTGGCCCAGGCGGGGGTCGTCTTCACAGGCCTCTCTTTCTTGTTGAAATAGCCAAGCCAATTTTTTCATTACCGTATGTGCAGATGCAGAATCCTGAAGAATCGATGACATCGCTTCCAAAATTTCTTTCAGCGTATTTACTTGTTCCACAAGAAATTTAATCACAGTGCGGTGCTACAAATTGCTAGAATTTCCAGCTTCAGTTGACATGCCGTTGTTGGTTGCTCCAGGGGTGAACTGTTAATGAGCAAATAAAACAAGACGTGTTATTTATACTAACAATGAGTCACACAATTAGTGCTATCAGTAACGAGATGAGGAGTCATCGCTAAGTTCCTTAGGCCGTTAACTTGTCTGCCACTCCTCGTACGTCTACCCCCTCTCCACAAGATTTCCGCGAGTTTTTTGCTTAGTTCTTCTCTTTTTTCACCTCCCGTCACAGTTCTTTTATGCTGGCAATAATTTTTGTCGCATCTACTTGTATCCTATCTTCTTCTTTTACTAATCCTTTGGAAGTCGAATTACTAATGAGGTCTCTTGATGGAAGCACTGGCTTCCAAAACTTAAAGATAAGTCAACGTTAGCAAACTTGTTGACATTTACAACCATCATTGCTTCCGCAAACGGCCTGCAAAAGGAATAGATGTCCTATGTACAGACTTTGTCAAAGTTTTCAATTCAGTGAACCATGCTGTTTTTCTTTCGCCAGGTTTCTATCATCGCTGGGTTTGACTTCTTCGGTGTCCTTTTTTCTTGGTTCTCTTCATACGTTTGTGATCGTTCTTTTGTTATTACTGTTAACTCTTGCTTTTCTACCGCAAAAGTTTCGCAATGATCCATTCTTGCCATTTTGTTTATTAACGATCCTCCTTCTCCCTAAAATTCACCTTGCCTTTTGTACGCTAATCAAGTCAAGATTTTCAAGGTGATCGAGTTCGTTGGTGGCTGTTTCCTGTTGCAAAACGACTTAGATGTTTTAGTTAACTGATGTGCTGTGAATTCCCTTACTCTGAAAGTCACGAAGTCTCATCTTATGTCCTTCACTTATAAAATATCCCCCTGCTCGTCTTGACTTCCCTATCAATGCTCTTGATAGTTTCAAGAACTATGACGTGAACTTTGACTCTAAGTTGAAATTTGACCAGCATATATTACATATCACTGTCAGGGTATCTTGTTTTTTTCGGCTTCATCATTTCGGCATTTTCGGCTTTTTCACCTCTTTATATCTGTTTCTCTCCTTCGTCAGTAGTGCTCTAGAATACTGCTTCTGTATATTAGTTGACCCCATCATTCATTTTTTTGTTAGACAAGCGGGTCGTCCTGATGGAACCTATTCTACTTAAATGTTCCTTTTGCCCGTACATCCAACCATATCTTTCCCAACTTCTGCCTTTGCCTCGCCAGCGTTGGTCATTTTCCTCAAAGGTTATCTGTGTTCAAAAGTGATTTGCAAAATAACGTTCTTTCTTATACTTTGTATATGTTGTAGTTTAGTTTATTGTATTAGTTTCTTATTATGGACAATTTGCCTTTGGGTTCATTTTTGTAATTTTATTTTGCAATCTGAATAAGTTAGCAATATCCTTACTTTTTATGGTTTAATAATTTTTTTATATATAAATTGTTCGGCCTGTGATTGGATTTGTTTTTGCTGATTTAAACAATAAATAAATAAATACCTATAATATTAGTAAAACACCTGCTACCGCCCAAGGGTTACAGATATTTTATTTTGAATTGAAAAAAAAAAAACGTTCAAATCATGTACATCAACATCTCTTGAAAATTTCAGCATGATTGGACAACGCCGATTGATTGGATTCTTTTTTGTGCATTATAGCTATCCAACTTGATTATATAAAAGGTTCACAAAACACAGAAAAATGCCATCTTACAGGAAAATCCGCGTACTGCTCTACGAGTGAGTCGATAAAATTTTTTCAATAAAAATTCATAAATTCAATTATTCCACTATCGGCATTACAGGCGTGTAAGTCTTCTGCTAAATAATAAAATAATAAATAATATCTAAACTACAGAAAAGTTTGAAAAAAACAACTTTCTTCTATTCAAATCCAAGACCCCCATCGACGCTTTCCTTCAAACAATCCATACTAAGTCATTTGATCTCTCAACGCAGACTATTTGTTTATGTCTACCTGTAACCCGTCAACTTTTTAACATGACCATAAATGTTATGCTATGTTACGTTTTTTTTTTGCGGCGGCAGCATTACCATATCCTCGCAAAAAGACGTTCTCTTTGAAACTCATTTTAATTACTTCATAGCCCGTTTCAGCGTTTGGGAAGACGATACAAAGAAAAACAATGTTTGCATGCGTACATCGTATAAATCAATTAGACGGTTATAGTATCATTCTATTCGGAATTGAACCTCTAGAGAAAAAATGTACTTGCTGAACAAATATACTCACGTGAAATAAGAATCCATTCGCATAAATGAGAATGTTAATCAGCTCTAAAGCGCGCACATTCTCGTTTCATGGCGATATTGCCTGGTAAAAGGGCATCCATAGTAAGAAGAAGTGGAGTCAGTCACTGAGTCGTGTTCAAATTTATTGTTGTTGTCGAAGAAGCGCGAGTGTTAATTCTCAACGCATTTAAGAATGGAATGTGTTCTTGAAAAAACACATCTCTCGAATCCATAGATACTTACCTACCTACTCACTGCACATAGAGATGTTTTATGTCTTCTTCGTTCCATTATACTTATGTCTGAAGCAAGCATCACATACATGCGTTCATATCCATACAAATCTTGTTGTACTGTGATCCGATCCATTCGCCCGACACCGCAGAATAGAAGAATATGGTTATTTTTGGCACTTGTGAACGTTTCACATTAGAATGTGACTGTGAAAAATCCCAAAATTAGCTAGCACAAGACGGTGTTAATTTCTTGGGATGCTTGCGTTCGATTGACTGACTGACTGTTGTTGGCTCTTGAAGAGGCTTTTTCCTGCTTTGCTGTTGTTGTTGTTGTTGCTGTTGTTTTTACGCTATCGCGAGATGAAACCGGGAAGAAACGACCCGTCTAGATTGATGTGAACGAAACAGCGAAAATGCTTAAATGAAACTAAAATAAAATCCATGGATAGCAGACAAAAAGATATTAACGGAGTTGTTAATAGTGGTTGGCATACCATAATGTAAGCGAACTAATTGCCTAATAAAATGTTATAGGAAAGTTAGTTGTCTGCGGTGGTCTTGCTATTGGTTGATCTCTGATTACAACAATTAGATTCCATCGGGGCGAAAAGGTGGATTAATTGAGCGTCGACATGCATTAAAACAGGCAGCCTAGTGATTTTGGAAAATATCTTTATTAGAGCTAGGAGAGTGATTACAGATATTTATTCAGGCTTGGGAAACGCTCCGAGTTTTTTCCTGCTTGAAGAAGACATTGAGCGTGCTTTTACGGTCACGAGCGTTTGTGATTAAGCGATTTGTGTTGATTTTACGCTTTTTTAATGATTCTTTTTGGTACTTTGTAAATGTAACACGAGGTTTTAGACTGAAAATAAAACACATAGTTTATTTTGATAACATTTTCATTTAAGGACAATTAATCACGGTTAAACAACTATGCAGAATGACTGCTAAATCGAGAAATATTTGACAACTCATCAACAATGCAGTTATATCGCAAAGACATTTTTAGGGGATGGACTCAATATATGCTCATGCTTCAGAATTTCGTGATATTTTAGACAGTTTTTTTCCAGTTTTCTGCGATTCTGCATGATCATCTAATAAATCACGAAATTTCATTCAATGCGAAAATTTATTTGCGAAATCTATTGATTGTTAATCTTTTCCATTACAGTGCATTCGAAAAATTCGCACCATAAAATCCGATTCGAATTGCATTCATCGTCCTTAGTCGCTCTGAGAAATCGTCTAATCCAAATGAAATCCATTACAATTCTGCCATCACTGACACCCTAAACGATTATCACTCTTGTAATTCGACCGATTGTGGACTGTTCTAAACAATTCCCAGCATTTCTCACGATAATCGACTGCTGCTGTTGCCCGAGAACATACTTCAAACTACTTGTATTACTTCAATTGAGTACAAACTTTGTGATGGTACTCTTGACTTACATTGATACCGTTATTCATTCGGCTCGGACCCTCACAAAATCAATTCGAAAATCCGATCTGCAAATTTTCAATGGTCCTGTTTGACGAAATTTAGTTGGTAGGTATGTTTACCCGTCTGAATTTCAACGACACGCGGGTCTTTGGAACAAAAGCCAATTATCGACATATCGCCCGGAACCTCTTGAAAATATATAGTTTCCATGGTCATAAAAGTAAATTGATTTTTGGCGCAAGGATAACTATAACGACAACAGCAACAACAATGAATCGTCATGCGGTAAGTAGGATTCAGTGGATTTTACCATAGTCTGGGTCATTAGAGAGGTGAATTTGGAAAGGATTCGTTACGAGAGGATGAGACGAGTGAAAGAAGATTGTTATTCAATGAAATCTGTACTGAAAAAAATTGTGCAGAACTTAATCGATTCTCACATTTTCCGCTGTTAAGTATTCAGCCTCAAAATTGTGTCTAAGCTAGGTAAAATGTTGCTAAGATTTGACGTATTGGAAACAAATAAGCAACATTAGAGAATCGCTCACCGATCTATTACTAGATGTCAAGGTGGATTGTCAACCAGTCAATTTTTTTATGTGAAGTGTATAACAACGTGCATTCATTTAAAGTGCCGAATTTTGATAATAAAATATAAAAAACATCCACAAAAGGCCAAATATTGCCAGTAGTCGCATTAAATATAATTGAGTTTGAGTGGATACATGAAAAAGTGAAACTATTGTGCGGAATTGAAATTTATTCCAGCGTGACTTTGTGGGATAATATAACCAAACTGTTACGGCGAAAGGTGAGTAAAATCTGTAAGCAATTTTTTGCAGAAATTACAAAAAGAAATAAAGTGAAGTTTTTCAATATTTTCTATGTTATTTAATTGAATTGTGCATGATCCAATATTATGCACCAATATTTTGGTTTCTTCTTCCAACTTTTGGAGAAACTTCACTTTTCACGCTTTGATTCTGAAAATCGCGGAATCATATTTGTGCACTCACTACTAGCGAAAAACATTATATACAAACAAAATATTTTATTGAAAGACCAATTGTTTCTTGAATTGAATTGAAAAGGTTTTTATTTTCAACATGTTTTAATTTGACACAATTAACCTGAATCAACAATAAAAAATATTAATGTCTAGTGGCTATACTATTTTGGCCTGCTGACTGTTATTCATTTTCTTTTAATATTTGTTTTCTTGTAAATTTTCTATCTTATGCACTAATAATATTATCCAGTCTGGACAGAGGCTGTGATCACATTATCTTCCTGATTTAACAGCTATCGCATTGCTCATTGGAGCTTTTTGTGAATGAACATAAGAACATTACTCAGATAATTCTACTTCAAACAGATAATTTGGAAATTTATTTATTTCAAATATGTTTTACCTACTGCATTCTTAAAATAATTCAGTTTGAAAAAAACCTCTCCAAGCACGACAACCTAAATCACCCTCTTCAAATCTCATCATTCCACTCGTTACAATAATGTGTTCACGAAAAATGATGATCAGCAAAAACTTTTTCTTTCGCAATAAATCTCTGTCCCCGTTTTATGTATGTCATTCTTATAAGCGGGTCACTAATACCTTTTACCAACATAGGGTTTTATTTTCGCAACAATGGACATGTGATCGGGATGGTTGAGATTTAATGTTAAAATAATTGATATGTGTGTGAAATGTTCGGGTGGGTGACATAGTTGCCTATGTATAGTATCAGAGTCAGCTGTAATCCCTCACAAGAAACGTGCATTTATTGCTGATGGCGATCGATCATTGGAACCGCCATAGTGCACATACCCAAAGAGGAATGAATGATTGATCTTTGTCGAAGAAATGCATGAAAATATTTTGCCCGAAAAAAACGTTGAAATACTAAAAGTTTAATGAAGTTTAGTTCATTGATTTTTGAAAGGATTTGAAATGGTGAGTCAGATTTGTGAGTTTGAGGACCTCTCGCACCGACGTTTCAGTTCAGGGTACAAATTCTCAAGATGGTATATATAAAATGAGTTAGAATATTTATTTTGTTTGCTCTGATAGCTAATGGTCAGGGGTTTTGTGAACTGCGACATTACAATCGATGAGAGCATCCTTGTTAGTTTGAACGCAATCTGGCTTGATTAATTAGCAGCATCATATGCTACAGTTAAGCTCACTGCGTATAAAATATTTCCACATTCGCTCTTCTGAGGGCCAATTACTCAAGCTAGGTTTCGTCGTTACTAAGCCGGATGCTTTCACCGTGTGTGCACCACAGGTCTGTAAAAAAGGTATACTGGAATAGACAACATTCAAAGCCTTCGGAAGGTTAAAATCTCATCTAAAAGCTATAGACTTTTTCCACGAATAATATTTATTAATACCATTATCAAGAGCATCACCAACAGCGGTATGCGGACGGGCTTTGCGAACATCTATAGTTGCTGTATGAACTCCTTGTTTTACAAGAATTTCATAATTCTTTGTCGCAATACAACAACAGCCACACGGGCTGCTTGTGATATATTTGCTTTCTTTTTTCTTCCTCTTCTAAAAATAATTCAACCTTTGTATTCATCTTTTACCTCTACTACCCTGTGCTCGGTTAGTACTAATACTTTACAAGTTGATATTCTGATGTGGAGCCTAAATTTCATTGTCAGTTCTGATTTCGGTAGTATTCCGAAGATTTTGGTAAAACTTTTCTCATTTTCTCTCTGCTATCCTTCATCTATTCTTTTGAATATTAGTCTTGTATCTGGTACAATGCTTTGATCGCAGAAAGCCACGCATATCTTCGCAAATTTTAAATCTGTGATCCGTCTGCCGTTATCAACTATCGTCCTATTTAGCTCCTCCCCTGATTCAGTAAACTCCTGATCAGCAAGGTTTTATTAACAGCCACATCGACAACGGCTAATCTTATGGTATTGTCGCATTTCAAAACCTCGGACTACTGATTCTTAAAATTAAGTTGATGTTGTTTACATTCACTTCTTGAAGGGTTTGAAAGACTAACCTGCTTCTCAAAAATATGAAAGAAGGTTTCAGCATTTTTGGTCCCCCTATATTAAGGTTTTGCTACGATCTTCGTAGTCGTCTCTAAAAATACACTTTAAACGGTTCCATTTCTCCCTGTTTCGTTTTGACATCCGACGTTCTGCAAAGATCTGTCTTTGGTCCCTTATTTTTCATTTTGTTTGTCAATAAGCGTCTTTATGTTACAAAATTATACAGAGAAATTAAACCTGTAGACGATTTTCTCCCGTTGCAAGCTGATTTGTTTGCCAGTATCAACTGGTGCCAAAGCAACTTCAAAAATCGTCCTTTTAACATCGGGAAGTTTTTTTAACAACTTTATTAAACTGCTACCTTCGTATAAGAAGCTTGAGTTAGTTTTCAAATCTTACTAGGACAAATGGGTTGCACCCCTCACAGTTGAGGTCGTGCACATTTTAGACGCAAGTTACGTTACTGAATTGAAATAAGAGAACAAATCTAGGATCAGTGCCCTAGAATTACAATGTTCTTAATGCAAAAGAGTTCCAAAACCAAACAAACGGGTAAGTGTTTTTGTCAATCGCCGAAATTTACGATGAGTTAGCATTTTTTTTTGCTAGCTTGTTGGGGTGTGAAGTAAAATAAAGTAACCCCACGACAATCCTCGTACGGCTGACATATATTTTCCACTGCACGTCTTAATTTTCTCTGCAATCGTCTCGATTCACAAGTCTTTGTAGAGACTAGCGTGTCAGAAGTACCACGGGGCTCCGGTGGTAGATCGATGTATTCGATGATGTTGATGTTTGATGGGTGAGCTGCTCCATAGATTTGCCAGCCATAGGTTCAGATTGGCTTTAGGACAGGCTTATAGATGAGCAGTTAAGAGTCGAGAGAAAGTTTTGACATGGTATTGAGCATTCATTTGAAGCCTTTGGGTTGGAGCTTCAGTTGTTGATTTTTACCTGCAATGTGCTGTATCCAGGTGAGCGTCCTATCAAGGTGCATTCCATAATACTTTATTTCGTTACTTTAATGTGTAGGTAAGTTTAGATATACTTGACAGCAAGCCAATTTTCACAATGTAAAAGTAACGTGGATATATTTGGTTTCGTTCATTCTGATTTTCTATTTTGCTAGCCATTCTTCAAGAAGAGCACTTCGAGATGCTATAAGTGGATCTGAATCAGTACATAAAATAGTAACGTCACTTGCAAAGGTAGCTGTAGTTGTTTTCTCGCTTATTGGAAGATCAGTTGCGAATATTGTGTAAAGTACCGGACCCAAAACTCTTCCTTGAGGTACACCAGCGTGTACATGATATTTTTCGGTATAATAGCTCTTATATCTCACCTGAAATGTGCGGTCGGATACGTAGGAAGAGAGTATTTTATTAAAGTTTTTTCGGAAGCATTGATTTAATTTTGATATCAACCCTTAATGCCAGACTTTATCGAAAGCTTAAATTACATCTAAAAAAGAATGCCTGAGCAGTACTTTTTGTCTTTGAATGTTATTTTAATGTCTGACCCGATTCGATGGACCTATTGAATAGTGCTGTGATGTTTTCAAAATCTGAATTGATGAACTGAAATTTTTCACTTTGGAGTCCTTACCAGGCTTGGGAATCATTATGATCTCTGCTGTTTTCCAAGCTTCAGTTATCCAAATATCCAGTTCGAAAGATAGCATGGAAGAGATTAGAAAGCCAAGAGAATACGATCAATGTCAACTATATGAGCATACTGTCGGTGAGTAATTTTAGAGCATGGATAATGATATTTTGCACTAGCTTAGCCGAAGCCTTGATTGCTTGTGGAAAATCGTATGTTGTCGAGGATTCTCGGCGTCACTTCTGGCCCATTTTCGGTGAGGTTAGTTTATTTTTCTGACCGCTTTCCACAGCGAATAGTCGGGATTCTTAATGGGAATGAGGTTCTCCAAGAATGAGTGGAACTTTTGCTCGCTATCCTTTGCAAGTGCCAGCCTGAGCTCACTAGAAGCTTTGTTGAACCATGCTTTAGTTTAAAAAGACCTGTGCAGCTGTCGTGTCAGTCTTTTGTTCTGTTGAAGAGTATGTTGTTTTTGAGGTGAGAAATTCAATTCAATTTGAAGTGTTGCAGTGTCATTTGCCTCCAAGGCATGCTCATTTAAAAGAATAACTACAGAATTGACATCTTCCGGAAATTTGTGTTATATTCTTCAATATTCGAAGAAATATTGAGCTAAATAAATATCGTCTGAATGCATTCCAGTTGGTTTTGCTCGAATAACTTCACTTACAGCAAGCGAAGTGGGGTGACATGTCCCGAGTTATGATGACAAGAGAGTGATCTCAGGGCGAATTAAAAACTGCTTCTGATTTTGCGGAGTTTGAATGTATTCCCTTTAAGATTGCGAAGTTTTGAAGTCCGGCATTTTGTTGGTGTCTGGCGGCCAATACGTTGGCTGGGCGGTTGAGCCATAGATTTGTAGTGTATCAAAGAGTGCGCTGCCCATATGTGCTATGAGCTGGGACCCCCATAACATGTGTTTTGGGTTGAAGTCGCTTGCCACGATAAAATTGGTTTCCAGTGATGAGAAGAAGCTTTCGTATATTGCTCTTGAAATTTTGTGTCTCGAAGAGCAGTAGATGGACGAAATTACAATCTCACTCGACTGTCCTCGTAGACAAATGGATGTCGCTTGGATGTAATCTTCGCTGAGTTTTTCCAAAGGCTGATGAATGAGAATTAGAGACCCGTTTCTAGCTTTGCCATGTGAGCGTTTCGTGTTGTAGAAGATGTAGCCTGGGATGTCGAATTTATTACTTTTTCCCAGTGGAGTTTCCGATATGAGGCGATCTCGAATGAATTCATTTGCTTCTATCTAATAAATTCGAGCAGCATGTTTTGGTTTTTAAGTATTTCTTGCACTATGTTACTCATCGTCATCATGAATCGATTTATATTGTCTGCAAATTTTGGCAAAATAGAAGAAAGGTCTTTGTTACAGCTCCTTTAAGCTGCGTTGAGCAGTGCTTTCAGCAGAGTCGTGTGTGTTTTGCTTGATTGCTTATTTGTTAGCAGAATTTACTAGTGATAAGGATGCAAAAGTCTTCAGCAAGGCAACTGGTCTATTGGTTGCAATACTGGTTTTGAGATAGAAGCAACTTTACTTTCAGATACCGAAATACTGGGCAACCGCTGTATTTAGCGGTACAGTTATTATCACAATTGCTACATGTTTTAATTGCAGGATCTTGTTCGCTCTTGGCACAAGACCTGGCAGCCTGAATCTCGCCAGATATAACATACAACTAGAGGGAGGACAATTGTTTTTGGTGTGACCATATTCCTAGCAATTCGCACATTGCACAGGACTTTTGCGTATGATCGGCTGTTTGACGTTGATTCTGCGGTGCATAAGATGTCGCAGGCTATACATTTTTTGGGTTTCACCCCTTTTGGGCTTGCTGGCTTCGGGCTTCAGTTTTGCTTTGAAAGACGGCTGTGGCTCTTTGAATTTGCTAAGTATATTTATTATGGATTTCACAGCAAAACCGACGGATTCAAGCTCCTGTTTCATCTATCGATGTTAGGTTATATGCCTTTCATTACCACTGGCAATCCTTTGCAGCTTTCTACCTGGCATGTATAGTACTAACGTCGCTGTGAATCTAGCTCTTTTATCATCTTTCTGAATCTTTCTTCATAAAAAACTTGAATTTTGGTCTCAGAGACGTGGCCACGTTTTAGCGGTGTAACATGGAAGTGGTTTTTACCAGCGATTGATATTAACATGTCGACAAAGCTATTGCTTGTTTTTTTCTTAGGTATATTAGCAGTCTTTTGATTTGCTTTGGCAAAGAAGCGGTTTTGGAGTCGTTTTCGATTGCGAGTAGTTGGTAGTAGTTACTACTGGTGATATCTGGAAATGTGGTCAGATATCTTTCACGTATGAAATTATTCTTCACTTATTTTCCAATTTTTATCTGGTATTTCCCTATCTGTGATCCAGCATTTCAGAAACCTTGATGTGGTGTTGGACTCAAACTGGCATTTATTGTCCATGTAATCAATACCACACGACTGAGGCGTTAATTTATTTTTTTGGCTAGGTTCTTAAGATTCGTTCAAAAAGAATGCCAGATTCAATCTGTTCATTTTCAATATCTATTGGACGCTATTGAATCGGTGCAGAGCAGATTCACCCGCTCGCTTTTTTCAATTAAGATCATCCATTGTTCCGGCTCTTTTCTTCTTTCTATCCTTTGAACCTCCATTTTGGAAGCTCGCAGTGTACCTCGATGAGTGTTTTCTTTATAAACTTTTTCAACCTCATGACACGATTAATTACTATCCACCCGGTACTAATTATTGTCAAGAGTTTTACTTTCATGATTTTGAAGCTCGAAAAACAATAACTTTTAAAAATACACGAAAAGCACCTCTTGATGCTATCTGCTGGTCTGCAACTAATAAAATATCTTTTGAATTAATTTACATATGTATAACTGGGACAGCTATCATCTATTAGCTGAAATGACAAAGTCGACAGAATAAAACTAATCGACATTTTTGGTTTATTTTAATTGGTAAAATAATCATGTTAGTTTAGTTAATTTTAGTTCAGCATCACAAAACATTAGTTTTAAGGAAATTTTAGAATACACCATTTTTTCTTTAAATTTAAAGCCATGAAGAGTGTCCTGTTAATTTACAAAACATTTTTTACAAAACCTTAATCAGCATACTTCAACTCGTTCAATTCAATCGACAGAAACAACGCTCTTTTCAACCAATCCTTCTATTTACAACCACCATGATTTTTCCCTGGAAAAACCGAAAAACAAACACTGTCCAATGTACCCTAAAAACAGTGTGCACACAGTATTTACTTTGATGATTCCATTATATTTATTAAAACCAAATATTTGGTTGCAATTAGGTATTTTCATTCACTCACAGAATTCTGTGACGTTCAGAATCCTTCTGCAGACTCAGATACACATATTCAATAGACAGTTGCATTTCAGGACATTTCAAATAAAGGGAACCCGGGACACGATCTAGGATTCCTTTGAAGTGTCAGTCATTCAGTCAATCAACTATGCATCCATCCACCACATCATCGAATGGCAGGACGATTAAATATCCCTCTTTGAAAATTTTCGGGCTTATTTTTACCAGTTGTTCGAAAAGTGCATGAAAAATGAAATCCGTTAGTTGGCCTCTCTTGCCGACCCTTAACTTCGAGGGCGTACAAGTCTAGGAGAATCTGATGTTGGATAGCGTAGCTCGAGCGAAACTATCTCTAAAGTAACACTATCTCGTAATGATAAAAATCTTTATTTTTCGAAAATTTCACAGTGCGTTGGAGATAGATTGTGTTTTATAAGTGCGTAATTGCAATTTGAAACTGAACTGAACTCAACTACTCCTTGCCATCGTCATATTATCGTTGCAAATCCGTCCCGGTAATTACAGGGTGTGCCGACATCACATGCGGATTTTATTGGTACTGCACCAGGCTTAGCATTTAAAAGTCACGTGCTGCATTCGTTATGCATCCGCTTAAGATTCTCAGGAGGTCCTGAAAAATGAGTAGACTAGTTGGATGCTACATGGGAGTGACGCGTTGTATTTCGTAGTGCTTGTTAAGCTGAAGTTGAACTATCCGAGGGAGAGTGGAGTTGGCAACGGGAGAAGTTGTAGTAATCTTACTGTTATTGTTAACGATAAAATATTCGAACTGGACGCGGATATTGTAAGCGTGTCACACGCGCTGCGCTCCTTTGGTCTCCGGAGAGTTATTATCATTTTACGGTGCGAGAATGGATATGGCGTAAAATTATGCGTTTTGTCAATATTTGATTGGGATTTAGTGTTTTGTGTTATGGGGATGTGAAGAAAGAATGATTTTTGATTTTGGCTCATTTTATGATCTTTAGCGATAGTGAGTTTATAAATTTTTGAGTTTGACTTGTGCTAAAGTTTGGTCGGTATCGACGACTGGCATATGTTCCTAAAAAGTTATGATTCTATATGTCTCCTTCCTGTACACAAATCCCATCAAAGTAGATTTGAATGTGAAATACATTACAACTGTTTAAAATAATTGTCTAAAAGTCGCTGAATACATCAACGAAATTGAGTATCGACACCATCTGAATGAATGCATTGCGAAGAAATTCGGTGAATCTCATGTAAATTTTAATTTTTTCTTACTATTTTACTATGCGCAGGTTTCTTGCTTCTTTGAATAGACTGAAGATGCGTTGAATTTTTCAAAGATTTTTGAAAAAAATGTTTTATATATATATATTTAAAAATATTTGAAAGTTGGCTATCAAAAGAAATAACTAAAAGAAAATTTGTTCGAAAATTTACATAATAAATCAAATGTACGCACTAAGATGGTGGCTGTATAAATGTGTGCCTCAGTTAAAGAAATTAATAGATTGATTAAAGTTAATTTTCATTTATTTATTTTCTAAAAATTTGGACTTCGGTCTTGATAGATGTATTTATCAGAATCGTATTCTAAACATTGAAAAATGTTTGACAGAATTTTTGCCATTTCGATGAATAACGGTTCAGAATTGAAAAACAACTCTGCATTGCTTTAAATAAAACATTATTTATTAATGCAAATTTTTCATCTCTATCTTCTGTAGAATCTGAAAAGGTTCTTTAACCTGTGTGAATGTAGCTTGTAAGTTGTATTGTTACATTTCGCCCGAAAAGTAAGTGTTTTAAATTTAATATAAATTTCATTCAAATATTGCTTAATGAACAAAGAATCATTTATCATAACAATAACTAACAACATATCTTATGAGTATTAATTATGAACACATAGTGCATTACGCCGTTGATTTGGAAAGATATCAAATGTGTTTGTGACATTTCGGTAATGTTAATTTTACGAAAAGAAATTTATTTCTGTGAAAAACTATTTTTTCTTGACTAAAAATGTTTAAATAAAAAAATCTCAATGCAACATTGAATCTTGCTAAACAAATTTAAGTTTTCAATAAAAGCTTAGATTAGTAATCAAAAGGCGTACGAAATATATGCAAGAATAGTAAAATGAATGTCTCGCGCTTATTGAATTTATAATTAAAAAACAAAAAAAGGGTAAAGGATAAAACAACAAAGAGTAAAGGATACCAAAATCAAAGACAATTCAATTTCCAATACTGTTTCACATGCACTATCATACCAATTCTTCCCTCCAAAAAATATCTTTCCAAATCACCAACGATCAAAACTACTTTTCTTCTTTCTACTTTCCCCTTCATTTATTCACTTTCCATCTGTCACCATGGCTGATAGTTGTTCAACACGTCCCAGCAGCGAATTATCCATATGATATTCCATTTCGTTTACGAATAAATCAGCAGGATCATTTGTAAAGCATTTGATCGTTGCTATATCCAATGGTGTAAATGGATAATTGTAGTATGTCAAGAATTTACCGTTGACCGCAATCATAATAGCATGTTCACCCATACCGAATGCAATTTTGAAATTCTTACCGCGTTTGAACGGAAACTCACCACACGTTTCTTCGTCTTCTGTGTCGAAACTGTGTTGAAATAGAGATAGATATAAAATGTTGACGATTAATTTCGATATTAATTTATTTAATATATATTTGTTTATCTATTTAATAATATTTTAACCATTTTTCAATAAAATTATATTCATCTATTGAAATTCAATCTATCCAAATACTGAATATAAAATTAAAATAAAATGAAACAAAAGCTTGGAAAACTCAGTATATAATTCGTCAACCTGCTTTTGACGACCAAGAACAGATGCGATCGTGTGTGTGAAGCAAACAAGATTGGTTAAAGTGGATTTACCTGAGACAAAACTTTGCTCATGAGCTAGGGTAGATTGGGTAAAAGAGTAGATAGACTCTCCTGTGGACCACTCTCTTAAAGTTTTTCCTAAAACAGGGTAGAAGTTATATGAGACGGTAGTTTGAGAGACATGTAGAATCACCTGCTTTATGTATTGGGAAGATATTTGGTGACTTCCAAAAGGGAAGGGAAAGAACTACAAGATATTCTTATGTTAACCAAGACGGAAAGAGGCACAGTGATGAAGAAAGTGATATTGAAGTGGAAACATCCAAAGTTTTTTAAAGAAACGGACAAAGGATCAAAAGGAAGTTAAAGCGTACTAAAAAGGGAACTTTGAACCTAATATTATTATTAATGGAGGTTTCAACGATAAGAGGAGGATGATGAAAATTATTAGGCACATAGGCAGAGAGAGAGAGAGCAGAACTCAAGGAAAATTATGATTTGAACGAACAACGAAGCAACTTGAACGAAACAAGGTCCAGAATATCATTGCTAGCATCTGGAATATTGTTAAATTGTGATAGGGAACGAAGTGGAAGAAACGATAACGTTGTTAATGAGATACTATTAGTCGAGATTGTAGCCGAATAGGCAGCATCCCAATCTAGAGCAAGAAGGTTAAAATCACCACATAACGGAACATAAGCGATGGTAAAATGACTATTAAGGTAAGAGGAGAGTTCTGCGAGGAATAGTTTATAAACTAACAAAGGATGATTACAGGGGTTATGTTTTGAAGCGATAAAAATATGTAAAATTAACTTGATCCAAAAAACGAATTGAAATTGTTACTTCCGGTTTCATACAAATTTTGACTTCCGGTTTTCAAATCTAATTTCAAAATTAAAAAGAACAGTTAGTTTTCTACACCAATCAGTATTTTTGATGTTTTTTAAATTTTTTTTTTTAATCCTCGAATCCGCTTCCAAAAAACCCTTTCAACAATTTCACCCATTTTTCAGAAGCCCATAACTCGGCAACGAAACCTCATAGAAACCAAAAACTGTGTATCCACGTTCTTGTCATCTAAAAGTACCATTATGCGCAATGTGAACGAAATCCAGAACCTCGACTTTTTTTCGCTGTCCGCTTCACATGAAATGCTCCGTACATTAAATTTGAATGCAAATCATAGTTGTAGTTTAATTGAATAAAACGGCAAATATTTGCCATTATTTGACATTATTTTGACATTATTTTGGTTCTTCTGATCTGCATTGAACCTACATTTTACCATTTCACCAAGTTATTTGCTTCAAAATTAAAGAACTTAGATAATATTTTTTTTTATTAATAAAAATTAAAATTTTAATAAAAAAACCTACAAAATTTAAAAAAAAATTCAAGCTTGAAAAAGTACAATCGACTTACGTATAATGTGACGATTGTCTTGATGCTGTTTTGAATTTTTCGGGACATAGTGGGCAATGAGCACCTCTGTAAGAGAAGATCAATTGTATTAAATTTGATCGCTGAATAATATTATCTTTCAAGAAGAACAATTAGTGTACATACTTTGGCTCATTTCCGCGCTGATAAGTTCGTACCACTGTTTTAGTATCGAATTTCACAAGAAATTTAAGGAATACTCTTGAGCTTCCACTGCAAATGAACTGTATAGAGAATTCCGAATTCGATGGACCGTGACAGAGACCGACGAGTGTGACAATAGTACCTGAATTAGGAAGACAAATTAAATGAGAAAAACGATAATTGAATTTTTTTGAGTGTGCGAATATTTAACTACACTACAGTTAATTATGTATATTAATTAAAATATGACAAATATTTTCACTTAATTGAACCTAAAAAATATGTTAAATATTTAATATGAATACATTTATCCTCCGATTTGCATGGCATTTTTTTTTACACGATTTCGCTTGTGCACGGTTTTGAAAATGGGGTTTTCTCCCATTTAAAGGATATTTTAAAAGCCGAATTCACATAGGCACGGTTTTTTAGATTAATTTTGTATTTATATCATTTACCAAATGCCCTATGCTCTACAAGGAGTTAACAGGAACCAGAAAGGGAGAGCCATTTGCAATACGTGCAATAACAGTTCATTCACAAATATGTATATACGTACTGTTTTTTGAATACATTTCGCTTGACTAAATTTACCGTTAATATGAAGCATCATAGTGAAGTAAAAAAACAATACCTCTGACGCAATGATATTCTGTAATTTTAGTTTTTCTTTTAATGGTTAAGTGAGGCAATCAAATCGTGTTAATTTAGTAAAATCTTAAATTTTTGATTTTAGTAGTAGAACTGTCTGTTTGAGAAATAAGTGCAGTGAATTTTTGATTTCTAACGATGTCAAAAGAAGATAAAAAAGATAAACAGAGGAAGAGGAAAGTTTTTTCTTTGGAAACCAAAATCAAAATTCTCCATCTCGCACTGGAGAAAGAGTAATTGATGTGGCTAAATTTTATTCTATGAATGAAGCTGCCATAAGGACGATAAAGATCTCGATCAAGAAAAGCTTAGCATCTAGATCGTCTACTAGCATTAACACAATCGTAAGTGATGCTGCGATGTAACAAAAATGAAGTAACCTTTAGTGATGCGGATAGAAAGCCAAGTTCCAAAAAGGTTTACACTAGATACAAGCACCATTGCCAACATGGCATTGAAAATTTACGCAAAAATTAAGCTTGAGTTACCATTGACTTCTTCAGCAGAAAAAAAAAAAAAACTTTTTTAATGCAAGCCCTTAGTGGTTCGAAAGAGTGACATTCCCTGCACAATCTTAGGCTAAAAGACGAATAAGCCTCAGCTGATTCACATGTAGCGGAACAATATCCCGCAAAATTTGCAGAAATGATTACTACCAACTCATGCACTCCAAATCAGCATTTTAATACAGACGAGTTTAAATTATTTTGGAATAAATGCCAGAAAAAACTTATTTGGCTAAACCTCACAAAACAGCTAGCAACGACAAGGCAGTAAAAAGACTAATAACGGTATTATCCTTATGCGACACATCAGGAGATTATTGAATGAAGTCATTAGTCATCAATAAATCAAAGACGCCACGTGGTTTTAAACGAATCAACACAATTCATCTTCCAGTATTTTGGATGTCCAAAAAAAAAAGCGTGAAAAAAACCTCAAAGGATATTTAAACAGAAAAGGATTGACTTTTAAAGTTCTTCTCCTGATTGACAGTGCACCAGGTCATTCTCAAAATACTATTCAGCATTAAAGCGTACAAGTTGCATTTCTGCCCAAGAAAACGAATTCGATATTGGAAACTTTAGACCAAGAAGACACTATATAAAATAAACCTTCAGGTACATTTTGGAAAACAAGTAAAATGATCCAACCCTTGAAATGGTGGATGCCTGGAAAAAATTTACGATTTTAGATTGCGTTAAGCATGTGGAACTTTCGAACAGCCAGATTAAGCATTCAAGGTTAGATGCCTGCTAGAAAAACTTGTGGTCTTACATAGTTCAAAGTGAGAGATCTTAAGTACCATTGCATGATGAATTTTCTCAAATAACGGAGTTATAGCGGAGTTGGCGCACAGACTGGGAGGTGAAGGTTTTGACGACATAGGCGAAGCAGCCGGATAATTAGATGGGGAAGATTTAATCTCCATGCTTATATGAAATAAATCCTCCTGACAGTGATTCAAAAGAAGATGAACCCGAACCGACAGCTTTCACTCTTGGTAAGAGTCATGTGCGATGGGCTCAGGGAGAAAATTGGAATATCATAACTTATCAAATGATCTGAATGTTGAATGTGCTCTTTGATTCCAGCGAGATATTAATAAATGTTTACATCAGTATGAAGAGATTTACAAGGATCTCACAAAATCGGTCGTAGTTTTTAAAAATTGTGTTTTTTTTTGTAAATTCTTCGCAAAAAACCGACCTTCAACCAAAACCGCTGTCGGTTGATGCAAGTTGCACCAACTAACAAAGCATTAAATACGTATTCCATCATGGATAACAATACTTGAACTTTGAAGGATCTTTTTTTTGCAATATCATACTTAACCTATTCTTCAAAACTTTGTGATTGGACTTTTTCTGATTTTTTTTTAGATAATCTTTGGTAATGTTTCAATTTTCATTAAAAATTTATTGCATACTAGATGTTTAAATTTTCTATTTACCATATAATGAAAGGATTTTAAAGGAAGTTTATGCTATACTTTTATTTTACACTAAAAAATAAAAGGTACCTTTACTCATATTTTAGCTTGTTTTCGATTTACACGGTTTTACTAAGGAAGTTTTAGGAATTCGATTTACACGCTTTTCTGGGGAACCTATCTTTTGTGTAAATCGAGGGTTAAGTGTAATTAAAAAATTTTGGTTATTCATAAGTAGTTCTTCTAATTAATATTATAATGATAAACAATATTATTTTTCGTTTTATAGTATATCGTGGCTAATGGCGTGTTTACAACAGGAGACAACAGTGCAGGGCAACAGGAGACAGCAAGACAGGACAACAAGCTAACATGTTGAAAATACCCTACTGAAATTCTAGGTATTTATAAATTTTGTTAAAATAATTATTTGTGCAATCAAGCACTTATTTTTTGAATCATCATATGTGGTATCAACTTTAATTTTTTTAAAAAAGGATCAATTATAATTGTCGATTGTTACCACAAAATTCAAAATGAAGCTTGACTTTATAAAGAAATCAGCTAATAGTCATTATTCATCTTTCACTATATCTTCTGCTTTTTTTACTGTAATATGTATTATTTTACTTAGTATACTTTTCCCGCAAATCACAAAAATTTGACATGTAATACGCACGACAACTCGTTCGTTCAATTACTTCAACTTTTTTCATTACAAAGTTTCACTTATTCTTTTTCTTAGTTTCTGAAAATTAAGCTCGTCCGATTACTTCTAAGTTTTTGTCACATCTACTTAATCTACACAAAGCTTACCTATCTCATACTTTTTCGGAACGTCACTATGAAAAGCTTCTTTTTCACGCGAAAGAAAATTCAACATTGGAAATTCAATGGGATTTAGACATCTATGATGGAATTGAGTGATTTTTTCAAAATCTCCCGTACATATTATATATTTCATCTTATTCGGACATTCCATATGATCAAATGTGGCATACATTTGATCGTTCACGTAAATTTCAAAGGCATTTTGAAGAATAGAAATGCGAAAGTTGAATGGTTTTCCTGAAAATAGAGATGATGAAACCAGGTGTCAGAATTGGTGAAACAAAGCGTTATGTCATAAATATTGATGGTGATTATTTTGAAGCTCAAATTTAAATGAGTGAGATGCATTGGCTTGGTGCTAATGAAAAATCGTTCGAAGTATGATAGAACTAAGTTTGTCAGAATTGTAACAGATAAAAGTAAGACCATCATCTAAAAGAAGGAACAAATCTAAAAATATTTCACTTAAAAACTTCTTTTCTAAGAAATGTTTCCACGTTTCTTAGAAATTCGCAAATGTGAACTTGCTGAAACCAACAACAATAGAAAATGTACTCATTTGTCTTCTTGAACCCACATGGAAACACTTTTTTCACATCAACCACTCCAACACTCTTTAATCACCTGGTTCCAGGGGATTTTTTGGTGTCTCCTGTTTCCAATTCTTCGAAATCTCTTCTTGCGTCCATCCTTTTCCCGGCTGGTACATACTTCTTACAATATGATTCTCTCGAAAATTGGTTTCGATATTCAGTAGAACTATTCCAGATGGCGCATCTCCTACCGACGGAGTTTCTGCCAATTCCAAACATATCCTATAGAATGAAGTTGCCAAAATTAATTGATATAATGCAGAAGTATCCGAAGTTCGATCGAAAATATTCCCATCAAAAATAAGCTTTCGTTCCAGGGCAAATCCATTTGATTGTTATTTTTACTTACTTATTGGGATTAGGCTTAACTTTTCCACGAACTATTAAAACATGCCCGATTGGTACTTCGGACAAGAGTCTCCCTTTCCAGATGTTCATTTCGCTGCCCGCTGCCACTGCTACCACCGCAACCAACTGTGAGTGATTCTGATGAAACTGAAACTGATGATGAAAGTTGTCTACTTACTTACTACCCTCAGAGCAACTTCTTGAATGAGTTTCGTTCAGTTCAACTGGCAAATTGATTTAGACTTCTTCTTCGTCGTCGTCGTTTTCTTGTTCACCGTCGTTGTTGTCGTGCTTATTTTTTTTTGTTTCTAAGGAACTGGCGGGGTTTGATTATTATTAAAAGTTTGGTGTGTATCGGAGACGCTCTAGTATTTATTTCGTATTCATTGTTGTTCAGTGCGGAAAGCAAATAAGTTTTCCCATATAGATTTTCAGGGCGTTTAGGCTTTAGGTTTGCTCGATGGTATTCCTCCCAGGGTGGTTGGTTGGTTGCTTCCGTGCATGGCAGGCAGGATAGCTCTGGTTTGATGGAGCTGAAGGTATTGCGTGTCGTCCTTTTATTCAAAGGATTTGATCCATTTTTAGTTGTTTCGTTCGGTAAAGGTAGGAATATTGCTTGCATGCCCGCCAACTCAATCCAAACTGACTTAAGTAGATCGTAGTGACAGAATGGGGTTATTTTGATTCTATAGGGATAGAGATTTGTTTGGCAGATATTGAATGTAACAAAGCTCATTTATTTGAATGGAGAGGTACATAAATATTTTGTTGATGAAGAATATTTTCAAATTTCATTTTGTTAAAAATGTAGCACTTTTTTCATTTTGACCTCAAATTTCCAATTAGTTCAAGAATCTTCTTCATCAAATGTTAAATTTAGTTTCGCAAGTTACGAGGCTCAAAAGATTTTTACAATAAAATTGATAGATCAGTTAAATCAGATTTTTTTCCACATGTATTACATTTGAATCCTTTCAATCCGCTCTTTGATTTCCATTTTCCGTTAAAATAATTCAAATATCACCCACGATTTCCCTATTCAATCCTTTTCATAAAATCAACAAAAACTCCCTCTATTCTCTCTCCATCATAAAAATATTCATGCACGTAAATTATCATTTCGAGGATATCAAGAATGTTAAGGGTAAGGCAACCTACCATCAACTTTATATGTGTGTGTTCAAGTCTACCCGCGGTACTTGAGCTATGACTCTGGATGATTTAAGGCAGTTTGATTTTAGTAACGGAAGCAGTTATAGCTTGATTCCAGGCAATATTTACTGTCACTGTCTTCTACACTACACTACCTAACCTACCATGACTCCTTCTACCGATCTATAGTCACAAATCACCACGTGCCTGACAATAAAAATACAATTTTATGATTTGTTGTGAATCGAGAATGCTTGAAATGTGCGCACACAGCATGCATAGACAATTTTTGATATCTTTGTTATTACGAATGCGTAAATATTTGATGTATGCAAGTTTATTTCGATTTAATTGTTATTAGATTCGCGTTGCGGGAAGTTCAAGGACAGGTGAATAGTGAAAGGATGGTACAGAGTGGTGAATTTGTTGTGTTTACTGTGTGGAGGTGGAGGGGAGTCATGCGATTTGTATATTGCGGTGAATAATTGCACGCACTTTAACTGACAAATTTGCAATTAATAAAAAGGAACTATGATAGTTTTGTGGAATTTCTTTTTGATATTTTTCTTAAAGATAAATGGCAATCGAAAATAGATTAGTCATAGTTTTACCGCTTCTGTCAGTGTTGGATTTAACTCGTTGTTGATATCAACCACATTTTCGTTTTTAGGTACCTCTTCTATTTCAAAAGTACTTCTATTGAAAAATCCAATCTCTAACGATGTAAGCTTTGTCACTTTATCGAACTCGAGCACAAAATAGAGGACTTCTCGAATATCTCTAATAAACCCTCCGGTCAATCACAAGACCCGTACCGTAGCACAATAATCTCGAAATAACGAAGTAACAAGGTAAAGTAAAAGCGATTTTAAAAGAGCGGTCAGTCGAGTCTCCCCAGCTTAGAGCATTTTCCAGTCAATTAAAGGACCATGCCAATAAAAACGATCAACCATCGAAATTAGCAATTAAGGAAGAACGAACGTTTGACCGTTTCGTTGGCTAAATGGAGACGGGACGCAGGGATGAACAAAAAACAGAACGCCGCACAAGCTAACATCCCATACGAACTAAACACACGTATCATGGCCAGGCCGGGTATGGAGTGCTCTTCAAGTTGATATGGCCAATCAAGGGCTGCCGGCGAAATAAAGTACCTTTCAATTTTCCGAGCTCGCGTGTGCATGTGATGCTTCAGGAAACACATAAAATGTGCGGTTGCGATAAGATGCTTCCTTCAAAATACTATACCATGTCCTTGTTGAGATTCTACCTGATTTCACTCTTTCTCGTCTCAATCTCTCTCTAATTTAAAGTTAAGAGCAATCTAGACGAGGCGAGTTGGCTACCTTTGTGGTCAGACCACTCCTAAGTTAATACCCGTACTTGAGCTTGTTATCTTGAATCAGCGTCCGATTCATTTTCCGCCCTGTTCGATTCGATTTCAAGGTAAATGGACAGGCTAACGATATAACGATATCTTGAATGATATCTTGGATGAAATCTTCCAATTTTCTTTTAGGAAATTTTGCAATTTCGATGGTAAAGAGCTTTTCAGGAAGACTTGAAGACGATTTAAGAAACTATTGTCGTATGTATTTGAAGATTCCAATGAAAGTTTGAGTCTGATTGAGAGATGCAATTATTTCAAGAATATAAGCTAGTCAATCATTAGTATTACAGTTTTATTAGTTATTTTTTCAAGAATGGTTTTGAAATTATCAATGGTGATATTGTTGCTATGATTGATCTTGTCATCTTATTATCAATCATGTTATTATTTTAATTTTGACTATTATTTGGTGAAATTAAATTTTCTACACCATTTCGAACAAAACAATTAATTCTATCTCACAAAATCCTTAGCGGAAGTAGTACATCTGCAATTGATTTTTTATTATACACGTTGGGCATGAGGTCTTATGTGCAGAAAATGTAAAACCTTGTTTAAATTCATGTTTGTTTCCTCGCTGATATGTATTGAATCGTAGTATTAAGACAAGTGGACAAAGGAGGCATAAGATACTTAGTAGAGACTGACTTTCACCGGCAAGCATCAGCATCGGTTAAGTTCAGATATAGTAGTTCTAGTTCTTTCAACGGTAGTGGTTTCCTACTCAAAGGTAGTCTCCGAAGAGATTTTAGATAAGATATTAGGTTAGGTTAGGTTCAACTGGCTGGTACATGGCCACACGTAGACCCATTTGGTCTGTAGCGATACCAGATAAATGGACCCGGAGAAGGAAAGGTCAGTCCAAACGGCCATCGAAGGCCTCGGACTTTTTTGCGAACTGAAGTATGTCCTTCAGCCTCTGCTCCGCTACATGTGAGAGATCCACCAGCCAGAGCTCACCGAAGCAGCGTTGCCTGGTTTTCCCCAGTGCCGGGTAGTGGCACAGAAGGTGTTGGATTGTTTCAGAGACTCCCGGCACTTGTCACTTCCTACAGGTGTCGCTGGTTAGGAGCCCCATTTTCATGGCATGAGCTGCTACAAGACAGTGGCCAGTTATGACACCGACCAGCCGCTTGCAGTCAGTCCGCGTTAAATCAAGCAGGAACTTAGTCGCTGCGTGATTGTATGACCCCCACATGATTTTGGTTAGCTTGCAGGTCTGAGTTGCACGCCATCTGCACATCGCACTTTGCATCATATTGGAGTCGATAGAGCATTTGATCGTCTGGATTGGAGCTAAAATGTCAACCGGCTAGCGCATCCGCCCTTTCGTTTCCTTCAATGCCCTTGTGACCAGGAACCCAGAAAATTCGGACTCTACTGTGGTTGCCCAGTCTGTTGAGGGCCTGAATACAGTCCAGTAGACACTTCGATTTGTATGTGTAAGACATCAGAGCTTAGATATTAGAAGAAAAAGAATTATAAATAGACAAAGACAACAGCAGATCGGAAAAATCATTAAGCATGAGAAAATTAGCCGACACCGAGGCAGAGCTAATCGCACTGCGTAAAACAAGAAAATATAGCATCACACGTATTTTCACTCAGAAAATAAGACCCTCAATACAGAAATTTGAATTCTGTTTGCTGTAAGTCTTTTAAGTGTCAAGGAGAACCTCCATGCGCAGGATTTTCAGTTGTTCGAAGTGTTTTATTTGCATATAAATCAGAAAAGGAACCTCTAACCTGATCAAGGTCCTACTCCTGAGAAGCGAGACCAAGATCTACTATATTCCGCCCGTTTTCGAGCTGATAAGCAAGGTTGAAGCCCAGCCATTACGTGATCGAATATCTCAATGTCAAAACTGTCAACAAGGTGGCCACGCTGCCAAAAATTCTCAGGCTCAGCTAATACGCGTTAAATACTAAGGCATAAGCACTTGAATTCACTTTGGTGCTCTCAAACTTGTCATTAGAGGTTGGCCCCCTAGTAGGCGTTCATGATGATTGTGTTTGAGAACCTTTCAGATAAGGACTCTTTCTCTGTCTTGTGGAACTTGAATGGCACAGCAAATAATTTTCAATATGGAGCCGCGTTTTCAGCTTGGGCATTATAATAACTCTTATTAGAACAGGATTAGAGATAAACCTCAAACTTATCAGTCTAGAGATTTAGGCTGGTCTTCAAGACGAACTGAGAGTGTTACATAGCTCAGTAGCTTTTCGCAGGAGCTGACGTAAAACGACACAAATGCTGATCATCATTTCTCCGAGTTCGCGGATCAGCAAGATGAAAAGGAAGTGACCTGAAAAGTGTGCAAACTTTAGAAGCAATCGGTCAATCATCTATGGGGAATGATCGCAGATCCTTGGAAATATCAAATTTCCAACATTATCCAAAAGTCTACAGCCTGTAACTAAACGAGTAGTGCTCGGAACAATTTCAATATCCACACTGAAAAAAATCCACATGGCGCCCAGAGCCATGTAACATAGCGCATTATTTATGGCGCCATACGCTATGTACATAGTACTCTGAGCTATGCAATATGGCTCCCAGCGCCATAATGTCAGAATCTACATAGCGCGTGGTCCTATGTAACATGGCGCAGCATTTATGGTTCCACACGCTATGTACATAGTACCCTGAGCTATGCAGTATGGCTCCCAGCGCCATAATTACATGGCACAGAAATTATGGCCCCACACGCTATATTACATAGTGCCATGAGCCATGTAATATGGCTCATGGCACTCCAATTATAACTCACAGCCATGCTGTGTGAGGGAAGGTATAAATGTCAGCAAGTGACATTAGAGCTTGGGTCTACATAATTGACTCATTTTGAACTGCAGTACTGGCTGCGATATTTTCGATACTTCGACTGGTGAATTTTCACACTGGAGCAGGAACATTCAATAGTGAGTATGTTAACTCGAATTTATCGAATTTATGTTTGGTAGAATTTATATTTGGTGGAATTTATGTTTGGTGGAATTTATATTTGGTGCACTAAAAAAAACACATAGCACCAGACGCCATAGTTTATAGATTTCTGGCACCATGTACATAGTCGATTTTAGTCGATTTGTGATAAAATATAGCGCCACAGGCCATAGTACATAGGAGCAGATGCTATGCTTATAGCCCTCCACGCCATGTACTATAGTCCTCGACGCCATGTACCATAGTCCTCGACGCCATGTGCTATAGTCCTCCACGCCATATACTATAGTCCTCCACGCCATATACTATAATCCTCAACGCCATGTACTATAGTCCTCCACGCCATGTACTATAGTCCTCCACGCCATGTAATATAGTCCTCAAAGCCATATACATGGCGTGGAGGACTATAGTACATGGCGTGGAGGGCTATAAGCATAGCGTCTGCTCCTATGTACTTTTCGCCATGTATTATGGCGTGTGGCGCTATATTTTATCACTATCCCTAAATCGACTATGTACATGGCGCCAGAAGTCTATAAATTATGGCGCCTGGCGCCATGTGTTTTTTCAGTGCAGATATGAACAGATCTTGCAGATTATCACTCAGCCGGTGTCAGTTGCAAACCATGATGATATCATTCAACCAGTTGCAAAACATGATGAAAAGAATGGTGGCAAAAATGAAACAAGTCAGCTTATAGGATCGACAGCGTATATCTGCATCTCTAATTCTAATCTATACATAGAAACGATAGATTGACGCGAAAAGAAAATCCGGGGAAAGATCAATTACGATCCTGGGGAAAACAAGTTAACCACAACCATGTAAAACCGCAGTCTTCAGAGATTGTTCCTCGATGAGTGTTTTCTCTTCAAACTTTGCCAAGGCATTTTTTTGTCGGATCTTGGTTCCCATATAACCAGACGTGAATCTAGTCGTCCTAGTCGATCATCGGAGGTTTTCTCTGTTCCGTTCGTACGTACGGAAGTCTATTTCACCTTTGCTGCATCTACCCAGAACGCATAATGCCCTTAAGCTTGGTCCTCTCCCGCAATCTTTTTCACAATTCAAGCATGTATTGAAAATGTTACCTTGAATTGCTATTTACCGTAGTCCTAATTTTAGTTTTCAAATTAGTCAATTATTTTTGTTACTTCTTTTCCTTTTTTATGTTTCATTCTTTTTTGGCTTTCTTGGCGCTGTAAGTGGAATTGTATCTGTAGCACAAGGGATTAATAAATAAATAAATAAATATTGAAGTATCAGCTATGAAGGTGCACACAAGCTCCTTTCAGTTTGTGGTCATTTTGGCATGTAGACTTCTCAGCTGACATAACGTTACCCTAAATTTAAAAAAAAATTTAATATGGTGTGATTGTATTCTTCATTTTTATTAGAGGCAATTGGGAAAGAAGACCTACCTGCATTTTTCATTTTTATCAGAGTTGATGCAGAAACAAGACTAAAAATCGAGCTGGAACTGGCTAACAATTGAGCTGGTACAAATAAATAAATACTTGCTCAATATTTTAGGCTGGAAAAGCTAAAAAACAAGAATTGCTTCGGTTCAAAGGCTAAATGTCCTAAAACCCAATAAAAAGTCCAATTGCAGAACTACAATTCCAGGAATACCAATGGCAAAAATAGCAAAGAAGAAGAAGTTTCAGAATATGTCGAGGAAATTCTAGCCTATAAGCCATCAAAAGACTCCCAATTAAGACCAATAAATATAGGAAAGTTAAAAAAACTAATAGTTAGGTAAAAGAGTAAAATAAAAAATGTTAGTCCACTGGATAACTTGTTAGTCCACTGGATAACCTCCTGTAAGCGAATTGACTGATCGTCTGCTTTTTAGCAGATAAACTGAGATAACTGTGCAAAATGCGTAAACCCTAAAGTATAATTTGGTTTAAAATCACCTCCATCCACTGAAAAAGAGTGATCTAGCAGATTAGCGGTGAACATCAGTAAACAACAGATCTACTCATAATAAACCTTGACCGTGTTTCATAAAGTTTGGGATGCAAAACTAATTTTCAAACTGCGTAAGTCTAAGAATCCTCTCCCCAATAACCTAACTAGTACTATTGTTTTTTCTAAGAAATATCCTTCCGAGTTCAAATGAGAAACCACATCTCTGGGGCACAGTTAATAAAAGCTAGAGTGCCACAAGGCTCTTCACTATATCCATTACTTTGTATTCCCTATACAGCTGATTTATATAGTTTGATAAGCGCAAAACCGATCCTGCAAACAGTCGATATTTGTATGTTTTTCACATCCGGAAATGAAATCCTCATAGATTCAAATCTCCGATCTTACACAAATAACCCTTTAGAATATTTTTAAAAGTTGAAAATTCAGTTCAACGGTGATACGACTCATGCGATCTTCATAACAAGACGCCTTAGCTAACAACCTTCACAGCTCATAATAAACAACCAGACAATAGAGAGGCAACAAATGGTCAAAATCTCTGGAATGTGTTTGGAGAAAGAACTGCCCTGGACCAAATTCGGCAAAAGTTAAAGGCAAAAAGAACCATACTCAACAGACTCTATTTAATTAGCAGACTAAATAATTGAACATAAAGAAAAAGATTCTAATCTACAAGCAAATAATTCGACTTAGACTGACAGGTGATAAACAACCTAACAAGTAAATGTGGAAAAATTACATTAAAATATAAACGTAGACTGCAAAGTAAGTTGTGAGTTTTGCTTAGATGACCATCCCTACCAAGCTAAGATGAGTTATCAATAACCACACAGCTCAAATGATGAATTGATTGGCTTGCGACAAAGTCTGATTTGATTCACTTTGCTTAGTATAACTTAATAAATAAACAACGAATTAATCTAAAAGCTATCAATAAAAAATCTCCTAGAACATCCTTAAGTTTTTATTGCACAAATAATCTGCAGCACAATTTCACAGCCTCAGCGCAATCATCGCTTCCGTATTTACTGTAACCAGATTTTATCTAATCCGCAACAATATAAAATTTATCACCTGCTCACCCCAACATTTTCCTTAGCCCCGTCCAACAATGTCCCCAAAAATAAAATCGAAAAAAAGTAAAAGTGCCAAGACTAAGGAAAAACCATCGTCTTCGAAGTGAAAGTGAAACAAACGTATGTCCCATATTTTATGCAATCATACGTTATGGGTTTCGTGCCTCCCCCACAACCGACGCGACCGTCTATAAATTTCATTTTCGAGCCCCCAGAATACAGATATACAAACTGCAAAGAAACGATGTCTGTCCGATAAAACGGGAAGAAAAAATTCGTAGCAAACGAAACGTGGGCGAATAAAAACTCGTGGAAAGAAAGAACGAAACGGGAAAAAAGAAGAAATCTTAACACAGGCTAAACTGTGGCGACATCTGGTCCATTATTTTTCCTGGAAATGATATGGAAATAACCGTTTCGCTCAGGATAAATTGACACTAAGTGATCCTTTCATAAAAATACTCGTCGAGCGAAATCTTTTATTTTCTGTGGCGTTCTTGCGTGCGATGCTCTGTCGTCGTCCTACGCGACCAGGACCTGAGCGCCCCGACTACGGCAGCAAGTGAAGACAGTATAAGACATGATAGCCGCCAAAGGATACGATACGAAGATATAATATCGTTGGTCGTAAATCCCGGAAGGGGTTGTGTTTTTGACTTCGTCGAAGGCAAGAATATACGATATAAAAAATATGAAGTGTTTATATGGGGTTTGATTGGACATGGAATGGCAGTTAAGTAAGTTAAATGGTCAAAGGATTGAACTTTGAATGGGAGCAAGTCTTAATTTTATTGGGGTTTCGGTGGGGGGTTCGAAGGGAGTGGATGAATGATGCGGTTCAAACACATTTATATAGGAATAAATTAAATGAGATCATGTAGGTGAACAGATAACGATATATTTGTGTTAGAAGTAAATTTTAAAGTCTATCGGGAGCTTTGGATAAACAACCATTGCAGCAAATACTGCGAAATTTTAATTGATTTGTTGAATGTTAGGGGATGAAAGTTTCATTTTTCCATTTGATGATGAATAATATTAAAACTATATCGTTGTGAAATTTTAAACTAGAGATAGTATCGTTCGTACTTAAATTTGTATGTTCGATATTTTTTTCAGTTTGTTATTTAGATGAGAATAAATAATAATAAATTCGTTGCGACTATTCAACTTCTTTTCAACAAATTTTTATGCAAAGTGCAGATTTTTCCTCCTTTCCAAAAATCACTTACTAAATTATGTTTCCTGCCTATAAACATTTTTCTACACCTTTTACTTTCATTTGCACTTTAAAACCCCACAAACTACAGTCAACAAAGGTCCTTACGCTATTCAACATCTCTAAATCGTGTATTGTTTGGGCACGTGATCCCACAGTTGAGGATTTTACCTATTATTTAGTCGAGGTGAAATATGGATTTTCGTATCCCCTATAAAATTACAGACTATACTTACATGCAAATTCCATTTTCACGTGGGTCAATGAATGCACATACATAGTCCTAACCTATGCATTGGTTTTTTAGGGCATCTCAAACGGTAAAAATATATCAAATAGGCCCTCGAGTGCAACAATCGAAATTTTTAACACGTGCCTGAAATCGAAGAGGTTGTAGGTCTTCGAAGCGGTATTGGAAAATTTACGAAAGAAAGTAGGATGATAAATAAATATCAGAAACCAAAAACAGGTTCAAATTGTAGAGCGAGACCTTGAAATTTAGTTGGCAATATATTAACGAGCATTGAAATCACTCGCGATTATGATTAGACCAGGTTAGGATGCTGCAGCTAAAATTAATCCTGAAGTTGTGCTGAACTATAAATGCGACTTAGTCATTACCTATCAAATCGCTTTAATTACCTTAAGTTCTGCGATTAGTTATTATCAGTTTATTGTCAGTTAGAGCGTCTAAAGTGTTGATTTTGTAATCATACCTGATTAAACGATGATATCACTTGAACTTAGTCTCTAACACAAAAAGAATATCAGTTTTTTCGTTGAGGAAATCCTGGATGAAATTCCGTTTGCAGATGGGAGCCTTAGAAATTTTATTTAAAGCTGCAAGCCTAAGAGGACACATTATCAATTAAACAAACGGCGAGCTAGATGAAAGCACCTCCTTGTTAAAAAGTGAGATGGGATTTTCTCAAAGGTTTTGATGAAGTTCTTGATTCGGTTAGTCAAATTCAAAAATACTGTGGGTCTTTTGCTTTTTAGCGCAAGGTGGCTGGAGACAAGGCCGGTTCTGGCCATATTTCCGCCTGGCGCAAAACGACATTTGGCGACTCCTATATTACTCCTATATTCATGACTGCGAATTTTTAACAAATTTTTGCTAGCACTTGCGAGTATTTACCTGAGCATTGCCCAATATTGAATTTTTATTAAAAAACTAGATGTTTGCTTGTACTAGAAAAGCAATATAACACTTTTTTCCAAATTTTGAGAGAAAAGTTTTATATGCGATTTACGGAATTATTTTTCTTTTAATTTTTTTTCCCTCGTAATGCTGTTGAACGAGAACTTTTTAAAAGTGGTTTCACCTATAGGCTTAGTTCTCAATAGACGAACACATGCGTGTATGAAAAGAACAGTTCAATAAGCAGAAAAATTTCGAACATTTATAAGAAATTCAAATTATTCATTCATTCAAACTAATAAAAATAAGCTTAACATGTAACATGTATATTGAAGACCAAAATTAGATAGAAAACCAAAATTTTTATGCAATAATGGCAAGAATGAAATTCATTGTACCGACCCACTCCCAACCGGTTTAACACACAAAACTTACGCATCCTGCCGAGAGAAATTTCAGTTCTTCGAGAAGACTTTATTTTATCTAGTTGATAGCATAGCGCGGCGAACTTTAATTTTCGCAATTTCTTCAACTAAACAATGACTATCTAATTCAGAGACATAACCCTTTTTAGGGATAAAATTGCTAAATTTACTAACCTTTCTTGCGCCATCATAGATTTCAAATAGTTTTTTAAAATTTTTAGTTTTGAAAAATATCGTTCTTCCGGTGCAAATATAATGAGTTAAGTCAACACTATATGCCAGTGTTGGGTAAAAATTTTCATTATTTTTACTGGAAATGAATTCAAGGCTATCATTGGGAGAATCGTGTTCCTTAATTAAAGCCGTAAGCATGCAAATTTCTTTATGAAATTCTCACCGTTTAAATCTGAATATCCATTATCTGTCAACGCTTCTTCAAGCTTTGGGCAATGCTGAAGCGTAATTTGATTTGGGTTAGTTTTAAGTTTCTCTCTTTGATACACACAGCTTAAGGAGAGATATCCACCTAGAATGGTCGGCAAAATCGATATATTTTTTATTGCATTTTCGGGAAGATACAGGTCTCAAAAATATCTGGTGAAAACACCAAGTTAATATTTCTATAAATAAGCTAGTTACAGCCGATATAATCAAACGTGTTTTACGAAGTATGATACAATAGTTAATAACATTCATTAGGCTGCTTCAAGTATTGTTCAATTGGTGTTAAAACAAGCTGTAAAAGAAGTACAACGGGAAATAAAAGCAAAATTCGAGTGCTGGGATAACCAAACTAACCGTTTTTGGAGATAGTACGGGGCGAAAACGTGGTTTTACCTCATTGTAGGGAGTTGAGGTTCTCATTGGACAGTTTACAGGGAAAGTTTTTGATATTCTTGTAAAATCTTCTTATTGTGCTAAATGTAACTATTGGAATAAACTCGAAAATACTGAGCAATGTGAGGAATGGAAATCGAATCACGATGGAAATTGCCAGGCCAATCATGATGGATCGGCAGGTAAAATGGAAGTAGACGCCATGAAAGAATTGTTTTCACAATCTGCCGAAAAGTATAGAGTTATGTACACTAATTACGCCGGGGATGGTGACTCTAAGACGAACACGGGATTAGTGAATGCGAAACCGTATGGTAACGAGATTGAAATTACAAAAAAAGAATGAGTGGGTCACGTTCAAAAGCGATTGTGAACCCTTCTTCGCGAATGAAAGAAAAAAGTCCTGGAATCAACAGCAAAAACAAATTGAGGGCAAAGTTTATAGATATACTGAAGATTTACTATGGCTTAGCTATTTGCAGAAACTGTGCCTCCAAGGATAAAATGAAAAAGCGATACGGGCAACATTTTACCATTACGGCTCAACAGACAGCAAGTCTCAACAACATTTCTGTCCCGAAGGCCCCGAATCGTGGTGCCAGTTGCAACGAGCAAAGGCTAAAGGAGAACTGGAAAATGTTCGTCACAATTATTGAACATTGCCAAAAATGGTGTTAGATGTCATCAAACCAGTAAACGAAGACGTCAGCAATGAAAAATTGTTGGAACGCTGTGTTGGTCGATATACCCAAAACTGCAACCAACTTATTTGGACAATAGCCCCAAAAACGATGAACAGCGGGGCCAAAATCGTTAGCATTGCAGTATATCTTGCAACATGTACATTCAACAATGGTTTCACCTCATCGCTGGAAGTCATGAATGTGTTAAGAATATCGTTCGGATCGGGAGCGCACTTGTACGCAGCGCAAGAAGACGAAACTTGCATAGCGAAAGCCGAACTGCAAGCGCAAGAACAGACGAAAGAAGGTTGAATACGGCGTCGGCAAGACAATTTAGAAGCCATGAATATTCCGTAAACAGTAAAAGACTTACACCATGGGCCTGGTATCGATGATTCCATGTTAGTTGACAAATTTAATGATTTATTCAGTCCTAAATTTTCAAACGCGTTTTTCTTAAAAACACGTTTTTCAAATCGGTACCCAAAATTTCTCGGAAACCAATTAACTGATTACCTTAATTCTTTTTGTGATTATTTTGTATAACATTATCTAGTACTTGTCATAGGATTTTTCTTTTTCGTTACTTAGTTTTTGTTTTATAGCCAAAATAATATCTAATTTTTGGTCAAAAAATCACTATTCATGTTCAAACGTCCGCCATTTTGTCATTAATCGATATTTTCAAAATCGGCTATGACACGAACTAGATTATAGTATCTAATTTAATAATTTTTTTCCATTTTTTTCTTCAGATAATTTTTGAACAAATGCCAGTGGGTACCGTTAACGCTGTTTTTTTTACAGCGCTCCAAGGATCATACAATATCCTTGTATATTTTTTATATTTTTAAATAAAAAAAATTAAGCATACTTTTGAATGTGTATACTTTTAGATAATTAAACTCCCAATCCGATATTTCAAATAGTTTTCCTTAAAAAAATGCACAAAAATGACCGTTTTATCCGGCTCCTAGGTGTATATCTCCCCTTAAGGGGGTTCGCAACTTAAAAATCATGAAAAATATCAAAAAACAATTTATGGGCTTGAAAAATTCTACAAATCTTTATTGCAAATTGAAATTGTTTTTGCGGGATGATTAAAATTTGTCCCGTTTCAAAATTTCAGTTTAAAGTATTGAATTTTAAAGCATTTGAAACGATTAGAGAAATTATGGTTCTTTCAAACGCTTCTCCTGAAAAATCACGTTTTTTTCACCTTTGGGAACACAGATCTCAGGTAAAAATCACCCGATTGGTATGAGGGTGCAGATGTTCTACGATAGATTACTTATACCCTATGATTTAAAAAGAAGCTAAAAGTAAAAATGTTATATTGTGTTAAAGTTGCGAAAAATGACTACAAAATGTAAGTTCGTATTAATAATTCCCAACGCACTATTTAGCTAAAAGCTCCCGTCAGGACATAGACAATATCTTCAAGAATCAGTAGTCTAAATTTAAAAAAAATCAATTGACCCATTCTTAAGCTCTGTTTTCCTAAAAAAAACCCTGTTTATAGGTGGCGGTAGGTAAATAGCGAACCCCGTAATGTTTAATTATGGTGTTTTAGTTGTTTGGAGCGTTCGGTCGTAAAAATAATTGCTTCATCCGAAACATTAAAATAAAATTCCACTTTAAACCTTTGTTGACGGTCTCGATTAGGCGCATCTCTTGCATCGTAAGATAAATGGTTTGGTTTACGCTTGGAACGTAATTGTATTGCAGGAGGAAACGTGCATGGAACTTCTAAACTGTGTGCAATTTATTTTGCCTTTTCTAAGGATTCAGTGTTAGCTCCATCATTCTTAATTTAACTAAGAACTCCTCTGTTGAATTTGTTCTTTTGCTGGCACACCTTAAGCAAACATTAGTCTGCTGTAAATATTTGCTGACAACATAAACTTTTATCCTGGATAACACACCAATTTACTACACAGCAAATGAACTTATTTTCATCATCATCATTGTCTTTATCATCGACGCTACAACTGTGGTTCGGTTCTGGCCTCCATCAAAAAATGTTTCTATTGGCCCTGATTGCGAGCCGAAGACATCCAATTGGCCACCCCTGAACTCAGAGCGTCCTGGTCGACGCCATCCTTCCAGCCCAGACAAGGTCTCCCACGCTGTCGTGTGCCGTAAAAGAGTTTTCCGAGCAGGATCCTCTTCGCTCATTCGAGATAGGGGTCCTGCCAACCAGAGTCTACCCAGCTTTATCTTAGTAATTAAATCTGCTTCTAGGTAGATAGACTTGGTGGTTGTAGGCCAACAACTCACCACAAGACTTTCCTCTCGAGTTTCGGATCCTTACGTGAGTACTGGCAGGATTATGGTCTTGTCCAGCAGGATTTTTGATGTTCGGGTGAGATTTTGAGATTTGAAGAGCTTTGATAGACTGAAGTAGCCTTTGATGGATTGAAGTAGCTGCCCGCATATTTCTTCTACCATGTTGTAATCGGCTGCTACAATTGACCCAGGGTAGTTAAAGGATGGCACTACTTCAAATTCATGCTCAACTACCCTGAAGGTTTGACCAACTCTAGGTGTTCTTCCTGCAGATGCTGCCACTGTGTACTTTGTCTTTCCTTCATTTATGTAAAGCCCCAGTTTTTGTTTTGCTCGCTCGATCTGGATGAAAGATTCTCGTACAGCTAGTTCTGATCATCCAATTATGTCTGTATCATCTGCATATGCCATTATCTGGCAGGACTTGGTCACGAGAGTTCCTCTCGGACTGTTTTCTCCAAAGTCAGGTTGAAGAAGAGGCAGGCCGACCATCCCCTTTTCGGAGCCCATTGAAGATGTTGAACGATCTGGATAGCAATCCAGCTATTTTAACTTGACTTATTACATTGATCCTGGTTAGCCTCCAAAATCGTGTCAGTTTGTTTGGGATGCCGAAATCTCTCATGGTTTTATACAGTTCTACCCTGGCTATTCTACCATAGGTGGCCTTAAAGTCTATATATAGATGGTACAGTGGAATGTTGAATTCCAGACATTTTTCCATCGCCTGCCTGAGAGTAAAAATCTGATCAATTGTTGATTTGCCTGAGATGAAGCCACACTGATATTGTCCGATGATGGCTCTAGCGTATGGAAATATCCGTTCTTGCAAGATAGAGGAGAGTATCTTATAGCAAATACTGAACAATGTTATACCGCTATAGTTGCTGCACATCGTTACATCTCCTTTCTTTTGTATGGGGTGTATTATACCTTTGCGTCAGTTTTCTAGCATCTCTTCATGCTCCCATACGTGCAATAGTTTCAGGAATCGCTTGTTGGAAATTAGGCCCTCCATATTTAATCAGCTCAGCTGGTATGCCGTCGGCTCCATGGGTTTTGTCCAACCAACTTATGGCTTTTCGTACCTCTTCTATGCTTGGTGGCGTCAGCATCAGGCCGTCTTCTTGCATTGGTGGAGCCTTCAACTCTTCTTTGAGCTGACCGTTTAGCAATTCACTAAAGTGCACTTCAAAATGCCTTCAGGGTCGATGATCAGATGACCCTCTTTTTCCTTACAATACATGCAGCATGGTATGTACTGCGATATATTTCGTAGAACTTCTGCGCTTGGTGCGGACCTCGCTCTCTAGCTCTTTCTATTTCACGGATCAAATCTTTTTCCAAGGCTGCTTTCTTCAATCTGTGAAATATCTTCTCTGTTCTTCTGAGCTCTTTATATTGTTCGTCATGTGCCCGCGTTTTATGAGATTCCTGCATCGCCGGTATGCAACATTCTTACGTTCAGTCGCTATTTTGCATTCATCATCAAACTAGTCGCACCGATCTTGCGACTTCTGCCTAAGATGGCGTCAGCAGTATTAATGACAGTATTCTTAAGGTGTGTCCACTTCTCATCTACGCTCGGCATCCTGGCCCCAGGACTTACTCTCCCTCCATCGAGCTCTTCGAGGGCGAGTCCTAAAGCAAGACCAAATGTGTTACTGGTATTTTCATTGCGTAAGGCAGCCGTGTTGGTTGGAGCCTGGTTCGTGGATGCAATTCACGCTCGGAGAACCATACCAACAAGATAGTGGTCCGAGTCGAAGTAGGCACCTCGATACGTTCGTACCGTCATCAGGTTCGAGTAGTGCCGGCGATCTATCAACACGTGGTCTATCTGGTTACGAGTGGCTCCATCAGGTGATATCCAGGTGCCGCAGGAACCTAGTACTCGCAATGACCAAGTTCATGGATGCTGCCAGTTCTATGTCCGTTGTCATTAGTGTTCTCATGCAAACTTTGGGTGCCTGCGTGGTGCATATATCTATACAATTGCTGCTTACTCAGGGTACGTAAAGAAACTTGTTTTGGATTAACTAAATATGGGAGTTGCAAATGGAGACGCTACCAAATGGATTTCTGCCATCAGATGCATTTCTGCCACCAGACACTCCGGTTCAATGAAATTCCGAACTTAATCGTCCACATGTCAACGCCACTTGTACTCAGCGTGATCATGTACTTTTAACGTATACTTTTTTTTAATAATTTAACGTGGCCACCGTCATCACCTTCCCAATCATTACTCTCTAAACATTCCACATCCCATCAATAATTATATACTTGAACCAATTCATTTTCATTCAAAATTACATTCTTCAATCTGAACACACATTCCACATATCCACCATGTCCTTCATATTTCATACAATCACTCACATTCTCCCTCAACTCTTTCTTAGACTCTCCTTTGATTAACTACTTAGGCACGTGACCTGCAAAACTGTTTTATTACTTTCGGTTTGCGACGGAAAGGAAGGAACCAGGAAATGACAGAAAGCCGCTATGAAGCTAAAATCATCACCGGACGGAGCCCATCCTGTTCGTCATCGTCTCCAACCAACTGTTAATAATTCTTAACACGACATCGTTATCTCTGCTGCTGGTCTCGGTGACGCTACGAGCGCATCGTTGTCTTTGATCATGTAACTGGTGCATGGTTGCGGAAAAAGATAACACGAACATGCCCCCAACTCCGTTGGCCCAACCAGCCTGAATATGGTGGAAAAAGAGCACTAGAACGACGTAAGGCTGGCTTGAATCGAATGGATTTTATTAATCGGTGCTCATTGTGTCTCTGTGATCTCTTTGTAGAGATTGTTACGAGAGAGGGGGTTGTTGATTTTGGCAAATCATTTTGGGGACACAAAACGAGCGGATAATTGCTACTCGGGAAAGGATACGCAATTTTTTCACTTGATTCGATCACTGGAATGTCAGATTGAATAGTTTGAAATCTGACGCCCAGTGTAGGTGATGTGCAGTACACTCCACCAGATAAAAATATTCAAGCAAAATCTATCACTTACATGAATGTCTCAATAAATCCCATCCTACACACGTATATCTTTGCGGAATATCAACAACATTTCATTGAAATTCCACTGCATTGTGTTGCTTTAGGGGAAAAACGAAAGTTTTCATGAAATATTCCATGCTGGTAAGAAGATTTAACATGACTCGATAAAATTTCAACCAAAATATTTCACAATATCGAACGCAAAACCGATTTCATTGTATTTTGCGCCATCTGAAATCTCTTTTGCCTGGTTGCCGCCTAAAAAATATACTCAGAGGTCTACGTGCAGCTTAGCTTTTGTATCATCTATTTTATGAGTATACCACATGTGACTTGTGACTGAAAAGGAACTTTTTATAGATTATCACACAGACACCCCGATACCGAGTTTGTCGTGTCTCTATCTTATCCTTTTTGCATATGCATCGAAGACAAGGTTTTCGTGTGTGTTGTTGCCGTTACTATCGTCAACGTATGTATATTCAAAGCTATTCACGCTTTTCCAAGCCACTTTCGCTCTCATCAATATGTATATAGGACAGCTGTTGTTGTAGGCGATACTTTAAACGGGAATGCTACTTCTTAGGAGGGTCAGAGGCTCCTTCTTAATAATAGTGGATGTATGAAAAACTCTCGAAATATTTTCGATAAAGTCTGCTTTGACTGCAAATTATTCAATGCATGATCTATACTTTGGGGACTCGAAGCTCACGCTCCGTAAGTATGTGTGTATGGCTCGCACAAAACCACCCCTGAAAAGAATAGCCTAAAAATACAATACAAAAGCAAATCAATATCGTAGGGTCGGTTGGTTTTTCATTATAGAGGAAGAAAACTATAAGTCCATGTTTTTGTTGATCCTCGATTGTGTTCTAGTAATGGCTTTTGGATTCGGGATGATGACTACAATAGTTTTTTTTTCCGGGACTTAAAAGGTTTCATAAAACTTGCACGATGAATTCGTTTTGAATTTAAAATATGTATTTATTTTGTAGGCAGGGAATGTGTGCTGGCGATGTTATGATGAAAGAGAAGGTGACTTGCAGATTTTTATTTGTGAATTTATTTTTCAGTCATTATATTCAAAAGAAATCTTTGTATATTAGACAGGTGAAATGTAGTGTGAGCCAAACTTGCCAGAGCAAAAACGACATTAAAGCGCCTAAAATTTAAATTGAGTCTAAAAATTCATATTTAAAAAAGTAAAACAATGTTTCTCCGCTCTCAGGGCTTAGAGGCGATACTCTTTCATTCTCATTTTGTCTAAAAATTCAAAATTTTCAATCTTTCCTCTTACCTCTAGATCAACTCAAAGCTGTATGTGCGGTGTCCCGTTTTACCTGAATGCCAACCAAAGGCCCACCCGCTAAGCTACAACAGCTTCAAAATCACGTGTGACCAGTGCAATATTCAGGTTGAGCTCCTAACGGTCCATGTATGATTTTTATCGGTACTTAAAACGGATGGCTTCAATAGCTTGAACTTGGTTTTGAGAAGTATATAATTAAACTCATTCTCAAGACAAAAATGATCGCACCAGTGGGTTTGGCTAGTGAGCACTTCAGGCCCAGGGCTTGTCTTCATCCTATAATCCATCCTTCGATCTCTTGAATCAAAACCAGGGTATTATTTATGCTTGTGTTAATATGTGTATATCAGGCTCTACAAAATTTGCAGGGGCTACTTACGATGCCTTGACCGGGCCTGGTGTGGGCGACTCTGTCTCTAAAGCCAATTGTGGCAGCTCTGTGCTTACTGGCAGCCAATCTTCTAGCAAACACTAATGGCTATGAGATGCAGATACTAATGGTTAGTCATACATTCAGAAGCAAACAAACTTCTCCTTTTGAAAGTTTTTCACCCCTTACTAGTTTTGATTTTGGCAATCAGGATCCGAAAGACTACCGCCCACCCATCTCTAGCAGGTTGATTTGAATATTTTTTTTCCAAACTACTTCTTTAACCTCTCTTCATAAAAAATGTATGTTAGTGCACATGCCAATAATTCTTATCAGCTAAAGGAAACCGATTTGTTTTTCTCATTTTTTTCAAACATAGTGATTTTGCGTGCGCTTTTTTCAAAATAAGTGATAGTCAAAGCAGAAAGAACAACAAAGTGAAAAGGGCAAAAAGAAAGACCAAAAGAGCCATCCTAAAAAAAAAACTAAACAAAGCAACTTTTTTAAGTTATCGATGATTTAGCCATTTGATTCGTGTGACAATTATTGTTAACTTCAGACAAAACGTCTATTTATCCGCTTAGGAAAAATATTTCAATCCTTGCTGAGCATCACGTTTTTAGTTCCACGGAGGAACTACCTCTGAGCGATTGAACCCAATTACCTCAATTATATCCCAGACGATCCACATGAACAGTATGACCTTCCGCCCTAATTGATCGACCCAGTTCACTTTGGGAGAATTTGCTGTCTTCTTAATATATTTTTATTGTACGCCTGCAACTCTAGCACTAATGAAACTTAAGACTAATCCAATCTTAATCTTTAAGACCAGCCCCATCTTCGAGTCCAACCTAGTCTTCTGAGTACTGTCTGAGATTTTTCACGTGCCATAGATATTTTTTAGAGGGTGTTAAATCGCAAGATAAGATAAACCAAGGTAAGGATACAAACATGAGTGCAGAATTCAAATGATTGCAGTTTGAACACTGCACTGATACATTCCAAAATTAGCCAAAAAATCACTGAACTGAATAGAAATTTTTTTTATTATAAATTTGTTATACATTTTTAACCTAACTTAGAGAAAATGTTGGCCTGATATTACGCACTAATGGTATTACCCAACCTGTACAGCAGCTGGAATTACCCTGGCAATAATTTGCTTAAAATCTACCTTATACTAAAATTACGATCTAACTTGTATCTAATTATAATTCACTTACCATAATTAGATCTAAATCTTAACCTAGGTCTTAAATCTAACCACTTCTGTTCGTCGGGAGGTTTATGTAATCGTTGATGTTCTCGAATCAGATTGTAATCTATCGATCATAATAGCTAATCCATTTATATCCACGATCTGGATTACTGTATTGATTCGACACTAATTCACTTAGAGCGCGGCACATACAACACTATTTGATCAATAAATTGGTTATTTTCAAAAGGAATATATCCTACCAACCACAATCGGCAATTGTCACCTATTCATATTGCCGAATATAGTTTACCTGTATTCCAAAATGAATAACTCTAGCGTTTACAACACTATAACCGGAGCACTTTCACAGAGCTGAAACATCACTTATCTTAACTAAAAACACAAAAATTAATCAACATTCTCTGATTAAGCCGAACAGCACAAGTGCCACGAAAATTGGCATCGAGCAATTGTCACCGAATATTTGACAGGAAGGACAATAAGATTTTCGATGGCATCTTAATACCTTCGGATTGCAAGTCGCAACCGGCCTTGTATATGATAGCCAGGATAGTACTCTCGTCGAAAAAGATCTAAAAAAAAACCTCAAATTGGAACAGCATTTAGCTGGCTCCACTCGATGCTCCTCGTCTGCAAGAGGACTATGAGTCAGTGATAGAGATGGGAGTTAGCGTTCGAGTTAGACGAAATGTCCTCAGGGTTCTAAATGCACCTCATAACCTTCAGTGCAGAATTTAAAACCTTACCGAGGCAATATGACTCAATGAGACTCACCATGCTACCACAGAAGGATTTCCACAAGAATGTCTCTGCCTTGCGCTAGGTTAACGGAAATTTCTTCTTTACCTATTTCTACGAATACGCGTCAGTTTGACGCATGAACGAATAAATATATTTAAAGAAAAAACACCCACGCAACACAACATTTGTTGCCATGCTTTGTCGGTGGAACGAGTTACAATCAATGCAACACAACATTTACTCTGATCTGTCACTGGCTATATTAACGAAATTTTTGTTTGATAATATGGATTCTATAAAGTCTCGGAAAGTGATATCAGTGTGCATTTTATCCTTGAAAAGCTGCAGAGTAAATTGCAAAGCATAAATGAGACAAAAAAAAACAAATCCTGATTTTCATTTGCATATGACATTTCCTATTTCCCGGACGTTCATAGGAACTTGTGGAATTGAATATTTTCAAAATTTTTGTTGCCATGGCAAGTTTGAGGTATGAACAAACTTTGCTGGGCAACAAAGCTGTGTAGCATCATTGTAACTGCTCTCATACGTTCTCATTTGTCCAAACTCGTTTTGTTATGCAACAAAGTTGTGTTGCATTGATTGTAACTCCATCTTTAGTACATTATTCCAATATTCTACATTCATTTCGCGCATCTTTTACACACATAGTCAATTTCGTTTTGTTTTTCGCAAACAATCTCGTCATGTGTTATTGTTTTTGTCTCTTTTACAAAAGCCAATTTGGCAAGTTTTGCATTTTTGCAAAATACTTAATATTTTTGTATTATTTCTTTTCTTCAGCTAAAATAGAAATTTCAGCTAAAATAGAAAATCCTTTCAAGATAATATTGGTCCAGTACATTCTTTGTATTAGATCCATGCGTTTATTGTCCCTAAATTTAAAATGTTGAAGAAAACCTGGACAGGCCATCGAAAAGTTGCTGCTTTAGAGGTATGTTTCCGCGCCATTTGGTCTCATACGTCGATTCAAAACTTTGTCTCATTCTAATATGTTGTTGTTTCTGCGGTATGCTTGTTACCGTCTTTAAATTTTATTAACATATGCTTAGTCACTAGTAACAGTACATTTGGATTTGGCTTACTTTTGTACATAGTGAGTATACATTTTCCTGATTTATAATGTTCTATTTTATTTTATATTTTTTGATTTTTGTTGGCTTTGGAAGCTTTCTCTCTATCTCTTTCTCGCTACTAAACGAAACTCTCTACTAAACTGATTCTTTTTGGAACTGATTTTTCAGCTAGAGGGATACTGGTGAACAAATTATCCGTTGTTATATTTCAGCCTTGAGGAAGATATGGTTCGGCTTACTTTAACTACCAATACCAATAGTGTTGAAGTTCACGTTTCATTCTTAAACGGCCCACAGACACGGAGATCTGGTCGTCGACTTGGTTGCAGATTTGCGATATCTGCGACCAAATCCATTGTCTGTTGGGCTAGTCTCAGATCTAGTTTGTTCGCAAATATCGCAAGTCTCCAACCAAATCGGCAACCAGATCTCCATGTCTGTGGGCCGTTTTAGTTTAAGTAAGGAAACCCATTTATAACGTATTTACATTGAACATCTTCTGCCAACCAAAACTTTAGGGGGGTTTTTGGCATATATTGTCTGAATTTGCAGCTGGCTTTAGTAGTGAACAGTAGCTCGTCTATTGAAATATTCTCGTGAGGTTTATAACAGCATTGGCTATTTTGTATAAATTGATTCCACAATTATGTCATCCATTTTGGTCCTCTGCTAAACTTTTCTTCGTATAAATTTCAAAATTAGTTGGGCTTGTATGAAAACGCTGCTGCATCAAGGAAACCGACTCTTAACTCAGTGTGCAAAGAAAATCAAGGAATTGTCAAGTCTTTGAATAAATTCACCAGCTAAGCAAACTATCCAATCGCAAAAATAAAAGTAAATTGCGCCAATCAAAGAACATTCAAGAGATTCGAGCTAAATTCAATCACGATTTTAACTTACAAAAATATTGACAAATGGTTTAGGAGAAAACAAAATCAAATAGTATGTAGGATTTACGTTGCTTATATTGGAAATGAGTTAAAAATTGTTGGTTAAAGCATCTTACGCAAAGAACATTTCTTTACGACGCCATTTAATTTTAACCAGCTAAGCATATATAGGGGAAAAGAGGCTACATTCACCAATAAGTGAAATAAAATGTAAGCTTATAGCTACAAACGATCGAGCATGCATCGTGTTTTCTTCATTAATTCATACATTAGGACTTTGAAAATAAATTAAAAATATATTTCACTTTAGAAAATGTACAAAAACAATAAACGAAACTTAATGCAGAATATCATCGTTTGTGAGAACAGTTTCTTTGTTTGAGGATTTCCTGTAATAAATATTTATAGATCTATGAAATTACGAGAATATATAAGGTTTCTATTATGATTGCCTTTCTCAATGTAAAAACTTTATCCCTCATTCATAATTTTTTTTTGCTTAGAATGATGACGGCAGTTTGCTTGTAAAATCAACTCGAAAATTAGCTGCACTTTAATTAAACACTGTTGAAAGCATTTCGAAATGCCAGTACATGAAAATTTGCTTAAAAGCTCTGGTGGAAACATAAAGTCCGTGAAATTGTGAATTACCTTACTGCCATTTTCGATCTTCGTCGATGCTCAAATCATGACTAGTCCTGTCATCTAGGAAAGTTACCAAAGTTAAATTAAATACATATGTATATAATGAAATGTGTACCATCCCATCTCTAAAGTTCTCTTTAGAAAGTTGTTGTTCTAGAGAGCAATCTTATCTCATTTCGGTGAGCGGGAAATTAAAATCTCTGGTTAACATAATTTTGATATCATTTCTTGAGGAGTAGCGGCAAACTTGATCGCTCAGCAGTTTGTTGACTATAACGTTTAGCTGAGCCAAAGCCATATCAAAGTCAGCCTGTTTGACTTTTTTATTTTTCTAATTTCGTTCAGGTCTGCTTTAATGCCCTCAAGCAAAACACATAAATCGACGGGCGCCTCTTCAAAAACGAGGTTATTCATTGCACCTCATACACTTTGCAACTCATTATCTGCGAGTTGGTCGAAAAGCACGTTGTAATTCGTAGCATTTTCGGAATTCGATGGACAACTATTTCGAGTTTTTTCGTGGTCAAATCTGTAAAAAAGAACAAATATGAACACATTGCATATATGTATGTATTAGTAAATTGTCAGCTACCTGTCTTCCAATTTTGTGTCAGTGGAGGAAGCAAAACGTTTCTCCAAGTCCACTTCTACTACAAAAGTGGAAGCCATATCATAGCATAAGTACTATAGATAGCACGGAAAGAACGGTATTTATTCATTTATTCACCAAACAAGGTACAAAAATCACATATAAAATATCAAATTAAAAGTAAAATGGAAAAGTAAAGTAAAGTAAAAACAAAAAGTAAAAAAAAAACAAGTTAAATAAGTAGCAAACAAATTAAAAGAAGAAACAAATAGATTAATAAATAACAATTAATAAATAAAACATTGACATAAAAGCTATAGCTTAAGGTTTAGGGGTATGAATGGCATGCAAAAAAGAGCAAATAACGCATAAATAAATTAGTTAAAAATAGATTACAAATAAAGTAATAAATAAATGACAAATAAATAAATGAATAACAAATGACAAATAACTAAGTGAATATAAATTTAAATTAAATATACAATACATGTATTTATATTAGTATGGTGGGGGAAAGGGGGAGACTATGAAGAGAGAGCCTTCATAATATATTTTTTAAAAGTTGATTTAGATATCGTAGGGGAAAATTTCTCGCTCATGCTATTGAATAGCCTGCTGCACCTATTTATTGGATCGTTTGCTGCATATGTTGTGTTGTGTTGGTATTCAATAAGCAATCGTCGAGATCTAGTGACTCTCAGGGGCTGATTGAGCGCAAACTTTTCTTTCAAGTTGGCTACATTAACCACGTCTCTGATGACATCGAAGCTGAATCAGGCAGATAACATTAATCTTTGCCTCATTTTTGTCACATTTTAAGCCAACTATTTTCCGCTCTTTTTCAATATTCCACGATTTCATGTGAGATGGCCAGTAGAGAACATTTTTCTTTTCCTACGCTTCTGGGAAAACAATGTAATGTTTGCTATTCTTTTCTATGGTTTCCACTGTTTTAAATATTATGTAACAGAATTTCGCGCACTACTAGCCACGAATCCCACAAGATGCGTTTATTTGGCGTTTTTGTAGGCACACTATGGGCCCATGTGATTAGGCACTAACTGGGATTATTCCCACCAACGGACAATCAAAGCGAGCAAATTTCGAGAAACATGGTGGCTAAGCCCAGTGTTCCCACTCCCAAATTTCCCGCCGTATCACATTTTTTCAAAAGTGTATCAATATGGGTAAAAATATATCAAAAAGTTTCCAAAAGTGTATTTGGGTCTTTGTTTTCATCTGTATATTGCCATTAATATTGAAACCACACAAAATAAAATTCTTACAAAATGTGGGTTCTTTGTGAGTGCTCTAAAATTTTCACGAAATTAATACGGGGCGCAGATTATTTTTAGGGAAAGTCGCTGTTTTAAATTTCCAAAAAAAAAAAAATAATTGTTCGGTTTAAAAAAGAACCATATGGCTATCGGAATACTGATGATTTGATGAATATGATGAATAAAAGGATATGTTTTGGGCATACATTGGCACCCAAACATTGTTCGGCTTCTTGCTTCCCAAAATTCCTCTAATCTCTTTTCAAGTCTAATCAGTTCTTTTTTACATTGCCATCCAAGTTTAGTACAGAAAAATCTCATTCTCAGATAAACTATAAGGTACAGCTATTAAAGTCAACATGAATGATGAAAGGCGGCAGATGACATTGATTCACTTATATTGTTTTCAACCAAAACGCTTCAAAATTCATTTTCTTGTTATTATTCAAATAGCGTGAAAACTTCACATGATATCTTTCATCACTGAGATATTTGAAATAGAGTGGGCATGCCCATAAAAAATACATTGAAGGGGGGATGGTAGTAAATGTTTATCTCTTCATTGTCAAATCCAAGTAGTTTCCATCTAATGTGACAATCAAGGGTATATCTGCTTAAATGTGTTTTGTGTGCGAGAGAATCGAGGGGGCTAATGGTGGAAAGTTATACCGTCCGCGTCCACTCGGTTTCTACTATCTCACTGTCTTTGGTAGTTCAGAGTGTAAATTAGATTGAAGTTGGCAGTTATTACTGCTAGAGAGAGGAGATTAATAAAATTTGAATTTATTTACTGGATTACAAAATGTATCATTTTGCCATAATTCAGTAAGTTGCTGTATCATTGTATCAAAAATATATGTTTGAAATAAAAATGTATCAAAATGATACAAATGTATCAAAAGTGGGAACTCTGGCTAAGACTGCCGTGCTTAGTATAAACGCCCAGTCTGACATTTTTTTCATTTTTGAGTTAACACCGCATTTGAAAACTACATACATACTCTATTACATCGTTCTACAAAATATGAAAAATCTATCAATTGTGGAAGTTTGTTAAAATCAGTTATGAAAAATGCCCTATCAACAAAGAACATAGCCATTACTTAGCATAAACGCTCTATCTACAGTAGATAAGGTGTTTGTGCTAAAAGGTATTTGTCGAAAGAGTGGAGGGTAATGCTTTCATTATTTCTTTAACTTTCCTACAAAAAAAGCCTTATCTGCTTAAAACCTCTCTTCAGCAAGTAGTTTTAACGTGAAAGCTTTTACTTCAGATGTGCCTCAAATAAACGTCTGTGCATCCATGTTTAAACTTTTATTCCGCTTGTTTCGTTAATATTTTATCAAAAACATAAAAGACCTATAATCGCAGGTGCTTGATAGCTTCAGGGGATATCAGTTTGCAGTAACGTTTGAATCGTTCCTGTAAAAATGTTCAGTCACTATAATAACTATTAAACATACGCTGAAATACAATATTGTCTTCATCATATAAAGATATTGGGTGTCGACTGGAGGGATTGATTGTAAATTTTTGTAATTTTTCTTATAATATTTTAAATGCGTCAAAATGACACTTACCGTAACCTTAGTGTTAAAATCTTTCAGTTTCTTTTTATGTAGTAGCCAGTAGTTAGATACTTTTGTATTGTCAAACTCTTTTCGGCACTTTCCTAAGCTCCTAAACTTAAAATTCAACCATAAGGATTTTAGATTTCCTTTGAGTTTGAAAAGGTTTTAAGTTGCCCTGGCTGCAGAGTACGGAGGACTAGTTAGTGGTTAACTATATTCTGGTATTAATTGGGGGCTGTTCTCTGGATCAGTTTCAGGATGTTTCTGTAATGGTCGGACCAGGGAATACAACTTCCAGTTATTAATCAAGGCTACCATCTACAGATAATAAAACTGAGTTTGGAAAAATGCCGACATTGTGCGGTTAAAGATTGTTTATTTTCACACGATACGGGCAAATTAAAATCTTTTGTTTTCCATAGCTCTTAAACAACTAAAATTAAACAACCACAGTTTCTTTCCCTGAGTGACATAATGCGCATGCCGAATTTTTGCTACTTATTCAGAAAATAGCAGAATTTAGTCATATTCAATAGAGCACAAAGGGAACATTTTCTTTATGATTACTCTTCAACTTATACTCACATGTCAGTGGGTTCTACTAATTTTTTGATTTATTTTTTGATGTTTCCAATTTATTTTTTCCCAGTCATTTAACTCGTAGACACTTCGAATTCCATCTTTTCATTACCGTCTACTTTGATTCGATAAATTCCACTGATTTCTGTTCCATCGGAATGTCAAACCACTATCGAAATTCTAGTACTAATCTATCTTTTATATTATGCTAACCACATCGTATCCCTTCATACCAAAACCACATAACACTGAATACCGCTTAAACCCGCCAAACACGTATACATCTTTAAAAGACAAAAATCTGTCATAGAAAATTCCTCTAATAGTCGTCGACATCCTTAAAACGTGGCTTAATTCCGAAAACAGAATTGCCCTCTCGACGATACGACAACGATCCTAAATCGCTACGATTATTCCACACCTGAAACTGATCCACATAAAAGCAAAAGTTAAGGGGGCTCAAGGTATTGAACTTATTTTTCTAGCGTTTCGTTAATATCGCGTCGCGGAGGGTATATTGTCCCCCGTGACATTTTTCGACTCATCCAACCTTAGTGTGCCCCAAGCTATTGTGCTACTTCTTACCGGTGCGGACATTTTCATAGGTACTTTCAGTCGTGTCGCATTTTGGTGATTCTATCGTCCTGGCCGTCATCGTCGTCATCATCGTGATCAAAATTCAAGAAGAAGTCTGGTGTCAGATTCGACCGGGACTGTAACTATAACGAGCGAGCGTACAACGATTCCGAAGCAGGAAAAAAACTGAACAGGATATATAAATTGAGAACAATTTCGGGATAGGAATTACTTTATAAACACTTTAGAGAAGGCGCTGGTGGAATTCGAAATTAGGCACATCGATGAATGCGATACGCGGCAAGAAAAATATATTCCGTCTGAGGCCCAGACGTCGTCCACCACTCTAAGGAAAAAATTCTCATTTCTGACAAGTTCTGTTGGCCATATGGAAGTATTGTTGGTGATACGTGATTTTTGGCTTGTGGATTTTCAGTTGGTGAAGGTCGCCATTTCAGACGATACCAGAACATTTGAAAGGCATTTGGGGGTGGTATTTACCCTTTTTTACATATCGTTAATTTAATTCGATTTATGAAACAGTTCCTATTAAAAGATATCTGCGTGTGACCTTGACCCTCTATAGAGTTTGTAAATAAAGTATGCAGTTATGAATAACTTTCGAAATAAAAAAATATACAAACAAACTCACGCACCCTCCAAGCCCCTCTAATTAGATTGCTTACGAAATTAAATGCCAAGGGTAGTCCATCGCATTCAATCCAACAAAATCGGACCATTTGGGACCACGACCCACCCTTTTAATGCCAAAACGGACCGATTTATTGCCTCGGATCATCATATTTCATTATGCCAACTATGCATAAATACTAAAATTGCTTTATTTTATGAAATTCAATATGCGGCTCATTTTGCATTTGCATCCCCTAGCTGAACAATACAATTCAAGTTTGTACAGGACTCGTTCAGGACCTAGTCCAACCATCATTTCAATGTGGTGGAGTCCTATTCGATCAATCTGAGTACGTAACGAGGAAAAATCGAACGAACTGTCTCATATTTAACAGCGACAGGACGGAGCTGACTGGTTGTAATCAAGGCATCCCTTTTTTGACATCAAAATCTATTAAAGTGCTTGCCAGGAGATTAGTTGAACAACTGTTTGAAAATTGGAAAAGATCGAAATACTTCAGTATGTGCGAGCAAAAGTCCCCTTTCACCACGAATGGAGTTTTTCAATATACCTATCAGCTTGTACGAATGATAAGAGGGCTTCTTTCGTCTCATTAATGATGTAAGTAAAGAGTAAACTGAGACCAACGGTGAAGAAATGAGCTCGTGCCAACCCAGGCAGGCAGGGTGAGCAATTGGGAGTATGATGAAGAGCATGAACAAGTTGCAATAAATGACTTTGAAAACTCTTTGTAAAGTTACATTTGAATATTGAATGCCCTGAGGGGGTAGTGATTAAATATTTTTTGAATTAGAATTGGATGGATAATAATTGGATGCGAAATATCATTTAAGAAACTGCAAACGGCGAATATTTTTGCACATTCACTATGACATTTTTAGAATTTTTTTACAACTTATTTTTTACCATTCTTTTGTTTATATGGGTTATATTTAAATCAGTTTCTTCAAATAAGTATATTACAATAAATAAATACCTTCAAATAAACAAATATTTATAAACAAATATTAAATAACTAAACAGAAGGGGGGCCCCGGTAGCTCTGCTCGCTAAGGCGTCAGGCCGAAAAGCAGCGTGCTACGGGGCCTGCGGGTTCGAATCCCGCCAGTGCCATGACTGTAAGTGTGAATGCGTGTGATTGTCTATGAGGGTGGCAAATGGGCCCAAACTGGTGGCCTAGTGCTGGCCGCGTTTCTGGCAGCTCTCTTCACTAACCTAACCTAAATAACTAAATATATTGAAATTAAAAAATATAATTAAGTAGATACATTGATAGTGTTGTGCGCTTGGGTTCAAAGATGCGCCTGCGTTAGCTCTTCTTTAATTTGCGACCAATTTCGGTCATTCTTGTGAGAAAATATATATATATATATATATATATATATATATATATATATATATATATATATATGTATATATATATATATATATATATATATATATATATATTATGTTTCAATAAATAAATATTTTGAAATGAATAATTATATTTGAGTAATTAAATATATTTAAGTTAAAAAGAATATTTGAATAAATATATTAAATTACATAAATTGAAATTATTTGCTTATTGTGATTGATAGGATTTACACCGGTTGAAAAATCGCCTACGTTTTATGCGAATTTTTTTTGCATGCCGCGCTCCAAATGAATTGGTGTCAAGTCGAATCGGAGTGTCTATCGATTCAATAAGCCAAATCGTGGATGTAGATCGTTGGCTATTGTGATCGATAGGTTACAATCTAATTCGGAATCATCAATCAGCAAAGTTTTTAATTTGGGCCAATTCCGGGCCGTTGCAGCGCAGTCTTCAATTCGGGAGAATTTTCTAGTCTGTGCATATTGTCAAAACTAACTTTGGGTATCTAAAGGTTTGTTCAGGTTTTTCTAAAGGAAAAATCGGCCGTTAAATTAACATACATATTTGTTAAGTAATGCCTTTTCTCTCCTGTTTTGTTGTTTTTTATTTATTTTCGTTGCTGAAATAAGTAGATCGGAAGGAAATTGATAACGAGGTACTCGACGAGTAGAGTACAAACTAGGACCCTGATTTAGATCCTCCAGAAAGGCAAATGTGGGTTGCTGGTGTGGCCAAAAACAATCATGCAAATACAGAAGATCTAAGGAGCTTTCAATTATATAATTTAGACAGGGCTTTCAAAACGCGCAGAATTCAACACGGTTTAGCACCCATTAAAGAGCTTTGGGATACATTCAGCGAAAATTACAAGAAGTATTACTCGCCCTCCATTCATTGTACAATTGGCGAGCAGTCCCAGCGTGCCAAATTCGGAATTGGTTACAACTATTCCGAAAGTGAGGAAAAGAGATAGGAATATAAAAAGATCTTGAAATAAGCAAAACTATTGACTGGGGTAAGATTGTTCATTAATTTATGAGAAACATATGAAAATTTGTTAAGAATCTCTTCTAAGGTCTGCAAAAAACAAATTTGAAATCATTCGGAATTCGTTGCGAATATTTCACTGAGTTCGAGCGAATCCCGAACAAAGTGCGAACGAAGAGTTAGAATTCATAACAAATTCCGAACTTAACGCGATCAGCGTTTAGTTAAGTAAATTATGTGTTGAAACGATACTTTTGTCGTTGTCATTCGTCATTTAGTTGTTGTCATTATCATTTGTGCATAAACTCGTGCCTGCAAAGTTTATAAACTGTTGTTTTGGGTTTTTTAAAATATTTACAAAATATTGCCTTAAACTGAAGGCATTTTTATAATGCCTGGTGAAGCTGATCACATTATAAATAACGCTACCTATTAAATAGAAAGCTCGTGTTGTGTAGTGGACATAGCATTTGGCTTTCAGCGTTTAAGGTATGTGGTTTTTAATTTATTTTTAAAAATTAGCCATAGAGATTTTTTTGCTACTATCGCTGGACCAGACGTTCATTCTTTTGCAAAAAAGTGTTTCCAAGCAATCATGATGGATGAGGTTGCTGTTCAATTTACATGGATGGGTTTTGGGACCAACATCAAAATTAAAAAATTTACAATAATGTCTATTTTTAAAAGTTCGAAATGTTACTCAAGTTTTTTGTTCTCTAGTAACTTCTCCCTTTTGTATTCAGAAGCTGCAGTGCGAAGATTTTCGTCAATTAGACCAGACGAGCTGTAATGCTTTTGGAAAAAGATTTTCTATAACAGCAAAGGCCGTTTAACAAGAGTCTGAAAAATGCTATTTAAAGCAATAAATAATAGCAATAAATAATATATGTATATATAATAAACAATAAATATCCAATAAAAATAAAAATAATAAGTGTTTTAATGAGTTTATGTTGTATGTATATTTCAAAAAGTGTTGAAAATATTCTCAAAGACCAAGAAATACGAGAAAACCTAGAAAAGATTCGCCAAAAAAAATTGCAAACGATTTGCAAAGAATTCGCGAATAATTCGTTCAGAATTCGCAAATAATTCTTAAAGATTTCGAAAAGAATTCGCAAAGAATCACAAAAAATTCACAAGGAACTCCCAAAAAATTCGCAATGAATCCTGAAAAAAATTGATCAAGGTACAAAAGCTTTTCAAGAGCTAAAGAGGGGAAAGTTTGAGCACTTTCGGCGTTTTTGTAACGTTTTCTATATACCGGTCTTAAAGAATTCATAATGAATAAGTTTGAGAATCCGAAACTTTTTTCTGAATTCGCTTCAATTTTCTGAAAGAATTCTCAACGAAATGCCGAATTCGGCACACTGGGGTTTCACGGGTTTCGCGATCGGTTTGATGTCAGAGTATGCATCGCTAGCGAGCCCGTCAAATACGGCATGAAATTAGTCGTTTGAATTATATACGCTCAGAGCTGAACTGTATGTTGGACGGGTAGGAGCAAGACCTGGAGGTGCACTGGCTCACAACATATAGAAATTGTCCGAGACGATGCCTAATTCCGTAGGTAGAACACCGGCTTTTAGTGTGTGGGATCCCTGGTTCGAATCCAGGTTCGGACGAAAGACCGCGCACCAAGCTTTAAGTTCACCTAGCTCTGATAAGGTACCTGATTGAAATAGGGGTAAAGTGAGTCGTCGAACTAATTACTCCACACTACTATTCACATTGATTGTAAATTTATTAATGAAGCTCTGTACTAACTTCAACCCCTAGACCTGACAAAAGGTTGTAGTGGAATTACTTTGCTTTACTTTACCACGTCGTGCGACAATCGAATTATGTCCGGCAGCCTTGTTCAGCAAATGAAGCATCAGTACTGTTTGACAATGGTTGGCACGTTGCGGAATTATAAGCATGAAATACCACCCTCTTTCACACAAACTGCTACGGCCGGCAGAGTATGATTAGGCTAAGCCGATGAAAAGACCTTAGTGTCCTATTGCCCGAAGCGAAATAAAGTAGCGATTTTTTTTTACCTCCTTGCACAAAGCTGACTGAATGGACGAAGATCCGGCAACCCAAAAATAAAAACGCCGCAATAAACGCTCAGATTTTATACGACCTAAAATCAGCCAGCAAAACCTTAAATTGTCATTCCTTCCTGGAAGAATAAGCCTTCAATTTATTAAAGCCACGGTTGGAAGTTCCTCTTCGACTCCGACTTCGAACTGACAAAGAAATAATAGAAGTAAGATTGGCGACGTTCTCAGCGTAAGTGAATACACTCCTATATCAGGAGTGTGCATAGATTATGACAAGGGTTTTTGTTATTATTTTAACTGCAACTTTTATTCCTATTATTTTTTATTAATCATTATATGTGTATATATTTTTTTATTTTTCTGATTGGACGCAAATCTGTAAGAAAAATTATAAAATAAATAAACTGTCAACTAGATCTCTCTGATATTTGAACTAAGGCCTCAAATCCAATTTATTTAATTGAAATACAACATTCTGATTAACCATCATACCACAAAGACAATTCATATAGATTTTCCACATTGTATCCAAACAACCCATAGATCGCATCAACCATTCAAAGCAATCTTCATTGAATCGAAAGCGAAACCCAAAAAAAAAAATACTTTCAATTAGATAATTCGCATCTGGGGGGTATAGTAGGTAAAATTCCAGAAGTAAATTAGTTTCCATTCAGTAAAAGAATTCGCACGAAAAGCAATTTACACCTGATTTGAGGAAATGAATGGACATTTCTCTTTCATTTCGTGTCCGTCTCTAAAACAGTCTATAGACTACATAGCGAATAGAATGAAAGAACATTCAAAGGTACCAAAAGACTGGGAGCACGAGACAAATGATTTAATTAGTTCGACAATTAGGTAAATCGTCACGCACAAGAATTTCCGGGCGTCGAAAGAAGGGAAATGTAGCTGGGGTTAATTTCACATGTGTAGCCGATATGGCTGAATTTGCTTGTATGTAGTAGTTTTAGTAGTTCTAACTGTCGGTAGATGCAAAAGCTATAGAAGCACATGAGTTTCGATTATGTCCTTGAACCGAATAAACTGGCTCGAAAAAAGACCTGTAATAAAACAGTTTTATGCGGCTTCGGAAAATGTTTACACAGGCAAAAACACAGCTATTAAAATTTTACGTGACATCGAAAAAAATCCGACAGAAATCTACATTTCGTACCAGTAAATCTCATAAAAACAAGAAATTATCAGCGCATTAACGACTGTTTTTTTCTCAAATTCAAAAAGAAACGTGCGTTGATTTTCTCAGTACAACACACACTATTGGAAAAATTCTAAATTTAACGCAAGAACTATTCAGTCAAAGGCGTTCCGAAAATCTGACATATGCAACGATTACTTGTAAAATTCGGTCAATTGGACCGTTAAGCTAATACACGACCGACAGCGCTATATCATCTTCAAAGACGATTAGACACCCGATTTTTTCCTATGAATCGACCAGATTTTCTTTGGTGTCGTCTTTGTTCTTCTTCTGGCTGTTGATCTTATTTTACATTTTCTGGTTGGTGGTAAAATTGCAGTTCGGTACAAATTATCGTGAAGTTAATTCACCATAAAAGCAGACCAGTGGAATTTTGTGCCGACATGTTCAAACTATCCAATTTTTTTTGCGCTCCTGCCTGTATTGACTTGAATTTTAATGGCATTACCTTGCCGAAGAGCGACAATTGCCTCTGTGACGAATGCGTAATTTTCGGGATAAGACCGAAATTTTTCCATGTCATTTTCCATGCAATCCTAATAGCCATAACCTGAGCAAATTTATGACCCGAAATTCTCGTCAAGCGAAAAGATGGAGAAAATCGTTTGCGGTGTGTTTGCTTGGGCGTCGGGAGATGAACAGCCTTGAGGCTACTGTCCTATCAACACACTTGTCTATTTTTACTATCTATTGAAGGTAATTAGTCTCGGCTAAGTAGCTACTTGAGCCGAAAATCCTATTTAGTAGGAAAACATTGCGAAATTCCGTCTTCGGGGAAGTAGTTAATACGCTCTCAAGGTAAATTACGGGTTACTTCCCTGTCTTTAGGCCGACAAGCAAGGTAATGCAAGTGATGGTCGGTAAGCAGTAGCGGCAGCTCAGCTGAAGATGCGGTTCCAAGGAATTACCTACAATTGCACACTGGCTGTACTAAATGAGTTCCGTCTGAAATCATAAATTGCCACTGATATAGGAGTTTGTTCGGTTACGAAGATCATGTGGTGGTGGCAGCTAAACGCTATTCAGTTTTATTGACTCCATAAAGTGTCCGCAAAATGGCCCTTGAAGCATAGTTGTTAAAATCACGCAGAACCCAATACATAACCGAAACGGTCGAACCGCAACAAAATAATTCTCGGTAGACCGTAAATTGAGTTGGAATGTTCGGTTTGCAATTTAAACATTGTTATATATGGTGGGTTGTGGTCCTTGAAAGATGCATGCAGCGATACCTTCTGGTTAGGCTAATAAACGTACTGGATATGGTGGAAAGTTGTGGTGTTCATTGATATGTATGTTTTAAGTGGTTTCATTATTGCAGAAGATGCGCAAAATGGTCGAAGCTAACTTTTTAATTAGAGAACGATTTTAAATATTGTAGCAATCAGAGGCTTAATATATTTAATTTATTCTATAATATTTAAATCGATATTAATTTTCCGTTTTTATATAGTCTGGTTATGGAAAACGTTTTGGAACTCCAAGCCAGCGTTGTTAATATTACAGAATATTGTTTCCACAAGATTCGAATTGTGTTATCTTTCGACAGATTCAGCAAAATATTATTAACTACCAAACCATCGAGTTTCTTTAATTTTTTTTTAGTTTAGTAGAAAATTGAAATCCTGCCAAATTCAAATGTTCATAGCAGTAACAATAGCAGTAACCCTACTTCAAACTGCCTATTTTCGAGCACCCAAAGTTTATGTGTGACCGGATCATCAGATCAAAATGGCATTCACAGTATATATTGGTCATCGGCAGGGTCAGATCTAATAGAGCATTAGTAAATACATCGATAGCACCTTGAAACACCAAGATTTTAATGAAATTTCATAAGAACACCAGACGTTCGAAAGTAAACTCCTTGAACTTAAAATTTATCGCAGTTTGCGACCTGTCGAGAGTGGTAGAACTCAACCATATAAATATTTTTCTATACTTAACCGCATCATATGTTTCCCTTATCTCTTTTAACTAGCGATGGAGTCATCGTATCAAAATGAAATTCAAAGAACAGTTTGGCCGGCCTCTCTTAACCATTTTATACTCAAATGCACTTTTCATTTCCTTCTACCAGTTTGATTGGATTCCTAATAATAACAACCGTTTGTTGCACCTTGTTTTTTCTAACTTTCCTTCTTCTAATTTATTTCTTTCCTTATGATCCTTTTCTTACGTTGATCCTGACCCTTTTCATCCTTCTCTCTCTTTGAATATACCACGCACAAAGAAACTTATTTAAAGCTGATTATCAACTCGCTATAAACTGGTTTTCTTTCTTTCGTAGGCTTGAAATTAATTAAGCTCTTTCTTATTTTTACTCTCTCCTTAATGCCCTTGTATCTAAATTTATTTGTAATTTGTATCTAATTTTACTCGTCGTGGTGCTTGTCCTTCTTCGTTTTCTGTGGCAATCTCTAAATCTTTGCGAGAGAATGATAAGGCTCGAAATGAGGTTCTTCATAGTTCATCTGATGAAGTTTTTCAGCGTTATCGGTCTTTGCGACTAGTGGCTGAAACAGAAGTTGAAGAAGCGAACCGTGGGTATTTCGCCCATATTGGAGCGTGTCTTGCTTCAAATAACTCAACCAGATGTATGTCGGTTCCCTTAAAACCACTAACCAATTTTCTGACACTTTTTTTGGAGGAAACTACTGCATCTATTCTTCAAGACATTTGTGATATGTTTGCTAAGTTCTTTGCTTCTTCTTTTGCCTCTCATAACATTGATTCAGTGAACTCTGCTTCAACTGTGTTCTCTCATGAGGATTTTGTGATGACTAATAGTCTGAAGGTGGAAATCTTAATGTCCTCGTTGGATCATTCCGCGAACAAAGTCTCTTGCATCTAGCTTATGTGTTTTTCTGTCTATATCATTTAACTTGAGTTTGTCCGTTGGTGTTTTCCTTTGTTTTTCCTGGAAATGTTTTTCCGATTTTAAAGTCGGAGGACATGCCAATTCTATATCACTCCTGTCTTGTTTTCTTAAGTTGCTTTCGCGGGTCGTTCATGAAAGAATTCATAGTGCTTTTAGTCACTTATTTTCTGAATAGCAACATAGATTCATTGAAGGACGCTCTACGACAACTTATTTAGTGAACTTCACTAGCTTCGTCGCGTGTACTTTGGACAACGATCTAAAATCTGATCTGATTTACGCTGACTTCGCGAAAGCATTTGACAGAGTAAACCCATCAGTGCTGTTAGAAAAGGTTTGTAATTTTGGTTTTTCCAGTTCCTTTATATTCTGGCTTTCTTCCTACATCCATGATCGCACCTGTCGTGTTATTTTTAGTAGTTGTTCTTCCTCTTCTTTTTATCCTACTTCTGGCGATCCCCAAGGTTCCATGCTCGGTTCCTTCCTTTTCACGTTGTTTATCCATGACCTTCCTTGCAACTTAAAATGTGATTCTATTTTGTACGTTGATGACCTTAACATTTTTCGTGCTGTCGCTTAACCAAATGATTGTAGTAATTTTTGTTTGAAGCGATTGCTGTTCTACGAACTCTTTTGCTCTTAATTTTTCCAAGTGTTTCGTGAGGTCTTTTTCCGCCTTCATTTCCTTTGACTATTTTTTATCTGATAGTCTTTTGAAGCAAGTAGATCCAGAAAAAGACCTTGGCATCATTTTCGAAATTTGATCTGCATTTTTGTATTATCGTCTCTAATTCATTGTAGCTGGTTTTGTTCTGTAGTGATTGCGCTTCGTACCTGATATCGGCACATGTGCTCGTTTTTTATTTCTTTTGTACGTAGCATTGTTGAACATTGCCCTAATATGTAATCCCTTCGTTTCGTGTACCTGTCTGATGCTGTTGAATCCGTTTAGTGTAAGTTTGCTCGCTGCCTTTTGTACAAATTTGTTGTTTCTTATCGTCCTTATGATGACAATCTGCTTTTTTTAAATCTCCACACGCTGAGTACCCGCAGAGAATTTATGTCTTCTTCACAAGCTTTATCATGGTTTACTTTCCTCCAACATTTGCGTGTCTCATTTCTTACGTGAGTTTGATTGCTCCGTAAGATCTTTTAGCTATTAATTAGACCTAATCAGATTTATATATTTATAATATATTTGTTAAATTTGTGCGTTTATAATCCACAACAACAACACATATAGCTATGTTTGCATTTATAATCTACAGCTACAACATTTATAAATCATCCTAATTCATTGACAACGTAACTATCAATTGACACATATTTAACTGATTTTTCAACATTTTTCAATATATTTTTAAACTTAGCCTACTTGTCTTTTATAATTTTGATGAGTGTATAGTGCTTGTGGGGAGCTGTGGAATGTATGTAATAGAAGTGTATTTATGAAAATGTATTCACAATTTCATTCGCTTTTCAATACTCTCTTTGCTCGTATTCTTGTTTATTTTAATTCTCTTGTACCTAGAATGCTTAAAAGCCTGGTTGGGTCTCTGTCTATGTTTTTTTCAATCTTTTAAAGAACATGTTTTTGGTTTGTTAACGTAGCTTCTTCGTTGTGTATATTGTGTTTTTGGTTCTTCTTTGTATTCTTTCTATTTGCTTACTTATATATTTTTTGTAATATACACTGGGCAAAAAAAGTTCGTGAACACTCAGAGGCAAATTATCTGAATTCACTACAAGGGTCATACAAGCAATATTTTCAAAAGAAAAACATTTTGTTTGTACCTTAAAAAGCACAAAGGATACTTCTAAAATTAAACATTAATATTTTTATGCTTGAAAGATTCCCAAGAATTTGAAAATCAAAAAAGGTTAAAAAAAATTGCAAAAAAAAGTCTGTGAACACAATATAAGCAGTAATTTATAAACTAAAAAAATGAAGTTTAAATTTAAGTCAAAACGATGTTGGGCCACCTTTATTTTTGATTGCTTCCAGGAGACGTGCTTGCATCGATCCAACTAGTTTCGTTGTAATTTCTGCCGGAATTTGATCCCATTCGTCCTTGATGACTCTTTTCAAAACCTGCAAGGATTTTAGCGGACGTTTACGAATTCTGCTATTAATTTCATTCCACAAATACTCAATGGGATTCAGGTCTGGAGATTGTGGAGGTTTTTTGAGAAGTCGACCTACTCTGTAGAGCAACCATTCTTGAGTCGTTATCTTGTTGAAAAACATAAGTTTCTTCTAATCCAAATTTTCAGGTACTCTCAAATAAATTGTCGCTCAGAATATTAAGGTACATATGCTGATTCATAATACCTTCAATTATGTGCAGTTTACCCATTCCTCCAGCACTCATACACTCCGACACCATTATATTGCCTCCGCCGTGCTTCACCGTAGGTCTGAGGTTTTTGAGTTGTGGGGCTTCCTTCGGTTTCCGCCATACTTTCTGTCGTTCGTCGGACCCAAATAAATTGAATTTGCTCTCGTCCAAAAAAATAACACGTTCCCAGAACGAAGGGGGCTTGGATAGGTGTTCCTTAGCAAACTCGAGACGGCGTTTCCGATTAAGTTTATTTATAAATGGCTTCCTCCTTGGGACTCGACCGTGAAAGCCAGTTTTGTGCAAATGGTTACGGATAGTTTGTGGTGTAACTGTCACTCCATAATCCTGCGACATGTTTTCCGCGATTGTCAATGCACTTGTACCTGGTTTCTCACGAATCACTTTTAAAATCTCTCGTTTATGGGCGGAATTCAGTTTTGGCGGGCGTCCAGTACGAGGCCTGCTGGCCGCGCATCCTACTTCTTCAAACCGTTTTATAATTTTATGTACGGTCGAAGGATTTTTGCTAACAATTTTGCCGATTTTGCGGATACTTTTTCCCTCTCTTCGTAGGTTAACTATTAATCCTCGAACCGATTCGAAAACTTCCATTTTCGTAGCTATCGAAGGACTAAAATGGATTCAAATTTTGAAAGGACTCATACCTTCTATCTCTCTAAGCCATGTGTCATAAGTAATCAAAGTTTAGAGCAACAAATGTTTTCCCAAACTGCTTAAATACCTTCATTAAAACATGTGTTCACGGACTTTTTTTGCCTAGCCTAGTGATGCGCATATACTCAAAGTCATTTGAAGGATTCTTAAATGGAAAATCCTAATGACCTTTTGTGCCAAACAAAATTTTATTGTTTTTTTGAGTAAAAATACCCACCCAATCCATAAATAAATACAGCTGAATTTACTGTAGCAGATACCCGTCAGCTTCGATTGGTGTCCACGGACTTTTTTTGCGCAGTGTATATTAATGATTTTTTTTTTATACTATCTCATTTTATAATTGGATTGTTCTGTTAGATGGGATTTGAATAAATAAATAAATAAAATGGAACAGCACCTTTTTTTGAACTTTTAGTGGCGGTGACTGGATAATTCGGCCACTTTCGCACTAAGAAATACTACCATTAAAGGAAATATTCTTTGCCACTATACATTGAACAGTACGAACATAAATGCTTATGTAATAAATAATTGAGTAAAAATCGAAAATACGAAAAATCCCTAATCAAATCTCACCCTTTCAAATGCAAACATAATTATACTCACAAATTTAAAAAAATCCTCCCGCCCTCTACACTACTATGCACTTGTGAACTGCAGCATGTGAATTGATGGCGGTGGCTAGCTAGGTTGACACAGCGGAAAAAGTGAAAGTGAGTGCAGCTGATTAAATTCCTCCTCAAACAAAGATTATAATCAATCCTGCATTAAAGCGCACATCTGGGCTCAGATTATCCCTTGTCATCCATCATACACAACATATACAATATCTGCGCACCGATCGCAACAAATTCTTTGCGCAAAGAATATCACCCATGCATCTCTCGCGCTCTCCAGCAACACGTACCTACGATAGTACGTATCATGCTGATACTCGAAAGCTATTTATTTTTATTAATGTCCTCAGTCGAAGTACGCTGACACTTACAAAGGGCTTCATAATTGACACTATTGTCGTCGCACAACGACGATCCAAACCCCTGGCGTAGCCGCCACCGCGGTTTGTTTCAACAATGCAATGTCCTATTCAAAATAATAGTTCTTCGCCCAGAAACTTATTTTGTAGGGTGTGCAATTGAAACTCCCGAATCTCGAATGCATCGAAGAGTGCCTGCCTTACTAATGTTGCATGGCACGATTTCAAAAAACTTTCATGTGTATATTTTACATTCACATCGTCATTTTTCGATTCGATTGAGATACGTTTAATATGAAATCGGCGATTGTCCTAGCGATATTAGCTATTGTTCAGGATCGTTTCATTAAGGATGACGTCAGCGAAATTTTATTTATTTAATTTGATATTCAAAAGGATATAGCATTACATGAACATGAGGTTAATTGAGTGGCTATCCTGACGGAATCAATTAGAAGCAGATGCAGTAATGACTTGACGAAAATATTATCACAGGGTATGGATATTTTGATGAGAGTGGGCGTGGAGGGATTAGTTTTTCGAAGATATTATGTAAGCTGGATCAGTTTGTTGTGCTCGGATTGCAGTCAAAAATGTTCTTTTTTTGGTTTGGATAGGTTTTAAGTAGCGGTTGTTGTTAAAGATCTACTTTCATGTTGAAGCCAATCGCCAGCGAAAAAATAACAAAATTATTAAGATCTCCTCATTTTGAAGATCTCGGTTACAAGTCAATTAGTTTTGTAGTGAAGGAATTAAAGAGCGAATCTCTATAGACTGGATATCAACAGGGAGAACAGCATCAGGGCCTGGAGATTTTAACAGCTTGAATGAGAATGTCCCAGCTCAATTGAAAGTTTGAGATCCTTAGAGGCAGCGAAAAACTGTGCAAAAAGGATGCACCGTATGTTCTGGAGGGCTGAAATTCCCTGGCAAATCGGAGCTTATAAGGAGATTCAGTATATCAGTGCTCAAATTAGTTCATCTGCTGACAGGGTTCTAAACACACATTACAGCCTATGGTGCTGAGCTTAAGACCTTACGAAGACGATTTGCCCCATTGATACCCTCTGTTTTGCCATAGAAGGCTCTGCACGAGTTTCTTTTTCACGTTAAGTACGGCATATTTAAAAACTTGTCAAGTCGTTTTATACATTGACCAGTCATTAGAACTTTTAGCTTTGTTAAACTCTTTTCTGCATTCCGTTGAACGCTGTCCGGACAGAAGAGTTGATGGTGCCAGCAAGAATAGGGGTGTTTTTTGCTCCCCCTATACATAACAGAACAATGCTATCCAGAACATACGCATTAGAAACAACAAAAACTCCTATGGATAGAGGGAGCAAAAAACACGCCTAATGATGACCGCTCGATCCAGATCCTGGCAACAGTCGACGTTTCTCGGAGAAAGTTCCAGTGAAGATCGTACCAGTGATTAGAACTTCGTATAGCCCGTTATTTTCCTATTAACAAAAACTAGGTGCTCCATAGAGCTACGGCCGCCTACATTAAAAGATATGGCCTCCTAAAAGTGGTAGGTTAGGTTAGGTTAACGTGGCTGCCGATCTTCAGAGGCCTGACGACCAGCACACATAGGCACAGAAGAGGCCCGTTGTGATACCACAATAATTTTAGTGACTCTCTTCTACTCACTAAAGTCAGGAAACCATTTGCTTCCTTTGAGAAACCGGACTATCCCCTTTAGCTCTACCAGGGACAGTTCCGTCAGGTTTGAGAGAAAGGGTGCACCAAGTGCCGCCAGTCTTCTCCTTGCCAAAGCCGGACACTGGCACATGAGGTGAAGGACGGTTTCCTCCTCATCCTCAGAGCCACAGCTCCGACAGAAGTCATTAAACTCTACGCCCAAACGTTGTGCATGTCGTCCTATGAGGCAGTGGCCCGTTAGAACGCCCACAGTGCAGCGAAGGGCGCTTCGAGTTAAGCCTAAAAGCTGCCTGGTGCGATGCGCATCCATGGATACCCAGGACTGCCTTGTTATCACACAGGAAGATTCATCTGCCCAGGACTTCTTAGCGTCCTCAAGATATTTTTGCCTTATGGCCAGTTTGACCGATGTCATCGGTATACCTATTGAAAAGGAGCAAGAGACCTCAGGTAGCAAAGTTCCAAGCCTTGCTAGCTCATCGGCCTCACAGTTGCCCTGAAAACCCCTATGTCCAGGTACCCAAATCAATTGAACAACCGAATGTCTCGACATCTCCCTAAGAGATGCACGGCATTCAGCAACAATCTTGGACATTGTACAAGGACCAGCAAGGGACTTAATAGCCGCTTGGCTATCTGTGAAAATACCAATATTGACCCCGAATATTCGATTACACAGAAGCCAGTCGACTGCCTGATAAATAGCCACCACCTCCGCCTGAAAGACACTACAGTGGTCTGGTAGACGGAGGGACAGCTTGAGATTCAGCTCATCTGAGTATACACCACTCCCAACTCTATTGTTTAGCTTTGAGCCGTCAGTGTACACATGGATAAGCCCATTATCAAGGGTGATACCATCACACCATTCCTCCCTGCATGGAATGCGAGTTGTAAACTCCAAATCCAGTATGCATTGAGGGGCGTTGTAGTCAACAACCGCTGGTGCGGGTACTCCCTCGACCAAGATCCTCGCATGACCGAACTCTGTCCTATTCCATGCTGAGATACAGTTTAGTCTCACAGCAGCAAGATTAGCTTGCTGTGAGATCAGTAGGTTGGTTGGAAGCCAATGTAGTAGCACAAACAGTGCCTTAGTAGGAGTGGAGCGGAGCGCTCCAGTTACCTGTAGTGCAGCCATTCTTCGCACTTTTTCAAGCTGCCCTTTGCAGGTAGCCTTAAGAGCAGCCTGCCACCAGAACGCCACCCCAAACAACAGAATTGGTTCCACCACAGCAGTGTAAAGCCAAGCAACAGTACGAGGCTGCAATCCCCAACTCGCCCCTATGGCCCTTTTGCAACAGTAAAGTGCGTTGAAAGCCTTCCGAGCTCTTTCCGCCACATTGTACGTCCATAGTAACTTCGAGTCAAGGATCAGCCCTAAGTATTTGACCTTCTGGCTCAAGTTAATGGAGACCCCATTCAATTTGGGTAACTCAAAATCAGGAACTTTGTACCTCCTTGTAAACAGCACTAGCTCCGTTTTATTAGGATTCACATTCAAGCCGCACTCACGACTCCAACGCGAAATTATGTCAAGAGAGTGATTTAACCTCTCCGATAGCGTAGATAAATACTTTCCCGACACTGAAACAGCTATGTCGTCTGCGTAAGCAATCACTTTGCAGCCGGCGCGGTCCAGCTTCCTTAGAAGAGTATTCACCGTGATGTTCCACAGCAGGGGAGAGAGAACTCCACCCTGAGGTGTGCCCGTGCTGACTCCTCGTCTTACGCTGGCATTACCCAGCGTAGAGATTACAACTCTACTTTTGAGAAGCTGCACAATAAAAGCAACCAACCGTTCATCCACATGCAGCACCGAGAGAGCCTCAACAATTGCGTTAGAATTAACGTTGTTGAAGGCCCCCTCGATGTCCAGGAAGACAGCAAGCGTGTATTCCTTTAGAGCAAGAGATTTCTCTACTTGCTCAATAAGGACGTGAAGAGCGGTCTCAACAGACTTACCTTTGGTATAAGCATGCTGCGACTGCGAGATCAGCATAGGATCGATTGATCTTTTAATATGGTAATCAATTATCCTTTCCAAAATCTTTAGCAGGACGGAGTTAAGACTTATTGGACGATAGTCCTTCGGCTTAACATGCGTAACTTTTCCTGCTTTGGGAATAAACACCACTCTGGATTCCCGCCAGCTGGTGGGAACATACGAGAAGCGTAGACAAGCGTTATAAATCTCCCTGAGCCAAGGTAGCGATACTTCCATGGACTGCTGAATGTCAGCCGCAAGGACGCCATCAGGGCCCGGGGACTTAAACGGTTCAAATGAGTTAATGGCCCACCTCAGTTGAGAATTTGATATTCTGAACGGCGGGATTGAACTGTAATTTTGCTCCGTCTGACACGCCACTTCTAGAGGGCAATGATTGCCCGGAAAGTGTGCGTCTATCAGTACTTTGAGAGTATCTGCGCTCGAACTAGTCCAAATGCCCTCAGGATTCATGATGCACCCCATAGCTTTTGGTGTCGCGCTTAAGACCTTACGAAGGCGATTTGCCTCGCTGAGACTCTCCACGTTACCACAGAAAGATCTCCATGAAGACCTCTTTGCCTTACGTACGGCATACTTAAAAGCCTTAAGCTTCGTTTTATACATCGACCAGTCATTAGATCTTTTTGAGCAATTGAACTCCCTCCTACATTCTCTTCGCAAGGTACTGATCTCCTTATTCCACCAGAGGGGCTTGGGATTTCCCCTGCCCGTGGGTGGCTTACAAGCTTCCCTAGACGCGAAGTTGAGAGAACTAGTAAGGGTGTCAACTGCCTTATCCAGTTCATGATAGCAGTCAATGCTCTTAGGAACAATTTCCAGTGAGGATCGAATTAGAGAATTAAAAAGCTTCCAGTCCGTCCTCTTTCTGTTAATAAAGGCTACCTGCTCGGCAGAGCTGCGGCCAGCCACGTTGTACGATATGTACCTGTGATCAGAGTAAGAACACTCTTGTAGAACCCTCCAGTCACGGAGAAGTTGCGAGTGCCGCCCACTAATCAAGGTAACGTCAAGCACCTCCCTTCGGTTTGAGGTAAGGAAGGTCGGTTCGCTGCCAGTGTTGGCGATGAAGAGGTCGTGGGCAAGGATGAAATCAAGAAGTTCCTCGCCTCGACCATTTGTATTGGAGCTACCCCATACTTCGTTATGAGCGTTAGCGTCAGCTCCCAGTATCAGCGGCACACTTGTTTTCCTGGCTTCAGCCACGATCCCCCTACCCTAAAAGTGGTAGCGTCGCGTAATTTGAAATGGGAAGAGCCTCCCGCCGATTTTCCACAATTTCGCCAATTTTGGCCTCCCCCAGAAATTCAGAATTGAAGAGCCTGATAATTTCTAGAACTAATTTTGGATCAGTGTAAAAGCAGGGAATATACGCCCTATATCTGGGCCGACTGGGAGTCTCATCCTTCGGCACTACGTTTAGTCTAGTGCCAGCCCAAAGATCCCCCAGTTCGGAGATAGCGTGCTTGTTGAATTCGGCCGCTCGCTGATCTTCACATGCTACTACTGAACAGATCCTGCCTAAACACTGAACAGATCCTGCCTAATCCACAGCCAGTTTTCAGCAGAGATCATTCCATTTCTTTTACTGGCATCAATCAAAGACCATGTAAGACCATTCACTCTTTGGTCATTTCACTGAAACGCCAAATTAACCCAGTAGCAGTTGCCATTAATTTAGGATTTTTGCTATTTGCCTGCTTTGACCCTTTTGTTCAGCCGACTTCTGTTGTTTCTGAACTGCATCTGCTGTGTTGCCCATTGAAGGAACTTTTGGTCCTTATCAGACAACGTGTCGTTTTTATTTATTTATTCATTTACACATATCCAATTAAAGACTAGACAAGGAATAATTTTAAAAAACAAAGAAAGAAAGAAACTAAAATAAAGTACAAAACTTCAAAACCAGAGGAATAAAGATAGGCAGAAAAAATTATAAATTTAAATTAATCAAAGTATACTAAAGGCGGTAATTGAAATAGAATCGTCATTTAACACAAACATGAAATTGAATATTCAGCAATTTAACTAATTCATTTCGTAAGATAAAACACTTGCTCTTAAGTTTTTTCTTAAAAATGCATAACGAAGAAGAAGAACTCGAGGAAGAGCGAGCGAGTGAATCTGTGTTGCACAGGCTCAACAGCATTAATTAGGAAACAATAATGAGGACACCAAATTTCACAACAATATTCGAGGACACTACGCAGGAAGAAAATGTACAGGCATACACACGAGGGAATATCAACAAAAGGACTGGACGCTCCAAGAATGAAGCCGCACAAACGCGGGGCCTTGCAAATGACACGCAAAATGTGGATATCAAATTTTAGTTTAGTGTCAAGCACAACACCAAGGTCCATGAGATAATCAAAACGGCTGAAGAAAGAACCAAGGATGGAATAGAAAAACGTGTTGCAGGATAATTTACATGTAAAGGATATCTGGAAGCATTTTGCGATATTAAGGTGAATACAACACCGGAATACTGATAAAACAAGTTAGGAAGAGCAACCATTTAGGACAACGTTACAAGTGCAATTAAAGATAAAGAATGCGAAATAGGACAAAAAAGGCCGGATATGCCGAATATGAGTTTTTCAAGTAAAACGAAATGATTCAAAAAATTACAACGATTTTTAGTCAAGTGTAGAGGCCAGAAAATTAACGAATTCCACTAAATTAGTGGCAGTTGAGTGACCTTTAATAAATCCATGCTGCTCCTTAGAAATTTGGTTTCTAGCAACATAGGTAACTGTATCGTAGACTGCCCTTTTTCGTAGTTTAGGAAAGCAGTGTAGAAGGAATATTAGTGGGTAGTTCGAAACATTTTTAATAGCCACAGATACAATACGGATTATTTATAGATTGAGATTGAAACAGTGGAAAGTAAACGGGTTGTTTAAATGTTTTGATTTCAGTGTTTCAATCTCAATCCCGTTATGAATCCGGGTTGTATAGGAAGCTAATGTTTCCTGACTTCAAAACACCCAGACATAAGTTACGGTTTAAAAGTACGGTCGAGCGAACAAATAAAGAAGAAAAAAGATACTTTACAAAAATATTTAATATACCAACCGGACCGTAGCTGCTATGCATCAACTGTATATCACAGGCCTTGCTTTAAAAAAAAAGCATGGAGAATAGCAACATAAAACCAGGAAAGATGGTTTCGGCGTAAACGCGTTAAATTTAAGGAAAAATAAAAGGAAGTGCTCAAAGTCAGCTTTGAAAAAGTTGAGCCGATGTTTTGCATGCTCTTTTTCGCACACGTTAACAAAATTTAACTAACAAACGGGATTAACATAGGAATATAATGAAGAGGAAAGTGAAGGATGATCCGGGAAAATGATTAGGCTCGAAATCCGACCATTAAGAATGTACATACTACATGCATATCTACGACACGATAGTTATGTCGTTTCGCATTGCAAACAACTTCGAATACTGCGATCGAGATCACAGGCAGTGAGCAATTTTACGTCACATGTTCAATCATACAGTCATAACTTTTGTACGCAATCGCAGCTGCAACTTCAATCACAGCCGTGATTAAAGTCACTGCTACTTGAAACCGCTCTTTTTTTACCTGCTCTCACAGCTCAATCGCAGCTCATTGAAAAGAGCAGTTTACCACATCTCTAGTTCCAGAGATTCTAAAACCGACCTAATGCCAGTTATATTGCAAGGTTCTGCCCTCGTCTGTAAAAACGAGGGCACAATGAGGATGAGTTCAAGAAGATGAGTTAAAGCAACCAATGAAAAAAAAAACTAAATAAACAGCTAAGTGTGATTTCAGAAACAAATAAAACTAGCATAAATTACACCAGGCTTAAAAATACTTATGACAATAGATGCGGAAATGAAGAAGCATTATCCATTTACATGAAGTCTCACAATAAAAATGTAAACAAATAACATTTGACTTTATCGAAAGAATAACTTCAATAAAAGAAAGAATAACTTCAACTTGAATCTATTGCTTTTGCTTTATTCACGTCACCCATTAAGGACAAGTAACTGGAAGTTTCCTTTCACTTGCATTATTAATCATAAAATCGAATTTCAACTTAGAATCAATCATTAAAAATCCAACCATATATTTTCAAACGCTTTCAACCAAAAATGTCATGCAGCGTATTGGCAACCATTACCACTACCACCATCATCACCATTGCTTGTTAGAGAGAAAATTCATTGCACAATGGTATGTTCTTTGTTACAAAGTACATACAAATTTTCACTTGCTCAGTTTGTGATTTATAGATCTGCATTTTCGTTCGGCGAAAGGCTTTTTGTAAGTTTGCCAAGTTAAATTTGATTTTTTCCTTTATCGCAAGATGCTTGTCGGTAGTGGCAAGTTTTCATCCTTTATATGATTAACTTTATCGAATTATTTCGGTCGTATCGTAGTTATAAGCTAAGAGAAGTTGCAGTATTACGTATTGAGGATGTTGCATTTAATTATATCTGGAATTTGTTAAGAAAAGCAGAGTTGAAAGTAGAAGTTTCCATAAATTTTCGATTTCGAGCCATCTGTAGAAACTTGAAATAAAGTAAAAAATAAAATACAATTGACACATCAACAACAAATAGCTTTTTATTTCCACCTTCTGCCAGCGAAGAAAAATTCGTTCACCCAACGGCTCATATATAGGTACATTCGCACGTCTTTTGGCAATTTATCACAAACGGCCACCTTTGCAAATCTCTCTCAACTTATCATTTTCAGCTGGTGTAACCCTTTTTATCCTTCTTCTTTCTCGTTTGTTCGCGATTTTTTTTTCTTTTTCGTCTTTGTCATCTTTCACTGGATATTCTTACTTTGCTCTAAATCGCTATCAAAATTTTTTTGCAAGATTTTTTCCGTACTTTGCTTCGAATGCTAAAATTTATGAGGTGATAATGTATTCGCGGCATAACACTGGCTAGCACCTTTTGCAAATGGATATTTAAATCCGTTTTTTGGCAACTGTACGGTATTACGTAGGTGTGCATGCACTCGGCTACACATGGCGCGACAATTTAAAATGATGAAGGTATTTTCGGATGGGGCGAGACGGGATGGAGTCGATTCAGTATGGAAGAAATGGAGGGATGTTATCACGTTGGTGTATAGAGAAGGCTTAAGGATATTTTCTTTGAGTTGGATAAGCTATCGAAATATACATGGCTTGGAGGTTAAGGATAGTAACTCTTTGGCATAAGTTTTATCGGATGGAAGCGAAAGGTGGAAAGTTTTCGATGAATCGGAAATATAAGATCAACAAAGAAAGTGCAGAGAGGAACACATAAAAAGGAGCATTTGTTTTAACATAGACCAGCTGTCAATTTTTCACCAAAATTGTGTAAGTATTTTCATGACTCTTTTACTATAAATCCAAATTGTCAATGCTTTCAAAATTTCGAACAGATCATATGCGAGGTGTAAAAGTCTCATAACTAGCAAATAATCTAAGAAATTGCACTTTCTTAGTCTCCATTTCAAGTAGCTATCCTTCTCCTTTCGCAACAGCATTATCATTCATAAACTTGCGTAAAAATTCTTTGGATTCCCTCCAAACAAATTTATGAAATTCCCATGCAATTTTTATACAGGAAACGATGAAAAAAGAATATGAAAGCTCGAAGCAATAAGAATGCAATATAAACAGTATGCAGCTAGCTGGCTAGTTCGGGCAAGACTTAAAATGAAAACACTCAAACTACAGAAAACTCTTCGAATAACAACAACAACGCCAGCATCAAACGAAAGTGGAAATATAGTTCACGAAAAGCTTGCTAAGAGTTCAGCAAGCTTTTATCTATAGCTACTTTATCTGGTCCTAGTTTATAGACAGGACTTCTTGTTCTTATTCTTATTTTTCGACTTCTTCAAATCGCCATCGACCGACCAACAACATCCAGACAAGATTTAATTATTTGATAAAAATATAAAAAAAAAAAAATATTTCAACTGCAGATTTTCAACTAACTTTACTCTAAATTCGATGAAGATGAACAAGACGACAACGACGACGCGGAAGATAAAGATGACGTTAAATTGCAAGTGAATATTGAAGATTTTCGAAATGGATAGCGAAAAGATTTAGGGAATATGATGGTGAAATATTTCAGTTCAAGTGAATTCAATGCATATTTTCACGACGAAAAACAATGGGGCAGGAGATAGGCTTACAAAAGCTACAAAAAATATGATCAGGCTGAATTCTTCTTTATTGAGTTTATGATCTATAATCAGTGGCTTATTTTTGTATTCTGACTAATTGTTTACTTAAATATGTCACTCTGGAATCCGCTATTTTATTGGTTTAGATTTTCTTTCGGTACGCAAGTAAATAAAACTTAGAATGTTACCAAAATACAGCTAATTGCACTACTCTTTAATCATTTACAACGGGCTTAAATCGGTTGCACTCAATAATTATTAACAAGCACATATTTTTGTTAAAAACAACTTCAGTTTTAAGTCTAAAGCTTAGTACTGTGTTCGATTTCTCGTGAAATTTTCATACAAAATTTCACGGCGAAAATTTAGCTTGAAAATAAGCAAGAGTTATATTCAGTTCTAAGCGTGAAAAATTGCTTTCGCTTTGAAAATGCAGGTGGCATTGACACATGTCTCCAATCATTTCACGCCAGTATAGTATGTGCAGTTCATTCTTTCGAGCTAAAAAGTGACATTTGGTGTTTGAATTTGAAAACTGAATTGTGCAAATGTCTTTCCAATACGAAAATCAATCGAAAAATTGAATTTCTTGGCATTTTAACCGTCAGGAATGAGCAGTGTCTCCGCTTTTCACCATTGCTAAAATTCACGCTCGAAAGAATGACCAGATAATGGAGACATGTCAAAATTAAGCTGCACGATTAACTCAGTATCAGCCTTAAAGAAAGATGTATGTAATATAAGAAATGAATGTGTGAATATTACTTATTGTTTGTATTGATATGAAAAGCAGATATCGATTATCATTTTACAGACAATTATAATATCACAGACACAAAATAATAATTTTGCTTTTTAATGAAATAACTTTATTTTGTTGATTAGGTAAAACGTAATAAATTCAATTTAAACTCAATATTTACTGCGAAAGATAAAAATAAATGTTAAGTTATACATTAATTTGTTGAAATAAAAAATGTTTTTGCACCAGTTCATGAAAACATTTATGTATCACACAAAAATGAAAAGTAAGGACTTTAAATGATGCAATAACATCATTTAAAGTCCTTAATTTTCATCATCTAAGTATACAAATTCACCAAATCCACAACCGAATTCCTTGCGGAACCTTTTTTGGTTGTAACAATACTTAGAACAAAGCTTGAAAGAATATGCAGACTTCTACCTTGTAGACAGATAATTTTCGACACAAAAAAAGGATAAAACCGCTTTAGCTAGCTAGGTAGCTTAGCTCGCTAACGCGTCAGTCCGAAGCAGCGATCTACTGCCCGTGGGTTCGAATCCCGCCGTGCCCATGGCTGTATTTGTTTGTCTTGTGTTGTCTTAACAGTCGGCGACTGGGCATAATACCAACGCTCCATTAATTAAGTGCCACATTAAAGCTTTAGTAGCGACTAGGCATAACACTAGCGCTTTAGAAAATAAGAAATAAATGTGGCACTTAAAAAGAATAATGGAATAATTGATATCGGCTTCTCCCATATGTGTCTCCCTACCGCCATCGCTAAGCATTCGCTTCAAAGGGCAATCCCCTGAGCTTTGGCATTATCATAGAAAAAAAACATTCTGTCAAGCAAGATCGACAGGTGTTTAGCTATGCTCTGAATAAAAAAAATATATTTCCGGAAGTTTCAAATTTCAATAGCTTAGCGACTGATAAGTTTACGTCAAAAAAAAAAAAATATAACGCGATTTCATATTTAATCACTGCACTAGAGTCACTTGTTGGTTGTTTTACGCCTATTTGTGTTACTACAGTAATGTTTTTATTGCAATATTCTTATTATATTTTGTGATTTAAAACGCATCTAAAATGGTTTCAGATGCGCAAAAAACACAATCAAACCTCATGACCATCTTGTTTAAGATAGAAAAGTTTGAACCTCAATATCAATGACTACAAGCCGCCCCTGTCTAGGTTATTCTGATTAGATAAGTCGAAATGTCCTTGAATGAAAAATAATAATACATTCTCTCATTATTAAAAAAAAACAACTATTATTAACTTCTCCATCCTCCTTTTCCCTTCAAAGTCATGTATTCAAACTTCCTGGTCAATCAAAATCTTGGGAAAAAGAGTATTAAACCACAATCTGAAAACCGAAAATTTTGCAAATAAATTTCTGTGTGTTGGCTGGTCTCGTTCTCAGATGTGCGTCCATTGTGTCCATACATCCATCTCGAAACGGGACAATTTTCCTATTGATTCATCTACTAGTCGACTATACCTACGCACATTGAATACTTTGTACTCACATACAATATAGAATTATCCAACGATATGACTATTTCATTCAATCGACAACTCACAGGCAGGTATGTAGGTAGGTATCAATAGGTTTTCAGGTAGGCATAGAAAAGATACTGTGTTTCGAACATAGTTCTCCATCCAGGCTTTGACTTTATTGCACACTACACATATTCGAGACAATCTCGCCAGTTTTTTTCTTGTTTCTTTTTTCTTTGTTGTGATTTTTTTTCTTTTCCCAATTTTTTTGTGGAACTGGAATCATACAATAGCTTTACTATAGTTGTAGTCCCAAAGAGACACAAGCGCATCACCATCAGGAGCGACGTCTGTTGTAGGAACGTCCCTATATGACCTGTGTCGATGGCATTACCATGCATAGATCTTCGGATTAGCTCATGTACAGTAAATTCAAAAAGGTTCTGAAAGCTGATGATTCTGATGCTGCTGTTGCTACTGTGATCCCGAAACTGTCGCTGGAGCTGCATTTGAGTATCTTTTTTTTTCGGTAGGAGAGTGAAAAAAGAAAACGGTGGCCCTTTATATGTGCGAGATGATGTGTTGGTTGGATGTCGCCCAGTAGTTTTGAAATTAACGTGGACAACGAGATGACGAACAGTACGTGGGCTATGGGAGACATCGTGATCCATCACTGGCATTAAGAACCATATCAATAGCACTATATCGATTCAACAGGGATTAGAACAGTATCGATTGGTGGTTGGATTCATGTCGAACACGATAAATAGTAGTAGTAGCTTACTCATGGTAATAGTTACACAGTTAATCGAAAAAATAAATGAACTTTTAATGCATCTAAAAGATCGAAGTTGAAGCTTTATATGTACGCAGAGATTAATATTCGTCAGTAACCATCTGTCATAGAGCGACCATATCTCACTGTCTCCAAAGTGGTTTATGGCAATGTGGGTAACCAAGCAACACTATCAAGCTTCAGCTATCAACTTACCTGAATCGTATAATGTAACTGATTTCCATTAGGGCAATACAAATTAATTCGGCATATTAGTAAGCACTAAGCAGACACTAATCGATCATAAATATCTTCAATTCGGAGGCATTATGCAAATGGGTTCGTCTGTAGTGCTAGTAGTGTTTCAAAGCAGAGGTTCAGTTGGAAGCTTCGAATTGAACGGCAGCTGATATTCGATTGTAATATCTTTATAGGTATGCAAATGATGTGAACGTGGGAGATTGTACCAATGCAGTTAGTTAAGAATGGGTACATTGCAGAGATTTTTTTCGATATATAGATTTGCAGATGAATGTTTTATGGAAAGTATGAATCATTTTTATGCATAATGTTCCTTTGCGTTCTTTTTTAGTAGAAGAAATATTTTAAAAAATTTTACTGCATTAAATAATTTCAATAAACAAAAATATTTATTAATAAAAAAATATTTCTAATAAGATTTATTTATATTTACATCATAAAAATATATTTTATGATTGTTTCATATAATTTTTAATTATAAGTGCATAAATAATTCTGCGCCTTATGCGAGACTAAAATAAAAAAAATAAAAAAAAGTAAATCACAAAGGTATTTTCACAAAGAAGTCGGAAGCGCTCAATATCTGAAATACATCCCTTCATCAAACGTAGTCACATTGAGGACGAACTAAAGAATTTGTGTGGTAGTTTTGGACGACATATTTCAGAATGCATAAATAGTAAATATACATATGGATTGTGGTTTGTGAAAATAAGAATAAACATTATGTTTCAAATCTGAACATGTGTCTTAATTTTCAAATTACGGTTGTTGTTTTGCTTTTTGTAACAAAAGTTTTAACCAACCTGTAGGAATATTAACTTAAAAAATGCGTGATCTAATTTTTTAATAAATGATCTAATTTTTTAATAAGTGATCTAATTTTTTAGTTTTCAAAAACGGATAGACACTGAAAAAGAGGCCAGATTACCTTCGAAATATCGATATCCACCAAAAAATTAAAATATATCTAGCTTCTAAAAGAAAAATTGATCTGTAGATTTAAAAAATATTAGGATTATATTGTTCTCTGAGGAAAGAGAAAATTCTTTATGGACCTTAATGAGTGGGTTTTTCCAGAATAACATCAATACTTAATTTGAAAATTAGTTTTGATCCAAAGGGAGAATTTTCAAATAATCCTACCTATCCGATTGCTCGAAATATTTTTAAATCATCTGCGTAGAGTTGGCAATATGACAATAAAATACTGGAAAGATCGTTGGTGAAGAGGCAGAAAAAGAAAGGTCCTAGTATGTATCTTTGCGGCATACCAGAAGAGGGGAGAAACGATAAAGACGACACGCCAGTGGGAGACAAAACAGGTAAAATTCATTTATAACGAAGAAATACCGGAGAGTAAAGGTTCACATATAGTAATAGTGATTTAAGTTGATTAGAGGTTGCTCAAGATTAACAGAGTCAAATGCTTTTGAGAAATCTGTATAGATAAGCTCAACTTGGCAATTCCTATCTGAAGTTGAAGCCACTACATGAGATAATTTATTCAAGTTGGTAGATGTGGACCAAATTTGAACAAAGCCATGTTGCTATAGCTAACAGAATCATAAATTTAATACAATAGTTTTGTAAAAGCATGCAAGAATCGAGATGGAGCAATAATTTAAGGCGATTCTGCTTTCATCATGTTTGAAAATAGGGAAAATGCTTGATATACTCCAATAAGAAGGAAATTAACCAGTACAAAGACTTATATTAAATAGAATTGATAGGGGGACACATAAGGAAGACCCGAGATTTTTGGCGAAAAAAAGTTATGAATGTCATCAGGGACAGGAGAGTAATTGGAATCAAGAGAAGTTATCAGGAATTCAGCTTTAAGAAGATAAGCCAAAAATGAAGAGATCAAGTGAGGGAAACCTGAAGAAAAGCTGTAAGGGGGGATAAATGAATAAGAGTATACTGAGGAGAAAAACAGTGCAAGGAGATCGCAAATATCCTGAGGATAACCAGCAATAATGTTATTAAACGTTAGGGCGTCAGGTACAGTAATGAAGTTTAAAGAGCGAAAAAAAGAATCAGACGTTTTTAGAGTCATTCGATGTCAGAGAAGATTCAATCCGCGAAAAATAGTTGTGCCTGATATGTCTTATTTAATACGTGGCAGTCACTCGTAAAAGAAAAAAACCAGCATAGTCTTGGTCGGAATGAGTGCTTCAAAATTTTGTTCGTGGATCACTTTTACTATAAAGAGAGTGTTCAATTCTTTCGGTGAACGAAGGAGCATCGTCAAACTTACGCAACCGGAAGATTTGAATGTGCGAGCAGATCAATTTACGAAGAATAGTATAACATTTCTCAGCTACAGTGTCAATGTCAAGTCCTCGGAACAAGTTAAACCAATTGATTGAGTTGATATCGAAAGCTTAAACACAATAATTACTTTTAAAAAAATTTTAAAACTGGATATATTCGAATATATAGCGCGATTTGGTAATTTAAGTTCTTGGAATGATGTTCCTTAATGTTTCTTCAGTTCACTGAGCTTTACAAGTTACAAATGCGGGCTAATGTTGTGCCAGAGAGTCGGAATTAAATTGTTTTAATAGAAACTTTTATCTTCGACTCATCCTCTAGCCTTTAAAATTATAAACGGCTCTCCCGGGTAGGAACCATTTGTTAAAGTATTCCCCTTTGTTTGACATAAAGGTACATAAGACTTACCGACCATTGCAACAGAAAGTGACGCAATGCTTCGATGTAATCGATATGTCTGGAATTGAAATTACAGAATTTATATATTTCCCTTATAGTTTAGGAAATAAATTCAAATTTTTCTTAAATAGCTTTTCGCGAGCCTGGCTACAGTTAATAAATAAATACTTTTTAAATAAATACTTTTTTACCAAACTTGCATAAAATATTTAAGAAAGTAAAGCTTAGCGAAAGTAAAATGACTACAAAACGCAAAATATCACCTCTACAAAATCCAACTGATCAGATTGAGGAGAGAATAAATAAATCCTTCCTAAGCCTCACCATATACACGAATTTCTCATCTCTCATTCCTTCGTACATTAAATTGAGTCCTTTTCACAAACTACTACTATTCGAATCTATCTGCACGACTTTGATCTGAAACTGTTTCCTCTTGCTATGTCTTGCTATTCTTCTCGGAAACGTAGCAAAAAAAAATCCACACTTTCATAGAAAAAAAACATGGAGAATAGCAAAACTAAGAACAATGAAAAAACAGACATTTGTTCAGAGCAGACCTGGCTATTTCTAAGTTACATACACATCCCACATACGAGGCACGCTGACTGAACTAACTATATAGAATCGCACGAAATGTAGAGAGACCTTACAAGGATATTAGGTTCTTAGTGAAAAGATAGGTGTATTTATATTGAACAATAGATTGTCGGTTGACTGGTTCGTCCTGGTCGGTAGGTCTACTGTTGGCCTGGTCCTCGAATGAATAGTTGCGGGGTCTGAAATGTTTGGATATGTTTTTGTTGCGACTATTTGTTCTTAACACCACTCCGTAGGGATAATATTTACATAGCAGTTTGACCTAAATGGGATTTAATACAAAAAAGAAACTAGTGAGAAGGAAAAACTATTCGACTGTACAAAGAACGCCGGATTTCATATAGAGACGTCTGTCGATGTGCAAATTCTCAATTGTTTCCATGTTTCCGTGCTAGGTCTTGATTTGGTACTTCTTGGTTGTCCTGTTGCGTTTGTTGGGCTTATTGAAATTCATTTGATGGACAGCAATTTGTAGGTTAGTGAAAGCAAAAACACCTTTGAGATGTTTTTCTGATGAGATACTGAGATTAATATTAGCCTCGTTTATAACGTGGTTTCAAACTGGTTTAGGATTAGTCAAACCACGTTGTATACGCGCAGTGGATTGATTTGAGTTAAGTCGATCCGATCACAAAATTTTACTGGATTGGATCGACTTGGGCGTTACAAAACGCGGATCGAGCGATTGAGGATTGAAAAATGTGAAGCCCACTTGAGTTCTATTCGTATATGTGACGTTACGATGCGATATACGTCACTTTAGTAGAACTAGCTGCATTTTATTCGGTTAATCAACTTTAATCCAGTCACACCAAAAACCTACTTTGAAGTTTTATCTCAAGCCGTTCCAAGTCAAGTCACTCTAAGTCGGTCCTGGTTATATACAAGGCTATTGATTATGTCCTGGGGAGATTGAGGCGGAGAGGCTGAACTATCTTCCACAGAACACTTGTAGGTTGTAAAAACTTTTACTGGTACGAGTTCATGCCGATTTCTTCATTTTATTGTGTTTTATTCTCTGTATTTGAGGCATCATTTCACAGGACTCTAGCAATAGAATTCAAATACTAAGTATTGAACTAGATATCTATTAAATAACCAATTTATAGATAAATTTTTCAATTTTCCCTTAAAATATCCTTGAAAAAAACGACGAGACCCGAACATGCTCGTAAAATGAGTCACGCGAAGTCTTTGCTGTCACGCAATGCAACCTTGACAACATTACGGAACTGCAGCGAGCAATTAAAACACTTCTTTTTTCCCATCTGAAAATAAAACCAAAACGACAACTTCTTACCCCGCTGTCTGTGACATTTTCCTTATTCAGTTCGATAGCCTTAATACAAATGTCTGCATAAATTTAGAACACAACAGTTCCCATACGCTGTGAAATTCGCTCTGCGACGACGACTAACCGTGATGATTACTCTACCTATGCAATATGCTGGCCTGACCTTGATGTTTAATTTCGCATACAATCGACTATATAAACATGCCCAACGAGATAGCTTAGTATTTTCCATCTTGGTCCTATCACCCTGCTAAGCTTTATGGGGGAAAACACGACAGAGGGCAGCTTGACAACGTTGTCTGCAAAATGTTACACTGGCTATAATATTCAAGGCTATATATGTGCTCCATATATAAAGCTACATACATAGTTAGATGCCTACTAGTGGCGCTCGTACCTGGCTAGGTGAAAACTGTAAACAGTAATCCCCCACAGGTGGAAACAGATATGTACATCAAGAACGCACAGAAATGAAACAGGATGCAAGGACTGTGTTTCGTTTCAATGTCGGCGCTGATTCGAAATGTTTCGCGTTATCGTTGCGCTATGAATTCGAACAGGGGAAGTTCAAAATAGAGTAGAGTGAAACAACAGGAGGAAAAAGAGATTAAAATGAAATTTCTGGAAAAGGATCGAAGAATGTTTCATTAGACGTAAATAGGCAAGAAGTACTAGATGAAATAATCATAGCTTTTCGAAAAAATTAGGTAGATTTAAAGCGAATGATAGTTACTTTCGAACTGATTGTGTAATAATTAAAAAGGATAGCATGGTATAAAAACTTTGATAGACTAGCATTGTCAACTAATGTCAACTAATCAAAAATTAAGTTTTTTATGTGTGTTTGATTTTCCATATTTTCAAAATACAAAATATGTTGGGTCAATTTGGCTGATTTGATCACTATAGCTGATGATTCATTCTGATTAAATTAAGATATATTTAACCCATTGGCGGCGGTGGGTATTTTAGTGAACTTTCGTGTAACCTTATGTGTCTTTGGAATTTAGAATTCGGCCCATCATCGATTGCTCGAACAGAAGCCTATTCTTAGGCAGTCCGCACACGGGTTATTGCCCATGCGATGCGTAAGAGATACGGTTGACAATCGTCAAGCGTTTCACGTCCGCACACGAATCGTCAAGGAAACGTCAATATTTTCACAAGTTGCAGTATATTGGTCCAAAAAGTTAAGTTATGATGATATATTTTTATATAATCACTACGCCAGACAGACCAGCAGATCACAGAAACAATGGAGATCATGGGCTTATTTCTATTTCGAATGTATATTTGTTATGTACATTTGATAAACACTCAATAGCTATATAAGTTGCCGCAACCGCAAAAATGTTACTAATATTGTAAAAGGCGTTTATATTGTACAAAACTATAACACATTGCGACAGTCAACCCAACATGGCTACATATCTTGAAATGAAGTAGTTAATATCCTCTGACCATGCGCTCAAGTCATCAATAGCCAATCTACTGCTACTGCTTTATGAATTTACCTAGCAATTTATTTTATATCTCTTACAGCAATACATTTTTGACAGTGGAAGTATTACGAGGAAGTAATATTTGTATTTTACCGAATTTTTTAGCCTTTTTACTCTGACTATTCTTCTCTTATTATTGCTTTAATTCAAATGCCAGATTTTTTTTGCCATTGGACTGTTAAAAATAGAATGAAAATCAAAATTAGGTTAAAATGTAATTGAAATGTGTATTTGTTTTCAAAAATATATGCGACAAAATGTAAAATAGAATTTTGTAAGAATGAAATGTATTCATAAAATAGGTATTATTACAGAAAGCTATGCAACCTTGAAGAATCTTGTTTCATTTCTTTCCTTCCAATTTGCGACCACAATTTCTCAAGAACATTATTTTTCAAATAACCAAGATTGGTGTGGTTATAGAAATCTTCGAGCATTTCAACATCCTTCAAAAATAATTAGGAAAATGACCAGTCCTTCGGCTTGAGGACTGAGCTGCGCAACGCTTGAAACGCACTCAAAACAAAACGACAACACTTTTCACTCTTGACGATAGGTCGACGCTCCATTAGCGGGCTCCCATGCATTTACTTTGGCAATAATGACCAAGCGTACAAATATCGCCTCCTGCGGACAGCTATTCTCCTTTGCCACGTCATCCAGTCTAGACACTTGAAGGCATTGCACAAAATGTTCCCGCCTAAGATCCTTTCTTGGGGGTATTATCGCTGAATATGCAAATTACCATATGATCAAGTATATAATCACCAAATTCATACCTTAAACTCTTGCTGTTATTATTGCTAAACCTTATTTGCCGCAAAAGTTTTAACGGGCAAATTAATGGGTAAGTTTACTTAACATTAATCCTAATAACAAATATGTCAGGTATATCTTTAGTGAATATCCGGTATGTTACTAGTTCAACACAGTTGCCCCGAAAAACCCTATATAAAGGTATCCAAACCAGCGCACTGCCGAATGTCTCAGCATCTGCTTAAGAGATTTACAGCATTCAGCAACAATTCTAGACACTGTAAAAGGACCAGCAAGTTTGTTGCAAAGATTTTAGATTGGTTAGCAACCAATGAAGTAGCACGAAAAGGACCTTATAAGAAGTTGTTCGGAGGGCCTCTGTCACCAACCTTCGCATTTTTTCAAGCTTGCCACCAAGACACGATTCCATACAGTAGTATAATGGTATAAGGCCATGCTACAATGCGAGGCTACCTTTCGTGCTCGTTTTGCTATGCATTTGTTCCATAAGAACTTCGAGTCAAGGATCTATTCCAAATATTTGACCCTTTAGTTCAGGTAAATGAAGACCTCGTTTAAGTCTTCCACTCAATCGGTTGAGTGGTAATTTCTGCACAGATACACTGAAAGAAAAGAATTCAAAATATGAACTTATTACAGTGTACTGCATTAGGATATCCTGAAAATAGTTTTAAAATAAGGACATAAATTTCGTTTAAAATTTAAAGTTGAATAGTACTCAAATCATTTTCAAAATATTGGGTTTATGCTAAAATATTCCCATTGTGAAATTGCCTGTTCAATAATTCATATTAAAATAAAATTGTTTTCAGCAGTCTGATTTTTAAAAATTCGTCATTCAATTTCGTCGAAACCTCTTGTGTTTTTGAGTGTAGAACTATTTTGTGAGAGTATAAAATTTTCTAGCTAATATTTTTGTTCCTCAAAAACGTTCTTCTCAGATGACTGCTCGGGCTCTGTTTGATGGGCCCCGACTCCTTTCGTTCCAACACCTTTAACCTTATCAGCCATACTAGCTTGGCGAAAATCTCACAAAGTCTAAATCGGCAACTAGCCGTCAAATAGCCTATGAGTGCTCCTACCAACTTTGCTTATGTTACCAATTATTGTATGTATTATGCTCTGAAATTTAATCCTAATTTGCATACTTCTTACATCATATCACACCATAAATTCAGCTTCTATCATTAGAAAAGCGTTTTAGTATGAATCAAAATAACTGCGCCCCATGTGGGCTAACTTTATATATGTAAACCTGCTTTGCTATAAAGCTATTATCGATAATTCCATGTTATCTTCCAATAGAGTAATAAAAACCATGATTACTCAATTTTATGTTCTAATACAACATATGAGTGCCAGAGTGATCTTGGGTGGGCGTATTCTATGACGACTAAAAACTAGATAGATTAAATCGATACTATCAAAACGAAGAATAGTTCCAGTTTCGTGATTTTTTTTTCAAATCCAATAAAATCAGTTCCCAACACTTTATTAGACTATATCTTTATGCATTTGGTTTAAATTGTATGTTGCATTAAGAAAAGTTTTTTATTCAAATTGATTGGAAAAGATCTACGGAACTGAATTTTATTTGCATAATTTTTGCAACTAATGTTATTTCAAAACGTTAATTTCGGTCAATTTGTACCTTTGGTATCAAATAACTATTTCCATGGGAATTTTTACTGTCTTCTATTTTTATTATTTATTCTTATGAAAAAACGCTATTAAAAACTTTTTTTAAAAAAAATCTCGTCCTTCAATGAGAATCTTTCCATACCTTTTCCAGCAGAGCTAAATTGAACCGAAAAAGGACTCTTCATCAGACCAAATATCTTCTCTTAAATCCCCTATCCACTCAGAGTGCATATTTCTGTGCACCCAGCGCTCAGCTGGTGTTCCATTTGTGCACGCCGACCAGCCTTGCACCCTCGTCGATTACGACGCCCGCATGGATTATCCTTGCTGTTTTCATTACCCCTCACGATTCTCCAAACATTTTTCCCACCCGCTTTTCGTCCTCCTATTGATCCTTCGACCCTAACATCTGGCGTTCCTATCCACGCTGTGTTTCAATCGAATCGGATGCTGTATCTACACACTTCCATCCATCAGCCACGACAAGCAGACGAGTGCGTACCAAGGAGAGTATCTTTTGTGCAATGAAAACGATATTTTCAATTCGGGAAATAGGAATAGAATGGGATTTGAATCGTGTTGCGTTTTGTAGGGATTCAAGCATAATTTCGATTCCGTTTCTGTTTGTTCTCGTATTCTATTCCCCTGCTCCCGAGACAATAACGTCAACGTATTCTCGTGACCTATTCAAAGAATCTTTTTTCGAAAAATCAGTTCGCTTTCAGCTATCGGCCGGTTCGTACGCATCGAAGAAGAGCTGTATCTTGGTCTGTAGTTTGCCAGATTGAAATGCGGTTTCGTGAGACTATTCAATTCGTAAGCCGGTATATCTCGAGTAGATTGTTGGAGACGAAGTTCTTGCGGTCAGGTAGTAGTACGCGGAAAAGTCAAAAGATTCGCGATTAAATTGTTTTGTGGATAGTGGAGCGGTGTGTTGTGATTGCTATCAACTAATTACCGTGCATTTTTTAACAATTGGATATTTTTGAGCGTCTACAGCGTAATTGTCGGCATAGGACAGATACAAAGTCTTTGTATAGTGCTGCGGTCGTTGGCAAGATTGGTGCACTGCATCTGATGTCGACGTTGAGATTTTGCTGATCTAATAAGGAACAGCAGTACTGGCCTGTGATGCTGTAGGTCGGTGCGAGATCTAAATTAGCCCCAACGACAGTGGGCTGCTGCGAAGATATAGTGTGCTGTGTATCCGTGCGATGCCGGCTATTACGACAACGCGAGCACTGCGTTTTCATTGAAGAGGATTGTTGGATTCTGTTGTTGCTGTTTTTTGCGTATCTCGACCGCTCTAATGGGAAAGTTAATTAGCATAGAGTTGTAAGACACAAACAGAGTCACATCTTTGAGGAAATTCAATTTGTGCGAAATATTGCGACTGCTTGGCATTGAACCGTGCCTGGTAAAGAGCGGCTTGTCACAAAGAAAGTACCACCACTGCCGCAACCACAATGAGTAGCAGACCGTTTTCAAGAAATTGATGCAGCGGAAAAGAAGCCATCGTCCGTTTGCATTATTTCACTGGCTAGCCGCTGTCTGTATCCTGTGTTCGACTCCGTAATCGTCCTAATTGCGTTTTGATGATGACGGTAACAGTGAAATTCGAAAAGAGAACCCAAAGTGAAATAAGAAAGTCTTTGAATGAGACATCAGTGATCAGGTTTTAAGAACGACTGAAAATTTGCTTCAAACAAAAATAAAATTCTGAAAAGTGAGAATTGAATGTGAAACCCATTGTTGAGTTCGAATGTACAGTAAAATCTGTTATAAAACAGTATCTATCGGGTCTAACAATAGTGTAAGAAAAGTGCGGGTATCAGTTCGGTTTCGCTCTTTTGGTTTTGGATTACTAACGTTCGTATCGTTTCGAAAATGGTCAAAATGCAGTTGCAGAGTGCGTCACACTATCACTATCAGCTGGGCATTTTGTTGTTAGTTTGTATAATTGTGGTTGGAACCAGATTCCACGGTGTCTCCGGTAAGTGTTTATTGCATTCTATGTTGTAGATTGTGTATATCTATTTTATGCATGAGGGGTCTCTGTTATGGTATGGTTCACCCACGTTGGGAGCTCATTATGCTGGAATGAAGTGTTGCCGAGTGATCGGGATTTTATGGGTGATTCGTGGTGATAAGAAATATTTGTTTAAAATATCCGTTTGAGGTAGTAAAAAAGATGAAATAGGCTTCTGCCTATAAGTTTTTAAAGAAGCACAATCGATATTATGCAAAATGTTGAGCTTCAGATGTACAGTTTTATGTTCCACTAATATATATAGAACATACTATGAGAAAATTTAAAAAATACCAGTTTAATTGAAAACTCTTTAAAATAAGGTCAGTTAAATTTCCTTCATATGAAAAATCGTTCACACAAAAATCGTTTAAGCTGCTTATAAATACAGCCAAGAAACGGCTGTGAAGAACAAGCATGAAATATCCAATTGGTGGAAGGGTTGTTTATTTGAATGAAGAATGATTCAGATTTTCAGAGAATAATTAATTTTCTTTGCAAGATATTTGAACATTGATTTCCCTTATTGATGCGCAATTTTCCGAATTAAGTATATCTCTATTCACCGGCTTGAATAGTATGCCAAATTACAAACAAGTTCTTAAAATATCACTGGATATTTACTTTTCACAGCACAAACTCAGGTTATTTTCTTTGCCTGCAATCACGTCTAGAAGCTCTTTTATTACCAAAAATCTGGTATATTCCCACTTTGGGGAAAAAAAAACGATTTAATTTTTTTCTCCCGCAAATTAAGGGCAGAAAACCAAAGCATGATGTGCATATTCGATTACCCTTTGGGTGCATAAATTACATAGAATCATATCTATTGGGGCTTTGTGCACACTATGACGAGCATTCCCCCTAAATTTTTTAAAAATAGGAATCTGGTCAAAATTCTGCAATATCCTTCAAACGTGATTGAAGTATTGATGGGGTTCTTCGATGTAACAACTTGAGAATGAGAGCCGAGTGATTTGGATATTTGGACCAGTCATGTTGCACTAATAAATGATCGATAATCATGAAAAATGAAGAAACATTTTATTAAAAATATCTTTAACATATGTGAGAAATAATAGTTACACTAAAAAGGATCTGTTATGGATGCTTTGAGTTAGATTTTTAATCTGAAATGTAATTCCATAAAGCTGAGTAATCTCAGTGGTTTGATAAAAACACATGGCGAAAGGATTATTTGTGAATGGCTTTTTCATACGTGGAGCTAAAAGGAAATTACTGTAACTTCGAGGAATAAGAATAATAGTAAATATTTATTTTGCTTGCAGTAAATATTTATATTTCTTATAGTAATATATAATAGCCCTAGACAATATCAAATAACAAAAATTAATTATTAATAATTAATTAATGCCTTCCACATTAACCAAAATTGATGTTTATATTGTGTATTTTGTACATCGTAGGTGTAAATTACGAATTCACTTACATCAGTTTAGTTTTCGTAACATTATGTTGTTTTTAAATCGTTAGAAAATTCCCCAAGAATTTGATATTAGCACTGAACAAAGCTTAGTTATTGTTTACGAAGATTAGCTATTGTTTAATGTCCGTGGATCAGAGGAATACGGCCTACGGGGCTTGCATTAAGCAGCCAAATTGGGCTCATTTGCCATCCTCAGCTGGTTAGTTACAGCTGCCAAGTGTCTACTTCGCTAGATTGAATCAGTTGACTCAACGTAACGGTATTAGCTCTGTTAGCATTTGCACAAAAAAACTTAAAACGTTTATAATTTAGAGCAGGGTAATTGCAGAGAATATGCTGTATTGTATCCTCTAGCATCACACATCTCTTGTTCATAGCATATACTTTAGACTGAAAGACAATAACATGTTCTGACAGTCTATATTAGAGATGAAGGTTGGAGTCCGTTGAACGGTTCCCGCTTTGGTCCCCAAAAAAGTGGTAGACTGGCATTAGTTGTCTTTTTTGACCAAGTTCGATGCCCAGAGTCGTATTTACTCCATGGAACTCGCTCTTCATAGTATCGTATTTTATGGTACTCGCAAAAATAACATTCTTAAAAGCCTGCTCATGTCTTAAAAGGGAGCCAAGGTGAACTTCTTTTTCCGTAAAGATTTTTCTATAGTACCGGTTACTTTATGTAATGCCATTTCTAATGATCAACCCGCCAAATAACAATCAGTCTCGCGGCTCAATCGGGTTTTTGATGTGCAAATACTTTGAGTAGAAAAGATGTTAAGCTAATTGGTCTAAAGTCATTCCAATTATGATGATTCAACCTTCTAGATTTGGAATAAATTATCAATTAAACGGATACTACAGTCGCAATCGCTATATTGAAAATAATTAACCATAAATTGATTTCAAAACCAAAAACGTCAGCAAAAGAGGTTTTTGGTATTGAAATCAATGATCATTGAAAAATATTTGTTTGCTATATCCCGGGAACAAAGTTAAATCCGGAAAAAAACACCAAGCTTGTGAGAGACTTAAGACGGCTCACCAATGGTCATTGGAGATTTCTGGTTTGCGAAGATTTGAATGCCCACCATAGGTACACGAACTGCAAGTTTTCTAACAAAAGCCGTCGAATTCTGCATGAGTTCACGCAGAAGGGAAATCTACTCATACATTCTACCCCTAATCCTACCTTTTTCCCCCTGAAGCTGCCAATTCTGTCCTGAACGAAAATTACCTATTAACATACCTTTCACGTTATAGGCTCTTTCATATCCTTAGCCTCCTGTATCCTTTTGCATTTCGCTAAGCGAACTTAACCTCAGTAATATGAACAGCCATGATCAAATAGACGTGCTCACGGCACAGCTAACTAAAGCCATCTTTTCTGGAATCGAAGCGTGCAGGCCAAAGAAAAGTGTAAGATTTCAGAAGTTTGAGATCGATGTGTTCACAAAGTCGCTTATACAGCAACGTATCTCTATCAGGCGTAGGGAGCAAGGCAATAGAGATCCAAACTTAAAACGTTCTTTGGCAAACTACATTGTTTTATATTTAATGCCTGTTTGAAGAGGTTATACCAGGGGTGGGCAAACGGTCGATCGCAAACAGTTCAACAGTCGATCACGCATTTTAAATAATTTACTAGGTTAATTTAAAATGTGAACTAAAAATTTAGTAGACGATTTATTCAGTACATTTTGGGATGGGCCTGGGTCTAATAGATCCAATCCGCCAGTTCACGCAGTTTCAATTCACACAAAAGCTCGCAGAACATTGCTGGTGGAGAAGCCAAAGGGAAAATCCGAGATAGCTATGCTCTCGATTTGTGCAATTGATAGATTTATATCATTGTAGTAAAACTGCTTCACTAAATCTCGTATACGTATACGGTTGTTTCATTTCTGTAAATATCTCTGTTTCAAAGTACACACTTTATATTTTTGCTTCCCGCTATACACCTTGCCTGCATTTGCATTCGTCTCCCTGCTACCGAGGTAGTAAATTGTCGCACACAGCGCAAAAAATGTTAATCTCCATTTTAGATAAAATAAAATTTTAAATTAAAATCTTTTCACGCCAATTTAGTTTGTGCAGTTTATTCTTTCGAGCTAAAAAGTGACATTTGGTGTTTGAATTTGATAATTGAATTGTGTAAATATCTTTTCAATGACAAAATCGATCGAAAATTGAAATTCTTGACTTTTCTAAATTTTCAAAATTTTCGTTCGAAAGAATGACCAGATAATGGAGACATGTCAAAATTTAGCTTATCGATTAACTCAGTACTAGCCTAAAGAATGAACTGCACATACTAAATTGGCATGAAATGATTGGAGACATGTGCCAAAGCCATCTGCATTTTCAAAGCGAAAGCATCTTCCAAGCAATTTTTCATGCTTAAAAGTGAGTACAACTCTTGCTTATTTTCAAGCTAAATTTTCGCCGAAATAAATTTCACGTGAAAATTTGCATGAAAATTTGACGTGAAATCGAAAAATGTACTAAGCTTTAGATAACTCCGCTGAGGAAGTTTTTTGCAAAGATTTCTAAGTCTTCTGTCTGAAATTATTGCATTTTAGGACACATTGGGAGAAAAACATGAACAATTGGAAGATCCAGTATGGGTAAAGATATTAGCATTTCTTACGGATTTTATGGGCCGTTACAACTTGCTAAATTTACAATTACAAAGAAAAGGAAAATATTGTTGACTTGTTGAGTTCGGTAAATGTTTTTTAAGTAAAATTAAAATCTTTTGCTTCACAATTAAATAGGCAAAATTTTCAAATATTTTCCATATTTTGAAAAACATATTTAACTTACTGGTCAATCTAGCTGAAAGCTATTCTTCAGTTCGCGAAAGAGTCCGGGGCCTTCGATGGCCGCTTGGACTCATTTTTTTTCTCCTGCCCCATTTATCTGGTAGCACTATGTGCCAATAGATCCATGTGTGGCCTTGTGCCAACTGGTACAACCTAACCTAACCTACTGGTGTATGTAATATTGAAATGTTTTGTCCTGAATTGGAAAATTTTAAACAAGAATTCGAGAGACGATTTGCAATTCTCAATAACCTTCAACCGATTTTTGAATTTATTTCATTTCCTTTTAGAGAATTCGATAACGAGGGTATTTCATCAAATCTAGCATTGTGCTTCAGTGCTTACAAGCCTAACTCTACAATACTTTTTGATGAAATGGAGAGTCACTCATATACATCAAAAATTAATCCAAAATATTTATTAATAAAGTACATTGCACAAAGAAGTAATGCAATGTTTTAATATATTAATATCAATAAAGACCTTAATTTAATTTTTATTTGTTTTTAATTTAACCCATTTTTCGAAGTCGATCGCGCATAAATTAAAAAAAATAATGTCGATCATACCAGCATTAGGTTTGCCCACCCCTGACATAGAAGAACGTATTGCATTTTATGGTTGTATGCCAGAAATGATGGAGCATGATTTGTTTCTATCGCGTCTAATTTTTAGCGATGAAGTTACGTGACATATTTGTGGAAAAGTGAATTGACATAATTTTCGCATATGGGGTCTGCCAAATCATCGTGAAACATTGAAACATGAAAGAGACTCGGCGAATAGAGAAGCGTGCTTTGTGCCTTGTCACAGACAAAAGTTTATGAACCATTATTTTTTTACGAAAAGCACTATAAGTGAAATTACCGACATGAGCTTATTGGAATAATGGCCTTTTCGTCAACTTACTGAAGACTCACAACAGGATGGATAAAATCAAAACATGGCTGTTCACTTTTGACCACCGAGATCTCCTGATCTGACGCCATGTGTTATTTTCTTACGGAGCTATGTCAAGAAGGCTATTTACGTCACACATTTACTAACAAATCTGGTCGACCTGCTACGGTGAACTTAGTAGCACAAGACATACTCGTACCTTTCCGCCTGTAAATGCATCTATTGAATAATCCTATATGGAAAGAAGATTATCTGAAAGTTTAAAGTGACCAAGTAAATGTTTCGCGTTGAATGTTCTACTTCCATTATACTTCTACTTCCGCATTCTTTCACTTTTCTCTCCAAAAAAATAAAATACAAAAACCAAAGAACCTCTTACAAGCATTCAGTTCCTTTAACCATTCCGACGACAATATTCTAATTCATGCCAAAAATCAGCATGATATTTCTATTTAAAAAACCATTAATAACATTGTCAACCATTTCTCTCAAACAATATGAAGCTATTATTGCTAAAACAAACACACCAAGCAATTGCCGTTCTATTCCCATTCTCAGTCCACTCCGGAACACAAACAGCCCAGTAATAAATGTACTTGTACTGTGAATAAGTTTTACTGTGCTGTGTGGTCTTGTGACCGGACCATTAGGTACAATATAAATTTTCTTCATTCAATTTCTATGCAGAACTACAAAAGTGTTAAACATCATCACAGACGATCAGACGTCCTCCAAAACGGCGATAGACGACGAGAATTTCAATTGCCTCGATTGCGACTGTCGACATCACGTGAACTGCCAAAACGACGAGACCAAGAAAAGTTAAACAAAAACTCGAACTCAACAAAAACCGACCTGAAAATATCTACATATTTCTTAAAATAAGATATTTGACTTTGGAAATTGCTTTCTCTGCGACGGTGTCGTTATTTCTCTTTGTCGTCGTACGTTTAATTTTCATCGCATCTTCTTTCCTGCATAGGACAAAATTCAGTACGGTTTTGGTTGACTGGTCCCTAAACTCTCTGGGCCGGCAATTGAAGGAGTATCATTTTGTTTAAATACCCAAGCAGTAATCATCACTTTTCATCCCCGCGGTGAAATCTTTCAATAGTTGCTGGAAAAGTGTTTCTATTCCACCGGGAGTACTTGCGATGCTTTATTTAATCAAGACGCCCCCCAAAAAACTTGGAAATGCTCAACGATTGAATACGTAAGTATGTCTGAACGTACTTATATGCAACAATGGAGTGCATGATGAATGCACTGGCAGTGAGTGTGCATGAAATGGGGCCATGAATATGATTGTCATGGTATCTATTGCATTTAATACGGCTAATCAAAACGAGGAAAAAAATGCATCATTCGAGAGCAGCGGGCGTCATAATTCACCCGACACGGTGACGACAAAAACTAAGCTCCATCAACAGAGCCAGGCTGTTAAGAATCAGATCACTTGGATTTGATTTTTTTCTCGTTTTAGTGAGTATGAACTAAGAAAAATACGGGATTGCTGTCCCATTAGAGTCATTTCGAGTGACATGGAATCTATTTTTTTCTTGTTCTCGTCTCATGCTCTTCGGATATTGTCGCGGGCATTGTCGTAATCTTTGACGTTTTTTCTTGATATTCATTAGTCCCAGCGATATGCACTCGTGACTCTCAATGATGATGTTGATACCGATTCGAACGGCTTTCATTTTTATCGGTTCTTCTGCTAGAGTTTGAGTGCCTTACTCGAGATTCCTGGACGGGACAAGACAACATGTTGCTGTGCGATGTTGTTGAAAAGACAACTATGGCACCAACGACTGATGTACTCGAGCGACTTAATGCGTCCTATATATCGGATGGTTCGGGCACGATTGTGTGTACGGAATAATATAGAAATGGCATCTCTAACAGATAAGAGGATGATATCTGCATCTAAGCTGCTTGACTTGATCTGAAACTAATGCTTGTCGTCTTGGATTACTTGGATCTCTCTAATTGTATGATGGCGTAGCAACGCGTGCAGGCCATCACTTAATCCACTTGTGATAACCCGCCGCGACACCATCGCCACCATCGTCGCCGTCTTAATCTTGACTAGATATAAGTTATTGTTGTTGTGTTGAAGAGGATGATATGGTTTGTCGGTAAATGGTTAAGTGAGTGGATGGAAGAGGGTTGCCAGTTGAATTCTATTCAATTTGATGGGTTAGTGACAAATCAAACCTCAAATGGTTGCGAATTGCAACAAAATATGTTGTTGAAATATTTGAAGTGAGGCGAGTTAGTGTTTTATTCTTTTTCGAAGATAATTGGTATTCAAAAAACAAATTAAATTTTAAATTGAAAATAAGTATTTTAAATACAGACTACATACGGAGAGCGTTTAATAACCTAAAGCGATAGGGAAACGCTGAGGACTTGGACCGATATTAGTCGGAATTGTCGCTCTTCAAAATGAAGAGAAGACTGACCGAACGCGACTCATGTGGGGAATTCTGTGAGAACTTTGAAGTAAGTACAGAAGCTACCAGAATCAGGAAGGTCCAAAGTTCTACTCCCGAAGTGCCTACGGAGTATCTATATTTTTGAAAACTGGGATTGGGAAGAAGACCCGAATGAATATCTGGACATGCTACTGAAAATTCATTTCCTATTATGGTATCGCGGAGTGCCCAATTTTTTTTAATTAGTGCTTTATTTCAGTACCCTGACAGTTAATGAAAAATAAATTAAATATTATTGCACTGCTCCTCCTTTTAAGATAGAATATAAATTGTATTAAGAGTGAGGGGTTGTAAATAAATTTCCAAATTCAAATTTTACAAAACGTGCGAAAAAATAGAATTATTCCAGTTCATTCGAAATTAATCAGGTATCTTACATTATTAAAATTTACAGTTTTAAGAACAAAACTATGGATAATCAATTAGTTTTCTTACTTGAATAAGATTTATAGTCTAAAGAACAAAATTTTTTAGGAAAAAACACGCAAAAAAGAAGAAAATCTACGTTAGATTAGGCACAGTACAGTAAAACAAAAACAGTCTTTTAAAAAGTGGAAATAATAAAATGGAGGCAATAGTTTCAAAAAGTAAAACTATAAATCAAGCTAGAAAAAGAAGCAACTTCAATCAAAACACACACTTAGTTAAATCATGGGAGATGCTATAGTTTCAAGTCCAAGAAATAAACCAAAAATTACGAATAGTGTGTGTGTGTGTGTGTGAGAGAGAGAGAGAGAGAGAGAGAGAGAGAGAGAGAAAGAAAAAGAATATGATTAATAACATTCTTTCAGTTTTCTTTTGAACGAATCTAAATTATTTGCTCTCTTGATAGACATTGGCTAGCAATTAAAAAGTGTAATTCCTAATGCATAATAGTTCTGTCCTATTTGCGTCGCGTAGTGGGACGAAATCCTGGCCAGACCCTCAAGTGAACTTTGATCGGAATAAAAATTGGTATACCGGGGTTTTGAAGATTGCTGATTACGCATCTGAAATGCAAATTATCGTAAATAAAATGGGCGATCCAATATGGTGGACATGGTTGTGAAAAATGTATTGGTATATGTGGGGTTTTAAGGTCGCTAATTATAAATCCGACGTCCAAAATAAATTTAACCGAAATGGCCGATTATACAGGGATTTTCACGGTTCCTTATTACAGCTTTTGATGCGCGTATGAAAATATCGAATTTATTATGAGAACATTTATTGAATATCACAACAATTATTACTATTGTAGCGGTTTGTCAGTGTAATCGTAACAATTTTTTAGTATACTGAATTTATTTGTGACAAAAAATACTAGAAATATTTCAGGAATACTGTTAAATAAAGGTCAACGATGAACTGTTGTGATTCGCAGCATAATATTATAATGTAAATTGTTTACGCGAAATGAGATACAATGATTTAATAAAAGCGAGCAAAGCATTCTACACAATAAATGTATGCATTCCCAAAATACATTAGGGCACTAGTCCCGACATGAGCGAATACGTTATATAATATAAATACAATGGAGAATTACCCTGACATAGTAAAAAGGCGAGGAAGACAAATTCATTTTTTAGTCCGAATTTATATCGGAATCTGAATCATCTTCCGAGCTCGTCTCAAGCGTAAGGCCAGGTTCGACTTCATCCCAGCACAAAATTGGTTTCTTGCAGCAGTGACTATAGGAGCGAGTAACATCGCTGGAGCTTCCGGCGACAAACTCTTCAGTTTTTTCTGCGGTAGTTTTACGGATCAGAAGTGACTAAGAGCCGATTGAAAACATCTTCCATTGTTTTCACCCTGGAACACTTTCGCGAGAAATCTTCTCGTTATCTTTTTATGTCCTTGTTTCGAGCTTGCTGAGCATTTTCGGATAATTGGCCGATTGGTGCCAATGCATGAGCTATTATGAGTAGACCGTGCGCCAAAGTAGATATGTGATACCAAGAATACAATTCAACGATTTTCCTTGTCGTTTCAATTGCATATTATTCAAATTTTTCACAATTTCTCGTGGCCACAGAAAATAACTTGTATGATGACGTAGAAGAGTTAAATGACTCCTTCCTCGATCCCGAGTACCCCGAGTATCGCAGAAGAAACCGTCGAATTCTCGAAAAACCATCGAGCTGTGTTTCCATCATTGCTGCTTCCGAATCCCGGTTTCGGACGATCGATGGTTAGATCCAATCGGCTCTTGAATCCTTCTTGAATTATTATCTTGGGTTCTGCCGTAATTTTTTTTCTCTTCGGCACTTCGACATTGCTATTTGTCATTGCCGAGTTTGTAAGACTTATGTAAGCAATACTCGAAGCAATGTATCCACGCATGCAGTGTGGACAATCCGAACTTTACATTAGTTTTAGCGACCTATTTTTGCAATACAGTATCGATTGCATTAAAATCTTTGCTGGTTTCTTCACACAAATATCAGCACTGCAAACTTTACCATCTATCATGGTGAACACCAAATTGTACACTACGGAGATTAGTTTTCCATATATTGCACTTTCGAATGGACGAAGTGAATTTATTTGTTCTTTAATGATTCGAACTTGTGTCTTGGCACAGAAACTGTAGTCCAAGCAGTCTACAAAATTGTGGACACGAGAGCCTAGGGTTCTTCCAAACATTGATTTGATCCTTCGATTCTTCATCAATATACAAATGAAGAACCAATGCGCATCTGATTTGCTATCATCAGTGAAAGTCTGCTTACATTCACTCTGCCCAGAACTTCCGTCAGTTGCAAATTGAGTCCATTCTCTTGAGTCAAACTTTGAATGACTACCTTTTGGACGAGTAAAATACAAGCAATTGTATAGTCTAATAATGCCTGGACCTCTGCACTAGTCTCCGTAATGCTGATGGCGTAACGTGGTTGATAACATCGATTTTTTACTACCATTACTTTTGTGTAAAGGGGAATATAGCTTTAAACTATTGTTATTTAGGGTTTTGGATAGCTATTCCCAATTTGTTGCGCGTTAATATAAAATTCACTAGTGCGGTTTAAGTTTACGACATTTTCTATTTAATTCACGAATGAAAGAGCTACTTTCGTCAATTGTAGCACAGAGGGTATTGTCGAAAGCTTGGGTACACTCGTCAACATTACCACAAGTCAAAACTGTGGTCCAAGTTTCCTTGGTTAAAATGTTTTTCAATAGAGGAAAACTGATTTTTCTGGTATTCTTAGGCTCTTCAGTCGGTGGAGTGTTTCGCCTTGTCTTGTATTTCGGAAGAAGAATCGTACTTTTTTGATCAGTGATTCCCTATGAACCACCGCAGATTCGACGGATCCAAAAGATACAGGTCATAAGTTAGAAAATATGTGATCAAACAAGTTGCTTAGATTCAGATATGAAAAACCCTTATTCATTTAGTGAGTTTCAATATTCACTTAAGAAATAAGTTAGCAAATTCATAATAATATCCCCTCGCAAAACAATGTTTTCCTGCTTGAATTTGTGCAGCAAGTCATCAAGCTCTAAAAAGGAAAGTGTTTTGCAATGGATTGTTGAACTATACATGACTAGTATTTTTAAGGGAACTTTATCGAACAATGTTACATTCACCGATATTGCTATTGCACCGGAAAAATTAAATTCCTCAATGTTATGCGCGCTATCGTATTCAGTAAATTCAGCTTTGAAAATCAGGGACGCGCTGCTAAAAACACATTTTAAAAATGTCTGGGCATAATTGATGATTGCTATGATGATAAGCCTTTAAGTATAGGCTGCTTCTCTTTATTGCTTCCTTTTTATTTTATTATATTATGAAAGACGAAATGAACGAATAAAATTCACTTTAACTATTGCGTAAGACCTGTTTCATTATTAAAAATAGATAGCGCCCAACGTGGGTACAACTATCTTATAACTTATCTTATAACTTACAACTATCAAACTCTTTAATCGGGTTAGGGTTCTCGTTGAATGATTTTTGGGGTATATTGCAAAGATGAAAAGCAATATTGACTTTAAATGCCCAAATATAGAAGACAAACTCTTTTAAGAGACTTATTCGAGTAAAAGCATATTTTACGAATAAAATCAGCATCAGAGCACTTTCGAATTACTTGTTGGACTCGCTATTTTGCTAATGGAACCTCCAAAATGATATTAATAAAAATCCCACCTGCATTCATTCAAATAGAGAATATTACCTTCGTGTTTCTGTAATGCAGCCACCGTTGTTACTACCACTATCACCACCACCATAAAATTCCATTTCACAACTTAATTAAATATTTCCTAATAAACTGCACACAGCAAAGAGAGAAAAAATGGCGGGAAAGCTTTTACCCGGATCGGAGAGTTTTCACTTGAAAAATTTCATATGAATGAAAAACCGCCACCACACACGATACAAGATCCAACAGATCTACTCTGTAGTGAATATGTTTAATGCTTTACAGTGCTTTTTTTCGCTTGCATTTTTACTCATATCCTGACTTCATCTGGATGATGAGTACATAAAACAGAAATGGGATATGCAAATATCAGTAGTAGAAAGTATTAAAAAATAAAATTCAGATATCTGTTTGCTGTGAAATTTTTAATATAAAATTGCAGGAAGTCAAAAGTTTTCACTGGACATACCCACCAGTATATGGTGCACTGTGTTACTTCCTACTCAATGCCGTTTGAGAGTGGTGCATTTTTTTCGGGCAAGGTGTAACGGTAGAAGTTTCAGGCATGATTTTATCATGATGATGATGATGATGGGTATTAGGTTGGGAAAAAACGAGTAAAATGAATTAATTCAATATTCACTGGAATGAGTTTTTTATTCCAATTTTGTAGATGATAATTAAATATAGTGTGTGCATGTTTGTTGGAGTGAAAAAGTGGGGGTGTGATTGCACTAAAATATGTGTTTTTATTCTTTTTGTTCCCATCGCAAAAAAAATATCAAACTTTTATATGATTGTTTTCACTTTTTATTTTTCGCAAACACATAAGTATGTTGTTATTTTATTATGAATTCACAACCTTCTTTTCTAACAGAAATAGCTGGTGACAAGTAGCGTCCAGTGTGTGAGAATTTATTTGTTTCAAATAAGTTGCAAATAATTTCGAGCCATTCAGAACTAATAAAACACATCTTCTTAACTCTCTTTGAAAGTGAAATTTAGTTTAAATAGACCACATTGGGAAATTCTTACAGGTTCAATAGAACTATCAATAACCAAACAGATATTGAAAAAATAAAGTCAAGCATATGCAGTAAAATCTAACGGATTGATGATGCGCCTCGAAGATCTGAGAGATTTTGAAATCAACCAAATTTTTTTTTTATAAAAGCTACATCTTCATTTCACCCAGACAAGTTTAATCAACAAACTTCAATAATTCACCCAGCAGTAGTATACAAAAATCTATGGCAATCTGCTGTTGTGAACATCGACCAAACATCCATAAATTTCCCTGGTAAACCATTCAACAGCCAGACCAGAAACAAATACCATTTACAAGCGTTTATACATTGAACCCTCGACAACAGTCGTTGGAATACCTTTACACTTCAAATGAAAACAGGTAAACCCTCTCAACCGTAACCCGTACAGGTTAGGGGCTTAAAAGTCAACCATCCTCTTGCCATACATCCTAAGCAAACTTTTCGAAAGATACGTTAAGATATGACCAAAGGTACAAGCGTTTGGTCATACACTTAAGCCCAATTGACTATTAGAAATTTATGACCTTGCTCCCTTATTCCCATTGTCTCCGTCGACTGGCGGAAGATACACACAAAAGACAGACGTTCAGTCAGCCATTCAGCACTCGGTAACGGAACAAACGCAATCCTTAAATCGGGATATAATTTAACGGAATAGGACGCTCTCTGCTTCAAGACCAATTTCCCTATTCTCGGTGTCGTCTTTTCCATACTGAATCTAATATGATCGAGGGTTGGCGACTGCAAAAGGATACCGCCGCTACCAAAGACGATGACGACGACGACACCAGTTCAGGTTGATATGTATCTATTCAATTTCCACTTGAGTTTTCCCCGTGCTCATCCTTCCTGTTGCAGTGATTCATTCGTTGTCTGTCAGTTTGATAGCAACAAGAAGCGAAACAATTTGCAAATATCCCGTCTCTAAAAGTCCTTATTTTTCGAATCGACGTAACACTCAACAGTCAAGTTTTTTCTAAGGCTCTCGATTGTTGCAAATGCAAGCAGCAGGATAACGTGGAAGAGAACGAGAAGAACGAAACGAGTGACTGAGGTGTAAATAGTCGATTGTCTGAAGGACTTCAAAACGATTGCTTTTAATCATGTCAAATAAAGGGAAAGGGGGAAAATAGGATGAAGGGAACGGAGACAAAAGCAAGAGAATTTCGAATGCAAGTAGCACTGGAATGAAAATGATTTTTGTGTTTGATCGAGGAAACAGGTAATTCTTGTGACAGGATGGACATAGCAGAGTGTTTGTTGAGTAATTTTTTTGAAAAATTCCTAAGGATGCATGGTGGATATAGAAGTGATGAAGTCGAAATTATTTTCAATGGAAAATACTAGAAATCTTAATTATCTTTTCTAATAGAGGCGTGTATCAGGACTATTTTGCGGAAAAATGGGAGAAAACGAGTGGATTGATCTACTTACAATGCCGCTGAGGAATACAGAAAGGTGTCAAAAAGGTACGATTTTGGGACCTCGAGCTTTTGCATCCATTTTTTTAACGTAACGTTATTGACTTGATGATCTTTCCGGGATGTAGCAAAACGAAAAGGAATTTGTTCCAACCCAGCAGGAAATTTCACAAAGTGGACGTACCAGGTGCTACACCGCAGGATCTTTCAAATTTATTTCTTATATCTTTCGATAAATATGTGCCACAACCCCATATGTGTGTGTGTCCTGGAGCTCTCTGCTAAATTTCTTCAATCCTAACTTGCTGGCATCCTCAACTTGCTGTTTGAATCATTCTTTCGCTCGCCATTCCAGCTGCCACATTTACCTCCCTCTCATTCATTCACATATCCAGCTTCCTCCCTCGACTCTTTCAAATCCTTGCCATCGTCATGATTGCAAACATTGACGAGCATTTTCCGTGGAAAGCCTGAAGTAAAACACCATATTCAATTCATCATCGCTATGTCTATTCTACTTTTCTCCGGGATTCTGTTATGGAAAAGAAAAATCAACAAATAGACAAATGAAATACACCTGCCCATTTCCTAGCCGCCATAAACGCTTGCTTTCACACGAATCAAAAGTTTGGTGAAAGAGTCCAGCCTCAAGACTGGAACCTTCAGCAGCATGGTTGCTATATGACGAATCGTAGAAATGACACAATCCCCGGGCCTGGTAATGGTGTGTTTATAGAGAACGGCGAATACGAATAGAATACTAGCAGAAAACAAGTAGAAATTCAGCGAATGAATATATGGTTTGTGGATTTAAGAGTCGAGTGAGCTGAAGTACACCACAAAGGTGGTAATATCTTGTGGTTCTTGACGTGTTTATAGTGTGTCTATACATCTAGCGGCAGCAAAAAATTATTTGTTTAAGCGAAAAATGCCGAAAGGGGTGAGCTATTTGTCTGTTCTGTGGCTGCTGCTGCTGTTTTAGCTAATGTTGTATTTACATTTTCTTCGGAATCCCTGGTTCTTATTCAGATGCACCGGTTATAAAAGTGATGGCGACGCGGCAAACGATGACGACTTGTTGTTGCGGATGATGGGAAAATTATTTATCTCGAATGCGTCTTCTCATAGTCTTGTTTTGTTTGCTTACCTTTTCAACTTTCCGCTCGTCTCCTGGCGCATTTATTTGTTGTTGTATATTATCATCGTCGTCTCCGAAAAACTTGAGAAGTCATAAGGTAAGTGGATTGTTGAATAGCGATGAACTTCTTTTATTTCGATTCGAGAGCTCGAGTTCCTTCACTTCATTGCTCCACTCTACTCTGCATGGAGTAGAGATCCAGGTATTCAATTCGTTATTCCTCGAGACGAAACATCGATTCCCAGACAAGCTACAATTCCTACATTCATTCTTTGCACATTTTTCGATTTTCTACCAAGCGGACAGGATGTGTACATACTATAACGTTTCTCGGTTAATTAAAGAGCCATCAGAAGCTGAATAAATAAAGGAAACTGTAGCTTAGGATGATGACGTTAGTGCTGGTGTGCCGGTGAAGATGTTATTGAGGACGTTGATGGTCGAGATGGATCGATGGGAATTCATTGGATAGTGTATTGATCAAACGAAAACTGGGTTTTTATTGACTGAATGCAACTCGCTCCAATAACCAAGAATTCATAGTCTCTGCAATGTATACACACCCACAAACACACATCCAAACTAAATGAAAATTATTTCGATTTTAGCCGGCAGGAAATTTTGATGAGGGAATATTTCGAAAAACATGTGGCCGTTGTGGAGAGGAAATGTAAAGTTAAGCGGTTTGTAATTAATTGCACAACTGAATTTTGTGTGCTTGATGATAAAGTTAAGGGAGAAACTTTGGTATAGTGTTGATTTAGTAAATGAGAAAATTCTGAAATGTGAAAAGCATGGATGGAAACGCATACTGGTTCTGTTAATGAGTGTAGAGTAAATACATTTTCAAAACTTGCATTTGGTCGATTTGATTCAGGGATATCTTGCCAAACATACCGAATTCACGGAACAACAATTTGACTGCGAAAGATACGATAGTAGTTAGTGCAGCAAAAAAGCGACCATTCTGAAAATAAATGAAAATATAATCACCCAAAGTGAAAATACACTAAACGTTGACTGCATACACATATATGGCAAATATCAGAGATATTAAGAAGTTTAAAGCAGTTCAGACAGGTTACATAAGAAAATGAGGGCAATGGATATTTATCATTAAATCGTATGAAGCAAGCGGCCAGAGCTCCCATTGAATGAGTAAGAAGTCAGCTCTAAAGGCTGCATAATATAACTCTACTTAACCTAAGCTTCCAAAACAATCGATTTTAAAAATATTCATTGTTGTTTACATTCTTTTTCTATCAGGTGTTTGAGTAAATCGTCGCAGTTTCTTTAGTATAGTTGCTTTCGCTACTAATGGGCTTACGTTATCAACCAAATGTAATTTTTGACTGATACTTATTTTTATAGTTTCAGAGTCAATATCTATTTTCTAAGGCTGACAGTCAAAATTTTATTAAAAAGTAGGGTAAATTAAGAATTTTATTAAGAATAGGGGAAAATAGTAATAATATCAGAGGCTATGATTACTAAGAAAATTTAATTTCGAGATGCTAATTTGTCTAAAAAAGATTTACATTTATTTACCCTGGGGCGTGTCAGTAAGAAAACTGTGGCAATGATCAGTTTTGTAAGTTTTTTACATCAACCTACTTTCTATACAACCTTGTACAATATCTATAACTTTTTCTCATAACCACACCTGCGCGATATCTGCAGTTATCACAAACATATACGAAAAAAACGAACAGATTTGAAAAAATCGTGGGGACGACCCATTACCCCAAACTAACCGTGTGCCTTCCGATCATTCAAAACTAGACCTGATGACATGACGGGACGTATGCTGATACAGATTGTTATTCCTGATAAATTCAATATAATATTTACATATTTATTAATTTTTTAATCATATTCACTTGATAAAAATCCAATTAGTGATATAGAAAGAACAAAATAAGAAACAAAATCAAGGTGAATATAAAAAGAAACAATAATAAGGAACAAAATCAAGGTAAAAATGTACAAATTTATAATTCAAGAGACAGAGAGAGAGAGAGAGAGAGAGAGAGGATAGAAAAAACTGCATCGAGATGTTAGTATGCAAAACATTGTTTTAAAAAAAGTTTTGAAAGTGTGTAACATCGGCGGTAGAGGACCAAAGTGTAGGTCATCCCGCTGCCTAAGTAAACGCTACAGCGAAGTGAACACGAAAAAAAACGCGTTCCATGCTCTGCTATACGAACGGAAACAGGGCTACTTAGATCAGATTCAATTATCCTATAAAATAACATAAAGAGAAGGTACTCACCAAAGAAAAGTTTTCGTGATTCGTGCGAAGCAAGATCTGGGACCGAAAGATGATCATTGTAAGAGCAGCAGAAATTTAAAGAATAGGGTTTCGAGTAAATCTACGTTGGACAGACTTCAACGCATTATTTAAATATACATAATGAGGCCATTAAACTTGACAGCAATATTCAAAAACACTACGCACAAAGGAAAGAAAACGGTGTACACAGGTGGAAATATTAACAAAGACTTTATATTTTGAAATCGACTGGATGTAAAAGACAAGAAAATCAGATTAAATTAGAGAGATCGTTCATGAAAAAAAGAAAGAGGACCAAGGATAGACCCTTGCACAACACCTTATGTAGGCTGAAATGTAAATTAAGGGGAGCTTCTCCTGTAAATGGGTTAAAAAATCGTTGTTTTTTTTTCATTGTTATTCAATTATATATGCATTAAGAAATACGCATGTAAAATTTCAGGCTGGAATTCGCAAAATTGTGGAAGTTATGAGTTTTTTTGTCACGTCGTGTTCAACCTCCGGATTTTGACGCGCCGATCTAATGATCGCTTTCCGGCGGTCAACGCGTCTCTTGGGTGCTATTGAAAACTCATTATGAGTGAAAAATTATTTTATGGATTCAGGAACTTTTCTAGAAAATAGAAAGACAAAGATGTTTGGGAAATTTTTCGCAAAATGCAAACGAAAGTTTCAACGCGCTCATTTGGCGATTAGCTCCGAAACACGTGCATGCAGGTTTTAAAATCGTCCAAATCGCAACTTTTATAGCCACAGTCATTTTTAACGATGGTTTTAACGGTGTCTTGAAAATCATGGAGGTTTTGGAATTGAAAATTGGCCCGTCGTGCAAAGCGGCTGCCGAACAACGCGACAATGATCGGCTACTACGTCAAGCGCGCGCCTCATCCGCACAGACTAAAGAAGCCCGAACCCTTGCGAGAATGGAGAAAATGAAAGAAAATCAACTTTACGAAGAGTCAGAGGGTATGCTTTATGAACCATGAATAGCAGAATAGTGCTTTCATATGGGTAAGTTGACAAAAACATACTTCTTTTGGAACTAAAAACTTTAAGCGCGTTTTTCTCGAAACCATGTTTTTCAAACTGGCGTGCACGATAACTAAAAAACGGCTTGACCAATTTTAAAAGTTTATATATCAGATTAAAGCGTATTAAATTTCGAATGGAACATCGTCGAGAAAGTTGCATAAAAAAAATTTTTAACACACTTTTGTTAAACAAATTTTTTGAAAAAAAATGAAAATTTTGCAAATGTTGTTGTAGTTTTTGTAAAAATCATTTTTTTTTTTAAACAAAGACGTCGTTCCATAGAGGACTCAAAAACAAACAAAAAACATATGACATTGTTTGTTCCAGAATCAACTCCTGAGGCTCTACAGTGCACGCCATTTACCCCTGCGAAAATAACATGTCCCACTTTGAGCAACCATATCTCAGGAACGACTCAATATTTTTACATAAAACTAACAATGTAGCAGTCTCTAATAAAGAATAATAATTTCATAAAAAATTCAAGATTAGGCAACCCATAGTTTTTTTTAAATTCACGCTCGAAATTAAGGAGCGAAAAACCCCGTTTACAGGAGAAGCTCCCCTTAAGGTACGGCCAAAGATGTAAAAGGTAAGCCAGAGGACCAGCTATGCCATCATTCCTCAGCTTTTGAAGCAGGAACCTATGGTGGACAGAATCAAAGGTTTCGGAATAGTCAGGATGTACTGCTTTTGGTAGTCAAGAGCGAATGCGACCATATGTTTGGAAGAAGAGAAGCTTAGCTGGATAAAAGAGTAGACACTCTTGAAGACCACTTCCTCAAAGAAGAAGTGAAAATGGACGGTAGTTTGAGATGCATATACAATTACCAGTTTTGTGTATAGGGAAGATGTTGGCAATTTTCTAGACAGAAGAGAAAAAGCCAGAAGAGATACTTATATTAAACACGATGGAAAGATGGACGCACAGAGATGAAAGAGATTAAGCCAGGATATTTGGAATATCGTCGAAACCACAACCGGTGTTGGCATTGATATCGTTCATTAGTTCAATTAAGTTCAATTTCTGAAGAGTTTGTTCGAAACGAATGTAATTTAGGAGAAGATATGGAGGAAGATATTGGGAAGAAGGAAAGGATTGTCGTGAGAAGAAACAGGAAAAGTAAGAAGCAAAAGGTTCACACACTTCATATGGAGTGGAAGCAGCTGTGTCACCCAAATGTGTTACCATTGGGGATAGGATGGAACGAATGAATGATCAAAAAGATTTCGGATGGTTGATTCTGATTGATGCTTCAATGTCAGCCATGTAGAAGCGCAACGCCTGTCTGGTAGCTTCTTTCACTTAAGAGCGTAATTCTTTATAAAAAAAAAGGAGATGGGTAGGTGAACCAGATCTTTTATCTAAATTACGAGAACCACAGTTTTTTAAAACGATGAGTCGATGTGAATTGCGGAATGAATTTCAAGACGAAAATATACAATTTGCGCAAAGCATCATCAATGTCAAAGCAATAAAAGGAAGACAACCAGTTAATTCTATTTACTTCAATCGCCATGTTAGTGAGATTAGCTTTGTGAAAGTTGAAATGTACCAAGGAAAAGATTTAATATTAAAACTTTCAAGGTTAAAACGAGGATGATGTGAGGGTAAGAAGAAATTCTGTTGGAATAAAAGTGTATCCTGTTAAAAATACACCTTTTTGAAAACCCTGGAGAAATCCTAAAGCTTCTTCATATCTCATACACAGATGGGATATATTTCAAGGTATGTCATTGAAATTCATTTTCATAGACCATTATCAATATGACCTAGAAAATATTTCAAACCTATTAAAGGATGAACTTAAACCATTTTCCGTATTGCCATCGCTTACTTCAAGTGGAGTTTTCTAGCAAAATCAATAAAATTCACCATATCATTGCATTATCTACCACATGAAGCGTTTCCATTAATATTCTCCCTAAGCATCCAATAACACCGAATAAAACAACAATAGTCACACCAAACACCCATAATAATGCCGCCGACAAAAGGATTGAAATTGTTTGCATTAAGGATTTCGCTGAAAAACAGTTTTATTGCGCATCCGTATAAATACTCGGTAGTAGTATATATCGAACTGCAACGGGGAGGGATTATTGGGATCAGATGGCTAAGCGCGCATCCTTTGACAACATATCGGCCTTACCATTTTTGCTATCATCGACCACGGCTTGTTCTGCATCTTGGAGCTTGCTGCTGCATCCAAATGCATATGCATACATACAGGGAGCAAGAATTATGTAGACTTGATTGCCACATTGCATTCAGATGGGTCTTTTCGAATCAATTGTGTGTGCATGCATGATGTAGCCTGATGTGTGCGGAATTTGTAATTTTTCTTTTTGTCTTTTTATTAGCTCTCTTCATATGGAATGAGAGTATTTCTAGTTGTTTGTTCGGAAGCATTATCGTGCACCGCCTCGGATTCAACTACTATGCACGAAATTTTTATGATTCTTCTCAACTGACGTTTAACTATCGAAGAAGAGCTGGGCGAAGAAGAAGATACAAATATTCCATATAACCTCATCGGTCCATGTTTTTCATTCGTTTTTTTTTTGTTTCTTCTCATTCGGAGCTCGGTTGGTGTTTGCTGTTAAGTCTTTTGTTGTATTTTCTATCTTTTCTCGGGATAAATTTAAACAAACATTGGGTGGTCCTGTGTGTGCCCGCGATGCCACCAAGGCTATTGGGTATTGTGTTGTGTGTGATGTTGTGTGCGGTGAAATAACGCAAACAGACATCAAATTCATTTTCCTCGCAGCTCCTCCACCTACAGATATACCGAGCAGAAGAATAAGAACTAACTTAACTATCGGTTCGGGTTCGACGAGATATATGGATGCTGGATAACGATATTTGTGATGTACACACAGGGTGTGTATGAAGTGGATGGACGAGAGTGATGTATGAAACGCGTTTGATCTTTTTATTGTTCCCGGTGCGTTTGATTGGTGTGACCGAACGTGTATGGCTTTGCTGTTGCTGTGACCAGTATTGGCGTAGAAGATGGGAAGAAAAAACATGACGGTATACCAAGTTCCGATGAGGTATTGCCGTTCTCATCATCATCGTCGTGGACAACAACGTCGTTGCGGTCGTCACCATCAATATTGAGTGAGTCGGAATATGTTTGTATATTGGCCTTGGGAAGTCTGGAAGAATGTGACATACCAACGGCATCAACGGCGGTAGCAAAACAAAAGCGAAACCAACCCGATGTTTGGAAAGTGCTTGTAAAGTAAATAAAGGTTGTCCTTTTCGAAATTGAACTCTCTCTAACTCCCGTTTGTTTCTATAGCACAATATCCCACCTATTCGAAAAGACTTTGGTCGTAGAGGTGAATGTATACCGATGACAACGATGAGACAATAGCTTCCGTTGTTTTAAAAGCAGGAATAGGTATCAAGTAATGTATTGATTGAAAAATGAGGGCATACGAAAAAGTTCCCTTCATGAATATTGTATGTCCTGTTCCAAAAATATTATTGTGTATCTATCCACAATTTCTCAAAAATGGAAAGTTTTAGGTCAATGCATTAATTTAGGACTTATTTTTTTTACTCAAACGTACACATGTTTCTGGGACTTTAAGCCATCTGACCCTATAACATTGCAATTAGAGATGGGCAAAATGCCTCATGACACGTGAGGCATAGCTCTTTCTTACAGTGCAGCGCCTGAAAAAAGCACAGCATAGTCTGTGAGCGAAAGCTTTCGTTTGAATAAACTTAATGAAATGCGAAGCGAACAGTGTACTGAGAGTACGGCGCAATGCTGTAAAATACTCTAAAAAAGAGCGATCAGTGGTGTGTCATGAGGCATTTTGCCCATCTCTAATTGCAATTAAGAATGTTTATCTTGAATTCGAATAGCATATGAAAAAAGCATACTTCAATCAAGTGTTGTATCAACTACCATGAAGCATCAGTTAATTAAAAGCAAATAACCCCAGAGCCACGAGATCAACAGACAGATAGCAATCCGACGACGACTCTAAACTTCAGATTCGACGGTGTTAACCATAAAATTGAGAGAACAAGTTAATTTCAATCGACCAAAAGAAGAACCTTTCGATTTTTTGCCTATCGTTTTATCCGTTGAATCGATCTTTCGGAGGTGTGTAGAGAGTCATTATCAATAACCCACGGGGGTGAAGGCCACCTAATTGACGACAACATTCCTCCCAGTTCTGCACTTAATTGGCCGACGGTAGAGAGAGGCCAGTTTGCGCTGGGCGACCGTCGCAGCATAGAAACTTGATGCTTGATGGTGAGATAGGCCCAGAAGATATTATCGTGCAAACATTCAGTGCATTAAAACAGTGAATCGTAGCGAGCGATATTTATTTTATATTGATCTTAAAAATAATATGATTTGAATTGATTTTCTTCGTGAAAAATGATAAAAGGAATGAATTTTAACAGCACAGACGCGTATGCCTACGAAGTAGCTCGAATGAACAGGCTCAATTATCGAAGATACATAACTCAAATTGACAGATTAGTGTGCTTCTTATCAAACAGACAGTGGAATTTATCTAGGACATTTCTATTTGCTTCGTTTAATTGCAATTCAATTTGGCGTCCAATGTGGGCGAGCTGAGCTCTCATTCGAAAATTTCTAAGAAAATAATCATAAGCCTGAATCGATTCCAGTTTCGTATCACTGCCAACCAATTTTCCATCTCATACAGACTCTCGGATGGCATCACGCATCGATAGTGATTTATTGAATTGCGGTTAGGCTGATGCCGCCGTCACCATCACCGCCGCCTCTCGAGTATCACAAACCTAAACATTTCTTCTTGCATTGTACCGGAACGATAAAGACGACCTAGGACGACCACAAGAAGACTTCATCGATGATGGTCAAGATTTTTCTTATTTGGATGACGACCGGGGCATATGATTCTTCTCGACATTTGTGTGCGGTATGAGGCTATTGTGAGTTCAATTAATAGGGCAGTGCTCGATAAATCAAAATCCCCCTGTGGCCGCCACCACCATCATAAGCTCACTCCGGCAACGACAACCACAGTGACGACTGGAGCAAAGTAAGCTATAATCCGCAACCTGACCACATTCACACGTAGCATGTACCATCATCGCATAGATACAACCATATGATAGAAGATATCTTTTGTATCTTTTCTCATTTGATCCGGACATCGGATTAAATGTTCACTAGATCGCTTCTTCTTGTCTCGAGAACTTTTTTTTCGAATTTGCGTTCATCCTTTCATTTCACAGACGTCATTAATTACACCAAGTTGAATTTAATTGGTGGCCAAATTGAAAATTCGTGATTGAATTCACTGTGCTCACAATACATAATTCGAATTTCGGTGGTGGCGATGATGACGACGGCGTGAAGAAACGATGCCACAACCAGGCCATGAAGTGAACTTACCCAGAACCGATGACCTGCTGCGATAAATTGTGTGAAATGAGATTCATTGAGGTTTCGATACCGTTGAGCACGCTGCCGCCGCATCACGTTACCGATGCAAAATCAATTTCAATCTAATGGTTTTTGCGAAAGATTTTTAAAATTGCTTTTTGAACTGAAAGTTGATGAAAAATCATTAGAACATCATCGTATCGCACTCGGTATATTCTCGCATCAAACATGAAAAATTCCAAAATACATTTTTTTTTGTTCGGGCAAAGATACACTCAAGTATCTGTATGGTTACAAACAAACAGCGCTTCGGCTCACACCTATGAAATCTATGAGTACAGTGTTTTTTTTCGCGGGTCAGCTTATGATTAGTTAGCGATTAGTCATGTAGTAAGCGTGTTGGGAGGTGATAGTCCACTACACTCTAACAAAGAATAAACTACACAAAAACTCAAATTCATCATAGGCGTGCATGATTTCGGTTGTGGGTGTGTTTACATTCTGTTCTATATCTCTCATACTTTGCACTTATTACACATAAAAGCAAAAAAAAAAAATATCTTTTAGGTCGGCGATGTCAGATCTTTGTCAGCACATCTTAAATAAACTTTGAATTTCTTTTTCTTTCTAAAATCATGTGCAAGCTTAGCTGGCTGTTTTTCGTCTACATATTTCAGTATTTTGTTGTTAGTTGTTGATGGAAAAATTCTAAACAAATATTTCTATGATTTTTACTGCATTTGCTTTGATTATTCTGAAAAAGCTTATCGAAACGAATTCAATAGGCTGAACTTTCATGACGACCATCAGCATAAATAAATTTATGTTTATGAAGGTAATTAAACTTTTATTGTGAAATTATCTGTGGGATGAATATGAAAAAAAAAAATGTTTGAGTAGGTAATAACGCAGTGAACTTTGCTGACAATGTCGCATATTGAAACAATAGTAAGTTATGACTAATGGCCAACTCTGAATATTAAAGACTTGATAAGATTTTTATGAGTTCGATGTCAAAATATTCAAATGTGTATTTGGTTCATTACTGAGATGGCTTGTGGGTAACATTCTGCTCAGGGTAATAGATAATTATTTTTCAAAGCGTGTTTAAAATTTCATCGATTGATTAAATCGTTAAACGAAGCGTATCTGGCAATTTGAAGATAATCTCACAGCCATATTGTTCGGAAGACATTTGTAGGGCTGTAGATGGACGTATTAATGGAAAAACAGATGATTTAGACTCATAAATCAGAACTAGATACTTAAATTCGCTAACAGAAAAATAGAAGTCAGAGCTTAATTTAATCTTTTATACTCGAATGGTAAGACTTAGACACCATCTTAATTTACATGAACAATTGACGTTACTTTCAACTTTTGTGTTTACACTCAACCTAATTCAGGGTTGCTAGGTAATTTCTTGCCAAATCCCTTAAAAGAATTTCAAGATACCCCAAGAGATACTACGTTGCTCCAAAAGTCCCTCAAATGATTATCTCTGCTTATGCATGTTTATATATTTAAACGTTTAGTTGGGTACTATTATTTCGATGATAAAAATGGATGATAAATATTCCACCTATCAACTTTAAAATTCAGCAGAGGAAGAAGTTTAAAAAAGCGATGAATATGTTAAGCCTCAATCAACAATCTTAACACACATCTAAAGTTCAAATGAAATCAATAGTAAATATTCCAGCAAATTATATTCTTTGGTTTCAGGAGCGTTACGCAACAACCTCCAAATATTAAAATAAAATATTAAATACATAGTATTAAAAGAAAATATTCTTTTTCTGTTGAAATTAAATTTGGTCACTGACATGGCTTTCATTTTCTTAATTCCACTGTTGCTTGAGAAGGACGTCCTATTCGTCTAATCTTGAGCCAATGACGCGTAATCTTTTAAAATCGAATGCTAATTCCATTATTTGGGGTTTGATTTGGCTAGTTGCATTATCTGATTCAATTTATTCCAACATTTTTAAATTTATCAGTTTAGCTATGCCTTGGTAGGAACTTACTAATCTGACGTTCTATATACTCAGTGGAAATGTTAGTTTCGAAGCCTGATAATGAAGATTTTGGTTCGAATATCCCTATATCCAGCCATACACATCATGATCACTACTTTTCCATATAAATTTAAAAATTAGAAGCATGAAAATTCAAAATATTACTGAAAAACTGATCATACTCGCACAAATGTTATGAAACTTCAGAAAAATTTGAAAAAGCATTCATTTTCATGTCCATCGGCGACAAATGGTGACACCTATCATTCTATATAGAGCTGCACTGTGGTGGAAGAACGCTACACAAAAAAAATGCTGCTAATAGGCTATGCAAGCATCAAAGGCTGGCCTGCTTGCTGATGTCAGGAGCAATGAATTCCAGCCCAAAACCAGGAAGCGAGGCCCTTCTAAAATTAGAAACACTACGCCTCGAAATTTAAGAAGAAGTATCGAAACAGGCTGTTAGTCTAGAACAGTCCTACAGGGACAAATCAGGAGACCCAAAAGATTACCTTAAAATCCTGAACGAAATCTGGTCAAATGATAGAAATGTTGAACTTCAGTGTCGAACAAAAACCAAAGCAGGGGAAGAGGTTCAAGGTCGCAATTCTCTCTCCTAAAGGAGGCCACCATCTATCAAGCAGAACTATCTGCCATACTTGGAGTAATACATAGCTAAGTGGTTCTCTAGGCTATCAGTCGCAATCACATAAATTCAACTATTCTCTTAAAGGTTGTTGCGGAACAGCTGTGAAGAGCCGCCACCGCAACAGGATCTGGACAACGATACCGTTTCCGGAGCCACTAAAAACCTTTTTTGTTAAAAACAGGAAAGCTATGTTTAATTTCGTTTCTACCGATTTTTCAATCAGGTTTTAGCAGCGATTAGGTATTTTATCTCAAATCAAACTTTCAGTCCAAACTGGTTCATTAAAACTTAATAATTTTTCATTAACTTCTGCTACTTTTTCTCTTCGCAAGTCTACACATCTTCGATTGTCATTTCCTACATTCATCAATTCATGTAAAAGCTTAATGATAGTTAGCCAGCCTTGCTTAAGTTTCGTAAGATCACCAAACGCAATATCAATCTCTTCACGTAAAATATTTGAGGGCAAACTTCACGAGTTCGAATTTTTCGCACCTATTAATTTTTCTAAGTAGTTACCCTAACGGTTCCAGGATTTTTCCGTTTTTTTTTTGTTGTTGATAAGAACGACTTGTTTAAATAATCTATCACTTTCCACTTCGCAATCAATTTTAACTTCAAATCAACTCTGCGTTCTTCATGCAATTCCACGTGAAAGCTCTTCCGACTACCGTATCATCCTTGCAATCGAGCTAAGATTTTAAATGTTAATTGTCGAAGCATGACTACTGAAGATAAGAGACCACTTCTTATGTCAAATACAAGCAACGAAAAGTATATCTTTCCACAACCTCACGCGAAGTCCAGTGCCTTGACGTACTAAATCAAATGGCGATTCCCCGATCACACCCAGAACTTCAGCTCTCCGTTACTTCACCAGCCAAATTCCTCTATCATCAATCACCAACTCTCTACTGTCTGCGCTATGCTGCCATGCAGATTATTCAACGACAATCACCGAAAAATTCTTCATATGAAAAATGCACTTTCAATTATCTAACTGCGCGATAACTTTTCGATTTTTAGACAATTTCAAAATTTTTCGAAAGCAGTTTCTTTTTCGAAAACTGACGCTAAATGTCAACTTTCTCCTGAGCGGTCAACAAATACGAGACTTGCATCAAATTGCCGCCTCGCACCGGTTCCGACAACCAGCTGTTGCGATAACCAGCTTCAGACCCAATACTGCACAACGCAGCTAATCCTAGTATTGTTGCAAATTAGTTGCGCTCCGGCCAGTGAATCCGCCGCAATGCAATGAAACATGCAACAATAAAATACACTACAAACCTTGGTAATGTAATGCATTCGATCATTGCGTTAGCAGCTATGATTGCAATAGCTATGTTTGCCGGCAAAGCTTCTTACAGTCTGTCCAGCACTAGCGAGGCAAAGATTAGAGTTTCTTGGCTCTGTAAGAACTTGTGCTTGAGCTTCAATATTTACTAAACCTGCTTTTGTTGCTCAGCACTTCGCACATCAGTTTTGGCAAAGAGGTTTTTTTTTGGTTGATTTGCATCCATGCTTCCGTAATAGTATTTATTTTTAGCTGATCGTTTTTCGGCGTAAGCCAATGTTGCTAATTTCCCCCACACGTTTTCGATTATGTTTTATAATTAAGTCTGACCAAGGAAGAGTGTTAATTTTTTTGCTCTCGAAAATTTCGGCGCACGACACGGGCGTTATGAACCGGGGCATCATCCTGTTGAAAAATGTAATTTCTACTCAAAATTTGAAACGTGATGTGTTAACTGCTCGTGGAGCAATGTAACGATAACCTACAAGTCGATCCGCTACGAACACGGCATCCATTTTCCTACCGAATCCAATGCGAGCCCATATCATGGCTCTATCGCCGCCTATTTGATGCTTACTTAATATTAGGCGCTGCTTCCGCAAATCGTAGAATTAATACCGGAAACCATCGGGTTCATCTAAATTGAATCGTTTCTCGTCAGAAAAAAAGGACTCGCGACCATTTTCTCGACCACTGCTCATGCTCTCGTGCAAACTGAAAACAAGCGTCTTCATGTGCCTGCGTCAGTAGCAACTAACATTTCAATTTTCCCACTGCAAAATACGTTGGCCATTACGTACACTTGTGTGTACCCCTGCCTATGCGCTGATCTCCCGCGATTTTGCCAGTGAATTTGAAGCAACCCGTAGAATTGCCCACTTTTCCCGTTCGGTCACTGTTCTCCCTCCGTTCTCTACCGTTCTACCTCCTGCGTGCTTCTCGCTGTATTTAACGGGAACTTTTTAATAATTTAATATCGCTGTTCGGCTTCTTTTTAATATCCGCGTGATTTCCGAAGTATTTTTTCCATCCCTCTAATGCTGTTGCACTAGTTTCCTTTCGGTTTCGTTCAATATCTTACCACGTGGCAAATTTTATAATTTCGCAAATTTCCAAATAAAACTTTTACACAGGATGATTTGCTTTTTGATCCTTTTTTTGAACTTGTATAGCAACTGGTGTCAATCAACTAACTAAATCAAATCAACTAACAATAGTTCAAAAAGTTTAGTGTTATAGTTTTCATCTCCATCCTTAAAAACTCCCGGGACATAGAAAGTAATTATCGTAGGTTAATCATATTTTAAAGTGTGCCTCAACTCTTTTGAACTAATTATTCCACATACTCATTTTTTCTTTCTCTACTGTTTTCCCTCAAATCATTAAAAAGTGTAGCATGACCTATAATATTGTCGCGGGCTATATTCAGGTTTGTAAGAGAAGCCTGTCCAGCACTAGGCCGCAACGCAGAGGCTCAATAGACCCAGGAGGTCGCAGTGCTAGGTGTTCTAAACCCGCTCCATGCAATCAATTAATTAATTTATCAAACGCACCTACACTCAGAAAAATGTAATTTAATAGAATCTAATTTAAATTAAAAGTTGAAAAGCGAATCTTATATGAATTCCACTTTATTATAAAAATATTATTTTCATTAAAAAGAAACGTATATGGAGCCAAATCATATTTGAAAATTTTTGAATCAAAAATGTTCAAATATGATTTGGCGCCATATACGTTTTCTTTTTAATTCAATGATGAAAAATTTTGATTTGAAAATAAAATGTGTTTGGGTACATTTCTTTTTTTTTCATGAAGCATCTGCCAGCTGATATTAGGTGAATCTCACGATAGGATATCTAAGCTACAGGCTTTGAGTCAACTCTTTTATCTGGATAGATCAATTTATTTAAGCTACGAAATCATCATAAATCCTATCTTTTTGTTTTTCAACATATCTTGAATGAACGAATTATTTACTTCGAATAAATATTTCTCAACAAATCATTTTTCCTTTCTTTCGCAGCCTAAAAAGGATCAAATAAATCATTCGCTCATCCCTTATTCACAACATCATACCAATTACATTAACAAATATTTGACACATATTTTCTGGTATTTACAAAAAACATACAACAATTCTAACATATCGTCTTCCACTTCGATTACAATCCCTTATCCTTCGTAAATCTTTTCAGAATAGTATCGCACAACCCGGAATAGCAGAATAGGAACGGAAAATCCTCGAGAAACGTTTCTGATCTTTACATCGTCCTGGTTGTTGTCACATTGTTGTAGTCCTCATCACATCATCTTCAACGGCTGAGATTCACTGAATGATGACACGAAATCCTCCCAATACTACTAGCTTCACTTTGCTCTTGATTCGTTACTGGCTGGTTCATATATCTTTCGATATCCTTTCTATGATTATGGTTCAACAGAACGCGAACGATTCTGAGTTTCGTATCCACCGAAAATAGATACCGCAACTAGCGTGAATGGTGGTATGAAAGTGAAACGAAGCGATTCCTATATGTAGTTTAAGCGGCTTTTCTTTCGATGGAGAAGGACTTAGAGATGTAAGGGAAGAGCAAAAAGTGCAAACTTTTTTCGATATATGTCACGAAGAAACTCCTTTGTATCAGCTCGTATATCGTATCGTGATGCAAGCTTTCGAGTGGTATTCCGTGAAATCACAAGGCCTCGTGACAGGATATGCTTGTTGGGTTTAGAGGAACAACATCATGTTTAAAGCGAAGCGTTGATGAATTGGATAATATGTAGTTTACATTATGACCCAGATATATTTTGCTGAATAGAGCCGCCAGATAGGTTAGTTTATGATAGGAGATAGAGATCTATTTAGGCCAATCTACTACATAGGGTCAGCTGATGGTATTCAATTCTTTGTGTTAAATAAAGTGATAAGTTATTTCCCCTGCAATTGCTTTGGAAATCAAAACTTAGAAGATTGTGTGTCAGATGGGATACTTAAATAGTCCCAAACAACGATTTAAGTTCGTCGATTTATTTCTGGGTTTTTAATTAGAATTCGTTAGCTTCAACTGTTGAATTCAACGTAGATATAATTTAAAACAATTGCGAGAAAATTATAGGTCATAAGCTTTTAATGGATACCTTCATTATCAGAGAATCTCTTGCAGCTAAGCGTGATTTCTAAATTCAGAACTCTCATCTGATTATAATCTCTTGCAACCACAGCCTACACCTCAACTCATTTCATACCCGTTCAAAACAATCAACGCTTGAAAACGATTAATCGCATTGACGGAAAATGATATCCTTTTCTTCCACAACAATAATCACCGTAATTCAAGTTTTGCACCAAGTGAAAGAGAGGTATATGGGGGAGGAAGTTGAAATAAAGAGAGATCTCCTAATGGATTTCGTGTAGTTAGAGATAAAGCTGCATTGGGCACGGCATAAGCAACGCATTCAATTCGAACAAAGATTTGATGGCGATACGAAAAACTAATGCGCATTTCCTATACTTTCTTTGGCATAGCCTTCATTCTTTCATGCGATCACTCGTCCATACCCTTACACGCTATCATTCTTTTCCAAAGGAAGGAAACTAAACCGAATTGTTCTCAGCGGCAGCAATTGCACGTCATGCAAGTTTCCATTTCGTTTCATTCTTCCCTTTTTAGTTTTTAATTTGTTTATCGTTAATTTCTCTGTGTTTCGTTCGAGCTATGTACTACCCCCATGCAAAATACAGGAAATTTACCCTGACAAAGAGCTAGCGAAAGATCTACTTTCGATGACTGTCACGACTAGCAAGAAAAAAAATGACGACCCCCGGAGGCGAAATGTGCATTCGTGAATTATTGTTGAAATTTAGTTTTCGGGGTGATTGCTATCTTGCCACCCCACTACCACCCGGCCGATAACCCACCCAGCAGACCCTGTTGTACTCGATGTTCCAAAGTGCTGAAGAACTTGTAGCGATTTTTTCGGTTCCTATGTTTTCCAGGGAGGAATATGATTTACCAAGGAAAATGATGACGAGTCAAGGAAAAAACCATGCACTGAACCTTGAAATGCCTGAATATTCTGATGATGTGTCCTGGCCGAGCGTTGGAAGTACTTTTGCTGTTGTTGCTGCTGCTGCTGCTGCTCTTGTTGTAGTCGTCATCGATGTCGGTAACAAAGAATAGTAAACCAGGGGAGGATAATGAAATTTCGATCCTTGCGATGATTGATTTCACGCCGAAACGGTTTCAATCATTTTTTGTGTCATATCGACGGATGTATTCGAATTGCGCTCGACCCCAGGCAGCAGGACAACAGTGTAATGTATTCCGAGAGAAAAAAGTTCGGATGTTTTCGGATGAAGTGAATACGATTGCGACAGTATAACGCTCATAGATGTCCATTTATTGCCTGATTCAATCAAGGGCTATAAGCCATAATCATATGAGACCTATTCAAAAAACAGGCAATTTCATTATGTCAGAGAAAGCGCAAAAAGATTAGTTTTCGGGGATGATTTTTCGAATTCGTTTTACTACAACCATTATAAGCTGGTTTCTATTTATGTTAATGCCCTGCGTCAACTGAACGTTATTTCGCATCTCATGTCCTTTGTCTTGCCAAAAGATTAAGCTTTCCGCCCACAAGAACCGCCGTTTCGCGAGTGGGTCGGTTCCAAGACAACCCTAGCCTACAAATCATCTTTCATCGTCGTCCTCATGTGAACTCGCCTAATGTTGTAGCCAAGAAACATCATGTTACAGACAGCCATATGCACAGCAAGCCTTTTACAATTCCATTCGCCTTCAGAATATCTTATCAAGAGTCTGCCATCTTTCTGCCCACAACAACACAGCCTTGCGAGCCTTGCCGCTTATAAATTATGACGACATAACTCCACTTGTCATCACTTAAATGAAATTCCTGTTCGTTATATTTTCATAGTTTCATTGCGGAAAAGCTTTGGGTCTGCTGTTCTGTTCGAGTGTGTTTCGCCCATTCCATTTGGCGATGGCTCCGCTATGCTTCTTCGTCGTATCCAAGACAGAAGAAGAAAAACATCGAGAAATTTGGCTATCTCCGACGGCAATATCCAGAGAATCTTGACAGAATTATCTAATTTGAAATCCATTTAGATGGTTATTTCATGTTTTGCGTTCTTGAGAATCGTTGGGAAATAATACGAGAACTATGCGCTAAGGATCATCAGAACGAATTGAATGTTTGCTGGATGTTCTAATGTAGGAGACATTTTAGTGGTCGGTGGTCGCAACTGAATCAACTCAGCAGGGAAACTAGTTATGATGCTAGTTTGCAGTTTATTGTCCTTTTTTGATAGCATTAAGAGGTCGTATATGTTTGGCTAATTTATGAATGGCGCCTTGTTGTTTATGTGTGTTATTTTTATTTGGGATAGCGATGCTAATAGAAAATAGCTTGTTTGGATACTTCCTGTTTTTTAGCCTATGATTCTGGTAGTACTTGTGTCGAAAAAGTGTACTGATACCATTCTATTTTTGGTATTATTTACCTATTGAATAGTTTTTCTCACATGAATAAGGAAAACTGGTAAAATAAAGCCTATGGTAAGCATAGTCACCTAAACCCATATTGAGGTTTCAGCACAGCGCACCTCTGAACACTTGGCTAGGCTGCTACCATTTTCCTTGTCACTACAGTTTAGATCACTTCCAATCACTGCACGTTAGGCATCCAAACTCGATGCTTTGCAGCCCTTACAGAACTAGCCCACATATCCACGCCATACAGTAGCACTAAATAAATTGCCGTCATAAAAGATTCACCGTTTTGTTTCACTGGACCACGAACATACAGATGTAAAGAAATATTTTCCATCATCTACATCGGCGGAAATCTACAAGACTCACATTAGGAACTAGATGAAAATATAACTCCCATATTAGGTCGGGACAGGCCACAATGCACTGTTTGTGCTGGACAAAATTCAAGGGAGAGCTTCCAAGCTTATTAGTAATGAGTCGATTGTATCCAAAACTCACCTCTTTGAGCACAAACGCAATGCTGGGTGCCGTTTTTTCTTTAGCTATTATTTTGGTTTTGATCTAAGGAAATAACGAGTGTTAGATTTTTTTAGAGCTCTTCAGTAGCACAACACCACAGGTATAAGGGAGAATGGATTAGAATTCGAACGAGAGAAATGTGCCAATTTTCCACTTTCTGTTTACTGGTGTGAGAATGAGGTACGGGTGTGTGCCCTACACAGTTCATACTGCAAAGCCAGTGTGAAAAAACCACGAGAGATCGCCATTTTGAACGTCGTTTGACATTTCTTTCCCCGAACCGGCGAGTGGAGATTAAAATGCTTTTTGTTAATGAAATTCATTATGATTTCACACAAAAACTATACGAAATTGTTGCCAAAGGTTTATTTTACTTACCCGAAATACGAAATCCTCTGCGAAGTACTTCGGTAGCTACTTTTGCAGCCTGGAACGCGGCACTTCATTATCGCACTATTTTAACATTTCTGACCGCTAATTTGTTCGCGAAACCGACACAAATTATTGCGCACAAACGTAGATGCACGTTTCCACCAAATACGCCGAAAAATTTTCAAATTTTATTTGATTAATTTTGACCGAAAGTCAATGTTTTCAGTCCCCGACACAAACCAAACTGACATTGACGTTTCTTTCCGTGTTGCCCGTTGCACGCTTTTACACCGATCTGGTGTTCCCAGCATTAAGACACAGCATTAAGGCTTTTCGGTTGTGAGTGCGGTAGAAAGGGGTGCACTGAGCGGAATTTTTGTGAGAGAGCAATGTTGTGCGTGTATTAAAAAAGGCACACTCACGTATGGGTACACGGATAGCCATTTCGTATCCATATTCTTTCATATCTATGCCCAACACTCGTCAAACTAACCGTATCCACCCTCATACCTTTCAATTAAACCTCAGCCAGGGCAGAACTAATATGGATCAATCTTCTATCTACTAACTTCCTCCACGATCATTGGCGACTAATGTTAAGGCGAGGCGATGCATTGACGGCTCTTTAGATTTCAGCCTTTCCCACACTTCATTATTCTTTTCCGTCAAGGAACTCCAATGAAAGCCAACGCCTTGCATAAACATAACAAAAATAAGACTTTTCAGCAAGATTAAAGCCTCTTATGCCATTTTAAATACTCTATGGATGTGCTTTCTATCAACCAGCTTGAAATTAAGTAATATTCTCAGTCACTTGGACATTTTCATTGCCTCGATTGCTTGAGAGCCAACCATAATCGGTCTTACAGTTGGTATACTTCTTTTGATCAGCATAACAATCTCAACGTTAAATGATCACCAACTGGAATCATTGCTTTCTATCCTGCTTCAAAACTCTCCTAATGGTTTGATTTAGTTTGAGTTTAACGAGAGAAGATTTGTGGATGTGAACATATTTTTTGGCATTTCGAGGTGCGAAAAACCCCCATCATAAGCAACATTACACAGGTCTGGCCAGAAAATAAACCTTTGCGCTATTGCAACCGGAATATTTTTGCGCACAATTCTTTAATGTTTTTCGTATTGTAGATGACAAGTAGTTTCGAACTATAGCTAGCAAAGAGTCATCTAACTGAAAAATCCGTCGAAGAAGAACCAGCATGTTTTGCTGAATTAATAGGGTAACAAGCATTCAGTGTTACCAAAAACACGATTACTGAATGAATGAAATTGTATGGACAAACTAGATGGTCCCTAGCTCTGGGGCGTCTTAGATATACTGTGCTTCCCCAGTATTATGTTCTAAGGACTGTACTAAAGCATATAAAATGAAACCTTTTGAGTTTAGAAAAAAAAGGGTTGATTTTTTATTGTTACATTGACCAGCGATAGTGTCGCTTAAAATGCAGATTTTGAATTTTTCGATTGAGGTCCAACCTTAAGTTTTTCACAGAGGCCACGTTAACAATTTGGTATCCTTTTTACAATTTTTTTTAAAGATAGCTGGTTTTCTTCAATCCTCGTCTGATTTGAGTCCAGTGTTCTTCTATTGGTTTAAGTTCAGGACAATTTGGACAGTTGACCTCCTCAGGGGCGAAAGTGATCTGGTTACTTTTATACCACTTCAGCATTTTTTTAGCATATTGGCTTGATGCTTGGTCTGGCCGAAACAACACAAATCCTTCTTGCCTATCATGAAAGGCAACAATCGATTCTTCAGACATTTTTCGATGTAAACCTGGGCATTGATTATGGCTTACGCTATAAAAATATCGCTCCTTAGACCACATCAACAAATTTGCTGCTACACCATGTACTATTTAGGAAATTTGCTGGTTTTTTCGAGTTAAATACTTCTTTCACTGTACTTTTAGCTTTAGCGGTGTAAAATTCATGGCCAGGAATCTGCCTGAAGTCCGTTTTAACATAAGTCTCGTAATCTAAAAGAACACAATCAAATTTCGTCATATATTGATCGGATAAATTTCGAGCTCTCGTTTTTGATACTTTTTCTTTTTACTCGAATGGATTTTGAACTACTTGCACCTTATGTGCTCTCAAGTAGTAACATTTTTTCATTCGATCGTTTATTAGTTTCGATGTACCAGCAACTACTGCTATATCTCGAACGTTAATGTTGGGTCTGGTCTCAAACTTCCTGACAATTTTCTTCGCTAACTCCTTATCCATACTACTAGATTCTCCACCTGATCCTCTTTTTCTTGTAACAGCTAGCCGGTTCTTATAATTCGCTATTACTAGTTTGATTTTAAGGTCCTTAGCAGTCTTTGGAAACTTGATTTCGGGATTTCCCACGTATTTTAAAACATTTTGCTATCGTACTTTTTCTTGCTTCGACCCCATGTTGCCAGTTAAAGAATTCCTGGACGAATAAACACACGAAAGTATTCATAAAGATAAAAGGGTCTAATTTTACTGGGACAGCCTTGATAAAATACACAGGCTTCTTATGAACCTGACTATCCATCCGGACAGGACTTTTGTTATGTGACAAGTAGAAAAACGTCTAATCTTCCACTTCTTTGCGTAATCTTCGCTCGTTGCTATCGAAGCTGAGGTAATCTTTTGAGTGTTCGAACCCTCCGAATTCAAGCAGTTACTCTTGATTTTTTTTTCGTTGATCCTATTGGGCTTCGAAAAGCCTTAGTGCTAAAATATGACATGTTAGACCCGAAGCTGGTATTCTTACAGGTTTTCCGTTTCTTTGGCACTTATGTCAGGAATTATGTCAGTCTATCAAACAGGAATCTTAGTGTCATCTTTTTAGCGTTCCTTTTCTTTATTGTTTGCGTGGCTTTAATTTTTGCAGATAATACTACCTGGTTTATGGAAGGGGTAATGAGTTTTAAACCTGAGGTCTAAGAACCCTATGTGTACTACATTGAAGCCATCCGTATACCACATTTGCGCCTTTTTGTTCGCGGCGAGTGGGGTTGTGGTTGTAGTTTGGCATTAAATCCCATTTGGTACTTGATAGAATTGTAACTTCGAACTTTTTCACATAGATAGCTTGAGTCTTTATTTGATTGCTGAAGCTCAACATTTCCATTTCGGTATTTTTTCAAGAATTCATCAGAAATACTAAAGTGGCCTTTGTAACTCCTGGTTTTGATTTTCTTTCATCGTACCACTGCTCCGCATCATTTCTTTCTACGCGCAGAATGACTACTTTGAAGATAATCCCTAATTGCGTCGATGGCGATGACTGTCCCACCACTTCTTCAAAAGAAGTTCGGTTGAAGCATTTTCAAGGCGAGGATCTTCATACTTATAACTCTGCCAATCTTTTATCACTTTTTACCTTTATAGGCTACACTGGTAACATCGGAACTGTGGTAATCAGTCGATTGAGGCTATGTTGCCGAGCCTGCTATATACTACTTTGTAGCTTCGGACTTCAACTGTTCACAGCGTGATTTTCAAATCCTTTTTTTCCTTGATTTTAAAGATTTTGCTAGTTGCCTTTTCTGGTCTGCGGCAGTTTGACATGTTTCTGGCCAAGCAATAGAATGGTTTTCAAAGCACCTACACGCTAGATTTTTTCTTCTCAGTTCTTCTATCTCCTTGGTTTCAGAGGTGACTTTCAGTGGAGCATCACAAGGCATCACACACTCTTTGAATATCGCCCATGATGAAACGCATAACCGTTTTTATTATTTCTGGTTTTGTGGTTTATCTTACTCGCTTCGCACTGACATTACCAGTAAATTTACTATTTAGTGATTTCTATTTTGTGTCAAGTTTGTCTTTGTTAATATACTGGTAATTTGAATAATTTAAATATACTGGTAATTTGATTACTTTTAAAATAGATTTCTCAAACATTAATTTATATTCCCAGCAAATTTAAGATAATAAGCAATATATATCTCCATATTTGGTTCATAAAATACCACAAATATCACCAAGATCTCTTTACTAACGTTCATTAAAAATTAAAAATGGCTTCGAAAGCGGCATACTTTCGATACCGTCTTCCTTGTGGCAAAAAGTCTCCCTTGCACTTGAAATATTATCTCTCTCAATATCCGTCTTTAGCATCATAGGCAGCAGACTGATACTGCCCTTCTATTCACATCCCCCCAAAAAAACAAGATAACATGGTGTCGATTCCTTCAAAATTCGTTTATTTATTTTTTCTCCAACGGATAGTATCACACAAAGGATTATTGAATGCATTGCATCAAATGATGCCCTCAAGGCTCTTTCACTATAAGGATGCTGTTATTTGTGAGATTCAACAGATTGTTTTTCTGCATCGACAATTGCTATCCAAATTAAGGTTCAATGAGCATCTTGTACCTTATAGTCCTTACGTTAATCCCTTCGACGATATGATTATTCCCCACGAATATTTGCGAATATTCAATAGTCTTAGCAACACCCTGAAGGGTCTACGCGAAAACATTTGTATTCGGTACAGTTATTTTCATTAAGAACGCACGTCGATAAGTTCAACCATCCATCCGTTCATCCAACAACTCATGCTTTAACAAACCGACTCCTTCAATCAGCCCTCGAATATTATTAGACGCAGTAGAGGAACTCGATGTTGGCCAATATATCCGAAGGCATCTTCAACTTGTTTTCGGTGAGTGAAACTCGAGTGGTCTTCGGTTTTCCGGCTTCAGAGGAATTTCCACGTCAAGAGCCGAAAATATGCTAATACCCTAAAAATACAATCCTTCAGTCTCTCTCGACTCGCCGTGTATTTTTCTGGCTAGCGGGCATCTTCACACACGTATCCATGTTCCAACGAAAACATCAATATAGATTGTGTGTTTAAGGAAACCCTACCGTTACTGCTCCCAACCCAACGACAACACTCGGCCGGGCGGCTAGAAAAAAATTTCAAACAAAGTCAGTCGATCTGTCTTGTTGCAGTAAGTTTCCTAAGCACGCGAACCCGCTTGCCGCTCGTTTCCTAAGTTAAATCGTTCGTATGTGCGAGCAAATGTTTTTGATGAGATAAACATAATAAAATAGAACGAGATATATGATCCTTGGCGTATGTCCTGGATGATGAACGACGACGACTAGGAATGGTTCTGAGTATAGTGAGATGAGCCGGTTTTTCCCTATGCTCTCTTTCTGGTTTGTTTCGCTTAATTAAAAGCTAGTCACGTGCTGTATATGGGATAAAAGTGATTCACCGGGTCCTTAAGCCTTTATGAGGATATCAAGGAAATATGTGTATAGAGCTATGATGATGACGGAAGTTGTGTGCAGTACGAATCGTGACAAATGACTGACTCTCCTAAATCGCTAGGACACGCTTTTGTGCGCTTTGATATTGGAGAAAATTAAAAAAAAGTGCTACTAATTATGGGTTAAAATGTTTGACGAAAAGATTTTTCGGCAAACGAAAGGCTGTGCTAGAAGGGTGAACTGACTGATTTCAGAAAGGAAATTAGGTGTTTATTTGCATAATCAAAACAGGTAAATTGGTTTCCGAGCTCCATACAGTTTCGTTTTCAGATACTATATAATACAGAGGTGCATATTTCATTCAACATTATCTGTATTTGTGCATGCAGAAAGTTTTAGTTTTTACACACATACACTATATATTGTATGCCATGAAAAACTATATCCAACACTATATTTAATTGTTTGCCACACTTCAACTGCTGTCATTTCCTATGTATCGCGACCAAAACTTCATTCATCAAATTACTATCTGCCACATTACTCCACATCTGCGGTTTCCGAACAAAAACTCCGGGACCCTTCCGACTATCCATTTCTCACTTCCAACATGTTATCTATCCCCGAACACAATCCAAGTCCCTTCGGAAAAAAATATATACACGTCCCTTAATTGCCACTGTCATAAAAAAAATAATCTCAAATATAAATTCCATTAGGCATTATTCCCTATTAATTTATGTTTTCCACACGAACGAAGTCATTTTATTCTCATGATGGACAACACCGCCGTCGGGCATGGAAAACACTACGCTCCTGTAGGAAAATCGAAAATAAAAACAAAGAAATAATTTCTCAGTCTGCTCGCGGGGGCAAGAGGGAAAAAAATTCATTGAGTCCATAATTCAAATAACACAATTCAATCGAATTTTAAGAGCCCGCCGTTGTCGTTTCGAGTGCAAAGGAATCACCTTTTTTCGATGTTTTAATAGCTGTGCGATTAAGCGACCATGCGACTCCCCTGAAAAAAGGTCCTTAAATCGATTAATGGCTCACGATGACAACGAACTGAATTTCGAAGCATGTCGGGGACGTTCAATGGGTCATAAAACTATGACTACTATATTTTTCGGTATTCTTTTGCTTAATTCTCTGTGCGTTTTATGTTTTCGCTACATCTAGACAACGACATGCATTTCCAGCATAAGACTTTTATCAGTCTTAACAGCTCGACGGCGGCGGTAGCGGCTGTCTTGCTATTTCGTGGATTTTTTTCTTTCGTTTTCACGATAGTCACTTAGCTCTGCCGATATCCACAACCTATAAAGTGCCATCGTTTTCCATAAAACTGCCAGCCATAGCTATTATGCGTTTGCTGTCGTCATCAATTTAATGACTCCGAAGCTTTTGTGCAGCTCCACATTTAAAACATAATGCTGTGCTTGGTCGTAAAAAACTCCCAACTGATGGACGAACTGACGGATGAACCGACAGAATGTCTTATTAATTTGTCGAATTCGTTGTTCTCGTTGTATTTTATGTCACGGCTAAGATCCTATTGTGTGAGAGTGAAAGAATTAATAGCTTCTTAATTTTATACGTAGTGAAAATCTTATTTGTAATGATTCATTATTCTTATTTTGTCCTTTTGCAGGCTATGAGAATCCACGAATCGTTGAGCATCCGCTTGATGTGCTGGTACCACGAAATGATCCGGTCACTTTGAACTGTAAGGCAGAAGGTCATCCGACACCGACGATATTATGGTACAAAGATGGCGAAGAGTTGAAAATTGATCCAGGATCGCATAGGATGCTGTTGCCGGCTGGTGCCTTGTTTTTTCTTAAGGTGAGTTTATAAAGCATAAAATTATCTATTATCTCTTACTAGTATTACTTACTAATATGTTTATTCAAAGTTTTTAGAGAATGAAACTATTCGCATTAGATTATTTTGAATATGAAAAATTTCTTTTCGAACGATGCTTCCACAAAAAGATCGAAACCTCTGTCACTTGCAAAACAGTTGTACAACTAATACTGTGGCTTAATCGGGCTGCTTTGAATATATATTTGTATGAAGTGATGAGCTACTAAAAAGCAGGCTGCTATTTTTAAACTACCATTTGCAAATAGCAATAGCAGCCTGTTATTTATGAATTTGCTAAACTGTCATTTTCTTCAAATGCTATTTGGGTACATAATAGTAGACAACGATGAACAGCAGCATACATTCAGGGCTTTGCATGGCGTTTCTTGTACGCAGGGCTTTGGCACATTCGTTGCCCAGTTATACGACACCACTTCACACATATCAGATGGAGGCCTGTGAAATCTCCGCCGTTTTCAATTTTCGATTGAAATTCATACGAAGCAGCAAAACCAACGAACTGATAGGTAAATAGCACAAGAACTATAGTGCGCGAAAAGCTAGCCTATCTCTCGCGTACGAAATTTAAGCACGCCGCAATGTCATAACAAAGCTGTCTTTCAAATAACAAGCTTCTTTTCTAGCTACTGTTTTTTGGCTGGTATTTTTTAGTTGCTACTTTCAACTGCTATTTAAAAATAGCAATAACAGTCACTATTGCTATTTGAAAACAGCAGTTGGGCCAATCAATAATCGTAAGGGATTCGATTACTCCATTTACCTTTCCTTAAGGATTTTCTGTCTAGTTTTTCTAAGCTTCCAAAAATAGCTTTTGAATGCGTGTAGAGCCAATTTATGTCTACAAAATTTCATGATCTTAATTTTAAAGAGAATGTTTTTCAAAGCACGAAATGTTCATAAATTGTAATTGATTATAATTTATGATCATTTTGTTTTGACACATTGATTTGACAGAATATCTTCCTTCTTTCATTAAATGGAACATAAATCTCAGATCGAAATTTAATTCAGTTTTTCCACAAATACTGAATACCCTAAGTTGATCCTTTTGCATACCGCAGCATAATGTTATTTGACTGGGAGACACAAATTGAACTTTCGATAACCGCGCACGCAATCAAACTAATTCAGTTTTGGCAAGATGAGCCATCTTTTCGATTCGTCTAGCTTAAGAGTCAACTCAGCTTGTCAGAAGACAAGATGTCTCTGACCAAATGCAAATACGTACAATCGATTCTGCGGACCTAAGGATGGTTAAGAACATCATCGAGAATCCCGAATCGGTGATGCCGTATAAGGTTCTTCAGAGAGCGGTCGTATCTGGAACCTCAGCAAGCGATCTATCCAAGTTGAGGTATCTTTTGGAAAACCGCAGCCTGGATCACCGGCAGCTTCAGCTCCTTTTCACCGGCAGCTTCAGCTCCCTGATAGCCTTTTGGCTTTAGCAGTGGTCAAAACAGACACAGATCACCTTACCCGATTCTCTTTAGGTTAGCTTTAAAAAAATGTCAGAAACAGTTGGCTGAATTGAGTGAAGATTTTGTGCAGCCCTAAATTACGAGACAGTACACCACATTTTGATCACTGACCCTCCAAAAGTGTCGAGCCCTAATCGGCTAGCCACAAAAGAACTCACGACAGTAAAGAAAGAATTCAATCTCCTGCTATAGTAGGAATTATGCTATACTCCTTCGACAGTTTCTTGTCGTGTTTACTTTATGTTATGGGAAAGGCCATTGGAGATTGGTGTCTTTATGGTATCGGATAGCTATACGATCTCCATTACGCAAGACTTTTATTTTCATCTTCACGCACATAGACCTCTTCTATCAAATTTCTGTCGCACCAAAGATATATTAAAGACCATCATCTGCAAAAACATCGAGTTCAATAATGTGGACAAGCATTTCCTGTTCGGTATTTGGTAATTCGGAACTCAGTTTTCAATTAGCTTGCATATGCGACGATTGAGGAGGGCTGAAAATTGTTAATGAATAAATTCATTAGCAATTTATCTACATGGTCTTTTTTGTTTCGTTGAAATAATTCGCGGTATAAAATGCTGGATGCTTTGCTGGTTCCTACTAATCCTTATGCTGGACTACGAAACCTCGACTGCATTTGCGATTGGAACCTGATCCACAATTTGTGCGACCGAATCTTGCGTTGAAGGAATTTCAACCACCTTCGATTGAGTGGATGCACCCGTGTTTGTAGAAGCAACAAGATTGTAAACTTCTCTTTTGGATCCAACTGCAACTCCAGGATGTCTTACAGAAAGGTAACGCGTGAAGCTGGTTATTAATGTTTTATACGAAAACATTTGCTTGCAAAAATTACAGCGAGCTAATTTACTGTTCACTTTTCCAAAATGTTACCACACATCACTAGTTGCCTTACGCTCAATTTTGCATTTTTTTTCTTGCACACACGTCTGATCAACAACAAAGAACGCTGTACTTATTATGTAGGTAGATGCGATTTGTAGACGTTATAACCAAAAAAATTCAAAAATATCAAAATTGCGAAAAAAAAACCCATAAATCAATTCTTTATTAGTATACTCATGTACAAAAGCATGCACACAATTGAGCATCTTATCACCAGTCTTATTAAAGTAAATCATTTTATACGGTAGGAAAACTATCCTTGACTAGATAAAATACCCATATCGAATTTGCGATACCTGCGATCAGCACGACTGTAGTGGAATAGCAGCGATCGCAGGAGCAGTCACATCTCTACTGTGGAATAACAAAACCAAACTGGAAGCAACAACTAAACAAGTGCGACAAATATTGCTTTGCCTACATTATGCGCTTAATAATAACACATTCAATCGCACAAATTAGCCAAATGAACAATAGCTTTTTGTATATATCTGACTCAAAATCAAAAATTAACGAAACTTTGGCACTCATTTTAGTCCATATGAAATTTCCGAAAACCAATCGATGCACACTCATGTTAAAAAGAATGCAAGAAGCACTACAACAGTGTTAATTAATTTACTCAAAAAAAATACCAAGCCAACCCTTTACTATCTTCTCAAATCATCTCAGACAAATCAAATTACCCTCAATGCACTTTATCCGAGCATTGTCTCGATGATAGACAACGCGACGCACGTTTTTTTATGCATCTGCTACCGCCAAACGACGCGCGACATTTTAACAATTTATTTTATTTCAAATCGTCTAACCCCCTACTATGTATGACACGCATCGTACATTCAGTTTATTGGAGGGTCGTGACTTTTGCGTCTACCAGGCTTGCCAGTTTTTCTTGTAAAGATCTTCCACCAATTCTCCGCTATTAATTTCACTTGAAACAAGTTTTGTACGCGACATATAAAATCAACAACATTCCAAAACAGGAGCCAACACGCATATCGGCGGCTGGCTGGCTTCCTTGACGATTTCTCTAGGATCTTTTGTCACCAGAATCATACAATGTAGTGTTATTAGAAGAAATAAGTACAAGACCCTCCTCAACACGCGCTCCGACTACTGCTATGCCACGGAGCAGTGACATTAAATTGCATACGAGAGACCTGATTCAGAGCAGAGTATTGTGCATTGCTCGACTTTGGTATGAAATTAAAACGAGAACGAGGGGGAGGACATCAACGCCTGCCGACTGCATGTCATCCGAGTTTTATTGTGTATAAAAATCCACGACATGAAATGGATAAGGATGTGAAATACATAAAATACAACAACACAATCCAAATCTTGAAGGGATGAAAAACCCACAAAACAGACAATCCCTTTCGCTATACATATCGCTGTGTACATTTCGAATTTGTCTGATTTCATTGCTCGTCCGCTCCGACTCGACTCTAGGGCCCACACAAAGATCCTTGAGAATGGGCCGTCGAGTCGTGGATAACGATAAGAAGACAGCCGCTAGAAAACCACTTAAGAGCGTGCCACCACTTGAGTGTCTTCACTTCTAACACTCAACTTCTCTCCGTGGCACATCGCTGCTCGACCATAACAATATGGTCCTAGCTTCTACGTCCCCATACTCCCCAACTACTCCTACGGGATCCTCCTTGAGTGAGGCATCTTTGTCTACAGTGTAGCAAAAACTGAACTTTTTCTCGTACAATTGCTTCAGCATAAATATGTACCGCCGCCAAACGAAGCCAAGGAGTTGAATAGAATGCTTATGTTTAGAATGAGGACGACATGCCTGAGATATCATTGTAGTATAGTTTTTTTTTTATTATTCGTTGGCTCTTTGGTGCCCTCTGGCTGCTCCTCAACATCATCTAAATAACTTCTTAGTGGCCCGAGCATCAGTCCTTCTTAGTACTATTCCTCGTGCTTATTTCTATTTTCAAATTTTTTTCGCCAAGGCGAAGAAGAAGAATAAAAATTTCTTACACTCGTTTCATAACTACTGCGCTTAACCAAAGCAGCAGCATCGTTGTCCCTTAAAATGTATATCCTTTACTCTTCACAGATAAAATGAATGAGAAAAAAGCATTCCGAAGCAGGAAAATTATTATTACTTTAGTTTCTGGTTTACTTGTTTTTCTATGTAGATTATAGTGTTTCCACGTTCTCATTGTGTTTTTTTTTTTTTGTTTAATTTCAGGTCATTCATGCCAGGCGTGAGAGCGATTCCGGAGTGTATTGGTGTGAAGCGAAAAATGAATTCGGTGTGGCTAGGAGCCGAAATGCTACATTGAAAGTTACTTGTAAGTGTGTTTGTTTGTTTTGAAATTTTGCAGGGCTATGCGTGCGAGGAATGGGGAATGGAGATGAACTCATTGACACGATGACATAATTTTGAAACTGTTCTTGGACTCAGCAGAAAACTATGATTTCGACTTTCTTTCCATTCAACTGTGAAAGCTCCTACAGCTATGTGGGCAACTCTACTGTCAAATTCAATTGTCAATTGTGTGAAGAACTATATAACTGAACTATCAAACGGTATATCACGTGAAGAAATTTGTTAACAAAACTCAATTTTTCCAAAACATTCCGCTAAGTAGCTTTCAGAAAATCACGTTGTCTATTTTCAAATTTTAGCAGTTCGCACACGCACGCAAGCCAAATCCGAGCTAAAAAGTTATTTGCGTTGAATTAGGTTTATGTTGCTTACGTGCAGTTCATAGAAATTACGTAGAAACTCTTCACAAATAATCTCATACGACCGAAATCACATTTATACCAGCTACTCGGATTTAATCCTTTCAAAACTCTAACCACTACGAAATTCTCGAGCCACCAAAGCTCCGACAGTTACAAATGCATTTTATTCTTCCCTATACAATACCCTTACATTCACCTTCACCTATAATTACCTTCCCCGTAATCGCACATTAAATGCTCGGTCAGATTAACATTGTAATCGTACATATTAAACACATCCCTTCAGGGTCGCGCCCGATTCTCAGAACGTTCCGAAATCCTTAAGTTTTATCATTCACGTGGAAGAAAATTCTGGTCAGCATCCTGGAAACTGAAACACTGCTGAGCAACCAGCAGCTCGACGACTCCCAATTACAATCGTGCCATGTATTACTGGGGTAAAACTTTTATCTCCTGAACGTATCTGCATGTGAATAATATTTCTCATTCTACGTTTTCGAAAAAGTTATCATTATCCTAGGTAGCTCCCAAACTAAGTCCTAGTCTAACTCTTGCATCCAGCTCCCCTTCCTCATCGGAACCGAAGATTCTTAGTTTGTTCTTTGCTTTTCGTTTAAATTACAGCTTCTCCACCTGCAATTATTAAGGATTAGTCGTAATATAGGGCTTAACGGGGAATCCCCTGCTGAACTTATAACAGAGAAATTTCAACCGTTAGCGAGTTAATATAAAACGGGCAAGGTGCATGGCAATGATGATGGTGAAGTGGGAGGATGAAAAGTTAGGAAAACTTGACGCGGGGGTTGTTTTATTGAGCCGTCGGTCAAGTTTATATGTGTTCAGCAACAAAAGGGACTTTATGAAAAGGACTAGAAACTTCTCAGTCCCGGTAACGTGCAGGTTCACTGAAATGGATCCTTGGTAGTTCGACGACTAAGTCTGCCCGGCTGATCATTGGGATAACGTCATAAAATGTAACGAGCGGATTTTATTTTTATATCATTTCGATGTTTCTATAGCATGAAAACGAATGACAGTCATCTGCTCTGGTCTGCCCAGCTAATCTAGCGCTGGCTGCTTCCTTCACGTCATCTACCTTCTCAACTTCATCACCGCTCGCTCAACTAATTTCACGTTCGAATGCATCCTTCTAATGAAGTCCTTTCTCTTCTCTATCTCTCCTATGATTATTATATAGATTTACGGGATGATTTTCGACTGGATCCGCAGAATACGGAAACAGCTCAGGGTGAAACGGTTCTGCTTGAATGTATACCACCGCGTGCCAGTCCCGAACCAACAGTTACCTGGCGAAAGAATGGCCAAACCATGGATCTGAGCAATTCGAAAAGGATTACGTTGACAAATGGAGCGTATCTGGAAATAAAAGATGTTCGACAATCGGATGACGGACGGTATCAATGTGTCGCTCAAAATGCAGCCGGAACTAGAGAGTCGGCCATAGCTTTCCTGAAAGTTCGTGGTAAGTAGCAACTATTGATTAGATCCTTCATGAGGATTAGTTTTTGATGATTTTTTTTTGTGTAGTGCGTCCGTTTATTATTCGTGGACCGGGTGATCAGAAAGCTGTAGTTGGAGGATTTGCAATTTTGCAGTGTCGAGTTGGTGGCGATCCACTGCCAGATGTCCTTTGGAGGAGACATACCGGAAACATGCCTCTGGGTGAGTTAGTTTAACAATCACAACTTTTTAGTTCTCATTCGGTTCGATTATTCTGCTTGTGTCCAAGATCATCTTAATTGGTATTAGGCCCAATTAAAGTTTATTTGATTCCAGCTGAAAATCCGAAACAAACTCTGAATTCCTGATTCATTCTATGGTCAGTTCCAAGCATCAATTTCAATGTACCTCATCAAATATTCATTCAAACTACGGATTTGATTGATTGAAACAAGACAACAACACAAACCATAAGATTTATTCAGGAACAAATCAACTAAATCTTTAAAGCTATTCGAATTCATGACCACCGACATACACAAAACAATCAGTTAGGTGCTATTCTCTCTATCTCACTGTCACATGAGTCTACATCTGTCCATACGACTATCTCTGTGATTCCTTCATTACGTAACTTATCCGAATGTCAATTACACAAGTTGTCCCAAGGAGAGAACTATTCCTATATTGCATTAATTATCTTAATTGACATTCTCTGTACATTGTACACAAGAAGAAGAATATCGGTCCAGAGTATAGTCGTAGAAGTCCTTAAACGACAGCCAAGTTGAGTTGATTCGAGTCGAATGTTTTCACTTGGTGGGTGAAATATTAGTGAAGAGAGTTGTCATCAGTCGACAAAGAGAGAGGGAGGGAGATAATCAAGAAGTTTTCTATGGTTATGAACTTGTTTTTTAGTATGATAGGATGGTTGTTTTGAAACGTGTGGAACAAAAATCGTTTAAATGGATTTTTCCGTGTCTTTTATTTTATTTAAATTTTATTTATTCTTTTTTATTTTACTTGTTGATCATTATATGCACACATCATGCGCAAAAGCTACATATTTTTCACCAATGGGAATGATAACAAGTTATCACGTATTAAAATATTTTTTTTTCTGATCGTGTCACGCAGATTTGTATGCGAAACAAATAAATTTTGCTTTTAAAAACATAGACGTATATAGAAGAAATCACTTAGGAAAAGGAAGTACTAAAAGTTAATTACGTACGGAAATAAATTTGTAGCTCACTTACCACATAAAATTTAGTTGTTTTTGGTAAAAATATGCTGCATCATGTTGATAATGCTTTCTAAGAACTGTGTTGGCGATCCATTCGATTATTTTTCACTGAAAAACAACGAACATATATCAAATACTGAAAGATATTCAGTTTACAAAATATTTATGCAATATTTTACTGGTTTACTTCAAAGAAAAATCACAACCAACAGCTATATTTTTTATCCGTGATCAAACAACTAGGCAATTATTTTTAGCTTAGTTGCAAAAAATACAAATAAAAGTGCCAAAACATATCTTTTACAGTTTATTTTACATTAAACTGAAGAAAAAAGATTCGTTGAATAAATAAATTCATTTAAAACAAATCAGAAATATTTGGAATTCTAAGCTAAATTCAGACTCCACTTGAATTCACGATGGCTGATAAATTTGCTCCATAGAAAAATCTCAATCAAACACAAGAAAAAAAAATCCAATTTGAACAAACCCGTTTCGTTTCGAATTCAACTTGAAAGCAAAATGGCATCGAAACTAGAGATGAGGCGTATATACTGGAACAGGTATATGGAACAGGTATTTTTTTGGAACAGCCAGTACCTAGTACGAAATTCAAAAATACTAGGTACGAGTATTTTTGTGGACTATACATGTAATCAAGAATTTACACAATGAATTTCGTCCATTTAATTCATTTCAATCAAACAGTGACGTAATAGAATCCTAATATTAATATAAACTCGTATTTCATATTTGCAAGTGCTTTCATACTCACGAGTATCTCGTACGCGAGACGAAAATACTTGCAAGTACGAAAATACTCGATACGAGTATATATTCATATCGTTCCAAAATATTCGAATACGAAAATAACGTATCGTTCCAAAATACTCGAATACGAAAATAACGTATCGTTCCAAAATATTCGAATACGAAAATAACGTATCGTTCCAAAATACTCGAATACGAAAATAACGTATCGTTCCAAAATACTCGAATACGAAAATAACGTAACGTTCCAAAATACTCGAATACGAAAATAACGTAACGTTCCAAAATATTCGAATACGAAAATAACGTATCGTTATAAAATACTTGCAAGTATTTTTGGAACAGGTATTTTTGGAACAGGTATTTTTGGAACAGGTATTTTTAAATACTTGCAAGTATTTTGGAACTATACGAGTATATACTCGTATCGAGTATTTTGGAACTTGCAAGTATTTTCGTATCGCATATTTTTGTATAGAGTATTTTCGTGCTTGCGAGTATTTTGGGACTTTAGGTTTAGGTTTTTAGGGTAAAAGTAGCTGAAATCGGTCAAAATCGGCCAAGTTTGAGTTAGAGTTGTTTGGGACATAACGGGCCAAGACCTATTGCTGTGATACAAAAATTTAGGTTTTGTAAGGGAGAAAGGGGTTTTTTGGCCATAGTTTGGCAAAAACTGCCTTTACAGCGCTTTCGATGATTGAAAGTGGTTGGAAAGTATACTAGTGATATTTTAAGGACGAAAAAATTTTTGATGGGAGAGATTGGGAAAGTATTTTAATCAATTATTCAAAAAGTTTTTAGGGCAAAAGTAGCTGAAATCGGACAAAATCGGCCAATTTTGGGTTAGTGTGGTTTGGGACATAACGAGCCAAGACCTATTGCGGTGATACAAAAATTTCTGTTTTGTAGGGGAGTAAGGGGTTTTTTGGCCATAGTTTGGCAAAAACTACCTTTACAGCGCTTTCGATGATTGAAAGTGATCGGGGAGTTCAATAGTGATATTTTAAGGGCGAACAAATTTTTTTATAGGGGAAATTAAGCAAAAACGTCCATATTTTCCAAAAAAAATTTTTATTGGTCTAGCATAAATTTGAGGATCTTGCTGATTTGTTCCCATACAAATATGGGAAAAAGCGGCCTAGTTTCTAAGATACGGTAAAATGAAATCCGCCGGGAAAACTGAAAGTAACACTAAAAATGTTTAGATCCTTTTTGGTTAGCCAGTTGGCTTCTCCGGCTGTGCTGAAGCTCCCCTCGTGACTGCACTCCAACCCTCCCGGGGCTGTGACTCATGTCCAGCTTTACCGAAAAGGTTGACCCACTAGTGGGTGCATTAATAGACGTTTTATCATTTCTTAATAAAATTTTCGACAAATTCATGCTTCAGTGAGGAGAAGTGGAAAACCGACTGTTTTAGATTAGCCAGGAAAAGTTTGGTATCAGGCATCGATCGATGAAAAGTCATATAGATGACAACAGGATTAGTTGGTCCTATCATAGTAAATTTTTCGACACTGGTAGTTTGAACGAAAACAGGAGGTGTTTTGTGCATATATTAAAATGAAAATCAAATTAAATTGATTGAATTTGCTTGTTTTCCCTTAGATGACTCCTAGATTGGAGAAACACTTGCCAAATAAGTGACCGACCATTGGATAGTTACGGACAAGCTGCACGGACTAATGGCTCGTATCCTTTCACGGTCAACTGCAGCATCACCATTCTAGCCTGGGAACTTTGTCTCTGGTGGATGGGGGAGGGCATATCATACCGTTTCATTACATCACTGCAAATCGCATGTACTTGTGTGTATATATGTACATACTTCAAAAAATACTAGCTAGTATTTTGGAACAGGTATTTGGAACAGGTATTTTTTTGTACTCGTATTCGGAATACCTAGTATGTAAAAATCCGAGTACGACCCAACTCTAATCGAAACTACTTGTCCAACCATACAAACTCGGGTACTTTTCTGTTTCCCCCCCCCATTTTTTTCACTTTTTGTTGTTGCAATGCTTCTAAAATTGATTAGAAAGTAGTAATTAGCCAAAATTGTGGTGGAGAAACACGTTTAAAAGAAAAAAAAATTTTTTTTTAAATTTTTTTTAATTAATTTTTTAATTTAAAAATTAATTAAATTAATTTAAATTTTAAACTAATGTCACATAACAGTGAGAATAAATTTTGCTCCATTTTTGTCGTCTTACCTTTCCGAAGCTTCAACGCAATTTACAATTAAGCTATTACAAAAATAATTTTGTATACAATTTGTTTATATGATTACGGGGGGAGGGGCAGCAGGCCCCCAACAACACATTTACTTTTGGAAAACTCATTCTGCCACATAAAAATGGAAAAAAAATTTAAAATCGAAAAAAAAATATTTTTTTTTAAATGCATTTTCCCATCTCAATTTTTGTGGAGTAACACTTTTTAACCCATTTCGAGCAGTTTTCATTAAAAAAATTAAAGAAATGGAGGGGGAAAAACATAAAAGTACCAAAATTTATTCTCACTGTTATGTGACATTAATTTCAAATTTAAATTAATTTAATTAATTTTTAAATTAAAAAATTAATTTAAAAAAAAAATTAAAAAATTTTCTTTTTTAAACGTGTTTCTCCACCATAATTTTGGTTAATTACTACTTTCTAATCAATTTTAGAAGCATTGCAACAACAAAAAGTGGAAAAAAATGGGGGGGGGAAAACAGAAAAGTACCCAAACTCGAAATTTAATAATCACTTAAAATCAGTCCATTTGCAAAAATGACCAAATTAAACATGTACTTCTGTCAAACTATTATACTTACATACTCCGAGCAATGAATGCAATCGAAAATATACCACTGATTCTTATTCGAAACACTAATCAAAATGCACTCTTTTAAAGAGGTCAATCTTTATTTGCTAGCAACGTATTTATGCGTTAAAAAAAAACAACACACGCGAAACTACTTGTTCCGGAAAAATTACTTCTTGAAAATCGACCTCCTTCGCAATTAGAACAAGCTAAAATGGCCGACAATCGAGTGCTTACACTCAATTTGTACTTGTATTACCCCACTTTCGAAAAACAAGATCGGTTTAATGCTCTGTCTTAATACAAACGGCCGGCAATTGATTTATAGAAAGACAAAAACTGACCGAATATGACATGACATTTTATGACATTTCCGCAGCATAAGTTTCTACCTCCAAGCAACTTCCCCGCATATACAGAGTTTGTGATTGTTTTTCTCTCCTAGCAACTTTCTCCCTTCGTCGCTTAATGAGTTGATCATAAAAAATCCACTAAGCTTGGAACAGCTCGTTTCTCACTCCAAGTACATCTTAGGACTGACGAATCGTGCAAGATCCTCCATCAGCCACCCTGTTTTATCTCGTTTCCAAAAAAACACTCTACTCGCATTCTTTTCTGCATAAAAAATACCTACAAATTCTATGCAATTGGCGCTTAGTAAAGACCTTGTATGCAATTATCAAACTTTTAACAGACGGATCTCAGCTATGTTACATATTCTCCCCTTACTGCTCCTGGCATTCTTAAAGCAAATCATACCGATCTATCGTAGAGTAATATTATCTTCGCTGAAAATGGCTATTGCATCATGTTTCCACCAAAATTTTGAAGGTTTATCTTGAGAATAAAATCGTATTATTCAAGAGCAGATCTGATAGGGAAATTTTCGGCAGGATACTTTCTAGTTTCAAACTTTTCTAAGATTTTGAATTTTAATTATTTTCTATTAGAAAATTTAACACCAAAAATTTGATTTGATTTTCGTCGCCAAAAATGTATCTAAAAAATCGGTAACGATTTGCAAAGATAATAGCCATACGTATTTAGGCAGAAATAATTTTAATTTTTGGGTTTATTTTCGAAGGAAATTTAGGAAATCGTGTTTTTAAGTTGAAGGAACAGTAACGAATCCCTCTTAAAATATTTTAACAAGTCGATTATGTCAAAACTAATTTATTTATATCTAAATTTTAAAGAAATACTCATTTTCGTTGTGATTGGGATAATTGATCAAATTTTATGTGAATTTCGAAACAAGTTATTTCCAATTTGAAGCATCTTTATTTATAATGGTTCGATTTTATCCGTGAGAAATTCCAGGGTCCCTAATCAAAAAGCAATTTCAAAACAAACTATGCCTCTTTACCGATACCTCCTTTCTTTGAGACATTTAAATGAATTAATCTTACTTTCTATGCTAAATACAATTGCTAGTGTATTTTTGTTTCATCCTTTTCTATTCACCCAGGACGTGTACAAATACTCGAGGATCGTAGTCTTCGGCTTGACAATTTGAAATTGGAAGACTACGGTGACTATAGTTGTGAAGCTGAAAATTCAGTTGGTTCGGTTACATCAACAGGACGATTAATTGTTCAAGGTAATTACTTCAAAACACCCTAGATAGCCTTAAGGGAAACGTAATTGAAAATGCATTTATACTTTCAAATAGCTCCTCCGACATTTGTTATTCGTCCGAAAACGAAAATCGTTAAGCTCGGGTCGGAAGTATCGTTTCATTGTAAGGCGAAAGGATACGAGCATCCGACAACATTTTATTCATTCGAAGGGAATACATCGCGATTTTTCCCAAATTATAACGATGGAAGGATTCAGGTTACTGTCGCGTCTGATTATGCGATAATTTTAAAAATTAAGCGAATCGAGCGCGATGATGCCGGCAAAGTGATTGTATGCAGTGCGACGAATGAAGTTGGAAGCGTTAGCACTCGAGTTGTGATCACTATCGACGAACAGGATGATCTTCCGCCGCCGGTTATAGCACTGGGACCTGTCAATCAAACTCTACCCGTTAAGTCGATGGTTTCGTTACCATGTAGAGTGCAAGGTCCAATGCCCACAAATATATCCTGGTTTCGATACAGTGTCGTTCTGTCGAACTCCGAACGAATCAACATCTCCGAGGATGGGACTTTGGTTATAACTGATCTGAGCAAAAACGAGGACGCAGGTCAGTACACGTGTGTAGCCAGCAGCAACACTGGTAAAACTTCGAAAAGCGCTTTTCTATCGCTCGAAGTGCCTACAAATCCGAACATCAAATTCTTCCGGGCAGAAGAGTCTACATACCCGGGCCCACCAGGTAACTACTACCTTCCTTCCGATTTTTCTGCAACTCATTTCATTCTGATTTTTCCAGGAAAACCACAAATCATCGAAAAAACCGACGACAGCGTGACAATTTCATGGCTACGTAGCAATAAGTTGGGTGCATCGAGTTTGTTGGGCTATGTTGTTGAAATGTTTGGACGCAACGATACCATCGACGGATGGGTCACAGTTGGCACACGTATTGCAAACACGTCATTCACAAAAATCGGTCTAAAGCCCGGGATCAATTATTTCTTTATTGTACGTGCCGAAAACTCGCATGGCATCTCATTGCCCAGCCCGTTATCGGAACCAGTTTCAATTGGAACGGTAAGGAAAGAGGATAATGTTGATGTGCTTTAATAAATGAACTTGGACGAAAGACATTCCCAGAGAGGAAATTGTGTGAATTAAGCATAATATTAACGTGGTAGGAAAAGTTTAGGAACTTTCATTTAACTTGTCAAAAATTACTAGCTAGTCCAATGCTTTGATTGATTTGTAGTCGAGTTTTCCATTTCGCATAGCAAGATTTAATTCACTGTGCTGACATGTGACACGATTTCTAACTGTCCATACATGTCAAGCGATTCAATGAAAGGCTGACATTCATACGTGTGTCTAATTTGCAGCGTGATTTCAACTTGGCTTTGGATTTGAGCGAAGCCCGTGCGAGCCTTCTATCCGGGGACGTAGTTGAGCTGATAAATGCAACGTCCGTCTCTCCAGGATCGGTAAAACTGTCATGGCAGGTAAGACAGACAAGGACATTTTGAAGATAATATCTTGAGCTACTGATTAATTTATTCAGTTTTAATAATTTTATCTACGACATCTTTGACAACAGAGATTTTTTCCAACTTTTTCTTTCATAGATAATCAATGCCAAATACGTCGAAGGGTTCTATATATACGCTCATCAATACTTCAATCCGACAGATGCATTTTCCAACCCGGAATCATTTCGCGAGCTATACCGTAGCGATCCGGACTACAAAATGCTGACCGTTCTGAACGGAGGCGGAGCATCCACATGCACCATTAACGGCTTGATGGAGTATACCGATTATGAATTTTTCATTGTACCATTCTATAAATCTATCGAAGGAAATCCATCGAATCAAAAAATCGCACGAACTATGGAAGATGGTGAGTTTGCCAAGTGCTATTAGATATTTTATTCAGTTTGCGTTCGGTTGAAGTGAATTTTTCAGGATATGTTTGCACCTGCACGAATGCAGTTTGAAATTCGTTTTCATCTTTTCGCTCTGTTATCGCATTGTCTTGGTTCCTCTTTTACTGCCCCCCCTTTATATTTGCTACTTACTTCTGCACCAGCACTTGATTCATCTCATCTCCAACTAGTGTTTTATGATTTCGTATCACATATTCACGTGGAAATGAAAACACTCCTGCTGCCACTTCGTGTCCTTCATTCGAACGCGGAGATGAGAGGTTTCGAGTCATCCTTTACGTTGAGGATGATGTATGGTAGCGATGTCGAAAGTAGAAGTCTCCTCTATTCTGGATATCCTGAATGTTACGACGACGTATTTATATTCACCGGGATACGAGTTGAATTGTAGAAGCGGTATATCAAGTCAAGTATCCTTTTTCGAATTGCTGTTTGCTGCTCACAAACGTTGAATGGTTTTTCATTGCAAATTGTGCGGCATGGATAGCTCACTTTCGTTTCTATTCGCGTGGATATCAGGTCCGTTTAGAAATGTGAGGAAGATTCAGTTGCAGCGTTTATTTTTTTCGAAATGGAGGAGGTGTATGCAGTTGAGTAGTGAAAATGGAATTTTTGATCCAGTCTCAGGATGGTTTAGAGGATTATAGAATAATATATAGGTCTAGAGAAATAGTGCAACCTCTAGAAAAATAAATAAGCAAGAGTCTTTTGTTGGTATGGGCGTTTGTTTGGTGCCTTATTCAGGTCAGAGCTCAGATGTAGGGTACTTAAAACTGCACAGCTAGTCCAAAATAAATCTGTTGTATTTTTTTTATTTTAAATGAATGGAGCGGGTCTGGATGGCCTCTAGCACTGTGACCCCCTGGGTCTATTGTCGTTCCTCAGCTCTATTTCTTGAAGAATATCCAGACATCTTATGGAGTTGGACCTATTCCAAGACGGGAATTTTCTAATGTCCCAGATGGAGAGAAGAACAGAGCTATGCAGCTCTAATCTTCGTCTCGCTAGTCCTGGACAGTGTACAAGAATATGCTTTACACTCTCAGCCGTTCCTCCGCAGTATCTACAACAATTGTGTCGCCCCTTGCTTACCCTGGACCTTCTTTAACTTTGCAGGGATGATGGCCTGTTAACGCTCCGCATAGGTTTCTTATGCTACATTTACAGAAAGCCACTGCTTCTTTTGCTTTTTTCGTATCGAAGCTGAGGTAGTCTTTTGAGTGTTTCAAACGCTGTGGATTAAACCAGTAGCTTTCGATTTATTTTCAGTTCATGTTTTGCTTTCCCTATCTGTATCAGCTTTAGAAAACCCACAGCATGGAATGGGACCGATGCAGGAAATGTAGCCCCTTCTTTGGCCTTCGTCTCACATTTCTCGTTTACTTGGTGCTCCTCATAGCCAGCAACCCATATAAACCCTATTTCCTTTCCCCTCCCTCGCTTCTTAAACTATAGCTGACTTTATTTGATCGCGATTGGAAACCTTGTTGTATTCACTTAAGGCTGACCCTGTTAGTGTTCCTTATTATATGCCTGGTCTTAAGTATGACATGTAGTTCTGCATGATAGATAACGGCCTAGCAGCCAAGCAGCCAAGAGCGAGAAAGAAATGGTTGAATATATATTATGGAATTGTCTTTAGCCCACACTGGGCGCCAATTGATTTTTTTTTAAACTCGCAGTATTTGCCGTTATACGTGCATAGTATAAAATTATATAACACATTCCAGCCGCTGTTTGTTATTAAATATAAAAATGGAATCCACAAGGCCATTTTTCCGCATTATACAATAAACTTTAATCACATTTGAGCATTTATCAGCAAAACTTACGTGGATTATACCAAATTGCTAATTAGCTAGTTAGCCTTTACGATGTGATCGTATTTATGGAAGTAAAGTATTCCCACAACAATCCTTTTTGGGTACATGGTTTGAAGCTGGTAGAGAGCTAGAAAGCTCATAGTTCGGTGAGCGGTCTCTCGTCCGAACCAGGAACTGGCCACTAGTGTGTGGAGTTTTGTAATAGCGGCGAGTTCTGCCAACTACCGTACACGAGCTTATTGCATTTACGAAAACGTAGCTTGGATCGCGAATGCTAGGGAGAGATCAGATGTATATAATTAACGTCAAATTTGCATCCTGTCACAAATATCGAAAGTTATCGAAAGTTTGATCACCGATTTAATAGTTCCAATTTTAAAGTTCTCACTTCAACAAAATCAACATGATTTTTTAAGCGGTAAATCAATTTGGACCAATCAACTAATATAACATAATAACTTCTATAAGTTACTTGAATTTTATCATCAAGTTCATTCTATATACAACGATTTCAGTCAAGCTTTCGATCAAATAAATTGCAAAGTCCTGTCAAACAAGACGAAAAACATTGGAACTCACGGTAAATTAATTTTATGATCATTTCTGTGATTGAATTTGAGGGCGCTTTTTTATAGCTAACATTGATAATCTTATTTCCTCTTCAATCTTGCTTCTAAAAACATATATATATATATATATATATATATATATATATATATATATATATATATATATATATATATATATATATATATATATATATATATATATATATATATATATATATATATATATATATATGTATATATACAAAAAACTACAAAAATTAAGCCCTAATACTACCTACTTATGTACAGAAACTAATTTGTAGCTCACCTGCCACATGATATTCAGTTAGTTTTGGCAAACTTCATATTTGTTGCATCATGCTGATAATACTTCTTACGAACTGTGCTGGCGTAAATTTGACAATTTTTTACTGAAAAGAAAAGACCGAAAACACATCATGTATTAAAAAATATATAGATTATAAAATGTTAATGCAATTTTTCTCTCGGTTTACTTCAGAGAAATATCGTAATTAAACTGATTCCAGGTATATCTTTTATCCATGATCAAACAACTTGTCAGTTATTTTTACTTAAGTTCAAAGACAAACAAACTGCCTTTAAAATACCAAGACCTACGATGTACAGTTTCTTCCACATTAAATTAAAGAAATTGACCACATTGAATACAAAAATTCTTTTAAAACGAATTAGAAACAATTCAAATTCGCATTGGTTTGCCGAAATTCCGTTCTGGGAGCTAAATTCAGAAACCACTTGAATTCAAAATGGACGATAAATTTGCTTCATTGAAAAATTCCAATCAATACACTACAATTAATCCATTCTGAGAACCCCGTATCGTTTCGAATTTCACTTGAAATCAAAATGTCATCTAAACTACATTTTAAACCGCACAAACTTAATCAAAGAAGGAAAATTTATTAATCACTGAAAACCAGTCCATTTGATACAATTACTCTATTCAACATGGATGACAACGTACTTCAGCTTAACACTTACATACATGTTCCGAACAACGAATGCAATCAAAACTATCCCACTGGTTTTTATTCGAAATATGTGGACTATTAAAATAGTCGGTATTTATTTCTAACGACATACATATATGCATTTAAAACAACCGTCACACGCGAAACTAATTATTTCGGAAAAAAATGCTTCCTGAAAATCGACTTCCTTCACAATTAGAATAACTTAAAATGGCCGTCCTTGTTACCTGCGTTTACTTATAAGCTACTCCACTTTCTAAAAACAAGATTGCATTAATGCTGTGGCTTAATCCAATGGACCGGCAATCGGTTGTAACGACCGAAACCAACCAAAAAGACGTAAACTGGCCAATATCAGAACTGACAAGAAATCGAAATAATATGACAATTCCACCGCCAAGTAAATATCAACTTTCTCCTCTCTTCGCTCAGTGAGTTACACCCAAACCAATCCACCATGCTTGAAATAACTCGCCTCTCACTCCAGCCAATATGCTATGAGTAAAGAATTATGAACAATGTATTGTACAAGATCCTCGATCTGCCTCCCTTTTTTTCACTTCGTTTCCAAAAAATACTCTTCCCTCATTTTTTCTACACATAAGATAGATTCCTACCGCCACTTTGCTTGTAATTTACTGGCATTTAGCAGACGAATCTCAGCTAAGTTACGTGTTACCCTCTTACTGCTTTTAGCATTAGTAAATCATTCCGGTCTATCGTAAAATAGGTTTCTCTTCGTTGAAAATGGCTATAAGTTCATGTATTAACCAGGATTTTGAAGGTATACTTTATGTTGAGAGATGCTGTTGTCAGCAAACTATTGAAGCAGAGATTCGATGGGGAAATTGTAGGAAATTAATTTTGGAAAGGAAAGATCTAAGTGAAAATAGTATTCTCTACGTTTAAAATGGCTATTTCGATTAGTTCATGTTTCAATCGAGATTTTTACGCTTTAAACATTTCTAGGATTTATAAATTTTAATTATATTCTATTATAAAATCTGACCCTAAAAATTTGATTGGATTTAAATTTTGTCATTAAATATGTATTTACAAAATAGGTAGCTAATCGCAAAGATAATAACCGTATGTAATTAAGCAGGAATACATTTTATTTTTGAGGCCCTTTTTTTGAAGCCCAAGGAAATTTTGGAAATACTTTTGTTTTTTAAGTTGATAAAACCGACACAAATTCATTTTTATTTCAACTAATGTGAAAGTTACTAGTTGCATACAAAGTAATCATTATTCCCTCCCTCTTCATTCGATCATGTCGCAGAAGTTTCAACATCTTTTGGACTATCGAATTTAGTTATTATAAATTAGTCTTAAGTTAGAATTAAGTTGCATTTACTGAACTAACTTTTCAATGGACAACCTGTCTGTATGTAAATTAATAAATAAATAACCTAATCAGCTTATATGCATAATATAAAAAATCTTAAAAAATGTAAAATAATCTGAAAAAAATATTCGTTCACTACATTTGAGCAATTGTTAAATACTTGAATATCTCCCAGCAAAAAAAAAACACTTATTGTCAGAACTTCATCAACCGTCTATTAACATCACAATCTATTCTCTTCATTTTCAGTTCCGAAAACAGCCCCTACGCATATGGAGGCGTTACTCCTCAACTCGTCAGCTGTGTTCCTTAAATGGAAGGAACCCGAACACAAAGGTAAATAATTATACCCTATTACGCATCCACGCAACAGAATTTGAAGAACCTAAACTGCTTTTACATCTCCAAACATTTGCATATGTGCAATCAACCAACCCTTTTCTGATCGTTCTCTTACTACTTCCCTTTCATCGAATTACAGGCACTCTATTGAAATATCACATCATAGTGCGTGGAGTCGAAAGCCGTACGAATCTTTCCCGGATCCTTACGAACGTAACTATCGATGCCGACACACCGAACCTTTTACTAGCCAATTTAACGGAAGGTGTCCTATATACGGTCAGCGTTGCTGCTTCGAATGCTGCCGGCTACGGACCATATAGTCCACCGGCTAGTTTACGTTTAGATCCGATAACGAAAAAATTGGATCAATTTACATCGCATCGGTAAGTTTAAATTTCAGAGTGACTTGTAGTTTTTTTTTTGTCTCGGGTTGTTTCCTTGGGGGGATGATATTGATTCCAGTCGAAATGTTGTTGAAGTTTGACTGGCTGGACGACGGCACGATTGAATATTTCTCTAAAGTTGTTGATCCTGACCGATTTTAGAAATAATTTTCTTACCTTTCCTTTTTTCTCTCATCCATTTTTTCCAGGTTCCCATTGAATCATGGCCATAGAGACGATGTATTGACGCAACCCTGGTTTTTGGGTTTGCTGGGATTGATTTTGACTGTGATGATGTTGTCGTTCGGTGTAATGGTGTTTGTGAAACGGAAACATATGTTGATGAAGAAATCAGCATTGGGATCAATGGGAGGTGAGTTTTGTTTCGTACACTCAGAAAAATTTCACCACTTAAAATTTAATAGAATCAAATTTCAATCAAAAGTTGAAACACTTTTAAATAAAAAACGAATCTTATTTGAATTCAATAAGCCACCACATTCAATAAAAATAGGTTCACTTTATTATACAAATGTTATTGTCAAATCATAATTTTCATCGTTGAAGGTAAAACGAAACATTTTGTTCTAAAGAAGACCACTTTGATACAGCGTTATTGAAATGAAGGCAGATTATTTGAATTAAAAAGAAACGTATATGACGCCAAATCATATTTGAAAATATTTGATTCATATCTATTTTTTTTATTTATACAACGATTTTTTTCTGAGTGTATTACGCATAAATCTATGCTTTTCAATTTATTATTTTTTACAATTATAGCTATTAAATCTGCCAAATTATGCTCGAATTTCGGTTTTCTCACTTTATATTCTTCTTTCTGGCAGTTTACTATAGAATGATTAAATCAATTTAATTTACATTATCAAGATAGTTTTTTCAATACAAACAGCAGTGGGGGGTCGGTTGAATGAAAATGGTTTTTGAGATTCTTTTAAATATTTGAATGCAATTCAATTTATTCACACATTTTCGATTGAAGGTATTTATTTCATTTTTTTAAATACGTTGATAGTTTTTTTTTAAATGAAATAAAAAGCTTTTGTAACGATATGTCCTGCAGCTAAATTTATACCAGACGAACTCGAACTTCACCAAACTGATCCTGTTTAGAATTGATATTGTTGTGTTTTTGCACTAAAACACGCATCGTAGATTTGATATTAAATAAAAAATTAGTTTTCTACAAATTATCACACTTTTATTCAAGTAATAACTATTATAACTAAGTCGCACACACTCTATCCATCGCACGGCTAACAATATGTCTGACAATTGACTCGCATTTAAACTAATACGGCAGGAAACACTTAATTCGCTTTTCGACAGATTCGTTTCGCAAGACTCGCTGTATAAAACTGACTTAGCTAAGACATCTCGCCGGCGATATTTATACTTACCTTGTGTAAGGTAGATTGTTATTACATGCTTCTAGGCTATTCTTGATATCTCTTGCCCTATGAAAATCAGTTTGTGTCTTGACTTCTAGAAGCTTCTTATCAGCGTTTACCTGGGATACATGGATATTTCCGTTCTATGAGACACATGTACGAGATAGTATGAGGAGATATTTCTCGTTATATCTGACACTGATAGGGGGAAATATGATTTATTTGGTGTGCATCCATGCAACACTACCCTCTCCTTATTGACGACGAGTCTGTTCCATGCGAACATATTCGTCATCAACAATAGTGTGAGCTTAGCAGTGCGGAGCAAAGCGATCTAGATGCACAGTCTTCATTCTCGGTCGGTGTATGCAATGGTGCCGTATCCGGTAGATAATATCGTTGAGCTGTTCGATTGCGAGACACAGTCGTTACCCTTTCGGTTGCGGCTTAGGACGTTAAAATTTCCGCCGACGAGGTTTACGGATCCACATCAAATCGTTTTTCGGAAACCCAGTTGAATCCGTTCTCAAATCATACTGCTTAAAAAAATCTTAAAAAATGTGAGCGCACACAGCTTTCATAATTTTTCTGGATTAGGGTTTGGTCGTTGCCGTTTCCACCGCTTCGAATCGTACTCCATAGCTGTTTTGAGGTCTTTTTGACGATATCCTAGATTCCGATCTAATATGCTTACTTCGAGGAATTGTATCCAATATGTGTTTCCGTTCAGATGTCAACTTCTTCCTTGTTGTGTCGCATTTTATATCAATCTAACAGTTTTGCGTTCAATGTATCTAACTGTCTTGCTCCTTGTTTTGATAAAATACCTACTCATCTTGCGGCTACGTTTATGTGGTCTCCTTCTAGTTCTACTCTGGATGACGCGCTAAGGGCACTCCATGGCTCTTTCATTTGATTTTGTGCTCTCCAAATCCAGGTTGGAACCATGAGGGTCCAGGAGGTCCATTCTAGGTATGCACTTGTCGATTATCTCTGCTACCAGAAACTGGTGCCGAACGATCTCACCAAGAGCTGGTGTAGATTCACCAGTAGCTGTCTGTGGTACGTACTGGCCAACGTTACTAAGTCTCCAGCTCTCATGATCGACCTAGCAGCTCCAGTATCGATGGTGAGATTACAAGCTTCGTTGTTGACTTTTCCTAGCAGACTTAAATTATTCTCGCGGAAATCTAAACTGGCAAATGTGATCGGTTCAGGGTTGCCGATGTTGTGTGTCAGCCGCTGATCTTCGAACTTGGTCTCTACTGGTTTCCCTGCCATTCTCTAAAAAAAATTGGTTGTATTCGACCGTCTAGACTCATCGCTTTGCTTGAATCTTACTGAGCATTGCTGGCAGTACCTGCTGCGTTCATCCTTCTTTTAGCAGTTACGATTCACATGTTCTTTTTTACCGCAGTTTCAGCATCAATGAGCTCCATTAGGTGGTGAGGTTCCGGATGTAATAGTTCTTCGATGCACACATTCCTGACAATATACCGACTTCCATTTCTTACGACAATCGTGCCTCAAATGACCCTTTTTTCCACAACTCCAACATTGAGAGGCTCCTTTTTTCGTTGGTTTTCTGTTTTTTCTCTTTCTTATGACAATCATGCCTCAAATGACTCTTTTATCGTCTGCACAAGCATTTTTCGTGTATTTCACAGTCTTTAGCTTTGCTCCGCGGCACCTGCTTCACCGATTCTTAGATCAAAGCGTACACCAAAGACTCCTTCACCGTTCGTTTGTCAGCCAAACGAAGTGCTGGTGAAGATCTTCATCATTTAGTCCCTGGATGAAAGCATCTTTCGCCATTTCCTTCTGATGTTTTGGATCCAACCTGGGGTAGGACTGAAGTTTCAACTGCTCAATGTCCTGAGCCAACTGCTGCAACGCCTCCTCTCACTTTTGTGGACGTATTCCAAGCTGGGAACGATGAACTTCCTTTAGGTGGTTTTCCCCGTATCTCGTATTCAAAAAATTCGTCAAGCTTAAATAGCTGAAGATATTATCCACTGAAATTGTTTGAAGAACTTCCGTCGCAGGACCTCTTAGTGACACCCTTAGTGTGGTCGCACGTTCTCGATCGCTCCAGCGGTCACATTCTGCAACAGCTTCAAACTGCTTTTTATAGATGGTCCAAGAAGTTTGTCTGCCGAAAATGGGTGCTTTCAGTTCCTTATTGCCACCTGAATCACGGGCTTTCACTCGGTGCATGTCCGATTTTAATAGATCTATTTCTTCTTCAAGGACGGCCAGTTTTTGCCCTTGCTTGTCAAACGGCTATTTTACTTCTGCCACTCGACTGTCTAACCACTGTCGGAACTGTTGCTTAACTTCTGTCAGCCGATCCTTAAAATTCCTCAATTGTTCCTTGATGCATGCGGCTCGTTCGTCGAGTTTCTGGAATTGTTGCTTCATATCGGAGAACATTTTCAACAGTAAATCTATCATAGGAATTTTCTCCTTGCTGCTACGCTCTTCGCAACCAAATTCTCGTTTAGTTTGCTCATCCGAGAAATTGATCGTTTCCGGATCTTCGCCTTCCATGCTCAAACCCTTAGCCGTAACAGGAAAGCCGCCGTGTTCCCAGTCGTCGACAAATCACATTTGTGGAATTCTACTTTCAACTCTGCCTCTGTTAATTCATTAACTAGCTTTGGCATTGTTCTTCATTTTAGTAAACACAACTTTTCAAAATATCATTCAGTCCACACAACTCCTTACAATGATCACTGTCTGAAACTTTTTACTCTTTATTTAGTCCGCGCACTTTCAAGAGTTAGCAGAGGTGGCCAGTACCGTCACGTTTCGTCAGCTGATTCAGTTTGGCAGAGCGATTACTTGGCAGATCTAACAAGCCAGTGGAGGGTGGCAAATGGGCCCAAACCGGTGGCCTAATGCTGGCCGCGTTCACAGCAACCCTCTTGACTAACCTAACCTAGTCCACGCACTTAATATGTTCACGTTGTCTTGAAATTCACTGTCCGCAACTACTCTAAAAGTCACTTTTTGAATCACCAATGCGAAAGAATCCTTCTGACATCAATTGCTGTGTTTTTCCCACTTAAAACACGCTTTGTGGATTTGATATTCTTCGCGTTTACGAAATAAAACAGATCGTTTTCTATATTTAAGCACAATTTTATTCAAAGAATCGGTTATAACTAAATCGCGTACACACTTTATTTATCGCACCATTAACAATATATCGTTCGCGTTAAAATTGACTCGCTTTTAAATTAACGCGCCAGGAAACACTTAATTTGCTTTTCGTGCATGCAAGAAAATGAATGCCTCAATGTTCTAAGAGGAAAAAGTTGAGAAAAATTATGTTCAAATTCTAGAGTAAAAGTAACAATAAAAAGTAAATAAATAAAACTAACCCTGTGCTGAAACCATTAGGCGGCCGAGAAATAACAGTTCAAATTCAGCTACAGCTTGAGCAATTTTATAAGTATTTAATGAAATCAGGGAAATCGAATTTAAATAAATTCGTCTTTGACATGCCATGAAAATATCTGATTCGAACAATAGTTCTCAAACCTACAATTTCATGAAAATCATGGACACATTTAAAATTTTATCATTGCCACATGAGTCCGGCCAGAGTTTAAAATTTTAAAATAAAATATCCTCAAAATTTCTTTGTTTATTTATCTTTCAACGAATGATTAAAATTCCTCCATACACATAAAAATCAATTAGCAACACATGAACCATCACTCATGACCCAATTTCATCTTTAACGTTACCCCATCGAACAGCCGGAACACAAAACGTTAAAATGACATGCATATTTCCGGATTTCACGTTTGGTAAACGATGCATCAGAGCGCGCTCCAATGACAGAAAAACAAAAACAACGATTTTAAAATTAAAAAACTGCTCCTCGAGAGTAGTGCAGCTTGTGACGTACGTATTTCATATCCTACTAGCTTCATTGCTGCCTGCATCTCGTCGCTTTCACGTAATATCCTACAACTTGCCAAGTTGCCTGTCCGCCTGCCTCCCTTTTGCCAGATCGTACTGCTTCAGTCTATTCATTTTAATTGTTGTTCATTTTCCCGTTGTGATTTTTTGTTCATGCTCCTTTCGATAAACCCGCATTTAAACGAAAATGTAGCACCTCTGTGTTCTCTGAACGAGAACGAACGCAATGAATAACTGCCGGTACTTAAACAATTTTCGTGGAAATTAAAAAAAAATGTATATTTATTTAGTTCATTTATTCAACGAAAAGCAGAGGCATGCGGCCAGTGAAATCATAGTGTATGCATTCTGAAACCAACACACCCAAGAATGAGATTTTTTTTAATTAAAAAAATCTAACAGACAAACCATCGTATTTTTCGCAGGTTGCATACTGAATTTTTCTTGGTTTTTCTGGTTTTGTTTCGTCAAGTGATTTACCCCGTTTCTGAAACTGCAACAAAAAGCTGGTCTTGCAGACTCTTGACCTGTGCCACTTTATGTTTTGCGGAGAAGGCGCCACATAAATACCACGAAAATAATTTTCTCATTTCGTCTTGCTTTCGTCATACTGTCGGGTCGGTTACTGGCTAGGCAAAGCTCCTTCGCGTCACAGCCAGTCCTAGCCTGATGATAATAATGGTCAGAAAGATGTTATTATGACTTGATAAATGGATCTTTGCCGACTATTACGGCGCCCACTTACGAAATAGTCTTGCAATTACGAAGTGGATATTAATTTTGCAAGAGCCTTGTGAAACTGTTTGATTAAATCGTCCTGGCAGTTCGTCTTAACCTGCCACGGGCGAAGCAAATACTGAATTATTGGATTTGAAAAAGGACGACACATTCAACCATTTTAGCCCCATTGTTTCTAATTTAAATCAAAACCACCCGAAATTTTCAACTCAGCTATTCACCGATTTTCAATATAATTTACAATTTTTCCGAAAAGCCAGACGCGAAAGAGAACGGAGAGCATTAAATTGGATTAATGAAACTGATAGGAATTTTTCACTCATTTGAAAATTTATTATTCGCAGGATCTCATCCGAACGGTCTGCTGAAAATGCCGAGTCTATCACGAAACACCAATGGATTCTGGCTGGATCCGTCGGGAATGATTTGGAAATCACCGTCCGGACTAGGACCAGGAAGCAACGGTCCTACGCAGGACATCATACAAAAGGATCAGATAGCAGACTACACGCCAGTTTGTGTAGCACAGACACTTCCCGTTGCTGACCAACAGCAGCAACAACAAACGATGCGCAGCCAAAGGTACGTAGTCGACGTAGAATGTGATAGGACACACATTTAATTTACGGCAACTTGGGAGAAATTGTTTTTATTTTCTGCCCACTAGGAGGAGGTGGCACATCGAATTTGAACTCGATGCTGTAGCTTTTTTCACAGGATGGTGGGTTGGAGTATGTAGGTGGACGAAGAGTAGTCAAGTGATTTTTTCCCGTTCATTTTAAGTCATTATGTGGCACGTTGCTCACGAGGAAATTTATGACCAAATAGTAGATGACTTATGGAGCACAGGACCAACCTCAATTTTTTATGCGGGTTTTTAATTGTAGATGGTCCGTTAAGAGAACGCAACGTATCGTATTGTTGGCCATAAATCATTCTAAGATGGTTCGGGGAGTGATAATGAATAAAATTACGTTTGCCGGTAGTCGAGGTTGGGTTTTGAAGAATTTATAGTGACCCAGTTTCATCGTGACCCAAGGTTGACATGCAATTTTTAAAGTGCCTGTCTTAGCGGAAAATAAGAAGAATTGATTCTGGTTGCTGAAATTTGAAGATGTTTATTTATTTTAGCTTACTGACTCATTACATTTTCTTTTCAGATACTTGAGCGACTATTCCAACATCCCAGCGGACTATGCTGAAGTATCGACGTTTGGAAAAGCAGCCAGTGAATATGGTTCGACAAGCGGAAATCGATCTCCTGCACCCTATGCAACATCTTCAATAGTTGGTTCAGCGAAATTCGTCAATTACAATAACAGTTCGTATCAACCGCATCGTCCCAACTATCCGAACCTCTACCATACAACCCACGAAATCTACGCTCCTTCAAATCGCTCAGTCTACTCCGAATCGTATTATTTCCCTAAAGATAAGATCCACATCACCGAAAACAAACTAAACAATATGACGAATTGTCACACATTCAATCCCACCTCGGCCACCGCTGCAGCGGCACCGGCGCCAAGTCCTTTCGGAACAATAAGACGCGGTCGCTTTAAATTCCCACGACCGCCCAATGTAAGTTTCGATGACGGCCTGGCTGGGAACGATAACCGCACAGCCGATATGAATTCATCGCAGCACAAATATTCGCCATATCAGAAGGAACAACAACAGCACCGGCATCATCTTCACCATCACTCTGATTATCAGAAACAACAATTGCACGGACAACAGCCGAGGCAGCAGCTCCACCAGCAATCACAACAGCAACCGAATAATGTTTCAATTGGGAATGAATCAAACGATTACAGTTCTGGCACGGGTGTTTCTGGTTCCGTCCCACAGGAAATTCCTTCAATGAATCAACAGGACAACAACGACGAGCAACTTTATATAAAAGTTGGCGAAACTAATCCGCCCGATAACGGCTACATAAACTGGCGTAGAGTTGAGAGTCCTTGTCGCAGTTTGTACAATAGGAATGGTGGTGTCAGTGGCAATGGCAGCGGTGGCGGTGGCAGTGGGAGTATCGGAAGTAATAATGGCGGTGTGGGGGGTGCCAGTAGCACGGGAAGCGGTAGTATCAGTGCACGCGGATGCAGTGCGAGCAGTGGTGGTGGTGGAGGTGACAATAGTAGCAGCAATGGACTGTGCGGTAGCGGGCGACGCCATCACAATAAGGACTCTTACGATAGTGATGTGATTTATGCACCGGGTTCGTCGTCAGGTAATCGTAGTCTTATAAGTTACATGAGCTCGAATCCACAAATCAATGATGTATGATCGAAACGTGTTATATTTTAAGGATTTTCGTTGCGGTATGCATGCAATACACATAGATGTGTGTCAGTTTTCAATCAGGATTCGTGCAAAATAAGTTGGCATGCTATGATTTTGATTTGTGATTTTTCTCCTGAGTTCATCATTCAAATCAACTTGCCTTGATTATATCTTTTGAAATTAGATGGATCAAACTATGATTTAAAATCATGAAATAATTAATTCTATAACTTTTCAAAAAGATTTTTGAATTCAAAACCCGTATCACTCAAACTCTATCTATCACTCGTATGTATCTAACTCAAGTGTGACTGACAACTTTAAAAATACTGTATCTTCAACGAAAATCTAAATGCTGTGTTATTTTGTAAATATCTAATTTCTATAGTTATATCGAACCGAAAATGTATAAAAAAAAAGTTATAAGTTGAACGGATTGTAAAATAAATAAGACTGAACGATGAAATATAAATAATCAACATCCGCTTCTAAACTGTGCCAATTAAACAATTAACTACTTATATAAGTAGGTATCTGTTAAGGTTTAGAGTTTTCAATTTCAAATTTAATTTGGTGTTAATATTCAAAATACTTATAGATTAAAGGATTAGTTTCATCTTCAACTGTAAGATGATGTTGCATGAGAAACTGTGACTAATTCATGTCTTTTTTTTCATTTGATTATATTTGTTATTTTTGCAAAACATTTTTACTCTATTTTTGACTTCGATTCGTGAACATAAATTTAAGTAAAATTGAAACCAACTGAAACTGAACTAAACTTTCTAAACTCACAAAATCAACAAGCAAGCGGATGAATTCATGACTCGAAATCAAAAAAAAAAAAAAAACAATATATATTTAAAAAAACACTTTACTCGACAAAATATTGTATTGTCTCGAGTCCAAATCAATTCTCAAATGAAAACTTTCAAAAACAATGAAATCAACAAACTAATTGATTTGTTCAACGCCTGGAATTTGTATATTACGTATATCAACTCATTACTGTATCTATATTACTATGTTTATAAAATTAATTTATTATGTATGATATATTTAGACTGTACTTAATAAAAATTAGTAAGATGACGACAGTGAAAAGAGATAAATAATTATGGAACTGTAAAAAAAATATTTAAATATATATATATAAATAATAATACTTCGAAAACGAAAGATGATAATTTGAAGAAAGCAATAAATAAAATATTATATTGAACTGGAAATAATAATAGAAGATTGTTTGTTTTGTTCGGTTCGAGAGTTTTCAGGGCGTTTTTAATTCATATAAGTAGCTTTTATGATATAATGATATTATCTCCTGCTACGCAAAACGAAGAAAGACTGTTATATTTTCAACAAATTTCACGACGACGAGAAACTATTTTGATTTGGAACTAGTGAAGAATTCATTCTTACTCGAATCCTATGAGTGAGCTGATAGAAACGGAGTAGAGTGGCTATGAAATATAGCAGTTGCACTCAGTTTTATTTATATTTATATATATTCATGGTATATTTAGAATGTCTGTCAATTTTATCGAAGAGTTTCAGAGCTTTGTCGCGTAAGTATAGTATACAATAATAAATAATAAATAACTATAGTTCTTACGTATCATGGGATCATTGGAATCCTCTGCAGTGCGAGATTTTGACACGTCTGAAGCTTTTGTAGGTTCGACTTTAGCTATAATAGTGCCGGCCTCAGTATTTGTTTGTAGAAAAGTGCTCTGTTAGTTTTGTTTTGTTTTTTAGATTTTATGGGAAAGGACAGGGCATGAACGGAGGTTATTCACCCCGATTGTGAATGTCACGTCACGTCACGCCGACGTCGATTGACTGTCGACGCAGGAAAAAGCGATTGTGGATGTCGATCTACATCGACAGTTGTCACTTCGATCGACAGTTTTCGTCGATCAGTGCAGAGTCCGTGACACAAGGAGGAAAGCGCAAAATGTATGTCGCAAATTCGAAAAAAGGACGAGCGTGAGTCTTTTAGAATCTTATGTTTTGAATGGTAATGCCGTTCGTTCGGATCTGCACGGGCGGTAGTAATGAACGTTAGTAGTTCGTTAATTTATTCGCAATCATTAATCGTCCCGAAAGACGGTAAAAGAATATGAAGACCTTGGAAGTATCGTCGTTCGGAAACTCGGTTTCAGCAAGCGCCGAGACAGGTCATGAAGCGTAAACTTCGAAATTTCCAGGAATTGATGAGAATGCAGGCATTCCTCGAATGCAGCGTAAGGTTACATTGAAATCAGGTGTGGTTGAAAATAGGCGCATTCAACTGCTGGAGAAACATGTTGCCTTACAGAAGCAAATAAATGTGAACACTAAACGAAATGCACGATGTACGAGAAACATTTATTTATTAAAAAAAAACAGCTGAAGATCAGCACTGACAACTTAAGACTGCAACGAAAAAAATTCAAATTTTTAAAATAATATTTATTAGAAAAAGAAAGAGTTTTGGCGGAAAAACTGAAATCGAAACAAAGCTTATTGGAAGTAAAAAAATCTATGCTCAACCTTCAGCTTGACTCTGTATAATATCGATATATTTTAAACTATGTTATATATTTGTGTTAAAATTAGTGCCTCCAATTATACAATTATTTAATACAAAAAGTCTGATGTTAAGTTTCCCCCTCCGAACTGAAAAAATTGTCTACCAAACTCATTTCGTTCACTAAATAAACTTCTACTTCCTCAAGGATTTTACTATGTATGCCGTGTTTGACAGGAAAAATACAGTCACAATTGTAAAATAACTCATTTACATGAGCATTAATTCACAATTTACACCCCATACACTGGCATCAATGTGGCAGTCCTACTGAGTCACGTCGATGCAGTTACACAATCGGGATTTTCAATCGACGTGACGTGACGGTCGTCACGTCGACGCTCGTCGACACGACATCCGCAATACGGGTGATTATTGCAAGTATAACGTTTGTTCTGTATGTGTTCCGTCTATGTTAGCTTATCAGTCTTAGGTATTTAGCTGTCCGTTGCCATTCTATTTCTTGGTCGTTCACTGTCACTTTGCGCGGTCTCTGTTGTCTCTTCCGGGTGATGAAAATCGCCTAGGTTTTGTCTGATTTTATTTTGATTTTCCACCATTGAAAATATTCGAAGAGGTTGTTAATGGAGAATTGCAGAGTTGAAGCTATGGCTTTTGCTTGCCTAGGCGTGTAGAAGATACACGTAACGTCAGCGAAGAGATATATTTTGCTACGGGCAGTTTAGGGACATCTGCTGTGTATATATTACACAAAAGATGTGATAGCCGAGTTCTTTGTGGTACTCCAGCTGCAATTTACCGTTCTGCTGAGAGAATACCCTCGATCCTGACTCGACATTTGCAAACCGTTAGAAATGATTCTATGATCTGGATAAGTGGAAGGGGTACTTAGGACTAATGCATTTTGAAGATTACTCCTGCATACCGGACTTTGACGAAAGTCTTTACGATATCGACGAGCATGGCCAATCTGGTCGACTTTGTGTGATTGAGTTCCTAGCTGGAGTTCCTTGGAGTGGACAGGCTTAAAATTGAATAGCTCTTCCGGGAGAATGTTGTTCTCGTAGACTTTTTCGTTCAAGCGAAACAGGAAAACTCGCTCAGCTAGTTTGGATAGGCTTGCTGAGAGGCTTATGGGCCTGCAATTTTGGGGAAATTTGAGGTCTTTACCAAGTTTTGATAAAAAAAACTATAATGATGGTCGATTTCCACGCTTTAAGATACTTACTTAAGCGAAGAATTGCGTTGAGTATGTCCGTAAGTGTCTTTCATATGTTGTCTGGTAAGTTAGTATTTATTGATGTTGTCTATCCTCCGCGATTTTCGGTGATTAAAACTCATCTCCAAGTTCTTCAACCCTTCAAGGTCAGTTAGCCTCAACTGTTCTGCCTTCCTAGTTGAGAACTGAAAAGTCTTGCGGCCTTTCATTAATTAGGTCATCTTCTGATGAATAATTCCCTTCGAATTGTAACTCCTAAGAAGTTCACAAATACATTGAGTTTGCTAGTGTTATCAAATTTTAGGCCTTGAGAATCGTGAATTGGTGGCATCAGTGGTTTGTTTTTAATCCGGAAGTACCGAGACAGCCGCCAAAGGGTGTTACTCCCAGGATTGATGCTTTGCATCAGACTCTCCCACTGTTAGTTCTGATGTTGAAATATCTGATCACGGATCATATTTCTCCGCCGGTTTGCTTCTCGCTTTATTCTGTAGTCACTTCTGCCTCTAGCTCTTCACCGGAGTTGATTCCTCTTCCGTATAAGAACTGTGCTTATAATATACCAGGGCATGAATCACGAGATTTCGATAGACCATATCGCCTATCGTCAAATAAAAACGATAGCGATTATCGACTTAGGAATGTCGGCATCACAACCTGAACGATATGGTGTATCGATATTTTCCTTTTGAATTATAACTCCATGGTAGATTTTCTTGACATTTGACAGCATCTGATGAATGATAATGGCATTTGAAAATTCAAATAGTGAGCTGCTAACGCGCGAAAAGTCTGTTGGTAATGCAATTCACAACGACCATGTTCCGCCATGAATTTGCTCATTATTACGAACTGAGTAGTATTTGTTTTTTTTTATATTCGTTGTATTTTCCCGGAAAATACATTTTCCTTGAGACAACATTTTATAAAATAGTCATAATACTCACCGTTTCAAAGAAAAAAACCTGAATCGTTTCGACCACTCTTTACCATTCGTCTTCAAACACAAAATTGCGAAATGGACTGCCATCATTGGTATGTTCGCGTACCTGAATTTATTATAAAATATTAAAATGGATTCGCAGCAAGTCGTTTTTGTACTCTTGCTGCAAGCCAAATTTTACCACAATAAGAAACCAGCTGCAAAGATCTGTTGCTGCTCCAGTACGCGAACAGACCTCATGTCACAAGCCGAAGATGGATATCGATGACATATCGATAGTCAGAGATCTATCGCCAGAGATTTCGATAGTCGCTGTCGTTTTTTGATTTTTGTGATTTCGAATCTCGGAAATTTCGACAGGCGATATCGTCTATCGTCGGTTGTGATTCATGCCCAGAATTTTGATCGTATTATCTTCCGTTGCCTGCTTTATGGTACTGGTGAGGAGATCAATTGATTCCTTTAAGTTGCTGCCGTTTCAGGTGCTTCTGGGCTGATAATTTCGGCTAGTGCGGCTCCAGAAAAGTGATGTACATATTTAGCTCGATCCCAGCTTTGTTACTTTTCATAGCTCCCTACTGGCGATGGTAGGGATTTATGTTTTTCGCAAGGGAGAAAATCGGAAAAAGAGAAAATCAGAAAACGCACGAAAAACCGAGTCGGTGGGTCATTACTCTCGTCTACCGACTCGGTTCCAAAGCCTAGAGGCGGCCCAAACCGCGGTATTTGTCATCACAATGCTAAAATAATGCACGACTATACTGACTCGGTGTTCCTTTCGGGAAACGCTTCTGTCAAACCTCCGTGTGTGTCATTGGCCTTAGATGTTGTTATTCCCCCTAAGTAGGTTTTTATTTCAATGCTTGACTTTAAGACCGAGCCATATGATACTTTTACTGATAACTTAGGATTTGCTCCAATACGTCTTGTATGGCAAAAATCATTTATAGAGAGGCTACAAAATCAGGTGATAAAGTCAATTAAACTCGCATATACAGATAACTACCCAGAAACAGTCCAACAATGTTTTTGGATTGCAGGACTTTTCGGTAAAGACTTCACAAAAAACACCAGAAGCCCTCACATCACTGTCAGTCAAAATAATCAGTGAATTTACGTTACATTAACAAAATTTAAGAGACTTGAAGGCCAAGCTGTTCGACTTTAGTGTTAGAAATACTGCCTTTTTGAGGCCAGATTTAATTCAAACTTTAATTCAAAACTACGCACCAAATATTCCGTTGTGATCGGAATTCAGATTTTTTTTTAAAAGCTCTTGAAGGCGGTGTTCCCATTGATGTAAAAAGCTTGCTTCTTTTTGTTCATGCTCATTAAACACAGTAAAAAAATGATACGAAATGAACTTATGTTTTCTATTTCTTATCTACTTATTCTTGTGTTGTTGACATTTATGATTATCGCTTTGAGTTTTTCGGTGATTTTATCAATTAATTATTCCCAAACTCACTACTCATGCTTTGTGGAGACTTCAGCTTGGAAGCCATCCAGTAGACATCACCTCCAGGGCTGCCTTAATCTAGATCAAGGCCTCCCTTAATCATCTTCTACGAAAAACGTTGCACTTTAGTTCGTAATCACATGGAGTGAATGTGATTACGAACTAAATTCCATCTCTCTCCCGTTTCTACTGACCAATTTAAAATTTACAGATTTTTATTCCCTAACAAAAAAATCGAGACAGCATTCACTTTCAGATATAGTAATAAAAAAATTTCCATTTGAATGCCTGTATGCTCAAAATCCAAAAGTAAAACTTTATATTTTTGGCATCTATGTTGACTTGAAGAGTTCCATTTAAACTCTATTAACAGAACCAATATCCGCGACCGTTCTACAACATTTTGGAAGCTATTTCTTCTTCATTCATCCCAATTTCATGACCTGAACGGTAAAAACAATATCCTTTATTAAATACATCTTGCCATTCAAACCTTCACCTTAAAAAAGCGCCGCTGTAAATTTAAGAGATCTAGTTCACAAACTTGACTTAAAGCCAACCTACTATAAGCAGGGGTCTTCAATCAAAAATATTAAAAGTGTATAAAGCTACCATTTTTTACAAATAAAATCATTTGATGAGGCGTTTGAAGTACACGCCATATATATACTACCGCTCATAATTATTCGAAATTAATATTTTTGCAATTATGGATAAAAAAAAAAACATTGTAATCGAGTTGTGCCAAAGATTTGTATTCGCTAAAATATATTTAATTGAAAACAGAATTATAAAGCTTAGTTATACATAAATTAAGATCATTACAATTTTCTTCTATGTATCCAACTTTTGTTTTTAAGACTGCCCCACAAATTCTTGGCATTCTCCAAATTTTCTGGTGTGATCACACTCCAACATTGAAGAAATTTTTCTCAGAGGTCTTCTTTACTTGTAGGAGCTTTGGTCTTTCTATCAAGCTCGTCCCATAAAATTTCGATAGCAGGTAAATCCGGTGATTTTCAGTTCGTCCAAGAAAGATCTGCACAGATGTGATGAGTGCTTTGGATCATAGTCTTCTTAAAAAACGAATCCTCCGCCTAAAAGTCTCATTCCTGATGGCACAGCATTATTTTCTTATATACTTCATTTGTTAACCTATCGTTAATTCTCATAAGGTCACCAGTGGATCCTCCACCAAACATCTCCAAAGCATGATGTTCCTTCCTCCATGTTCAAGTGTAGACATGATACAGCTATGCAACATCCACTCTCTGATACGTCGACGAACAAACACAGGCCTGTTGGATCCCAAGATTTCAAATTTTGGCTCGTGAATCCGAAGGACCTTCTTCCACTGATCCAACAAAGTCCAATCTTTATGCGTGTTCGCCCAACTCAAATGTTTTTTTCTTATTTTGCTCTTCTTAACAGGGCAGCTTCTTTCAAACGGCTTTTTACATTTGAAACATTTATACGGTTTGGACTGTTCTTGTTGATCTCATTTGTCATTTCGGGTGACGTCAGACTGTTCCGCTTGCTTTTGACAATTATTAGATTTTCATCTCTTACAGGCATCTTCTTCCCTTTCGAAACGATTTCGCCCAAACACTGAGATTTTAAAACGGGCCGCAATCAGCTCATAAAAATATCCTTCTTCACAAAGAGTGCAAACCGTAGAACGCGTCTGCGCGAATAATTCATAACGTTTTGGCATATTATAGCGGTTTTTCGGCCTGTTCAGGACGATATCGAAATTGTAATTAGTGCCTGAGGAATTTCAGTCCCAGTATTAATGCGGATTGATTGTGGATGTAGTTGACTGTAAAATTGATACCAGAATTCCCAGCAGGAAAAAACAAGACCATAAACACTTACTGCATGTCGCAACTTCTAAGAGGTAGTCATAAAAATATTACTGACGGAATTTTGCTTTAAGGTCATATTAGAACAATATGCATCCTTGTCATCATAAAAAAGGATCCGGTAAATTCGGTTTTTCCAAAAAACAACACAGGAGTCATAATATCATTAAAACTTAAAATAAAATGCATAATTCTTCGCAGTTGCGAATAACTTTGGATTTACGTACCGTTCGAATAATTATGAGCGGTAGTGTACGAGTTTTTCAAATGCAATCAAAATTTTGTAAAAACAAATATTCTCCAGTTAAAACTACAACCATTTTTGTCTTCTATCAAATTATGGCTTGGTTCCTAACTGTCTGATTGTTTCTATTGAGCTCAATACAGATCTGTCTACCCGTACTTTTCAAAGCCTAAACTGGAGTTCCACAAAGATGTATACTCGCCCCTTTTCATTTTTTATTTTATGTTAATTAGCTATATCTTTCTAATAGACGATCTTAAACTTTTTCCAGCTTTTATACCCTCCACAAGCTGCAGCTCTCTTCAGTTTAATCTGTACATACTTAAAAAAATGGTATCAAGCGACCAAAGAACAGAATATTAATTAAATATATAGGCTCAACAGAGAATGAGGAAGAGTTAAGAAATTAAAATATATATTACAGCTTTAAAAAAAATAATATTTAAATTAATATCTATGTTTTTTTTTTTTGTAAAACAAAGCAATTTGATGGATCGATATGGAAGCTAGTAGAAAAGAAAGATTGGTGATTCAGTTGGGACGAAGATTCGTTTTACTTTTTGCCCACCGCGTAATGCCTACTCACTTCAGTGTAAATTATGGTTCCAGACATAAAAATCGGAACTTACTGCCTCGCAAATTAACTACGCGTCTAAAGTTAGGCAGAGCTTGACCAAGATGTCTTGCAAACCTTCGTCAAACAAAATCCTATCGCATTGCTGATTCCAACAATTTCTAAAACTGTGGAGCTTCGATTTGGTTATTGACCTTTTGCTTTCACGACTCTGAAATGAAGCCTTGTTGAGCCAAATAAAAATGGAACTACACTCGCGATGAAAAGAAGGTCTTCTTACAAGAATACAAGGCAGTGGGTAGAAAGAGATGATATACCGATACTCAATGCAACAGATGGCGTAAAGCTTTGTTGACATAAAATGGTTAATCCAGTTTGAACTTTTAAGCCCCACCTAGCCATTAATAAAGAACTATTACAAGCACACTTGAAGGTTCATTTCAGACTTGCAGACAAAAGGTGGTTTTTCATCAGGAAAACGCTCGAACAAACAAACATCAGCCAGGGCCTAACCACCGGACAAATATTTCTAGATAAATTGTATTTGTACATCTCCAGTGTCATAAATGCAAAAAATATACAACAGAAAAAAACAAATATTGACCGATTTGAATAGAAAACTAATTACATTTTGCCTACATCAGCATTATATTGACTCTCAGTTACTATTCAATCAATAATGAAAAAAAATATTTATCCCATCGAATAGTGCTTTCAATTAGCCTAACTATTCTCACCATCAATTTAAATTTGTTTATACCAACATAATCTCTCTGTACTTGCAAAACAACTATTATAAGCTTCTTCGAAAAATAAACACACTATCAAAAAATTAATGTTTAATTAAAATAACATCATTAACGCAAAGTCAATTAAAGCTTCATTATATACCGACAGAGAGCATAAAATCCAACAACCAAAAAAACCTCCATTAGTGCTTCAGTTTTCACCAGTTCTACCGAACTATCCTTCTACGACCACATCCGCTGACCATTGCATTGATTTTCGATAATGTTTCAATGATTTTCCACTTTGATCCTTCACTCATAACATTTCACGACGAAACCGTACCGAAACCGTATATCTGCTCTTTACTTTCTCCTGTTCAGCAAATAAAATCATTCGAATTAAAAATATAATCATAATAGCATTTTCCAATTCGTTTGATTTGGTAGTGTCAGGAAGGCTAAAATGTTGCCAATGCTGCAACACGAAAATATTTTTTTTTTACAATCTACCACCAATTTACTTTAACATTGTTTCAATATTGAAAAAGAATGAATAAATTTATTCTTCCTTGTTTTCACGCACATCTCTTCGTGGTGTCAACGAAATTTACATGTTATTTGCTGCCGTGCTATTTTGCAATGAGAGTCCTATGTGAAATTCGAAATTCATTGGAACACATCGAATCGCAATATTAACATACGAGTATTATGGCTCGTCAGTGTGCTTAAATGCATCCTGCATGAGTTTCTGTATGGATATGGAGGCGAAACTCACAAAACCTTCTGTGTTTTTTTTTTGTATCTCGGACTGACTGACTAATTTAAAACAACAGAAGCCGCATTTCCACGCATAAATATTATCAGCGCTAATTAAAATTTAATAAGGTCATAATTGATAAAATTATTTGTTGATTAATAAAGCTCCCAATGAGACGATGTGTGACGGTGAAATCTGGATGGAAATGTGTGTGTGGGAGCTGATATTTAGGTAGGACACGGCAGAGCAGAGAAGCTCCAATAGCACGGCACAAAATTATTGACGACCATGCGATGCTATAAATTACTTGTTTGTCCAGATTTTCAATTGAATTATCAGAAAATTACAATTCAATTTCGGGATTTTTTTTCGTTCATGTCACAGGATGCGTGGGAATATTAAAATTTATTCTTCGTATTAAATATCGTAGAAAGTTTTATGAAAAATGAAATGTCGAAGCTGGGCAATGAAATTGTAGGTTGTAGAAGAGCGGTCCTGCAAAGTGTAAATTATGTTCCTGCTGAAGCTATACTTGAGTGTTCCGGGTACTTTTGGCAAACAATACAATGTTTTACAGTCGTGCAAAATTTTTAATAAGACAATTATCGTTAACCGTCGAACTTAATACACATAATATATCTAAGTCGTCAACAATTCTCAGAAAACTCTCAACACAAAATTTCATAAATTATTTTGAAAAACCTATACCTTCCTTACGAAAAATGGACAACTTAAAACCGTTACTTATAATTGTAATTTAATAAATCCATAATTTCAAGGACACTTGTAAATAAATCAGCAATAGAATCACGGGAAAAATTGCAGGTGTATATATAAGCATATTCGAAATAACAAAATGAGTTTTCAAAAATGAGTCTTTGTGAAACAGCATCACAAGTTAATAGCTTGTCAACAGAATTGCTCTGCTCAAAGGACAAGAAATGCTTCTCTCGAAATTCGAAAATATTTTTTCTGAGGAAGTTTTTTGTGAAATCATAACACATAATATTTTTGTTTTGTATTGAACTGAGATACGAATTAAACTTTTCTGCGCCCAACGTGGGTATTAATTATATTTGAATAATTTTATTTATGTCTATCAAACGATGATTTTTTCTCGTTTTGACGTATTTTCGTCTTAGTTAAAATAGCAATAAAATCACGGCGGAGCCATATGAAAAATTTCTTGTTTGCCTTCATAAGATAGCGGAGTAGAAACTGTCGACCTTGTGCTCAAAGTACCACGAGGACGTAGCGGCATACATAATATCGTTCAGTGATTGGTAGACTAGAGATCACGAAAACTACTTAACGGGGACAACAAGCTATGACCATAGCAGGAATTTAATTTTAAATTGCGTAAAAGGGTAAAATAAAAATATCGGCGATGCGTTAGATATATGATGAAACCGGTGAGAAGCAGTATTTTGACCTCATCCGAAGCTCACAATGACTAGAAGAAGAAGACCGGAAAACGGAAGAAACGTGAACAATCCGTCAAAAAACTTAAAAAGAGTCGATAAATGGGACAATTCCGGAGAAAAAACCTGCAAAGAAAGAAAGGTGCGAATCTTTTTCAAAGATTAGAAGTCCGAAGAAGACTGCGATTTTTGGACGTTTTGCACGCTTTTGATGCCAAAAAAACACAGCAAAAAATTACTGCAGCACATGCTATAGTCCATCACATTTAAAAAGTACAGACATCGAAAATCACGGGTTTTTCGCTAGTAAAATTTCTGATTCGGATAATAACAGTGACGAATAGAAACTCCATTGTCTGTGTTTTTTTTTTCCAACCTTTTTAGACCATTAAGAAAGATTTCATTTCAATATAAACCGTGTATTATTGATTAAAATAGAAGTGATTTTGTTACCATATTACTATTCATTACTATATGTAAACTTTAATCGAACATTATCAGTGACACTTATTGATATTAACACCTTTCACAACCAAATTCGAATGGTAAACTTGAGGAAAACGATTTTTGGGAAAAATGCATATTTTTCAACAAAGAATGATAGCTTTTCAAGCACGTCTATATCGAAATGAGCTATGTCACTCTTTTTAAAGAATTGAGCCATCAAATATACGAAAAAACAAATTCTAGACATTCTTATAGGACTTCGTAAGCAAGTGGTTCACATCACCCCACTTTACCCTACCTTCTTATTTGCAGAGTCATTCACGTTATTAAGAAGTTCGCAGTCTACCAAGAACTCCAATCTGAGTGGCTTATTACAGCGCAACAGTCAAATTAAATTGTCTTCTTTAATCTAAAAAAGGAAAATCTTCTATATAATCCAACTGACTATGAAGCCGATTGATAAAAATTCAGTTATAAGGACCGTCTTAGTAGGACCGTCTTAAAATTCAGCGTTATCGAAAAAATATTAGTTTGGCATCAGCCTCACAAACGCGCCTGTACAAGCTAATTTTGACCGGTGAATGTTGTAGTATGACACGATTCGACCAAGCCATCGTCATTGCAACACTTCGTTTGAGGTCTGGCTCTGATATAACCCGCCAGCTGGCTCAACCTGGCGTGGGGTTTAGGAGAAATCTGACCTCCGTGGTACGGCTTATTAAACTCATTTAGAGGTGTGGGAAAACTAAATAATTGAATGCTTTAATTTTGAACAATACAGTTTTGAATCATGATAGAAAAAAGTCCTTTCAGTCTAGTTCAATTGACAAAATGACTATAACAAAGGTAAATAACAAAACGAAATATTTCCTGCAATAAGTCGAATTAATTGATTTAATTAAATATGCAGCCACCAGCGCATTAACCACGCTGTCTCATTTTCTAAGCCGTCTCCGAAGACGATCAACAACAAAAATCCGTTTCTAAGAACCGTCTTCTTGGACGGTTGGATACCAACTCCTCCAAAGATACCGGTTTTTTGCCATAATGCTGTGGGAGCCAGCACAGTGCCAGTCAGCGAGGATCAACCAAATTCACAAGGTCATCAAACGTAACTGGGATTTCCCCCTTTTTTGAAGAATATACTCTTTTTCATTTGTTCGATTCTCGCTGACGATGAAAAGTTACATGAGCAGTGGCCAAAGATGCGCAACAGCTCCTAAAGTGATGTGCAACAAATACAATATGCGATCGATTTTGATGGTAAATATGTGACAAAAGAAAAGATGGACAAAAACCTCTCTCCCTCTGAAATTGATAAGGCCATACTTAGTATCAACAAAGTCACGCAGTCTTCGCTCGATACAACAATCAGCCTCTAAAGAGCAGAAATTTTCCATTATATCTATAGCCTACGTCCCAGATGCAGGGCACATAGAAGCGAGAAATGTAGTATTGGCGGCAACTTAAGCGATGAAGAATGGAGAGTAGAATCCACTATAAAGACAACCAAACTCCTTTTTTTCATCGTAACGCGGTCACACCCTTCCAACGAAGTTTCCTCTTACAGGTTGCTTGGAAATATTTAAAAACAGTTGCTTATAACCGTAAACAAAAATTATATTAAAAATCAAAATTATAAGCACATTCAAAATAGCAAAATAAACAAAATAAACTTTTTGTAAAGCAGCTTTACAAGTTTATAGCTTGTTAATAGACTTCTCCTGATCGAACGACAAGAAATAATTCTCTTGAACTTCAAAAATGCTTTTCAATGGAGTTTACTGTACAGATAATATTTTTGTTCGAAATTGAATTTTGGATGTATAATTTTCTGCGCCCAATGTGGGTATAAATTATTTTGGAATAGTTTGATTCTGATCTGTCAATCTATGAATTGCTTTCTTATTTTGAAGTATTATCATCTTGGTTACTATAGCGACAAAAGTTTATTGAATACATCTGAAATATATGAAAAATACAGGGTGCCTTCACTAGGAAAGTGGAGAATAAAGAATCAGCCAGCTTGTCAAACCAAAACTACAGGAGATCCTGTGAGGCGTTAATGTCTTTGTATAATGTTTTTAAGTATTCTTTCAGCAAACTATAAATGAGGAATTCTGTGAGATGATTCTGTGAGTTCAGAAAACCGTGAGCAGTACGTGCCACTAGGTGGACACTGTTTGCACTTTCACCAATTTAAACATATATTTCTCTCATCACATTGATTATCTTAATAAAATGCTGTACTTCACCGCCAAATTTTGAAAATTTTGTCATTGATAGCAACTTCAACGGCCGTCACCGGGATTTGAAAAATGCCGCAAACAATGCGCTTTCTGCAGTGCTTTTCTAAGATGGTTGTGCTTTTCAAATAGCGACAATTAAGTGTTTCCTGTCGAAACTCATTCTTAGAAGCTCCTTAAGTTTAATTTAATTTTTTTTTTGTTCTTCTCAATTCTTGCTTTTGACGGGGAATCTTCATTTTCTTTTCGTTTTCGAAAAAAAAACCTTTTGGCCAATACCTCCAGTACTTCCTAGTGAACGCCAGCTCCAAAAACCCGAAAACAACTTCTTCTGCACCTCACGCCATTTGCGTTTGCCTTTCTGCTGATTAAGCAGAGATAACATAGCTATTTTTTTGTCACCAGCTCTACATTATGTATTGAGATGTAACTATCCGCTTTTTTAGGTGAGTCTACTTTACACAAAAAAAAATCAATCCAATGATAACCCTTTTGGAAATCAATTTTTATTTTAAAACCCACATGAAATTTCCAAATGTCAATTTTCATGAGCACGGAAAAGCAACTGGCGAAAAACTAAGCAAAGAAAAGGTAGTTCCAAGCTGGTTCTCGGCTCAACACTAGATCAAATATTTGCTTCCTTATCATTATGCTTACAGAGAATTGGCATTTCTTCCAAATTTTGCCTACAATTGCGCCATTTATCATATGAATTTAGTTTTGAGTTTATGACAGTATTGGAAGTTATAGGGCAAACAGCTTTATTTTGCTGAGCAAATTTTCAACATTCAAAACACAAAAATTACAAAAACTGGCACCAACAATCTAATTTTTCAAATAAATTTCAAATGAATTTGGCTTCGAGTAAGATTTCTCCACTGTATGAATTTGGTGAATCTGGTGACTATATCAGAATTTATCGGGTCGTGAGTTCTCGTGAACAGAAATTTCTGATGCTAAAAATGATGGTGAATTGGAGAAAGGTTGCCGTTCTTGTCCGATATGGAATTTCAAAAATTTTACTTTGGTTGTTTAGACAAGGCATTAAATTTATATACGCGTTGCTTTTTTCCGAAAAACTATAATTTTTCAGGAGGGTTCATGATATGAAGGTTTTCACTTCACTACTTGCCGTAGCTGCAGGGTTCATAAAAACCTACGTGCGTCTAAAATTTAATAATATAATATTTCGCAAGCTAAGTTTTTATGCAGTCATTTAGAATACAATTATAAAGATATTTAAAATACCACTAAAATGGCTGCTGGTGGCAAAGGGCTACAGATAAATAAACTTTTGGTGAGACCTGAATCTATTCTACGTATACACAAATGTATGCCGAATATGTCAGCCCAATCGAATGGCGCGTTCCCGAGAAATAGTCACTGCATTTTATGGATTATATATATATATATATATATATATATATATATATATATATATATATATATATATATATATATATATATATATATATATATATATATATATATATATATATATATATATATATATATATATATATATATATATATATATATATATATATATATGTACATAGAAATATGAATTTTTGGTCGAAGTGATTTTAATACTGTTCTTCGTACATAATTAAAAATATTCCAGACTTTCAAATTATCAATTCAAATTTAATTTGTTGGTACAAGTGTCAAAGCCTAAATTTAAAGAGTAGAAGACTGTTCCTTTACTTCTCGGGTAAAAACTTTTTGGGTAAAAACTTGCTTCTATGGTGGTAGAAAATTTACCGAAAACCCGAAAAATAAGTGAACGGATTTTGGGTGAAAGCTTACAAAACAAGAAGAAGAGCCAAAGGTTACCTCTTCTTTTCTTATTTCCATTTCACTCAGCCTCACACAAAAAACATCAAATTAATCAGCTGTGGGACTATTTGACAGACGGGACCACATAGCAAGAAATCGCTAGCAGAAAAAAATCGGATGAAATGTGGCAAGAGGGGAAGTTTCCCCTAACCGAAAAATGACGCCAGTTTTTGTTAAGCGTAAGCTAAGGAACGCATTTTGGGTAAGTTTACGTGCCAGCGAGTGCACAAATTTACCCGAAACTGAGTTAGGAAGCACACCTTATATTGCAATATTGCCAATACCGTAAAAACAAACTTTTTCAAAATGAACTAAACCTGTCAGAAAATTTCACGTTTGTGTCCTACATCATACTTTAACTAATAGAATTCGCTGGTAACCACAAACCTAATAGCCCAAACCCAATCGGCCGTAATGAAGTTTACCATACTGAAAATTTATAAATCAAATACCTGGTGCATTACTGATAACCAACCTTCGAGCCTCGTCCTCTATCACTCGCTGCCACCCCTAGCCAGCCCTGTGGAAGTGCATGGTCTATTCGTTTTCTTCGATATCGAAGTTTTGTATCATTCTTTTCCCAAATTTATGCACGTATATGCACATAGCCACAATTACAACTCTACAGACACAGACACTTTACGCGCTACCAACCCAACGAACCGCGAACTTTACTAAATCTATCGAAAAACCTTTGCTACCGATCATCCAACCAACACCGGATAGAATATGTAGTCGGTTACCCCGTTACCTGACGATATGTTTCATACACCCACGGGTCGCTCAGTTGGTTGGTCCTTCGGAATCCTGAATACAATTAAATTGAAATTGTCCAGGCATATTCGCATTCAACCTACCTGTGGTTCATCCACATATTCACTTTTGCGCTCCCCATACTTCCATCATCATCTGCTACGAAGAGCGGATGACTATAATGCTTTTGTTCGCTTAATGGACTTGTAAACAATAACTCGGTCACATCAGTTAGACTAAGCTGCCGTATAGGCCGCAAATGGAATTACATACGTGGACTTAATACCTGGCCATCTCCGAATCGTGTTCATGTTTGCGAAACAAATTTACTTGTTTATGGATTGTGCTTTTAAAGGAAAATGTGTTTTCATTGGATATCAGGACCTCCCTTTGTTCGTGCCAGATATTATACTTTATTGAATTCACGTATGCGAATTCAATTTCGACATTTCAACATAACTTCATCCTTGCAGTTTTAAGTGCTTGTTGTCTGCGATATATCGTCCCAGAGGGCAATAGGCTTTCTGACTGTTTTCGAACACACCACAAAGTAAAAGCCGTTGTGTATGCAGAAATCGGTAGAGTCTACCTTGCACTTAAAAGGACATTCTGGCTGTCATAGTTTGAACAAATGAAACAGAATTCAAAGGCATATTCGACATTACAAGAGGATTGTTTCTACGAAATGTTTCCAAGGATTTAGGTTGAGTCGTTTTTATAAAAAGAAATTTACAATTTTTCAAATAATCATTCATGCAAAACTATTCACGTTACTCAATGTTCTCCGTTCCAAATCGTTTCTAACAACGACACCAATATTTGTTTCATCGACCACGTCTCATATCATCATCATCGCACGCATAACTATTTCGCACGCTATACCAAACACAGTCAACAGGACAATGACCAGGTAAAGCTGGATGCATGAACCTACATACATATCTCCATCGGCAAAAGCTTTCACACACAACAAGATCGAATAATAGACCGAACTGAATTATTGATGGAAATTTAATAATTTCATATTCTCAGCATTCGTTCGTTATTTGCAAGGACGAACGCATTATACTGCACGCTGCAAAATGATATCAGACCAACAGGGGTAGCTGCTAACCTATGCTATAGCACGCATATAATGTTCGTATGAGTGATGATAGGTCTAATTAATTTTCCGTTGGTGATATTTCAATATTTCAATTGAGTTTATTAGACTGATTAAATGTTACGGATGACAGGAGACTCAATGATTGAACAAAAACGAGAATTAAATACCTTTGACAGAAAAGAATTCATTTCAAAGAAATCTACGATTGTATGTGGAGTTTCTGATAAATTGATTTCATTTCATAGTCGGCTTCATTGATGAAAGATTTTAATGAAAGTATGTTTTTAGATTCAATAAGCAGGACTTGAATTAATTTTCCATTGCGGAATACTTACGAATGTTAGCTTCAATTAAATTTAAGAGCTACAAAGCAGAAATGACAGACATTCGGTTGCTATCTGTCAGAAAAGTTGTAGTCTTATATACATATCTCGACCATTTTCCATTGAAAAGTCCTCTTATTGTGACTTGCATAGCTTTTTGCAACGTAATATTGCACGGAGCTGGCATGGGTGGTTCAAGCGATTGGTATTATCCCTATCAATTATCAAATGTTGACCGACTCATGAAAAGTATATGAACGACAACCTAATCAGCTTTATTGGGATGCAGAATGCTGAAAAAGATCGCGTAATTTCCAAGCAAAAACCATAGGGCATGAATCACAACTGACAGGCCGCCTCGACTAGCAATTTCGGTACTTTTCTGTTTCCCCCCCCCCCCATTTTTTTCACTTTTTGTTGTTGCAATGCTTCTAAAATTGATTAGAAAGTAGTAATTAGCCAAAATTATGGTGGAGAAACACGTTTAAAAGAAAAAAAAATTTTTTTTAATTTTTTTTAAATTAATTTTTTAATTTAAAAATTAATTAAATTAATTTAAATTTTAAACTAATGTCACATAACAGTGAGAATAAATTTTGCTCCATTTTTGACGTCTTACCTTTCCGAAGCTTCAACGCAATTTACAATTAAGCTATTACAATAATAATTTTGTATACAATTTGTTTATATGATTACGGGGGGGAGGGGCAGCAGGCCCCCCACAACAACACATTAACTTTTGGAAAACTCATTCTGCCACATAAAAATGAAAAAAAAATTTAAAATCGGAAAAAAAAAATATTTTTTTTTAAATGCATTTTTCCATCTCAATTTTTGTGGACCCGTGTGATCGCTGATGAAGCAATTTTTGTGTTGTTAACCCATTTCGTTTTTCATTAAAAAAATTAAAGAAATGGAGGGGGAAAAACAGAAAAGTACCAAAATTTATTCTCACTGTTAATTTCAAATTTAAATTAATTTAATTAATTTTTAAATTAAAAAATTAATTAAAAAAAAAATTAAAAAATTTTCTTTTTTAAACGTGTTTCTCCATCATAATTTTGGTTAATTACTACTTTGTAATCAATTTTAGAAGCATTGCAACAACAAAAAGTGAAAAAAAATGGGGGGGGGGGGGGAAACAGAAAAGTACCGCAATTTCATATGGCATAATATTTTAAATTGCTAGTGGAGGCTGATATTTTATGGTATTGCTAGTGGAGGCCATATTTTATGGTCTGCCATAAATGGTAGGCAATATGGTATGCCATTTGCTTGGCCATTTGCCTGGCAATATTTTGACAGTTCTTGATTTCAAAATGGCGCTGAACCGTGAGAATGCTGTATTTCTTATAAGAAAATGTAGGGATTCTGAATTCAAAGGGATTTTTAGATCTCGTTGAGCAATGAAAATAGTCTACAGAATATGAAATGGTGGGAAATTGCGAAAAAATCGAATTTTGATGCGGAATAGTGAAATTATATATATATTTATTTTATTTAAAAAAATAAATAATTTCAATTTTGAACGACGAGTAAATATATGAGACTCTCTGTTGATGATTGGCGGATTTTTCAAATGATTTTTATCGCATTCCCCGTCGTACCCCAGCAAATCATATAATAGTTACATTTTCGTCTGAAATTTCACCCGCTTGTCCAAAAAGTAATTTATCCTACACGTGAAGATTTCGTAAGTAGCAGAATTTCTCCGCTCTGCACTTCAAATAACTCCTTAAGAGCATTTGACACTCAGATGCAGCGCACGTCCTTTCCGCTCAGGGGCATTTTCGAAATGAAGATGCATGCCATGAAATTGCCCACGCACAGGTGGCATACCATAAATTTGACAGTCGTTGCCATCGGAAATGGCAGACTAAATTGCCAATCGAGGCCCGGTGTGATGATAGACGATATCGACTGCCGAAGTTCTCAGTGTTTGGAATTTCACGACTATCAATGTGTTGTCGACTTTTATGGCATAAAAGCGACATAAAAGCTGTCGTTATAGTTATTTTGTGTACATATAGTAGGCTATGGTATTCGATAGATGAAAAACTACCAAAGTGTCAAAATGTTGCAAAATTCAACCATGCAGTTGTATTTTAATAGGAAAATTTCGATACATCATAATCGTTCAAGTTGTGATGCCAACAATCTATAGGCGACTGTCGTTATCGTTTTTATTTGACGATAGGCGATATCGACAGTCGCAATCTCGTGATTCATGCCCAGAATAGAGCAAATGAGGGCACTCTAACCAGATTAATACAACGTTTCGATAGTTTCACGTCCGCTCTTTCCACGTGCAACACCAAAAACATAAACGTCGTAAAGTCTTTCGACACGTTGGATCAGAAAAATGATGGACAAAATGTAGTCCATTGCTGCGCAATTCTCATCCTCTACAAAATCAAGCAACAATTTTCAAGCTAGCAACGTTGATTTACTAGAAAATATATTAGAACGTAAACTGACGAAAGCATTCTAGGAACAATGCTGAAAACGAACGGCTTGGAAAACTTCTTGAAGTTGAATTCTGCATGCGGTGGTATGTAATGTAAATTACCTAAACTTTGTCTTGACGCCAAATCATGCCATTTTAATTAACTCGCCTTCACTGAAATTTGGCTTAATAATTCACATACGAAATTTTGATAGCATCTGGACTATACGAGTATACAGAGATGATCGCAATTATTCAGATCCGAGCGAAGAACTACAACAATAAGTAGGTTCAAAACTGTGTAAAAAATATGCTCCTGCATAATTACTAATTTAAATAATTGATGCAAAGAAATAAAATTATTTTAATTATCCAAGATGTTGACAGTGTGAAGACAAATATTTAAAATTACAACTATTACAAATTACAACAACAAACCACAACTCTTAAAATTGAGATACATAATAAAGAAACATATAAAAAATTCTGCTAAAGTTCATTGGTTTTTTCGGAAGTAACATTGAAGCAAAAGCAAAGCATCCAAAGTATCGTCTCCAAGCCTGCTTCTAAATTTATTCCCGATGTTAGACGCCGCGGAAAAAACTCGTTCTGACTCGACATTTGTTGGTGTTTTGATCGACGCGGGAATTATAGGGACATCACCACATTATCTTGGAGACCTTTTTAAAAGGTTGTCTAGGATAAACTCCCGTTTGAACGAGCAACAACATAGCTTTAGAAAAGGTCATTCAACTACCACGAATCCATATTAGAGCCGTTATTAGAGTTGAATTTGTGAAAAGTAAAATGATGATAAATATCCCTGTAACGAGCGCCAGGCCCATTTGCTTGCTAAAGGAATATCTATATTCCACTACTTACGCAGCGAATGAGCCGATAATTGGATGATATAGAATATTCGTCACAATAAGGAATCTGTATTCCCAACGATTTCCAAAATATCCTTTAAATCTTCCCTTTTCCAAGCCATCCGCACCCCCTAATCTTAAACAATATGGCAATGTTTGATTTATTTGTCATTTATGAATTGTTAGTTCTTTATTTGTTACTTGGGTCGTTTTGCTTTTTCCTTTTATATACATTAGTTTTCAATTTTGTGTTGTATTTATATGTAATTTGCACTTTGTTTAGAGAATATATACAATTTATAAATATTTCATTTTTCTTTTTTTGTGTGGTGGAAACAACCTTCGAAGTTGAACCAAAACAAATAGCTTAAATGGAGTATGTCTCATTCTACAATACAACTGGCACACAAATCAAAGAAAAAAGATGGGTTACAATAGTAAAATTAATTTGATAGTATTTTACCGCACATAGTTTTTACAATTGCTACATAAACATTTTAGTTACATAAACATCATTTTTCATAAGTGAAATTTATTCAACTATATTTCACATCATTATTCTACCCCTCCTTTTATTTCGAAACAAAAAATTGCATCCAAACCCAATTTAGAAGTACCTGTCACTTAAAATGTTATTTATATTTTAGTAATTCAAACAACAAAATCCTTTGAAAAATACCTCTACAAATAACGACAAATTTCGCTTTCAGTATTAATTACACAGAGCATTTATCTCAAACAAGCACCATCAATATCATGACCAATTATTTATTTCAAACAAAAAAAATCCTTCCTTATTACAATATTTTACATCCCATCTCCTTATTTCAAACATTGCACTATATTCATTTCAGTAGCCACGGCAATATACATTATTTGGGAAAAATATACGACCTTCAGTAACTTCGCAACATAAATCAGGATTCAATACAAAATACTTTCGCGATTCACCCTTCGAGTTTGTCATTGAATTTATTTAATTTTCACTATAATAACGTTAAATACCGTTCAATGTAATAAATTTTCAAACAGGAGAGTAAATGCCTATAAACTGGTACATGCATATCCATAGATACACGAATGCATTCAACGCGCTTAAATACCGAATAGAAGCGCTTCCGACAAATGTCTCATCGAAACGGTAGGTACAAATAACCAAACGCAGTGTAGTGCGTTGAAGATAAAACCACCACTTTCACCCACTTTGTACACAAGCGAAAAAAATAAAGGTTTCCATTCGAACCGCGAATTTTAATGTAGGACCAATGTGGTGGTCATTTATTTTGTATGCTCTCGCCGATTTGTGTAAAATAGCGATTGCATATAACTACGTATGTATGCATGAATGACTAATAGATATGCGTGGAAATACGGGGATGATATCAATTGCATGCAAAATATCTACTTTATTTATCTACAAAGCGGATGCTGATGTCTGTAAAGGATACTATCAGAATAATGATTTTGTTGAACTTTACAATTTATTTCCGATGGAAATATGTATGCTATTTATGATTTTGCATAGAAATATGGTGAAGGGTTGATAAACATCAATAAACAATTTAACTAAAGTATATTGTCTACACAGTACAATGCATTACATGCATCACACGCCTTCTCCTAAATTCGAAATGGTAATTTACAGAAGCCTATCTATTCACTTAAAATACCTGACCATTTTAATTCAAAAGTATTCTTTTCGAAGCGACATTGCATATACGCTACAAAAACAGGTGCATCATGGAACGCCTGAAGCAACAAATCAGTTCCTGCAGGTAGAAATTGTACTTTATTTATAAATCGATCAAAGCAAGAGTACTTTCTACAATTTCAAACACATTATCTGTAGGATTTCGAATTAATGTGCTAATTGTGAAGAGCATCGCATGAGTAATTACACATGTCGCTTTTATTCTTTCGCAGAAAATATAGATTTTTTAGTTGCAAGTCCTTAGGATTGAAAGGCTAAAAAACTAAAAAAGTCTAGCGCATCAGAACCGCTAGAAAAATAATATTCCAAGAAGCTATCTTTGAGGGATTTAAAAATGTGTGAAGACGTTATACACTTTTTGTAGTATCATATCAACCATTTCTTACTCAAAGGAACAAATATCATTTTCTGACAGCATTTCCTATAACACAAATGATGAAAATGTTCAGTGCTGGCAACATTTGTCCAACACAGCAGCAATAAATCTACCATATCATGCTCGTGCTTAATCAACCTATCCTTTGAATTTCATTTTCATCCGAGGATGTCATCGAAAGTTTCAGCGATTAAACTATGTCTGGGGTTGCCATCCGAAAAATTTCCAAAACTCGGAACATTTAAATATCGGTTGCTTATTTTGTTGTTAATGCTTTGCTTATGAATAGAAAATGGAACCATCTATTGGTGCAATATTCACGAAACTGTCTGGTGCTGGCAATCATGTGCTAGCACCATAGCTGCTTCACGTTGTGTTAAACCCACCCTACGAATTTCGTTTCAATTGAATGGCCGCGCTGTAAGTTATAGGAGTGAATATAATTTTGGGGTTACCATCGTCCAAACTTTTTAAACTTTTGAAACAAAAATATTTGTTGTTAAGAATTAAACGCAGCAAGATATACTTAAGTAATAGGGAAAAAACCTTTATTTTCCAGAGCAAATTTACAATATTTAGGAGACAAAAATTGCCGTAGCTGGCGTCCCTATACTAATTTTTCAATCAAATTTCTATGAAATCTATCTTAGAGTTATGTTCACCTACTGCGTGAATTTTGTTAAAATCTGGTGGCTAAATCGGAAGCTATAGGCCAAAAATCAGTTGTTTTTTTCGCAGCGATTTTTCCAAATAGCACCCACTGCCACAGTGCTGCTCGTATTTTAAAATCACTTCTATCAGACCTGGTCCTAGCTAATTTCAACATGTCCTACAAATTTCATATTGATCGCATTAACCGATCGTCAGTTCTCGTGAACAGAAGTTTTGAGTGCTGAAAATAGAGGTGATTTGATCACGGGTTGCCGTTCTTGTTTACTGCGGGATTTTGAAATATTTTATTTTACTTGCTGGACAAAAGTCAAAATTTATCAATGATTTGAATTTATTTTTAAAAATCAAAAATTTTTCAGGATGGTCGATTATTTGAAGGATTTTTTTTCAGGAGCCTGCTGTAGCTACAGAGTTGCCCGCACAGTCTTGAAAGTCCATGTGTGCTAAATTTTAGTCTACATCAATACGCTCTGAAAATTTCACGATGATTCATTGTTTTCCTTAGAAGTTATGACAAATCGAAATTTGAAAAAAAATCCTTGCCTACTTTTAGGCACTCAGCGCCTACACAAGACTCAAAATTTCCACTTCTTTATCATAGGCAAACTAAAAACATAGTAAATTTTCATTCCTAGTACTTTTTTTAACAAAAAATGACACTGCTTGGAAATATAGGAGCACCTGAAAATTCACTAAAATGCCCGCCGTCGCCAAAAGGTTTAAGATATCTGAATTCTAGCAAGTCATGGACCATGTACGAAATTGATACTTAATGATTAGCTCAAAACCATTAATGATTTTTTTTATGATATATTTTCGTTCATCAAGCGGATTTTGCCAACCTAACTGAACACATTGAATTTGCCGAGCAAAATGTTGTTTTCGTTGCTGAAGAAGAAAAAAATGATGCATGGTATCGGAATCTCGATAAAAACTAACAATTGGACCACTAGGAACTTTATTTGAGGTATAAGCCTCCATTATAATGCAAAATCTTATTTTGTATGCCTATTTACTTTTTAAGCACACAAAAATGGTCCTTACGTCTATACGATTCATTCAAAATTTTACATTTCGTCTGCTATATTATGTCGACACAATTGAAACCATTCTACTACCATGTGTAACTAATACCAAATCTCACCCTGTTTCCACTCAACTTTTGATTTATGTCAAGCAACATTTCTAAATCGACCGTGTAGTTAAATAACTCCCAGCTACCATTACCACATCGTCAAAATTTTCACCCTCCTGCCATTACTCACTTACCTACCGAACAAATCTTCGAAGAAAAACTTTTTCAGCTCTCCTAATGCCAAACCTTCCCAAAAAAAAGTCGTCTCCACTTCGGTATTCTCTTCGTAGACTATTGCTCATCCACACGTGTATACACTTCATTGCTAATCATCGTAGTTGCCTCTATTATTTCCATTGTCTTCTCTTGTTCTCTGATCCTGAAAAATTTCATTGTTACCGCCGTCTAATGTCATCAGACCAAACCGCATTTCTAATCTTGCACATATCTAGCTTCGTTAGTTATAGGAATTGAGTAGATTTCCACCCCTAGAATACATAGTAAGAGTGATTAATACTCCCAGGACATCTTGTTTGGTTTATGTAAGATTTTTTTCTCTCTGCTCGCTTTTCGCAATGGACGTCATATGGATGCGAAAGGTTACCTTGTCCGACCCGAACGTTCTCGTAATCTGAACAATCTCTATTAATATAATAGCCCGTCCAGACTACGGATACTTAAGTATCCGCATACATAAGTATCCGGAAACATATAATCCCGTCCAGACCGCAGATACAATTGTATGCGGAAACATTTGAAAAAGAATTGCTGTGGACCTAATTTTGCGGATGCATTGATGAATGCATGGGATATGAGAATGAAAATCTGATAAGAAAATTTATTTTTGAAGAATGGCTAAGATACAGTATTGGAAAATGAAACATTTGTGGGCACTGAAATTCTAAAAGTAGGCAATTACCGGTTTTCAATGAAAATTACTATTAGAATCACTTTGCCCGAAATTCAGATGCATATATATTTACTAACATATTATGCATATACATATATATATGTATATACATATATATACATATATGTGTATATACATATATATACATATGTAGGTATACATGACTCCTTTTTTCACAAGCATCTATATGCAGGTTAAATAAAATGAAATAATCGATCCCCTGAATTTTGTAGAGGGCCATAAAATTCAATTAGTATACATGTACACTAATATACTCAGGTATACAGTGGATGAAATTTCCATGGCAGTGTTTCTCGGAACGAAAGTGGCCAAATTACTCAGTAACAACCACCAAAAGTCGCTTAGACCTGCTGCATTTCCCAACCGCCTTGTCCCGTGAATTTCATTTTGGTATGATAATGAGGTCGAGAATTCTCAACACATGTTTTGTCTGCTGAAAAATGGGTCATTTGGTCATTGGCTATTTACCAGGAATGAGGTAAAGATTTTCGTTTACATGCCTGCCCTAGGTTCAGGCTAACCAGCAGAGTCATTAAAAATGACACAGGTAGGTATGTTATACCTATAACACAATCATTCATCGCTCAATCGAAAAAGCATGAGCCAATGATGCTTGTGGAGGCAGTGCAGTCCACTGCACTGCATTGAAATTTAAAACTCATGTGATTCTGTGTAACAACTTGCACTGCATCGTTTAGGCTAATTTATGAAAACACTGCATCGGTTGATATTTGTTTGAAAATATTTGGCCGTGCAACAACTATTTAAATTGAGGCGGGAATTACATTCCTGGCATTAAATTGTAAATGGACGAAAAACAGATACAGAAAATCTAAATATCAAACCTCCACTAATTAATTTGGCATTAATTGTGAGAACACAGCATTGCTTTCAAGTGCATTACAATGCGTGCACTGCATCGCAAAGTGTTTCTCGCTTCCGAATCAATAATCGCTCAATCGAAGAAGTATCCGCATTCATTTTCCAACAGCGCCTACAATTGTATCCGTATACATAAGTATACGGAAACAACGGTCCACACTAGTAATTTTCACATAGTTTTGTATCTGCATACAACAGTGTGAGCTAATTTCAAGTGTGGACCGTTGTTTCCACATACTTATGTATCCGGATACAATTGTATCCGCTATTGCTCGAAAATGTATCTACAATTAGCGCATACTTTTCATTGATTTTCATGGCAAGGGTAAAATGTATCTGCAAATGTCGCTGCAGTGTGGACCATCTTTTGGCAGATACTTATGTATGCGGATACTTAAGTATCCGTAGTCTGGACGGGCTATAACGGTCGGTAATGAGCCGAATTACATAGTCGCCGTTTTCATATGGTATCTGATTTTGGGAAAGATTTCTTTAATTTCCTCAGAGAATATGGATTATTTTGAGAGGATTCTCAGGGATCTATTACATATACATGACAACAGCATCATGATTTTTGAATTTCTGCTTAAAAAAAATAATACTGACAATTTTTATTTTATTTTGGGCAATGGTTTTAATTAAAGTAAAATAAATATTGAATACGGAATCCAAACGAAAAATATATAGTTTAGTGCTATTCAACCGATTCAACAAATAAGTAGATGTTGAAATATATTTAGGGTGGTAATTTTTGAGCACCTTTAGACTGAGCAATTTGAAAGGTTCTCATTACATGGGAAATCGATAATATTACGTGTTAAAGGCTAAGATAACGAGATTAGTAAGTCAGTTTTCCTACTATTTCTATTTCGATAAATTTAATAACAACTTAGACAATTGTTTTCAGTTTTCATTTCAAATGTGAATTGAATTGAGACTTCAATCTGATTGATTGTATTTAATAACAGAAATATTATCAGATCTAGAAGTGTTGACGAGTTGTAAGAATTCTATCGAACTTTATATCCCTTCCCAAAAACTTTTACTATCTACAAAAGAATTTGTTCCTGCACTCTAGGAACCTACACCTTCATTTTCCCTATATTCATCGAAAGCACCAACAAACCAAATATTTACGTAAGTAAATACAATAACATTCAATGACCATTTTCTTTCCTACAAAGTTTCTTTTTTCGCCATTTTCTCTGGCTTTTTTTCCATATTTTTGATATTACTTTCATGCGAAACTTTTCTATTTCTACTAATATAACTGTAACAACTTTATTTCAAAAATGAATTTCCTTCCACTCTTCCAACTGGCTTGAATTGTAGTCCGTGGTAGTGGTGGTGGTGGTGGCGTAATCGTGATAAATCCTGTCATATACATTTCTTGTCTATTTGGACAGATTTTCGATACTTTTGACAGAAGTGCGGATACTATTCCGTTGGCATTTCGATTATGGTGACCCTCGAAAGAAATATCATAGAACGAAAAACAATTTCGCGTCGGTCATAACGAATGAATGAATAAAAAAGTTTGTTATTCTGTGCATCGTCGGTTTTTTTATACTTCAGAGTGTTGTGTACGATAATAAAACGAAAGACAAAGTCAAAAAAAAGTTTCTTTAAGTACTTTTAGCTGTTCGTTTTAGGATCAATCAATTTATAGCAGATTTTTGTGCATTAAGTATATTATTCGAATTTCGATTGTTTCATATTTTTTTCGGGGGTGATAAAGGTGTGGAGTTGATGAAATTATTATGTACGCGCGGGGGGTTTTAAGCTTAAAATATAATAGAACACTTTACTAAGATTGAGTTAATTGAATTTCCAATGCAAAGAAGTTTATTATTTTTTCAGATTGATAATCCTATTGGTCAGTTAAATCAAAGTAACTGGAACTTTGAAAAAAGTTTCTTAGGTTCTTCGATTTCCTTTTTGCATTGTGGTTACTGGACAGGGCACTTGGGAATATTAATCAAGTTTATAATTTCTTTCGTTTGATGGAAAAAACTTAATGTGATAAAAATGTTAAATAAAACATGCACTTGTTTCCCTTTTGCGTATTCTGCTACTTTTCCGAGTGTATATATATCCTTCTTTTGAGATCTAACTCATATTTCCGTTATAAAGTTCCTAGAAAAATTATTTTTTTTTAACTCAAAATGTGACAGTTAGGTTGATTAAGTATATTGTGTGCCTGGGTATCTGTGGTGCCATGAGCACTACTCCGGGTGCGGCCCTTGATGCATTTCTCAATCTGCCTCCTCTCGACATTCAAGTTCATAGTGTGGCGAAGAGCTCTGCCCATAGACTAGCTCAGCTTGGCTTATGGGTAGGTGAAGACGATTTGGGGCAGTGCTCTATTAGGGGTTCGATGCGTAAGATCTCTCCGATTCTCACTATGCCTTCGGACGCTCGAGTGCCCTTCCTCGACTTCGGTAGAAGGTACGAAGTAATCCTCTTGTGCAGAAGTAGCTGGGACGATCCAGATCTATGTACGAGGAGGTATTCCGAGATCTTCTTCACGGACGGCCCGAGGACAGATGGTAGATCTGAAGCTGGTGTCTATTTAAATTCATCGAATGACAGGTGGGCTTTTTCTCTTGGAGAGCACGCTTCGGGTTTTCAAGCAGAAATATTTGCTATCCTGAGAGCTGCCTGTTGGGCAATTGAAGAAAGATGGAGGGGAAAAGGCATTGCTATTTACAGTGACAATCAAGCTGCACTGATGGCGCTGCGTAGACCCCTGACTAAATCGAAAATTGTCCAAGAGTGCAGAGCACATTTGAACTCTGTCGCCAGATTCAATAGGGTGCATCTGCTCTGGGTACCGGAGCACTGTGGTGTTGAGGGAAATGAAATTGCTGACGCTATTGCGAAGCAAGGTTCGGTACTTCCACTACGGGGCCCTGAGCCCGCCTTGGGTGTGCCGACCGCATCTGCACGTACCATTCTTCGAAAGATTAGATTATAGAAGATAGATGGACGGCTGCTGGGGTGGCCAGGCACACGAAGGTCTTCTTTTCAGAACCCAACCATGTGACTTCAGGATTCTTGCTCAATAAGAGCAGGAAAGTTTGCAGAGCCATGATAGGCATTCTGACAGGACACAACTGCCTAGGAGGACATATGTACTGAATAGGTGTTGTAGAGGATGACCTCTGTTCATCCTGCCTAGAAGAACCTGACTCTGCGGAGCATTTGCTCTGTGAATGCCCAGCGTTTGCGCGTCTCAGATACCAATGCTTTGGCTGTGATGTTGCGCGCATGCAAAGGATAGCCTCTTTTCCCCTATCAGTGATTCTGGACTTTATCAAGAAGTCTAGGAAACTATGGTAGGCAAGGGGAAATGAGTACTATGGGTCCTGTGACCTGAGTGCTTAGAGGTGCCAATGCGCCTCTAATCCAACCCACACGCACCCACACCGCACCTTTTCGTGCGAAATATCCAATCCCAACGACCATTTCCTGAGCCGCTGTTAACTGAAAGGTTCACAATCCATTATCATTGGTGTTCTCGTGCAAAGTGTTGCATCCAATATACTGCCTGTTTATAGGCTTCTTTCCTATTTCGCAGTTAAAATCGACCAATGCGATGACACATCACATCTGACGCGGGCATCGAAGAATCGTTCAACGTCTTTGAAAAATATATCGTTTTCCACCACACTCCTCTGTAGGAGCATGCACCTTGATGAGTCCGATGTAGAATTTACCTCGCTCACGCTGAGTGCATAGCCTTTCATATATTGCTGCAAAGCTGATTGTTGCAAACACTGTTTTGTTGCAGACTTTGATTTGTTGCAGATTTTATATTGTTGCTGGCTAGGAACCTTTTGTCGAGCACCTTGTAATATAGCTTCTCTTCTCTAAAATATCGGTCTCTTTCTTGCAAGGCTGTTATGCTATAAGGACCGGGCGTCGGCTAGCTGACTTGCAGCAGAGATGAGGAGTGTATACTGGAACAGGTATTTTTTCCGAACAGCCAGTACCTAGTACGAAATTAAAAAGTACTAGGTACGAGTATTTTTGTGAACTATACATGTAATCAAGAATTTAGCCAATAAATTTCCTCCATTTGATTCATTTTAATCGGACAATGACGTAATAGTATCCAAATATTAATATGTGCTCGTATTTCATATTAGCCAGTGCTTTCATAATCGTATTTTATACTTTCATACTTACGAGTATTTCGAATTAAGTATTTTCGTACTAGCTAGTATTTTTATGCCTAATATTTTCGTGCCTAGTATTTTCGTACTAGCTAGTATTTCGTACGTGCGAGTATTTAATACTAGCTTACTTGTGAGTATTTGATATTTGAGAGTAAGTAATACTTGCTGATATGATAGTGTACTTGAAAAAATACTGTATTTGAGTACTCGTACTTAGATTGATTTGCTTTGGGTATTTTATTCGGGTGTTTTGGACTGGTGGAAAAATTTAATACCTATGTAATTTTTGATTTTTGGCATTGATATCATTACCGACTGTTTAAGATTAGCTAAGGAAAGATTGGTATCAGAGATCGATTGACGAAAAGTCATATAGTTTGCAACATGATTAGTTGGTCATATCCTAGTAATTTTTTCGACTTTGTAATTTAAACGAATGAATACAGGAGGTGTTTCGTGCATATAATAAAATGGAAATCAAATTAAACTGATTGGATTTGATGGTTTTCCTTTAGATGACTCATATACTGGAGAAAGACTTGACAAATAAGTAACCGACCACTCAAAATTTACTGATAAGCTGCACGGATATTCTTCGAAGGTCATCTTACACCATCACCATTCTAGCTTGCGAACTTTGTGTCTGGGTGAGACTGATCATACCATTTCACTACACCACTGCAAATTGTATGTATTGTAAGTATATATATACATACTTCAAAAAAACACTAGCTAGTATTTTTGGAACAGGTATTTTTCTGTACTCGTACTAGTTATACCTAGTATGTGAAAATACTAGTACGACCCAGTTCTAGCGTGCAGCATTCGATCTATACAGGGAGCGTGAAATATGAAATATTTTCACCATAAAATAATGCGCATATCGTTTTCGTTGTCGGTGAATCAGTCCTGTATTTCCTTTCTTCTGCTGTTGAACAGAAATCCAATATTTCACGAGGTAAGGAGGTTGATTCTACGCTCAACGTATAGAGTCTATTTCTAACGCGGCCACCTCTCATCCTTTCTATATCTTTTTTTAGAGATTTTTCAAATCTCGAGGCTACGACAAGCACATTCTAAGATCATACTTTGACGACGACACTGATAGTACAGCAATTGTGGATATTTCTCCATAATTAATATTGAGTGTCTCAAAGTGCCCCCAGATTCCGAGACTCATACCCACACTTCGGCAAATTTATTAATGAAAACAATAAATAAATAATGTTTTCCATATAGTCATACTTGAAAAAAAGTCATAGAGATGATAAATATTAACAGTGTAGCCTATCAACACTGAGTTTGACTTGTTTTCTTGATTTTAGATTCACCGGTTTTAAGATTCAAAGCATAAATTTTTCCTCAAGGATGTCCCTCTTCAAAAAGCTAATTTAAAAAAAAATTGAATCAAAAATTCAAGTTATCTAAAATTCAGATTATTCAAACATAATTTATAGCACTAATCCACAGCCATAAACCATTGACTTCAACCATTAAACAAAAGAAAACACATAAAAATTACGAAAAATCTCTCAATATGACTCCCTCGCGACTGACTTAACGCTTGTTACGGGACTCACAAAACCAAATCGTATTAAAGCGACTTACATTCGTCGACCGCCCAGAGGAAATATTTTGCATTCGCTCAATATTTAATCTGAAACAATTTTGCGAAAAGTTGCAATTTGTTTCACTTTTCAACCCTCATGAGCAAAAATCAGTTTCTTATCCGAGCACTTTCACCCAACACTGTCTCTCGGTCTCTCTTTCCCACTTGAAAAGAATTAGGGCAATTATTTTTATAACTTTGCTCTTGTCTTCATAATTCGAATTTTCGACGAGATTCAGGATGATGACGAGCAATGCCGGCGTGGAAAGAGAAACAACCGGATACTTTTAGCGTAAAAGCGAAAAAGTTTTTCTTTTCTAATCCAAAATGTACACATTGAAGTACTTCTTCTTACCAACTGGTCTTTATCGTCTTCTTATTCTACGACTACTACTTCCTCCTAGCCCCCCAGGAGTAGCAACCGTACTTTAGGAACTACCAGGAGACGACATACAAGCAGACTGACATCATTTGCATCGTTCAGATACGTATAATTTTCTTTCATTGAGGAAAAATCTCAAGGAATTCTTTAAGTGTTTTGAAAAGTTAAACTTGTTTGTTTCTTTTACCTTTTCGCTCGGAGAATCTTTTTATCTGTTCGCGAAAAACTTATGAACGGGAAAAGATGTGTTGTTTGTATTTTTTATTTAATTTTTTGGCTGTCGCATGACGATAACAAATAAACTGCAGTTTATGTGCAACAATGACGAATTATGTAAGAGCATGTTGCCAGGTGAAACGAAAGCAGGAGACAGAAAATCATTATCAGAGTGCGAAGAAATGGTTTCTGACTAGGAATATGTTGGAATTTTCGAAATTCTCCCGAATATTCATTATCAGCTTTGAAACATCGTAGGGGTGAAAATTTTAATCCAAATCTGTCATAAATTTTCTTATCGCTGAAGCTTAACGTTTCGCATTTGTCCTATGTATGTAAGGGTAGAAGAGGTGCGGGTGGAGTGAGATGACGATGTCACTGAGATGAAACGTGCTCTCTTTTTCAATGGAGTGAGGTTATGTTGCCAGTATGGTATTCCGGCAAAATATGACATTAAGTGGAATGAGGATAATTAATTGATTTGCCTGAGGTAAGAATGTGAAATATATATGTTTGTGAAAGATATGATAGATCACGTTAAACACTTCTCAAGGTTTGTTTTAATATTGATTATTCCTGTAAATTTTGTTCCATCCGGCTGACAACACTCATTTAACGATTCTATTGTCCTCTCCTTTCACCTTCTACCGTGAAAACATGTGAATTTCTTTTCATCCGAACTATCCTCTTGTCGTTCCTGGTCCTCAGTCTTGCATACGTAGCGTTAGTTGAACGTGTCCGTTCAGTTCGGGAAGTCATTTGAATTGGGCGCTAATCCAAATAAATTGGAATTTCCACTCTAAGTCCAATGGATTAGCGAAAGGAAAAAAGTGCTATGGCAATGGATTTATGGCGATAAATGGTCTCGTTTAAGTGCTTTAGTATTATCAAGTTGGTAATTTTAAAGTTGTTCGGACTATGGCTGGATATAGGTGAGATAAATTATTTTTTTCTGAGACGGGAAATGAAATGTTATATGGTTTTGGTATGGTTATTGTCTTTTAAAGGTTATTTGAAACATTACTGAGAATTTCTGATAATCACAAAAATACATACATTTTTGTGTACAGCAGTATTCAAGGGTAAATTTATTGAGCGGAATGTTGTCAATAAAGCGCATAAGTTGAAAAAAATATGGGATATAGCTATTTTCTTCATAAGACCATGCACGAGATTTTCACAAGTGAATAGGTACACACTCCGGTTCATGCAAAATACGACTACATAGAAGGATTTAGTGTACACTCACAACACTATTCATCGAGTTCAGCAATGAAAGCAACCAGTAGAAAGTAAAACCAAACCAGCACTGCTAGTCATCAACTACCATTCATAAAAAACTAAGGCCTACTGGCAGCCTGACTGGACCTGCACAACCCCTGAATAAAAGTCCTAGAAATACGATTGAATGGAATGTGATGCCTCACCGAAAAAGCGAAAATCATGCTAACTACCCATTAGGCAATATTTCCGGGTGATTAGGTAAGTTTCGCATCAAAGACCGTGCAGTTTTCAGGCTGTTCGAGCAACGGTCTGCGTCGTGCGAGAGATATATGCAGCTTTGTATAAGGCAATATGGAACAGAGGACTTTTAGGAGGCAAACGATTTTGGTGAACGATATAGCTGATTTTGTGACACGGATAATATGGAAACCTTTTGCTTAGGTTCTGAGTTGTTTGGTTGGCTTTTGTATTGCGATTTTCGTAGCATAGTCTAGTAGATATGGATTTTTGGCTCTTTTGTTGTTAAAAGAATGGAAAACTACTGATATGATAGGAAAATGTGCTGATGATATTGAAAACTATGCAGATTGTAAAAAAAATGATGTATGCAGTTTGACAATGAATTTGTGCCACAACATTAAGTTGATAAAATATTGGCTAGGATTTTTTGTCGACTTTCACGAACTTAAAGCAAAAGATGCTTGAATAGTGACGTGAGCCTGAGAGTAATGCAGATTAACTTACAACCGATACCACTGCACGCACGGCGCTCATTTTTTTAAAAGCACTAAGATAAAATGTCTCAGATATTGAGAGGAAACTATAACCAAAGTAATCCCAGCTTTTGTACAGGCTGGGTAATATCATTAGTGTGTAAGAAACAAAATGTATGCCAAAAATAATAACCAAAAAAAAACCAGAAGAGCCAGCAAGCCAAAATAGTATAGCCGCTAGATCTTAAGTTTTCTTTTCTTGTTAATTAAACTGTAATTTGAGTTAAGATTGTACAAATAATTCATAATAAAAATTCAATTCAATTCATTCAGATATTGTGTCCAAAACATGCACGACTAGCTTCAAATGAATTTAACTCAAAAATAAAATGTTCTCTGAATCTATTCTCTAAAAAGCAAAACAAGTTATCAAACAAACTAGCCTTGAAAACAGCAAATCCGATATCAGTTACAATAGACCAGGAAAATAAGACTTTCTCTGCCAAATAAATCCAAGTGAAAATTTTTCGACGGAAATGTGCTTATTGTGCGATGAAAAACATAATGTGGTAACTCTATTACAGAGCCGTATGCGCAACAAAAGTTATTCAAGGTCAGATGTCACGAAAATCATTTACGTGTAGAATGTTTAGGTATAGATATATCTACTTACCAGATCCCCGGATGATCTATGTGAGGTTTGACTCACTAAAATTAAGATCATCTACAAGCCCACAAAATTCCGAGTCGAGACCCGCCTAAGCACTGCTTCAACTCGGTCGTGCTGACTCACCTATCGGTAAATACAGACTTCAGAAACTACTACAGCTCATGGGTCGGTAAAGCAAACCCTCTCCCTCTTTATGCGCAACATTTTCTCAAGGTTTGTTGAGACTGTGCGCCAGTTCTCTTTCTTTCGCAGCACTGCATCAACGATCGTCTTAGGCGTTAGCAGGCCGATCGTGGACTCAATGATGCGCCTCAAACTTACGAAGTGACTGCACTTAATGAATGTGTGCTAAGCATCATCGAGCTCAGTCAGTCACACAGTACCGGCAGCACGGTGTGACAGCTTTAGCCATTCTGTTCAAGTATTTCCTGAAGTAACCGTGCCCTGTCAAGAATTGACAAAGGTAGAGGTTTCTCCGTGGCTCTGGTTAAGCCAATGCTCAATGAGACCAATTAGCTTAGCCGTCCAGCGTCCTTTATCACTGGCACTCCAACGTTGCTGCCAAAGTTGGAGTGCGTCAGAACTTCAGTTCTGCCCAGCACTGAGCGAAAGAGGTACCCTTCCTTGCGTTCTCGCGCTAGTAAGTCAATTGGGATTAATCCCGATACCACCATCACAGCCTCTTCTGAGACCGTGCGGTAACTACAGTCCATTTGCAGGGCACCACTGCGCTGGACACTGGCAATGCGTTTCCGGAACTTCTTAGTTTAGAATCTGTCGTTACCATTAGCAGCCTCTGTCTCGTCTCACTGAGTCCACTGGCGTTGGCCATTAGCCTACTCAGCGAAGTAACGACTACTAGAGCCTTGTCAAATGCCCTGCGGATATGATCCCAATACATCAGCTTGGTGTCCAGGGTCACTCCCAGATACCTGCCCGATTTGCTGATCTGGACCTCCACAGAGACAGTTTTCGTGGGTATGACAGTTCGTATCCTCCGCTTCGTCAGCATAATAATCTCTGTTTTAGGGACTGCCTGCTGGACCCAGTCATCTACCGATTCACCCTCCCCATGGAGTTAAGTTTGGTTAAGTTTGAGTTGAGCGAATTCGGCAGATCTTGTATGTATTGAAATTCGGTAGAATTTCAATACATACAAGTCGTATAAAGCGGAGTACCGAAAGTTTGATTAGGACATCAGTGATTGTGAAAACAAAACATTTGTAGTAAAACTATGCCTGTATCGCTTATATAAGTTAAAATATTAAAAATTGCTAATACTAATTTACTTAAAAAAAAAACATTATATTATATACATTAAAATCAATTTATTTCACATTTTTTACAATTTTAACCTCGTTACTTAAACTAGTTCTTTTTTTAAAAAGGCCTCTCAGTGACTGAGAGAATATTTATAGAGAAGAATATTTATAGAGATCTCAAACCGTGGTTTTAAAAATATCCTCTAGCATTAAGTTCCTCTAACGAGGAATAGTAAGTGACTGTTAGGGTTAAAGAGGATTTCGTCCAATCATATTAACGTTAAAGTGTGGTAAGGGCTTTACTAGGAGGTAATTGTAAACTAACACGTGCTGGCAGTCATATTAAATTGCCATTAAGACCTCATATGGTCTATTTCCATGCGAAGTCGCGTGAAAATGAAGTTCAGTATCTGTCTTGAAATCGGCTTTAAAATAAAATAGATTCACAAAATCAAATCTATTTTTTAAATGTTTTTGGGCCCTACACTCAGAAAAATATGTTTCCGAAAATCAAAGAAAATATTTACTTGTTTACGAGATGTGAAATCTTCCATAAATCAAATAAACTTTTGTTTGATATCAGTAATTTGTATACATATCATTGAAAAACTTCTTATATTCAACGAAATACAATTTTTGCTTTACCTTATTTCAAGTAAGTAATTTTCCTCAAATCTTGTAAATTACGTCTATGAATTTAGTAAATTATATCTACACCGCGAATATTTTTTTCTATGTTTCAACAACAACCACGCTTCAATATTCGACGAAAAAATTGATAGTTTTTCTGTCTTCTATCAACTTTTCCTCTACACAAATAAAGGGTCGATAGCTTAGTTCGCTAACGTGTCAGTCCAAAGCAGCGATCTACCGCTCGTGGGTTCGAATTCCGCCGGATGTTGACTTTGTTGGTCTTCAGTTGTCCTAACTCCATTGATTAAGTGTAACATTATAGCTTAAATTGGCGACTGGGCATAAATAATACTAGCGCTTCAGAAAATGAGAAAAAAAATATCGCACCTTAAAAAAAGGAAAAAATGGTAATTTTTTTTCAAAGTTTTTGCGTGCCAACAACAGCTATGCTTTCAAAGCGGTCCCCCATCTAAGTAGTAACCGTGCCCAGCACTGCTTAACTTCGGTGATCGTACGTGAACCGATTTATGCCAGATGCCAGATGTTCTTGAAATTATATTAAATTTTACTCAGGGCAAGTGCAATATCAGTGCTTGAAATGAATAAATTCCTGTCTTTCGATTGAATAAATATTTCTTTGAAACTATACCAAGTTTTACTCAGGGCAAGTACAATATTTGTTCTTTGAAATGAAGAAATGTCTTTCTTTGGATTGAGTAAATATTTCTTTGGCGCAGAATCATTACCAATTTTCTTTGATAATGTGTTCATTTTTCTTCAAAAAATAGAAGTATTTTTCTCAGTGTATGTAATATATGTATATAATTTTAGCCAAGGCTATTGTTTTTTGGCACATGTTTGTGAAGCCTTTTTGGTAAGCATAGAAGGTTGCTGTATCATATAATCTGAAATTATAATAATACTGCCATGTTTTATTTCACTACCACCTTTATAATAGAAGACTGATGTAAAAATTGTTGCCTAGTCATTGTTCCAAAGAGCTTTCATTTGGAGTTGTTGTTAAAGTTGTCATAAGACAAGTCGGTGTAGGGTTGGGACACATCATTTTACGAAGGAATCCTTATAAGTTAAAAGTTGCAAAATAGTTCCAGATGTGAGATTGGCAATGTCTCCTCCATTCATCATTAGTTTGACATTTTGATGGTAAATACATACACAGGCCATATGTGTGCCAGAATCACCATCGAGGATACATTGTTTATAAAAACACTTCACTAAGTTTTCCGTTTCAACTGCTAGTTTACGGCCAGCTCGCGGATTTAGATTTAGACTTTATATGCCAGCTTTAGGAAATGTTTCAATAAGTAGATGAAATAAATATCGCATTGAATTTTCCAAAATGAACAGCTGCAAAATTATTAATATCTAACACGACCGCTTAAGTGTTCCCAACATCATTTACTGACTTTAGACATCCAAGCAATAATTTCGTTGAAAATTACACTTGTTCTATTTCAATGAATTTCAAATTAATTTTATGATTCGCCTATAACAAGCATATGGAGTCATTTTACATAATAGCACTTCTCAAACATTATCTCCAGTCATTATACACCGCTGATCTCATCATAAGAGCGCCTCTATCTACGATAATACATAAATATGCGGTAATGTATTACGGCTACAACATGAAATATATGCTTTCATGTGGATTATAATGGGACCATCATAATGACAACATTGTACCTTTTTGAAATATAATTTTATCAAGAGTAATCCTATTAGAGAATTAGAATGTTCGCATGGGCGGATAAATTAATTTGCACGTGAAACGAACGATATCGTATTTGCGTCGTTTCTTTCGAAATGATATTATTGTCAGCTGCAGGAAGAAGTTCGAGCAGATTATTATGAAATTGGTGTTTTTGAAGGATAAGAGCCGTAGGATTTATATGGCTTATTGCTGTTTGATGAATGGAAAAGTTTGATTTTGAAAAATGAGGAAACTCAATAAAAAATATGCTTCTCTCTAACTCGCCCTTAATGAATTACGATAGGGTCTTTTCTTGAGTACTCGAAAAGTTACTTTGCAATATTCAAAACTTGTGTGATTGAGTGGGTACGATGTTATCCGTTAGTGGTTACAGGCATAACTTAAATTCGATGTTGCAACTGAAATTTTAGTTCAAATTGCTGTGAGTCAAATCAGGGGCATAACAAGTTGCGATGCTGAACTCAGACGACATGGCCATTTTCGACCCATTAACTATTAGCAATATCTTCGCTAATCATTTTCGTACCGTATACAATACGGAACCTTCTACTAATAGTAATAATTATAATGACAACTTGACAATGATCCCAACATCTTCTTTGGGAATGAAAGACTTGTTTATAGACGAAGATACTATTTTGGCGTTTTCTAGGATGCTGGACAATAATTTGACACCAGGCCCCGACGGCATTCTTAATGCTATCTTAAAGTATTGTATCTTCTTTCTGTCTCTTATTCTTGTCTACCTATTTAATTTTTCTCTGTCGCTCGGTATTTTTCCTACTGGTTGGAAATATGCGATTGTCGCACCTATTTATAAAAAAGGCGATAGAAATGTTGTAGGCAACTATCGTCCCATCGCAAAACTTCCATGTGTTGCTAAACTATTTGAAGCGATAATCAGTAATGTTGTGGCGTTTCATAGTAAATCCATATTATCCCCTTTCCAACATGGTTTCATGAAAGGTAAATCCACAGCTACCAACCTGCTTGAGTTTTCCAATATTGTTATCCCATCAATCGAGGCAGGATTTCAGGTAGACTGTATTTACACTGACTTGACGAAGGCTTTAGATAAGCTGGATCATTCCATTTTATTGTGTAAACTGTCCTCGATTAACTTTCCTCAGCAATTTATTTCCTGGATAGCATCTTATTTGGAATGTCGTACCCAATGCGTATCCTTCCGTGGCGCCCTTTCTTCAGAAATTGCTGTCATATCTGGTGTTCTTCAAGGTAGTCACTTAGGACCTCTGCTTTTGCTTTTATATATTAATGACCTACCATCTATCCTGAAACATTCTTCAATTTTACTATATGCTGATGAAGCCCAAATTTTTAAAAAAGATATATAATATTCACGACTGCTTGGAACTTCAAGCTGATCTAAATAACCTCACGACTTGGTGTGACCATAACAAATTAGTCATTAATATTGACAAGTGTACTGTTGTTTCGTACAGGCGTAAAATTAATCCGTTAAGCTTTGAATACTCTTTGAATAGTAAGTTATTCTGACAAAATACTCGATTTTACTTTTGACGATCATATTAACGCCATCTTATTAAAAGCTTCATCTACCTTGGGATTTGTGAGGAGGCGATCCAAAGAGTTTCATGACTTACACCTTACTAAGATTCTTTTTGTGTGCGTTAGTAAGTCCAATACTTGATTATGCGTGTATAGTTTGGGCGCCTTATCAGCAGGTGTATGTGGACCGTATCGAGTCCATTCAGAAAAAAATTCTTCGGTTTTGTTTGCGTGTATTTGCTTGGTCAGAGCCTCTTCGCTTGTCTCCTTACATCAATCGACTTAACTTACTGGCCATGAATACACTTAAAAACAGACGTGAACATTTGCTGCTAAGCTCCTCACGGGTAATATTTCATCCGATCACCTTTTAGGTTTATTTGACCTCAATACTAAGGGTCACAGAGTGAGACACGTCAACATTTTATATGTCCCTGCCTATCGGACCAACTACGCCTTCAATGAGCTCGTTTCGTCCATCAAAAGAAATTTTAACGATGATTACCATCAATTTGATTTTAATTTAAGCTTACCAACTTTGAAAAAGAGCATAGCTAAAAATTGCCCACTTTGACTGATTTGTTTGTAAGTTTTTAATCTTTAATGTAAATACTACTGTAAATACTACTAGTCTGTATTAGACAAACTTTTTGAAAACAAAAATAAAATAAAATATAATTTCCTATGTAGTCGCTATGATGTGTCGGTCTCATTTCTACTTACTTAAAACCCGAAACCAAAAGCAAGTATTTTCAGCTTTCAACAATTTTTTCAAAAAACTTTTACCCAACAAATAAAATATCAATATTTATATGATAGAACCATCAACAACATCGGTCAATTCAAATGAATTTTGTTTCCGAAACGTGTCACCCAAATTATACAAAAATTACATCATTGAATTCGATTCGTCCGTCTCCAGTCGCTGCAAGCATCCTGTCTCGTCGACGACTCCAAATCGAATCGATATTCCAAGCTGAAAATAAAAACCCATAAAATTCAATATGTCGCAGAAGGCAACCGAGCAAAACATCCCCGAGAAATCTCTTCGATTCGGGTCCGTTTTATTGGTCGAGTCGTTTCTTAAATACAAATGACCATACAATGGGAACCTCATGGAGTTCAAGTTGATTTCGCATATCCTTCGAAAGTGGAGTCGTGCTGAGCTTATTACGGTCGTGTGGCACTGAAACACACAGGGGGTGCGCTACACTCAAACTTTAACGATAAGGTTCATCCTACCCATCCTGGGTTCGATTCACCAGGCTCTTTGCATTCGGATAGTCGGCACGAGAAAACGAGAAATCAGAGTAAGTCATGTTGAATGCTACATTACCTACTACAACTGGTGAATTCATTTAACGGAATTTCATTTCTACGCAATATCAGGGATAAAAGGATTTACCAAAGAGGTTTTCAACTTGTGCTCGAGAAAATCTGCTACGGGGTTTCTTGCTGAAATTCACCCTTTCGTATTTTGAGCCTGCCCATCCGCCTGCTTGCTTGGCAGCCTGTCTGTTTTGCTCTACCCGTCGCTGCTCATCGAGGGTTTTTCATGGTTCTTTCATTGATATCCCGTGGCTACCTCAGGATATATAATACATTTTCACAGAGCAATTTCATTGAATGACATTTTTCTCGAGGATTTTTATAGAATCAGGAGTCAAGCCCTTATGATTTCTGCACTCTATGTTATTATCAGGATAGCGACCAAGTGACATTATATTTTTGGATGGCTCCTTGTAAGATTGTGATTTATGGTTCAATTCCCCATTCGCTGACGATTTGACTCTGACGACACCGACGACTGTTTACTACCACCGCTACTGCTCCTGCCACCGTTAGTATACCTGTGTTCATTCAAATTTTGATTTTGATATACGAAGCAAGACGACTTGTCGGAAACATTTTTTCTCTCCGTTTTTTTTCTGCTTTCTTTTTGAGGCAAAAAAATATGGTTTACATTCTGCTCGTTGTCGTAATACACCTTGTACGATAAGATCTTCTTGGCGAACAGGACCAGCGACGACATTATCTCACTGGCAATAATAAGATGTTCCGAAGATGGTTCAGATGGTTTCTTGAGATTTCGAGGATTTTTCGAATTTCATACGGTTTGCGTTTATGCGGAAGATACGGATGAATCCTCACGGGATATTCGAACTTTTTCCGGTAATTCGAGGCGGGAGTGACGAAAAGAAAAATGACTGTATGATATGTATGATTATGGATTACCCGTGTATCCTGATAAATGGTTCGGTGATTCTTCGAGTTGTTGTAGAACGCATGGACGCTGAACGGTAGAAATGGATGTGATCAGCAGCAGTAGTAGAAGCATCATCATCTTAATCATCCACTTGGCACTTATCATATATTCTTATGATAAAGTGTTTGCGGTATTAGGATTCGACGAGGGCTGTTCAGATGGCTTTTGTGATAATCACTTGTAGACGCATGTGAAGTGTAGGTATTATAGGAATATTAATGTGAAAAGTGCTCAACAATGGAATGAATACAGAAGCATGATTTGTAATGAAAATCAGATTCAGTATATTTTATTTGAAAATATTTATGAGTGCGATTTTTTCGACTGTGTAGCTTTGTGATGAAATCTTTGCATATATATAAATAACAAAGTTTTTTACGGTGCATTAAGTATTTACCGTTGTATTAATTAATATTTTGCATAAATTAGAGCAAACAATTCAAACTTAACTCAATTTTGTTAGCCACAGGACATGCATGACCGTTGGATACCAAGGGATAGCTTCTTTAATTTACTTATTTTTTCTTAAAATCCTACGATGTAGGTGAAGGGATCGTAAAACGCAAATGCAAAGCAAGTGTTTCCTCCCTAAGGGGGCCACTATCTATCAAGCGGAGTTATATGCTATATTTCAGGCCATGCAACAAATAAAAAAACTAAAAGTGTAATGTTTTCATCATAAGCTGGTCGGTTTCAACACTTGCTTATGTTCGTAGACTCATGTTTGATAGGGCTTGTGTGTTCCATCTCAAGCTCAATTGAAGCAACTTCATCCAAACCATTCTGAGCCAGCCTTTAATAGGCTCAATCATCACGCTGCTGTCACTTCTCGGACTGATGGTCTTCCTAATAATGATGACATTTCACTGCGAATCATATCACTGCCACTGCAAATCTTCGTATCTAGATTTGCCTATGAAAGAACTTCGGGTGCCATAGAGCGCTTTGTTTCAAAGAAATTGGGCTATATACCTCATATTTTCGCTTAAGTGAAATTGATGAAAGACAATTAACGAAGAATATGCGTGAATTCTTTCAAATCAACTTTGCCAACTAACCTTAATATCATTGCTGACCCAGAATTTGGACCGCATGGTACTTTGGTACAACCTTTTGTGAAACGTGAAAATTTTTGTTCCAGCCTCGGCATGCTGGTAGCTTGATACTCTGATACTTCTCTGATAAGTCCAGTGTATTTGCCGCTTCACTGTATAACTGTATAACATATAACTGTCTTTTCCCCAACATTAAAAACTTTTCTGCGAACTGCCATCTTACCTTAATGTAGCGAACCCTTTCACTCCAATTGTCATCTGTGGCAGTGGCGGCTCGTGGGAATCAATGTGAGTGGGGCTAGCCTACAAGGACCAGGACTTGCTTATATTGGAATTTCTTAGCAGTATTTCATTCCAGCCAAGGGGAACGGTACTTAGAGCGCTGATCAATTTTCGCCGACAATAGGTGTTCTTACACAGAAACGTCAACAACAAAAAACTTTTAGGTGTATTCCACCAGTAATATATATATATATATATATATATATATATATATATATATATATATATATATATATATATATATATATATATATATATATATATATATATATATATATATATATATATATATATATATATATATATATATATTAATGGTTCAAATAAAAAAAAATAATATGCATACATAAGTCAAATCAGCAAAAAATTCGTCCGGGAAAATTCTACTAAATATTCGCTTTTACTTATTATATAGGTATTCCATGCGCCTATTTTTCTCCTGAACGAACAAATCTATCACCTGTTCATTGAAATGCTCAGCATTTTTTTTCTAATAGATAATACTGCTAAACAATTAAAATGATTTTGAATCATTTTACTGAATTAAAAGTCCCAAAATATTCAATATTCTTTTCATTGCTAAATCATCTTTCAGAACCTATAGTTATAAATGGATTGACAAAAAGTATTTGAATTATATTATTTGTTTGGGAACAGAAGAAAACATATTATCTTAAAAAAAAAGCTTTACAATTCAGAAGCAGATGACAAATTCAGAATATTTCATCATTATATATTAATTTTGGCTGGTTCTGGATTATAATTATGTCTCAAACTTATCTATGTATCTTATAAAATTAGGATCATATATGGAAGTTTTTTTCGCCCTTCATTCTTTATGATTAGGCTATCTTCATTTCAAACTATATCTAATTGAATTAATAAATCAAACTCGAGAATGGCCATTTTACCGCGTGAATCTAAAACGTTATAAAGAATATTTATTGGTCTGACACAATATTTTATTAAAAAGTCACTAAAAAAATTCAAATTAAAAAGTCGCTAAAAATTAAAGATCGATTAAATTGTATAAAATTCATACGTACAGAGCTATCAACACGCACTGTAAAAGCAAAACCATCGGTTCTTCTTCAACTACAAAAACTAATTAGCTTAATTTAACCCACCGGTACTACGCACACTATTTATTCAGTTAGCGAACGACGAACAAGCGATATAGCAATATAAGATTAATTTTAGCACTTAGCCCATTGATTACTCTTTCGGTCATTGCGTATGACATGCACAACCGTTGCGCTCATTGAAATTTTTCATTCTTTTCCTCTCTTTTTTGGGGCTAGTTCAACTTAGCCCGCCGCACATTGCATGTGGAACAGAATATGGAAAGAGAATATGAAAAGAGCATCGCGCGCATATTGTATCAGCGAAGTAAGTTCTCTTGAATTGTATATATACGAATTTGTGTAAGGTAATACAAATTTTGAAAGAGACGAGACATGAATGAATTTTAAAAACAGTAGGTGAATGAAATATTTGGATAATTTGATTCACTAAAATTACATTTTATAGTTTGTAATAATTTAAATACAGATTGGTTTCTTTACATATTGGAATGAAAAAAGATGGTGGGGCTAAGCCCCACTAGCCCCATACGTAGAGCCGCCGCTGATCTGTGGTGATTTAAATTTTTTTTCGGTTCAGTGGAATCTAGCTTCTCATTGTGTAGAATCTTGTAACAATATATTTATTTCCTTGTTATCTTCTCTTTCCTCGTGCTCTCTTGCTGAATTCATTCTTTTTCATAACAATAACGGTAAAATTCTTGATATTGTCCTTTCCAACCTTGGCCTATTCTCTTTTTAATAACCATCATCTTTCACTGTCGAGAAGTATACACCTCAAGGGCTGTATTGTACGCAAACGGGTCAGGGTTAATCGTTACAATTTCTATAAGACGGACTCTGAGAGACTAAGCGTTGCAATCAATTCTATTAATTGGTTTAGTTTTTCTCGAGAGCTTTACGCCGACCGCGTTGCTTTCTACTTCTACCACAAGCTTCATCAGCTAATCCTTGCTTGCATCCCCATATGTCTTGCTAATAAATCTCAACATGCTTCCTGGCTTACCGTAATAGCACTGTGTAATGGTATTTTCTCAGCTTTTTGGAAAGTGTCAAGCATTTTTCCTATTCACAAATTTGGTGACCTAAACCTAGTTACTAGCTATCGTCCTATTTCAATCCTTCCACGTTTTTCTAAAATTTATGAGCATCTGGTTTCTTATCAGGTCAGATACTCTTCGCCACCTTTTTGCTGCTCAACAGTACGCGGTTTCGTGAAAGGCCGAAGTACTACCACTAGCCCGTTTGAGTTTTCTTATTTTGTTGCTTATGCTTTAGATAGTCACCACCAAGTAGACACCGGCTTCTCCAAGGCCTTTGATTGAGTCAATCATGAGCTCCTCTTTCTTAAATTAGAATATTATGCCATATCTGAGTCCCTTTTCTCGTAGATATCATCATTTGTATGTATTTGTACTTGCTATGTCTCTCCGTGGTTCCTCGTCCTCTCCTTTTTTCTTCCCTCCGCTGTACCTCAGGGATCTATTCTCGGACCCTTACTTTTTATTCTCTTCGTCAACGATGTTTCTAGTCGGAATGCTTCTCTTTGTCTAATGAACGCTGATGACCTAATCGTTGGTTTTTTTATACATGTTTGCCACAATTCCTTTGACATATCCGCTTTCTTTCGTCTTTTTCTCTCCTTTTGTTTGTTCTATCATTGAGTAGTACTCCGTAGTTTGGGGTCCTCGTTTCTGTTATTTGACCGAGGCGGTTGAATCTGTCTAAAGAAGGATCACACACTGTACAACCTTCCTTATTGTCCTTACAGTGAACGTTTATCAGTCCTTAATATTCCTCGATTTGATCAGTGGAGAACTTACATTGTTGATTTTTTTCTTTTTAAAGTTTGTCGCGGCTATTTATCGCCATATTTGGCATGTTTTTTTACGGAACGCCTTCATGACAGACTTACTAAGTCAATCACAATGTTAAATGTACCTTTTGCGTGTAGTAACGCATATTTTCACTCGCCTGCTTTGTGTTTACTGAGGACGTATAATAATCTTCACCTTGGACGTATAATAATCTCCCACATTCTATTGAATTGTATTTGGTCTTCGAAGACGAAAGTGCAATCAACGCAGGTTTCCGTTTTAATAAGGGCATCCAGAATTCCCCCTAGATCAGCTTTGTGATTGTTCCATTGCATATAGTAAGTTTGTGCATCGCTACTGGCCATTTTGAAATTTTCAAAAATTTAGTTCGTACAGCCCTTTTCTTGCCTACTTAATCATATTAATTTAAATTTTCAATTTTCATTGTATTTAATTAAATCCTTAATCGTTTTTTTCAGCATTTTTACTTTTACTGTATTCTAATTTTGTACTTTTATTTTTATTTTGTATTTTAATTTTTACTCATACTTTTTTATATTATTTTATTCATTCAGACCAATGAAACTGTGTATCACCACTGTTCAGGTTGATTTGAACAGATATTTTATAGTGAGGAGAATAATGTAATTAATATAGATAGTTAAATGTACTTAAGTATGTAATTAATAGATTATTAGCTGGTCAATACTTTAAAAGTAAGCACCTTAAATAAGATAAGTTATTTTAAGATTAGACCGATATACACTGAAGAAGAGGGCAGATTACCCTCGAAATATCGATATTGCCAAGTAATTAAAATAAATCTAGCTTCAAAAGGAAAAATTGATTTCAATTTAAAATACCATATACAGTGCTGTGCAAAACTTATGCAACTCACTACATGTCGGAATGAAAGGGAAAATAGCAATCAAAATATACAGAATGTTTTCCCTTTTTTATTTTAAATTTACACGTTAGCATGTTGCTTAAAGCTATGCAATAAAAAAAAGTACATCAGTATTTTAACTGTTCTTAAAAAAAAATACACCAACAAAAAGGCTGTGCAAAATCTAAGCAACTTTCAAAACGCAGGTACGATTCCCAGTCAGAACAAAAGATAACGGGAATTTCCCGATGTTTTTTTATCTGATGTTCGTGTCAATTAGATCAGTATAGACCGTCTTCCCTTTGGGTTTAGTTGTGTCTAAAAAAATAAAAGCGTCATGGTCTGGACATGTTTTTCAGCATTAGGTCTTGGTCCCTTTCATAGAATAACAGAAATTATGGACAGATTCATGTATAAGGACATCTTAGAATCTAGAATGTTACCTTATGCGGAGTCGAATATGCCACTTCGATGGGTGTTTCAACATGATAATGACCCGAAACACACATCGAAGTTGGTTAAAGAATGGCTTAGCTCTAAAAGTATTCAAGCTCTTGATTGGCCGGCACAATCGCCCGACTTGAATCCTATAGAAATCTTGTTCGGTGTATTGAAAGAACAGTACAGTTTGCAAACAAGGACCAATTGTTTACAAACCTAAAAACCGAATGGGAAAAAATTGACATATCAATTTTAAATAATTTAGTTGAATCAATGCCTCGCAGATGTGCCGCTGTTATAAAAAATAACGGCTATTACACGAAATATTAATAAAAGTTGATTAGATTTTGAACAGCTTTTTTGTTAGTGTATTTAGTTTTTGTTTTTTTTAAGAACAGTTAAAATACTGATGTACTTTTTTTATTGCAGAGCTTTAAGCAACATGCTAACGTGTAAATTAAATAAAAAATAGGAAAAAAAATCTTTATATTTTGATTACGATTTTCCCTTTCATTCCGACATGTAGTGAGTTGCTTAAGTTTTGCACAGCACTGTATTTTGTAAAAATGTCAAGATGTGTTTCAATTATTTTATTCACAAATTAAATTTTTATTCAAAGCAGTAGCTATCACATTGGCGACCCGCGACGTTCGCGGAAGTTATTATAGATTATAAATAACCTTTTAAACTAATCATTATATTTTTCATGCGATTTCATGTGTTAGACCGTCGAAGAAATGGCAGCTACACTTTATGCAGTATTACATATGGCAGAACGTAGCATGGAGCTGCGGCAGCCTAAGTGGGCTATTCAGTATTTTCGGTCACAGCGGCATACGCCGCTCAACGAGCCGGATACGATCAAACTTATCAGACTACAGCGACACAGGGATCATTTGCAACTGCAGCTACGAATCAGGGCACTGCAGCAACATTCGATTTTGGCTACGGTCGGCAATATGAGGTCACGAGTTTTTGTGGTAATATGTCTAAATTACCGGCAAGCTGGGGCGACACCGGGATACACTGCTCCTATATATCATCCAACCACAACAGCATCAATTCCAACTAGACTACGCGAACGTTCAACAAGAACAGCCCAACCAGCAGCAAATTATTGAGCAAAATGCGCAAACAATAACAGCTTCAGCACAACAACAGACTCAGCAGCATGCACAGCAACAAGCTCAGCAGCAAATCTAACAACAAGCTCAACAGCGAGCACATCAAGAAATGTAGCATCATCTTCAACAGCACGCGCCGCATCAACTTCAACATCAGCCACAACCCGCTACGCCGCAACAGCAGCAGTCTTGCAACATCAGGTGCAACAGCAGCAGCAACACAAACAACATAAGCAACCAATCTACAACAGTGAAATTCTGCAAACAGTGAATTTAAATTTTTGTGAATTTTTATAAACCGCACAAGGGTAACATCCCCAACAATTTTTATTTTTTTATTTAGGCAACATCACACATCCGCCATCTGTAGTGGTAGCCACCAGCCCCGAGACCGGGCCCTCGACCATCTCGGCAACGCTGCTGACGACTGCTATACTTTCGAAACCACTTTGTCAAAAATAAAATTTTCAATGTAAATAAAAATTTTCAATGTAAATAACATTTTTTTCAATTTCAATCACCCCGCAAAAACAATTCCAATTTGATTCTGCTTTTGGAGGCTGATTCCGCAAAACGATCGAGTTTCCCGTACCAATATTCTCTGCTTTGATAAGCATTAGAGACGATATACATACGTTGTCCATGCTGATTTTTAGACAAGAAGGGACCCATGATCAGAATCAATAACCAACATTTACAAATACCATATATTTTGTAAAAACGTCAAGATGTGTTTCAATTATTTTATTCGAAGTACTAACTTCCAAAAGCTTAATCAAAAAATCTTTTTTTCTTCAATAAATCTTAAAAAACCAAGTTTTCTCCTAACAAAATACAAGTCCTAATAAACCCACATTGGGCGCTGATATAAAATTATTTGGATCGAGGAAACTATGTTTGGTTTGCTGTTGTCGAATATTATACCATACAACTGGAGATTCGTTATTGACTTGTTTTCACTTATGGATTCTGCAGCATTTGTTTATGCATATCCACCGTAGTTTTTTATTTCCTTTTTTAAAACTGTGGAGGACTACAAATACTACTATGTTTACAAAGGGCCTCTCAATTTTATCAAACCAGCATCATTTCCTCTCACGGCAGCTAAGCAATTTTATTTGCTCCTGAACCAAAATAAACACACTTGAAAAAATTCAGTGAACATCAATTTCTTAGTTTAGTATCCTGCTCTTGAATCATCAACAATTCATTTGCAAACAAAAACAACCACATAAATTAGTCTTAAATATATACCATGTAACCACTAGCTCAACCACTGTCCTAATTTCCACTTAATTGTTATTGTATCCTCACCACCAAACACTCCCAATCAATATCCATCCCCCAAAAACAAACATTTACGACACTTATAAAAACTTTACAAGCCGAGCCAAGCTTCAATAGCTTTCCGGTAACGAGAACAAAACAGCTGGTTAAGATTTATTATCGTACATCTCAGATTCAATATATCACCAAATATCCATCGTTCGTCCTATTCTCAGCCAGTCAGTCAGTGTTCCACACACTTCTCACGGCCAACAAACACGTCGTCCGGCAATAAATAAAAGTCGTACGAGTGCCACCATTTGCTAAGGAAGTAATCAAACAATTTCTTTTATTTTTTCGCTGGCACCTTTTCGTTTCGCAGTCACCCGGTCGTGCAAGGCAATATGGGAGCTCTGGACGGAAATGTACGGAACAAAAGCAAAACTACAAGACAGCAACTACTTCTTCTTCGTCGTAGTTGTCGTCTTTTCAAACTATACAAAACTCACAGTTTAACTCCTGTGTTCCCGTTTAGATGTCAGCGACAAAACTTCAAGACTTGAGAGGCAACAGCAGTTGTTGCCAGTAAATAGTTGCCTTCGTCGTTGCTGTCCTTGCTGCCAGCACCGTCAGCGGACCGCTGCTTCAAGTCTCGTCCAGACTTGGCTTTGCCTGACGGGCTACTTCTGGAGGTGTTGCTCAAAATTGACGCTACTAAACTTATAGAAAAGAAGAAACGCAAAGATTTTTTCCCTGCCATATTAAGAAAAATCTCTTTATAAATGATTTACACTGGAAACACACATAAAACTTGTCACGCTCCCCATTCGATCCAAACATTTACAGAAGCAGCAGTAGCACAACAACAATAAACAGTTTACGTTATATCGAAGTTGGAATGGCATATTTGAACGTTGTTGCAACATTCGTTCAGTTCGATGTCCTTTCATCGAATCCTTGGTCCTTGTTTTCTCGGCACACACATGATGAAATCGACCAGAGTACTAAACATGCCTATTGATTGAACTTCGTTATGAGACGTGCGACCGAATCGTTACAATATATTATCAGGATACGACTATGGGAGGCTGGAGTTCAATGAACGGTTTCCATACATTTCGACAGTATTGAATTGTTAATATTTTGTTAAACATCTGGTGTCAAGTGGAGCGGTTACACATATAATATTTGTTCTTTGTATTTGTATTTGGTACAAAATTGTGAATTTTTTATAAGCTATTTACCCGGGGATTTAGCCTAGAGGGTAGATTAAGACCACAAGAATGCGAGTTTAATATAGATGGAAAAACGAATATTTTGTTTTTTGTTCAGATAATGAAAAACATGAGTATGACACGTTTATTAGTCAAAAACATCACAATGACATTTCAATGTAAATAACTATAGCAGTCAGTTTACTGAAAGTGTTCAATTCGTTGATTTGATAGACCTTAGTCGAATTAGTTTGAAGCAGATCTGCAATAAATGTTTATACTCAGCACCAGATGCTTCCAAACGTCTTTTTAAATTACAATTCTAGATGAACTCCTTCACTAAGAATTTATTATTTAAACTACTTTCGCCAAAATAAAACTCAATTACTACGTGTATCACACTCCATAAATTCGCCAAGTTTCTCGCGTCGACCCAACCCATCGCATCTTTATATCCCCAGACATTCGAAGAAAAGCCATCAAATTCGCACAAACAATCCAAACACGCAAAAAAATCTCAATGTATAAAAGCATCTGACGGGCAGGCGAACAGTGGAAAAACAAAATTTATCGGTTTTCCTATTGAGCAGGAGGCGCTAAGCATTTTCCGATAATACGGGACTTAGAAACGAACAAGCACTTCACCCTGCCTGCCTGCTTGACTGCGGGGCTCACTGGCTGGCATTTCTGTTAAGGAGCAAATATGATTACCGGAACATATCCGTGCCATCTGCGTCCACCTTGTGGGGATAAAAATTGGATTTTTCCATTCGCAGAAGAAGAAAAAAACGAGCAATCGTTCTACTCAACATCCCCGACGGTCGTTCAGGCTCACAACCCCAAGCTCCAACGACCAGAATCAACCCCAGCTCCGGGATTAGACACTTACCAAAGATCCTCTTTTCCGCCTGGTCCCAGTCTCCATCAAAAATCCTTTCTAAGACATTCACTTCATATTGCCTGCCGCCCTTCGTCCTGCCACCTCTTACGGTCGACCTTCCATTGATAAAGTGTATCAGGTGTCTGGGCAATTTTCGAAAGGTGCTGATACTCGGTATCACTTCACGAGGTATCTTTCTGCATTAAAGTGCGAACGTGCGAAAATTTCAATATTCACGATGACTTCGGGAAAACCCGGTGCTCGAGATTTCCGCAGCCGACTTCCCGGTTCATTGAATTCCGACACTCGGAACCGGAGCCAGGCGGCGTCGCGTCGAACGGACTGGTCTTTTTCGTTTGCCGTTACGCGAAATCAATATGCAAACAGGGTAGTCTCGTTTGCTTTGGATTTTCGCAAAAATTTTGCGGTTCGAACCCTTCTGGCTTGACTGCGATTCGAGTCGAGTCCCGGTGTACTGTTGCTGCTGGCATTTGCCGGTGCCCGGAGGATGGTGGTACATGCTAATTTTCTGGAATGTGATTAATGAAGTCTTCAAGGAATGTTTCGCGTACAAGAAAGCAAGTGATTCTCGTTGCGAGACTTGCAAGTGAACGATCTGTGACTCGGTTTGGTTTCGAACAGAAGCCAATGTACCAATTTCGCAAGGATCTCTTTGTGCTGAGTAGCCTGGTTCACTGAGAGTCGAAAGCGTGAAGCGAAAAGCACTTGAATTGCTAGTCATTAGGGTAATTGGTTTTTCGATGTTTGGTTCTTATTCGGTTGATTTATGGTGTTGTGATTTTTTATCCTGCTGGAGCGGGTATTGGGAATTCGGTTTTGAAGACTGATTTTTCATCAAGTGGGTACGTAGTGAACGGCTACTTTTATCGAAATTCCATTTTCTAATTGCAACGGATTCGTTAATATTAATTACCGATTTCGATGCGAAGTATTCTTTTGCTGCTAACACAGGATAATTAAGTTACGTTAATTTTGGTTTTTTTTTTTTTTGATGATTTATCGATAAATTTTCAATATTTTTAAAGTCATTAATGAGCCACAATCTTTACTTAAAGAGCAACAAAGAAAGTTCAGCTCATTTACACTTAGAATGCAAGGTACCATGAAATATCAGAATTTCTTCTCCTTTTTCCATACAATTTCAACTTTTCTGAGCAGCAAATCAAAATTCCTCTCCCGAAGCTATCCTTTAATAAATTGCCTATCGCATGTGATATTTTCATTTCGTGTCCACTGGACATCATTTTGTTATCTCAATTAGCCAAACCAACAGAAACTCTACGAGTGACCTTAATTAAAAAATAACATTATTCTACACAAGCGTAGAGAAGCATGAGCAATAACATCGTAGCATGCCCAACGTTCCCATTCGGTCGCTTTATTCCCATAGATAGTCCTAAGCACCCACTACCACAACAGCCCACCAAATAGAATACTCTACACACTGATTACCTGTGTTATCTGTGTCCAAATCAACTTGTTCAACACAACAGCTAATTCCCAGGCATATGTAGGTCCATCTATCTAGCTATCTACACCTATGAATATCGAACGTCCTTAAGGGTTACTGCGACAAACACACTTCCTGCAATGTTCAGAACATCGTATCGAGCTGCATTTGCTTGCATCCAATCTATCTCGTCATCCTTGTGATGTGAAATATGATGAGATAGTGCAACATATGTAACAAGGACTGATATGTCGCAAGTGTAAACAATATAAATTCCGTTGTTTTCACAGGTGCTACAATATTCGCAAAACATTCTATGTACGGTGGTTGCAATTATTCCAATTTCCACAATGCACCATAGCCGTAGAGAGTTTGCGAGTATGCTCACTTGAGTCGATTTGATCGTGGCAGGATATACATACATGTTCACCAACGGACGGTCTGCTTATTAGCATCAAGGGACTATGTTTACTCAGAGGACAGAGTGGAACAGGTTTACTTTTAATTGTTACAAACGGTAATTGGAGTAATTCTATCTCATATAAAACGGGATGTCCCACTGGCACATATGTGGAGCACTGTTTTTACTGAATTTGAGGTATCCGTGAACTAGCTTTAAATTTAGCAGAAAACAATTTGTTTCCAAAATCTTCCATATGCAGTGGGAAGCAGAAATAAGTACATATTTGCACTTCTAAGTGCATTAGAACAGCAATGAATAAACAATTCTGTGTACGAGTCTATCTAAAACGGGTCGTGGGCACCACTCACGAACCCCAATTATGGGCCTAGAGTCGTTCGGCTCATCGGAAACAATTTGGTTTTTACTGCCACAAACGCTTTATTATGGAGATATGGTGTCGATTATATCCTTGTGAGCATTTTTGGCAGAATAAAGCGGCTCACATACAATCCCAATGTACAGGTATTGTCTGCTTAATAGAACTCTGGCACTTACAATGTTCGGTTAAGACAGACTCACTAAAAAAAAGATTTATTTATTTATTTATTTAGAGTCTATTTAACAGAGAAACATCCTATTATAAAATAGAAACAGAAGATGTATACATAAAAAAAGATTAAATTAAAAAAAGCATATAGTTATATGAAAATACCACATAGTAGATTAGGAAAAAGTACCAGAAAAATTAGAACAGTAAGAGAATCATAATAGTGAAAATGAAAATATAACTTGATCTGGGGATATTTGAGAGATGTCGTGATCGTAAAAAAGCAATTGGCCCGGTTGCATAGTCGCTTTTTGTTTTGTTTTTTTTTTTCGTTTTGACATCCGACCTCTCTTCACTCTCTCTAATTACCATTTTGATGGCCTAAAATGGGGGCGGGGAGATGGTGGCGAAGGCGGCAGAGTGAAGTCGGATATCCCTATATGATGGACTAAAAAATGAATGGAATCATCCGCCCTTCCTCCACACCCTTTGCAGGAGGAAGTTCAGATGACTGCATTCTGGTCAGATAGATGGAGGCGCAGGCGGTTGAGCATGAGTGGATTCATTCTGCTGAACTAATGGAATGGAATCATTCAACCTCCCTTCATCCCCCGAAGAGAGGTCGAGTGTGCGCACAAGGAGTGGAAGAGGTCAAGGGTGGTCGGGTGACTCCATTCTGATAGCTAAAAGTGGAAGTGGGAAGCTACGGTTTGCACTTTGAAAATTCAAAAAAATGTTGTCTACCCCTACTTCCTAACCCTCAACTTACCCGCACCTACCGAAGGCACTTTTATTGTGTTAGTCAAGATCAGCTCAACCATCTCCGCTCTTTCCCTTTCTCTCTGACCGACAATCCCATCATCTAGACATTTACCCTAATTATATATTTAGATTTTTACTGATTACATAAGTCACATTTTAGCTTTGCCACAAAAGAAATCCCAAACACTGAAAAAATTAAGCAATTATTACTGAGATATTGATATTCAAAAAAATGGTAATTGTCCAGAATTGGGGCTCCAGACAGAAATCACTCCAAAAATTTTTTCATCGATTTCCGGTCATTTCTGAAGGTTCAATAATTATATTTCAGGCGGGGGAGACACATTTTTTTTCATTCCAACATACATTATAGGGTATATGGTGTATATATAGCTATTTATTCGGTAAGTTTATAGTACAACTCGGTCACCTCCGATTTTTTTCAAATTTAAATATGTTTTTTCTGCCATCATACTGAACAAGAATATATATATATGTTGGGCGACAAACTGTTTACATTTTTTTTTATGGTCTTAGAGTAATATTGCGATATTATCACATAATATAACCACACGCATAGGCTACATGAATTAGCTATGGCTATTCGTAATTTTTATAAAAAACATTGTAGTCAATAATTATTTATATTTATTATGCAGAATATTATATTTATTTATTTTTTTTTTTAACTCCAACAGCAAATAAATATTTTTTTTCTGAGAAAATCAAAAAAATTGCATTTTTTTTTATAAAGTCATAAAAAATTGTTTCGTCCACCTTATAATATCTAATGTTATTATGTACAATGATTGGAAAGCGAAAAAAAAAATTTTTAATGCACGTTAGAAAATAATTAATTTTCTTTTTGGAAAATTCAAAAAATTGTTGTTTTTTTATTTATAAATTTATAGAAAACTGTCTCCCCCACCTTCTAATATCTAATTCTATCATGTAGAATGACTGGATATCGACGAAAAAATTTTTGGAGCGATTTTTGTCTGGAGCCCCAATTCTGGACAATTACCAAAAAAATTTTAACTGTCCAATTGTAACAATAGCCCAAAATACGAACATAATTTCGTTCTGAATAGTGTTCATTGTTTGAGAGCGCACCTGTATATCTTCAGTTTACGTAAATTTACTTTGCTATTTTACTACATCGAATGAAATATTGAGCCATTCAATTATTATTAGAACATGTTTATCAGAACACATCGTAAAACATTGAGCGATTTTTCGAGCATTTCCTTAGTGGATTTGACACAACGATTTGCTATGTGTGTTGCAATACGGAATGTGTTGCAATACGTCGTGTGTTGCAATACATTGTGCGTGCTGCTACACGGCGTTTGTTGCAATACTTAACGCAATACGGTGTGTGTTGCTCTAAAATCTGTTCGTAAACTTATAAAATTTCATAGTCAACCAAAATATTCTAAAAACTTTTAATTCACAAACATCATTAAAAAGCACTTACAAAATAAAATAGATCACAAAACTAACTAACCCCAATGAAATTAACATGATAACTCTCCTGGTAGATACTTTTGTAGAATCCAACAGCCAGTCAATTACCTTGTTTTACTTTCGAAGTAACTACCCATTATCCTTTCACTCGTTTTTTCTTTAAGAACCCAAAAATATCACTCCGAAAACACTTACTTAATGTTTTTATGACAATGTCGCGTGCCGATGATATTCACTTATTTTTTTCCGATATAATATCGCACTGACAATATTTCGTGATCGACAATGCTGCAGTTCCGCCAAAACTGATGCAAATTTTGACATTTGGACTGGGTTTGTATCGCCGCTATTTTGCATATACACATGTACCATATGTATATTGAGGTGCTATAAAAATTCTATTTCAGGCACATGGATTGTTGCTAGCAACTGTGCACAGGATAGATTGAGTACTAGTGAATGAAAGGATTATCGATTTGAAATTTTGATTCCGTAGATAAATCAATAATTTTATAACAACGACTTTAACTTGTTTTTTTTATAAAAAATCCTCTCAAAATTAATTTCGATATGGAATGAAATCAAAAATTAATGGGATTCAAAAAGAATCCGTAACAAAATAAATCTTACTTTTTAGAATCGCACTTTAGAATCGCATTTGCCATAAACGAATCTGAAACAAAGCTATTTTTCGAACCTAGTTTAATGAACGTGTTCAAAAAGCTACAATCGGTTCCCCTAGACACAATACAATAACTCAATTCATACAATATTCATTCATTTTAAATGAAATTTACAGGTGCAAGTAGTTTGCATCTCTCATAGAACTATCTAGCGCACGTAAATTCAAACTTATTAATCTAAAATAAACAAAGACCTCAATTCGGAGCTCAGAAAACAATGCATATTTCGGCCCTTTGCTCGGAACTGAGTAAAATGCATTCGCACACTCTCTTCAATACCAGAAACATATTTCACCTCGAGCTGAAGCAAACCACAAGAATTAGATTCACAAATTCACAAAAGGACTGTTCTTGGTGTGGAATACCTACGGTACAATTCACATCGATGTGAAATCGTCCTCGTCCTTGTTACATATTCATCCTTTTCCGCATATGTTTTCCCTCGTTTTCAACTAACCTTCCCCTCCTTTCCTCTCCGGGGCTACTGGCCATCATCTTGCAAGTAGCACAATCAGAATAATGTATGCTGTTTGTAATCGTGTTAGCCCATAAATTCATTCTCTCAGGCTGAAGTGTCTATTAGCACCCTTATAATACTAAATTCGATGTTATACGGTTAAATGAAATACATATATCAAGTCTAACGAACCGCACTAAAAATCTACAGACGTTGAGACGTTGGCCGGAAGGCATGGATGTATGTATAGCTGGATTTCAGTATGTTTACATATTGCCACAGTGCTGCCACAGTCATGGTCGTAGGTGAATAGGACGACTTGCGTTTCGGGACACCACATCTGATAATGTAAGCCACAGCCAAGAGCTCGAAAACTTTGCTTACCAAATGCACGTTCGAAAAGCATAAGGATCTCCAGGAGACCTTAGATAATGCTTTAAAATTCGGGAGCAGAAATCGTGATAATGATATCCAAGGCATCGTGCGGTGATATTCGTAGAGAAGTAAGACTACAAAGTAGCAACTATGGAATTCAGAATGTGCATCAGTTTCATAGAATTTCTTAGAATGAATATCTTTAGAAAACAAACTCCCAGTTCTCACTTGCCCTGAAATGACTGGAAATTATTAGAAATATCCGGTTTCACCAAGCTATGTCATTCTGAAAACTGTTTTCAATTTCACAACAATATCCATCCTTCAGTCTCAGCTGGTTCGTGTCGAATGCCTCCTTCTCTTCTTCTTCTGATGTACAAGTCTTTCGCAACATACTTTCTTCCAAGAATGTTTTACAAAAATTAAACTTTTCTAATTTCATTTTCTTGTAGCGTTCAGCAGACAGACGGTAAGTCTGTGTGTCGGTGAGAGTTAAGGCAAGTAGCATGCAACAGAAGCCACATCACGGACCAAAATCTCATCTAACTTAAAACACATCGTAAGACAGTCATTTAACGAACAGCTTCACTTTCATCTGTTTCACTACCAGCGTCATGTTTCGATGGCGTATTGGAGCATCAGTAGTGGTAGTAGTGTTTCAGTTCAGTTAAAGTTTGAAAGTTACAATGTGAAAAATATCGATATCAGTACTGATGAACATCAAGTGTCAAAAAGTCAATGAATATCTTTCATATTGAATTATTTACTGCTCATAATTCTATTTCATGCTCTTCAGGAAGTTGTGTATAAAATTAATACGATGAAAATGAGTTTCCATTCAATCAAGTGTGGCTTGGTCGACTCGAGGTTTCAATGTTTTGGTTTTTGGAGAAGGGTTATAATTCTGGAGTGTTTATTGGATAGAATTGCACTTTCTGATAATCACATCTGGTAGTCGGCCTGTCACAAGAGACAGCAACCAAAGGTTGCTTTCAGGATGATGAGCTAGTTCTATATAAGCATTGACTCCAGCCACAGCTGATAGACAGACTTACGTATTTTTCAGGAAAACCTTGTAAATATTAAAAACTGTTGGGTTTTGTTGATTTTTTGAATTTTCCAGTTCTGTCTCTTTTATTGTGGAATATATTTCGTGTTTTGCGCCAGTAGCATCTATTTATCTATCTACCGATTCGACTGACTTGTATAACTACTGATGATCTCCTTGAACTACATACTAAGTTTTCTAAGAGTATTTTTTAATCTCTAGTCCGCATTTTTAAGCAACAAGTGAACTCAAAATATAGAACAAAATCAGAGCTAATACTGAAAGGTTATCTGATTTGACACGTTCCACACAAAAGATGGAATTATATGTATGTATATTAAAATTTTAATCCAATACCCTATCAAAAATAACTTTTAGACACATATATCTTCATCACCAGCAATTTCTATTCAAAATTATGAGCAATTTACCTTTAAAAATGTTCCTCCCCTAAACTTAAATCTAATCAAACCACCGTTATTCGAACTCCGGCATCATCAACTCCTGTCTGTAACGATGATTGTTTTCCGAAATGGCTAAATCGTCTGGTCGGGTCGTTTACCAGCTTCCTCCAATGACCGCTCGCTCTCCCCTTTCCCGTTCATTGATCAGACGCCGGTCAACTCATATGGTTAGTACATTTCCTATCCATTAGTCTGACGGAGGATTTCAGTTAGAAAAACATCCGTGTAGCACCGAATTACCCGTTGTCCACTTTTCTGGTGGTGATGCGGCCGTCTCTTGTAATTAGGTATTTAACGAGAAAACTTTTATACATCCTCGTATCGAGGGGTTTTCCCAAATAAGTACGGATATTTGCGGAAGCAACGGTTTTGTTCATACTATTTCCCCCTCTGACTGGCGAGTTCGTAGTATGCACATTGCTAAAATGGGACGGAAATAAGTACGTTTGTTAACGGTAACTTTATTGCAAGTTCAAGAATAGTAGGTTGCATAGGATGAATGTGAATGGCGAAGAGACCGGTAACTGCCTGTGCATCTACCATTGCATTTACGAGGTAATCATCACGTCAACGAGTTTTCACCTAAAATCAGACGGTCCTTGTAGAGAGACTTTTCTTCGACAACGACGACACGACAATGACGGCGACAAACTTTTGTTACATTAACACGAAAAACTTTTGTGTAAACGAAATGAATAAGTGCAAATGTTGCATGCCTGCTCTTTTGTTTCATTTCGTCAGATCTAATTTACGAAATTGCTACACTTGACTTATTTTCGTTCACTTGCTATTGCTCGTTCGTTCATTCATGCGTATTTTAAAGAATGCAACGGGTTGGATTTCAGCAGGTGAGCTTTGATTTTGCAATGAAATTTTTGATTTTGAATTTTTTCACTTTTTATGACTGTACTAAAAAGTTTCGTAAATAAATTTATTAGTTGGGGGACAAATAGATAATGAGTCCAAAATTATCACCGATTTTGAAAATGTTTACCTGCCCAAGACGTAATATGAGCAAAAGATCAAAGCACTCTAAGACTGAAGCCGGACAATCGTGAGGCCTTGGAGATGACACGCAAGATACGAACATCAAATTTAAGTTTAGTATCAAATCAGCTCCAAAAGGTCCTTGAATTTATTAAATTATTAAAACAGTAAGCGAGATAATTTACATGTATAGGATATCTGGAAGCATTTAGCAATACTACGACTAATACAACTAACAGAGAATCAGTTGCTCAGTGCAAACAGATCATCCTGCACTAAATCAATCATTTTTTATATTTTTAAATCATCGGCGAACAAAATACACTGAGAGGTAAAGAGAGAAGGAAGATCGTTCATAAACAAGAGAAAAAGTAGAGGACCAAGAATCGAGCCATGTGAAACACCAGAAGTAAAATAGATCATGAAGGTATGAGGTAAACCAGCAGCGGAGCTGACCCGAGATATTGAATCCATCGAGCTTTGAGAGGAGGTTTACATTCACAAAAACCTTGGCAAAGTCTGTATATAACACATCATTGTCTTTGCTGGTCAATGGCGGAAGCAATAGTATCAAACGAAAATTGAAACAAGTCAATTATCGGGTATACTGCGTTATTTAAAACCCTTTCGAAAAACTTACTGAAGCAAAATAATGGGATATGGGGCGATAATTGGTGATGCAGGACGCATTTGTGGCTTAAAGGATGGGGAAAATATTGGCGGATTTCCAGAAAGGGCGGAACGTACTGGATGAAATATTAAGGAGGAAGATTGTGAGTTAATGAACGCACAGGGAAGAGGACAATGACTTTGCAGGCATGTTTGATAGGCCATTGGGACCAGAGCTGGTGATATTGTCTAGTTTAGCAAGTAAACCTTAGACTTCTAAGGGGTGCGTATACCCTACTGTCGATAATGTAAGAGAGCACGATGATGCTTACCATACATTCTTTTCGTGCAGTCGCTTCGCAAGTTTGAGGAGCAACCTCGAGTCCACAATTGGTATGGTCCCGCCAGAGTCGATTGGGGAAACGATGCAGCGTAACGAAGATAACTCGCGCACATTCTCAACATATGTGGAGAAAATACTGCGCACAAAGCGAGATGAGGGTTGCCTTACCGACCCCCAAACTTTGGTACATTCTGAAGTAAGTAGACATCGATAGGTGAGCAAGCACGACCGGGTTTAAGTAATGCGAAAGTGGATTCCAGCCCGGACCTTTGGGGCCTGTAGATGGAATTTTTTGTGAGTAAGAAACTTACATAGCCCGTGGTTTGTTCAACCCTTTGTTCAACAACGAAAAAAGTGGTTTGTCGATGACAAGCAAGGTTGAAGTGCAAGAACCTGCCGACAGACGCACATAGCCTCAAAAGAGGCCCGTTATGATGTGACAGTAGTTCTACTCTTCCCTAGTCACTTAAGTCAGGAAACCATTTACTTCTTTTTACAAACCGAACTATACCCTTTCAATTTACCAGGGATAAATTGACCGGGATAGACCGAACTATTCGCTTTAAATTGACCAGTGATAGTTCGGTCAGAATTGAGAGAAAGGGTGCACACGGTGCCACCAGCATTCTCCTCGCCAAAACCGGACACTGGCACATGAGATAGAGGACAGATTCCGCCTCGGCCTCCGAGACACAGCTCCGACAAAAGTCATTGAACCCTGCGCCTAATCGTTGCGCATGGTGTCCTATGAAGCAGTGACCGGTAACAACGCTTACAGCACATATAAGAGTGCTCCGAGTTAAGCCTAATAGCTGCCTGGTGCGATGCGCGTCCATGGAGATCCTGGACTGCCTTTTTATCACACAGTATGATTCATTTGACCAGTACTTCGCAGCGTCCTGAAGCTATTTTTTTTTTAATAGCCAAGTTGATCGACGTCATCAATATTCCCATTGAGAAAGAGTATGACACCTCTAATAACAATGAACCAAGCCTCGCTAGTCCATCGGTGGCAATCGCCATTGTTCAATTAATCCTTAAATGAATTGAATTTTTTACTCTACTCTTAAAATTATAGTATGCTGAATAAAAACAATAAAATACCTTGTGGTCGAGCGTTATTGAATTAAAAGAGAGTGAACCTAAGTTGTTCACCGCTTAAGTACTAACTTTCGATAAGTAAATATTGCTAAGTTGGTTAAAATACATGCATGTACAAAATACAATTATTGTTTGTTTCTTCATAGAACAAAGTACAAAACTAGTGTATTCACCTCATATTGCTGATTCCTTACAATGTACGCACATTTTCAATTTTATTTTCCGCTAGTGTGAATACACTTGCTCATCAATTTCATAGCTCAATATCAGCTGATTTATAATCCATTTATGAAGAGTGACGATTATGGATAGCAATATTAAATAGACATGATTTTTACAATAACATTGAAAAAAAAACAACAGTGAACCCGGAAATCTTTCATTCAAAAATTCTAAATGCACTAGTGATACAGAATGGGGAGATTAGCTGATGATTAAGGTTGTCACAATTTGGGTTTTCTGTACACTAGCAGCGAGGGAGTGTGTCCGAGCTTAGCTTTAACGTGAGCTGAGGCGGAATCATGACTTCTAAGCGAGAGAGTGAGGACCAAGATTCCAAGTCCTCTAGACGGCCCGAATTGTCTCAGTACACCAGCAAAATATGTATGTGCAATCAGCGTAGATTATGCAGAAGAAATCTAAGGTTTTTGCCGCACAGGAGATAATAAGCCAGCATTAAAAAGAATATCAAATGATCCAAGTTGATTTTTGGTTAGTGTAATTTGCGCTTTCTTATTTTCCGTAGCCAGCCCAGCAATACCGGCTTGTATAAAATCAGGAGAGCTACCAGTCACGTGAAGAAATCGGAAAAAAATGTCTGAATTTAAAGCAGAAAATAGAAAAGATTTACATATTTTTTTTAATAAATACTTCCGTTGCGGATTTTTCCATCCTGTTAAAAATCTTCGTAGGTCCCACCGATATTCGAAATTTTGCCTATCATTCTAAAACTTTTTTCACTATAGCTTGCTTTACCAAAGACCGTTCAAATAACACGATTTTGCCAGTACTGGCCATGACTCTGTCTAAAATGGAAAAGTGATACCAACAGTGTCAGTGTAGATGCAATCTACACTGACTTTAGTAAAGTATTATTCTTAATTGATTCTAAATCTGTAGAAATTTGAAGTTACCAGATTTTCACTAAGACGGCTTAGTTTCTGCTTCCACAATTGAAGTCAATTCAAAAAGATTCGAAAATTGTTGTCAAAAATATCTTCGTTGCAATTTGTGCACCAGAAACTAGCTATCTTAGCCGTCCTCTTGCGTCTTCACTTATGAATTGTCTGATCTAATTGTCTCGAAATTTAGAAAGCCACGGAATTGAATCTGATTCATCATTTCTTCAACCTTAACTTAAATCACTGGATCATTGATGAAATTTCAGCACGCATTCTCTTAATAATGCCAAATGTCAAGTGATAAACTTTTCTCGCAACCATACGTGTTGTCCCAGCAGATTGTTTGCTCTAGTTGACAGAATTGTTCAATAGGATGTAATTTTGAATAATAAACCTAACTTAACTAATGATCTAGAAAACCCCCTATATTTTAAATAGTTTTTACAAATGTATTAAATCATTTATTTGCTATATTTATTTATCATTATATGTTGGTATACTATGAAAACTTTTTTAGCTGGGTAAGAGCCCTTTGTATTTTTTTTTCGGTAAATAACTTTAAGCGACTATCCTTTGGTCTGCTTTACCGCCTTCAGTCGATCATTTTCAGTATTCTTACATATAAAGTTTTTGTCATACTGCATCTGCAGTAGAACAATAAGCCTAGATTAATCTTTCATTCTTTTCGAATCACCAAACTACAAATAATATTTTTGTTGAAAATCATCACACATTGATTCCCCAATGAATCTTTATTCGATCACACAAATATTTCCAATTCAATAAATTCATACAACATGCTAATAACTACTTGTGAACATAGAACTCTGCCAAACTCCTATCTGTTCTTCACTTATCAATCTCAGACAATACTCAAACAACAAACATCATAGTAGACATTCCTTGCTATCATATCTCTTCGAATGCCGAAATTAATACTAATGACTTCTTTCCAATCGACTATTCAACAACAATACGAACCTACGAACTAACGAAAATCCGGATGAATGATGATAATGAAAATGGGATTTTCATTATCACACAAAAGCAAAATTGAACCTCGAAAAATCTAATTAATTGGTTTTTTCCTCCTGCAAATATATCCACACCATAAATGTTCTCCCTCGTCCATAACAACAAATTCACTGCTGAAAGGTGGTGGGGACCAGACTAGTGAAACGTGGGTAGACAGTAGGTAGAAATTGGCAGTCAAAATTTCTTTCCCCCAAAAATGATCTGACTCTTCCGTGTCCACCGTTTGCCATGATTTCTGCTATTGCTTCAACAGCTTCCCAAGCCAGCCACAGGATGCTATTTCCTTCCTTAGATTTCCTGAAATTTCCAGGAGCCGTCAATACAAAAATAAATCATTTCCCTGCAGTTTCGTTTCGACGAAATGACTTTGTCTTCCTTTTCCATTCGCTTGCGTGGTATTGAAATATCTTTATATCTTTTGCAGACGTCTGTCGATACACAGAACCTTGATTGAATCGTCACGCACTATTTTCCAAGTCTTCTTGGCTTTTACAATCTTCCGGAGCCCACTTAAAACCCAACGAATTGTATTCAGACAAAGCCCCGGCAGCCATCCCTTGTAAATTTCAAAGATGAAACGGAAGCATCAATTGAACTTTTGTTAATGGGAATGATTCAATGAAACGACGACTACGATCAATATGCTGACTTTTCGATGTTAGTAAACCTCCCTACATCCACTACACATGCGAAATTTCGCTTTTGCTGTAATTCATTTCACTAGTCCATGTGTCTGGATCGAAATTGAAGACAAGAAAATCCTTCACCTTCAAGTCTTCAAGATTGACAACCTACTTACTTCACTATGTCGTTATAATTTCAGCACCGTCTCGTATCCAATTGCAGATTCCAGAACAAGTTTAAAATTCTTTGCTGTTTCATCTGTTTTTCCCGCCCATTTCCGGAACATAAAAAGAAGTCTTTCATCTTATTGACTGCTTTTAAGGTAATTACTTCGGTCATTCATGTCCATTCATTCGTCCATCAGAACGGTATTAAAGGCGAGGGTGGATTTGTTCGATAATGTTTTGTAATTAATTAATTTGAAAATTAATTTTGACATTACTGATGTATGATAAGATTGGCGAAATGTGTGATAATTTTGTGATTATGATCAAATTGAATCTGTAGTCAGTTTAAATCAACAGAATTGGTTTAGATTGTTTTCTAATAGAAGTTAAAAAAATTACCGATTTTCTACATTGTTAAAAATTATATAAACATCTTACTTGTTACTGTTCGCGAACAAAATGTACCTACCACTTTCTTCTTATTGTCAGAAAAAATTTGTTAAATCTGATACTCTTAAAACAAAATGACATGAATGTATCATATTTTCATCAAAAAGCCTGATAAATTCATCATCATCATCAAAATATTAAACCTTGTTCCGATTTCGCAAATCAGCTCGAATCGTTTCAAAAACAAAAGAAAGTTGTAAATTTTGTAAACCAAATAACGAACAGCAACGTCTTATATCGAGTATGCATACAATGATTTGACAGATCTAGATTCATGCTGCTAGTTTTGTGTATAAAATATCGCATGGTATATGAGTTTATGAGATAAACATACACGATTTTGTAGGTGTCAGTTATCAGGATACATTGCAGTTGCATTATTTGTTGAATGTCTGCATTGGTGGAGTAATGTTGCACACCGTTTAAGTTGTTTCTATACATATTACAGTCAATTTCAAGTTGACTACGATGTTTCGGTTAGTCAGAGCATGTTGAACGAGCAAATTAAATTTATATCAAAAAATTATGGAAGTAGATCAGTTTAAATAAATCAAAATTCGACTAGAATAATCAGGAAAAATATGACAGCTAAAATAACAAATTTATCACGTGAAATTACCACCGAGAAATTGTGAATTTTTAATGATTTAATATTAATTTATGAAGCGCCATATTTCGAGCAACTGAACATTAATATATCATTTCAAAACTACATTCGACACAATTTTCCTGTCTGCTACTCGTCAAAGGATTCGTTCAGTCATGTTTGAAATTTTCCAACTAATTTATCATTCCATCAAAAAACAAAACACCAAAAAAAAAACATCATGACTCCACACCAAACAGTAACTTCAACTTATTTGCATATTTCTACTGGAGGTTTTTCCATTTCAAACCATGAAACGGACAATATTTTTTACAAACCTAGATTTCCTGTGTACGAAACGCACTTAATAAATATTTCATTCATTTTGCCAACCAATTTTCAAATTTTACTGCATGCACAACCATGTACATATGCACATACGTCATATATGAACATTATAATCAGTTTTACAACATTTCCTCACTTTCATTTCACAGATAACAGCACTCTGATTTATATTTAGGTACAAACACGAATCAGCGAATAAAAACCAGTATTTAAATTCCATCTCTTTTTTTATTTTTAACATTCATATTTCATCTTATATGAGGTTGTAATATGATAAATAACTGCTGGTTAGGAGAATACCAGTACTTCAGAAGAAACCATCTGCAAAGGCACGACATTTTTTTTTATATTCGAGAGAAACTCAGTTGCATACACGGAATTTTCAACGCGACCGATTTTTAGTACAGAAAAACATATAAGTCAAGTACTGTAGACTAGTGACAGTTAGTGGTTTGGTGCCGGATTTAGTGATTTTATTGATCCAATACTAAAGTTAAAGTAATCGGAATATGATGGAAATGGAATTAGGGTGTAAGTTTCAATTTAAATTTTTATGAATATCTGTTCTCGTAATACTTGACAAAGTTATTACAATCAAATTTATAATTAAGTGAAATGTGAAAGCTTTATGCGAATGGGGTGGTTTTAAAAGATAATATCTGGATATCATAATAAAAATTTTTATCGCATGTCTTTTCATATGTGATTGTATTCCAGTCATATGGACAGAAACAATGTGTGAACAGTAAATAAATTCGAAAGTTAGTTTTTTGATAACGATTGCGAAATATTTTATTTATATTAACATAATATCTGAACAATAGTAACATTAATCAAAACTGAGTTAATCTATCTAATAAGTGGTTTGAAATTTATTTATTTACCTATTTTTTCATGACGCTATTCAGTGCTAAAAATGTATTTAAAGCTTTTATATTCTTTTTAAAAAGCACAAATACAAATACCACAGGTCTTAATCACGTTCTACCGACATGTTAAAAAGCACATTTTCAATTTTCGGTCTTCATCGCGTTCTACCGACATGTTAAAATTAGTTTATGGTCTATTTATCTCATTTATTTATTGAAAGATATTTATTCTCTTTATTTATACACGTGATACTAACCGTTAAAATTAGTCTACTTGTTTAATTTTTGTCTTTTTTTTCAAATTTTACAACTGAATAAACTTACTTTTTATGCAGACTGGAACTACCAGCCTGTTGCTGCAACATGTTAGTTTGTGTACACATTTGTCGTAACCAAATAGGTGACAATTTCGTATCAAAATACAATATGTTTTAGTCTATAGTACACCAAATTAAAACACAGATAGTTAAACAAAATAATACCAATTTACATATTAGCAAATATTATTTGAAGAAAACAATACCACTTTGGACAATAACAAGTACTATAAAATATATGTATAAATATCCCCCATTGGCCATGACCAAAGGTCGATTTGAGTGAAGCCATTTGTACATTCATGTATGTATCTAAAGTAGAGCAACATGTAGTATGGTGAAAATGTGCGTCCGTTCTTTGGTGACTTTGGATGCGGATGTAAAAGATTTTCGAAGAAGCAGTCCGCTCAATTTTGCTTAGTTTTAAGTTCATAAATTTTATTAGAAATGAGCTAAGCATTAAAAATAAGTCCAAAAATCGACTGGATTAATAAATCTAATGAGCTGACTCCAACAATGAAACAAAAAAGGTACAATATTGCGTTTAAAGCAGCACTAGAAGTAATTACGCTATTTTGGGTGTAAATGATTCTGCCCAGTGTTCTGAAAGGGTGAAGAAATATGTCTCCCATTCGGTTGAAAATGCCGATTTTAATCCAAAAAAATTATTGACGGAAAGTTTTGTTAGATTATTTTATTGCAAGAAAAACTATCTAAAAACTATGTTTGAGAAAATTTACAGTTAATATACTCTATCGGACACATTTAATAAAATAATGTTTTTAACGTTTTGAAAATGACAAAGCAGAAACGTATTGTTTGCTTGTTAAAATTTAGCGCAAAAATCAACTATAATTAGTGTTCTAAATGAAAGGTTAAGACAAAAGGAGGTTATTACTACTATGATCTCAATGTTAGAAATATGAGAAATAATCAATAATCGAAAATAATCAGAAAATTCAACACGCTTTTAGCAATAAAATTCTTTTAATCTTCCTTCTGACTTTCTTAGTCGGAGCCGCTACTGGCGCCTCTTAGTGCACGGGCATATTCAAGACTTGGTCTTTTGTCTTCGGCTGAATTATGGCGCCGGTAAGCCAGAAACTATAATACGGAAGCAATGTGCGCACAAAACCTTACGACTTTTGCGCCTACTTTACATTGACGACAGTACCATTGTACTTGTGCAATGTTGATCCGATCTGCTTTTAACCAAATATTATAATTTTTCGTACTTGTGCGCCGTGATGGTAGCCTGTACTCGAGGAACAGAATCAGCTTCATAATGTATGTTAAAAGAGTAAAGACCTTCTTAATTTAACTGCTCTTGACTGTAAGACTAACTTTGATTAAGTTGATAAATATCAAGTGTTACCTGTCGCAGCTCATTCCAAGTTACTTAAAGATCTGTATCAGTTAGCTTGGTCCAGATTGCCTTATTTCTCGCCCATCCTTTCTTTTCGTTGTTGTAAGTGATTAGCCTTTTTGGTCAAATCATGAATCCATAGAGAGATTATTTCGTTATTTTCGGTGTTTTGAATACTTGTAGGATGGATTGCATTGAAACTAGCGCATATAATTCGCACGTAGTCGCCAATATAAGGTACTCACGTATTTAGTATCACTTTATCCATCTCAGTTTGTTAGCATCATCTGTTGCTCAGCCTATTTTGAAATGTACATAGTGTATTTTATGTACGATACCCATTTCTTCCGGGAATTTCAAACAATCACGGATACCGCTATCCGCAATCATTACATCATTTGGCTTCAACCACTCTTTAATATTGTTTATGATCAGCACAAAAAATCCACATAAAATCAACAAATACGGTCCAAAGACGTCTAAAATGCAGCTAGAATTAGTGTTCAACATCATATGTTTATTTTATTTTTATTTTATTAATTCACCAAACAAGGTACAAAATCTTATATAAAATAACAAAATAAAAATAAAATGGAAAAGTAAAGTGAAGTAAAAAGTAAAAGCAAGCAAGTTAAATAAGTAACAAACAAATGAAAAAAATAACAAAAAGATTAATAAATAACAATCAATAAATAAAAACATTGACATATAAGCTATGGCTTAAGGTTTAGGGGTATGGATGGCATGCAAAAGAGAGGATTTGAAGGATGATTTGGAAATCGTAGGGGAATATAAGTGACTTATGCTGTTGAATATTCTGAAGCATCTATTTATAGGCTCATTTGCTGCATATGTCGTCGAATGTGAATATTCTTTTAGGAAACGATTGGACCTGGTGTTCCTCACTGGGATATTTATCGAAATTTTACTATTCAGGAATTCTACATTAATAGCGCCTCTAATGACGTCGAATGTGAAGCAGGCCGATATCATTATTCTTCTGGAGGCTAGTGTCGATAGGTTTAAATGACCCAGTCGAAACTCATAAGGGGGTAAGCTATTAAAATCATAAGGGTTGTACAGTTCTCTCAAGGCGAAAAGTAGAAATTGTTTTTGTATTGACTCGAGTCTGTCACTGTAGGTTTCAAAAGCGGGATTCCAGCTAATGCAAGCGTATTCGAGAATAGGACGTACAAGTGAAGTGTATAAGGATCTTGTGACCCACAGACTACGGAATTCTTTGGCACGTCTTTTGATGAAACCTAGCTGTTTGTTCGCACGAGAAAGCATTTTATCAAAGTGTAAGGTGAAGCGGAGTTTTTCATCTAAGATAACACCGAGGTCAGCAATGTTATCAACTCAACCAAAGGTCTTCCTTTGTGTAACGAGAAAGATCGTCTCTGATAGGAAAAATTTGCGCTCTTCTGCATATAAATGTACTTGACATCAGCAACAAGTATCACTGCATCATCGTCTTCGTCGGAAATAAACAATCTTCTTGGTGAAGGCCACGTATGTTTTTCAATAACCTATGTCCTTGTTATGTGTTCTGTTCCAAGGTGCAGTGGTACAAAGTTCGCAATCAAGGCATGGTGGGCACATTCCGCAGAAGATTATAGTAATTTTTTTCTCATACTGAATAATAAATAGTTTTTTCTCATATTGAATAATAGACCAGTTGTAAGTTTTACAAGTAATACTGCCAAGCAAGTACGAGATGACCTCATGTTCTAGGGACGAATTTTGGACCTTATTAGCTCAAAAATGCAGTTAAAATCAGACATATTAATCAGACACAGAAAGCTGTCTCGATGTGTCAAAATCGAGACCTAACTTATTTGCTGTTTTTTTTATGTTCTTCAAAAGACTTTCAATATATTTTTCATGCATTGATGTATTGTCACTTACAAAGCCAATTTACTGAATACCGATTCAGTGATAAGAATTTTACAACATCTTTTTTAAGGCTCTTCTCAAGCTTACATATTATACAACACGTATTTGAGTTGTGACAACGAGGTATTGATAAATGTACTTATATTAGGTCTCTTCGTCGTGTCGTGGGCAGTACTTGTTGAAGCATGAACTCTTGTCATTTAGGAAGACGAAGTAGGAGTATTTTGATTTTGAGCCCAACCACACGAAATGCATATGATCGGCATTTAGAACACAACTTAGAACTACTCTGTAGATCACAGTTTTAGAGCTTCTAAGTATTGAAAACATTTTTCTGTTAGAACATACGAAAATCACTATTTGTTTTTCGCTATGTTTTACAGCAATCACACTGACTAACAGACATTATTCATTATTAAGTTTCTCAATAAACATTCACAACGATAGCTTCCGAACACAATTTTGATACCCACAATACGCAAATACTTTTTGAGCGCAGCAAAACAAGTCTAAAAACGTTTCGATCGCGGGGCAACTAATGCTCACGCGCAAAATATATTTTCCCGTATAGAATAGAAGTGTACAGTGAACCAAAATAAATTAGTACTCACATACAAGTTTATAAAGAGTAGTATTATGAGACAAAATGAATATGGTTCATAGAGCACTTCTTTATCATATAATAATTTAAAGATTAAAAAAAAACTTTAGCGCACCTGAACCGCTAGAAACACTAATGTTCGAAGAACAGTAGAAGAATCGTGCAGGTTTTGAGTGCATATCCACATGAGCTGCTTATTACGGCCAAACTGTTTCAAACGCCACGTTTTACTTTGGTCTCAAGAATGCATTATAACTCATATGGTGAAAGGTTTCAGATATTACCACTGGCATGAATTTCAACGTTTATTAGAGCAAAACACGGGTTAATTATATTCGTTATCAGTTGCTTATTTCACAAAATTTTGAAAGCAGCATCTCATATAACATCAATGAAGAAAATGCTCAGTGCCCGCAACACTGTAACTGAAGTTGGTGTTTGGGGCTGCGATCCGAAAAATTTGCAGAACTTTGGGAATTGAAACATTGGTTATTTATTTTCATTATAAATGTTTCCGATATGAATACTAACTGTAAGCATTTATTGATACAAAAGTAGCACAACCGACTCGTGCTGGCAACCTTCTGCCAGTATCAAAGCCAAGAATATATCACATCTGCTTCACGTTGTTTAATTACATTCGAAGTTATAGGAGTATAAAGAAATTAAGGGTTACCTGCAGTAAGTTTTTTCAAATAATCGAAAACTTAATATTTGCTGTTTATTGTCACTACAATATCATTACCATTTGAAAATTCTACGATAAAACCGCTTAATAAAGATATTGCAATTAAACACAAAACCAACAATAGCTGGCAACTCTATCGTGGCTTTTCAACCAAATTTGGCCTGAATAATGTTTATAATAGGTTCCATTAATTGTATGAAATTCGTATTGATTTCATGACTGCACTGGAAGTTATAGGGCAAAAAGTTTTATTTTCCTGAGCGCATTTTCAAAACCAAAGACACAAAAATTACCATAGCTGGCAGCACCAATCAAATTTTTTAACCAAATATCCACCAAACAGAGATTAGAGTTAGGTTCAGCTAATGTGTTAATTTCATGAAAATCTGGTAACTTATTCACATTTCATACGGCAAAAAGCAGTTTTTTTCTTTGTAATTTTTCAAGATGGCACCACTGGCACAGAGTTGCCACAATTCAAAATCGCTTCTATCAGATCTGGTCCTACTTAAGTCCAATGCATTCTGTGAATTTCAGTTGTATCTGATTATTGGTTCGTGAGTTCCCGTGAACAGAAATTTCTGATGCTAGAAATATAGGTTAATTGGGAAAGGGTTACCGTTCTTGTCCGACATTAAATTTCCAAAGTTTTACTTTGAACGTGTAGGTAAAGCATAAGATTTGTATACAGATTGGTTTTATTGTAAGAAACGGACATTTTTTTAGGATATTCGATGGTTGAATGTTTTCACTTCCAAATTTTTATTTTTTCAAATTTAAGACACCAAAATTAGCATAGCTGGCAGCTCCAACCGCGTTTTTCAACCAAATTTCTACCGAACGCGGTTTAAAGTAAGGTCCAGCTACTGTGTGAATTTCGTCAAAATCGAACGATTCAATCAGAATTTATAGGGCTAAAAGCAGTTATCTTTTTTAGTGATTTTTCAAGATGGCACCACTGGCATAGAATCGCCCGCATTTCAAAATCACTTCTATCAGACCTGGTCCTATTTAAGACCAATACATTCTGCAAATTTCAATTAATTCTGTTTATCGGATCGTGAGTTTCCGTGAACAGAAGTTTTTGATACCAAAAATATAGGTAAATTGGGCAAGGGTTACCAGGCGTGCCCGTTATCAATTTTTTTTTGTTGTTTATGTAAACAAAGCACAAGATTTACATATGAGTGGCTTCTTTTTGAAGAAACGGCTTTTTTTCAAGAGAGACGATGATTTGGAGGTTTTCACTTTCAGTGCCTGCCCTAGCTACAGAATTGCCAGCACGCTCATTAAAAGCTACATAAATTTACAACTAAATAATACCAACACGTCCTGAAAATTTCGTAATGATTGAATAGCTCTGTGAAAAGTTATCGCAATTTAAAAACTTTCAAATTTTCCCGTTCGCTTTTTAGGCACCCAGCGCACACATGGGGTTAAAAAATTCCAAAACATTATCCGATTCATATGTAAAACACGTTCGAAATTTATTTCGTCAACTTTATTTTTGCAAAAATTATTTGTGTACGGAATAATAGGTATATTAAAATATCACTATAATGGCCGCCGGTGCCAAAGGGTTAACAATAATTGACATTTAGTGAGATTTGGACCTATTCTGCATATACGTTAATGTATCCTGAAAGTTTCAGCTGAATCGGATGGCTCGTTCCCGAGATTATCTCACTGAAATTTTTTGATGATATATATATATATATATATATATATATATATATATATATATATATATATATATATATACATATATATATATATATATATATATATATATATATATATATATATATATATATATATATATATATTCTTCGAACATTAGTAAAAAACGACAAAAATGTACAAAAAGGGCGAATCAATTTTTGGACAATAGTTGCTATGGCTTAGATACTATATTGCTTATCACGTAAATCTTGCTGAATAAAAATCTATATATCTTCAACTGTGCAAATGCATTTTAAAATAGTCGGGAATCGAAACTTTTTTCGAGTGTCTGATGGGCGAAAAATGCCTCTTATCAGCCGTCTTCCTTTGATATAAAGGACAAAAAACTACCAATCATTCTGAATGTATCGAAATTCGACAGAATTACTGTATCGCATTCAAAGAACCAAACTTCTAAAATGTGTAAACTATCTGAAAGATGGGAGAAAATTGTAGTTTTAGATGAAGCATACTATAAATAAATTTTTATTCCATTTTATGAAAAACCAAATTTTCTATACTTATTCAGAAAAAGGGCAGAAACATATTCTTACACTCAATATATTCAATCCAAACAGCACAATTCATTTGGAACTCATGTTTAGAAAACCACTTACGCCAATCATTTGAATTTATCTTGCTAAAAAATACCTATTACCACAACCGTTTGTTATTAACACATTCCACCTTTTCTCATATTCGTAAATACGCCGTTAAATTTCATGTTTAATTTTCTCTCATACAATACGCATTTGCTTACGTGTTAGTTCAATGACTTTGGCAGTTAACCAAATATAAGAATTACCGTACCTACATTCAATTACGAACAAACAATTCAAGTTCCATTTCTATGATTAACCTGGTGTCAAATTGAACGATTGTTTTTTGTCATTCGCTTCAAAGGGTAATCCCCTGAGCTTTGGCATTATGATAGAAAAAATATGGATTTCAGCTAAAAACCCTTATCTATATTTTCAACTAGGTCGTTAAAATACCCAACAAAAATGGGTGAAAATATAACACCATTCATGCTATACAAATACTATAGTAATTACTATGTAAAAATTTTAATTCAATGAAAATATTTACCACGTGATCTAGAACACATGTCAGCTTATCTAATAAAATTCAAATTTCCCCTGACCCCTAAATCAATTTGCTCGTCATAATTTTTGGAACACTCGTGTTATACCAGAGAGCGACCGCAAGTGCAAATTTACTACACTTTGTAGCACCATATAATTAAACGATGTTCCATTTAGAAAAATAAATATAAACGTAGGTATGAGAATTAGCACTGAACACGCTTTACTCGTTTACGAGATTATCTTATCAGTTCTATTCAAATCGTGCAAACAAAATGTTCTTATGAACCCAATAAGTCATACACCAAAGAAAATAAACAATTAGTGTTAAATTCTTTTCTTACGTGTGAAAATACTAAATAGCCCACATCCATTCGTCATTTATGACGCTTGCATCACTTTCACTTAAAGCGAAACTATTAACAGTTGCAGGCATAAAATTGCAAAAAGCTATTTGCATAAAATTTTACGAGCGTCAATTCTAACCTTCATCATTTTTAGTATAAAGTGTGCATGCATACATACATATGTACATGTGTTAACTGATTTTTTAAATATGCATAAGTTTTTCTACATTATATTTTCTTCGACTGATAATAATTGTCCTTGCCGGTAAGTATTATCGGTTACGACTTGATTTTTTCCGGGAATGATTAAAATGATGACGATTTTGTTCAAATCTGTTTAACTATATTTGGGAAACTTTGAATTGTAGCTCAAGTACATACATACATATATAGTATATTTATCTTATACAGTTCACTGACTAATATGATTCCCATTTGTGCGTTCATGAAGATTGTTTTTACTCGACACCATAATGTTCAAAAATTCACTGTAAGACTGTTTCAACTCATAAACTTAATGAGAAACTTAAAGCGTTGTCACCGGAAAATGATATTATTCATGACCGTGAGAGAATTGTTGATAATACCGAACACTATATCTATAGAGGAGTATACGAGTATGTAAATTGCCACCGTAGTTGCACCGAACCACATGTGACTTAATGCGAATTGATTTTTAACATTCTTGACCTGGTTCCACCGCTTGTAGCATAAGGAGCGAGTTATTTTTACATTCAATAATTTGCAACGTTTGCAAAACGAAGTATGGACTTAGTAGCATTGAAAAAGACAAGCGAAGTTTTGGACATATGTATGTACATAGTTTGAATGTGGTTTAAGCTGTGTTATGGTAGACTTATTTTCTTTGGACATTATTTGAATTTGTTGAAAATCTTGACTCATATATATATGATTTATTTAGAATTTTTGAACAAAACTTACAGTATTGAGGCAATTTAAATCGTCTTTTTAAATGGCGCCCAGTGTGCGTAAAAACTCATGTGGAAGAGTAAAATTGTATTTTCAGCGATTAGTTAAATTAACAGAAAACCTCAGCTGTCAAAAGCTTACCAAGGGTATCGGATGGCACGAACCAATGTCTTCTACATGTTCGGTTCGTCATGCTACGTAATCGTTGTAGTTTTGTGATACTCCTGACGTCACAGGTCTTTTGGGAGAATCTGCTTCATAACGCTGACATAAGTAGTATTATCTTTTAGTAAGAAAGCTTGCTGCAAGTCTTATCAGCTCTTCCGTTAATCCAAACGTGAACAACTTAAACATGACACCCTCGTGTTATACGGAATCGAGAGGCTTCTCGATATCTAAAAAACACACCACTGTTGGAATGTTTTGCTCATTCAAGTAAGACACAATTTGATCATGCAAGTACGAGATGGCGTGCTGCGTCCCGTGCATGCGCCGAAACCCAACCTAATATTCAAGAATTACCTGCGTGAGCTCACAATTAGAGATGGGCAAAATGCCTCATGGCTCATGAGGCATAGCTCTTTCTTACAGTGCAGCGCCTGAAAAAAGCACAGCATAGTCTGTGAGCGAAAGCTTTCGAAAGCTGAAATGCGAACCGAACAGTGTACTGAGAGTACGGCGCAATACTGTAAAATACTCTAAAAAAGAGCGATCAGTGGTGTGTCATGAGGCATTTTGCCCATCTCTACTCACAATGCCTTTTTAACGGTTCCATCCAGATTTCCTCAAAAATCTTCTCCAGATTAGCACGCAGAGAAATAAGACGGAAATTGGTGGCCTCTTCACTTAGCTACTTTCCATGAGTCCGGAAGTAGCCATTCTTCAGTAATCATTGCTATATACAATGGAGAAAATTCTGAGCACACACAGAGTGGTAGACGTTTAATAATAAAATTAGATATTCCATCGTGCCCAGAAGATTTTTATACCTGGCAGCAGTTGCACCAAGTATCCACTATTAACAAAATGGAACTGGTCATTTGTATCTTGCGGATCATCCGAAGAATTTTCGGAAGAAAATGTGGCCAGTGGTCCGTGGTATGTATTGAGGAAGCGATTAGCTCCCTCTCTTGCCATATGCCGGTTAGGAGCAGAACCGCTACGTGGAACAGCATTTAACTGAGATTGGAATGTCGATGCATCCTCAAGCTAAAAAAGCGGAAGTGGTCTCACATGACAGATAGAGTGAGGAGTAACGAAAATTTATAGATATATTGGTAGATAGACTTGAATAGGTCCAGGGCGCATTTATGTCCTATAAATCATGTTTATAATTGATGCAATTGTCCTATAAATCATGTTTATAATTGAAAAAAAAGAAAATTAACAAGATTTTTCACAAACGATACTTATTCTTAAATTCGATAATCTTGTGCTAATTAGTCGCAAAAAAAATCGTCTTGCACTTAGTCCATTCTCCAGATTAGTCTATTCGGTCGTTCGAACTGACTCCAAAACGGAAAGAAAGTGAAGGATTATTTTAACGAATCAGGATGAATAGCAAAAAAGAAAGATATGATTGAATTAAATTTTACAACTAAGTCACGATTGTTTCTTCTATAGCGAATGTATGCATAGCTTGCTCAAATAAATTAATTCAGTTTCAAATACAAACTAATAGGATATAATCAATTGGAATCTTTCAATTTTGCTCGGGAATATGATTTTGAATTTGCTTCCTTTATAATTTTATGGAGTCAAATGCATGTGTTTGCGGCACTAAACTTACTGGACATAGAAAAACAATCCATCGCAGTTTGATTTCGCGTACTGCAAGAACCTTTACGCTCGAATCACATGTTCGAGTTTTCAATGATTGAGATATGTTTGCGATCGAATTCTGAGCCCTAAACTTCAGCGAAACATCTGTAATCGACGTCCTTTATGTCCTCGTATATTTTAAATATTTGTTTTAGTTCGAAATGGATTCTATACGACTGGGACCGTTGACGTTAACGGTATCCATAGCCACTGGCGTATGAAGCAATGGTTTGGCCGACATCGACTTAAAGAATTCTCATGGTTTCAGTCCCCATGCAAAAAAGGCGTATACCCTTGCACTTATTCCAAATGGACGATCGAACCAGAAAAGTAAGATGACTTTTAATTTGCTTGTTTCACTTAAGTTAATGTGTAGATTAGATTGGTGTTGTAGTGCATACATAATGGCGTTTGAGCTTAGATATCCTGACGGTAAAGCCATCACAACCGCAATACTTCAATAAATTCATTCATTCGTTATGAAAACCACAACTTTAAGTATGAATAGAAAAGGTGAAAACCACAACTTTAAGTATGAATAGAAGAGGTGACCGAAGCGAGATGACTAATATAAGCGGAACATCAGGCAAATGGATTCACTCTATAGCCCTTGGTGAGCACGATCTTGAATTTCAAGTGCTAATGTAAGTTTATCTCATTTGCTGGAATTTACTGTTTTTTTTTGTGCAGCAGCCACCACAGCAACTATTGATACTGTCTTTTGAGTAAAAGGTGCTTTTTAGAAAAATTTCAGGTACTTGCAATAATCAAACATAGCGGACAAAGCTTTCCTCACACAATTCATCCACAATTCACACAGCTAATAATTTTAGAGAATGATCGTTACATCTCCAACGAATGAAGTTTTGTGTATTTCCAGCACCCAACGAATTAAAAAAATTGCAACGCCGATATTGCACGATATTCAAGTATACATTTTGTACTCGTTTTAGGCAATTAATATCGCAATTGAAAGGTATTACTAGTCGCACTTTTTGACTATTCACAAGATTCAGTAAATGACATTTCAACTCGGGAAACGTGAGCTACTTACAAGATCTAACGGTATCTTGTTTTCGTTGATTCTATGATTCGGGGACCATTAATTGTGTTTTTCGATGCAAAAATTATAATGCGCATCGAAATTTAGCATCCAGAAATTTTGAGTGAAATTTCTAAATGCTACTAACATCCCTCACGTTGACCAGCACAATAAATGCCTACGAAGCCATAAAAGTTTGCTCAAACTCATAGAGCTTCATAGTTCGGTCAAAAAATCTCGGGTTATAGAGTTGGGTCGTACTCGGATTTTTACATACTAGGTATTCCGAATACGAGTACAAAAAAATACCTGTTCCAAATACCTGTTCCAAAATACTAGCTAGTATTTTTTGAAATATGTACATATATACACACAAGTACATGCGATTTGCAGTGATGTAATGAAACGGTATGATATGCGCTCCCCCATCCACCAGAGACAAAGTTCCCAGGCTAGAATGGTGATGCTGCAGTTGACCGTGAAAGGATACGAGCCATTAGTCCGTGCAGCTTGTCCGTAACTATCCAATGGTCGGTCACTTATTTGGCAAGTGTTTCTCCAATCTAGGAGCCATCTAAGGGAAAACAAGCAAATTCAATCAATTTAATTTGATTTTCATTTTAATATATGCACAAAACACCTCCTGTTTTCGTTCAAACTACCAGTGTCGAAAAATTTACTATGATAGGACCAACTAATCCTGTTGTCATCTATATGACTTTTCATCGATCGATGCCTGATACCAAACTTTTCCTGGCTAATCTAAAACAGTCGGTTTTCCACTTCTCCTCACTGAAGCATGAATTTGTCGAAAATTTTATTAAGAAATGATAAAACGTCTATTAATGCACCCACTAGGGGGTCAACCTTTTCGGTAAAGCTGGACATGAGTCACAGCCCCGGGAGGGTTGGAGTGCAGTCACGAGGAGAGCTTCAGCACAGCCGGAGAAGCCAACTGGCTAACCAAAAACGATCTAAACATTTTTAGTGTTACTTTCAGTTTTCCCGGCGGATTTCATTTTACCGTATCTTAGAAACTAGGCCGCTTTTTCCCATATTTGTATGGGAACAAATCAGCAAGATCCTCAAATTTATGCTAGACCAAAAAAAAATTTTTTGGAAAATATGGACGTTTTTGCTTAATTTCCCCTATAAAAAAATTTGTTCGCCCTTAAAATATCACTATTGAACTCCCCGATCACTTTCAATCATCGAAAGCGCTATAAAGGTAGTTTTTGCCAAACTATGGCCAAAAACCCCTTACTCCCCTACAAAACAGAAATTTTTGTATCACAGCAATAGGTCTTGGCTCGTTATGTCCCAAACCACACTAACCCAAAATTGGCCGATTTTGTCCGATTTCAGCTACTTTTGCCCTAAAAACTTTTTGAATAATTGATTAAAATACTTTCCCAATCTCTCCCATCAAAAATTTTTTCGTCCTTAAAATATCACTAGTATATTTTCCAACCACTTTCAATCATCGAAAGCGCTGTAAAGGCAGTTTTTGCCAAACTATGGCCAAAAAACCCCTTTCTCCCTTACAAAACCTAAATTTTTGTATCACAGCAATAGGTCTTGGCCAGTTATGCCCCAAACCACTCTATCCCAAAATTGGCCGATTTTGCCCGATTTCAGCTACTTTTGCCCTAAAACCTTTTTGAATAATTGAATAAAATACTTTCCCAATTTCTCCTATCAAAAATTTTTTCGTCCTTAAAATATCACTAATATACTTCCCGACCACTTTCAATCATCGAAAGCGCTGTAAAGGCAGTTTTTGCCAAACTATGGCCAAAAAAACCCCTTACTCCACTACAAAACGTAAATTTTTGTAGCACAACAATAGGTCTTGGCCCGTTATGTCCCAAACAACTCTAACTCAAACTTGGCCGATTTTGACCGATTTCAGCTACTTTTACCCTAAAAACCTAAACCTAAAGTCCCAAAATACTCGCAAGCACGAAAATACTCTATACAAAAATATGCGATACGAAAATACTTGCAAGTTCCAAAATACTCGATACGAGTATATACTCGTATAGTTCCAAAATACTTGCAAGTATTTAAAAATACCTGTTCCAAAAATACCTGTTCCAAAAATACTTGCAAGTATTTTATAACGATACGTTATTTTCGTATTCGAGTATTTTGGAACGATACGTTATTTTCGTATTCGAGTATTTTGGAACGATACGTTATTTTCGTATTCGAATATTTTGGAACGATATGAGTATATACTCGTATCGAGTATTTTCGTACTTGCAAGTATTTTCGTCTCGCGTACGAGATACTCGTGAGTATGAAAGCACTTGCAAATATGAAATACGAGTTTATATTAATATTAGGATTCTATTACGTCACTGTTTGATTGAAATGAATTAAATGGACGAAATTCATTGTGTAAATTCTTGATTACATGTATAGTCCACAAAAATACTCGTACCTAGTATTTTTGAATTTCGTACTAGGTACTGGCTGTTCCAAAAAATTACCTGTTCCATATACCTGTTCCAGTATATACGCCTCATCTCTATTTCAAATAGACACTTTGCTATCAAAAATTGGCATTCAACTCGTTTGGTTTGAGACTCTCTTTTGATTTCATTTCGCTTTCTTTGTATTCAAACTTCTTTCAAAAATGAAAACTGATAAAATTGCCAATATTGCAAAAACAAGTCTCAATTAAAATCAACCTAATTATCAGTCATTATCCAGACTCAGGTTATATTTAAAACGCAGATTCCGCCTATAGGTGCTTGCCAAAACTCAACTTATCGACCTTCGATCGATGATTTATCTAATGTGGGAGTTTCTCTCTAGTAAATCTCTATGTGGTGACGCTTCGTGTTGTTCTTACCTAGATTGTACCGATACGTACTACCATGACGCAACTGAAAATTCATATTATGAAAATCAACGTAGTAAATTATAGATCAATATTTCTTGGAAAAATTGATAAATATTTAGATAAATGAGCAATTTGAAATAATTGCTTGTTGTTGATGATGTTTTGATCAAGTCGATGGGACTATAAGTTTAGATCGTTGCTATTTCGCAATAAATGTAACATTACACAGATATTCTATGTTCTATGTTATTCAGTTTAAGATACCGATGTCCATACAAACATAGGTAGAGTCTACCTGTTTATGTAGCTACACCGCCTTTTCAGAGTCAATAATCGATATTGGACAAAACAAAGTTGTTTATTTCCAAGTGTTGATCACCTTGGTTAATCATTTTTTGTAAAAAAAAAACTTTCGAACTTCTATATTTGTGCGGTATCTATAATCATAATTATTATGCGCGATGTTTTTATTATTGCTATTTTTGTACGAAACCATGTTCAAACAGGAAATAATTGTTATTAGTTATTATACTAAATTTAGTACAATTTTGAACATGAAGTAAATTGACTCATCGTTCGACCTGCTTATGTTTTAATTTCAATATATTTTGATTGGACAAGTCAACGGATTTTATTGAACTAATGTTTCAAATTGTTACAAGAAAGTTTTTATGAAATCATTAGGAAACACAAGATGAACAACGAAATGACATTTTTTTCCAGTAACGAAATGTCCACATTAACTTAGCAGAGTCTTACTTTATCCGAATGAAGGCACTTTGTGTATTTTAATTCACTCAAAAAACTCACTCATCAACGGTATCATGAAATAAATACAGTAATAATCTCATTCGATCTAGTTCTAAATAAATACAGTAATATCTGATAATAATACACAAAAACTGAACAAACAAATCAACGACAATCATACATTTAATCTAATTTTAGATATTTTCATATCGTCAAGATAACAGCAGCACCTTTTTTGTTTAATTTTAGAGTTCATGTGACTTGAAATGGGACGATTCACCCAATTTCTTTCAAAACACATCTGACTAATTTATTTCCATTTAACACAGTTGAAGATTCGGTATTAGAATAGTTTTTTTTAGTATATAATAGTGTACTGAATTATATTTTGAACAAAAAAACCAGATCTACATAATCTAATTCAAACTTGCTTTTAAGTCCATATTTTTCGGACTTTTACCTTTGACTTGTTAACACAGTTACTTTTACATATTTAGATAGAGATATACCTACGTGGATCTATCACTTATATTCAGATGATGTTTTCAAATTTTCTGTAAAAATAATATCATGGCATGCTGGCTACTAACATGATTGTTGATTATACATTTCGCGGTTAGTTAAAATTACTATGGTGCAGAGTAGGTAGACATGTTTCTGTTTTTGTAATAGTAATAATCACGTGTGTATTTGATGTCAGCTTAAAAGCTGAAAGGCAGATAGTAATGAGTAGAAAAATAAATATAGCTGCATTACGAATGGAATTTTTAATTGTGTTAAAGCAACGAAACGGAATATATGTAAATATTAAAGTCTGTTATCAGCTTTTTTATTTTGAGTGGTTTTTCAACGAAAAATTCCAGGTATTATTGCTGTAGATTTAATAACAAAAATGGAGAACCAATGAGAAGAACCATGCCCGAAGAGAAGAGTTCAACTACAATAGTACGTTCGGAATCCTATATAACTTCTAATTTAGCTTACAGGCGACTAATTTCATGTTTAGTTGCTACTTTAATTACATGTTCAGTTACTTCATGTTTAGTTATTACTCATTTCGGCACTTAAGAACTGAAAATTGTATTTATTTATTTTTGACCAAACAATGTGTATGCATAAAAAAAATAACAATTTACATTTTCCTTAAGCTAAACTAAGATAAAATAACATTAGTACTCGTGCATGACCCCAGAGTTCTGTCTGGTTGTCAATTTGAAGCGGAGATTCCAAGCAAAGGAAATAAGGGTTTGTTCAATTTATCGTTATAATAATTTTTTTTTAATTGGACCTGAATTTAGAGATAGACAGGAAATAGTAGTAGGAAAATTTGTTAAATATTTTACAGCATTATTTATAGGTTCTCTATCACCATAAACAGTGTGATGCTGGTGCTCATTGACAAAATCATTGAGCGTTGTTATTGCCAATATAATCAAGCCCCCAATCGCATCAAAAACGAAACACGAGCATAATAACGTTCTCGAAGAAAAAATGTTGTCAGATTCAAAAGACTTAGTCTGTAACTGTAAGATGGAAGGCGTACAAAATCACGTGGACGGTACTGCTTTTGGATAGATTCCAGTCTATCGCTATGCATTTCCAAAAAGGGATTCCAGACGATGCACTCATATTCGAGTAATGAACGAACTAAAAATATGTACGGAGTTTTTGTGACCCATATACTTCTGGAATTCTTTTGCGCGCCTCTTAATGAATCCCTGCTGGTTGTTGGTTCTTGCAAGTCCTTGCCGTATTGAAGATTAAAACTTCTTATCCAGAGCGACACCGAGATCCATAACACTGTCAATATTCTTCAGCAGCTGATTACTCAGGCGGCACTCAAAATTTACAGTAGAGATCTTACGGGAAAAGCTTATGGCATGGCATTTGTCAATGTTAAAGAGAAGCTTATTTCGTGCATACCATTGCTCAAGCAATAAGAACTTTAACTGAAGGGATTTTGAATCAGATTCCGATTGAATAGTCTGGTACATCTTAAGGTCGTCTGCTTAAAAAAGGTTTAGAATATCGGATAACACCTTTGAGAAATCCGAATTAAAAATATTAAATATATATCTTGCGGTATCCAAGAGGAGACGGTAATTTTTTTTGTTTCCGCTGAAGTATTATATGCAAAACGATTATAAAATGAAGAGGGGTTGAAATGCTTGTCGGTTTTTCAAGTGTCCACCAGGGGTTTTCCAAGTGCTCTCCAGGGGTTTCCCAAGTATTCTACTCACGGTTTCTATCGTGCAACTAAGCTACTAAAAATGATATCGTTCATCCCTTTTATTGGACAAAAAAGCATTCCGGTAGAGACTGCGCGGTCTCAAGTGTAAAACTAAAAATAATTAGTGGCTTAGAGTTACTTTTGGCTCAATGGGCAACAGGCAAAATTGTCGTTTTTAGAGTGAGAAAAATCTACAAGACACTCACGCGAATTAATTCCACCCGCAAAAGTGCACTAATCGCTCCAAGGGCCGCAGTCATATGTTCACCTGGAACTTATTTTTCCAAAAATGAGGCCGTAGTTTATGTTACAGCCAACGTTATTGGACAATGAACATCGATCATTTCTATGATATGTAGTTCCAGCAAAATTATTTTTTCATTGACTATTCAGGCCATGAAAGCCAATATTCAGGCGTTACTGGTGAAATAGAGCCCAAAATAATCGAAGGAGTGGCCCTAACTTGGACCGACAAAATACACTTTGCTAAAAACAGCCGTTTAATATATAATACCGTACATCATTCTTAAATATGAATAAAAAACAATATCATTCAAACTCAATTAATACCGTTATTAGTTAAAAAAAAAAACAACAGATATTGCTTTTGAAAACCTACCTCTACAACTAGCGAAGCGATGCCTCTTTGCTATTTAGTCAACACTATATTGAAAATATTTCAATTATAAATATGGCATGCTTAGAATTTCAATGAAGTCTATTTCAACAAACTATAAAAACTTTTTAATGTCAAATTTTAGTCTACTCCGCCCACAGTCAAATTTTTACAAATGATTTTATGTAATGACATTTAAAACTAAAAAATACATCGTGAAAAAATTGTGTAAATCAGTAGACCACAACAATTTCATTGCAACCACTAAACAATAGCAGTTGACAAATTAATTCTTTCTTATTCAAATTGAAAAGTTTCACTTTTAAAAATTTTCAAGGTTAGGTTTAAATTTCAAGCCACAATTCAAAGGGATTTCACACGATGCCAAGCCCCTTAGCTTATGGATACATTAAAACTTTTTTTTTATTACAAAATATCTAATTACAATTTTAAATCACAGCCAGCATTGCGTGCAAAATGCAATCGGAAAACCCGTTATAAGATATGTCATTAAAATTCATTTGTATCATGAAAATAAATTTCGACTTGATTAACATTGAAAACGATTAGTGTGAAATAAAAAAAAAGAAATAAAATAATAGAAAACATGATGTTAGTATTCAGATTTGGTTGTTGTTAAATTTCAGTTAGCTGAGCCCGTTAGCTCAGTTTCACATTATTCCAGAGATTGTCATGCAACGTGTTGAATGATTTATTCGTCATCACTTGGCTGCAATAGCAGAAAAAGCGAGCGTTGGCAGGAGAATATTGTTAATGAATCATTTCATCGGACAGAAACTGTAGCATATAGTAACAGAACTTGTTATAAATCCAAAGAGTATAGCTTCATGCAAGCAATATTAAGACGAATGAATTTTTTGTAGGTGCAATTTTTTTGGTATGCATGTAGATATTTACACAGTAGACATGGATGTATGTATAGAGCAAAGTGTGCAAAACAAGTTTTGGCGATCGCCATAATGACGTAATTTCATTGAGACTTGTGAGCGTACGTGACCAAACGATGGGTGATGCAAAATTATAGCGTATTATTTATAGACTACTACTAAATATGACATCGTATGCTTTCATTGACATCTTTACTATTAAATGTTTGTGTCGTGCATTGTGAAATACCTGTTCGGTATGTTTGGGTTAAAGAATGGTGTTCTAATAACATAAGGTCAACATTCTCATCTGATTCAATCGGATTTAATTCAATACGAATGTAGGTACTGCTGCAATATACTGTATGTCTGCCGTTTAAAACACCGGTTATATTACGAAGAACTAATCCAGCCAGATTTTTCCTCGTTTCGTTATTAAACGCCCATTAAAACGTGCTGCAGTGGCATAACCAGAATTTCCGCCTGTATAAATAATTTATAAGCTCGCAGCATGCTCTATTAAAAGCTGAAGTCCTCAAGGTAATAGTTACGTGTGATTTGCTGAAATTTTGAATAATTCCATAATACTGTCGCGGAAGCCCGACTTCATTTCCTAGCTCAGGAAAAAGAATTCTTATCTACATGCGAGCAAGGTCGAGACGTCGATCCATGCTATCTCGAATTTTTGAAAACTTCAATAAATATTTTTATCAGATAAAGGCATAATCTTTTTTAAATTAAAAACATTTCTTAAATTTCGCAGTTTACAATCATTACTGCCACTAATTTGACTGAATGATTTATTATACTGAATGATATAGGGGTTAAATTGTTTTGAATATTTCGGTACACACAATTGTACAGATTTTACCCGCCTTACAAACTGGTAGTATTAACTACTTAGTGGGTGTTTTGAGTAGATACTTGGATCTTCTTATCTACATATTATCAAACACGAAAAGTACAGCGATTAACAAATTTGAAAATTTTCCGGAATAACAATTCTAACCATATCTACCGTATATTACTGTAGCGAAGCTTTCAGTCTCGTAATCACTTTCAGGAATCATTCAGTCCATTAAAAACACCCAATTAAAAGGCGAAATCGCGAAATTAAATTAAATACCTTAAATAAGCACATTTGTCACAAACGAGCAAAACCACCACGAAGCAATCAAAACTTCTTAACTCAGATCTGCTTGCCATTTCAAGTCTTTCCTCGTCAATTCCATTTCGTTTCACCCGACCGACACAACATCAATTCCGGAAGTATTCACTCGACAAGTCGACGGAAATTCACAAATAAACAATAGATGGAAATGTGTTTCGAGTATTTCTTAACGTGATATTTTCCCTTTCCAATCCTCTCCCATTTCGAAGTATGATTTCGCGAAAAATTCCACCCTTCTTTCAGCCACATTGGCAGACTTATTCCAAGTCACCTAGAAATAAGTGAAAGAATGAGGAGGAGACGGAAGAAGAAGGCACCAGCAGAATGGCTATGTTGATAATGCTTTTAGGGATGCATGTCAGCCAGCAACATTTTGAAGGAGAGCCTTTTGCATGACGCGACGTCAACATTGTTATTGTCGCTAAAAGTGAGTAAATGATGAAATTGAGGCTAAAATGGTTTTCCTTCGGTTTTGAACGAAGTAACGCAGGCAAAAAGCAGTCGAAAATGATGTGTATGAAACGTCCTGATGTGAAATTGAATCTACAAGAGAAATACGAAACAATGAGCAATCTCGGTGACAAATAGACGAAAGCACTTTGAGCGCGTTTGGTATTCTTTGTGTGTTTAATTGAAAACTTTTTGAAATTAATGAATCAATGGGTGAATGATCCGTCACCACTGATACCACCGCACTGCTGCATACCATCAGCATCAGGACCGTCGTTCTAGTTGAGAATTGGAGTCGAAATGGAAATAATAATGGTGATAATGGTTCGTTTGGAAGTGGGAACGAACTTTCTATCTTAAGGTTGTCCTTGTTGCTGTTGTTGTAGTTTCTGTCGTCGTCGTCGTCGTCGTCTGATGTTTCAGGGATTGAAGAAATCATTGCGAATTACAAACAAAAGGATTTCGGAGTATAATAACTGGGTACAGGCAATTGATCCTCGAGCTAGAGAGAGCGAATTGAATTGAGTTGAGTTAATCTATTAATGAGGTGAAAACATTGTTATGGAATAAGTCAATTGAAATTCTTGAGATTTGTTTTGAGAATGTTATTTTGGTTTTAGTTTGATTTTTTGTTTAAAGTGGAGAGGGAAGTTAAAGAAGGTAAATTGAATGAAGGTTTTTGTTTAGCCCAGTTGATCAATATTTCGTGTGATTTAGAAAGCAACAGACTGATACATTCTTCGTTTGCTATTACAATGCCTAGCCTTCATATATTGCTTGAATCATGAACGTTTGGTTTTATCAATTTAAAATTGTGGAATAGTAAACTGCCCTACTAAGCATAAATGCTCTATCTACATTTTAGTACTTTCGAGATATTCAATAATTTATGTTTTTCTAAATGCTACGGACATCTTCAAACGGGACGAAAGTTTAAACATGGATACAAATACGTTTATTTGAGATATATCTGAAGTAAAAGCTTTCACGTTTCCATTACTAAGCATAATAAGGGTAGTAAATGTGTGATTGTGAAAATTAAAAATAATTCATCTGTGCAGTGCATTCCACAACGTTAACATGGAAATCGGAGGGATAATTCCTATGGCGTATCGAATAATTTGTTTCAGATTTAAGCACCCAGTGACAAGAAAAAATCTACGAGATAACAATATCATGGAAATTGTTCCATATTTCATTCTATTTCTAGATATGTTCACCTTATTCAAGGAAAATTGTTTTCTTACGAGAATATATTTCTCTAATAAGCACCAAAACATTGGGACATTATTCAAGGATTTTGATTCATTAAAAAATATAAAATGAATTTCCCAAAAAAATTAAGTCCTAAATTTTGTTTTTAAAAAAATTTTACTTTATTTTCTAATTCTTTCTGTCATGTAAGAAAAAAGCACACACACATTATAATAGCAACGAAGAAGTTAATGTTAAAGAAAATTGATAAATTTTACAAATTGAAAAATTATTAATAATTGGTCGATCCGCCTTTAACCTGGATGCCAGCCTTCACTCGCCTTACCATGCTGTCATACATATGTTTCTACAAATCTTGATTGATTTGTTCTTTCCATATTTCTATTAATACACTCTTCAACTTTCCCAACTTCTCGGCTCGTTTTTTCTTATTTTTGACCCCATTACCTGCCAAAGAGTTCAAGTTGGGACTGTTTTCTGGCCACTTCAACGACTCTATCACTAGCCGCTTCTTCAATTATATGACCCGAAAAAGAGAAACTATTAGAAAGCTAATTAGTAACAAAAAGTTTTTGATTGATTTCAAAATAATAAACAGAGCGAGCTCAATGTGCAGGAGCCAAATCGTCTTGAAACAGAGGTTTTGAAAGCTAGAAACATATACCCCGTTAGATCTTCAATTGCTGGAACTATACCTTCTTCGACAATTTCTTTGTATTTCGCAGCATTTACAGATCTTTCAAGAAGAATAATAAACATACAAGGGAAAAAAAGAAAAGAAGTTGCGGAAACCACATACATTCTGCGGAGATGAGGAGGAAGAGCCATTGAAACTAACATGGTTCGGAAAGTATTTGTCTTCAAGGACCGAATATATGTATGACCGAAAAGGTTTTTGGGCTTTAATAAACAAAAAAATTACCGATTGAAAAATATTTCTGATTGAGTAATATCAAACCTTTATTTGTTAAAACCTATATACAAAAAAGTCAATTCCATATATTAAGTAACAAAAAATTTACAGAGGAACAAAAACAAAAAGTCAATGAAGTATGAATCAAAAGTAAGTGCACACGTGTTCAAACGTTGCTAGATTCTAGCTGTAATCGAAGTCACGGATCTTTTACTATAACAGAATTCACCTTCAATTTAATTTCTAGGAAACAGCAATCGCAAAAATTTTTGGTAAAATCATTTTTGAAGGAGTTAGTTTGATTTAAAACGTGCTAGAAGAAAGGTGTGAAAATGAGGAAAGAAACTGAGCTAGAAATACGAAAAATTACTGTGAATTTGCATTGTGAAGTTAAAAGTTTACGGGAAATTGGAAAATAGTAAAAAGACCACACAGTGCAGTAAAAAAAATTATTGACAAATACAATAAAGTCAAATTATTGGACAATTTTAAAAGATCTGGACGGCCAGGGAAATTAAATAGAAAAGAAATAAGAAATATAGTAAAAGAAGTTAAGGGCAATCCCCGTTCAAGTGCAGCAAAAATAGCTGAAATTTATTCCGCGACACACAATAAATCCGTTTCAGCCTCCACCGTTCGAAGAATATTGAATGAACATGGGTTACATGGCAGAGCACAACGAAGGAAGCCGTTTATTTCTAAAGCGAATAAGAAAAAACGCAAAAATTATGCTAAAAATATAAAAACTGTACTTATAATTTTTGGAAAAACGTTTTATTCTCTGATGAGAGTAAATTTTAAATATTTGGCGGGCATTCAAATAAAAAACTTTGGCGCACTAAAAATACTGAGCTCCATGCAAAAAATGGTTCCGGCACAGTGAAGCATGGCGGAGAATCTGTTAAGGTTTGGGGGTGTATGGCAGCACCTGGAGTTGGAAGCCTTGAATTTATTGATAGTAAAATAAATAAGCAAGGCTTTCTCAATATTTTGCAGCGAAATATGGCTGACAGTGTTGCGAAATTCGAATTGCCCAGGACATGGATCTTCTAACAAGATAACGATTTTAAGCACACTTCCTATTTATTAAGGTTGCGGTTGCTTTATAGAACTCCCAAGGTATTGGATCATCCCCTCAATCCCCAGACCTCAACCCCATTGAGCATTTATGGGATTATTTAGACAGGAAAATGCGGCAACGTCTAATCACAAGCAAGGAAAGTTTGAAAAATGCTCTTAAGGAAGAATGGGGTAATATACCAGCAGAATTCACCTGAAAATTAGTAGAATCCATGCCTAGAAGAATGAAAGCTGTTTTAAAGGCAAAGGGCGGTCAAACCAAATACTAGGTTTTCTTAAAATTATTATATGAATTTTTATTACATGAAGTGTGCACTTACTTTTGACTCGTATTTCATTGACTTTTTGTTTTTGTTGTTCTGTAAATTTTTTGTTAGTGAATATATGGAACTGATTTTTTAGTATATTGTTTTTAACGAATAAAGCTTTAATATTCCTCAATCAGAAATATTTTTCAATCGGTATTTTTTTTATTGAAGCTCAAAGAAAAATTTGGAAGGTGTGCACTCTCTTTTGATGCTCATAGTATATTCCAACAAGTTTGCAGTTGAAAATAGCAACAGTCGTACCTGTCACAGTCAGAAGTTGCTTATAAGCAGCTATTGCTGTGAAATGTTCAAAGCTCAAAAATACCAATAGAGACCAAAAGACCGACAAACATAAAGGTATCAGGACAGTTTTGAAATGATCTGATCTCACCTAAAAATAGCAACAAAGGAAATACCTCTATGAACTTCATAACAGGTATGTTCCCGTACTTCAGCAAACTGCAGCAGTAACAGAATTTGGCAGCTGGCTTCTTTTTGCTGCAAAATTTGGCTTGCAGTTGGCTTGCAGCAAAAGTACGAAAACGACTTGCTGCGAATCTATTTTAATATATTATAATAGATTCAAGTACGGGAACAGACCTAATATGAAGTATGGCCATAGCTTATTCATACACACCTACTTTAGAACATGCGGATGTTTCGCCTCATGGTGTCTCAAGTCACTCGCCCTCAGCTTCAAAAGCAAAGAATGGATATGTATTTGTAACTTGCAAACTGTGCAGAAAGTAAAAGCAACAAAACACATTTGCTTTTAAGTCGTATGCAAACAGTCTTCGAATTCCGGCAACTTTTCCTCTGGTAAACAATTATGTTACCAAAAGTTACGCCACATCCGTGATTGGGCAGAATTCTCTCAAAACCAGCACATTCTTTTCGCATTAAAAATTGAGAAAAATTGCGCATGATTTTATCATCGTTTCAGACCTATTTCCATCTCAAATGCGTAACGCTTCGAGCTTCCCATCTTAAAAACCTATTACACACAACTCTTCTGTATGTACCTGAGTACTCGTGTCTCGTCTATATATATTCAAACTTCATCAAAATAATAAACAACAAAACAAGCATGATCTGAATTCTGAATAACACCCATCCGAACAAGCGACTACTTATTATTATATGTATCTTGTATCTTGCAATGGTAAACAAAATGAGCAATGGTCTGGAAGCTTACCGTGGCTACCGACCGACGCCATATGTGTTGAGTAGTAGCCAACCACCATATGGAGTCGTCAGTCTGTAAGTAAACTGCTTGGTAAAAGCGTTAAGAAAACAAAAACCGGTTCGAGACTACATCGCACCGGTTCACCTTTCCCGCGACGGTACCTAGACGTTCCTACGTTGAAGACGCGAAAATCCCCAACAGCCGTGAAAACGCACCTTTGCAACGTTTCATCAAAGTAGCAATGCTGGCTGCAACGTTTCAAAGTATCTAGCATCTGTCGACAATATCGCGCACAGTTCAGACGCTTTCAAGCGTTCAGTGTTAGGCCTGTTTCTTGGTTCAAGCCAGTGCAGTTCGTGGTGAGTTCCCAATAGATTTGACGCAAACGGTTGTTAATCGTCGAGTTCCAAACGCAAAACGAAAAATTCGAAGACACGACAAAAGCCTGTTCGTTTTACGGTCAAGCTAATATTTGTTGCACCGCAGAAATTGTGTTGATTTCGATAAGATTCCGAATTACCTGTATAAAACGCGAGCTCAAGTGTCGCTTAAGAACCGCAATCATACATAGGTACCGTCCCCTATGTACACACTTACCCATGTACTTATAAATGTGTCCTCGCTTTATTTGACATGATAATGTACGTCTTATCGCGAGTGTAATCGCGAATTATTCGAGTATCAAGCAGCAGTAAAATAGATCACCAGCGGTCGCACTTAAGACAGTTCCGTTCTTCTCGCACATACGAGCTCTGCTGATCTTGCCTTTAAAATTGAGTGAGTTAGCCTCGATCTTGGCTTCTTGGAGAATCGAAGCGGTAGTGCCTTGAACAGTTCAGTTGGAGTTTCGCAATATCTTGGATGAAACGTAGCGTAGTCGACTGCGATAGACAGAGATACTCTTAACGATATACTGGAACGTGAACTACATAGATAGAAGATACTCGCAGTTAAATCTTCTGTGAAAATTAAAATATGAACATTGGTTTCGCAGTGAAAATTAACAAGTTCAAGTGTCAATTTAACGTTCATAAAACTTTACGGTTCTCGAGTAAGCGATAGTTCGGTAATTAGTGACCTATTGAGTGTGAGTTTTTTGATTGCTTTTGAATTTCTTCGAAACTTTCGCGGTTACGCGAACTAAAATCATTCCAAAACGGTGGCACAGAGGGACGCAATTATGTTTACAATTGCCAGTGGTGCCAGAGACACACACGGTAAGTGCATTTCATTTCCTTATTGTTTCAGTTCCATTCCCCCCACTCTACTTGGCCTGATTCGGCCAGCATAGCTTATGTGTTTGTTGACTTTCGGTATCTTGCTCTGCCCTCAATGACTTCAACAGTATCTAGGTATCTAGTTTATTAGCTTTTCGGTCTTTTGTCAGGTTTTCATAAAGCTAATAAAGCGCTAGTATTGTTATCTGTCTGAATCGAAAGATTTTCATGAATTGCGCTGTTGTGGCTGTTATGATCAATAATATAATTTCGTCAACAAAAACATTATGCGCATCTTGTCTGCAATTACGAAAGTCGAAAACATCAAATTTGACTAAGATCTGCGGAGAAACCGTAGTTCCCGTCTCGGAATGATTCAGCTGCGTGACTGGCTCTGCTGTACTTCGAAGACCTCAGTGACGTCAAAGCATTAATTGGACGAAATCCGAGAAGCATCCACTGGAGCCAATGACTCATGTGATTTTTGCATAAATAGAAATTCACAATTCAATGTAATTATCGAAGGGGAAAGTGACATGATGATTTGGGGTTTTTTGGGCTCCAAGTCTTCGTCAATCCATCTAAACGATGTTGAAAACCTTTTTTTTCTCTCTCGTTCCAAAAGGCTTTGTGTAAAAGTGCCAGCTGGCGGAACTAAACTCTTCTTAGAAAAGAGCCTGACCTGAATGGAAATTGACTATGGAAAGTACTTAATTTGAGATCGTGTTCCAATACTAGTGCAAGTCATTGACCCAACAGCTGCGTAAATTAATTTTTCTGCATTAATCATCTTCGGGATCGTACTGCATATAAAAAAAACTTTTTTGCATTCAGTTGTTTTTCTTCTTTCTCTCCGAATGGGATTTGCTGGCAGGCAGTTAGAATCATCATGATCGTACTTTCGTACATCTAGTTGCTGGGTGAGTGAGATCGGTAACGGAAGTCTGAAAACGGTTAACAGATGCGCTGATGAGTTAGAAGGTTTAATGAAAAAAATTGAAATCGTTGATGCAAGTCGGTTACTAACTTCCAGCTTTTGTTCGTTTCGTAGCATAACGGGATAGGTAATAGACTAGATGAATTACGTTTTCTATGGATTTTGGTAACAGTTAAGTGAAAATCTCAGTGTAATAAACAGGTTTTTCATGAAAGATGTAACAGTGTACAAAGTGATGAAAAAGTCGTACTCAAAGGAGTTTTCGTCATTGATTTGCAGTACAAAGTCAAGATTAATCAGATTCAAGGTTATTTATAAAATTTAAATCGAGTGTAAACAAGCTCTCTGACCACCCTGATAAGAGAGTCAATTAATTAAGCTACGACATGAAGACGATTTTCAACTATCTTTTCGGGCTCGTCGCATTTGATACGTCTCTTTCATGTGTGTTTCACTTGAATCTAAAATAATTGATAAGCCACAACAACCCATTTCTTATGGTTTGCTTTTTATTTCCTCAAATAATAAATTTCTCAATTCTACAGCATCCAAATCAAATCATGAAATTCTTTAAAATTTCTATAACCGCTACAAACAAACTGAAGTGGACGTGAAGTGTTAAACATTTCAATTTTTAGCTTATTGCTAATGCAAACAAAAAACGTGCTCGTATTTGTAGAGAACGTGTGTTAATTGTAAAATTCGATAAGTAGAAATTCTAATTTCATACGACTAGTGAAATCTTCTTTTGCCACAAATTGACCGCAAAACGTAGTAAATAGCTATGAATTTACCCATGTGCTGCCGTAATAGATGGCAGTGGCACGTTTAAATGCACATGTTAATGACATACTGCAGGTCTAACTGCTGCCGGGCTTGTGGCAAATATGAAATAGGAGAAATGGGAAGGAAATATGAAAAATGTTGAAGTTAAAATTCAAAAACTAAATTAGAATAAATTTATTGGTTGGTTAGAAATATTAAAATTAAATTAATTTAAATAAAAAAAAATTAAATTGGAATTGTTTTTGCGGGATGATTAAAATTGAAAAATATTTTTTATTTACATTGAAAATTTTTATTTGACAAAGTGGTTTCGAAAGTATGCACTGATTCTCATCAGACACCAGCTCACAGTGCATACTTGACTAATGTGACCACTTGCAATTGGAAATCATTAATTTTTATTTACGCTAGTTGTGCACAGTGTGACTAGACTGATCTGCAAACTAATCTGATGTAACCACTTGATTTTTGAAAAATTTTCAATATAAATAATAAACATTTTTCAATTTTAATCATCCCGTTAAAACAATTCCAATTTGATTCTGCTATCGGAGGCTTATTCCGCAAAACGATCGAGTTTCCCGTATCAATTATTCTCTACTTTGATAAGCTTTAAAGACGATACACGTTGTCTATGCTGATTTATAGACAAGAAGGGAACCGTGATCACAATTCAAAAAAATGTATTATTTAATTAGAAATAATTTTTGTGTTAATTAAAATCAAATAAAATATATCAAAACAATGCTAAAAAAAGATAACAAATAAAACGCTATCGCATAGGAACTACTAGGAAGATTGATTTTCGAAGCGAAGTAGAGGAAAAAGAATGTTTGTTCTACCAAACGTGCTGCTTCTTACGACTAACCCGAAGATTTTTGTGCCACTTTGATACGGTCAATGTATCAGAAGCCAGAGAATAGAAATATTTACAGGATCACCACTCGTAAATGTCTAAAAATTCAGGAAAACAATACTTTCCACCAACTCACATGCCAATTGTTCTATCAAACTTTGTTTATAATAAAGTCCATCTACTGCGTAGATTTCGTTAAAATCTAATGACTGCATGGAAAGCTATAGAACATAAACAATTTATTTTTTTGAGTAGTTTTTCAAAATGGCACCATGGGGAATTACGCCCACGTTTCCAAATAAATTCTATCATATTCTCCACTTCAAAGCCAATGCTGTGAATATTGTGAATGTCATTGATCTGATGATCCGGCCATGAATTTTCATGGAGAGAAGTATCGAGTGTTCAAAAACTATAAATGATTTGAATGAATGAAAGCATGAAGCGGGTCCAAAGGTCGCCCTAGCACTGCGACCTCCTGGGTCTATTGTGTCGCCATAGCGCTATGTCCTATAAGATATCCAAACTTCTTATGAACTTGGATATGTACTTGGTTCTTTTTGCTTGCTCGTTTTGCGTCGAAAGTGAGGTTATTTTTTTAGTTTTTCAAACTTTTCAGTTTAAGCCAGTAGCTTTCGATCTTTTTCTTATCCGGTAGGATGTTAATGCTGACCTTTTTAGAGTTCCTTATCTATACAATATGCGTGGTTTTAAGTATAGCAAATAATCCAGCTTGATAGATTGTGGCCGCCTTCGGGAGAGAAAAGTGTATTTTGTACCTGGGTCCTACAATCCAGAATTCATCTTCCAACCGTCCGTGTATTACATTTACGCCCCTTTCTCTCATTTGTTTCTTGATGGTATTGTGACCTTGAACTTTTTCTCGAAGGTTACCCTAGTCTCTATTTGATCGCTGAAGCTCAGCATGTTCATTATTGGCCTGTTTTCTTCCAGAATGATAAGATGCTGTTTTAGGTCTCCCGATTTGTATTTGTAAGCTTATTGTAGGCTTATCGCCTTTTTACCGCTTACTGCTAGCCGTTTTTAGTGTGGTTTTCTTCCACCATACTGGTCGTCCACATGGGATTGCATCCAAGCATTTCTTTTGTCGTCCAAAGTGCCTTAGTGGCTTTAAGTGTCGTTTTGTTTAGATCCACCTGGATATGTTAATTTTCTCTCCAGGTGGATTTCTAGATATTTTGATGTCCCTCATGTTAAGGTTCTTATCTCGATTTCTCTTTTCGTGGTAAATGGAATCATGTAGGTCATTTGAGAATTTGTGGATATACCCTCCTCCTCGCATCATTTTACTGTTTCATTTCAGGCCCTCTGCATTCTGAATCTCTAAAGTATTCATTTGTTAGTATCTTATTATTACTGTGATGTCACCCGCGTATACGATTGTGGTTTATCATTTACTATTGTGACTTTGTCCTTGGAGATGAACACCACTTGCACCAGCCTCCACGATTCTCCTATGTAGCTAAATTACAAGATCGCTCTAAAACTGTGTTCCAGAATAGTTTTCAGCTTTGCTGTGGATCTTTTGAACCAGACCTGAGATGATACTATCTGGTCCTGGTGGTTGAAAGGGTTTGAAGGAATTTACTGTCCATTCAACTTTTCATATGAGATGATTTGTCTGATCAACGGTGAGTTAAAAGTCCGCTCAGGACGTTCGTCTTCTTCCTCAATCTCTCTATGATTACTAATAGTGCACTCTGGGAAGTGGTTTTTGAACAACACTTCCAGTGTCCCCGATGGTAGTTGTCATTCCTCGACACGGAGTTCGAGGTAGTCCCATATGGCTTTTTATTCTGTCCTGGCCTTGTGTTCTGAGAGTATCTGTTTATAGGCCTCCCAAATCGATGTGTATAGGCAGTTTGATAAACGGTTACCGTTCTTGTACGACTCAGAATTTTAAAAATTTGAAACTGACAGGCTGAACAAAAGTCATAAATTTATAAATCGGTCGTATAAATCTGGTCAACATTATGTCCAGCGTAACTGTTATGTACTGCAAATTTTTTCAGAAGCTATCGCTAATTGAAATTTAATCTTGAAAAATCTTTGTCCACCTTTAGGCGTTGTGCGCTCGAATTGGAGTAAAAATTACCAATAATATCGTAGCCACGCTAAAAGCATAGCAAATTTTGCAATTCATACAATTGTTTTTGTTTTCCAAATATTTTGTTTCCACAGAAATATATCTACAAATTCACTAAAATGCTCACTGTCTCCAAAGAGTTAAGGACATTTTCGCGCAAAGTAAAAAATTAAAACAGCTCATAAATGCTAATTTCCCCTGCAAATTCTCAAAATATTATCGCTTGAATAAAATTCTTTTTCAGTATCGATATCTTGTTCTCTGCGATATAGAGCGAAATTGTATTGCGGATCTTGAAATTAGTGTTCTTATCTTGCATCAAAAATTGCGACTAATTTCACTTTAAGATAGCTAAGTTACGAAAATTCAATGTGAATTCTCAAGTTGTTTACCCAAAAAACCTGAAAACAAGTCTCAGATTGCATTCCATCAGATTTTATCGAACTAAATTTATAATACATCCCAAACAAAAAACTTCAAACTAGAACTAACTGGAATTAAAATTACCCACTTTCGTTTATCAGCTGCTTACACCTATCTGGCACAGCATTTCCTTCTCTGAAATAGTTTATTGCCCTCCGACTCCTCAAGCCAACTTATCAATCATTTCCTATCCTACGTTCAATAAAAATACAAAAACCGAAATAATAGACCCCATTATCTTCTACGGTTTATAATACCAATTTACACATAGAATGTTTGGCAATTCCAAGAAAAATAATCACAAATCATTTGCTTGTACACTCAATCAGCCTAATTTTTCATCAATTCAGATTTTTTTGTGATATCTTATCTTTGTAATTGTTCATTGATAGCTGGCCGCGTGACAGCACCCAATACATCAAGCCAGAAATTTGTTTCAATAGGTATACATCAAAATATTTTACTTGGTAACTACCTGATTTCAGGATTTTAGTGAAAGTAAGATGATGGGCTGAGTATTTGATATAAAAAAAAAAAAGATTTTGGAGAAATGATAAGATATATTAAAAAAGATATTAAAGGAAAGAGATTGTCAAATGATGTTACAATATAATGACGACAGCAACAAATTTTTATGTGTACATACATTCATGCGAAAGTGCTTCCCAGAAACAATGAGTGCTCACGATAAGGAAGAGGATAAATACTCATGATATCACAGAAAAGTAAATTGGAATAAATGGTGAATAAGTGGGTTGGTGGTAGAGACCAAGTAGATCGTTTGAACTATACATTTAATTATCTTATCACTATTTTTATGCAAACGGAAATTTTAAGTCATTTTTATTGAAATACATACCTCGATTTACTTAGAACTCAGAATTCACTCATTTTTTGAAGATGAATAATTTAAAAATGTTTTGCCAGATATCCGATTAGATGAATACATGATTCCAGTATACAATTGTCAAAACGAAAACAAAATACATATATTCGCTTATTAGAGCACTGTAGTCACAGGAACTGTCACAGAAATTTAACAAAAACAATTTTTAATTAAAGCAGCAGAATATTTAATTGTCAAATTCGTTAAGTTTTTTCACTGAATTCTTTCGGCCTCGTTCCGTTGTATCCGACATTACTTGTTATGAACAGTACCGCCACATTTTTGTATGAGAACCAGCATTTTTTAGCTTTTTTTTTTGTATGAGAACCAGCATTTTTGTATGAGAACCAGCATTTTTTAGCTATCCAACCAGCATTTTTTAGCTGAACATATGATACAGAACACAACTGTCAAAACTCAAAATATATTCGGTAATTACTGCCACAGAAATTCCCACAAACTGTCGCAGAATTATAAAAAATCCTCAACAAATTTAACAGAAGTAATTTCTAATTAGATATATGTACTTAGAAAAATTCGTTAAGTTTATGCTGTCGAATTCTCTCGGCCTCGTTTCCTTGTATCCGACATTATTTGTCATCAACTTATTGTCATCATTTCTATCCAAGCAACATTTATGGTCAACATAATCGAATGTGGTGAGTTTTGTATAGAAACACACGTGCTGAGAAAAATCAGTTCAAACAAGATCTGATTATCCTTGATTATTGATTGCGTTGTATGTATGTTCCTTGAATTTGCGATGATGCGAAAATTCGCTTTCGAATAAATAGCTTTTAGATGTCGTGAGCCTTCGAAAAATGTTTATGATTGCCTCAAGTACGCTCGTAATTCATTTAGGATTAATCTCCAATTCAGAAGCTATCACTCAATTTATCGTTAAATAATAGCACAAATCTTTAATACATCATTCTAGATACATCTAGACGAGATTTTAATTCCCTAAAATGAAATCAGAAAATCATTCTAATTTCAAAACTGTAATTCATTCACATTCGATCAACCCCCTCAAAAAACGTATTCTCCTATAATATTTATTCCAAACATTCATTCACTTCACTGCCTGAATCCAGCATGGTATTCCTCGTATCTCAGTTATTTGTACAAAAAAAAGATTTCACACAGTCATGGTCAAGATTGATTCGCTTTTCGGGGGGTTGGGACATATGTAAGCTTCTTCATTCGTTTTTCGGATTACCATGCAATTTGATAAAGTGCATTGGATATTTCGTATTTGGATCGGGATAAGACCGAAAGATGGATGAATATCCGACGAGAAAAACTACTATATTGAAAAAACAAACAAACTAAACCCCAACGAACTAACTACATACGTGGCAGAGTGTGCCTGGAGGGTACATGATATACTCCTGAATTTAGATGCTTATATCTCTTTCGCGTTTCTCGTTCATTCGATTCCGCTGACGTCGATGAATATGTTGGTTTGCAACCACACTAGTACAGTTTGATAATTGGAGAACGATGTTACTATTACTACAAAACTGTAGTTAAATGATGAATTGCAATGGGGAAAAAACCAGAGAAACGCTTAATGTGATTTTAATTATGTGAATTGTCATACATGCAGTCTAGATCCTAGTGGTGACATCACTACGCAGAAACTAATGTCCTGATGGTGGTTATTGATTTTTAATATTTCATTAATTGTTGGATACAGGCATGGCTATTTGCAATATTTGTAAATGATTTTCAAAGGATGATGTTAAATTATAGTTTTATAAATACGTGTATAAATAATAATCTTAATCGAACGAATTTTTTCCCCAAATAATGGGAAATCATCTTGAGCACATGAATTAAAACGCCCATATCTTTCAGGCTGTCAAAATTACACTTATGACAAATAAAATAATTAATAAATAATTGACAATGGCTATGGAAATGCAGTGAATCGAAAATAAGTATTAAGTCCTTTGTGCTTCGAATCTATGGTAGATTAGCTTTTGAATTGATTTTAAATGATACTTCTGCATCAACCGCAACAGTTTTCTAAATCACGTAAACTATGACAGATGTCATGGCTTAAAAACAAATCAAACTGTAAATCACATAAATTTCAGTCTATTTCGAATATTTACCAACGATTTTGTGATTGTTAGTTCGAACCAAATCCATAAGAGATAATAAATATATTCTTAAACCCTCGAATACATACGTGTGGGTCATTTGATTATATTTTCCGCAAACTTCGAAATCGTTCATTGAACTCCCTCCAAACAAAACAGCGTATCGAAATTTTTCCATTTTCGTCCAGCCATGGACATAAGTATATGTTATATACTTGCCAAAGAAACACTTTGGTGCAAAATCACCATTACTTAACGGTTTAATGCAATAATCGCAGTTTTTTAAATTGCATTTTGCTTACAAATAACTGTGCATAATTAGAAATATGAGCTATATTATAAGCTTGAAAAATTATTTAAACTGGACTGTTTCCCATTCGGTATAGGGACAAAATGGTATGTGAAAATATACGTATACCCCAATTTCAATGTTGTGGTAATGCCACATTGACATTAACGTTATCGGTTCGAATTTAGCGGAAAGTACTTCATAAACTGTCAATTTTGTTATTGTGTTGAAATTACTTATCGAAAGTGGATCAAGCGTGTATTTTTCAATTTTTATCTAAAAAAAAAAAAGTAATTCAAGAGAGATAGGCAGAGAAAGTAAAAAAAAAACACAGAGAGTGTGAAAACATAAATATGTATAAAAATTTGAATAAAGATAATACCAAAAAAAAAGATGATCAAATAATAGAAGGAAGTCATTCTAAAGTTTTAAGCATACTAAAACATTTCATGATTCAAAGAACTATTGTGAGTAAAACGTCTTGGAGACGACCGAGAGAAGATTCTTAACGAAAAGAGACTCTCATTATGATGAAAGAAAAACAGCTTACAATAACAGATAGGAAAAAATGATGCTGAGAAGCTAAATTCGAATTATCATTTTAATTTTGACTACAATATTTTTTTTCCAGTAATGTAGTCTATTTTTAATTGAATTAATAAGTAAATTTTCTGCATTTGGAGGAATTTAAACCCTTAAACTGCTTTGTAGACACTATTACCTCCACAAAGAGTCGGTGTTTGGTGTAGTTTAGGGCCTGGTGGAATTCTTGGTCCATATTTTGTCCCAAAAAATGCCGGTTAGAACGTCACAGTTAATAGACAGCACTATATACTATTAATTTTTCGCTCCCAGTTTTATGGCATCAATGTTATAAAAAACTGTGGTTTTAACAAGTCGGCGCAAATGCCACACAGCACGCATCACAATCAATTTGTGGAACGAAATATTCGATGAGCGCATAATTTCCGCTAATGGTCTTGCACTATAAGTTAGGCTCCAAGATGATGCGATTTAACAGCACCTTTGGATTATTTTATCTAGCATCGCTAGAAGCCAGAGAAAATAGACGACATGAACGCCAAAATTCGCCATGTTATTGCTGCATACACCACAAAGTTTTCAAAAAGCTTTTTCTAGAGTTCTTGTCGTTCGAATGCATACTTATGCCCGTGACTGTAGTTTTGTTTTATTGACATATCGAGCTAACTTCTATTTATGAAACAATAATGATCATCTGGTGAAAATAATTTTTCATCAATCGTACCATACATGGAAATAATACATTCATGTAATTTAAATATTTTAATAGATACGATAGTGGCCTGGTCGTATCACTCCCAGCCAGGAAACTATCAAAATAGAAAGAAATATCCTATAATATGCAGGCAATGTCCTGCCTGCCTTGTGTATGAGTCCAGTCATAGGTAGTATAATTCTATTAGCGAATATTATAGGACGTAGGGATCTAGTAAAATGTTAATTAATTCGATGGTTTACCATCGTCAATAGGATTTTAGTGTTTTCCGGTTGTACATTACTGGGATGGTTGGCGATATAGAATGTGGTTTGAAGGGAAACTGAGGATGTTTAATGTGAGCATACATAAAGTGGTGGGCACTTCTGTTTATGGAACTGATGAGGATGATAGGTAAACTTCGTGGTTAGCTGGTGCTATGAATAATAGTAATCATTCATAAATTTCAATAAGTATGTATCTAGAAGAAGATGATGTGTAGAACTTGAAGATAGGATGGCTATAACTTTGATGGCGGTCGAGTAAATTAATAATGAGATAGTGAAGCTAATGAAAACGAAAGGGTTTTTCCAGAGTTTTGAACTTAAAATTGATATTTGTTGCGGGAATATTCGGAAGTGTTTGTTAATAACTTTTTTGAACCCTAAGTAAAGTATTCCCACGAAAACCCTTGCAGGGGTCTAGCGGTTGAAGCTGGTAGGGAGTTTCATCACAAATTTACAATATATGTGAATACAATTGTGGATTGTGTTCCACGACTCACTTTATCGCTGATTAATTGAGGTCCCTATTCAGAGCTAGGTGAACTCAAAGATTGGTGCGCGCTCCCTCGTCCGAACCTATATTCGAGCCAGGGACCCCACACAGAAGAATCCACTGCTCTACTCACTAGCCTACTCAAGCTTTATTTTAACATTTTTTTAATCTTATATTTTCAAAATTAGCACAACTGACAGTGTTTTCTACAAAATAATTCATCATTCTAATTCGAAGTATTCAAAAAAAAAAATAATCATCAACCTCTGACACTCACTTGGAATATTCCGTATATTTATTTAAGTAAAAAACATTTACATATTTGCCAAACAACTCCACTTCGATGCAAATACTCTCAGCAGCAGAAAATTTCCACCTATCTTCATGCGTCGTCACTTCATCAACTACTGAATTAACTTGTCAGATATTTAATGACATTTATATCTCTTAACACACCCCCTGGTCATATTTTTTGAACTTTGGATGATACTAAAGCTACTTGCAGATACCCTCTATTATTTACATTAATACCTCATGTATCTTTAAAAAAACATCGTATAAACGAGTTCTTGATACTCACCTATGATGTTTTTGGGAGAAAAACAAGAAGAAGCTGATTTTATGGCTCTGTGTTTAGATAACACGTCTGTTTGATAAATATGAAACACAGAAATGAATGCGTCAGGTTATTGGTTGTGTTGATAGTGAACCGAGAAAGATCTATTGTGTTTTGTAGAAAAATTTATAATATTTGTTTTATGTGAAATCATTCGAAGTGATATTTAGTCATATAAATAGTTCAGACTGAAATAGTTACAGTTGTATAGAGTGTTCTTTGTGGAGGGTACTAAAAATCTCTAAAGAGATATTTGTACTAATTTAAGATTGAAGCTAGATTAAATTCGAAACAATATTCAAGTCCAAATCAAAGTTGAGGTAATTACGCGTGTCCTCTCTGATAGACCACTACGCTGTCACCTTATTTTGCTGTTACCGAAAAAAACAAAACATTTTTACTAACAAGAGCCATATTTTTTTCATTTCGTACTAACACCATCTTATCAAGCCAGAAAAAAACCAATTTAACACCCTTTTTTGTGTGTGTGCCCGAAAACTAAACTCTTGGTTTTCTCTTATTAATTTCTTTCAGTAATGGCAGTTGAGGACACGCGACGATCACAACGACCCTATCGTTACGGCATAATTCTCCTGTGTTGTGGGGCTCTTGTTAATTGGTTAGGCCTGACAGAGAATTACGGACTGCCCGTTCGTTATTTGGGCATCAGTTGCATTATATGTAATTATATTTTATCTAAGAATTTTGCAGTGGAGCTATTTTATAAAAAAAATAAATATCGTTCTTCATTTTAGGTGGTGCTTTGCTAATATGCTCCGCAATGTGTTGTTGGTTCAATTCGCCGCACAATGGAAATGCAGATTCAGATAACGTAAGTTAGAAGATAAGATAGAGTACTTTCGAAAATATATATTTGTCTAGATACTTTTGCTCTCGCCATGTTAATTTAAAGTCACATAAAAATCCTCTTTGCGTCGTACTCGATGATATTATGTAATAATTATCATGTGGCATGAAAAGCGCTTGAGACTTTCAATTTATACACCTGCCTCATAATCGTATTATTCTTACAATTATCATCAATCTATTCTAGTATGTTCTTAATGCGAAATATAGCCATGGAGCTTGTAAAAGCATCAGTGATAATTGGTAACGATTTTGCTGAATACTCGGCTAATAGATCTGATTAGAAGGTAATGGCAAATATGAAAATTCAGGTTTCCGGAACGTTAAAAATGCGTCGATGTTTAAATTGACTTCCTATAAAATTAACTAGTTGTCAAATTTGAAAGATTCTTTTTTTATTTCATTTTTTTCGGCAACATTCACTAGAATTGTACTAAACTAATGGTACTAGAAAATTGCTCTAGAAAATTTGTTATAGTTTCATACTATATAATCCCTAGGAGAAAAGTTAGCAGAGCGGGGAAAACCAATGAAAAACTAGAAAACTGAACGGCTTTTTATGACTTTCATATTCTATGTGGGCCGTTTTTCATTTTTGTATCAATTTTCATCAGAGCACTATGAGTCAGACATAAATGCAGAATAAAACATTGACACATCATTTCAGGCCTCTCGATTGTGCAGCCTCATTCCTAGAGCGTCCAGACCTTTTTTGATATTTCCTTCTCTGTACGGATGTACATCTACTTTTTGCATAGCCTCCTCGAATAATGTTGCCAAATTTAGTGTAAAATGCCATATTTAAGGACGAAAAACTGTCCTCGTCAGCTGTTATTCACTGTTATAATGTCAAAGTGACTCATATAAGCTTAAACGATTTTTTTTAAAAATGTTACGTAATTATTTACTTGCTGACGCACTTATCATTTTTTTTCGATAACCTTACAACATTATAATTCCATATTATCGATCACTACGTATTATGTAACATTATTTTTCCATGTATCTATGTATCTCTTCTTTTGTTATTAAATCTCTCTATACTGTAATCAATATATGTATATCTCAAATTCTTGGCAGATATTTGTATTTCAAAAGTAAACTACCTACTTCTTCAATGTGTATAGGCAACCTAAATTGTCCTTGCAATCTGCTTTGAAAATATATCTAAACGTAATCAGTCATCGTCTGTCATATTCTAATATCTCGACTACTTTTCCACGCAAAAAAAGAGGAAGTATTATCGTAGCTTTTTTCTACATATTAGTGCCACAAGAAACTGAACTTTAAACGGAAGAAATTTATCCATCAAAAGAAATCTTTCTAAATAAATTTCAAACACCTACTTACTGTATGTTTCCGAACTCCAAACTTAATTTTCATTACTTTCCAGGAAAACTCAATTCACGTTATATCAGTTGGTGCGACGCCAACATCAGAAAAACCTCCAGCCTACGAAACTGTGATAATCGAACCGCCAACATATGACGATGCAATAAAATTGAATCCTGCACTTTTGGCTCATCAAATGAAAAATTCCGATCAATTCCAACCATCATCACTAGCATCATCACTACCACCCGCGGCACAGCCAATTGTCCATCAGCCCGTTCAAGGAGGAGGATGCAGTCTGAATGTCAGTTTACCGAAATCTGAAGAATCCAACTCACAGCGTAATGTGAGGTGATTGTTGATGTTATTGTGGCCGTTAGCTGTATGCAGCTTATCCAGTATAAAAAACTTATTGTCAAACTTATGTTGTCTGATAGTGAAGATTTTGTTTTAAGCTAACTGAATTTGTAATAATCGAAACTTAATGTACAGTCTAGTCATTAAGTATTACTTAATTACTATCGATTTTTAACGATTAAGACACATCTGTTTTGAATATAACAGATGAATGTGTGATATATTGCAATTTTTTTAAAAACTATATGTACTAGATAGTTTGTTGTAATTTATATGATTAGCAAATATTCCGAAAGCGATATGAATATGATATTGGGTTGTGATAGAGGTGTGTGATTTTTTATGACTGTCGAAAAAATGCAATGAATTTCGTAAGAGATACTTATTAAGTAAACTTATTTAGAAAAATAAATTATTATGTAGATTATGTAGTTTTTTATTTATTGTAAGTTGAGTTTCAAAGAAATTGGCTAAGGTGAATATACTAAACCTTCGAGAGAGTCTCTCATGTACCGATGAATTAATTATAAATACCTTTGGTATTGCGATATCTACCCAGGGGAGACTTTGTCATACTTCTGAAGATATACTATACACCAAAAGAGTTACGAAACAGGTCCATGTAAAATGATTTATCTGTTGTTTGATTTTCAATTTCTAGGTATGTCTCGCGAGGATACGGCATCTTCTTATTTTCTTTTGGTTTAGTTGTTAATTTGAACTTATGAAAATCAAAGTGATTAGAAGAAACTGCAATATGCGCCATCTTTTTTCTCTCTATTCGATAATCAGGAGAGAGATATAAGGAAATGAAAACAGCAGTGAGAGTTGAAGCAATTTGCCTATGCATGCACTATTTTATTTTATTCTTTTTTTATACATGTACACCTTGATTGGTAAATAAATAAATAAACCTGAGCGTTAGTACTAATGAAGGAAAACTATGGGCACTATTGGCAAATTTGACGGAATTTTCCTCCGCGAACAGGAAGTAGGCCATAGTAGGCCATGAGTACGCGAATTTCACAAGTAACAACCAAAAGCTCGTAGAAGTTAGGTAGCGGAGAAACCAAAGGTAATATTGGAGGTAGTAATTCTCTCGATTTGTTCTATTTATAGATTTTATCTTTGTAGTAAAATTGCTTCACCAAATTTCGTATATCTGTCGCTTGTTTCATTTCCTTAAACCTGTCTGCTGTGAGCACTATAGACATCTATGGGCTAGGTTAGAATAACTTAAAAATGTATTTGAAAATATGTGTAAAAAACACAATCCTATTTATTTTAAACCCAAATAAACTCTATGCATAATCACGAAACGAATGCTGTCGACATTTTAATAATGACGATTCAATTCCTACTCTACGATTTGTAGTCGTCCTTCTTCTCCTCTTCTTTACCGCCACTCGTAGTTGGATGCGAGAACTCGTCCTTTATCGACTCGTCACCACATATGCAATTTTTATATTACACATATTGCACAGTACTGCTTTTTAGTCAGTGTTTATTATTCGTTACTTAGAGACGAAAGAATAACAACAAAATATAGCTAATAATTCTTTTAAATTCATTGTACTTTCTATCCAAATAAAATACAAGTCACATTCAATTATCTCAAATTAAATTATCCTCTCAATCGTACTAAGAGCCATCTTTAACGTCGCACTCTGTACTAAAATCTCAACTTAGCTCAAGATCTAAACCAGCAAGTAATGTGTCAAAATGTGTCTAAAAATGGTTGAGTAAACGACGCGAAACTACGAAAACGGTGGGACCGATCGGACGTAAACGGAGGGGAACGGACGTATATGCTCAGCCTTAAACCAAACCGACTAAACCGATTAACTAAATACAAGTACCCGAGTGTCGTTTTTGTACAAAAATGGCACGGCAAAGATGAGGAAAGAAATACCGATTGGGAAAAATGGCGAGAATGGGAGGAATCGAGGAATTTTTTTTTTAATTTTAAATTATTTAATTTAAAAAAAGACCTCCAAAAACAAGCACAGCCACGAAGCATAGCCAGATACTTGGAAAATCGTAATCAAGATATGACAAGATATCAATTCAGACCAATTCAGTGCTGTCGTTTTATTGCAATTGCAGTATACGATCTGTTGCAATTTGATGAGTTTACAGCATTGCATTTGAGTTTCATCTATTTGCATATTACAAAATTTGCTAATTGTTGTTTAATCTAGCTAGCATATTTAGTATGTTAGTTTCGCTTTGCTTAGTTCTATTGCCTACCAGCCATTTTGAACTAAGAATGGACAGGAATTTTCCCAATTCTCAATCCTGGAGATATAACTGTACATAGCAATTTATTTTCTTTAATATGGAAAAACTCAATGTATGTATTTTTCACCAAAACGACTAAACTAGAAGCTGATAACATCTTTGAAAATATTATACATTTTTTGTTTGTTATATTTTTTTAAATTTCAAACATATATTTTGTATTTTAAATGCGTATAAGTAGACTAGATACCTATGAAATAATCAATCTATTGCAATTGCTGCCACTTCAGATGTAAAAATTAGATCTTTCTTTCTTTCCAAAAAATAATCCTCCATTCCTATTCTTTGGCATTTTTTTCGTCATCCCGGATTTCCACGTCGTTTACACAGCCATTTTTGTACAAAAACGACACATTTTATATAGAGAGTTGCATTTAGCGAATAACAGAACCGCACAAATGTGTACCGTGGGAGCTGAGTATCATGAGATATTTCTTAGTTTCGATAATACAAATTTGCACTTTATATAGTCTTCCTCCAATTGGAAATGATATATTTATAAATGTAGAATGAATTTTAGTATTTGATAAAAATCCACGGGGGGTAATTTGTACATTTCAAAAAACTTAAAACTAAAAAAAAGTGGATTCTTTTAAGAATTTATAAGTTAACAGGTTTTGCCAGTGTAGTACTGAACCACTATTGTGGCTAAAAAATACATAGCACCAAAGCCAATTTAACTCTCCAAACAGATTTAATAATGAAACAAACAAATAATTGCAATTGAATAACAACATGAAATATATTATAGTTTATTCTGCCGAACAAAATTGATTTTCATGCGATCAAAAAAATAGCACCATTATAGGATGAATGCTGTTTTTTGTCCCATAGAAAGAATCAGGCTAGTTAAAACGAAATCTTAAGTGCTATACCAGGAACAATTGCCATTTTGATCTGTGTGGTGTGACAAGAAAGTGTTGACAGAAAGAATTGCAGCAGGCCGACTTTAAGAACAATCACGCCACCACTGCTAGTGCCAATCTAAAAAAGGGCAACATGAACTCAAAGCTTTCTGTTTATTTTATTCCTTATTAGCTAACATATATTTTTATAGTTTCTGGCATGGAATATGTTAGCAATCACAGTTTTACTACGTGCAGACATGGAATCAATTAGATTCAAGGAATTCTCCAATACAGCCCAATGCTCGTCTTTATTTCACAAAAGGTTTTTACAGACCTGCTTCTTCACCACAGTTCACAGATTTTTAATTTCATTCAAATCTGGGGATTGTGAGGGCCATTCAATATTTTCGTCGTTATACTGTAACCATTTTTGCGCTATCTGATTAGTGTGCTTCTGGTCCTTGTTTGGCTGAAAAACCCAAAACAATGGCATATCCTCTGATGCGTACGGAAACATCTCTTCCTCCAATATTTGCACGTAAACATGTTGATTCATTATTGTTTTGATCCAATGAATGAATCCAGCGCTACTGAACGAAAAGCAAGCCGATAGCATAATTGATGACCTGCCGTAACTTTTGATTTTTTAGGCGATTTTGCTTTTACAATTTTAATTTTGTCTGTCCACAAAATATTCCGCCATTTTTTTGGAGGCCAATTTGCATGTTCTTTAGAGAACTTTAAACAAGTTCTTAAAGTCAGCAGAAGCGCGGCTGCAGGCCTTCAAATTGCTATATTTTAATAAAAAAACCGATTTTTCCTTTCGAAGCTAGATATATTTTAATTTTGTGACAAATATCGATATTTTGAGGGTAATCTGCCCTCTTCTTCAGTGTCTATCGAGAAGAGGGCAGATTACCCTCGAAATATAGATATTTGTCACAAAATTAAAATATATCTAGCTTCGAAAGGAAAAATCGGTTTTTTTATTAAAATATTTTTTTGAGCTAGGAAAAAATTGGTACACATTAAATGCAATTCAAATTGCTATTTCTCAATCATCGGCGCACAATTTCGACACTGGCAGCAATATTCAATTACTTTTCATGTTCTATGGCTAGCATAAACGAGTCCTTTTCACTCAGACGCACAAGTTGTTTCACAAGCCAGAGTGCCATTGCTTGTTTCCTACGTGTTTTGGTTTTTGGAGAGGTTCCTACTGAAATGATACGTCGTCTAAACTAATGTCGCCAATATTTCCGAAAAAATAGTCTAATGTCATACGATGGCCAACAGATCCGAGATCATTTTTAAGATACCAGTACCACTAGTATGGAGGTCACACCAGATAGTGCACTCCCAGAAATGAACATTTTGGTGTTTCGTGAACCCACTGAGCCTAATGTGATTCTTGTGAATCGAGTCTTCGGGCGAAGCGCGTTCATCATGATTTGTCAATCAATACTGAAGACAAATAACAAAGAGCTGTCCAAATTGACAATATTTGTTTGACATTTAAATATTTGCATTTGCAGATATCTGTAAGATAATGAATCTAGCCTGTGACTATGAAAACTTTACAAGAGAGATAAAATAACAGTGCTAATTTCGTCCTGATTTTGTCCAAAGAGTCTTAATCCTTAAACAAAACATTCTACTCCGTTCTCTTATTATTATCATAGCAGTCATTAGCATCTTTGAAATACCAACTTATATTTATTTATTTCGACAATATTATCTGGTCAGTACAATATTACCCAATTTCATCTTGTGATATACAAACAGCTCTATAATTTACTATATGCAACAACAAAACGAAAATTTCTTGCTAAATTTTGAATATCTTCCTTAATATTTCACTACTTGACAAGAAAAACACGACAACAATTAAGGCAACAATTGAGACGATTTCGAACACTGAAATCATCTTCAGAGCCAAATTTGCTCAATTTCTACTAGATCGAGAGGTCCTTTTGCATTTTCATTTAAATCTACGTATGCAATGCATTGGATTTCCAGCAATTCCAAAAATATTCTACTGGAATTAAATGAAGAGGGATAAAAAATATATAAAGGGAACTGAATGAATCAAATCACACGAGACTTAAAGTAACAAAAAAGACAATCCTCAAATCATATTTCTTTTATTCACTACGTGAAATAAAACTAAACATTTCAAACAAATTGAAGGAACTCAATACAAACAAAAAATAAAATAATTAAACAGCAGTTGAATTGTTTACAACGTAACATCTAATCTAAAAAAAAATAATCATATCCGCGTCCTGAACGTGACAAAAAGAAACTTTAAAACTCAAAATTAAATGTCTTACGTTAAATGGATGGTTTCTTTTGTATTTTCATTGTAAACTAAAACGTTTTCTGATTTCATTTTGTTTTCGTTTCTTTTTAACGGAATAAAATGCGTGGCTTGCATGCAACATAACAGTAGAGGAATATTTCTAAGATTAGTTTTTTGAGTTAAATCATCATCATTTTAACCTTCGATGTATTGGGCGAAGAACTTTTCCAATTTTTCGGAATTAGCACCGACAAATGAATCGACCTTTTTGCCATTTTTGATGAAAACAAATGTTGGCATGCTCGACACACCATATTCAACGTCCAATTCGTCACAGTCGTCGACATCGACCTGGAGTTGGTGGCGGAAATTCAAAATGGTTTTTTTTTATTTTCATTTAGATCAAAAGTGAAAATAATTTACAGTCTTATTAAACTGATTTATTACCTTGAGAACAACCACTTTATCGCCGTATTGATTGGCGAGTTCTTCGAGTTTAGGTGCAATGATTTTGCATGGACCGCACCATGTTGCAAAGAAGTCGACAACGACTAGCTTATCGCCAGCGGCTTGAACTTTTCCATTGAAGTCTTCCTGAGAGAGTTTGAAAAACGTGAAACAAATAAAAAAAAAAGTTTGAAGACATTTTTACCATCAAGCGCGAGGAAGAAAAGTATTAAATTTAATTTCGATCATCACAAAAAAATCCAAAAATTAATAAAAATAAATTATAAATGTAAGTATGTAGTTGCGTGCGAGAGGTTTCTTCTATTTCTTAGAGCTTTGGATGGGAGGTGAAACTGAATCCAAGTTATGGCTCCTTTTGTTGTCATCACAATCTCCAATATGATTCCTTCTCCTGCTTCCATTGCGTGTAGGCGCTTTCTTAGCGGTGATAGTTACTTTGTGTGTCTTTGAAAACACACAGTATTGTTGAAAAGTGGCTATTTTCGCTTTTGTATTGAAAATTTTCGAAGTGATTTTATTGTGCTGTATCTCCGGAGGAATAGGGTAATAAAGTGGAAATTTATTGGATCCATATGTGGAAATTTTAAGACTGATTAAGTCATTTTTTGTGTGAATAATATCAAACGTGTTGTTTCTATTCCCTGGGCTTTCTTTGGAAAACGTGAACCTATGTTAAATGCGTAGTTGATAGAATAAAATTTTCCTTTGTCTATATTTTTCTCTAGCGGCAATAGTTTGGGAAAATCCTAATTCATGAGGGGTGAATTCCGCTGATACGGAGGCCGGGACCCTTATAAAAGGTGAGTTAGAAGTAAAAAGAAAAAAATTCGAGCAAAGATTCACCGATAATTGTCTCTAAAAGTGCCGTGAAGATACTACCTTCAGACGAGCCAATTGAAATCAAGGAATTACAAGTTATGGATAAGTTAGTCAGATATCAGAACAAGTAACTGAAAATGGCAAGCAGGTCAATAAAATTATTAACAGGTACAAGCTAAATACCATGAAAGTGTACAAATGTTGGTGATAGCTCGTGACTTTCACGATAAAAGAGTGAGGTTAGACCCCGTGTCAATTATCAAAATTAAAACAGACTATTTATTTGATGACCAACTCGTTTTCGACGAATACTGGGCTAAAACAAGGGGATGGATTAGCGCCGGTACTCTTTAACTTAGCGCTTGAGTATGTCATCAGAAAAATCCCCGTTGACACGAGAGGAACTCTATTATTTAAATCGACACAGCAAGTGGCTCACGCTGATGACATCAACATTATGTCACGTTCGTTCAACGACGCCAAGGAAGTATTTGTAGCTCTAGACGAAACCGCCAAAGAAGTTGGTCTTCAAATTAACGAACAAAAAACTAAAGTTATGACTCAATCAAGGAAAGGACGCCAATAAGACAAAACATAAAGATAGGGGACTATAACCTTGAAAACGTAGACACCTTCGTGTACCTAGGGACGAACCTCTCGAAGGATGACGAAATCAAACGACGGATTCCATTAGCCAATAAGACATTTTTTTTGGTGCTCCCCACTTTGAAATCTCGATGCGTACACAGGAATACGAAGCTCCGCATCTATAAAACAATTATTAGCCCTGTGCTATGCTACGGAAGCGAAACCTGGACGCTGACCTAGGCATCTGAAAAGGCCTTGAATACGTTTGAGAGAAGGGTATTGCGAAGGATCCTCGGTCCAATACGGGAAGAAGATGGATGGCGAATCCGATACAACAACGAGCTGTATACCTTATATGACGAGCCGGAAGTCTACCGTCATACGACTCCAAAAATTACAATGGGCTGGCCACGTCGAACGAATTAGCGACAATCGAATCCCCAAACGATCTCTCAAGGAGCGAGCGAGCGGAGCCAGGCGTCGGTAAGCCACGCAAGCGCTGGGAGGATTCTATAGATGCTGACAGCAGGTCACTTTTGGGAGCACCGAACTGGAGGACGCGATCACTGAACCGAGACGAATGGAGATTGCAGATATTGAACAGTCTGGATAGTAATCCGGCTATTTTTACTTGACTTGTTACATAGGTCATGATCAACCAACTCAATCGTGTCAGTTTTTAGGATGCCGACTCTCATGGCTTTTTACAGTTCTATCTGACTATGCTTTCATAGGCGGCTATTTTCTTTGATAGGCACGTTTCTTGCGCATCCGTCGAGAGCTGGTTATGATATTAGCATTCAAAGAGCAGCAAGTGGGACATGATAGTTGTTGTTCTCAATGCTACTATCGTAACCAGCTCTCGCGAAAGGCGCAAAAAAAGCAACTAATGTAATTTAAAGTGGTCCAAAATTCATTCTAATATACTTTATAAGCTTTTCGTAATCGTCAAAGCGTATAATATTTTCCTTTACTTTCTCCTTTCCGGTTTCCTCTTTTCTAGGATAGTTTTTAACTATCGTCTACAATAATAACTATAATTTCTAAATTTATCAATTGGAAAGCTAAATACCATTTCAGTCAAATTAAAAGTTAAATGGTTTTCCTCATCTATTTGGATCCAACAAGACTCCGAAAAATTAATATTTCATGTGATATCTACATCAAGTTGGCTCATGCATTGCAACCACTGTTAACCAAAATGCCCAATCGATTACATCATAACCAACTGCATTGTTGTCCATTGCATTCTGAGTCAATATTTCGCCAGTAAATCAAATCGCGTCATAGTTTATTCGAACTTCACTGCAGCTCTGTCCACACCGCGTAGATTTACGTGGAGAAAACGCGTAAAAAGACGTTTGTACAAGTGATATCATTTGACTCACAAGACAACGATTATCACCGTATAATTCGAAATATTCAAGGGAAACAGGTTGATCTAGCAACGTGCATTCAAATCATTTTTTCACAAAATAAAGATTAGCCCACATAGGGATAGTTTTATAATTAATATTGAATTCATGATAGGATTGTAACATTCAAAAAATCGTACGCTTGCTAGGTTGTTTGTTTGTATCCACTCCTATAGCTTAGGTGATCAAATTATATCTTCTACCAAGTGCAAAATATGGGTGCCCCATTTGAACACATATTGTGCGTTATCAACTCAAGCCGTTCCATAGAGCTTTGTTTCTATCTAATCCAACACAGATAAAACTTGGTAAAACGATTTATGGAGCTTCGAAAGCCTTATCAGCTCAAATAAGTTGTTCAAAATTACTTGATATCAAACCTGCAGATGTAAGCAAAAAATTCAATTGATAAGACTCTCGATGTGAACATGACAAAAAATGCACTTTACAACCTGATAAATCATACTCTGTAGAAATAGGTGTATATTTTCGAAACAAAATATCCAATGGCAATGATGCTAAACCATAAGATATTGGCGAATTGATCGGTTACACGTGCTGGGTGAATTTTTAACAACACGGTAGGTATGGGCAATTTGAATGCGATGAAAACAAAAAAGCCGCAGTGACGTGAAGTTATAGGTTTTTGCGAACTTCGTGCGAATCTTGGATGACGAATAGTTTGGAGCTGAATGAGTTGTTCTCAATATCATTGCATCTATGGCTCATCGTAATAAATAATTACATATATTATAGATCTATCAGAGCACTAGACTTGAGACACCGTATACGAAAATCATAGAATTGTCAGCCGCTTCTGATTATAAATGCAAATTTTATGATTTCTGATTGCAATCATGTGATGTGATTTCGCTGCTTTGTCAGATAAACTTAATCAGAATTATTGCTAATTTTTCCAACTTTTCAAATTACCAATGGACGCTAGTCAGCGATAGCCCACATAATCTAGGTTTGGTGTATAGTATCGTCCCTAACCATATCGACCTCTTCTATTATTATATATCAAAACCACATCAAATTTTAATTCCAAAGCAACCTAAAGCATGTGATAGTTATAAATGACCACATCCTTATTGCTCGCTTACTAATCTCATCGAGAAATTCTAATTCGGACTTGGTGGTCATAAATATTTACCGACAATCGACGCCATACTAATACTCCCCAACATTATTGAATACCAGAATATTAGACGAGCAAACGAAAGAATTGAATATCGACAGTGCAACGGATAATGTTCATTAGAAACTAACTAACGAACGAACGAGACGACTACAAAATTGCGAAATCACACCGGTTAGCCTTGAAAATAACTGCTTGCACGGTAATTTTAACCGTCGACTCACTATGCATCAGAAATGAGTGGAATTTTTGCATGATTCAGCAGAAATAGTGAAATACTATCGGGTTTCTAGCCAAATGTCCATCAAGTCCAAGATCAAATCAGACTACTACCAATTCAAGGTTTCTATCGATTTGTTTACTTTTTAGAACTCCTTTCCGCATTACATAAAACAGCTTGGATGCCGATGTAGGCATAGTTACAGCCTCTTAGTCACGCAATATCGGTTTCCCTCGCAACAGCCACCAAAACATTTCCCACCTGAGAATTGGCTCCACACGCTCTTCCCGATTGATAACAACCTGATGCGAGCCAAGTAATCTAAATTCTCAGCGTCGTCACGAGAAATAAAACTCAAAAACCATTAATCATATCGGCTACGATTCCCCTAGTATTGTGGCTCAGCCATCAAATAAAACAGCTATTGCTAGTTTCCAGCCGCTTGACGCCAACGATAATAGCGTTCCCCTCAAGACGTCGAGAATATCATCCCAATGACTTTGCTTGACCGCAAGACTAAAAACAACCAACAGAATACCATTTAACACAAAACTAATCGATGATTATATCGCGCGCCGCGGAAGTCTGCAATAGTTTTGCTTTCGTGAGCTCATTTTCTTTCTATTAGTTATGAAATTATCCCTGAGTCATCATTGACACTGAATATCGTTTAATACATCTAATATTTTCAAGCCGAATCATCAAAACATCTGTTTTCATAATGAAAAAATCTGCGCACTAGTCTCCTCCATCAAGCACCGAAAAAACCTCTCTATCGCAATTTAACACAAAACTAAATCATCACTTGAAACAATTAACATGAAACTTACTTTGTTTTGTACGTGGTAAACCATTTTTGATCGAGATACTTTTAATTCCTACGAATAATTCGAAATAGAAAATATGAGACCGAACACCGAACTGACACGAGCTGGAATTTATAGTAGAATGGCGTTTTCATAGCGGTGACGCAAAGTATCATCATTTCAATCAAAGAGCCTAGAGAGTCTTTAAAGCGATTACAGCGACACTAAGACGGCTGACATTGGGACGCATCCCATTCGATTTGAGTACTAAAGATGTGTAGGTTTAAGACTTGGGTTAATTTGAAAGGAATTAAGAAATATTGGAATCAGATGCATTTCCATTGATTTGTAATTTTTGTGCACTCATCATATGCGAAACTTGGATTATTGTCTTCTACAATTCATTTGCAGTTTTGCCAAACAAAAATTATGAAATCCAAGGCACATTTTATTGAAAAACAGAGACATCTGCTTCGGAAAATATCGAGAACTGCATTAGCGTTGTGTCCGATAATGCAGAGTAAAAGAGCAACTGTAATGCAAAAAGCATTTTCGAACATTTCATATTTTTTTAAGCAGGAAACCCTAGGATCACCTGGACGAATGACGAATGAAAACTAAAGAAGCTGTTCAAATATGTTTATAGAACTAGGAGTGTTGAGAAAACTATGAGTGTTGAGAAAACTAGGAAAATTTAGAGAATACTAGAAAAAAATTGAAGAAAACTAGAAAAAAAGGAAAACTTTAGAAAACGTGGGATACATGTTTAGGAAGCTGAATAATTTTTTATAGATGTAATTCGGTAAAACTCGACTACGTGCCCACTATAGCCATTAGACAATTTTACCGATTGTGTTTTTTTTTTGTGATTCTGAGTTTGGGGGTGATCTGAGTTTTGGGGGTGTTTTTTGTTCGTTTGCTTGTTTACATTCAGTGCGTTGTTTTCTCGTATATTTTTATTCATTTTTGTTGATTATTTTTAAATTTTTGATCTGAGCTCGTCTTCTGGTGATACCAGCGGCAAAAACTTGACGAAGAAAACTCAAAACCACCCAGAAATTAGTTGAGAAGACAATACGATGATGACAGCCAAGCAAACAAACAAAAACACCCTCAAAAACAAACACAACCACAAAAACACAAAAAAAAAACACAATCGGTAAAATTGTCTAACGGCTATGCTGCCCTACTAAGCATAAACGTTCTATCTACATTTTAGTACTTTCGAGATATTCAATGATTTGTGTTTGGATAAGAACTGGAGATATATGGAGAGTGTATTTTTCAATATTGATTTTAACAGACTTCCACAAAAGATAGGTTTTTCAAAATTTGTAGAATGATGAAATAGAGAATGTAGTTTTCGAGTCCGGTGTTAAGTCAAAAATGAGAAAAATGCAGATAGCAAGTTTATGCTTAGTAGGGCAGTATGGAGGCACGTAGTAGAGTTTAGCCGGTACTTTTCTGTTTCCCCCCCCCCATTTTTTTTCACTTTTTGTTGTTGCAATGCTTCTAAAATTGATTAGAAAGTAGTAATTAGCCAAAATTATGATGGAAAAACACGTTTAAAAGAAAAAAAAAGTGTTTTTAAATTTTTTTTTAATTAATTTTTTAATTTAAAAATTAATTAAATTAATTTAAATTTTAAACTAATGTCACATAACAGTGAGAATAAATTTTCCTCCATTTTTGACGTCTTACCTTTCCGAAGCTTCAACGCAATTTAAAATTAAGCTATTACAATAATAATTTTGTATACAATTTGTTTATATGATTATGGGGGGGAGGGGCAGCAGCCCCCCCCAACAACACATTAACTTTTGGAAAACTCATTCTGCCTCATAAAAATGAAAAAAAAATTTAAAATCGGAAAAAAAAATATTTTTTTTAAATGCATTTTTCCATCTCAATTTTTTTGGACCCATTTCGAGCAGTTTACATTAAAAAAATTAAAGAAATGGAGGGGGAATAACAGAAAAGTACCAAAATTTATTCTCACTGTTATGTGACATTAATTTCAAATTTAAATTAATTTAATTAATTTTTAAATTAAAAAATTAATTTAAAAAAATATTAAAAAATTTTCTTTTTTTAAACGTGTTTTTCCATAATAATTTTGGCTAATTACTACTTTCTAATCAATTTTAGAAGCATTGCAACAACAAAAAGTGAAAAAAAAATGGGGGGGAAAAACAGAAAAGTACCGTTTAGCCAATAAAAAATAGAATATTTTCGAACAATAAAAATGTGTGAGAAAAAGATGATTTTCTTCAGTTCCTAAACTGATCAGCTGCGGTATTCTCGCTCCTGAGCGTGGAAAATTTGTTTACATTTCCTCGGTTAACTCGATTCCCGATAACAATTTCAATTCGTATTACAACATTACAACAAAGAATGTGTCTCTTAATTCTTGACACAAACAATACTTTCCCTTTTTTGTCGTTCAACAAATACAAGATCGGAACTAAATACCTACTCACAGTATCAAATTTCATTTATGTGAGCATGGCCATCAGCAACCATACCATCGCCACCACCCTCTTTATTTGGACAACTTCTTAGTCGTCGTTAAAAACTTCTCTCTTTGATTAAATTCATTCTAATCGCACTATTAGCGGCTCATTCTCGATGCATTACATTATTGTCTTATGATTTGTACTCAATGCTTGCACATTGATTAGTTGTCGGTTGGTCTTTTTCACCCTCTGAAAACAGCAACTCGCTTGCTGCCGTCAATGCCAGAAGCGCTCATAAGAATGCGGAACGGGAGCAGCAGTTGCAGCAACAGTAAGAGCAACCAGTCTTCAATGACAATGCGAGTACAACGGCGAGAACAATACGTAGATAGACAACGTCAAATAATGGGGAATCATGAGAAATCAGTGGAATAACCACCCTGTCCCGAATAAATGAACTTGAATTGGTGATGGTAAAAGATGAAAGATGCGTGGCCAACAACAAATTCCCTGAAATCAAGCAGAATGTAGTAGCGATGCTCAGGAATATGTGCACACATCTGAAAGTGCGGCAAAGAAGCTTGGCTTGCCAAGGGGACAATCAAGGCGAGTCGAGTGTTGTTATGGTCGATGTTTTCATGCTCCGTAGTAGTTGGGGGTGCAATCTGATATTTGTGTAACCCGGAATTTAAGATCTTCAAACAATCAGAAAACCTAAACTGAATATTCCACCCTATGCTTTCATGCATCAGAGTCGCTTCGATTGAGTCGCGATAGTGAGTGTGGTGAGTATTGACAATGAGTGCAAGAAGCATAATAATCCAATCAAAAAACATATTGCCGAATGTGTTGTTATGCAAATTGCGAAAATGAGATTAAAGTAAGAGCGTTTAGGGTTATGTGTGCGGCTAATTAAGATAATAGTGTCAAAATCCATTTTTTTGAGGTAGGTATTTCAGAGAGATGAAATATCCCAATGGCAATTGAATGTGACTAATTTGAACGTGGTGACATTTTGAGACCTAGAAATAGCATAACATAATAATAGCATAACCGCTTTCAATGTAATTTGCGTCTCCTCCCTTCCGCTCCCCATCTCTCAATTAATGTGCACAGTCCGCATGAGTTACTTTTTCTTCGAAATAATTTCACACAGTGCTTCCAGATATTTGATACACTACAATTACATTATTAGACGCCTGATTTTTGATTTCCCAAAAACTCCGGAATCGGTACTAGACAAATATTCAAATATTCAAAAATCAGTTCTCAAACCATTGCTCGTAGAAAAAAAATACCCTACCTCGATCAACGACCTACTATACAATTACTTTCCAACTGTCAACTATATCTCACTTCGAACTTTCAACGATTGTCAAGCGCTTAATTTTATCATCGCGTATCTCTTTTCGATTCATTTTTACCGTCTGTGTGTGAATTTATTTTCTTAGACTAGGTATTTCTACTTTATCATTAATTTCTGCAAATTATAATAATGCCTCGACGGCGAAAACCCGATTTCGAAAGTCATTATGATCTGCGCAAACGAACATCAACTGATGATTCGGATTCTGTGATTTTCATATCGTCCACAAAACGCCGACAGGAAGTTCTCAAAGCCAAACGCCAAATTTTCAACAGAATGCAATCGCTAGCAATCGGTCGGGCTCGGCCCTCTCAAAGGCGATATTCCCATTTCTCTACGCAAACTGATGAGAGCAGTTTCAATTGTTTCTGCTGCGAAAGGAGTTCATGTTCGTGTTTACCGGGGCCTTCGAGACGAGTATTAAATTTTTCTGCCGTTAATAATTCGAAAGATATTCGAACATTGTACGAGAATGGAAACAAGGACACGCAAACATTTGAAGCGGGATCAAGCTCGGAAGTACTTCGAACAGTTGGTCAGTTGACGCTACAGCCTCCGCTACCACAGAAGCAGTACAATCATCAGCGAGAATGTGAAGCAATGGATCGCGACGATCATAGTGAGATTGGCTGTCCAGCAGATATTAGCGCGTCTGATACAAATGCTGAAACGAATCAACATTCCGTTGGCATAGTGACAAGCGATAGTGCCATTCATAGTTTGAACGTTGAAAATGTCCCGGAGCCACCGCGACTTGCACAAACCGCCTCAGAGCCTGCTATGGAGTCTGCATCAGATACGACAACTACATCCGATTCGACGGCATCAGGTGAAAACGAAGATGCACAAATGGCAGAAGCTGAAAATATGGATAATACACATGCATTTGGAGATGGAGCGCATAATGATCCGTTACAAGTCGAAATTATTGATCTCGGGGAAATGTCGGTTAGTGAATATTTAGAAAATTTAAGATAAGTGGAAGAGCTATTTTAAGCGAAAATTATTGGCTGTTGATGTGATGGATGCTAGTAATAAATGTATATTTGTAATAAATGTCTCTACGGATTTAATTGTCTTTGTAAAACATGATCTATCATGCGTTTGGAATTCACCCATAACTTAAGCAATATTAAATTGGAGTTTAACATCTTCAGCAGTATCCGTTTTTGCAAAGTACTGCTCGAATTTGCACGAATTTCACATTATTTAAATTATACACTAGTTAATGCATAATTATACACTGTTAAGCTGGAATAATACTGTTGCCCACTTGCCAACATTAATTTTTAAACGTATTTTTACTATATATGTATGTTATAAATCCTGCTCAAATTAGCCACATTTCTGTGTGGGGCTCCTTAAGGAGCGGAACGTTAAATTTGAGGCTGCAAAACGTGTTCACCTAGGATTTTAAATAGTCTCATCCATCATTTCAGACTATTGAAAAATATCCAGCATCTTCACAGACGTCAAGGTACGGTAACACACGTACTACCTTCCCAATGAGAGCCTAAACGTCATCATCTGAGGGCTCTATGGCCTAATACCTGAGGAGGAGAAAGAAGATCTTGAAACACAGGGCTTCCATACATTAGAAGCCTTTAACTAAAATTGAGAACAATTTAGATAAAGTTCTTCTCCCAAGAAATGGAAATGAAAAGGAGATTTATAATTTACAGGCAATATGCCACTTAGTGTGCAAATGGAAGTAAACAATTCATGAGATGGACAATCACAGTGCCACAACTGCCAACAGTTTGTCACGCCCAATCCCGTTACGTCAAATGCGACGGACTCCAACACTTTTCGATTTGTAAAAAGTTGAAAGAAAAACCGAAGTGCGTGAACTGTGGATGCAAACACCCTGTGAGCTATGGGGGCTGCCTGTGCAACCCGAAGAATTTGAGAAGATTATTTGCACAATTGGCTAGTGGGATCCCGAGTGGTCCCAAGACTTCTGTTATTCTCTCTTCCAAACCGCTTTCCCAGACTTCAGCGAAAACTTACCAATCAAACATTCCAATCACTACCAGGCCTGAGCATATGAGCCAGTTCTTCGTCACCATGCAACAGCAACTACACACTATGATGAAAGACATGATAGCGAGGATGGTCCAAAGCCTGTTCGCAGTCCAAATCTGATCTAATAATAAATGTTTCGAATCTTACGTAGAATGCGAATTCCTTGCTGCCTAAAAAGGCGAGCTGATCCAATTTTTAATTGATTTCAAAATTGGTATCATGTTCTTCCAAAAAACATTCTTCAAACCCGGTGACCATATCCGGATCCCCGGCTACATACTATATAAAAGTTATAGAATGACTGGTAAAGGAGGAAGCATCACAAATCTCGTAAGAAGAAGCATTACTTACCATTCTCTTCCAATATTCAGCCTCAGGGGCATGGAAGCCACTACCATAAAAGTACAACGAGTATTTCCTAGGTCACAGGAGTTTATCGAATATCTCCATGCACTCTTCGATCATTCTTCGGTCACTCTTCTTTCTGGCGGGGGATATAAATGCCGACCACCACCAGTTTGGAGCTGTGAGTAAAATTGCTGGCTGGAAACTTTTCGAGCTGGACTGGCCAAAATCACCATCCACACCCATTACCATAACCTGAAATGGCCAGCGAATTAGAGGAATCAATAAATCTCCTCAGCACACTGAGAAAACACATGGCGCCAGACGCCATAATTTATAGACTCTGGCGCCATGTACATAGTCGATTTAGGGATAGTGATAAAATATAGCGCCACGCCATAATACATGGCGAAAAGTACATAGGTCTACACGCCATGTACTATAGTCTTCCACGCCATGTACTATAGTCCTCCACGCCATGTACATGGCGTGGCGGACTATATTACATGGCGTGGAGGACTATAGCACATGGCGTGGAGAACTATAGTGCATGGCGTGGAGAGCTATAACACATGGCGTGGAGGACTATACTGTATGGCGTGGAGGACTATAGTGTATGGCGTGGAGGACTATACTGTATGGCGTGGAGGACTATACTGTATGGCGTGGAGGACTATAGTACATGGCGTGGAGGACTATAGTACATTGAAGAAGCAAATCAGTCAAAACAGTGCTACTTACCATAAATGAGCACACGGAGAAGTCACTTGCTTGCAACAAACAGACGCTGGCTGCTTTTAGAGTCACCGAAGGAGCCATTCAATAATATGCGCCGTTAGCCGATTGAGAATGTTCTCGATCTATCGACGATACTCAAGTATCACTTGCTGACATTTATAGATCCCCTCACACAGTATGGATGCGAGTTATAATTGTAGTGCCATGAGCCATATTACATGGCTCATGGCACTATGTAGTATGGCGTGTGGGGCCATAATTTCTGCGCCATGTAATTATGGCGCTGGGAGCTATACTGCATGGCTGAGCCATGCAGTATAGCTCCCAGCGCCATAATTGCTGCGCCATAAATGCTGCGCCATGTAACATGGGACCACGCGCTATGTAGATTCTGACATTATGGCGCGGAGAGCCATATTGCATGGCTCAGAGTACTATGTACATGGCGTATGGGGCCATAAATAATGCGCTATGTTACATGGCTCTGGGCGCTATGTGGATTTTTTTCAGTGCAGTACCTTAAAGCAGACAAACGATCATAATTCCGGTAAAGGATAAGCACAATCCTTACAAACTCGCTAAATAAATCAAATTGCTTATACGAAAGAGGAATCAACTCCAGAGAAAAGCTAGAGGCACAGGTGACCTTAGAATACAAACAAATCGGCTGACCAATGTAATCCGTGATTAGATATCTCAACACCAGAACGAACAGTGAGAGAGCGTGCTGCATAGCATTGAGCCTGGGAGTAACAGCCTCTGGCGACTGACTCGGTACTTCCAGGCAGAAAACAACCCACCTATGGCATCAATTCACGGTTCACAGGGCCTAAAATTTGATAGCACCAGCAAAGCCAATGTCTTTGCGGACTCCTTGGAGTTACAATTCGAAGAGAATTGTTTATCAGATCTAGATAATGAAACCCGCATCAACCAAAAGGCCGCAAGACCTCTCAGTTCTGAGCCTAGCGCCTGCTAAATGAGTCTGTCTAGGCTCTTAGGATTTGTTACTTCATAACATTTTGTTAATATAATAATTTTTTACTAGGTCCCTATATATGTGCAACAATTCTTTCAAATATTTAAGCTTGAAAACATCGCCATTTTAATACCAGTCATTTATGCTGGTTTTATAATAAAAGACATCAATGAATTTATCACCACCCTTGTCAATAAAAAATCGCCAAAAGAACAATTCGACTTTAAATCATTTCAATCCAGTGATTATGACCTAAATTCAATTGAAAATCGGCATTAAAGGTTATTAGTTTTCCATTCATACCAAAACAAAACTGCTCTAAATCAGATTAAGTCCCTTTCGATCAAGGGATGTCACTCAAAGGATTATTTAAAGGTACCTACAAATCGCATCCCTTGGCACGCGTTGATGTTTAAAACTACAAAATTCAGAAGGGTTTTTAGTATTTAGAGAGGTCTGACTACAACACTAAGTACCATTCAATATATTTTGATGTTTATAAGCACTACGGCCAAACGACGACTGGAAAAAGGATAATTTATCAAGCGCCCTAAGTACTCGAGGCTCATGGCCTTCGTTTTTGGCTCATATTTCACAGGATTGATATTTAAATGAAGCAACTATTTGCATATCACGCCTCAGTCGACCTCAGCTCGATGGCTCAAATAAAACCCCTAATTATTTCATAAAGGCAAATCTATGGCACATATCTTTCGTAAGTACCATGTAATGACAATAAAGTGCGAGGATCATTTTTGTGTGTATGCAAAATGATAACAGCATAATTCATCTGTCTTGTGATTAACTAGCGAGTAACGCTTATAATCCCATCGAGGTAAATACGTTGACTTGATGATGATGCTAATTCTCCCATTACTCGGTATGATGATATTGAGGAAACCTCTGATGCCGTTTTTCAATATACTTCATAAATCATCCGGCAACGTGTGCTTCCTGTCAAAATGCTTCGACATGATTTACATATGTTTGCAATTATGCAAATTCGTCTGTTGTTAGCATGGGTGATTAATCGATTTGGATGTTTGATGGTCCTCATGTGAGCTCTGAATGATATTGAATACGTGCAGGGTTTTTCGATGCGACAATGTGCGAATCTCAATGGAAATGAATGAATGGAAATTAATATGATGAGAAAATTTCATCGAATTTAATATGTTTGTTTAGATTAGCAGGATTAGTTTTGTATAATCGACAGTGAAACGAAATTAGGATGATATTTACGACACTTGTTCTGAATCTATGATAAATGTTGCTGATTCCAATCATTTATTTTACAGGTAACTGCATTTAAGGCTTTATTAAATCCAACATGATCATTTATAATCTCATCATCAATGGGAACACAAAAAGAAAAAATCATATTGGGGGGAGACAAGCATGTAATGTTGTCAAAATAACTCATCATTTTGACAGTTCTGGACTGTCTGACAGTTGACATTGCCATATTGAGCAAATAAATATTTTCTAAGCAGACTAATTACAGATAATATTCATTCTGTTTAAATCTATTGGACTATTCAGCTGAATAATGTTAAGCGTATCACATTATTAACGCCTTTTTCAATTGAAAGTTTTGAATTATTGGCTAATGGCGGCGCCGTAATGGTATGGGGCTGTATGGGTGCCAGCGGCTTTGGAAACTTAGAAATAATTGAAGGAATCATGGACCATAGGGTACATATTGAAATTCTCAAGAGAAACTTGGAGCCAAGTGCTGAAAAATTGGGTGTATCAAAGAATTTTTACTTGCAACAAGATAATGATCCTAAGCACATGATTCATAACACTAGGATGTTCTTGGCGTACAAAACTCCACATTTGTTTAAAACACCACCGCAAAGTCCTGACCTCAATCCCATTGAGCATATGTGGAGCATGCTGCAAAAAAGAATCAGGACTCATCACATTAGCTCGAAACCTTAAGTTGAAACAGGCTCTTCCGCTGGAATGGACGAAAATAGAGCCAAGCTATGCAGAAAAAACTTGTAGAATCGATGCCACAACGCCTTAAAGCTGTGATTAAAAATAAAGGCTACTCAACTAAATATTAACAAAGAATGTATCTATAGTTTTTAAGATTTTTCGTAAACTGTTTCGTAAATGTATGAAGACAATATTAGATGTAAAATTTCGACTTTGTTTTATTTTTAGTTAATAACTTTGTAATGAATAATTTCTAAATACAATAAAATTGTTTAATTAATATTTCAAATTTCTTGCAACAATTTATTATTTTTTATCACTTGAGTTTCAAATAGCTGCTGTACGAAGACATTATTGGTACACTGTATCTATCTTTTATAGTGATGTTCTACTAGTTTAGCATTTGATATTACAATGAAAACTGCATGAATTTGCCATAAAATTGGTTCCCAGCTGAAAACCTGGCCATCCTATATAAAAAAAATACACACACACATAGCAAAAATCACTCGAAAGCAATTGAAATAATACCGTTAACCACTGAATATCATCTCGCCTATCCGGAATATCTCGATATTGCATTAATCACTTTCTCACCCCCTTCTAGAATAGTAATAGCAACAAACAATAATAACCATGGCCCATCAAAACTCTCCACAACAATGCACATAATTGTTTTCGATTTCCTATGGTTTCGGTAAGATTTTGCAAATGATAATTCTATAGTTTTTCGACAATTTTCCCGTGATATCCGGTTATCAGCGTCATCGCAATCATCATATTGTGGTGGCTACAATGGATGCTTTTATTCAATAGCAGTGCAAGACCAATGGTTGGTACTCGATCGTACACCCCTCGAAAATTTGACGAGTGGTGCAGTGATTGTAAAAGATTTTTACCGTTTCAATGCAACATTCGAGAATGCAATGCTATCACGGGTGTTTCGTAAAAACATTAAGAATCCTTGATGAGTGTACGATGTGGTTGCAGCAACAATACGACGAAAGTGAAAAAGTCAGAGTTCAAAGGACGAACACTATATTTTATCTTCGGTGGGCACGTATTAGGAGTTACATTATTTGGCAATTGTGTTACATATGTTTTTTTTTTTTCTTTATGAGAAATGAATGCTTGAGATGAATTGAGTGGATTTTTGATGGAGTATAATTTTTATGGTTGATTGAATTTCTGATTTTGAACAACTTTTACTATTTTTGATGATTCTGGGGTAATCTGTTTTGAGCGAGTGAATCTCAAAAGTCACGAATTTCACACCATTCAAATTGCAAACATTGTTGCCAAGCATTCTACTTACCAACATTAGTCTCGTTTCGACTTTCAACCGACTATATAACATACAGATGCTGCTACAATTAACCATGGAATTATATCTAGCGAGGATGCAAAATGTATAAGTTTTTCCACTGACTAACGACCAATATGGTCATCGAACAGAAAAATCTGATTAGGGATTTTAGCTTAATCGCGCTAATATAATTAAAAATATAAATATGAATAAAGCGATAAAAAATAAAGTTAACTTAAAAAGTCTGATACATAGAAATGTAAATAGATATTTCATTAACGCCAGAAATGCATGTGCATTTGTTTTTGCCGTCACATGAGTGGAAATTATTGTGGTGAATAATACAGAAGATAATTTGTTGCACTTCTCATGTCCGCACAGAACCATAAATATATCTCCCTAGGTCTTCCAGCAACAAACCAACAATGAAAAACATTTATATTTCAAACTTTTTTGTACATTTATTTGAAAAAAAGACATAAGTAACATATTGAAAATAAGCACATATAGAATAAATTTCATCAAAAATGAGCTGCCATCAAAACTTCGTTTCTTTACAACATAACTTAGATCCTGAACTAAACCATATAAATTACTACACTATAATAATAAGCAGAGTGTGTTATTTATTTTCATTCAATTTTAGTTAAGAGTCTTATATTTTTTTTCGACTATTCAATCTTTAACATCTAAATCTACCTATATTTAGCTGAAGTTTTTTTTTCTTCTTCTTCAATTATTTTTTTTCATTTAAGGGGAAAAAATCGTTCATGCTTTATAGAAAAATAGTGACTAGAAAACAAACAGAAATATGTACTTAATTTTATATCGATAACAGTTAATAGTAAATTCACGATCCACAAAGCAATCACGATCCACATGAAATCTGTCAAATTTGATCGAAAATTTGTAACAGTACTTACGGAAATTCTACGTTATGATCGTTTTAAAATGTTATTCATCATTGTAAAAGTAACATGGCAAGATTTTTCAATGAAATTTAATAATAAAATAAATATTAGGGACGTTGAAAAAACACAAGTCCCTGCTATTAAAATATTACGTTTGACAAATTTTAGCTAGTAATTCTTGATGTGGATCGTGAATGAATGATAATCCCCTAGAAATAAACTACCAGGAAAAATTTAAAACGATTCGAAAGTAACGATAATACTTAGCCCACAGTCCTTATCAATATCTTCACTTTAGCAATATTTACAGTCTTTCCAATTTTCTGAATTAAAAGTAACGCAGATCTATATATAATACACTTTCTAGATTCTCCCTTTAAATCAGCCCGTAAGGAAGCTGTTTAATAGACGTTTGTCACATTTTCAGATGAAGTTATCGCAAAATTATGATGATATGCTTGAGAATCAACAGATATATTCCAAACATCTTTCCCGTTATTACTGTAGTAGAAGTCCGGACTGGTGTTGCCATTTAGCTGAAATTGAGATCCGTGGTAGATTTCCATTGATTCAGGATTTGAGTAGTGCTGATGAACAGTATCGGTATCGTGTGGAGATGTTTGAGCGGAATGAGATGATGCCGAAGTAGATCCGTCATAGGTACCAGTTGACGAGTAGACACAATTACCGTCGGCGGTTTCGAAATACGTCCCCAGTTGTTCGTAGTTGCAATTGGTCGGGGTATACTGTTGTACATGGTTTGATTGAGTCGCATGGTTTTGTTGAATGGGAGTATAGTAGAATTCGTCGTATATACTTGAGCTACTTGTCAAACTTGATGTATCATCACAGCTTTCGTATTTGCAATTATCAGAGGTCCACTTATTGTTATGACTACTCGCACCTTCTACGTCCGGAATACAGTTTGGCAGCAGGTTTGAAACAGATTTGGTATCTGTCTGAGCTCCGTTTTGCGGGAAGTAAGAGTCCTGATGGGCTACGGGGAAACCACTTGACGTATTCAAGTATTGCATCGTCTGTACACCATTTGATGTTCCATTACCGTATCCCTCGTCGTATCCCGAGAATATTTGCTGACTTGCATGATGTCCTGGTGACGAATACAAGTAATTATCACCGTGATTCCACGAATAAAATCCCATTTCCGTCGGATACGATACATAATTGTTATTATTATTTGAACAATGACAATTCGATTCCGGACAAATGCATTTCTTTTTGACATTTGGTGCCAGGAATGAAGGTTCATCTTGCTTTGGCAGTGTATTTGCATTTCTTTTGGTTCCACGCAAAGCACACAATTTGTTATTTAGAGCTGCATCTCGTGCTAGCATAACGGCAAGACTTCGTATTCTGCGACCACCGCCAAGAGCACGACGAGCTTCACTTGAACCTTTCGCCTCAGGTCGCGGGTGATCGTGTGTGCCTTTGGCTTGAAAGAAAATCGCATTTCCAGCTTGTCGCCAAAAATGTGTCACGGGATAACCACAATGACCGCGGCAGGGTAGGATTTCCAAACGCCCGTTACAGTTTCTGTGAATCGATACGATAGAGTGAATTTCGCGTTAATCTTGTTGAAATTAAATTAGGTATTACAGAAGGCAGATGAGTCAAGTGAAAACTTCCGAAAAAATAGACATGGAGACATAATATGAATTGATACCACTTCCTATCTAACGGTATATTGTCAAAGAAAAGAAAAAATAATTGAAACAAGTGAAAATATTTTTTTCTGTGTTGAAAATAAGGTGGATTTTATTTTGAAAATGTGACCGATTTTCCAAAACTTCTGTTTTTTTTTGCATTTCAAAAAATGAATCGCCATGTTATAGTGTGATATATGGCTTGTAATTCGCAACCGTGTTTAAAAAATAAAAGGAGTAGCTTAAAAAACACTCCATACTTGTGAGTCATAAAGTTATTCTGCTTAAATTTATAAAATTCCTCAAGTTTTTTAATCAGTTATTTCTTTGAAAAGAGATTGAAATAAAATTCGAAGAATTAGGAAGCTCTCGCAATTATAGTAACGTGAAGTAAGTTTTGCGTAGCAAAACAACATATAGATCCATGAATTAAAAAAAAAGTCGGGTATACAAGCACTTTTTTTTACTAAGTTTTCAAGCTCAGAGACAAAGAATTGAAAGAACAAACTAGTTTTCGATGCAGGAAATGGTTCATCAACCTTGAATTATTGGTATTTGGCAAAAATTATTTATGTATCCAGTTTTGAAGTGCAGTTACGGGTTTTTTTCTTCATAACAATGACAAATGAGTGGACTATAGGAGTCATATTGTGAAAGAAATGAATATATTTTTTTTGATAAGCTCTCCTCTAAAAACCTTATTTCCGCAAAGTGGTCATTTCATCAAATACTCACCGATTTGGGCACTGTTTTCCTTGCTGTTTTCTTCTCGCCTTATCACAAATAGCTGGTCGTAAATGAACACGTTCACCGTTCGGCAAACGACACTTTGCACTACACAACAATACTCCTAAACAGCTTTTCTTCAAAATATTCACATTATGATTATTTGTATTCCGCATAGCCCAGCCGGAAGCATGTTTCTTAGCATCCTCATTCGAACTCGCGTAAACCAAACGACAATGTCCGTTAGCCCATTCGGAAAAATCATCAAATTCACTCACTATCGGCACTATTGAGTCATTTATGTCCCAGTCTATGTTGATACGTGATTTTGTTGGCACAGCATCCGAATCATTGATTGTTGTTGTCGAACTTATAATCACCATTTTTAACAAGATCGTTCTTATTCACAATTGAAATTAACTAGTTTGTAAACATACAATTTATCACCAAAAGTCGAACACGGTTGAGGTGAAAAAATCTAAAATTCCAAAGATCGCAGTACTACTAATCCACTCACTCAATTGTTCACGTCCGAATCAAACGAATGCGCAATCTCTACTGACGAGGTTTCTGCACCACGGAACGCATCCAAGTTCTTTTACCTTCTATGCTTTGTCATGTTGTAGTGTCCTCTGCAACAGCGAACTCTATCAGAACGCGAGACCAGCCACTTCGGTTGGTATTCGGATCAAACTTAACATTCAATTCCAAGCCCCAGTAAATGCGGCTTCGATGCCCCTAGGCATGCACAGAAACAGGTAATTCCTCTATTGGCCACTCCTCCCAGACCATTGTGTTTGGATAACCCTAGTGAAAGTGAAACTTCAGCTATTTACTTCAGCGCAAATACGACTCGACAGTAGGAATATATCCGAACTCTGTTCCGATTGGCGGATAAAATCGTAAGCAGACAGGGTCGGGTCGGTAGATTCATTTCAAAGCTGAGTGGAGGCGTATGTTAGATGCAAGATACTTTCTGGTAGTTATATTTCTGCCTACACATATACTTTACTTAACTCGAAATTCACCTTTAGCAACTTGACGAGCATGAAGAGCATAGGTGGCTTAAGAGTGTGGGGGTAACATTTTGCAAACTATTAGGTAGTATAGTAAGAAGGAAGACATACCTCTAAAACTTAATTGTTGAGGTTACCCTAACTGGAAAATGTTTGAAACGATTCTTAGTTTCTTACTATGTCTACATAACAATAAATTTCACCACTCTTCAGTTCATTGTTTTACGATAACGACTGCTAGAGTTTCTTGTTGTAATTAGGTTTTTGTTTTTCATTGTCGCAATTCTTTCAATTGTTTCATTTTTTTTGGTACATGTCAACTGTAAATGGATTTTCCAAGACGTTGATGATGACAAAAGAAGTTGAGGTTTTTGAGGTCGATTTGTCTTGGTTTCTTTGAAATTTCTGGTCTGGTCTTAAATAAATGTCAAGCAATGTGGCAAATTTGCCATAAAACTGTTGTAGTGAACTTTTGAGAGTTGAAAATTTAAAATGACTGGGATAGCTACGAAAAAACGGTTAAAATTTTGGGCGTATTGATATTATAGACATTTGCTGATTGTCATTTGACAGACATAAAAATCGAAAGAAGCGGCCTGCAACAATTCTAAAAAATATATACATATGTATAAGAACAAATGAAAGTCCAGAGGTTCAACTAAAAACAGAACACACTCTGGACGTCTACGAAAGGTTAATAGTGTGGAAAGTGGCTTGATAGTTCGGAAAATAAAAAATCCTTAATTAATTTGTTTGGAAATAAACTGTTTGAAATAAGACTCTGAAAAGTTTTTAATCTTCAAACAAAGATAGCGTTAAATGTAAATGACTTACAGTGACTCATACGTCTAACCGGATGAGCAATGTAAGAAGTTTCAACTATGCAGTTCGAAGTGAATAAATTCGACGGAAAAACCATATTGAAAGGACATTTTCATTAGTTTTATTATTTGTTGCAAAAATTATACAAACCTAAACTGTTAAACCCCTGTAGTCGTATAACGGTATATTTTAATTCAAGCAAGTGATTGTAACATACGGTTGTATTCATTTATGTAAAGTTATCAGTTTGAACTTTTCTCAAAGTCAAATTGTACTATGGCTATTTCATGAAAGCAAACCCCCTTGGAAATGAGGAACCTTATTTTGCAGCTTCGGACAGAAGAGAGAACTTTATAAGCAATTTCAAATATTGTACACAAGAGCACTTTAACTGTAAACGATATTATTTAAAAAAATTTAAACAAAAAATCGAGTGCGTAGTAAAAGTAGAAAAACCAAGGAAAAAACTAAATGCAAACGATGAGAAGAATAGCTGCGTTTTTTTTCATCCAGAGTGGAGGAGGTATCCTGCATGCATAAAAAAACGAGCCGGAGCAGCATGCAAGTTTGTTTCTATTAGACAGTTGTCATTTCAAAATTTGAATTGGCATATTTTGAAAAAAATTTGAATTGGCATATTTGAATTGGCAACCAACGCCGTTTTCAAATGTAAGACTATTTATCCTGATTGCCAGGGTGACATGAAAATTTTTGAAAATTATCGAACTTATCGAAATACGTTCCACAGAGTGCACGAGTACGAACTCCACTGAATTCACAAGAGTTCGTACTCTGGATGTTGTTGTTGTTTCGCATGCAAATCGCTATCCTGCACTACTCCGGATGCATAAAAAACGCACCTTATATTGAACGGATCATTAAGAAAGATCCGCTTATTTCAGCAGATAAAAAGACAGTCTCCGTGGAAACAATTCGAAGATGCATAAGAAGTTGCGGATTAAATAGTCGAACTGTAACCAAAAAACCATACATTTTGGGAATTAGAAAGAGTAGATTACGCTTTGCCAAAGCCCACCTAATTAGTTTCCCAGAGTTTTGGAGCTGATTAATGAGTTATACATTACTACAAATATGTTTCTAAATTTAATTTGCAAGGCTCTGACGGCCGTAAATTTGTATGACGACGTGCAATTAAAACGTGCTTGCCAGAAAATACTAAAGCTACATTGAAGCATGGAGGAAGTTCAGTAATTTTCTGGGGCTACATTTCTGCTCCTGGAATAGGAAATCTCTATTTTATATAATGGATGGATTTCGGTATGTAAATATTTTAAAAACGAATTTGAAAGCTTCTTGCAATAATTTGGATATTTCGGATAATTTTATTTGGTATCAGGACAACGATCCCAAACATAAACAATATATTGCCAGGTCTTGGTTGCTTTATAATTGTACCCATGTGTTAGACACAGCACTTTAATCTTAGACCTGTGCATTATTCAGCATACTTGGCAAGAAGTTAGACAGGCCTGGAATTCTCTAAGTTCTTAATAGATTTGTCGAAATTTACCGAATTCTATGCTAAGGAAACTGGAAGAAGTATGTAATTAACAATCAAGGTTATGCTGCGAAATACAAGAATCAATGTAAACTTTAATTTTTCCGGTTCGTCGTGTGACATTGAATTCTAAGTTGCACTGAAAGAAAAACTCTTGGTTGGTTCAACTATTTTTAATAGTATTGCGACGATTCATTCAAAATCGTTAAACGAACTACGGAAAATAGTAATTTTTATTATGTTAATATAGTTAATTTAACGATATAAAAGTAGTTGGTTCTGGTTGTACAAAAAATATCGCAACGTTCATGAAATCAACTGTTTTAATTGTTTCATAACCACGAAAAATAGTTGATAAATAGAAAAATTTTCATCAATTCACTCAAAACTTCAACGTTTCGAATTATCAACTGTTTTTATGGTACTTAAACTACTTCGCAATAGTTGATTTCAACAAACGTAATTCAGTGAGCAACGTCTTTGGAATTATTCTACGCAAAGTAGAATGGTTTCAACATTTGGATGTTTTTCATGCTCCGAATGAAATTGTTTATCAACCACGCGTCATGGTGCATAAAACCAAAAAAAAACCAACCAAATTAATTTTTTTTCATTCATTCATTTTATCAACAATTTTCATAGTAAGCGAACCATTCTACAATTGTTAAATTCAACAAACATAATTCCACACTACATACTATAGTCATTTACTATTTCGTACTATGTATATTGTTGGAATACCATTGTTTGTGGTTGCTTACTTTTTTTTGCACCACGGACGTTGTTTATCAACCACGCGTCATGGTGCATAAAAGTAATCAACTATTTTTTTATGGTTGTTTTAACTATATCCCCTAGTTGACGCAAAAACAACTAAGGAAAATTGTTGATTTTACCAAGATTTTTCTTTCAATGTGGAGTAAATTTTATTATTTTGTTGAATTAATAGTCAAAGTTTTTATAATTTTGGCAATAAATAATAAAACTAGACATAATTTCCTTTTTGTTGATATGTAATATGGGCTTTCTGTTAAATTTATTCACTTCGAACTGTATAATTCACTGAAAGAAAAATCTTGGTATAATCAACCATTTTCCTTAGTTGTTTTTGCGTCAACTACGGGCTATGGTTAAAACAACCATAAAAAAATAGTTGATTACTTTTATGCACCATGACGCGTGGTTGATAAACAACGTCCGTGGTGCAAAAAAGTACTGGTTCAGGCGGTAACGATGTATTGGTATATTTTTCTCTAAATGCTTGTATCATTAGAGGAGCATTGATAAGCCATAAACCATAGCAACATAATCCATCCAAGCCTTAAATAGAAACAGGACGTGAGACGTGAAACTCAGTTCATATGCATAGCTGCAAGCTGCACCATCTATGAAAACAATTGAAACTGCTAAACAATTTCTGGCATTGGAACAATCGTATTCGTTTTCGGGACTCCCTGTTTTATAACAGTGATCTGCAAACAGAAGACTTATATTTTGTGAATAGAAGAAGGGAAATATAAAGGCTTCACAGCATAACATGAATATGAATTATATCGAACAGCAAACCGAACACAATTTTGCCATGTAGCATATGAAACTTCTATGATAGAATAGGAGTATGAGTATGAGGAGTATGAAAAATCAACAGTTTGCCTTAGTTGTTTTTGCATCAACTAGGGCTATAGTTAAAACAACCATAAGAAAATTGTTGATTACTTTTATGCACCATGACGCGTGGTTGACAAACAATTTCATTCGGAGCATGAAAAACATCCAAATGTTGAAACCATTCTAATTTGCGTAGAGTAATTCCAAAGACGTTGCTCACTGAATTACGTTTGTTGAAATCAACTATTGCGAAGTAGTTTAAGTACCATAAAAACAGTTGATAATTCGAAACGTTGAAGTTTTGAGTGAATTGATGAAAATTTTTCTATTTATCAACTATTTTTCGTGGTTATGAAACAATTAAAACAGTTGATTTCATGAACGTTGCGATATTTTTTGTACAACCAGAACCAACTACTTTTATATCGTTAAATTAACTATATTAACATAATAAAAATTACTATTTTCCGTAGTTCGTTTAACGATTTTGAATGAATCGTCGCAATACTATTAAAAATAGTTGAAACAACCAAGAGTTTTTCTTTCAGTGCGTTATTGAATTTCAGCTTCAGGACGTAAACCGAATCAGCATCATCATTACAATAGGGAAATGAGTGAGGTTGATTTTATTCTGCTTTTACTTTATAGTAGAATGAAGCTTTTATTTACGATTCCGAATTTGTTAAATCATATAATTGGGCTTATTTTGTGAAATCATAGCACATCTCTCTCATTAATCGCAGCCACAATCTGCAGAATTAATTTACAAAACATAAAACTCAAGTATGCCGTTGTACTACACTGAAAGAAAAATCTTGGTAAAATCAACAATTTTCCTTAGTTGTTTTTGCGTCAACTACGGGCTATAGTTAAAACAACCATAAAAAAATAGTTGATTACTTTTATGCACCATGACGCGTGGTTGATTAACAACGTCCGTGGTGCAAAAAAAGTAAGCAACCACAAACAATGGTATTCCAACCATATACATAGTACGAAATATAGGCAGGGGAGGCGTGAATGCCGCAGTTGAATTTGGTGTATCACAATGCAGCGACAATGTCGCTGTCAATGCAATCAAGGCACCAACCAAATTCATTTTTTTTTTATTTTGTATTGCTAAATCCTGTTGTACGAGGATTAGGTTGGGCAGACCATTCAACCTAATTCAATCAGATTTACTTCAACCTAGTGGTGATGCCAACCTATGGTATGTATCACCGCTAGCCGTGCGGCAAAATTAGAAATTTGGCAAATTCGGCCGCTGCCGCAAATTCGGCCGCAGCCATTGTGCGCGTTACCATACAAAACAGTGCATTCTAATTTTTGGCCTGCGCTTTGCCGCAGCCCACTGTTTTGCCACAGCGGAAAACGCTGTATTCTGAACAAAATAGCGTCATGCAACGTAATATAAAGGCTTCACAGCATAACATGAATATGAATTATATCGAACAGCAAACCGAACACAATTTTGCCATGTATCATATGAAACTTCTATGATAGAATAGGAGTATGAGTATGAGGAGTATGAAAAATCAACAGTTTTCCTTAGTTTTGCCATCAACTAGGGCTATAGTTAAAACAACCATAAGAAAATGGTTGATTACTTTTATGCACCATAACGCGTGGTTGATAAACAATTTCATTCGGAGCATGAAAAACGTCCAAATGTTGAAACTATTCTACTTTGCGTAGAATAATTCCAAAGACTTTGCTGACTGAATTACGTTTGCTGAAATCAACTATTGCAAAGTAGTTTAAGTACCATAAAAACTGTTGATAATTCGAAACGTTGAAGTTTTGAGTGAATTGATGAATATTTTCTATTTATCAACTAATTTTCGTGGTTATGAAACAATTAAAACAGTTGATTTCATGAACGTTGCGATATTTTTTATATAACCAGAGCCAACTACTTTTATATCGTTAAATTAACTATATTAACATAGTAAAAATAACTATTTTCCTTAGTTCATTTAACGATTTTGAATGAATCGTTGCAATACTATTAAAAATAGTTGAATCAACCAAGAGTTTTTCTTTCAGTGTAACATAACGTTGTCATTGATGAAATTATGAGAATGGATATAAGAAGTATCAGTGTGTAATATAAGGACACATACAGAGCAATTGCACTGTATTTTATGCTTTGCAATTTTTATGAGAATGATTTCGGTAAACGGTTTTGGTTAAGTTGGATAGCTTTACTTGGATAATTTTGGGTTTCTTTCAATAATACAACGGCAAAGTAATTGTCGGTCTTTTTGCACAGAAAATTTTGTAATAAAATCTATATCATAAATTATTTTTTGTTTTCATTTCGAAGAGTAGCCCGCAAAAACATTCTACAAACCATCTATTTCACAAACCATCTATTTCACATATTATTTTAAATATTTTATTAAAAACATCATCATCATATAAAATCCGACTTAATTCATGAAGTTTATGCATCCTTTTTAATGTTTAACATTTCATCTGGCTTTTAAACATAGCATTATCATTGACATTATATATTACGCCATCACCTTCATCCTCGAAAAATAATCAGCATATTTTACTATTTTAATAAATAAAAATCCTTGAAAAAATTGAAATACATACTTTGAGTTTGGTAAAAGATTCAACTTCTTTTTTTATTAATTTGATTTCATTACATTGATTTCATCTCCTCTTTTAGTTCGTTTGAAAGTCGGTCGTAATTAATCACAGGAACATTTAAGGAAAATTTGCGACCACGCCAACGAAATAAGGCTATAACAGTGAAATCAAATTATGAACAATTTTTTCCCCAAATGATTCTAAAATGTTCTATTCACAAACTCAACTTGGCCCTAAGCGCATTAAATTTCTGGTGGGTAAGGACCCACACTGGGCGCTTATTTCCAGAGTTCATTTTCAGTTGATAAAACCGAGAATACTAACTTCAGTAAATATCGGGGGGCAAGAGATTATTCATTTTTCGCCGGGTAAGAAATTATTCATTTTTCGCCGGGCAAGAGATTATTCATTTTTCGCCGGGCAAGAGATTATTCATTTTTCGCCGGGCAAGAGATTATTCATTTTTCGCCGGGCAAGGGATTATTCATTTTTCGCCGGGCAAGAGATTATTCATTTTTCGCCGGGCAAGAGATTATTCATTTTTCGCCGGGCAAGGAATTATTCTTTTTTCGCCGGGCAAGGGATTATTCATTTTTCGCCGGGCAAGAGATTATTCATTTTTCGCCGGGCAAGAGATTATTCATTTTTCGCCGGGCAAGGGATTATTCATTTTTCGCCGGGCAAGAGATTATTCATTTTTTCGCCGGGCAAGAGATTATTCATTTTTCGCCGGGCAAGGGATTATTCACTTTTCGCCGGGCAAGAGATTATTCATTTTTCGCCGGGCAAGGGATTATTCATTTTTCGCCGGGCAAGAGATTATTCATTTTTTCGCCGGGCGAGAGATTATTCATTTTTCGCCGGGCAAGGCATTATTCATTTTTCGCCGGGCAAGATATTATTCATTTTTTCGCCGGACAAGAGATAGTTATTTTTTCGCCGGGCAAGAGATTATTCATTTTTCGCCGGGCAAGGCATTATTCATTTTTCGCCGGGCAAGAGATTATTCATTTTTTCGCCGGGCAAGAGATTATTCATTTTTCGCCGGGCAAGGCATTATTCATTTTTCGCCGGGCAAGAGATTATTCATTTTTCGCCGGGCAAGGCATTATTCAATTTTCGCCGGGCAAAAGATTATTCATTTTTTCGCCGGGAAAGAGATTATTCATTTTTTCGCCGGGCAAGAGATTATTCATTTTTTCGCCGGACAAGAGATAGTTGTTTTTTCGCCGGGCAAGAGATTATTCATTTTTCGCCGGGCAACACTGGTTAACTTCGGTAATCTGACGAGAATCGGTTGTTCCAGTGTGGTATGGCCGTATATTCAAATATACTTCAAATAACGAACAATATGAAAATTCGCTCAGCTATAAATGAAGCCATATTACATGGATAATGGTACTATATAATATGGCGTGTGGGGTCATAATTTCTGCGCCATGTAATTATGGCGCTGGGAGCTATACTGCATGGCTCAGGGTACTATGTACATAGCGTTTGGAACCATAAATGCTACGCCATGTTACATGGGATCACGCGCTATGTAGATTCTGACATTATGGCGCTGGGAGCCATGTTACATGGCTCAGCGTACTATGTACATGGCGTATGGGACCATAAATAATGCGCTATGTTACATGGCTCTGGGCGCCATATGGATTTTTTCCAGTGTAGTATATGACATAATCCAAAACATTCCCCGCATCTGGTGCTCGTAAAAGACTGGACTGGTTGCTGTACAACATTAAATCTGTTTGAAATAAAAGTACAAGCCGAACTCACCTGAAGGAGGTTATTTCAGACGAGTGGGGGAAAATAACACCTAAAATTAGTTCATTCAAAAACTAGTACATTCAATGAACAATCGCAAAAGGATATAATTTCAGCAAAAGGAAATCCCACACGCTATTAGAAGTAGAAAGAGTAATTAGTTTTTTGAATGCATGTGGACATTTTTAATGTCTGTACAATTTTTTAGTTGAATTAAAAATATTAACGATAATATAACGGAATACTGTTTTGTTTTAAATAGTTTCAGTTGTGTAGAATTTACAAAAAAATTCAAAACAAAGATAGTTTTGTTTGTTTAAACGGTACATGATTTTTAATTAATGATAAGGTGGTGTACGTGCAATTTTTCGGCACAGTGTAGGTTTATCCAATCGCAAAATAGCAGTGAAACTAGTCAGATCCAAAAAGTTGAGATTATTTTTTTTTGGCATAAGAAGCTAACAAAGTAAAAATATGATTTTACTGATGAAAATAAATTCAATTTGTATGGACAGAATAGTTTTAGCTGTTATTGGCACGATTTAAGCCGTCCAGAAAAAGTTCAAGCATGAGTTGAAATTTCGAAGGAGGTACAGTAACGGTATCGGCACGATTTTCTTTGCACCGGACAGCGTTAATTGATTTTTTTTCTATCAAAGACCCGTATTCAATTTTGCGTAAAAAATAAAAATTAAGTGCTCCAACGCACTTGAAATGTTGACTGTAGCATTTTTCGAGTCAACTTTGAGCAAAAACAAAAAATGTTTATAAGTGGTACAAGCTCTTCACAGAAGGGCGAGAATATGTTAATGACAATGTTCGCCCTGGACGCCACAGCACGTGAACAACCGATACAAACGATGAAGGAGTGTTATTTAGAATCGTCGAAGTTTGTGTCAGCGAAGTTTGTTCCGAAATTGCTAAATTTGACCAATGGAACCATCGCATGAGTATCGCTCAGGAGCTGTCGAATGAGCTCAACGACGATCCAGATTTGCTCAAAAAGGTCATAACTGGTAACGAAAGATGGGTATATGGTTATTTCGTTGAAACCAAAGCCCAATCACCACAATGAAAGCGGCCAGAAGAGTCAAGACTGAAAAAACACGCCAAGTTCGCTCAAATGTGAAGGTTTTGCTCACTGTTTTTTTTTATTGCAATGTCGTGGTGCATCACGAATTCTTGCCAAAAGGTCGTACGGTCAATAAAGAATATTACCTTGAAGTTATGCGCCGTTTGCGTGGAGCGATACGAAGAAAACTTCCGGATTTGCGAAAAAACAATTCAAGGCTTTTGCATCACGATAATGAGCCTGATCATACATCGTGGCTTGTTCGTTATTTTTTTTGCACAAGTTACCGTATTCACCGGACTTAGCCCCCTGCGTCTTTTTCCTGCTCTCAAAACTAAAAATACCCATGAAAGGACAGATGTTTGTTACGATTGAGGAGATAAAGACCGCATCGCTGGAAGAGCTCCAGGCTCTATCAGAAATGCTTCGAGGATTGGAAAAAGCGCAGGTACAAGTGTATTATATATCAGGCGGATTACTTTGGAGGGGACGAAATAGATATTGATGAATGAAAAAATATTTTTCGAGAAAATTAAGTCACTTTTTTTGAACAAACCTCGTACACCGACTTATTAGAAGACGATTTTTGACTTGTTTGAATGATTTAATGCACCAGTGCATTAAATCTTCGCAATAATTGCCTTGGTTTAATTTAAAATATATTCCACTGTATATTCCACATTAAACATCTTTGGAGATAGTGACATGAAAGGTTTACGAATATGGACGACAATTTTAAAGCATCAGGACTTTTAGAGATGCAGTACAAGAAGCATGGAATGAATTGACCAAAAATAAAAAAACTTCTTCAATGTCAAAACGTATGTATCAATTCTTGTTAAATCAAGGGATGAAGATATAATACTTATAACTGACTTGTTTTCAGGAATTCAAAATATTTTTAAAAGAATGTTCTGCGGTTATAAGAATTACGCTTTGCAAAATTGATTTTTTATTATTATTTAACAATACGGTAGCTGTCTTTTCTCCAAAAATGAATAAAAGTTATTTCTTTACCTGAAACTAATAATTTCATTTACTTGTTATTATACAGTTCAAAATTAAGAAAAATTATAGTGTGATCAAACAAATTACGCTCTCTGAATTTAAAAACTTTTGAGGCTTATATGATGCTAGCTTTGACAACTTTACGACGAAAATGTAGTTAAGTGCACACAGATAATACTCTTTCATTCTGAAGTACATATTCTTAAGTATATTAAGCGAGATAAGTATGGTCGCTTTGCGTCTTTAAGTATCGTCTTTAGCACGATGAATTTTAGAATTATGATCGTGGCTATGATGTTGGACTGTCAATAGTGTTACGACAGGTTCGTGAAAATTGTGACGTTATTTATGCATTACAGATTAGAGACTGCAACCCACTATTCGAAATTTCAAGGGATAATCGAAATACGGGTATTCCAACAAAAATCACAAATATTTCGCAATCGTACAAATAATAAAAAAATTTATTCGAAACATTTACTACTCCCTATTTTCTCACACTTAATCAGACCAGTCAATTGATCCTCATTGCGGCTACAATCATCAACGTCTCGTCGTTCAATCCTTATCGACATCGTCAATATGTTCATTATCCTTTTCCTCCTCTTCGACCAGCTCTAAATCGAATTATACTACTTAATTTTTCCCACACTGTTGATAATCTGCGGGTGGAATGGATGGATTCATATATATGCAACAGTTTTCACATTTTCTCATCCACAATTTCCACTCACATGCAACCATGTCACAGCCTTTTTATTTAACACTCTCAACCCAATGTCCTTTAGTACATAACAATGAATGGGTCGTGACATAAAGATCGATTTGCATTTTGCAGCAAAATATGTACAGAACTGTATCAAGGAGACTCGACTAAATTTCAACGGTCTCATTTCGAGGACATGACGCGTATGTAAAATGCGGGTACAAACACTAGAAAAAACACGCATTACTTTGTCACAAAAAAGAAGAAGAAAAAACATCATAAACAAGCTGTTTGTATGAAAAAAAATATTATTCGATAGCAACAATTATTCACAACGGATATCCTGTTTGTTCGACATTTCCACTCGATTTCAATCGAATACGAGACGGACGATACACAAAACCAAGATTAGTTCAATTGTCGTGGTTTAGGTCAATGAGGTAGACTAGTGATGACCCTGATATTAAGTCCTCTTCGTTCCATTCAATCCAAAGCAGATAAATCGTTTAAGTATCCTTTTAATGAATCCAATGAAAATCTACTTATTACACCTCGAGCTATATCCTAGACGAGGGGCTTTGTGTGTTTATAAGGATCTTTTATCGAACCTTAGCATCGTTTTTTTCTTCCTTTCGCCGTGAAAAAGGGGGAATTCTCTTCCTAAACACCACAGGATATCTTCGATTTCTATATATGCCTCGTGTACTTGTTCACCGAACTTTCCCACTTGGTTTTTCCACGCGGAATCAAAGACTTTTTGGCTGATTGCCCTTAATATGACTCACCCGTTTTATCTATATTGATGAATCTCGTTTCATTTGCTCGTTAGGCGCATATTCCTTGCTTCATTCGTTCGTTTCGTTGTTGGTTCCTTTACTGATTCGTTAATTGAGGCCATAACGAGGCAGCAGGATTACTGCTGAAGTTGATATTTTGTTGATAAATCGAATTGTGGATTTTTGGATTTTCCTATAGTCGTGATCGAAGCGAGTGATAAGAAACGAATGGCTTTTCTTGTGGTTTGTTAATTGTGTGAATTTTCTAAATCCGTTAGAAATAATGGGCTTTCATTAATTAAGTCACTTTATGTATTACAGATATAAGTATAGGTACTTGGATGTTTGAGAGAACGATACGTATCATAGCGTTAGACCGATTTTAGGACTCATGTGAAGTGCCAATCGTGGGAATAATAGGAGTTTATGGGTGAAAGAGTGTTGGATGGAAGGATAAGATGGCCGGTTGTATTTGTGATCGTTTTTTCTATACTGACAGTAAACAAGCAAGTTATAGTTGAATAAAATTATATTTTGGTTTTGCGAGCTTATTTCATTAATTCTTTAAACTTTTTAATTAAAGTACGGATCTCAAGAACACGCATCGTATACAATATTTGACGTTTGTCAAGATCACATACCAGGGATGAACTTACGAAAAAAATGAATGACGTTTCAGTCATAGAAAATTGTCACTATCAAAAAGTTTAACTATTTAAATCGTGAATATTAGTCGGCATTATATTATTTAGAATATGAGAATGATCTTTGATTTGACTGATCTTTGATGATGAAAATGCAATACCTCATCCTGCTCAACCAGTCGAAAACGACTTAAACTGGAATCGCTTTCAATCCGTCGCGTCCGTTCCGATACACCCGTCATAGTTGAGATTTAACGGCGCCTCATATAGTTTTCATTAAAACGCTCAGAAATAAAACAAAAAAGCGCGTGAGAACGGATCGGAAGAGTTGGGTGAGTTTCAATTTGGACAGTAATTATGAGTAATTATCAGTTTGTAATTTGCAGAAATAGTTTTAATTCGCGGAATTGACAATGGAAATGACTACAAAATCTTTTCGAAACGCGTAGAAGTGGCTATTCTGGAACAGCTTTTAGGCGATTAGTATATTTGCAATACCGTACAAAATTTTACTGCCTAGTCTTAAAACGAATTTCAAAAGGATGTTACCATACTAGACTAGCACCATTGTTAGAATTTCCGTCATTTCATAAGAATATATGCATTATTTTTTTAATAACTTTATTTAACTGCTACCTTCGTATAAGAAGCTTCAGTTAGTTTTAAAATCTTCCATACAAGGACAAGTGATGTTGATGACGTGAACAGTTGATGACGTGAACATTTGGACGCAAGTTACGTCACTGACTTAAAGTCAGAGAGCAAACTTAGGATCAGTGTTACAATGTTCATAATGAAAAAGAGTTTGAAAACCAAAGAAAGTGGCTACGCAAGCTGTTTTTCGACGTTAGAGATGGAGGTCTAACGGACTAGTTCTTATCAATGGCTGAAATTTACGATGGGTTAGTTTTTTTTGCCAACTTGTTGGAGCGATGAGCGAAGGTCCCAATATATTTTCCACTGCGATTTTTAATTTCTTCGGCAATCGTCTTGAACCGTTGGATTTTGTGGCGATTAGGTTTGAGGAAGTACCACGGAGCTTCGGTGACAGATCGAAGTATTCTTCATTGAGCCCCTTGGATGATGTTGATGAGTGAAGGGCGAACTGCTCGAAAGAATTGTAAGCCATAGGTCCAGATTGGCTTTATGATAGACTTATAGACGAGCACTTTAGAATCGAGAGACACTTTTGACATGCTATTGAGTATCCATTTGAAGTTTAGGAATTTGAGCCTCAGTTGTTGATTTTTATCTTCAATGTGTCGATTTCAGGTGAGCATCCTGTCAAAATGCATTCCGAAATACTTTACTTCGTTACTTTGATGCATAGGAACATTTTTTAGACATACTTGGGGCCAAGCCAAATTTACCAATGTGAAAGTAACGTCAATGCATTTGGTTTCGTTCATTCTGATTATTCATTTTGCTAGCCATTCTTCAAGAAGTGAGATGTGGGCTTGCAGTGTTCAGGATGCCATAACTGGATCTGAATCAGTACATAGAATAGCAAAGTCATTCGCAAAGGTAGGTGGAGCTGTTTTGTCACTTATTGGGAGATCAAATGTGAAGATTGTGTAAAGTACCGGTGCCAAAACACTTCTTTGCGGTACGCCAGCATGCACACGATGTTTAACGATAGAAGAGCTTTTGCATCTCACCTGGAATGTGCGGTCGGTTATGTAGGACGATAATATTTAATGGAAGCTTTTTGATTTAATTTTGAAGATCAATCCTTTATGCCGGATTTTATCGAAGGCTTGTCTAAAAACGTCTAAAAAGGCTATTGGGCAGTACTTCTTGTCTTCGAATGCTATTTTAATGTCTGACACAATTCTATGGACCTGTTGGATGGTGCTGTGATGTCTTTCAAACCCGAATTGATGTTCTGGATTTTTGTTGCTTTTTCTAGTACTGGTAGTAGCTTTCTCAACACAACCTTCTCGATAACTTTGGAGATGCAGGATTAAAGGCTATGAATTCACTTGAGAAGAGTCCTTACCAGGCTTCGTTTGCTCTCCAAGCTTCAGAAAAATATCCGATTTCGAAAGATAGAATTGAAAAAATTAGAAAGCCAAGAGAATACGATCGCTGCCAACAACTCGAGTAAAGCATTGGTGATGAGATCGATTCCCGGAGATTTTTTGGAGCATGTTTCCTGGATAATTATATTTGCACTTCCTTAGCCGAAGTCTTGATTGGCTGTGAGTCCAGAGCATTGATATTAGATGGAAAGTCGCATGTTGCCGAGATGAAAGGTGTGAAAACCTGTTCTGGGTGAACTGCGAAGGTGGTTGCTTCATCTGCGTCACTTGTGCCCCATTGTCCATTAGCAGTTCTTAGTGGGACTTCACTGATGGGAAGTTTGTTTATTTTTTTGACCACTTTTCATAGCGAATGAATAATCGGCATTCTTAATGGGTGTGAGGCTCTTCAGAAATAAGTGGAACTTTAGCTTGTTGTCTTTCGCAAGTGCCAGCCTGAGCTCACAAGAAGCTTTGTTGAGTCGCGCTTTTGTTTGTGGTGCCAATTTTTTCGTGCCAGTCCTTTTCCCTATACCAGGATTTGTGGTAGGATTTGTACTATGATGAAGAGTATGTTTTTTTTTCGAGTTGAAGGGTGCAATTCGATTTTAGGTGTTAGACGAATGCCTCCAAGAAATGCTCATTGTAAATAATAGCCGCATAATTGACAAATTTCGGTGATTTCAGTGATGCTCTAAAAAATAATGAGTTGCTGACGTATTGTCTGAATGCATTCCAGTTGATTTAATATCTACGCTTATAGCAATCGAAGTGGGGTGACATGTCCAAAGTAATGATGACGGGAGTGTGAACTGAGAAAAAATCTGAAACTGCTTCTGATTTTGTGAACTTTGGACATATTATCTTCGAAATTGTGAAGTGTATGAGATCCGGAATGTTGTTGGTGTTTGACGGCCAATACGTTTTTTGACCGAATGAGATATGCCTCAAACCATAGGTTTCTAGTCTATGGAAGAGTACTTTTCCTCTAGGTGTTATGAGTCAAAATCTCCAAAACGTGTGTTTCGCGTTGCAGTCGCCAGTCACGATGAATTTGGTTCCCAGCGATGAGAGCAAGCTTTCAGACATTGCTTTTGAAATTCTGTGCCTCGGTGGGCAGTAGATGGACAAAATTAGAATCTCACCCAACTGTTCAGGTAGACAAATGGATGTCGCTTGGATGTAATCTTCTCGGAGTTCTTCTAAAGGATGATGGAGCAGATGTTTTTAATGAGTATTACAGACCCACTTCTAACCTTCCATTTGAGTGTTTAATATCGTAAAAGATGTAGCCTGGATGCCGAATTTATTATCTTTTTCCGTAAAGTGGTTTTCCGATATGAGAAACACATAAACGTCGTGAGTTGATGTAAAGCAGGCTATTCAAATTTTCACATTCAAATTTTTACATTCAAACTTTTGGTTTTTGAGTAATTCATGTTACTCATCGTCTAGCATCATGTTACTCATCGTCGTCATGAATTGATTCATATTGTCTGAAAGCGTTGACAAAATAGAAGAAAGCTCGTTGTTAGAGCTGTTTTGAGCATTAGTTTCAGCAGAGCCGTGTGTGTTTTGTTTGATTGCGTCGAAATATTTGATACCAGAAGTTACTAGTGATGAGAGTGGCAAAATCTATGGCATGGAGACTGGTCTATTGGTTGCAATGCCCAAAGCTTGTTGAGCGTGCTTTTGAGGCGGGATCATCTTTACTTTCACAGATTTAAATACTGGGCAACCTCTGTAGTTAGCAGTTACCACAATTGCTACATTTTTTAATTGTAGGATATCGTTTACTCTTGTCACAGGACTTGGTAGCGTGAAACGCGCCACATTGAATACACACACTAGAGAGTGAACAATAGGTTTTGGTGTGGCCATATTCCTGACAATTCGCACATCGCATGGGACCTTTGGGATCGGCTCTTGGATGGTGATTCTGAGGTGTTAATTTCACCTATTTTGGGCTTGCTGGCTTCGGGCTCTAGTTCTTCATTGAACAGTGGCAGCGGCTGTTTGAATTTGTTAAATATTGCTGTGATGGATTTTACCGCAGTGCCGAGGGCTTCAAGCTCCTGCTTCAATTCGTCAACATGAATATCAGGTTTCATGCCTTTAATTACTTCCAACAATCCTTTGCAACTTTTTAGCTGGTATGTATAATACTGACGACTTTGTGTATCTAGCTCTTTTGTCACCTTGTTGATGTTTTTTTTCAGAACAAACTTGTATTTTGGTCTCAGAGACGTGACCATTGTTTTGTTTTGTGTTTTTACCAGCGATTCTTGTAGGTATATTGGCGGTGGTTTGATTTGCTTTGGCAAAGAAGCGATTTCGGAGTGGTTTTTGGTTGCGAGTAGATGGTAGTAGTTACTACTGGTAGAAGCTTGCTGTTCATCAGGCTTAGAAATTTTCTTTTCGTTTGAGACGGGCTGAGACTTCTCCGTCTTTTGACCTTATTGAAATATCGGTCTAGTCCCTTTTTCTTGACCGCATTGGGAGGCCTCGCATCTATATAAGCATTAGATGCTGACCCATTTCCATTAGTCGCGTTCGTAGCCATGTGCTGCTTTGAACAATGATTGATTTATTTTGGCTGTAGATCAACTTCAAATCGCGATAATATATTACGTTGCATACAGCATAAAGAAGCTAAAAACTCATTTCACACACGTCCGTATTTAATTATTCGTTTTTCATTACAGGAAACCACAAAGCTAGCCACTTTCGACTGTGACAATCCGAACGAATTGACGGAGTTGATGTGATTACCTCTCCGTCTATACTGTTCGGAACGGACCCGACGGAATGATTGCGATCCCAGTTTTAGGTAGGCAGGACCAATAGATATTACATCTTTAGATTAATATTTCTTCAAATCGATGCAATTAGCCTTTTCTGAGGCACGGTTCATTTTTGAGAATATCGAAATTTTGATGAATAATTAGATTGGATCCAAAGGACCAAACTTCTACAGAGAAGGAATTGTTATGACGTTAACTGGATAATATTTAGAATAAATTTGCATTTCATTGTATAAACAAAAACACGTTAAATTTACCCAAATAATGTGCGGATTCATATATTTGCAGCCAATATATCAGACAGATCAGAGCCACAAGCAATTTGTTCTTATTGATTTCTCTTTAGCGTAAAATCTCAAATATTCTAATTTCAAAAACAATTTTTCCTTTAGGAGGTAGATATATTTCAATTTCTTGACATACATAAATCGATATTTTGAGGATAATCCGGCCTCTTCTTCAGTGTCTATTGATGGAAAGGAAAAATGACAAGAGCGTTTTCATACCTCGATCCCTCTGAATTTTACACGAAATTGTTCTGCAAGTACAGTAAAAATGAACCTTTGTACAAGTCAATTACAATCTACTTAAAAGCATATTGTCCGAATCCTTACAGAGTTAACACAACGTCACATTGACGCTTTTGTGATAGTGACTTTGAAATACAGTTAACATACGGGAGTGACACACAATGATTGCTGTCAATTCAAAGATAACCCTTTTAACTGCATACCTAAGAGTATAGATACTTACATTTGTCCCTTCAGTGAAACATTAACATTTCGTTCATACAACAGAAACCTATGTTCTTCTGTCGATCATTTTGTAACTAAATCCATTCGTATTGACTGATCATCATTGAATCATTTTCAATCAACTTTCGTCCTTTTCAATAACTCGACTAACGCTCACCTCTCCCGGACGAGCATCAAATGAGGCCGTCAGGTCAAAACATCTGCGCATGTGCTTACTTGTATATGCCTTTTTCAGGTTTATTCAAGGAAAATTTAATATAAATTGATATTTGTCTGTTGACGGCATAATAAATCAAAGGTCACATGGCCTAGTAAAGGGCAAATTGTGTATTAGATTACCGAACAATCAACTGATCATAGTTTTTGCATGTAATGCGATTTTATTGGATTGTGCGATTGGGAGAACGTGGATGATCCATTTTTTTCCATTATTATAGAAATTTGATGAGAGTATCCGAATCCGCTTCTAACGCAGCATGCAACTTTCTCCTGTGAATACACTGTCCGACCACCCGCCTATTTCCGATCAGCATTGCATGCAATCAGCGAATAAGGGCAGTTGAGCTGTGTCTTGCAATTATTACACAAACCATTCAAGAATATTTAAACCCTATCTGACTTATGCGATTTTTTCATTGTTATATTATGCAATAAATCGCCTTCGATTGAGTTGGCTGTGTTGAGTAGCAAGAGCGTTGCAAATGATAGAGATCGGAGAACTGGTCATGGGAATGATGAAGTGAATTTACCCAAACCACAATGAACAAACTATTGTATATAACGGGAGTCTTTATGGTATATGACCACTTGAAACAATATGACTGCAGGAGATCTTCCTATGGTGTATTTTTATTTCATAGGAATAATTCGATCGGATATTGTTGTGAAGACCACTTGTGAAATTGTAATTTTCTACAATGACGAATATGACAAGTAGCATATTGTTGGGTTGGTTAGAAGTGCTGAAGTACCAGAGAGGAGTGTGTTGAACTTCCCCCTTATTTTTGTGTTTTAGAAGATCTGAATGTAATCGGTTGGCTGTAATTTTCATTGTCATGGTTTGAATTTTTACAATTGTATTGGAAATAAGGACTGTATAAACACATCGAGGTGGCCAAAATAAACATATTTATGTTTATGATTTCTATTCACTAAAAACAACATAAAACAACATGTTGCAACAAATGCTTACTAGTTTTTAATGCAATAAAATATTTAGCAATTAGCCAAATTCACAATTTGCAATATTCCTGCAATATTCGCAATGTTATGGGAATATTAATTACTCCAGAATACTGAAACATTTCAACTGTTAAGTTTCGCCACATTCTAGCAATATTTTATTTGCAACATTCTTGCCAAATTGTTGCTGAGGTGAAAAAGCAAATGCATCCACCGAACTACAATTAGCTAAGACAAAAATAAATGTGTTATTTTTTTTGGCTATGTTAAATAACGTTTCTGTTGGTGGCATTCATAAAGTGAATGAATAAAAACCATAAGAGTGAAATCATTAAAAAAAAACAATATTTTGAAATCAACTGGTCCGACAAAAAATAAGGGGCTCAAACATTATGCTCATTTATTATCTGATTTAAATAAACCCTCATATGCCTAGAAAGCCCTGAATATTTTTTTTTGCGGTGAGTATAACTGATACCTGCAATAAATAATCTGACAGATATTTTATGTCTTCTTTAGTTTATATTAGGATGCGTAAATTGAAAAAAAAAACGAATATAATATCTCTATACAGTACTTTAGCCTTGAAAACTCACTCAAAACAAAGAAAAAATAATAAAATATGATGATACATAATCCCGGTATGCAAATTAGGTAGCAAAAAACCACAAAAAAATACAATGACTGCGGGGTGAATTGATTCCCTTTAGGGACAAAACTAGGTAAAAAAATAATTTTACTGCTCAATTCATATAGGATGGATAGATATATGAAAACAAAAAATATAGATATCGTAAAGGAGTTAGAAAAAAATGAGTCCGATCAAAACATTTGATGACTCATGTTAAGACGTATTCATTTTTTATAGCACTAAACACACACTCAAGTGTTTTCATATATTTATTCACCACCGATGTCGGAGCTCGTGTAAGGTACCTACTTAACCCATCACTTCATAGTAGTCATGAAGTGGTTATTATATGGTAATCCAAAACGACAACAATTTGTTTTATTCGACCGTTCGTTCTCTTCCACTCCACTCCATTATTAGAACAAACCGTACATACGCAAACTAAATGTGGAAAAATAAAATGAAACGATTGATTCAGATTCACTCGCTGAACTCGCAATAGATAGACATGATGGTCCCAAGTATTCATTCGTACTGTTGTTGACGACAACGACGGCGATGATGATGATGCTGATGATGCCCAAGTAATATCAAATTTCACGCGTGCATATCGTATCGTGAAGTGTGCCAGACGTTCTGCCCATCAATCCATCAGAAACCGCCGCATCTACATCTACCTCACTATATATATCAATTCGAAATACAAAAGGTAATGTAGTAAGTACAACGTCCTTTTACAAAAAGGCCCATCAAACCCAACAACAACAACAGCGACAGTAGAGCCGACCACGCCAGAAAAAATTGAAAACACTGAAAAACAGCCCGAGACAGACAAGAACCTTGTGGGTATGCCAAACAATAGGGTCCTTTTGGCAGATAAAGGAGATGCATCTGTCCTACCGCGTAACCATGTAGATATAGACAAACGGTGTGTAGCGTACACCACTGTACGGGGGCTATGAATCCTTGCCGTTTTCGTTGGTACAACTTCAGGATAAATAAGATCTTCGAAAGGCAGGCAGTAGAAGACAAATGTTTGTATTGATAGCAAAAAGGACAACATCACTTTACAGGAAAACAACGAGATATTTACGAAAGATATGATCACGACTTAACAGTTTAAATGTCTCCGAGCCAAGATTATTATGACACCAGCGGAGATTTAAGACACTTACGATATTCATTAAAGGGAAAATTGGATAGGACCTACCATCTAGATTTTCTATAATGACCAGTATTTACTAGGATTTTCAGAATTTTTTTTTTTTTCAAAGTTTAACTCTGCCAGTAACCAAGACATTACCTTTTCCATAACAGTTTATAATTTTATTTTTGGATTTCTATCGCGATCATTTTTGTTCTAAAACCAATGATGCAGATGTTTCTGAAACAACCACACGCTGAGCGTAGGTGTTTCTCCGGCTTTGGAGTGTGCTCAATCGTGGTTTGCACAATCTATCAGGTTCCAAGTGTTTTATTACCGTTAATCACGCTAAAACGTTTCGTGGGAAATTTTCGAATAAACATTTTTTCGGAGTGGTTGCTGGTTGGATGGACAGCAAGAGAAGGTGGTAATATTGGATGACCTAAGCACGTGGCTTAAATACGAAGGTGATAAAATTGGAAGTTGTGCATCGTTTTTGGGGTAGTAGCTAGTGAGATTAGGATTGTCGGATATGTTGATTAAGGTTTTATCTGAAAGCCGACAATAGTTAATTAATGAAAAAATAATGGAATGAGTCGTGAGAATTTGAGCGGGATTTTATGTCTTGGGAAAATGTTCGAGGCAATGGATTTTTTTTTTGTTTTGAAAAAGTGTTGAATGTTCTTATTTCACAGAAATATAAATAAATTTTTGAACAGTTTGTTAAAAATACTTTTAGATGACTTTGAAAGTGCTTGTTGTTAGTTGAAATAATCTGATATTAAGTTTTGATGAAGGTTAACTCAAATATGGCATTCTGAGAGCTACAAATTTCAGATGACGGGTTTCCGGCTGATCTAACCGGTGATGGGATGAATGCATCTCGTTTTTTTTAACTTCAGCATTTTTTGATTTAATTGACCGAAGTGTACAATTTGGGTAAAAACTTCAAAGGATACTGCTATTGTTAGAAGTAATTTTTTTATTATTTGTACATTATTTTTTATACACTCAAAAAAATGTTGGTTGAATTTTACCCTTATAATAGTAGGAAACTGGTTTCCTACTACTAAAGATGTAAATTTACAAAAGTGCGTAAAAAGAATATTTTACGTCTTAAGTGTTTAAATTTTTTTACGACCAAATCGTGTAATTTTACCCCAAAAAATGATGCAATTTTATGGCTTTGGCGCAAAGGTGATTAGCAAACTAGTAAATTTACACTCTTTTTGCTTCAATTTACAAAAAGGTGTGTATTATTCAGCTGATATGACGTAAAAGCAAAAAATGCACATCGAATGTGTAAAAAATTTGTGATTCGTTATTTTAAACGAAAAAATGAATATATTTCCTAGTATCAAAGTATTAATTACAGACCCACTTTTTAGAGTGTAGATGCCGCCACAAAGTGTCTGTGATATTTTGTGCAGTGATATTTTAATTACTGTCATTAATATTTCGCTTCTCTATGTTTTTTTTTTTAGTTTTAAAAATATAAGAATGAATTGAGTAATTGATCGGCTAGGGCGACTTAATTCACGTCTGGTTATCTGGGAATCAAGATCTGACCAAAACCCTTGGCAAAGTTTGAAAAGAGAACTCTCATTGAAGAACAATCTACGTGATTCTAACGAAGGCTTATGAAGGATGGAAAGACGAGAACAGTAGGGACAACCGGGGAATTTAAAAAACCGCATATACAAGACAGGAGAAAGAAGGTCACTGTCCAACAAGATAAAAACTAGGGGATCTAAGATAGCTCATTGAGGAACTCCAGATGTGACAAATATATGAGAAGAAATGGAATCGTTTAAAGTGATTCTGCAGAGATAACTATGATGATAGAAGGAAGACCACGAGAGAGGATCAAAAATACCGAATTCAATAAGTTTATTGAGCAGCAGGCTATGGTTCACAGAGTCAAAAGCCTTCGAAAAGTCCTTATAAATGACATCATCTTGGCGTTGATAATCGAAAGCAGAGGTGCCAAAATTAGTGAACACCATAAGGTTGGTCATTGTAGAGCGGCCCTTGATGAAACCATGCTGCTCAGGAGCAAATAAAGGTTGTAGAGTTGGATAAAATTTATTATAGATAAGGCGTTCAAAGAGTTTATTGAAACAGCAGAGGAGGGATAAAGGACGATAATTGGAAACGGCAGATCGGTCACCAGATTTGAAGATTGGGAAAAAATATTGGCGGATTTCCATATAGAAAGGAATATACCAGATGCAACGTTCTTATTGATCCTTTTCAATAAGGTTCAAGCTAAGGGATTCAAGCTAAGGGAATACATAGAGAAGATGAGGGATTTGACAAAAATATTGGGAATACCGTCAGGGCCGAAACTAGCATTAGAATCTAAGGTATGCATAAGAGTTTCAACTTCCAAAGAATTGGTATTTATTGGTATAAGACAGGAGAGGTACGGCAGAAAACAGAGGTTATCGAGGTATTTAGTTTAAGATTAAAGCTACTGCTTTTACTGAATGGATCACACATATAAAAAAAATCAATATTGATGTTCGATCTTTTTTTAAATAAATATTTCCTTTCAAAAATCAGGATTTTTTTCAATTTGTTACGTCATTATTGAATCAATTCAAAAATCTTATATTTGTCATCCTCACTCTCCAATATCAATACCATAAAATTATCACTGATCCATAAAACATAAATATGTCCCCATAGAAAAATCAATTCGAATGAAATCTTTCTTTTAACACAGTTTAACAAACATCGACTTCGAATTCGATTCACAATCTGCATTTGAATATCATCGAATCAATTGAAGTAATAAACAACGACAATCAGAATAGTAGCATCCGTAGCAACGGCAGTGGTAGCATTAATACGTTACACCAGATCAAATAATCCGTAACCCGCATAATGTGCTTAACAACGAAATCGACAACAAGAGTGAAATCAAACGAAAATTTATTTACACAACATAAACGTATTATTCGTATTGATAAATCCTGTTGTCGGTCGTATTCGCATTTTGATTCTCTGTCTTTCTCACATTCAATTTATTTGAATTCAATTCAGCGTAATCGATTAATTGATAACATTCCGTATACTCGTATGTTATTAGGGAAATGCAGCATTTCTGGTCTATCTTGGTATTGCCTCAGTGAAATTCGACTATGGTAGGTCCAATTAACCATTCAACAAAAAAATGTCAATTTGCCCGAAATTGAATTAATCGTTGTGTGATAATGTCACTGTCAGAGAACTGATACTGTAAATTGTCGAGGGAATATAATTTGGAATAAAATATTTGTACGTATATAAAAATTTGGAATGTAATTTGAATTAAGTGGAGCGTGACAGCATATTTTACGAAAGATGGAAGGAGTATAACAGTTGAAAACTAAACTCAAAAAAATTTCACCACTTAAAATTTAATAGAATCAAATTTAAATCAAAAGTTAAAACACTTTTAAATAAAAACACGAACCTTATTTGAATTAAATTAGCCCCCACATTCAATAAAAATGATTCCACTTTATTATACAAATGTTATTTTCATATCATAATTTTCATCATTGAATGTAAAACAAAACAGTTTGTGCTGAACAAGACCACTTTGATACAGCGTAATTAAAATGAAGGCATATTATTTGAATTAAAAAGAAACGTATATGACGCCAAATCATGTTTGAAAATATTTTATTCAAATCTATTTTCTTTATTTAGGTATACAACGAGTTTTCTCTGAGTGTACGAGCTTGGGTTGTTATAAATTTACTGCCAACTTTATAGAAAGTTACCATTAATCATTTTAACGTATATTTGTTGCGTTTTGTGAAAATTATTACACAATTTTAAAAAATTTAATTAAGGATATCAAATTAAATACGACTCTGAAATGAGACGATAAAACGACGAAGGGGCGACACACATAGAATTTGAATGTGGTCTGAATAAGTGTAACTTAGTAATAGAAAATGAATTTCACAATTAATGAGTCCCAGAGATTATCAAAGTAAAAAGTGCTACAACGAATAAATAATTTAGTAGCATTTTTAACGGTAATTGCTTACATTAAGTTATTTTGACATTACAGAGAATTACAGTTTTCGAGGACACTCTTTCATATTTAAGTAAGTCCTTCCTCCACCTTAAGTACAGTCTTGAACACGATGAGTCCATCTTACCAGTGATGACGGTTTGTCAATTTCATCAACATATTTCCGTAATAAAGTCAAAACTGTCTTTGCCCAATAAATACTAAAATTCGATTCCATCCGACTCATCTAACTCTACTGCTAACTTCACACCGTTTAGCAGACAACAACAAAACAATCACTCGAAAAAAAACACCAGAAAAACTATCCAAATCGATAACAATCTCCTTCAAATATCCCTATTTTTAAAAGCCTGTAATTGCAGGTTTTCTACTCATGCCAAAAACACACCAAATCTTTTGTTCACTCTCAGACTGAGCATTTCTTGTACTAGATTGTCACGATAATTGCGACAGTTACACCGTTTTCAAAGAAGAAAACAGACGACAATGATCATTTTAAAGGTGACTCCTTGATGTGATTTCGCCACCCCAGTTTCCGACGTCCTATCAAGACGAAACGTCTCTATATAATAATATTTCGAAATCAGATAAGAAGACGCAACGGAAATAGAAGAACTGAAGAAAAACTGTCATTTGGTCGTCCGTTTCGTATCGTTCGTTCATCTTCGTATTTCTTGCCATCGCAACGGGATATTGAGAGAAAAAAGAGGTGACAGAGTTGCGTTCGAATTTTCGCACAGAGGTGATTGTTTGAAAGAATAAAGGTGTCTATTGTTCCTGAGATGTTGATTCGTCACCTTTCTAAGGCGCTGATTTCCATGCGAGATTGCTCTTTGCAACTGTGCAATATCGACGGCATCAACCCCTTGCAGCAGGAAATGCATAGTCTGTTAATTTATGCTCTAACATGACCTCAACGATATGTCAGAGGCAATTTGACATTTGAAAGTTCAACGGATTCACGGCTACTGTGAAGCCGAAGGGATCTTGTGAACTGTATTGAGCGATTTGTTTGTTATTCTAATTGATTGCAGCGAGATAATTTAAACTCGTACGCAAATTATGTTTGTGTGAAACGGTAGACCATTTCACTTGACACAAATGACGTCATAAATTTCGAATGACTTTTGTTGTGCGCATCAAAATTGCACTCTGTCACATCATCGAGAGACAAACTATCAAAGCCAACGGTATAATGGGAGTGTGAAAACTCTATTCTTTGTTATTCAATGAAAATTTTATTGTCCGTCATATTCTATTTAGAATGTCATTACAATAAAATTCACTGTAATCAGTAAGTAACGATGGGAGCATGCGTACAACGATTGGCATTGGCAATGAATATACATTGTTATAGGGAGAGTTTCAATTCAATGCTGTGCACAAGTATCGCGTTTTTCCGAAATAAGACTTAATAAGAACGATCATGCGGGATGTTTCCCCCTGAGAATTCTAGTCCTACCGCAAGTCCTATGTGAGTAGTGTGTTCTTATATGCACGACGCGAACGAAGAAACGAGAGAGCCACAAAACGCCAGAGGAGTCTCAATCGAATCTAATTAACACAATCAACATAAATTGATTCCAAGCTGGGAATCGTTGTAGAAACCTTCCTATCTTGAATCTCTGTATTATGTTGAAGGTTTCATTATTTGCTGTCGGGGTTTTTTTTCGTTCACAGTTAGCGCGTTTTCGAACATGGAGCATGGGAAATGTATATAAGTATGTATATTTGTGTGAAATTATAGAGGGAACTGGGGGACAAAACAAATGATTACAGTAGAAATAGAAAATAAATCAAAATGATGGGTTTGTTTTTATTAGTTTTTAAGTGAATGCTTTTTTTTATTAAATTTACTTATGATAAAAATTGTAATTTGCCTATTTTTATTTATAACTACCGCTGATAGCGGTGATTTACTTGAACAATAAAATCTCGTAAACAAGCAATCATTGAAAAACAAGCAAATAAGCAGGTGATCTATTAATTTGACTTTGACAGTTCCTCTTAGTGACAGTCTTTCAGACGTTGACATCTCTTATTAGTGAAAGTATATCTGGTGGTATTCAAACTGGTGGCATAAGGTTTTTTAAACATTTTGTGTTTAAATTAATTGATTTTAACTTAATCCCATAATTTTTTTTATTAATTATATATAATTTGATTCTATAATTTTGAGACTAAATCTTAATTCATCGATGGTATTTTAGCATTGCTGAGAACGTTCAAAATCACGAAACGTAATTCAACTCTTGACACGAACGTGTCTTGAACCCAACAAGATTCTTATTATCATAAATAAATCACCACTAAATGATAATATTTTGAGAACATTTCTAACTACGTTAGATTGTTCCTCATTTCCCGTATGTCTCTGAAAAACTTCATAAATTCCATGTATCACTTGTGCAGAAATTGAACAGAATCAAAAGCCTTCGAATAGTCCTTATAAATTACACCATATTGACGTTGATAATCGAAAGCAGAAGTGCCAAAATTAGTGAACACCATAAGGTTGGTCATTTTAGAGCGGCCTTTGATGAAACCATGCTGCTCAGGAGCAAATAAAGGTTGTAGAGATGGATAAAATCTATTATAGATAAGGCGTTCAAAGAGTTTATTGAAACAGCAGAGGAGGGATAAAGGACGATAATTGGAAACGGCAGATTGGTCACCAGATTTGAAGATTGGGAAAAAATATTGGCTTAATAAAATAAAATATTGGCTTATTGGCCTAATTCATCGATGGTATTTTAGCATTGCTGAGAACGTTCAAAATCACGAAACATAATTCAACTCTTGACACGAACGTGTCTTGAATCCAACAAGATTCTTATTATCATAAATAAATCACCACTAAATGATCATATTTTGAGAACATTTACAACTACGTTAGATTGTTCCTCATTTCCCGTATGTCTCTGAAAAACTTCATGAATTCCATGTATCACTTGTGCAGGAATTGAACAGCTTCGTACCTAAAGTGAAGAAAAATTTCGAATTATTTACAAGTAACAGAGCACATCTATTCTACTACTGGTACATCGAGAGGGTGTTTTTCTTTTCGGGTGAAGCATTCTTTTTCAATTAGTTTCAATTAAATGGAGGTCCCCTTTTTTCAAATCTACGCGCGTTCGTTGCATTGACCTAGACATTTAGAATGCAATATTCTGTATTTATTTTTTGAAACGTAGTTTATTTGAGGTTAGAGCAAATCAGCTTTTGTGCTACTGTGAGCGTCAAAAGTGAGTGCGCGTCTTTCTAATTTGTTTTTGAGCTTCAATAAAAAAAAAAACTACCGATTGAAAAATATTTCTGATTGAGTAATATCAAACCTTAATTTGTTAAAAACTATATACAAAAAATCAATTCCATATATTAAATAACAAAAAATTTACAGAGGAACAATAACAAAAAGTCAATGAAATATGAATAAAAGTAAGTGCACACGTGTTCAAGCGTTGCTAGATTCTAGCTGTAAACAAATTCACGGGTCTTTAACTATAACGGGATACAACTTCAATTTAATTTCTAGGAATCAGCAATAGCAAAAATTCTTGGTAAAGTTATTTTTGAAGGAGTTAGTTTGATTTAAAACGTACTAGAAGAAAGGTGTGAAAATGAGGAAAGAAAATGAGCCAGAAACACGAAAAATTATAGTGAATTTGCGTTGTGATGGTAAAAGTTTACGGAAAATTGGAAAAATGGTAAAAAGACCACACAGTCCAGTTAAAAAATTATTGACAAATACAATAAATTCAAAATATTGGACAATTTAAACAGATCTGGACGGCTAGGGAAATTATATAGAAAAGAAATAAGAAATATAGTGAAAGAAGTTAAGGGTGATCCACGTTCAAGTGCAGCAAAAATAGCTGGAAATTATTCCGCGACACACAATCAATCCGTTTTAGCCTCCACCGTTTGAAGAATATTGAATGAACATGAGTTACATGGCAGAGCACAACGAACGAAGCCGCTTATTTCTAAAGCGAATAAGAAAAAACGCAAAAATTATGGTAAAAAATATAAAAACTGAATTTATAATTTTTGGAAAAATGTTTTATTCTCTGATGAGAGTCAATTTTAAACATTTGGCGGGCATTTAAATAAAAAACTTTGGCGAACTAAAAATTCTGAGTTCCATGAAAAAATGTTTCCGGAACAGTGAAGCATGGCGGAGGATCTGTTATAGTTTGGGGGTGTATGGCAGCATCGGGAGTTGGAAACCTTGAATTTATTGATAGTACAATAGATAAGCAAGGCTATCTCAATATTTTGCAGCGAAATATGGCTGACACTGTTGCGAAATTGAAATTGCCTACGACGTGGATCTTCCAACAAGATAACGATCCTAAGCACACTTCCTATTTAGTAAGGTTTTGGTTGCTTTATAGAACTCCCAAGGTATTGGATCATCCCCCCAATCCCCAGACCTCAACCCCATTGAGCATTTATGGGATTATTTAGGCAGGAAAATTCGGCAACGTCTAATCACAAGCAAGGAAAGGTTGAAAAATGCTCTTAAGGAAGAATGGGATAATATACCAGCAGAATTTACCAGAAAATTAGTAGAATCCATACCTAGAGATTGGAAGCTGTTTTAAAGGCAAAGGGTGGTCAAACCAAATACTAGTTTTTCTTAAAATTTTTACATGAATTTTTATTATATGAAGTGTGCACTTACTTTTGACTCGTATTTCATTGACTTTTTGTTTTTGTTAATCTGTAAATTTTTTGTTAGTGAATATATGGAACTGACTTTTAAGTATATTGTTTTTAATGAACAAAGGTTTAATATTCCTCAATCAGAAATATTTTACAACCGGTATTTGTTTTTTATTGAAGCTCAAAAACAAATTTGAAGTTGTGCACTCAATTTTGATGCTCATAGTATATTTAAGTGAGGTTTAACTTTGAACGGTCTCAAAAAAATTGAGCAAGTCAAAGAAGAATGGTCTAAAGGTCTGTTAAAAAATGAGTAGATTCAAATGTCGATTAGTGCTGCATTTACTAAGACTTAATTCAGTTTGAGTCTTAAAACGTACCTGGGTGCCAGCTGGCTTGCAGAATAGCCAACAAGATATAACTGTCAAACATTTACCAAAATTTCTATCTGTCCTTCACAGAAAGTAATACAAAGTTCGCAAGATCTTTGTATTGATAAAACTGGTTTTAAAACTATTCTCCTTATAACGACCAACATCTTATACAGAATGTCGAAGTTCCTTGAGAACTACTCCAATATCTCACCAATCACTGCCACAAGAAAATCGAACAAAGTAACGTCAAAACAGTATGACATATAATTTGCATACCATCATCACCAATAACTTATGCAGATTTCATTCAAATTTCGCTATTATCGATAACCGATCAAGGTTATATAAAGTATCGATAACCGATCAAGGACCTCAGTATCCGGTCGGAAACAAAAGTAAGTACAATAATACGCTTCGAAACGCCACTAAACTTACGCTCAAATGCATTCGCATTCAAAATATACGAGGTACCTCGATTTAAGTGAGAAACGAACTGAAATTCAAATTTGGTGGTTTTACCAAGTGACCACTTAAGAAACTATGTCGCTATTCTTTTGAAATATCTTAAGTAGCTACACTTATACACCGTACTACTCGACCCGTTACCACGATCGCTTTCTTGCTTACCTACCCTAATTCGAGACATTTTCGTATGTACGTAGTACTCTTTTGAATGGTTGAAGCAATAATAAAATACAAAAGTGGGTTTTATGTTACAATATCCCATTATTCGCGGAACACTGTGAAGAACAATTGAGAATATTTTCAGGTTCAAAGAACACATTGGTATGTTTATGAGACGACGGATCGTATAAATAAAGTAAGGATAGTAGTTTTTCTTAATCGTAATTTATATGCATTTCCGTAAAGATGAAGGAGCGATCGCGTCTCAAGTTCGAGATTCCGATAAATGACAGCGAGAATGTAGGAATTTTTTTTTCAAGAATGTTTCTGAGAACTCCCATGAAAAAATTTTATTTAAAAGAAAAGGAAATTTTAATCAGCAGAAATGCCACTTGTACACTATATACATATGTATACACAGGATGTTGGCTTTTGGACTTTTTTTCTATTTTTCCAAACGTCAAAAGCATGTCATGGGTCATTTTGTCCCCCAACATGTTTCGCAATTAATTTCGAGAACAATGCAAGAACAATCTACTGACATCAAAGCTTTCTCTTTACAGTATTCGAACAAATTAAAAGATAATTAAATACCTTTCACACATGTGAAAGCAAATTCGAAATGTCACATACGATAATTCACCACACTTTGCAAGATAACGCTTTACGGTATAAGTATGTTTTGACGTGAATTTCAGAATTTTAATTACGAGATCTTTATCCGAATACGGAATACATACATATTCAAAAGTCTTTGCCTCGAACATTAGAGTACAGATAACGGATCTATTTGAAGCTTTCTTTCAAGCGAAATTCACATATTGTTTACACAAAACGACCTTCTCGCCAAATACACCACATCATCCTTATTATACTGACCGACCGACTCCGACCTACCGATTCAACACAAAACGTTATTTTCGGTAATTTGGTTCCAATTGTCTGACGTTTCGATAATGTCCGTTTTGCATAGATATTTTCTACGTAGACATCGCCCTCGAATTTGATTTTAAGGGGTTGTAACAGACAGGACAGGATAGGACCACTTGCATTTTTACCAGCTGGCTTTGTAGTATCCAACTGGGATGTGGTGAAGAGAGTCTGGAGGACTTGGCGAGCCGGAAATAATGGCCGGCAAGTTATCTATGACGTTCACAATTTGGCTAGGTCATAAGTCATGGACATTTAGTGATTGATCGTCATCAGTATCATTGTCGCTGTGAATATTGAGAGGTTCGAAAGTTGAGTGTTGATTGGTATACGTTATTCACGAAAAGATTATTGATTTCATGCATAATATTGACATTCAAAAAGTGGGCTGTTAGTAGGATGTTGATTGTTATAAAGTGTCAATAGAGAATTTGATGAGGTGGGAACCGTTTATTTTGGAATTGGTTTCCGTATTTTTGAGCTGAATTTAGCATATGTAATAAAATCGAGAAAAATTGCAGGAAAATGCTGGCTAGAATGATTTCACCTTTTGACAACACTTTCAATTGACAGATTTAATAGTAAGCTTTCATTTTTGGTTTCTGTCATTTATTCAAAGCGTAGACAAGTATTTCTTTCATCCAGTTGAAAATGGTGAATTTTATTCCAAAAAACATCTTTCGCGGTGAAAAGTGTAATGCATTATTTTATTGCAAGAAAAAAACGCCACAGGAACGTATTGTTTGCTTGCGAAACATTTTCATCGATTTTAACTTGTAAATAATGGCTTCGATGTTATCTATATGACAAAATTTTACACACAGTTAAAGCAAAGTGTGAAAAAAATCGACATGGGTCGATACTGATTATCATTTTTGAATGATTCCAGCATTTATAGCCCAATAATATCCAGAAAAAAGGTATTTAAAGAAAATTGAACAAAAAAATGAACAGCACAGCACTCGGTATTTCACGGAAAATGGGTTGTTAGTAGGATATTGTTTGTTACAGTAAATTTTTAAGTAAATTTCCCATGTGTATTGATATTAGGAAATTCCAAATTAAAATGCCATTTTCCCCATTTGTTGTTCTCCCTTATTTCTTTAGCAAAAATTTCTAGTTTCGGTTCAACTTTTTGGAGACGGTAAATTCTTACAATCTGTTCCATAAAAACTCAATCTTCTTTCTGTCTAAAGCCTAGTACTTAGGTCCGTGCGAAGACACATTTTGACAAGTCTCTAATATTTGATAATTTTTTGCAATGAACATTTGAGCACTGGAGATAAGCGGAGATATTACTGATTAGTGACGGATGGAAGTCTCGAGTACTGCAATTTTCGATTAATTCTGTTAGTATCTGCAGTTACAAAGAAGTTAAAAAGTTAAAGTAAAGTTTTCAATTTAAGCATGTTATTGACATCAAATGTCGCCTTTTCGATCGACAGAATGCCCAGACCATTCTGATTTGGTATGAAATAAATGGAGGCATTCTGGTTTCGCCAGAAAAGTTTGTTTTTTAAACTTAATTTTTACTCTCTCCTTATTTTCTTGTATACTTGATTCTGTTTCAAATCCAATCATTTTTTTTAACTCTCTGTTACATAAAAAGTGTGCAATGTAAATATAAGAAAGAGAAAGTTTGTACTTATACCCAAAACATTCAGCTTTTAAAATTTGGACTGAAAATACTTAATCAAGATTATCAGCCCACACTGGGCGCAAAAATTAAGTATAGTTTTCTTTCCATGTTTATAATAGTTTCAGTCTAAAAAATTATCTAAGTATATCAAGAACAGGGCCGTGGCTTCAATAGGCGCACATGGAGCAGTTGTACCGGGCACTGTAAGACTATAATTCTCTTAAATATTTCACCGAAAAATTCACAAATCACAGTTTTTTGTATAACATTCCTCTTATAGTCGCATCTGGCAGCCGTAGCTTTTCTAAATTTTCTAAGTTATATCAGGCCAACTATAAAAAGATTAGTAGGCCAAGAAAAATAGCCATGAAAAGAGACTGATTGTAAGTTTGTTCCTTGTAAGGCTAAACCTACTAGGGAAACCTCAATTAAAAACGCATCGAATGTTCTACATAAGATAATGTAGATATAAGCATTCAATAGTTTGGCTACGACTAGGGCTCGAATAGTTATGCACGTGCATGTCGCATGCATATTTTGCATATATTACAAATTTCAGCCTTCAGAACATATTGCGGCTTAAAATGAATGTTCGGGCATATTTTCATCATTTTTTTTTTTATTAAAAATTAAGTTCATAGTACTAGAATTTTTATAAGGACACAAATAAACCAGTAATTACTAACGATGACGTAGGGAGTGTAGCACTGAAAGAAAAACTCTTGGTTGATTCAACTATTTTTAATAGTATTGCAACGATTCATTCGAAATCGTTAAATGAACTACGGAAAATAGTTATTTTTACTATGTTAATATAGTTAATTTAACGATATAAAAGTAGTTGGCTCTGGTTATACAAAAAATATCGCAACGTTTATGAAATCAACTGTTTTAATTGCTTCATAACCACGAAAATTAGTTGATAAATAGAAAATATTCATCAATTCACTCAAAACTTCAACGTTTCGAATTATCAACAGTTTTTATGGTACTTAAACTACTTTGCAATAGTTGATTTCAACAAACGTAATTCAGTGAGCAAAGTCTTTGGAATTATTCTACGCAAAGTAGAATAGTTTCAACATTTGGACGTTTTTCATGCTCCGAATGAAATTGTTTATCAACCATGCGTTATGGTGCATAAAAGTAATCAACCATTTTCTTATGGTTGTTTTAACTATAGCCCTAGTTGATGGCAAAACTAAGGAAAACTGTTGATTTTTCATACTCCTCATACTCATACTCCTATTCTATCATAGAAGTTTCATATGATACATGGCAAAATTGTGTTCGGTTTGCTTCGATATAATTCATATTCATGTTATGCTGTGAAGCCTTTATATTACGTTGCATGACGCTAGATTGTTCAGAATACAGCGTTTTCCGCTGTGGCAAAACAGTGGGCTGCGGCAAAGCGCAGTCAAAAAATTAGTATGCACTGTTTTGTATGGTAACGCGCACAATGGCTGCGGCCGAATTTGCGGCAGCGGCAGAATTTGCGGCAGCGGCAGAATTTGCCAAATTTCTAATTTTGCCGCACCGCTAGCGGTGATACCTACCATAGGTTGGCATCACCACTAGGTTGAAGTAAATGAATTAGGTTGAATGGTCTGGCCAACCTAATCCTCGTACAACAGGATTTAGCAATACAAAAGAAAAAAAAATGAATTTGGTTGGTGCCTTGATTGCATTGACAGCGACATTGTCGCTGCATTGTGATACACCAAATTCAACTGCGGCATTCACGCCTCCCCTGCCTATATTTCGTACTATGTATATGGTTGGAATACCATTGTTTGTGGTTGCTTACTTTTTTTGCACCACGGACGTTGTTTATCAACCACGCGTCATGGTGCATAAAAGTAATCAACTATTTTTTTATGGTTGTTTTAACTATAGCCCGTAGTTGACGCAAAAACAACTAAGGAAAATTGTTGATTTTACCAAGATTTTTCTTTCAGTGAGGGGTAATGTTTTACAAGATTCTTATAAGCTTCTTATAAATTTCTAGGTTCTACATCCCTATTCTTATAAGAATCTCTTCGGATTCTTATAATAATCTTACGAAAATCTTAAGGTAGGTATCCATATGTTGCATTTCTTGCGTCTCGTATGCCTGTTGCATATCACTCACTAAACGGATACGGTGTCCACACTGCTCAATATTCCATGTATCATCAACACAATCCGTTGCAAAAAGCTCGATACGCGGCTGCAATATTTTTATTCACTAATCGATGCTGTGCAACGCAACTTGTCCAAATATGGCTACACTTCGTATCGTATCAGTCCTTTGATGCGACGGCAAGAAACCGCCAAATGACCGATCGAGTTCGTTGCGTTTCTTTTTATCATATTTTGATACGGAACGAAGATACGTTTGTCGTATCCACTGATACGCAACGGTGATACGATACGCGAAAATGCAACATGTGGATACCTACCTTTATAAGCATCTTATAAAACATTACTCCTACGCCCCTAGCCGAAAACATTCCCTAACTGTTAACTTCCTCCTACGCTTCCAGCCGAAAACATTCCCCCTACGCCCCTAGCCGTAACTCTCCTCGGTGGCGCCCGAAAGAAACGCAAGGTTGAAGACAAAGCCGATGCCTGCGTTTCTGAGCGCAACGTGCCAAAAAAATGCCCAAACCAGCGAGAGAAACACACCATTCGTGAAAACAGGGAGGAAAACGTATGCACAAGCTGCGTCTTATTCTCTCATCGTTGTGATAGGTGTGTCTGACAAGGATGACAAGCTGACCGATTGTCAGTGCGCTATCGTTAAGAACGAACTGTGGCGAGAGATAGCGGAGTCGAGACCAGTATATATTCTTACGCAAGCGAAATTTGTGGACGGTCACCTCCAAGTCGCCTGCTCCAATCACACATCTAAGCAGTGGCTCATACAGATCGTTCCGTTCAAATTTACCATTTTGGACTCTGGTCTCGCCAAACCCTATCACGTCTGTAGTTGGATTCCTAGTCGTCGCGTGGGCGCAGGTGATACCACTGACATGTTCTGTAAACTGAATTCGGCCATCGATGTAAAACACTGGATCATCAAGTACATGAATCCTAGGAAAAATCCCACTACCGGTGAAGCTGGTTTCAACCTGGTTATCGTATTTGAACAGAGAAGTTTCTCGACGCTTATGGACAGATACCGTATGATACTGAGCTACTTTTTGTATGCGGTTAAATTTAAACAAATCAACAAGTGGTGAGGCACCAACTCTTGTGACTGCCTATGGACAGATCTCCAGAGCGAAACGCAGAGATCCAGTGGAAATGCTCTTCTATAGAGTTCACTGAGGTCACGCAGAAATTGTCTAAGAGTCCCAGCGAAGGGATCCAAAAACATCTATTCCGCGCATTTCTATGCCTGAAGGTATAATATTTGTTCAGATCAACTTGCAGCATGATAAGGCTTCGTCCTATCTTTTGAGCGAAAAATTGACAAAACTGCAAGCTTCTACCTACATTGCACTTGTACAGGAGCCGTGGGTTCGTGCAGCAGTTCAATCACGGAGACAAAGATCTTTTATGATGAAAGATCAACACGGCCGAGGACTTGTGTTCGGGTTTCCAATCTGCTGTCAGAACCTGCCATCAGTAGTTGTGCAGTACCGAGAAAACGTCACACTGAAACGCACGATAGTCGCCTCAGCTTACTTTCCTTTTGACTCGTTACTCCTGCCGCCAATACAGGAGTTGAAGGGGCAGTAACAAATGTAACACCAGATGAGAGAGACTCTTTGCTATTCCATATTTGGTTAATTTCCTCCAATAGTCTTTTGTGCAGCAAGGCACTGTTTTTGATGTAAGAATAAATAGGCTTCTTATATCACTAGACTGAAAAGTAAATATAAAAGAGGCTAGTTGATATTGATTTTATTTTTAAATGCCAAAATTTACTGAGGACTAAGAAACTTTAGAGATGCACTGGCAACATTTGAGCCAAAAAGTATTTCGAGTGCAATTTTATTTAAAAAAATTCGGGTGAAACAAACCTTAGTACTAAGCTTAAGGCTTGTACTTTAGCTGGGCTTGTATGTTAAAATGACTGTCGAACGCACGCTCTGTTTATCGTGAATTCAGAGGAGGATGTGTCCAAATGCAACAATTATTCATATTATATTCACTGAAATTCTAACCGTGATTATTTAGTTTTTGTATTATTTGTGTTTTAACGAAGAGATTGATAAACATTTAAAAATTTAAGTAAAAATTTGCCTGTATGCAGTCATCTATTGATCGTAGGCTTGAACGAGATTCGACAACATTTCCAGACAACGCGCAGCCTTAAAAAAATTCCCAATATACAAATTCGCCTCCTTATTTTTGCAAGGTTTGTTGAAATTGAATTGAATTATATATACTTGAAACGTTTTCGTTAAACTCTTCGATATAAATTACCAATTTACTATCAGCTCTTACAAAACGCCTTTCAAATTATTCACCATTTGCATAATATTTCAATAAATCATATTTATCATATTATTTTGAATAGTTTTCTCATTTCAATAACTGAATTTCAAGATCATATCAAAACATACAGTTACGGAAAACCTTAATCTCGATTACCTACTACTGATTTCAATAACAAATCTCACCCATAAATCCATTCATCTGGCCCTGACTATTTTCAATTAAAATCATGGCAGACGATATTTAATACATTTTTCGAAAGTTTTGTGTTGTGATAGCGATCATACTTGTCATATTTTCACCATATTAAATAAATTAGAGTCATTAATATGAGTCAACTCAAAACATTTATCTATTTCACTCAATCCAATCGCGATAGCCCGATAATCTCAGAAAATTAACTGCCCTACTCGCTACTAGATCGTTGATAGGTGAGTGACCCAAGTCCAGTGTAAGGAAATACATTACAAATGCAATTTGGTACATACTGTTTCGATCATATCCATAATTGAAGAGCCACAGTTGGTATTGCCGACGCAACGATTTTACGGTATTCTTCTTCGATTTACTTCATTCGCATAATTCGGAATGTAAGTCACTCATTTCTAAATGCCATTCAATTGGATCGACGTAGTAAAATAGTGTGAGCTTTATTTTTCCACAAATATGCTGGTCTTGTCAATGATCATTCTCGTTAGCATTCCACGCACCACATCAGACCGTTTTTTAATTAAATCGTTAAAACTGTGTCACAAATTTGATTCCGTTTGCTAGTCAACTGACATTGATACCTAACCTATACCTATGAATAATGATCCGATGTCGATCGATACGATCATCAACACCGTCGAAAACAACAAAAGATACAAATTGTATCGTTGGGCTGTGCTAACTATTCAGATATCTTTCTAATTTACTCAATCGTATTGATTGATTTTCGGAACATTCATTTAGTTTTTCTTGTTTCAATTTTGTTTTGTTTTTTAAACGATCTGTGAAGTCCGAAAGATACCGCCTACGGTTTTTGAGCGATCAATAATCAAAACTACTAAAAACCTACCACACGCTGAGATAGTCTTTAAGCTATCATCAAACCGATCGCAACATTCTTCACTCTATTACACTCAGCAACAAGATTAATGTTGGTCCGATTTTAAACCAAGCAAAAAAGCAATTGTACATACGAGTACCGAACAGATATTTAAATTGTAGATATGTAAGTGCATTGAAAAATCTTTGGCCTGCTTCGGTTAGTTAAAATTGGATTGCAGACACTTTCCAATTAACGTTTCAACTCTACTGTCATCTCGGTAGATTATGTAAAGTTAAGGCACACTATGGACGTAGTGCAAGGATTGTTGAAATAATTTACTGTAGAAAACACACCAACACATACACCGTAAATTAAACATTTGAAAAACAAAAGGTCACAATTAGTCGGGTGCGATAATTATGGGATAACCGTGCGTATAGTCACCACCGCCGTAAAACATATGGCATCAGATATGATGGCTCGTTGCCGCGGTGGCGAAGGTGATTATGATGCATTTGTTGCGCTTAGCACGTGGCAACATTCTTATCGGATATGTTGCGGCGGCAATGATGGTGAAGTCATTTGGTGAATACCATGGTTATCGGTCTTATAAGAAATTAATTGCTTTGCAGCTTGTTTTTATGGGGTGGAATGAAACGGTCTGCATATTTAGCAATAGTAAATGTAACAAATTCCATTGCTTTACGATCTCATCTCTCCCGCATCAATCCTTGACAACATCACCTTGTTTTCGATTTCGTGTGGTCCGATTGTGGAGGGTGTCAAAAATGATGAGTTGTAAAGTGCTAATTAACAACACGATATGTGTTTAAAATTATAGCATTGTATACGGAATGATTAATATATTGTTAGCATCACGCAGAAAATAAATTCTTTGTTTTCGGGAGAAGAAATTTTGTAGTCCTTTTAAAAATACGTAAACATATTCCACATATTCAGACTTGTTTAAAAAGATGCATGACCTTATCAGTTAGAGATTAAAGCTAAAGCAATAATTCTTAGATATTACAGTATTCGGCATATTCTTATTTAAATAATATAGTATACTTAAACGAAGAAATAATGGAACAGATATACAGACTACAATGTATGACTTAACTAGATACTTTGACTGCTAACTTTACTTACAGGTACAAACTGAATACTTACAGAATGCGGGAAAACCACCATTCTGTTTAATTTTCAATTGACTAAGCATGAATAACAATGACTGGATAATTTAGTTCTTAAAAGTTTATGTGTCTAAATTTGTTATTCCTAGGAAACTAGCTAATTCAGTGACGTGGTCTCTATTATGCGTAACCAAGAGTAAATCAACAGATCTGCAATGTGTGAAAATTTTGAACTTATTTCTGATACTGAAATATTCTTGACAGAAAAAAACTTGATGATCTATGTCATCCAACACATTGCAAAATTTACATAAAGGGCTATCAATTAGTTTCAAATTGAATAAACGCTTATTATTAAACCATTTGTTCACAAAGAGTCTGTTTAGTTGTTTGATTGTTTTACTTTTGAAATTAAATTTGTTGAGCCATAACTGATCTTTCCAGCTTAAAAATGCCTAAGCCAGGAGCTTTGTTTAAACTTGATAGTACTTTTCTATAGTACTCTCTCTCTCTCTCTCTCTCTCTCTCTCTCTCGACTGTAATAGTTGCGTAAATATCAAGGATCACCTTATCTGGTTTATAATTCGTACTGATCTCCATACCATTAAATGTCCCTATTTTGCATATGAATCAACGTGAGTAATTTTTCTTATATTTTTAAGTATCGGAAGCCACATAACTTTGAAAATGAACCGACTAGCAGACAAACAATGATAATTAATTCATTACTGTGATTGCTGCTGAGTTCAATGCAAGCTTGATTTATTTATTGTAAATACTATTATTTCCAGCTGGCCAAAGCTAATGCCAGAAGAAATTGCTAAGAAAATTTTCACTAATTCTGCTTTGAATTTCTTAATGGCACAACCAACGTCGAGGCAGGATTTTGCTCCATCTGAGAGGAATAAACTCTGATTTTTATTTAGTCCTTTTGAAATGAGATTGTCATATTTCTGAAGCAATTCTAAGTTCTCCATATTAGCAATATCTCCTCTAAAAACACCAATACTTTTTTTTATTGTAATTAAATTAGTTAGTTTGGCAACCGGTAAGGATACTACTACCTTATCAAAGGTGCTTTTATATTTATTGTAAATAATAGAATAATTGGACTCATCTTTATTTTTCATTTTTACTATCATGAGTTCTTTAAACAGCATATCACTCAAAAAAATTTAACCACTTAAATTTTTTTTAGAATCAATTTAAATCAAAAGTTGAAACACTTTTAAATAAAAAACGAATCTTATTTGATTTCCACTTTATTATAAAAATTTTTAATCGCATACTTTTATTCAATATCGCATACTTTTATTCCATCAGCCAGCTTCAAGTCCAACATAGCTCCAAGATAGTTAGCCAATTTTCCGGTCTCAAGTACTTCAGAGCCAAACTTCATGAGTATAATGGTTGGTATGGTCCTCTTCGTCAGATGACAATCCCAGTTTTTGCGATCGCTAGCTGGAGACCATGGCTTTCCATCCAGCCTTCAACCCTTCTCATTACTTGATTGTGATCACAGCGGCTACATCATCGGCATAACTCACCAACAGCACATCTTCCGGTATTTCGAGGCGCAAGAGACCATCATAAGCAATATTTCATAGGTCTGACCCAAGAATGGACCCTTGTGCTGCTCCAGCTGTAATGGTTTTGCGTACAGTTCCCTAATTAGTTTCATAAATCAAATAGCGATCCGTCAAGTAGTCTCGTAACATTGCCAGCAAGTATTCCTCTATCTGAAAATGTCGCTGAAGAGAATCCAATATGTCTGTCTATCAAGCCGGACGTCCAGAGTTACCAAAAATACTATGGGCTTAGCCCTATGACAAGCGGCTTCTGCGCAATCGACTGCGCTAATAACTTTGCAGATGGCACTTATTGTGGCCGAGGTTACTCGATACTATTTTGTAGCCTTGGCTCCTTGGGTTCCGCTTTATAGCTATTCCCAGTTTTTTTTTTTTTGGCCTTTTTGTGGGTCGCGGCAAGTAGCAACGCTTCTGGTTGTCCAATAGACTGCTGTGCGCTATTCCTGCACGCTAGAGCTCTTCGCTTTAGTTCCGCTATCTCCTCAGTCCACCAATATGTCTTCTGTTTGCCTGGTAGTAGCTTTCGAAGTGGCATCGTCGCTTCGCACGCTCGCCTAATTAACAATCACACCTGTTTCCACGGGGCTCGAAATATTCCACCTGATTATCTTCCGTCTAGTTGTCCGGGGGCCGGGCTTTCCCCCGACAACCGAAGGGTAATATAGTTGTGGTTCCAGTGTTTCTCCTTCATTACTCTCCAGTCCCTTGCCATCATGGACAACGTCTCCAAAACAAGAGTTATATCGGGAATTGACTCACCAAATCCTGGTCTATGGTAGGTTGGTGTTGAGCCCCTATTCACCACAACCAGACTTAGCCTGGACACCATTTCCATAATTAATCTCCCCCTCGTATTTTGAGTCGGCATCTCGAGTCCAAAGCTCTCGCACTGAAGTCAGCAGCTACTACCACTTTGCCAGGAAGATCTCGAAAAGCGTCTTCTAATGCTTCTATCTTTCTAAGAAAGTCCCTTATTGGGTCGTTTGGTGAAAAATAGCAGCTGACAAAGCTGGTCCCGCGGTTTTCAATCCAAACATATCCATCGCCCGAACCTCGCCGATCAACCCTGACTTTCCGAGTGTCTGCAGCCCATAAGGTTGTATAGCCCAAAGTGTCCGAATACTATGTCTTTGGATTTCTCCTTCGATATGGTTTGCGATTTGAGCTCTGGATTCATGGAAAAGCTGCGTAAGTCGTCTGCAGTCCGACATCTTTGCAGATTCACCCCCATTTACTTAGTAATTTCTTCTGCGCATCGAGCGCTTTTCGGTAACGAACGAACATGCTCGTCTTCTCCTGTTTTGTCTTTGTAGTTGCACAGCAAGCAGAATGGCTCCGCCGAGCACACGTTTGCAACGTGTCCGACTTGTCCGCACTTCAAGCAGTTAGTGCTACGATCAGTCTTTTTTGTATGGTTGTATCCCATGCACTTGAAAAACAGCACATAGCTTCAAGCCGCTTTCATATCTAGCGTTAGCCCAGCCAATTCTAATTCGTCTAATATCAACTAGCTTCAAAACTTTTGCTTCGTCCAGTTCAACGATGGCTTTCCTTTGTTCCCTTAAATAATGCCATTTTTACGTTCTGGATCCCCTCTTCCCGAATCGCTGCTATCACTTCTTCTGTCGTAAAACTGTCAAGGTCGAGTATCTCGATTTTGGCTTTGGAGACGAGCCTTTTAACCTCTCCGAAACCCTCCACAGCTATCGCATCGCCGAATTTCGAGACGTCTTCACACTTTTCCAGTGTCACAAGTACCGCACCGTCTGCCATCTTCCTGATTTGGTGACTTTGCTTGGGCTTACCCCTGCCCGGATATGCTGAACGATTTCTGCATAACTCTTTCCTTGGGTAGGCTTTATTATCACAGCTTCCTTTTTTCCCTGTAATTGCCTTGTTCCATGTGGTGCAGTTAGCCCAAAATACCCACTACTATTACTTTCAGCATCAATATCATGTTACTCGAGTCCATATCCATCTGTTTTACAGCAGCTTTAGTGACTATGCTGTCTATATCGTCTTTCTTTTAAGTAGAGGCTTCAAAAAGTCATCTACGAGATGCCAGGAAAATGGTATGGCTACATAATAGCCTCAACAGATCAGTTCAAATCCATCAACCAGTCAAAAAACTAATTACAACAGGCAATAACAAAAACAATTCCAATGCTTTAACAAATGAACTTGTTTAAATATAGCTTACTGCTATAGATACACTATTTTTTAGTTTTAAGCTACCGAACGAGCACTACACTTTACAAAGACCACTTTTTCCAGAAAAATACAGTGGGTTCCGAGTCCACAAATTAAAACTTAGGCCCCAAATGAAATTTCATAATATTTCACTTGTTACCATACTGCAAACCATTTTCACGAAGATATGTCAAAATCAAACCGCCCAAATGTCCATAAGTTATTCAAGAGATTTATATGTCAACACAGCGGACCAGATTATTTTCACATTAGCAAACTTCACTCACTGTATTTTCAAGTGTGTGTATGTAAACTCTTGTAAGGAGTTTCATGTCCTTCCTTTTGAGGTTTTCGGGTTCGTGAAACTCGGAAAGATTTCGGTCTTTCGTTTGAATAAGAAACCATAGCAAAAGAGTCAAGGTGCTAACTCACCTCGAATCAGTGGTATAATGTGACAGTTGACATCTGCTACTGTTGAATTTCAAATGGAGATTAAATATTTGATTAGGTGATAAAATTTGAGTAATATTCATTCAGGATTATGGGAAGTAAGTGTTTTTGAGTGGTTTGTTAAATAATCTTGACATACAGTTTTAAAACTAGTAAAAGAATTGTTTTAAGTGACGTTTTAGCTTATGAACATAGTTTTAAGTGTTAAAAGTTTAAATTTATGACATGTTAATTGCTTAGAAGATAAGACGATATCATTTTCAATACAAACATATCATAATACGTCTGTAAATATTCACATGCTTTTGCACACTGACATCACAGCGATATATCAATTCAAATACCAATGAGCTCCGAAATTACCATTTTCATCGATTCCAGGTCGCATATAGAAGCACTAGCAAGCAATCTTATCCATCATTGTGAGAAGTTCTTTGAAATGCATCACTGGCAACAGAAACACCGCATGTGACAAGAATCACTTATTGCTTTTAACTCGATTTCTAAAATATGTAAACTAGTAATGTGAATTTTACGCAAAGGGATATGATGCAGAAAATGTTATCCAATAATTCGGGCATAGTGTATTCTTTGAAGTTTTTGCATAGCCAACTGATTGAAACATCGAAAACCATTAAGCACATTAATCTACTTTGACACAATCGAAGCGACACATCACAAAAAAATTATCTATGAATAAATTATTGAGTAGGATATTGTTGCAAGTGAAAGATGAAAGCTTGTAAAGTGGGTTTTGATAGATGAATTTTAAGTTAAATAAAGTACATTTTTAGGATACAATCGTATGTTTTCATTTTCGTAAAATTAAATTAGGGAGGGCAAACCCAATAAGCGCAACAATACGTGGAGACAAATGACAAAGACTGTAAAGCCACCGACGAGAGCTGAATATTGTGTAAAAAAACGTATTGTTTCTAATTCTTGTGTCCCAGAAATTATCAAAGTAAAATAAGTAACATCGAAGAGATAATTTAGAAATAAAGAAGTAAAAATATAAACATTTTTACAAACTCTGTCAGCTTATGTGATGTCACTTTGACAATGTATTCTGGTATAATGAATCAATGAATCTCATCGCTTTTAACATAGAAGAAATTTTTTATACCTATCTTGGTATAACAATCTTGATATAATATCAAACAAAGTGCATAAAAAGTTTAATCTTATTTATTCATCTAGTACTTTTTATTATTGTTTTCCGGGTCCAAAACCGACCAGAAACGCATTCTAAACAATTGATTTTCCACCAAGTGAATAAACATTCGAACTTAGTTTGTATTATGTATTCCTTTACAATTTTTCATTAAGCCCGCAATATATTTCTTCAATATAGATACGCTTTAGATAACGTGTCAGACTAATCCTGCAACAAGAATAATTGTGATATCGAAGGTTCAACATTTTAAAATACACAGACTTTTTCGAAACTTAATTTCTTTATATCTCTCTCGTGCCAACGTAACTCTCCTCTCCGCAAAATCTTGAAAATGAACGTAAACAACAGCATAAAAAAAACCGGAGGGAAAGCATATAAATATAGCATTGAACTAAGAAAGTCGCAGTCTATCGCCAGTCTGTTTTGCACAAACTACCAAGTTCAACTCAAAGAATGGTGAAATCATTATTGACCTCCATTGTCATTTATCTTGCTTTGATTTCATTTGGTTTTTGTGCATCACAATCAGAAGATGACTCGGTAAAAGAATCTAAAGAATACGGTGACGTCTATCTAACGACAGCGCTTGGACGAATCCGTGGAACCTATCTGACATCGAGTTCCGGTAGGCTCTTTTATGCATTCCGTGGAATACGCTACGTACAGCCGCCAATCGGGGATCTACGTTTCAAGCCACCAAGGCCTATAAATCAATGGAATGGAATATTTGACGCAACCAAAGATGGACCGATGTGTCCACAGCCAACAATCAATCTCACGGACGTATCTGAAGACTGCCTTCGTCTTAATATATACACCCACGCTCTTCCCAGCGAAGCGAATGGAAACGTAAGAAAACCAGTGATTGTCTATCTTCATCCTGGAGGTTTCTACGCTTTCTCTGGTCAAAGTTGGAATTATGCTGGACCACTGTACCTCATGGATCGTAATATTGTTCTAGTGACAGTCAACTATCGTCTTGGGTCTTTGGGATTTCTTAGTACAGGCACTCCAGAAGCTCCAGGCAATAATGGACTCAAGGATCAAGTGGCAGCTTTGCAGTGGATAAAACTCCATATCGCTAAGTTCGGAGGCAACCCAGACTCAGTGACTCTCCTTGGATATAGTGCCGGAGCAGTCAGCACAGCCTTACACATGATTTCACCGATGTCCAAAAATCTTTTCCACAGGGCTATCGTAATGAGTGGATCACCAACCGATCCAGTGGAATTTCCGTCCCAACAATTGAAGACTGCCAAGCATCAAGCGAGACTGCTTAATTGTAGTGATGAGTTTGTGAGGGAAATGATGAAGTGTTTGATGATGGTAAGATGGTTTGACCTCTTACTAAGAAAATAAGTAAAACCTACCTACCATCTTTTGCAGAAAGACGGTCACGAATTCGGAACGTCATTGAGCCAAATGCTTCAGTACGAATTTGGTCAGCCTGTTCCTATCTTCAAACCAGTCGTTGAACCTGATTTCGGTCAAGAAAGATTTTTAATAGATGATCCTGTCAAACTCTTTCAAAGAGGACGTTTCATGAAGATTCCCGTTATTGCTGGTATTACAAAGGACGAATTAGTTGGCATGGCCATTCGTAAGCTCGAAGTGATATCAACATCTAAGTGCATTTTATGGTCCTTGCAAATTTTCAGACACTTTGAAAAACTACACGCGTCGCAGTCTGTTAGACCAAAATTTTGACATTTGGGCGCCAGTTGATTTCCTGTTTGAGAAGAACAGGAAACGGTCGAATGATGAATTTGAGAATCTTCGTGATTACTATTTGGATGATAATCCGTTGAGCGTTCAAGGATCTTTTGATGGTCTGGGCAAGGTAACTTGAATTGTCTATATTTTTTGCCAACTGAATAATGTCAATTACTTTTTCAAGTAGCTTTACTCTGACGCTTTGGTTGGATTTAGCATGTATCGATTCGTGCATTTGGCTGCTCGATTTACTCGAGTTTATCAGTATCGATTTTCGTATCAGGGACGTTATAGTCATAGTTACTATCCGAAAGATGATACACCATCAGGTATGATTGTTTTGAATTAAATCAGTGACCAAATGTTGGCTCATTGAAAATTGTTTCAAAGGTGTGGTCCATCAAGATGATCTACTATATATTTTTAATGGACCACATATTGCGCCACTTTTTACCGAAAACGATCCCGAAAGAGTTACAGTGGAACGGTTGACAAGAATGTTTGCTGCGTTTGCTTATAAAGGGTAAGTTGACAATTGTCGAGGCAAATAACAGAAATGCTATCTGAGTTTTAAGTGTATTAATTCCTAATTTCATTAATTTCTAACCGTATTTTTATTCAAAAACTAAATAAATTTTTAAACAAATGAATAAATAAAACTTGATTTTTCGCGTGATCTTTTTTTTGGACAGATATATCAATTTTTCAGTGAATATTGTGCTAGTCTGACTTAAACTTGACAAGAGATCTGCCAAAAAATCACTTAATCAAAGAGAAAGTTCTCTCATTTGAATCAAATATTATTTATTAAATAAAATCCCAGCAACTAATAATTGATTTTCTGCAAAATTAGTGACCCCAATAAACCAACTGATGATTTCCTGCGCAATATTCGTTGGCGACCATTTGGCTATCGACGTGAACCGTATCTGGACATCGGTGAAAATTTAGTCATGAGAGAACATTTATACAATGATCGCTACAATATGTGGAAGGAATTATATCCACTAGAATGGGGACCAAATCGTCGAAATCGATTACAAAATAGTAGTAGGGAAATTTTCGACGACTGAGCTGCCAGATTAGAAGGCTGCAAGTTTTTTCGTTTTAGTTACATTATTATATTCTTCGCTAGTTAATTATTTATTTTCAAAATAAAACCAATTTTAAAAATAATCTTTAATTTGCCTTGGTTTTTAGGACAAGCCGTTTTGCTTGTGATGAATAACACAACTTTTATGCCGGCTAATTTCCCTACCACAATAAATACTGATCATTTGAAATGAAAAAAAAACTATAGCACATCAGAACCGCTAGATAACTGATTTTCGAAGAAATTATCTTCGAGTGACTTAAAAATGTGGAAAAATGTAATACACTTTTTGTAGCATCATATCAACCATTTCTTACAGATGGCAAATAGATGTTTTATGGCTCCATATATCCCTCGAATTTCGTTTTCACCAGAGGATTTGATCGAAAGTTTCAGCGATAGAACGATATTAGGGGCTGCCATACGAAAAATTTCCAAAACTCGGAAAATTTAAACATTGGTTGCTTATTTTTGTGAAGATATAATGGAAGCATCTGTTGTGCAATATTTACGAAAATGTTTGGTGCTGGCAGCCCTGTGTTTCCAACACAGTCAAAAATATACCAAATGTACTTCACGTTAAGTTAAGCCCACCATGTCCATTTCATTTCGATTGGATGACTGCGCAAAACATTCAAAATTTTCGAAACCTTAATATTTGCTGTTAGTTGTCATTGCAGGATAATTCCTATTTGAAAATATAATGACAAAATCGCTTAGTACAGAAATACCACAAACATTATCATAGCGTCCTTTTTCATGATTTTTGAACGAAATTTCGACTAATTTTGGTTACGATAAGGTCCATTGACTTCATGATTTCATAACTGCATCGCAAGTTATAGGGAAAAGCCTTAGTTTGCTGAGTAAATTTACAAAATTTAGGAGACAAAAATTATCATAGCTGGCAACTCTATCGAAATTTACCAACCAAATTCCGCTTAAAACAAGTTCCAGTAACTGTGTTTCGTTAAATTTGTTGCCTAAATCGACCCTACAAGCTGTTTTTATGTCAATGATTTTTCAAGATGGTACCACTGACACAGGGTTGCCGTATTTCAAAATAACTCCTATAAAACCTGGTCCTTGTCAATACTAACATGCCCTGTAAACTTCAAATTATCCGGTCGTCAGTTCTCGTGAACAGAATTTTCGAGTGCTGAAAATAGGGGTGTTTTGGTGGTGGGTTGCCGTTTTTGTGCAACGCGGAATTTTGAAAATTTTAATTTGAATTAGTGGACAGAGGTTGAAATTTATCAATAATTTGAATTTTCTCCAAAAAGCAAAAAATTGCCAGGAGGGTCTATGATATGAAGGATTATTTTTAACGCACCTGCTGTAGCTACAGGGTTGCCTGCACGGTCTTTTACGTCAACGTCTGTACAGTATTAGTCAACATCAATATGCTTTGAAAATTTTACGATGGTACAATGTTTCTGTCGAAAGCTATGACAAATCGAAATTTGAAAAAAAATCCTTGCTTACTTTTAGGCAATCAACGCCTACCTAGGATTCATAATTTCCACTTTTTTATATCATAAACAAGCATATAACGTAATAAGTTTTCATTTTTGGTACTTGCTTTTAGCAATAATGTACTCTACATTGAAATATAGTGGTATCTGAAAATTCACTAAAAGGCCCGCCGCCGCCGCCAGGCTAGGGTTAAAGATATCTTAATTAATCACTGCACTTAGTCCTTATATACATCTAGGTCCTCTAAAAATTTCAACTCATTTGCATCACGCACTCCAGAGATTGTCTCCCTGTATCTTTTCTTAATTGTCTCCCTTTTTATATATTTTATATATATATATATATATATATATATATATATATATATATATATATATATATATATATATATATACATATATGTATGTATATATGTATGTATATAAATATGAATTTTCGACGAAACTAGTATGATACTGATTTTTCTTCGAAAATCGGTACTAATTACCCCTTGCTGTCTAGTTGGAATATCCATCAGAATTACAGCAATTTCTCGAGTCGCTATGAAGCAAAAATGAAAGAAACTAACTGATAATGCTGACAATACGTTTTAGCCATAAACTTGAAATTCCCCATTAAAGTTGAACGTATGCATATGTATCTACGTATTCATATATAAAATCTCATCTATGAGACGAATGAGAGGAAAAATGTAAACAAAATTTTTTCTGAAATCAATCAACTCCCACAGCTAGAGCACAGCTGTATAGCAAGATAATATGTTTTGTTGCGATTTTACGGAGCAGCAACTGAAACTGGGTTTCGTTCTACAGACAGGTTTTGCAGTCATGCTGGAATCATCAATTCGAATAAATCACCACATGACTTCCATTTCACTAATTTATAATTTTGATTGAATGATAGAAGCTCTGCATCAGCACATGCATAATAAACATCGTTTCACAAGAAATATGAACGAATCCAAAGAAACATAACTATTACGTACTTTACTCTACTATTATTTTCAAAAATAAATCTAAGTCGATCTCACCCACCATTCCATAAATTGCCATGGTTTTAAATCAGTAAAATAAGTAAAATTAAAATTTCGTACCGCAAAGTATATAAGCTCATTCCAGCTTGAATTTTATTCATTCGCGCAAACAGTTACAGATTTTTGTCAGTGCTAGCACCTGCAGAATTGGAAAAATGGGAAGAAGATTATCAACAGTTACATTCTTCTTCTACTTATTTTATTTTGTAAACACAACGAGGCCACCTCCACATCACCCCAACATAGTTGATGCCACTCAAACAAAGAACATCATCATCAAAACCGACCTGGGAGATGTGCGTGGAACCACCCTAACATCGAGCAAAGGAAAACCTTTCTACGCATTTCGTGGCATGCGATATGCTCAGCCTCCAATTGGTGACCTACGTTTTCAACCACCTCAACCTGCTAAATCTTGGAATGGAGTTTACGATGCAACTATCGATGGACCTAGATGTCCGCAACCAACTAGAAACATCACTGATGTTTCTGAAGACTGCCTACGCATCAACGTCTACACTCACAGCCTGCCCACGGGACGAACTTCCGATATCAAGAAACCTGTAGTTGTGTATTTGCATCAAGGAGGTTTCTACGTATCCTCAGGACAAAGTTGGAATTTTGCCGGTCCACTGTATTTTATGGATCGAGACGTAGTCTTTGTCACATTGAACTACCGGTTAGGAACTTTAGGATTCCTGGCCACGGGAACGCCTGAAGCACCCGGCAATAATGGACTCAAGGACCAGGTCATGGCTTTAAAGTGGGTTCAGTCTCATATTGCCAAGTTCGGTGGTGACCCAAACTCAGTGACACTTCTTGGATACAGTGCTGGAGCAAGGAGCATTACCCTGCATATGATTTCACCAATGTCAAGAAACCTATTCCACAAGGCGATCGTGATGAGTGCTTCAGCAACAAGCCAATGGCAATTTCCCGGAGAGCAGGTGCACTTGGCCAAGCGTCAGGCACGTATACTCAAATGTCCGGATGGTAACATCAAGGAGATGATTGATTGTCTAAAAACTGTAAGTTTTTTCATAATCTAATGTCATTCACGATTTTCACCACTCCAACACTTTTCAAGAAACCCGCCGCCGATTTTGGTAGCTCTTTGGGTTCAATGTTCGAATTTAGTACTTGGGGACCAGTTTTACTATTCAAACCCGTAATCGAGCCTGATTTCGGTCAAGAGAGATTCCTTACTGAAAGTCCAACAGACATGTATAATAGGGGTGACTTCATGAGAATACCCATTATCGCCGGTATCACTCAGGATGAATTTGCTTCTCCTGCTATTGGTAAGGTTTTTGACATCTTCTCCATTGAAACCTTCAAAGTTTAACTTTGTTCAGCAATCTTGAGAAATGAAACACTTCGCCAGATGATGGACGAGGATTTTGACAAATGGGCTCCAGTACACTTTCTGTACGAAAAAGATACTCAGCGATCCAAAGCTTTTACGAGAAAGATTCGTGAATTTTACTTGAATGATGAGCCTTTAAGTTTGAACAAATCTCTGCATGGATTAGTCAAGGTAAATTTTCTTGGGTCAACCGATCGAGACTATCGAATGAAAATAATTTCAGGTCTTCGCGGACGGTCTGATTGGATTTCCAGTACATCGACTGGTACTTTTGGCAGGCGCCTACACAAAACTTTTTCACTATTGTTTCACATACCAACGTCGATACAGTTATACATATTATCCAGACGAGAAAACTCCGTACGGTATGTTGTCAAAATCAATGTGAAAATCAGTCAATGTCATTTCAAATACTCAACTTAGGCGTGGTACATCATGATGATTTGCTTTACTTGTTGACGGGACCTAATATTGCACCAGTTTTTACCGATAAAGATCCAGAACGAAAAATCGTTGAACGTATGACGCGAATGGTGCAATCATTTGCTTACACAGGGTAAGTAGGAAATTTTGTCTAGATCGTCGAGACGAATAAAGTGAAACGTGCGGATAGAGATATTTTTGTAGGTAAATTCATTCTCTTGTCAAAACGGGGCCGAAATGGCGAAAAAAGTTTCCGGTTCCAGCATACAAAATCAAGTTTTCACTTACAGCTTCATCATTTCACATAGAACATAAGTTACCCAAAGTATTTAATTGTAACGGTACAAATCAATTTTCAGTTTTAGCCCAATAATTTCGATTTCATATTTTTATAAAAAATCACATTAATATCTTCAAATTTGCAGTGATCCAAACAATCCATTGGACGAATATTGGAAAAATATTCATTGGCAGCCATTCAATGTAACTAAACAACAATATTTGGACATTGGTGAAGACCCAGTAATGAAAGAGAAGCTATATATTGACCGATATAATTTATGGGAAGAATTCTTTCCCATTAACTAGAATAACTAGAAAAAGTTGTAGAAATACAGACTTTTAGAATAGGTTTTACTTCAATAAAACTAAACTGCAATACAAAACTGTGAGAATGGTATTATAGGAAATACAAGTACATCACAGTTTATTTTGATAAAAAAAAGTTAATTTGTTTTCAATTCATTTTGATAATATATAGAGCCACTCTGAATTAAAACATCTTCGAACATTTTTCCGAAATATTGATGTTACAGAGAAAGATATTCTGGATCTGCGAGTAATATTTTCAAATATTATTTATTTATTTGTATTTATTTATTTACCAAACAAGGCAACATAACAACAAGAAAACATAATATAAATCTTAAATACAATCAATCATAAATATATAATACAAATTGTCCGTAAAAAAGATACAATACATCACAAATTTTGTAGCAGTTATTCTACATTATTTTAATTAAATTTAGGCTAGTAACGATGGAAGTGAAGCGGGTTCGGATGTGGAAAGGGCTTTGGACAAGTTATTTTTGAAGTTTGATTTAGTAATCCCCGAAGATTAGTGGCTGCTTATAGAATTGAATATCCTACAGCACCTATTAATGGGCTCATTATATGCATAGGTAGTGTGATGACTGAATTCATTGAGCAGATTTGCATATCTGGTGCGTCTTGGTCGGTTATTGAAAGTAATTTTACTAGAGAGATCTTCAGTGATTACCGCACCACTAATAATATCAAATGTAAGGCAAGCGCTGAGCAGAGTTCTTCTAGAAGAAAGAGACATTAAATTTAGAAGACTCAGTCTGAATTTGTAAGATGGCAGATGTTGAAAATCTCGTGGGTCATAGAGATTTCTCAAAGCGAAAAGTACAAATTGTTTCTGAACAGACAACTCAATGGCTATGTAGCTCGAAAGCAGGGTTCCATATAATGCAAGCATATTCTAATAAAGGACGCACTAGGGTGGTATATAATGATTTGGTAACCCATATATTTTTAAACTCTTTAGCGCGTCTCTTTATGAATCAAAGCTGTTTATTAACCCTGGCTGGGATTTTGTCATAGTGCAAATTGAAGCGCATCTTGTTATCCAATACTACGCCAAGGTCTATAATATGACCGACCCTATTCAATTTGAAGTCGTTAAGGTAGTAGGAATACATCGTGGTTGCATGCCTACGAGAAAAACTTATCACATGGCACTTATTGATGTTAAGATTGAGATTATTCACATCGCACCACTGTTCGAGGGATTGAAGCTTGGATTCTAGAAAGGTTGCATCAGACTGCGAGTTTATGATGTGATAGATTTTTAAGTCGTCTGCATAGAAGACAGAGATTTTCCTACACACCCCCCCCCCCCCTGGAAAGTGCATACACCCCCCTAACACAGACAATTTTCCTACACAAAGGGACCTTTGTGTCCTTTGTTCCAAAACGACACCCCTCCTAAAATTCTAAGCACACCCCCCAAGAAAAATGCCTGGGAAAACCCCTGATAGAAGAGATGCGGTATACCAAGCAGTATCTCAGACACATCAGAAATGAAGATGTTTATGAATATTTCGAAATATGTCACATTGTTTGAGATCTTATTTGGCAGAGTATCATACGTTTATAAATTAGGTTTGATCTGAACCTCAGAAGAGAGGGATATAAGGAAATGAAAACAGCAATGAGAAGTGAAGCAATTTACCTGAATCAGAGCGGTAGCAGTAGTGAAGGAAAACTATGGGCAAATTTGACAGACTTTTACTCCGCGAACAGGAAGATAGAGATAGAGTTAGTAGGCCATTTGACACGTTATAACCAAAAGCTCGTAGATCTTAGGTATCGAAGACACCAAAAAGAATATCTGAGGTAGTAATTAAATCAATTTGTTATATTTATAAATTTTACCTTTGTAGTAAAATTGCTTCACTAAATTTCGTATATGTATACGCTTATATCATTTCCTTAAATCTGTTCTGAGATCTGAGCCAATCTGATGTCACATTTCATAGACACAAGAACGCTCAGCCTGTTAAACAACGACATTATTCTGTTTCCTCTCTAGTTTATTCAAGTTTCTTGGTCGCTCCCTCGTAGATCTACTATTTTAGGATCCTAATGCTCGTAGGTTTAAGTAGAGATCACTTTCTTTCTTTTCTTGAAATCTTAAGATAGCAAGGGTGCTGTTGGAATGCCTGTCAATTGTGTCGAACAGTTTTAGTGCCTTGTCTCGTATGGATTTGTCTATTTTTTCTATTCGTAAGTCCTTGTGTATGTCAGTGTTTGTAATGTACCAGGGTGCCCTTGTTAATTTCCTCAAGGCCAGATTTTGGCAAGTTTATAAATGTCTCTTGTTTGTCCTGTGTGTTTGGTAGAAGATGGTGCTTCCATATGTGATGATTGGTCTAATGATCTGCTTATAGATAAGGGCTCTGTTCTTAATATTAAGCTTATTTGATACTAGTTATGGGTGCAGCTGGTTCAGTATTCCGCTATCAATTATTCGTTTATTTTGTATGTGCGTAAACTCTTATGTCAAAAGTGAGTCCTAGGTATTTGGCTGTCGTTTTCCATTCTGTGGGTTCGTTGTCTACTGTAAGTTGGCTTGGGTTTTATTTTCATCGTCTTGTCACAAAGATCGCTTGCGTTTTTTCCGCATTGATACGAATCTTCCACTTCTGGAAGTAATCCATCAGTGTATTTGTGTAATAATGGAGATTGCTAGTTATAAATGCAGCCTGTCGAGATGTGTAGTAAATGCAGGTGTCGTCTGCAAAAAGAGAGATTTTCGTTGTGGGCATTATCGGGATGTCTGCAGTGTATAAGGTATACAACAGTGGTGAGAGTGGAGAGCCTTGCGGGGTTCCGGCTTCTATTGGTCGTGTGCTAGAGAAGTGGTCGTTAATTCGAACGGAAAAAGTTCTGCCTTCAAGGAACGATCCATTCAATAGTACAAGGGGTTTCGGGATATTAAAATCGTACATTTTAACGATTAGACCCACGTGCCAGACCTTATCGAATGCCTTGGCAATGTCAAACATGACAAGGCCTGTTGATTTTTTTTTATTGAATCCAGTTATAATGTGTTGTGTCACTCTGACTAGCTGTAGATCGGTGGAGTGGTGGGCTTTGAGCCCGAATTGCTCTTCTGGGACGATGGGTTTGTCAGTGACTACTTTCTCGAGTCGCGAAAGTATTAGCCGTTCTACTAGCTCCCCGATCGAGGGTAAGAGGCTAATTGGTATCCAGATTTGCGGAAAAGTGAAGTTTTTGTGTGGTTTTGGGACCACCGTCATTGTTGCTTTTTTCCAGAGGCTCGGAAAATAATTTGTTCGGAAGTTTGCATTAGCAATGTCCATAATATCTTGGATTTTGTTGTCTGGTAGGTGTCTGAGGCAGGTATTTATTACTGTGTCTAGTCCTTGTGATTTACGTTTATTGAGCCGAGCTACCAATTGCTTAATATCTTCTATGTCCGTGGGACGGATTGCTTCTTCTCTTCGTGTAGCTGTTTCCAAAATGTTGGTGGCTCTTTCTTCAGTTTCTTCTTCCTGATCGTATTCCTCTGGATTTGTCGCATTCTCTTTGAATTGCAATTCTAATGTGTCTGCAAAAGCCTCTGCCGTATTTGAGGCCATTAGGGCCATGGATTGCTGGCATTGCGACTTTGTTCTTTTGTCTAAAATATTTAATCATTCTCCGGAAATTGTTGTCTCCTGGTTCCATACTAAGAAGGAAGTTTTCCCACTGTTCGTTTTTGAACAGTGAGATTTGTTGGCTGATATGGTTTGTGGTGTCACATTTTATACACAAAAGAACGCTCAGCATGTTAAACAGCGACATTATTCTGTTTCGCCTGTCGTGCAGGAACTTATATATAACGAACTCGATCACATGTTGTCATTAGGGGTGATTAAGCAGAGCTAGAGTTCTTGTAGCTCACCAGTCACTATTGTCAGGAAGCCGGGTAAAGTGCATCTATGTTTGGATGCAAGATGGCTAAATGAACTAACTGTTAAATATACATATCCTTGGTCATTGATAGAAGTTCTGTTGGGGCGTCTAAACCATTTATCACCAGATTAGATCTGAAAGATACCTTTTGGTAAATTCCGCTGGATGAGAAATATTGCGAGAAATCTGCATTTACGAGTAAAGTACCAGAGTGACTTCTCTAATTCACTGTAATGCCGTTCAGATTTCGTAATGTATCCCAAGCCATGTGCCGCTTGATGCATAAGGATATCCCGCACGAATTGCATGATCAGGATCTTCATTTACTTGGACGATTTGCTGATCACGAGTCCAATATTTGACGATCATCTCGAGTTGCTGACCATTGTGGTAGATTTATTGCAGCAGGCGAAGCTGGCCAACAATGTCGAGAAAAGGAAATTCATCCTAAAAGAAATTCGATACCTAGGATATGTTATCAGTGATGGAGTCCTGACCCCGAAAAAGTATTAGGCATCATTTCGTATCCGAAGCCTAGAACGGTAAAAAACGTGAGGAGATTTATAAGAACGTCCTGTTGGTGCAGGCATTTCATCCCGAATTTCCTGACCTATCATTTCTTTATTAAGTGTGACATCGGCAGCATCCTTTTTCAACAGGATCATCATTCCGTCCGCAAAACTAAATGTGGCACAATGCAAATACAGCGTCACAGAGTTAGAATGCTTAGTTGCGGTGCAAAGTATCAAACGTTTTCGGGCTTATATCGAGGGTTTGCTCTTCACCGTTGTCACGGACCATGCAAGTTTGAAATGGTTGATAGCGCAAAGGGACTTATCGCGGAAATTAGCACGGTGGAACCTTAAGTCGTTAATTTCAAGGACGAGCATCGAACAGGCACCCCAAATGTCGTTCCAGAAGCCTTATCACGAGCTCGCGACTCCGGTAGTGAACCTGATTGTGCAGTTGTTTGCCTTCCCGAGGATCATCAGTTGCTGCATGTAGAATATGCCGACACAGGCCTTTCAGAATCCTGATTCTGATTCTGTTCCGTCAGTTCGAACAACATCCTGACTAGTTTGAAAACCTGTATGTGACGAATGGGGTTGTGTACATTCATAAACAATGGATCAAAGGTGAATCCTTGTTGTATCTTTGTACGTTCAATGTAGTTAGCCAAAGTCGTCTATTGTACGATTTCCGAGTCATTAATTCAATTACATCTCAATATAAATGTTTGGTTATCGGTGGCGATCTGAGCTCGAGACACCCAACTTGGGGAGATTCCGTGACGAATGAAAACGGCGGGGTTGTTGCTCAAATGGCAGCAGTTAAGCAGTCTTCCCATTCCCTTGCAAGTAGTTGCCCCGAACTTGCCAACCAGGCCAAATAGTAGCTTAAGAATAGATATCTTTCTTCTATAAGACGATTTGCTCAAGAGTACTGATCCTCTACACTGTTGAACGGATGGAGGTATGTCTGATCATTTTGCCGTGAAGCTCCGACTTCAGTGTCGCTCATTTTCCAAAGGCAACTAGGTCTCAACTAGGTATCCCCAAAGACAACTAGGTTTTATAGCACATTTACCACTGACCTCTCCCTTCCAGTGGACCAACCTCAAGTCCAACTTTTCCAATATGCATGACACGCTCTTCTTTGCGTCGAGCCAAGACTCGTTCAAAGCAGCAAAAATCCTGGAATAATACTTGGCAGAACTAAGACTTCCTCTTCCAATACTCTTAGGCCAATGACAAACACGGCAGTTCCGGCGAAGCGTTTCCCAAGAGGAAAACCGAGTCGGTTTAGTTTTGCACTACAAAACCGAGAGGCGTCCAAACCGCAGTGTGTGTCATCACAATACTAAATGAACGCACGACTAAACTGACTCGGTTTTCCTCCCGGGAAATGCTTCGCTGGAACCGCCGTGTTTGTCATTGGCCTTAGTAGTTACTAATTAGTAGGTCTGTTCTCATACTCCATACATTGCAATGCATTGTCATGGAGTCGTTCCTGTACGCCATTTGACTGCAAAACTGAAAATTTCCCTTCTCTCATGAGCATGAGGATAGCCTTCCCCTGTCAGAGTCGGTAGACATTCCAACTAGAATCCAAACAATCAAGTAGTCCATCAACTCCAATATGATGCAAGGTGCAATGCGCAGATGGCCTGCAACTCAGAGCCCTGGCTAGTGGATACTTCGGTGGGCCCTGGCTGGTGGATCTCTCACACGTGGTAGAGCAGATGCTGAAGGGCATCCTTAAGCTCGCAAAAAAAGTCCGGAGCCTTCGATGGCCGTTTGTACTGAATTTTTCTTCTCCGGGTCCACTTATCTGGTATCAAATAGGTATATCTGTGGCCTGTGCCAGCCAGTATAACGTAACCTAACCTTTCATGTAATACCATGAGATTTCAGTCGGATCTGAGCTACTGAGAGAATGTAATGTTATTGAAAGTAATATTATTAATATTGTAATGAAAGTCGAATATTTGTGTGGCGCTTAAGATGACTTTATAATCACTATTGTCCTTTCAAAAACAGACAGCTGACACCTTTGGTTGCCATTTTTGAGGAAATACCATGAGAGCGTTCCTGTACTTTTCATGAATATCCCCCACCACAAGATTCAGGAAGTTTCAGTTCATGAGCGCGACTGAAAGTACGGGAACAGACCTAGTACTTCCAGGTACTTGGCAGTAGATCACAAATGGAACGCCATCTCCGTTCTTACGAGCAGATTGTATCTTGTCAAATTGTATGCAGTTTTCAAATGTACAGTTGGAAATAAAGGGAAAAAACAACGATTATAAACTACCATAATCGGTAAAATAGTATAAAAGTAACTAACAGAAAATTACCTCTTTTAACTTTCTACCTATTATGAGGGCTTTTTCTAATATCCTAAATATCAATACATTCAACATAGGCTTGAAAATCCCAAAGCCACATATTGACAACTAAATAGCCACCTCATGGCAAAAAAGGTGTAACTCCTCATGAACTACTCGGGAACAAGAGCGCGAGTAGTTGGAAATAGGCAGAAGTACTTGCACGTGCTAAATTGTAATAATGGAACACAAGGATTATTGTGAGTAAGATTCCCACTTGTGCGCAGTAGGTTTCAAGCGAGACAAGCGAAACCTCTACAACGCATCATGAGTCCATGACGTAGCATACGTCTCGCTTTTGCAAAATCACTGCCATGTCAACCCACATTTTGCTAATAAAAAAGTTAGGCAAGTATTTATCTAACAAGTATAAGTCTTTATCTAGTAAAAAAAAATAAAACAAGTATGAAAAAAATTTTGAATTCGTTGTTATTGGATTTTAGTCGAAAAATTAGGAGCTGGAATCAGACGGGCGGGGTTGAGGAAGTAGAGGAGTGGTGCCAAGTTTACAACTGCCCAGTGGTGGGAAGAAGATCAAATCCGGCCCTGGAACTTAGGCAGATTGGGCCCATATACCAGCCTAGCTGATAGATGAAGTGTTGCATCGTGCAACTGAGGCAAAGGCGGTAGGCTGGTAGACCTAAAAGAAATTGCCCGTTATGGAATGTCTAACAACTCACGTACAAGAGCCTGTACGATATTTCTACAAGGGGTTTGGCGTCTTCCCATCTACCAAGTTAATTCGCAGACTCGTCATTAAATATTCGGTGCGCTGGCGGCAGGTACTGCTCATACATATGTTCACTTCGGTGTCCATAAACTTGTCATTACATGACCTCTCTCTCTCTCTCTCTCTCTCTCTTGACCTCTCTTGACTACGACTCGATGGAGAACCGAACTCGGGCGCTTGATTATGAAATGGATGAGTTTAGCGTGGTTTACTACATGGATTACCGCGTTTTCTGTCATGGGTATTATGTCTCCTTTATATTACAGAGGTAAATATGGGCCTACTTCTTACAAGTTGACGAGCTTCACATGCCAATCTGGAAATCATAGCACGCCGATGTCCGTGCAGCTCTCACTGTCCGTCCTTTGGTTGATTAAGCCGGGTTAAGGCTTACCGCAAGAATTGGCGATCAAGTTTGAAAAAGCAATAATGTGGAAACGATTACATCCGCTAGAATGCAGACCTATTTCCCCGAATCGTATATGGAATTGATAAATATTTTATGATTAACGTCACCTTTAATCACATGACAGATGGAAAGGTTGAACATTTTTTTGTATTTTTCTTTTGCAATTTATTACTTTTGTTATTATGTCAGTTATTAGTAAATTAGTTAACTATTTAGTTTCGAAATGCTATTCTTTTGATTTTTTATTCAAGAGGACATTGAATTTCTGTCAATTGAAGAAACGTTTTTCGGGATGTAAATAAGTCGTCGTAAAATAAGTCTTTTCGATTTCGGATCATTTAGTAAAAATAAACCGAATAGTTTTCAGCAAAAAATTATTATTTTTTAACAATCTTCAGTGAAAAAATTAGCAATTGTTTGAATTTGACTTGTTGAGTTTTTTTTACCGATAAAACGCATGCCAAGAAAGTTCAATAGCCTCTTCTTAAGACCACTTACTGTGCAGTATCTCCTATTCCAAAGAGCAAAAGTGTAAAATGACATTCATCTTTCACTCAAAAAGTTCAAAACACATCAATCAGTCTAGTATAATCCAGATCTAATGGAACAACAAAAACCATAAACACAATTTAAAGCGATTACTAATTCGAACCTGTTGCTGTTCAGTAGAAATATCGATGGGAATAACCGTAATTACTTAAGTAGCTACGACCTAATTGATAATAATGAGAATACGTTTTCGTCATAAACTTGAAATTCCCCATTAAATGCGATCGTATGCATATATATATGTATCTAATCATTCCATATGCATACGCATCCAACTATGAGACAGTGATGGAGAGGGAAAGATTAAAACAAAATGTAAAGATTTCTCTGAAATCAATCTACACTCACTGTCATCATACAGCTGTATAGTAAGATTGAATCTAGTCTTGTTTGGATTTGATTTTACGCAGAGGTTACTGAAAATTAGTTTCAATTTGCAGACAGGTTGTTGGGGTGATTAGAGACTTATCTTTCTATTTTTGATATTTGTTTTGAATATCTCAATCTGGCAAGTAAAAACCTACAACACATCATTAACGAATTTCAGCTTCGATGCGATACAGATATTTTGATCTGCAACGAATTAACATTTTGAAATCTGCCGATCAGTTATAGTTTTTTTTACTTGCATAATAGCTAAAGCATCAACAACTTAAGTGCTAAATGTCAACATATTTGCCAGTGAACGACGATGAACCATAAAATCATACTAATCCTACATGTCACTCCCCCAAATTTTCATTAATAAATTTTAGTCGATTTCACCTACTTCTCCTCAAAATGTCATGTGTTTAAATCGGAAAAAAACAAGTAAAATTAAAAGTTCGAGACGCAAAGTATATAAGCTCATTCCAGGTTGAGTTTCAGTCATTCGCGTAAACAGTTACAGATTTTCGCAGTGCTTGCACCTACAGAGTTTGCACGATGGGGAAATTATCTATAGTTGCACTGTTCCTCTACTTATTTTATTTCGTAAACGCAACGGGGCCACCTCCACATCACCCCAGCATAGTTGATGCCACTCAAACTAAGGACATCATCATCAAAACCGAGCTGGGAGATGTTCGCGGAACAACCCTAACATCGAGCAAAGGAAAACCTTTCTACGCATTTCGTGGCATGCGATATGCCCAGCCTCCAGTTGGTGACCTGCGATTTCAACCACCTCAACCTGCACGATCTTGGAACGGAGTTTATGATGCGACTGTCGATGGTCCTAGATGCCCGCAACCAACCGACAATATTACTGATGTGTCTGAAGACTGTCTCCGCATTAACGTCTACACTCACAATCTGCCCACTGGACAAAATTGCGACGTCAAAAAGCCTGTTGTTGTTTACTTGCATCCCGGGGGTTTCTATGCAGTCTCAGGACAAAGTTGGAATTTCGCTGGCCCGTTGTATTTAATGGATCGCGATGTAGTGTTTGTTACATTGAACTACCGGTTGGGGACCTTGGGATTTCTGGCCACCGGAACTCCTGAAGCACCTGGCAATAACGGACTCAAGGATCAGGTTATGGCTTTGAAGTGGATTCAGTCGCATATTGCCAAGTTCGGCGGTGACCCAAACTCTGTTACACTTCTTGGATACAGTGCTGGAGCGATGAGCATTACTATGCATATGGTTTCACCAATGTCAAGGAATCTATTCCACAAGGCGATCGTGATGAGTGCTTCCGCAACAGCCCAATGGAAAGTTCCCAGAGAACAAGTGGACTTGGCCAAGCGTCAGGCACGTATTCTTAACTGCCCAGATAGCAACATCAAGGAGATGATCGATTGTCTAAAAACTGTAAGTCTTAACATCATCTCAAGCCTTTCACGTTTCTCACTTCCCCAACTCTTTTTAGAAACCCGCCGTCGATTTTGGTAAGTCTTTGGGTTCAATGTTCGAATTTAGTACTTGGGGACCAGTCTTACTTTTCAAACCTGTAATCGAGCCAGATTTCGGTCAAGAGAGGTTCCTTACTCAAAGTCCCACAGACATGTATGAGACAGGTAACTTCATGAGAATACCCATTATTGCCGGTATCACTAAGGATGAGTTTGCGTTTCCTGCAATCGGTAAAACTTACAGCATATCATTTTTAACTTCAGTGCCCTCGAAATTCCACATTTTCAGATACTTTGAAAAACGAAACACTTCATCAGATGATGGACAAAGATTTTGACAAATGGGCTCCAGTAAACTTCCTATATGAAAAGGATACTCAACGATCCAGAGCGTTAACGAAAAGAATTCGTGAATTTTACTTGAATGATGAGCCGCTAAGTTTGAATAGATCACTGGATGGATTGGTCAAGGTATATGTTTTCGCTTTCCTGCTATCCAAAAAAATTCTAACAAGTTGACATAATTTCAGGTCTTCGCTGACGGTCTGATCGGATTCCAAATGCATCGATTGGTACTTCTGGCTGGCACATACACGAAACTCTTTCAATATTGTTTCACTTATCAAGGTCGATACAGTCATACATATTATCCAGATGATAAAACTCCTTTCGGTATGTTATTAAAGTCAATATGAAAATTAGTCAATGTCATTTTCAATACTTAACTTAGGCGTAGTACATCATGATGATTTAGTTTATTTGCTGACGGGACCTTACATCGCTCCAGTTTTTACCGATAAAGATCCAGAACGAAAAACTGTAGAACGTATGACGCGAATGGTGCAATCATTTGCTTACACAGGGTGAGTAGAAAATTATGTAGTGGCGAAAATGTTCTTTGTCGGTGATTAGTGTTTAAAGGCATAGTCAAAATATTTTGGAGGTTAGCTCTACTTTCTTGTCAAACTGTGGGCAAATAAGGCAAGAAAACGATTATAGCTCCAGCATATTAATCCGATTTTTCGCTTCTAAAATAATCTTCGACTTATAATTCACTTTGCCAATACTAATGTTTGCGAAGATATTGGCTTAAAATGAATCAAACCCTCGAAAAGTCTATACTAATATCTCCATATTTCCAGTGATCCTAACAATGCATCAGACAAATACTGGCGAAATATTCACTGGCAGCCATTTAATCTGACAAAACAACAATATCTGGATATTGGTGAAAATCCAGTAATGAAGGAGAAGCTTTACATTGATCGGTACAATTTATGGGAAGAATTCTTTCCTATAAAGTAGTTCTCTAATTGTAAAAATATCTATCAAGGAATTTATAATATATTTTATTTGAATGAAACTAAATTACTGAGCCATAAATAAATACTAAGACTAAACAAGATTAAAAGCAGTTTGTAATGATTGAGTATCTGAACTATAGAAAATTTACACGTTTACATCCCCAATTCATACACGCCCAAAAAGTACGTTGAATTGATAATAAAAGTCTAGCGCATCAGAACCGCTAGAAAATTGATTTCAACCATTCCTTATCCAAAGCAACAAAACCCAACTATAACATAAATGATGAAAATGTTCAGTGCTGGCAGGACTTTTTAATGAAGCAGCTAACCCGTTGAATTTCGTCCTCATCCTAGGAATTAATCGAAAGTTTCAGCGATTAAACGTTGTTTGAGGCTGCCATCTGAAAAATTTTCAAAACTCGCAAAATTTAAAAATTGGTTCCTTATTTTTATTGCAAATGCTTTGCATATGACTATGTATCTGTTGGTGCAATATTTACGAAAATGTCTGATGATGGTCACTCTGTGTTAGCAGCATAGCAAAAAATATACCAAATCTGCTTCACGTTAAGTTGAACTCATCCTGTGAATTTTGTTTTGACTGAATCATTGCTCTGGAAGTTTAAGGGGTGAAAAGAATTTTAGGGTTACCACCCTCAAAAACCTTTCAAATTTTCGAAACGTTAATATTTGTTGTTAATTGTCATTGCATGATCATTCCCATTTGCAAATCTAATGACATAGTCGCTTAGTAAAGAAATGTCAAAAAAATTACAAAAATTGTCGTAGCTGACAACCCTTTTATGATTTTTCTACGAAATTCCTACGACATTTGGTTTACAATAAGGTCCATTTGCTGCATGAAGTTCGTTTTGATTTCATGACTGGACCGGAAGTTATAGAGAAAAAAGCTTTAATTTGCCGAACAAATTTACAAGATTTAGGTGACAAAGCTTACCATAGCTGGCAATTCTATTCTAGTTTTTCAACTAAATGTGGCCTAAAGTAAGGCTCAGGTACTGGGCGATTTTCGTTAAAATTGGTTGGCTGAATCGGAAGCTATAGGCCAAAAAGCAATTATTTTTCGCAGTGAATTTTCAAGATGGCACCGCTGCCACAATGTTGCCTGCATTTCAATATCACCTCTATCAGATTTGGTCCTAGTTAATACCAGCATGTACTGCAAATTTCATACTGATCGGACTATCTGGCCGTCAGTTCTCGTGAACAGAAGTTTAAAGTGCTGAAAATAGACGTTATTTGGTGATGGGTTGCCGTTCTTGTGCAACTTGGAATTTTGAAAATTTAAAATTGACATGGTGGATAAAGGTTAAAGTTAATAAGAATATTTTATCAAAAAGCAAAAATCTTTCAGGAGGATCGATGACTTGAAGGATTTTTTGTCAGGAGCCAACCGTAGCTACAGGATTATCCGCACAGTTTTAAAACTTTATATTTGCATAGTTTTAGTTAGCATCAATACGCTCTGCAAATTTCACTATGATCCAATGTTTCTGTCAGAAGTTATGACAAATTAAACTTTGAAAAAAAAATCCTTGCTTACTTTTAGGCACTCAGCGCCCACAACGGGTTCAAGATTTTCAATTCTTTAAAACAGCCAAGCATAAAACATAGTAAGTTTTCATTTTCAATTCTTTTTGAATAAAAATGTACTCTGTATAGAAATATAGGTGTACGTGAAAATTCACTTAAATTCCCGCCGCCGCCAAACGGTTAAAGATACCTTAATTTCATGGACCTACTCTTTATGTACACCTGTGTCCTCCAGAAATTTAAGCTCAATCGGATTGGCTACTCCAAAGATTATCAATATTTTTGCTGAAAAATCGATTATAGGAAATACATTAAACTGTGAGCTACTTGATGAGATTATGAATTGAAATTCAACATTTCAACATTATTTTCGGCTCAATGGATACGTCAACAAGTAGTATTGCCGTACTTGGGCTGATGAACAACCTGAAGAGCTTTAACAGCTACCATTACAGCCACAGAAATGCACAGTGTGGTCTGCTTTATGGGACGGCGGAATCATCGGTACATATTTCTTTCAAAATGAGTCCGGTCAGAACGTAACCGTCAATGGCGACCGCTATCGCATCATGATAACGGATTTTTTGCTACCTGAAATTGAAGCCCGTGGTATCGGTCAACTTTGGTTTCAACAAGACTGCGCTTCTTCGCATACAGCGAGAGAAACAATCATTTTGGTGAGAACCTGATTTAACGTTAAAGATATCTTAATTTCATGGACCTACTCCTTATATACACCTGTGTCCTCTAGAAATTTAAGCTCAATCGGATTGGCTACTCCAAAGATTATCAATATTTTTGCTGAAAAATCTATTATAGGCAATACATTAAACGGTGAGCTACTTGATGAGATTATGAATTGAAATTCAACATTTCAACATTATTTTCGGCTCAATGGATACGTCAACAAGTAGTATTGCCGTACTTGGGCTGATGAACAACCTGAAGAGCTTTAACAGCTACCATTACAGCCACAGAAATGCACAGTGTGGTCTGCTTTATGGGACGGCGGAATCATCGGTACATATTTCTTTCAAAATGAGTCCGGTCAGAACGTAACCGTCAATGGCGACCGCTATCGCATCATGGAAACGGATTTTTTGCTACCTGAAATTGAAGCCCGTGGTATCGGTCAACTTTGGTTTCAACAAGACTGCGCTTCTTCGCATACAGCGAGAGAAACAATCATTTTGGTGAGAACCTGATTTAACGTTAAAGATATCTTAATTTCATGGACCTACTCCTTATATACACCTGTGTCCTCTAGAAATTTAAGCTCAATCGGATTGGCTACTCCAAAGATTATCAATATTTTTGCTGAAAAATCTATTATAGGAAATACATTAAACGGTGAGCTACTTGATGAGATTATGAATTCGAAATTCAACATCTATCTGACTAGGAATGGTAAAACAACGTTAACAGAAGGGAAATGGTGAAATGACTATGTGATAAGCTTTTACGTGAATTTAATAATAAAACGCAGCGAAAAGAGACCTCACGAAAATCTTCCGAAATCATATTTAATGAACACTTTCTTTATTTTGCGGCTATTGCAGGATGGATATGACCAGTTTGGAGGCAACGGCTGCATGGTGGTGTTTGATGTTTATTATTTATCTCATCCAGTACAAAGAGAGCTGAACAGAGCCAAAGGTATAAATCAAAGAGGTCAGTTGACATAAACTTTGGAGAGAAAACAGCAGTAACAGTCAAACAGGATGATTCTCTTTCTAACGAAAAGAATAAATTGAGACTAATTTTATTCCTTATAACTGCTGTTACCATCCATGGAGTTGAAACAGAACAAGCATCTAGTGATGCTGACACATTGATCGTCCAAACAGCACTCATGAAATCCTTCATTTGTGACAAAGTAACAATAGTCGGTGAAGATGTAGATCTTATTGTTCTCCTCATGACCGTAACCTTGACAAAATATATTATTTTTGTAAAACCAAGCCACGGCAAAAAGTGGCAAGGAAAGAATATTCAAGCCAGCAATTTGGGAATGAAAGACAGCATAACTTTTGTGCATGCGTTCAGTCGATGCGATACGACTTTAGCTGCATATCAAATAGGGAAACTTTCCTGTTTTAAATTTATCAAGAAACAAGCTGTAGGTACTGCAAGGTGTTGCTGAAATATTTAACAGCCCAGATTCATCCCTTGAGGCTGTAACTGCTGGCATTGTGCAATGCGCCCAGGAAGTAAACCTCTCTTTACTTGCACCGCTATAACGCTTTCACCCAGTCAGTTATCCAATGCTAAACCCGACCTTTCTGCTCTGCCGCCCACAGAAGAAGCAGCAAGACAACATGCTTTTTGAGTGTACCACCAAATTCAATTTTGGCTTGGGAATGATGTTCTTCCTGTAGAGTGGGGTTTGAAGTTGCAAAGCGATCAGCTGATCCCTGTTTCACCAGAAGATTTAGCAGCACCTGAAGCTGTGCTCAACCTCATTTGTTGCAAATGTACAGGTGGATGTGGGAACAGATGTGTCTGCCGAAAGGCAAGAATAATTTGCACAAGCATTTAGCGAATGCTTGAATGGTCTTATTTTCACCCTTGAAGAAGACTTTGATGACCCTGATGATCCCGATGTCATAAGCCTTGAAGAAACATACCATTCAGTCCAAATAGCAAACTCTGAACATTTGGTACATGAAGATCAAACACTGTGCTTGTGATTGACCTATATCCAAAAGTCAGGTGAGATTGCACATTCGTATTTTTTTCATATTCATTTACCCTGCAATAGTATACATAAATTGGTTGTCATGTTCTTATCCGTATAATGCTTCTCTCACACTATCATCTCATGCATAGTTACCCCGTTTTGCTGTGTTTCAGGCAGCAAGTGCAGAAACTGACCAAGATGACCAGATTGCAGGGCTTTCTACCAAGAAGCAATCAAGTCTTGGTTGATTTTTCTGTGTATTCCATTGTTTAATATACAGCATGTCTTTATTTTTATACAAAGTTGTGAAGTTAATCTCCTCAATCATCCTTGGTATCCAAACATTTAAGTAAACCATTTTCAAATATTTTTAGAAATGCTATATTGTACCACATTAACGTGGTTTTTCAAAAAAACGCTATCTTTAGCGCCCTATAACTTGGCAGCCATTGCGAATACAAGAAAAATGTATATAATCATTTTTGTTGCAAATTGAATAAGCAGTAATTATTTTTATGGTCAACTTGTACCTCCAACCAACAGTTCTCAAGATATTAACGAAAAACCAAAAAAGTGCCCTGTTTTCGCTAATTGGCGCTAGAGCTCGCCTCATATCCATGAGGACTTTTGGTGTATCTATTCATCCCTAAGTGTGTATAAATCAATGTGCAAAGTTTCAAAACGTTCGAATTTTTCCAGAGGTGAAACTTGTTTTGGCTGGACTAATTGGGTAGAAATCGACCAAAACATCTTAACGGGTAAGAAGTATGCGATTATTGTCTGGACCATTGGATACATTTTACGGGCGTCTATAAGTAGGTCCACGAAAAGTTAAGACAATCATTCTGAACAAGCGATTCAAATGATACAGAGCAAAGGACAGCAAATCATTTTTAATATTGAGTCATCAGAATCATACGTATGCGAGCTTTTTGAAAAATGAAACTGTTTAATTTCATCAACGCAGATAAGAACTATAGAATAAGAACTATGTTTCAAGATAAAACACAACAATACCTAAACTATAACATTAAATAAATAACTTTCTTGTTTGAAATGTTTTACTCCTCTAATTACAGCAAATTATCAAATTAATAACAAACTGTATTCTAATCGTAAAACAGAATTTAAAGCGGAAACAGTTTATCCCACAATGCAAAACGCTTTTCGAAAGGCTCCCTTACCAAATAGCAGGTATTGTTTATATAAAAGGTCCAAATACATTGCGAATTTGTTGGCAACCAAATTGAATTCTTCGTCCATTTGTCGTTCATATTATTCGGATCCCTAAAATATATCTATTATTTCTGAATCAGCTCACTACGTTATATTTTCACACACCCCGTCTTAGCAAACTGCGTCCACCAGCTTGTCATACGTTCTACCATTATACTTTCCGGATCATTAACACTATAGACTGGAGCTATATTGTCAGAAACAAATAAATACTGCAATTCGTCGCCATGCATCACGCCTGCAAGTTTCAACTAAATCTTTCACAAGTGCGGCATTGAAACGACTAACACATACCTTCTGGCTTCTTATCTGGCCTGTATGAGTAACTGTATCTCCCTATATAGTTAAAATTATAATAATATACTTTCCCATATCGTCTTGATAGCTCCACGTTTCGATGTACACCGTGATTAATATAACTATCAGATATCATATTCGCAAAAGATTTGATATTTTTCGACGAAACGCGTTTTCCCTTCAAGTAGTATGAAATCAATTTGTTAGTAATGTTGTCCTTGTTCGGGTCCTGATCATAGCGCAACAAAGGAGGCAGTAGTTTTGAAAAATTTGCGTTTAGAGGGGTCGGGTCACTGAATATATCTGAAGGTAGATTGCGTTAAGCCTTCAAGCATCAGTCGTATTAAGATAATCACCAGATACAAGATTTTCGAGCTCGTCGTGTGTGATCCCGATTAGAACTGATCCTCTATGAATTCGTCCAAATTTCGCCAGGCGAACAGGATGTTCCGGGAGGAAAGCCTTATTAGCGTCACTCGTTTCTATTATATGATCCCACATAAGTTGAGTACTGAAGTTTCCTGCTATTTTCATTATAGTCTCTACAGGCACAGCTTGCATGCAAAGTAATTCTGCCATGTCGCCACTGGTTTTTTGGCATCCTGTTCCCTCTACTAAATACATCGACGTATAAACCGCATACGAAGAACCATGCCACATGGCAGACCCACCCATTATAATCGTTCGATGAAACAAGCGACGTGACATTGGTGAAACTAAATGAAGCGATACACTAAATGCTCCAGCACTATGTCCAATCAACGTCACAGATCGTGGATCACCTCCAAAAGCCTTAATATTCTCTTGGACCCATTGCAATGCTGCTACTTGGTCTTTCAATCCCCAATTGCCAGACCCACGAGCCTTACCAGTCGTGAAAAAGCCCAATGGTCCCAGACGGTAATTCATGGCAACCAGGACAATATCCTTTTCCAGCATGTAATCAGGCCGCACCGAACTTTTGGAGCCTACAACGAAACTGCCACCATGTACATACACTAAAACCGGATTGCGAGCCTTCAGATCGGCCGAATAGACATCCAAATACAAGCAGTCCTCTGACATGATAGACGACTTAGGAGGATCACTTTGCATACAAACGTGACCCTGACGGGTGGCATTGTAAATTCCATCCCATGTTTTGACCGGTGTTGGCCATTTGAATCGATATGGTCCAACCGGTGCCAAAGCATATTTTATTCCATAAAATGTAAAAATATTACGTCCCTTCCATGTCTTAGTCAACGTACCGCGTATTTGACCGCGAGCTGTGTTTACTAGAACATCCGAGGCTTGTGGCTGATCTATGGACTGTAAAAATAATATTACTGGTAGCACTGAAACCTTTATGTTGATAGAAACCATTTTTGCTTGTTCACTTAAATGTACTGAAACTGTCTAAAATTTTTGTTTAATTAACTCTAATAGAATCGATCAGTTATGGCATGAAATTTGCGTGTTGAATTTGATCGATTTCGCTTGCGAATTCAGGCAATTCGAATCGATTTTGAAGGTAGTAGGCAATTAGTTCTGATGTTTGATTTGCATAAGCAATTGTGTTATAAAAACTAGCTGCATCAAATGAGACGTAAAAGGCACACATCCGCCATATTTTAACAGTCGGATCGAATTTATGTGTACATATATGTAAGCATGCATACTGGAAACGCTACATAAAAGTATGGTGAGTTCATTTCAATAGTCAAGTATTGCATCGTCCAGTCAATATCGCTTTCCATGTACTTGGGTACTATGACAATGCCGCGCGAAACTGCTTCCCGAAACTGTTTCATGAAGCTGTTTCGCGTAGTGTAAATGTGGTTCGAAATGTAAAGCTTGTTTCCCCAAACTGGTTCGCAGAGAGCCGCGTCATAGCATAAATACTAATAAATAGCACGGAAAGTACGTGATTAGTTGATGGAAGAAATTGGCAGGGAGTGAATGATTTACCATCAGCTGGCACCTAAGAAGAACCAAAACCAAAATAAGGTCACTTTATCATATGCAAAAGTGAGAAAAGCATACTGTCAAACGACAGGTGAGAATGCACAGGGTGATTCATTATGAGATTTGGGTTTCAATAGGCTTTTTTTATAAATAACCCATGACTCCTGTCAAACTGTAATGTAATTTTTATTCAGCATTGTTTGATAAATCATCATGGAAAAACTTACACCGCAACAATTTTTGGTGAATGGGCTTTGAATCAGCTCAATGAAAATTTTTATCGCGAAATTTTGTTCAGTGATGAAGCGTATTTTCGGCTCAATGGATACGTCAACAAGGAGAATTGCCGTACTTGGGCTGATGAACAACCTGAAGAGCTTCAACAGCTACCACTACAGCCACAGAAATGCACAGTGTGGTGTGCTTTATGGGATGGCGGAATCATCGGTACATATTTCTTTCAAAATGAGTCCGGTCAGAACGTAACCGTCAATGGCGACCGCTATCGCATCATGATAACGGATTTTTTGCTACCTGAAATTGAAGCCCGTGGTATCGGCCAACTTTGGTTTCAACAAGACGGCGCTCCTTCGCATACAGAGAGAGAAACAATGTACTTATTGAGAAATCATTTTGGTGAGAACCTGATTTAACGTTTTGGACCAGTAAATTGGCCGCCTAGATCGTGTGATATTACACCTTTAGATTATTTTCTTTGGGGTTACACGAAGTCTTTGGTCTTCAGGTATAAGCCGGCTTGAACCGACTCTTTGGAAGCCAACCTTACTCGTGTCATTCGCGAGATACCGGTCGCTATGCTGGAACGCGTCGTCATAAATTGGACCCTCAGCATGGACCATTTACGGCGTAGTCGCGGTCAACATTTAAATGAGATAATCTTTAAAATGCAATGTCATAGATTATTCTTTCGAATCACAATAAAACTTTTACTAAAGAATTCAGCTGTATGCTTTTTATTTGAAATTAAAAACAAAACCTCATAATAAATCACTCTATATATATCCGTGTTAGCTGATAGGTGAGAGTGGGTTGCCGTGTGTATAATCCCATCAAGAAACAGTAAGATCAGCTAACATTCGCTGGCAACAAACGAAATTCTCTGTAGTGGATTGCATAAAAGTGTCGGAGATGTTCATTTTACTCGGCAAATTGTATCGAAAGTAGTATTCCACGCTAACTATCTTATCACTTACCATTTTTATATTCAGAATAGCTTTTTCAGAAAATCAATATTGCATAAATTGCAATTCGTTAAAATAGTCTCTTTGTCGAAGCATATGTATATTACCTAGTGGGAATGAGAAACGTTTCTGATCGTATGAAGGGGGCGTGTCTTATCTTGGCGGGGTACTTTCTGTCATTTTCAACTTGGACATGGATATTGCTATCTACTCCTCGCAATCAGTGGGGAAATGTCGTAAATTGTATCGCAGATCACGTAGTTTTCGAGCTATATATAGTACTTAAGCTATGGCCGCTAGTGTTGAGTAGGACACGGTTTCAAAAAGAGTTAGTAAGAGTCGCCTTTTTTCTGTACTGAGCCAGTACAATGTCCCACTTCAAATGAGGCGAGGCATTTTTTATGAACGCGGTACAAAAGAGGCGATAGTACAAAAGAGGCGATATAGTACAAATGACGCGATGTAGTACAAAAGAGTCGATGTAGTACAAAAGAGGCGAATAGTACAAAAGAGGCGAATAGTACAAAAGAGGCGATAGAACGAACTCTAGCATTCGGCTCGCCACGACTGCTTGAATTGAAGATTTGAGTTAAAAAGTCTCAACTCGTCTCTACTCAGTAGTACAAACTGATTAAACGTACACACATCGTATTTTGTACGGGACATTGTACTAGCTTGCACCCGCATCGTACAATGTAATGCCTCTCTTTCACATGTCATGTTGGTCGTCACTATCGGCTCTTTGTCTCTCATCTTACAAATCGCAAAGTGAGTAGCATGACAAAAATTTTGAAGTGGTACATTTCATGAATTTGTCGCGTCATGACAACTTTCGTTCTTGTACGGGACAAATGTACTGGCTCTTACAGGTCCTACTCAACACTAATGGCCGCGTCGTTGTCGATTTTATTCGCGCATCAAAGTGACTTGCTGTAATTGTTTCACGTAGTGTGAACAGGTATTTTTGTTTCGTGCGATACAAATTATGAAAGTTGCATCTGAATGATCAATATGTACAAAAGATATTCATTTTTGGATTTTTTATTCTTTTTTAGCTTAAATATACTTATAAATGCAATTACGGTAAATGTGGGAGCAACTCTTTAATTGAGGGGTGTATACTACCTAAATATAACCTAAATGGCTATATACCTAGCAACTTCATCTTTAGGTATAGTGTACTCAGAAAGATCCCCATAAATTTTGACATGGACGACATTCCCAATTATGGTATTCCATGCAATAGCTTTGGTAACAAAATTAAGAATATTTATATTAAAGCTGTTGAAAGGCTTACAATGAGGGAGAGAGAAAATCCGACCAGATTCATATTTTTAAGAAGACTTAGAAGATTTCCCAGACCTCCCATAAGAAAATTTCCCAGATTTTGTGAAAGTCGATTATGTTAGAATTAGAGTAGACTACTACATTTCTAAACCCAGGCAATATTTGAACTGTGGCAGACTAGGCCACATTGCTAATTGCTGCGAAAGTCCCGAAAGAAGGTGCCTAAAATGTGGAGTAATAGCCTGCGCAGATGCTTGTAGTAAAACAGTCTGCATTCTGTGTAACTCCCCTGATCATTCTTCAGCCAATATATGTTGCCCGGTCTGGAAAGGCGAGGAACAAGTCTTGGAAATAGCAGCCGTCACGAATATTACTTACGTTGAAGCGAGGAATATCGCTGTGAGCTCAAATAGTTTTCACTTTTTGGATCAGGACGACCTTAGTTCTTTCTCATCCCTTCTTGATAATAGCTCACTCTCAACAAGAATCACCCAAAAAGAAATCAACTCTATTCTAACGCAGAACAAATTCTCCGATATTTTGAAAGCGAACCGAGCAGAAGCTCACTCTTTTCAAAAGAAACTTCCCCCCCAACTATTTTATCACAAATGAATTTGAAAAATTTTTATAAACCCTCTTTGATTCAAAACAAAGAAATCATCTGCAATAGTATGTTTGATTTTGTTCTAAATGCTCTGAAGAAAACCTATCCCAAATGAAAATGTTGCAGCTAAGCATTCAGGGACTGATCCAGCACAAAAGTAATATCTGCAATAATGAGAGCAACAGTATTGCCATTATATCAGAAATTCTACTATCTAACGAGCAAAATACGAGTAATTACAGCATAAGAAAGGGTTTCAATATGATTTCCAACAGTAGATCTAGTAACAGAGGTGGAGGTGTCTGTCTACTGATAAAAAAAATATAGATTTTCAGGAGGTTCAAATAGACTCTCCCCTTGAAGTAGAGGCAATCACTACTATCAACCTTAGACAGAATATACTCATTCTCATAATTATACTCATTCTCATTCAGACAGAATAAACTGAGCGGGAGGAAAAGATGAAAGAGGCCGGAAGGAACAAAGACAACAGAAATCGTTCTCAAAGAATGGAAAAGAAAGGAGTTTTGGTTTTTCGCTAAAAATGTCAAAAAAAGGTAGGTCTCACCGCACTCCATCCTTTTTGGATCCACGAAACAATCTAAAATACCTAAGAATGATCAAAAACAAACGCCATCTGAGCTCGCTAAGGTTTGATTTAATCCCGAAAGTCACTCCGAAAATAATTCTGACCCTGCAAGAGCTGAGGGATACCCTTAACATGCATATGAAATCAGCCCCTGGTCCTGGGCTAATAACCTACGACATACTAAACGCAATGAATTCAATCAGCTCCAGTGTTCTGATGAGTAATTTAACTGGAATAGTCAGCCCAGATTCCATTCCAGCGGAAATCCGATCTTTAAACCAGTGAAAAGCCCCAAAGAAAAGCCCCTCCATTTCAGAAGCTTTCAGAAGCAACACAAAAAATGGCGACAACATTATCCAATACGCAAACGACTTCATTATTATGGCAGCTGATAAAAACAAACAAGTCTGCTTCAATCTCCTTCAAGAAAGCGTCTCCAGATTCACGCAGATTAATTGGCTATTTCAGGGCATACAAAGCCCTGAAATAGCCACTTAACCCGGATAAATGTGATGAATAACATAATATGCTAAATCCGCTGTAATTTGAGCCGTTTTTGTAGACCCGATAGTTTCTGAGATACAGCCTTTCAAAGCTATCAATTTTATTTAAATTTTGGAATTTTTAACAAAATTTTGTTGCTAAAATTTTCAAAATTAAAATTTTTTTTTTAAGGGCTGTATTTTGGAAGCTATCGGGTCAACAAAGACGGTTCTGGTCTCAAATTGTAGCAAATTTAGTAAAGTTTAAAAATTTTTCGGATAATTTTTATCATTAAGCGAGTCCTCTATGGTATAAATTGACAAAAACTAAAAAAAAGTCGAAAATTTCTGGGATTTTTTTCGATTTTGGCATGGTTGCGTTCATTGTTCGAGGTCGCGAACTTGATTAAGTACCTTTTACTGGGCGAGGTACTTTTTGGGGTATTTTGAAATAATTTTTGGGGGATTCTGCAAGAAATAGCCTGGCAGCATTGTCTGACAGTTCTCAGTGCCGGTGAGATCAAAACAAACAGTGCTTGCTCTGATTTCGCGTAGATTCTATCAAATCGTGACGGAAGTCTGTATTGTTTCGTGCTCGGAATTGATCGCGCAGCTCCGTTATAAGTGCTTGTGCGAAAAAGTTTAGCAGCTTGTATGAAATGGGAAGTGATGGTGAGGTCTGTAAGCCAAGTCAAGTGTGAGCAACAAGAGTCTTGGTGAAATTTACTGATAAGATGAATTGTGTTGTAGGTTGCGCTGAGAGTGAATTATTTTCGAATTGAGACGGATTGCCTATCCATCTGATAAGACATATTGTGGATGTAGATTAATTGGCTATTGTGTTCGATAGATTAGATTCTGATTCGAAAACATCCACCCTACATAAAAAAATTCATTAATTTTGGTCAATTTAGATGTGCCACTGTGCAAGTTGCAGTGTTCCATGATAATTAGCAAATCAGCTGCTTCAATATGCCAAGTTTTAAACCGAAAATTTCGCGATTCGAAAACAGTGAAAACCGTTAATCAGCGAAACACCACTTCAAAAGAGCGCCATTTATGCGAACTAGCGCGTATCTATTGCTGAAGCTGTATGTTATCCGCAGAAAAATAGATAAGAAATTATGGAAAACCATCTTCAGCTTTATACTTCTCGAGTGGCGACCTTCTCTCAGCGGTGGCAAAAAGACAAGGTCCGAACTGGTTAAGGATTGTCCCTTAAATCTGACATTTTACACATTGATTATTTTTGTGGCCGGCCTGGTTTAGCCTTGCTTCAACGCACTTGTACTATCAAAATATCCTAACCTTGAACACTGGCTAATTTTAACAGGAGAGTGAATGCGCTCATAAAAACACGTTTTTTGCTCGTTTACTCTGCTTATCCATCAGTCCAGTCAATTGTACATTTCGAATCTATTTTTCAAAAACAGCTGCGTTTTACTTTCTTATCCTGCATTCTTACAATAAAGACAGTTTTTGCTGAGCACAACACTTCACACGAACACAAATTTTACATTAACAGTAGTTTTTAAACGTCAAATAGCTTTCAGTTATTATCGGAATTTTATTTAAGACACTCGAATACCTTTCTTAATCTTTTACTTTTGAAAATAAAACACGTTGAGCTTCCACTAACGTAAAACTATGAATGAACAGAATAGCATAATAAAATATGTAATACTAACATTGAATGAACGAACTATTGAAATAAAGATAACTACAGATTAATTGTCTGTGTTGTTTTTCTTTCAATTTAACAATCTAATAGAATATGAGCTCGTTATTTACCTTAAGATATCACATCACATAATAGAAGATATAGACAAATTACAAAGAAAAAATTTATTTGGATTTTATTGCATGAAAGATATGTTTATTTGAACATTGTTTGGAACAACACGGATAAAAATGATACAATAAATGGTCTTGAGGATTTAGCATTTTTTTTTAGTATTTCTATGATTTCGTAAAAAAAAAATAATCATTTATCAAAATATTATGTCCCGTAATAAATCTTGAGTGCCGGCAAAGTATTTATTTTTTTGTATGCATTTCATATTTACACTCTGGATTCGCGAGAAATTCTAAATGAGTCAGAGAATTGTTGAATGTTTTGACTCGATCGTCTGAATTGTGTCTGTTTTTCTGTTCTGATAGAGTCGATCCAAACGAAAAAAAAACTCCGAAAACATATACATTCAAAATTCTAAAAATATTGGTGAATGTTTTACATATCCCTACCAAACGAATACTTACTACTAACGAAAAAAAATTCTACAATACCGCTTGATTTCATCACAAGGGCGCATCTAATTCAGGAATATCTATAATATTCATTCCTGTATAACAATTTCGTCTCTGGATATTGTCTGTAATTTGTATCTTTTACAAAGCAAACTGATGTTCATATTCAATACTTATTAACAATCGAAGTGCAATAAATTTGTGGTGACACTTTTGTTCTGCCAAAATCCAATATTGAATACTTCAATTAGGGTGCGTTTTAACTAGGGGCAATCAGCATTTATGTGCATATTAATAATGCCGAACATTTACATATGGCTCGTGGTCAACCCAATGGCACGTGGATTGCACAAATGTCCGAGCTAGAAGGAATATAGCGTACACCTTGCATTGATGAGATATTGAATATAATAAAAAAAAGTTCTACATCATTTTGGGGTTTTTCACATTTTTCGGGTTTAATTATTTTTTTTGTTTAGGAAAGCCACAATCTGTTGACGTAGAGGTAGTTCCCTGCTTTACATTTTGATTCATTCACATCACGTAACAGCACCTTTCGGCCCAAAATTCCATGGTAATCGCGGGACTGCACTTTAGATTTTGATCTAAATTTTCATATCTGTAAGTCCACATCCGAAAAAAAAACACAAAACACTAATTCTATCATCACATAAAATCCTACAAACAACATGTGTCATGAATATCAATACAAAAAACTACCGGGATGTTTCATATTTGCATAATTTGCTTTCACCTCCACGAATGATAAACTAAAAATGACTCATCCATAAATTGCATTCCACTTAAACAAAATACTTTAAATTTCATGTGCAATATGGTTGATTGTTACAACCACGGGCAATTGACCATACATACTCAAAGATATTTTATGCAAATTTATGCAAGTCGTGAGCTTGAAAATAGGGACGGTTCGGAAATAGGGACATTTCAACTTTAATTATTTTTCAATTTGAATGTTTCGAAGGGTTGCCGAAACATCTGGTGTTGCTAATGTGGTGAATATTCACCATGTTTCAGGTAAAGTTGACGAAGATTGATTTGTCAATAAGTTTCTTAGATTGGTGAATTTCTAATATCAAAGTGTGTAAAAACAAAAGACAAATTATGTACTAAACGTGAACAAGCAAACATCAGTATCATCGCAAGTCATATTGAGTTAAATTTCTGATAAGAATTCTAATGTATTCCATGGTGAACCAGATGGTCATGACAATCATCAATTCCAGTTGCTGTTCCCCCCGTTACGATCTTTCTGGTAAATTAACAGCATTCAAATTGGACTTACTAGAATGCACCCTTCGGAATGTTTGTTGTAAATTTTTTCGTAGGGTTGTACGATCAATTGATGCTTTGCACGTCATCACTTACATGCAATCAAGCCAGGCCTAGAGGAGACAGGAATATAAATACATACAATTGTCTGTCTACTGTACTTATCTAAATTTTTAATCCGTAAATTAAAGCCATGCATCTATGTATGTATCTACTCACTGTTTGATGGGCAATCTAAAGAAACTTATGTAGTAATGTATGCAAAGCAATTAAGATGAATATCTCAATTGACACGATCATGGAATGGTTTAGTGTGATATTAGTGAAATGATAGTTTTCTTGCGATCTGACTTTGACCGTGATGATGTTAAGTTGAGAAGAAATTATGTTGGATAGATTTGGAATATAACGTGTTTCAGGATGATGAAAATATCAGGAGAACCTTGCAAAGTTCTGGACTGAGCAATATTTTAAACTGTTCTATTAAGTAAGTTATCAATTGATCGAATGCTTTTTCTCGCCGATACATATTTTACATTTTATAAGCAATTACCGCTAGAAACACTAATGTTCGAAGAACAGTAGAAGAACTGTGCAGGTTTTGAGTGCATATTCTACCACACGAGCTGCTTATTACAGCCAAACTGTTTCAAACGCCACGTTTTACTTTGGTCTCAAGAATACATTATAACTCATATGATGAAAAGGTTTCAGATATTACCACTGGCATGAATTTCAAAGTTTATGAGAGCAAAACACTTGTTAATTATATTCGTTATGAGTTGCTTATTTCACAAAATTTTGAAAGCAGCATCTCATATAACATCAATGAAGAAAACGCTCAGTGCCTGCGCCACTGTAACTGAAATTGGTGTTTGGGGCTGCGATCCGAAAAATTTGCAGAGCTTTAGGAATTGACACATTGGTTATATATTTTCATTGTAAATGTTTCCGCTATGAATACTAACTGTAAGCATTTATTGATACAAAAACAGCACTAGCGACTCGTGCTGGCAACCTTTTGCCAGTATCAAAACCAAAAATATAACACATCTGCTTCACGTTGACCCTGCGAATTTCGTCCCGATCCGATGACTGCATTCAAAGTTATAGGAGTATAAAGAAATTTAGGGTTGCCAGCCGCAAAATTTTTCAAATAATCGAAAACTTAATATTTGCTGTTTATTGTCACTACAATGTCATTACCATTTGAAAATTTTACGATAAAATCGCTAAATAAAAATATTGCAAATTAACGAAAACCAGCAATAGCTGGCATCCCTGGCGTGGCTTTTCAACCAAATTCGGCTTGAATAATGCCTATAATAAGTTTCATTAATTGTATGAAATTCGTGTTGATTGCATGACTGCACTGGAAGTTATAGGGCAAAAAGCTTTATTTTCCTGAGCGAATTTTCAAAACCCAAGACAGAAAAATTTCTATCAAACATGGTCTAAAGTAAGGTCAATTTCGTGAAAATCTGGTGACTGAATCGGAATTCATAGGGCAAAAAGCAGTTTTTTTTTCTTTGTAATTTTTCAAGATGGCACCACTGGCACAGAGTTGCCCACAATTCAAAATCGCTTCTATCATACCTGGTCCTATTTAATTCTGTAAATTTCAGCTGTATCTGATTACTGGTTCGTGAGTTCCCGTGAACAGAAGTTTTTGATGCTAAAAATATAAGTTAGCTGAGAGAGGGTTACCGTTCTTGTCCGACATGAAATTTCCAAAGTATTACTTTGATTGTGTAGATAAAGCATAAGATTTGTATACAGTTTGGTTTTTATTGTAAAAAACGGACATTTTTTGGGAGATTCGATGGTTTGAATGTTTTCACTTTCAGTGCCTGTCGTAGCTACAGTGTTGCCAGCACGTTCATCAAGCGCTATGAAAGTGTGCAACTTAACAACGTTAATATGTCTTTTAAGTTTCATAATGATCTAATAATTAAGTAAAAAGATATCGCAAATCAAAAATTTTCAAATTTTTCCAATCTCATTTTAGGCGCCTAGCGCACATATAGGGTTAAAAATTTCAAAAACATTATCCGATTCACATTTAAAACACGTTCAAAATGCATTACATAAACTTTATTTTTGCAAAGTTATTTTTTGACAGAATAATAGGTATATTTAAAATATCACTAAAATGGCCGCCGGCGCCAAAGGGTTAAAGATTATTTACTACTTGTGAGACCTGGCACTATTCTGCATATACACCAATGTATCCTGAAAATTTCAGTTCAATCGGATGGCGCGTTCCTGAGATTTTTTCACTGAAATTTTTTGATGATATATGTATATATATATATATATATATATATATATATATATATATATATATATATATATATATATATATATATATATATATATATATATATACTTATATATATATATATATATATATATATATATATACTTATATATATATATATATATATATATATATATATATATATATATATATGTATATATATATATATATATATATATATATATATATATATATATATATATATATATTGGCCAAAGTGATTTTAATACTAATGTTCTTCTTCGAACATTAGTAAAAAATTATAGTAAATCGACATTTGTTTTCTGGGATGCCACAATTTTTTTAAAAATTAAGCTTTTGCTTATTTCTTCGATTAATTACTTCATTCTTCAATTAATCACCTTCGATTAATCACTCTGATACCAAAATCATTTTTGTTTTTCCATTTAAGGTCGACTTTAGCAGTTTTACAAATTGTTATTCTTGCAAATAACATATCAAAATAAAGTTAAAAGTTTCAACAATATGTGTATAAATTTTTAAGTAAATCAGTCAAAATGTTTTTGTAAGGAAAAATCTTGAAAAAAACGCCTTTTATCACCTTCGTAACTGTGTATAACTCCTTAAAGCATTTACACAACAAAAATTCAAATATGGGTTACGGAGTGAAGAAACACGGGCGAAATTCTATGACATGCAACATAATGACAGAAAACAGGGAATGATAATCCGCATATGACGAAAAAAGTGAAACTTAGAGTTCAAAAGTGCATTTCGTCAGTTGTTGTGTCCCACAGTTTATCGAATTGAGGAATTTGATAATCTCTGGGACACGAAAACCAATAAATGATTTCGTTATAATTTTTCTAGTTATAAGAGCTTAGCGAGGACAATATCACAGCGAGTGACAGCTAGCGAGGATACTTGCCGCACTTAACTATAGTCGTTTTCTTCCAAGTACGGTCATAAAAATGGTGAACTACTGTCTTCAAGACGGTTGGGAAGTTGATGATGACTGTGTGTCAATACCCTCAACAATATTTAAAAGAAATAAAAACAGTTCACTTTCAGCTTGACAGTTAAAAGTAGTTGCCATTTTCTATTAGTAGCATCCTAACAGATTCCAATATAGAAACCTTCATTAGTGCAATGGGAAGCTAAACACTGAGCCCAATAGTTTTTTTACATACCTCCCCGCATCATTTGAAACTGGATTACAAGCACAAGCTAAAACTCTAAGGTCTATTTTCCAACCAACACCCAAATATATTCCACCCCAAACAAATTTTTAAAAAATCGCGATTAGAAACACATTTCTTTTAAAATCCATTCATCAATCCATCCGGAAGTTGCCAGACGATTACGGAAATGTTTGTACGAATGTCTAACATATCCGGATTAAATATTTTTCAATTTTCAATTTCATTTTCAATTGTTTGCTACTACTACGAAAAGCATTTGCTTGAAAAATTGCGAATTTTCAAAGGGGTGCTCTAGTCTAAATAACATCAAAAAGGGGTGTAAAATTATCGAGAGCGTTTATTATAAATTGCAATATTTCGTTCAGGGGCATTAACTTCAATCAAGAAGATGCTTGATGCTTCCTGTTTGTCGTTCTGATGAAGAGTATTGGAGGATTGTCATTTTTGGTAATTTCACACCATTAATGCGAATTAGTGGTGAATCGGTGTGGAATAATGTGTAATAAATAATTGATTTTTAAAAGGGGTAGTGATGTTCAGAAGTGATTGGAAATGGTGATTCGAAGCATATTGTATACGATATGAAAATACTTAATAGCCTACGCTGAATCCCATGTTCGAGGGTTCAATTTAAACAGGATTTTTTTAAAACCCATATTAAACCAAATTAAATTTTCATGCATTCGATTGATGGGCGTTGATTTTGATATTGAAAGATGAAATAAATACACGCTGAAAAATCATTGTTCTACCCTTAATATATTTTGCAGCTAATATATTTATATTAAAAACATTTCTTAACATTATTATATTAACCTAGCAATAACATTATATTGCCCGCACATAGCATTCTTAAAATTTTATATATTAACATGCGTGTGGTGAATTTGTCTGTTACAATATTATATTAGTAGGCCAATATTAAATAGTAAAATGGCAATAAGTTATATCAGCATCTTACAAAACTATTGGTATACCAATAATTAATATTAACATGCCAATATATTATAGTAACATGGCAATAAGTTATATTAACGTCTTACAATAGTATATTGGTATACCAATAATTAATATTAACACGCCGTCGATACGATTTTTCCATAGTCCCAAGAGGTCCCCCATCTAAGTACTAACCGCGCCCAACACTGCTTAACTTTGATGATTGGACAAGATTAGGTTATTCCAGTGTGCTATTGCCGTATTTAATATAAATATCCTAACTAACAATACACGCAATGTACTTTGTTGTATGACCAACAATTTCACCACCCTTGGTTAATACATTTATATTGGCATAGTAATATATTTATGTTAAGATGTTAAAACATTTATATTAACAAATGTTCTTAATATAAAAAGTTAACAGCGTAATATATAATGTTAAACTGCAAATATAATATTGTAACTTCCTAACATAAAATATTGAGCTGTTCAAATTATGTATTAGGGACAATGCTGATACCATAACAACATTAAGATGTTAATATATTGATTTCGGTCATTTCTCAGCGTGTACTAAAATTGTAGAAGGCAACAACTCACACAATGCAAAAAAAATATTTAAGCTTTCCACCAATTTTATTAGTTACTTTATCAAAGCTTATTTTGGAATTCGGAAATCTAGCTTATTGCACCACACTGCAGTGATACTAAACTAACGAAAAAAAACACAAGGCCAATGATCAGTCGCAAATTAAATAATTTTCCAGCAACAAAAAATTCTTAATTTAATGATCCGATACATTACAACGAAGTTAAATGCAGCATGATTTCAATAAAGACAAAATGGCTTACATTTGGGTGTGAGCGCCAAAATTTAGTGTATTTGAAATGATCAATTATGGTCTTTGGGAGAGCTGAGAGATTACAGTTTGCATTAAAAAAATTAGAAAAATGCGAAAGACTGAAAACTCTGAAATGGAAATACAATGGAAAAATATTGAACTTCCAACTATGATCAGTCCTAGTTGCGAGGTTAAAACAGATTTTGCTATGGGCAATTCAGAGCAATCGGTATACTGAATATGCTAGTTTCAGTGTGTGAAAATTCAATAACAGGGAGGGACTGCGACAATTTTGTTATTAAGCCGGAGTCAGTAAGCGGTGTGACCCAACACCACCAGGGGCTTGAGCTTACCCAATCAACTTCTTGGATGGAGGCAAATTTTTCAGTTTTTACATTTCTGGTTTTTCCTTTTTCAGCTTCCCTGTCGCTAGCTACGTGCTTTGTCACGTCTCGGCTGGGTGTAGCTTGCCAGCCTATGCCAGATAGATAAACCTTTAAGTCCTTTAGGGACAATAGCCCCTTTCACTTGTTTTTCTATATTGCGACCAGTATTATTTCATGACGGATGAATGATCCGTAACGTCCCTGATTTTTCGGAGCTTATCCACCCCATTGTTTCTCGAACCATCACAGCCGCGAAGAGCCAGCAAAGCGGCACTCTAGCATCTGTTGGGGTTGGATAAAAGGATGCTCCGCTAAGGCGGCCTAGGGGCCTTTACAGCCATTTCTAGGGCACCCCACTTCAGGGGCAATGACTTCTTTTTTTGTACGTTGCTCTTGTTGATGGATGGTCTAAGCCATCCAACCTCTTGGTTTTAGCCATCCAATCTATGCTGGACTTAGGTTCAGCTAAGGTGCTCTGACAAACTCCCGATATTTTCTCAATTCGCTACAAATAGCGCCCAACGTGGGGTCCTAAGCTTGTTTTGAGTGTTTTTTGCTACTGATTTTACCATGTCCGTACGAAGTTTCGAGGTAAAACTTACTACTAATACTAGACAGTAAGAGCTGACACTATATAAACTCTAGAGATGAGGCGTATATACTGGAACAGGTATATGGAACAGGTATTTTTTTGGAACAGCCAGTACCTAGTACGAAATTCAAAAATACTAGGTACGAGTATTTTTGTGGACTATACATGTAATCAAGAATTTACACAATAAATTTCGTCCATTTAATTCATTTCAATCAAACAGTGGCGTAATAGTATCCTAATATTAATATAAACTCGTATTTCATACTTGCAAGTGCTTTCATACTCACGAGTATCTCGTACGCGAGACGAAAATACTTGCAAGTACGAAAATACTCGATACGAGTATATACTCGTATAGTTCCAAAATATTCGAATATACTCGTATCGTTCCAAAATTTCAAATTTCGTATAGCATATTTTTGTATAGTGTATTTTCGTGCTTGCGAGTATTTTGGGACTTTAGGTTTAGGTTTTTTAGGGCAAAAGTAGCTGAAATCGGATAAAATCGGCCAAGTTTGGGTTAGAGTTATTTGGGACATAACAGGCCAAGACCTATTGCTGTGATTCAAAAATTTAGGTTTTGTAAGGGAGAAAGGGGTTTTTTGACCATAGTTTGTCAAAAACTGCCTTTACAGCGCTTTCGATAATTAAAAGTGGTCGGGGAATGTAATAGTGATATTTTAAGGGCGAAAAATTTGTGATAGGGGAAATTGGGAAAAAACGTTCGTATTTTACAAAAAAAAATTTTGGTCTGCATGAATTCGGGGACCTTTCTGAGTTGTTTTGAGCGAAATTTCCATACAACTCTGGGAAAAAGCGGCCTAGTTTCTAAGATACGGCAAAATGAAATCCGCCGGAAAAACTGAAAGTAGCACTAAAAATGTTGAGATCGTTTTTGGTTCGCCAGTTTGCTTCTCAGGCTGTGCTGAAGCCATCCTCGTGACTGCACTCCAACCCTACCGGATTTGTGGCTCATGTCCAGCCTTATCGAAGAGGTTGGCCCACCCAGTGGATGCATGTTTAATAAATAAATGACCGACCATTGGAAAGTTAAGGAGAAGCTGCACGGACTAATGACTCAGTATCCTTTCACGGTCATCTGCACCATCACCATTTTAGCCTGGGAACTTTGTGTCTGGTATGTGGGGGAGGGCATATCATACCGTTTTATTACATCACTGTAAATCGCATGTACAAAAAATACTAGCTAGTATTTTTGGAACAGGTATTTGGAGCAGGTATTTTTTTGTACTCGTACTAGGAATACCTAGTATGTGAAAATGCGAGTACGACCCAACTCTAATAAACTCTCCATTATTTTACCAGGTTTTTTAATTTTCGATACAGTAAAATGATAGTAAAATTTGAAATTTAACTAGCTAGAATCAAGTGGTCATCATCAGTTTTTGGATAAATTTAATAGAATTAAGCACTGTCTTTTCTTGTATCGTGAAAATATTTAACATAAAATTTACTGTTGTGAAAAAAGTAACACATTTGACAGGATATTTATTGGCTGCCGTCACTTTAATTTTAGTACATAAATTCACCGTTGTGGAGAATTTCGTTCTGGAAAATTTATCTATGCCTATTACTTTACTGCCTGGCATTGGGAGATTTGATGCAATTTTTTTACCGGATCTCCGTACTTGCCTTTAGGCTCTGGTTTAACTGGGTTCAGCCTCCTTCTGCCGGAGATCGTTCGAGAATGAAGAATTAGGACTATAGTAAATCGTGCAGAATTCGTGTTTGTGCGTCTCTGTGATCATGCCAGTACAGATAACATGAAATAGCAATTCAAGTGTGGCAGTTAGCCGCAAAGCGACCGCTTATGTGACTACCGTTGATGCGAGCGGATGAAGTTTAATGGAAACTTTAATTACAGCTCAACATTTTCTCATAGTTTCCCACGCACGAAACAATCAGATAGCAGTTATCATCACTCACCCACCTCGCCATCGCCACCCGCCTTAACGAACATCGCCGGCACCGAATGAACAACAAAAAGAAAACATATTGTCTAGACAAAGTACTCGTTAATATGTTTTCATCAAAACCTCTCTCATCTTCACCGTATCAAAAACAAAATCAAGGGCAATACGACACTTTGTTGTCAAATAATATTATTGATGTGTTTCATACATAACGCAATGCATACACACTTCATTTCATAGTACAATCAATACGTACCAGCGCCGTAACAAAAGACACCAAAAATAAACGGTGAGTAGTGTAGCACTCATACGCCTGTTATGAAACGTAACGAAACACAAACCTACCCAAGAACTCCTCCATTTAACACTAATGAGGGCGGAACGGGGGACATCTCGAATACAGCTTTACTACCCGACAGATCAAATGTTTAGGGAAGCGGTCGATCCGTTTTCGCATCGTACGACAAAAACGAGCAATCAAAAGCGCAAAAAGTGTCATAAATAAATCTGACACCCAAAAAAAAACCGACAAAATTATGCAAGGGATATTTTCCGGTTTAGAGTTGGTGCAATAGTTGGTTTCAACCCCTCTGATTAAGTGTACTTTGCAGTAGACGACTGACAATTGGCATATGGAAAGTGAAAAACTGTTTTAGAGGGAGTATTTGACGTAATAATGTTTTTAAACATGAGTCCAAGCGTTTCACATTTACACGAGTCAGATCAACTCTAATTTTTAGGAGTGGGGTCCAGTGAAAGTTTGCGGTTTGGCAGATTCATTCATAAGAAATATAGAAATATGAATTTTTGCGCAAAATAATTCAAATTTTAAGTTTTTTTTAGGAATCTAGTTGAAATTTCACTCATCCAAGGACGACAATAAGCGAAAGAAAAATATGATTAAGTCTATGCTACATGAATCTACGTACCCGACCCGACGCTTTAACCCCGCCGTCTAAAAAATTAGAGTTTTCATTTTATGTTAATAATTTATATTTAGCGAGATAATTTTACAAATACCAAGTTAACTACACTAAAACCAATGAAATAAATATCGAAAACATAATAACTAAACATAACTGTCCAGGCAGTAAACATTTGGCATTTGACGGTTGGATGTAACTCAAGTTATCTTGTTGTTGGCAGCACTAAAATATGAAAGGGTCAATGTCCAGTGAAATCCCAAATTAAAAAAGGCGAAACTTGGGAAAAATTAGGGGAAAGCTGAATTTTGGTGTGAACCTTGGTACTGGCCTGTTGAGCAAAATGTCAAAAGTCCCCATCGATCCAAGTGCTGCGTTACTTTTTATACGGGGTCAAACGACACGAAAAGTGACCTTTCCTAAATATCTCAATAACGGTCACGTCTTCTGAAAAACAATGTATGACGAATTTGTAGCTTAGAAAATTTCCAACAAAAAAGATCCCACAACTTTTTCTTGTAAACATAATCGTTTTTGAGATGTATTGATCTAAACATTTGCTACTAACAGCATCCTCTTTCTCAACGGCATGTTGATATTATCCGATTTTGATTACGACTTGGAATGCTTGTGAGTTTATTTTTCTATGTTTAAGAGGCGCATAAAAAATCAACCACGCGTCATGGTTTCTTATAGTTATTTTAACTATAGCCCGTAGTTGACGCAAAAACAACTAAGGAAAATTCTTGATTTTACCAAGATTTTTCTTTAAGTGCAGATGTACAATCTTTTCAAAGCAGAAAATCAACATTCACCTAGCATAACTCAATATACTTAGAAGAGAATTTTAAACACTTAATTTGAAAATTTTGCCCAAAATGCGATGAGATTGATGTGAAAATTAAATTTGAAAGCGATTAGGACATAAGACAGGAAATACTTAACTAAAGGTTAGCCCATCAGGAACGTGCTGAAACAGCGTATCTAGCAAAACGGAGTGATAAAATTGAAGAAGGCAAAACAGTTTTGTGTTTTGATCTTCAAAAGTGTCTTCCTACTCCTAATTTTAAGAGGACTCACTCTTACTATTAGAAATTGTTCTTCTAATGAAACAACCTGTTTTATGTGGGATGAAACAATTACTGATGGAGATGCCAATCAAATAGCTTCTAGCATTTGGAAGTATTTTGAAGATGTTAAAAATTTTAAGCGCCATGTGGTTATTTATTCGGTTACTTATCCAGGGCAGAACCGGAATACACTCATTTCAATTTGACCTAGATGTGGCCAAATCTAAATTTTTGGAACTCAATCAAACTCAAAAAATCCAGGTAATGTCGAGTGAAATGCGAATAATGTGCTATAAAAGAGTTATTTCAGAGAAATATTGTATCAAAAAGATTATCGCGCCGAGTTTGGAGTAAAATTCAGTATAACACAAAAAAAAGTGTAAATAGTAATAAGCTTAAACGTAGTATATTATCTACATTGTCAAACGAATCAACAGAAGCTATTTTTCTGTCAGTTAAAAAGAAAAAGAACTTGCTTTTCCTACAAAATCTCATTCCAATTGTTTTTTTATAATTGAAATATGATAATTATACTGAGGACTGCATCTACGAAGGAAAATCTAATGATTTTCCATTAGGAAGGTTTTTTTTTACTACTGGTATCACAAAAGATATTTAAAATTTCAATATAATATAATAATATAACATTTATAGTAATAAAGTAGCACAAAGGAAGTAATAAAACATTTGAACCTATCAAGTGCTTGTTTTATTTTCGTTCAACTTAAGATTCACTTCATGTTCGAATTATCATAGAGATATTGCTTCTTATTGCGAATAATTATAGTGTCAAGAACAGTATAATTTAACTTACAGCGGCGGACAAAAGTGTACGGCAACACCTTACATTAAGGTTCTGGTTAATTGGAAACTTTACTCAAAAATCCATTGATGCGCTTTTTTCAGTAACGTAAATATATTTATAAAAACAAACAAAACAAACATAAAGATTAATTCATAAAAACATAAAAAAAATGAATGGATAAAAGTCTGCGGCAGTCAGTGCTAGTTGACTTATACAAAAAAAATTTCAAACTGAACCTAACGGTATATTTTCAATATTTGTTTATTTGCTTTTATTGTCAATCAGTACATGTGCAGCTGCAATTCTATTATAGTTTTATCGGTAGTTTCAATTCGTAAGGACCACAAAATGTCATCGCAAAAATAAATTTCTAGTGATGTGCGAAATTTGGTCGTCCAGTATAAAACAGACAATAAATTGTGCTCGGAAATTGTGAAATTACTAAAACTAAACCAAAATGCAGTGAATACCTTTATCAAAAATCTTGAAAACACAGGTTTTATTGAAAATAAGCCGCGATTAGTTACATTTTAAAAGAAGTGAACGAAAATCCGAAAATAAGTGCTTCAGATTTGGCGAATCAAGTAGCAGCGGTAAGGAAAAAAGATGTTAATGTAAGAGCAATCACGAGAGCATTAAATTTTAATGGGTTTCAAAGCAGAACTCTACGTAAAAAACCATTAATATCCGCCAAAAACCGACTTCACCGCCTAGAGTTCGCCAAGGCCCATATTAACAAGGACATTGATTTTAGAAATCGAGTCCTTTTTACCGAGGAGTTGAAATTTAAAAAATACAGCTTTAGAGACCAAAAATTTGATTCCTACTGTCAAGCACGGTGAGGGTAATGTTATGGTTTGGAGAGCCATAGCTGCATCTGGGGTCGGCAGAGTGGCTTTTGCGAAACTACTATGGACCGTTAGGTTTACAAGAACCTGTTGGAACAACATTTATAACAAGTTATGCCTTGGAGGGAGTTGGATTTTCCAATAAGACAATGATCCGAAGCAAGAGCTACGCTCCCAGGTAGCTTAATACGCCTCCCCAAAGTCCGGTTTTAAGCCCGATAGAACATGTATGGAAGCTTCAGCAGTGGAAAATTTGGAAATGTTGCATAAAACATAAAAATTTGTTGAAGGAAACGCTCATTACAGAGTTGGAGAAAATTACATCTGCTAAAACTGGTAATTTAGTCGCCTCTATGCCTCGAAGACTGCAAGCAGTAATTGATGCTAAAGGGGGTTCAACCAATTACTAAGCCAGAACATAATTTTAGAAATTCCGATACGTTTGGTTGGAAATTTTTTGTGTATAAGTCAGCTACCACTGACTGCCGTAGACTTTTGTCCGTTTTATTTTTTGTTTTTATGAACTTATTTTTAAGTTTGTTAAGAAAAGTCTTTGTTTTTATATATTTATAAATATATTGTCGTTAGTGTCGTTACTGTCGTTACTTTTGATTAAAGCTTCCAATTAATCAGAACCTCAATATAAGGAGCTGCCATAGACTTTTGCCCGCCACTGTATGTCGTTTATAGCTGAACTGCAATTGTTGTTTTCGATGATAGTATAATTATATTTATTTCAAACTACAACTAAAATCAGACCATTGCCTATACCAATCACGGTAAATTTTAAATTAATAGTGGAGCATAAGTATCACCTTGATAGCATTCAAAGCAAGTATTTTGTATCTGAAATTAATAGTGGAGCTAAGATTAAGTATTTAAAAAAATCATTTGTCCCCTTCATTGTGAATGCACTTTCTGCATTACACTCTCAGATATGTTCATTTTGATTAAATTTTAACGTAACCAATTATTCAACCACAGTGATCTGATTAATCGGCAAACAAGAATACTTCACAAGCCGACTAAGCTATTCAAATACCCAGTTCCAACTTCAATTAATTAAGTTCAAGCTGAAAACATTAAAACAAATCTCATGTAAAATTTCAGATTTGCAGTTATGCTGTTATTGCTATTTGTCACAGTAATTTATTGGGTTATTTAGTCACATCAGATACTATGGGCGTTTCCGAATTGACGTCTTTGTCCTCATCTTCAGCTTATTATGACAGATTGTGACGTCAGCAGAGTAGCTAAGCTATTCTAACAGTTTGAAGCAGACCAAGACGAGATGTCTGAAATCTATGGCTTTGCCACCTTTGCTTCGTAAAAAAAAACACCATCAAGCCGACGAAAAGTCAAATCAGAACGTGACTTCGTCAACTGTTATACAGGAGAGCAATTTCAAGGCGTAGAAAATTCAGTTCGGACAGGCTCGACTTGATCTGCCGTCACATTCTGTTATAATAAGCTGAAGGCGAGGAGAAGACGTCAATTCGGAAAGGCCCTATGTGCAGTGCTGCCATTTTAGCATTTTGAATGCTAGATCTAGCATTATTTTTTCCAAAACGGCATTCGAAATTCGGCGTTAGCATCTAGCATTATTTTTAGCATTTAAAATTAAATTTCTGAATAATCTGGCACTCATCTATTTACAATCTCGCCCATCAAATTTCTTCCTTAATCTTCCTGAAACTTCCTGAATCATGTGGTGGCGGAAATTCATGAAACATACAAAAATGCGCTCATGGCATTTTCTTAAAAGTGACAACCAGAAGTGACAGTTGTCTGATTTTGAAATAATGAGTGACTATAAAGTCTAAAATATAAAGATAATAAAGTCATCTATATTGCTTTAAATATGGTGACGTTCAATTAAATCGTGATGATGCTAAAAATCAGTGATGTGGTTCCATCCACTTCAGACTCCCAGGAGCCTCGGGCATCTACAAGTTCAAGTTTACCAAAGTATGTGCATTCTAGTTAGATATTTTTTCCTGAATAATGTGAATCAATTGTTTTGTTAGGGCTTCAAATGCAAGCTATCGCATGGATAACGCTGGAGAAAAATCTTCGTTATCCGACACTAATACTTTTTCTTCACTTAAAAATAATTAATTGCTGCTGTTTTGATTGTGAGCTTCCACACGATGTTTTGAAAAATATTGGTAGAAATGACCTTTACACAAGAGAAGATGATTTAAATAAAGCTGATATGTATGTAATAGATAAAGAATCATTTTGAGATGTAAATTTTAAACATCTAATTTGATTTTGTTGTGCATACGAGAGTTGATCAATAAGCAATGATAATGAATATAAACCAAAGTGATTAAACTTAAAAGATATATATATTTTTCAACATAGTCTTCTAACAAAATAATACATTTAGTCCATCTTTTTTCCAAACCCAGGATACCCTTAGGAAAAAATTCTTTATCTGGACTCATTCACTTCACACAAGGGACTCATTTGGACCCAAAATGCCTTAACAGCGGCCATTGCTTCCCTATCATCTTCAAATTTCTTACTCCGAAGGCGTTGTTTGAGCCGAAGAAAGAGGTAGAAACCACTGAGAGCTAGATCTGACGAATAGGGTGGGTGTTCAAGCAGTTCGAATCCCGTTTCTTCAATTGTATCCATCGCAACTGCAGCCTTGTGAGCCGGTGCGTTATTTTGAAGAGACAGGACTCCGGGTCGCAGTTTGCCGTGTCTTTTCTCTTTCATCGCTTCTCGAAACCTTCTTATTTGCTCAGATTAGTAAGAGCCTGATATAGTGGCTCCCTTATTCAAATATTCCACCATAATAATTTTTTCAGCGTCCCAAAAAAACTGATGCCATAACCTTTCCTGCCGAACTTGACACTTTGAATTTATTCGGCGTCGCTGAAGAGTGTCGCTTCCAGGTCATCGATTGCATTTTGGTTTTTGGATCAAAATGGTGGAGCCAGGTCTCGTCCATGGTCACGAAATGTGACAAAAAAATCTCATGATCTGCCTGGAACTTTTCGAGATTCATCCTTGAAATGACGACTCGTTTCTTCTTATGCTCGTCCGTTAGCATTCTCGGTACCCAACGCGCAGAGACCTTCTTCGTATGTAATTTGTTGGCAAAGATTTTTCGAACACTACTATATGAGATCAGTGTGACTTCAGCTACATGCCGGAGGGTCACTCTTTGATCTGCCAAAACGACATCTTCGACTTTTTTTACGTTGTATTCAGTGAGGGTTCATCGGTGTTCATCTTCAGTGGATGTTCTGCACAGCTTAAACTCCTTGGCCCAGTGTACAATGGTGGCATGTGGAGGAGCAGAGCCTCCTAATGTTTCCACCAAGTCGCCGTGTATGTCTCTGGTAGACAATTTTTGCAAACAGAGGTACTTAATGACAGCTTTAATCTCGTTTTTCCCCATTTTGATGTTCTTTCTTCGACTGTTCGTATTCAAATGAATGTAGCTCCCTGGAATCGACGCCTATTTATGTTTTTTTAAAAAAAATTTTTGTTTAATTTTATGCGAGCTTGAAATAACCGATTGTCATTAGTTATTGATCAACCCTCATATAAATATACATATTGTGTCATATTGAACCATGTTTATTTCAATTAAATAAGAAAGCATTATTTAGCATTATAATTTTACAAGATCTAGCATTATTTAGCATTAAAAAAAATTGAATCTAGCATTATTCCAAAAAAATAAATGGCAGCACTGCCTATGTGCGTACTAAATACAATCGATCGTATGCAAAATTAATCAGCATAAATTATTTTGGCGAACTCGAGTTTTCATTGTCTGTTTTTGGGCGAATGACAGTTGCTTTGTAAGCAGCTACCATCAAATGACTTCATGAATGTTCCCCTAAAAGTATTCAATCGAATTTCTCCACAACGTAAATTTTATCTCACGCGAAAATACTGTAGGTACCACTCAAAACAATAAATAACAGGCATTTCAACGAAACCAACTACAGTAATCGGGGTCATCACAAGCCCGATAAAAATTAAATTTCATCATAGGTATCCAAGGTAGAAGAAAATAGGAAAAATTGATCTACTCACCGATGGCCTCCTATAGTTTATGCATCCATATTCACAAACAAAAATAATGCGCGAACAACACTTCCACTAAACACATCATATACAAAAGAAAGACAGTTCTCGTTCTATTGTAGATACACTAACAACTACCTTGACTGCACGTGCACTTGACGAACTTGAAACAATCTCAAGTCCTTCGTGCGAACACTTTACCGGCGTTTCATAATTCACATAACCCGATCGCGATGCTCTTTGCTTGAACACTACACTGCAAGCACACATACAACTTTATTTCATTTTGCATAGGATTTTCGATGCCCAACAACAAACACCATAGCCACTAAGTTCTCGAGGAAAATGTTAGCCGCGATTTTCCTCTTATTTCTCTTTTTCTTTTGATAGTTTCGATACCGTTTAGTCGTTCGAACTATCCACGATTATTGAATTCTTGAAAAGAAGAGAACTATTCCTGATTGTTATTAAATTCTTTAAAACTCGGACAATCCAACTCACAATGACCTTTTTCGCGCGCGCTACACAATTGCAACTGAAGTGTGGACATTTGTATGTAACTTTAGATTAGAGACGATATATATACGACACCTTCAAAGCGAGAGGAAGTTAGTGTACATGTATGCATATCTATGATTGCCCGCGAAAAACTGTAAAACTCTGTCTGGACGGGGTGCCAGATTGAAATCAGTCAATAGGTACAAGTGCATATGAATTGTGCATGGTGTTTGACAGTGGCTAATGAAAATGATTGCATACTGGAAGATAATCACTTGAAAATAATTTATCAGCATCGCCCTGGTCAATGTAAAAATTATTAAGGCATCCGCGTATAAGATCATTAACGCATATGAAATGGTTCCAGGAAAAAATAATTCTACTTCAAATCTGCTCTGACAAATCAATAGGATATATCGTCTATAATCGGAAAGTTGACTATTAGATTCAGGAAACTTCACACGGCCACTGTAAATAGAGCAGAAAAATCTACAGACTTACCTATACGTTGGACATAGTTGCATAAGTATACGTATATGTTTCCCGGTTCTAAGAATTTTCAAAGTGACAAGAACGCCAGTCGTCCGCGCGGATTAAGTCGTTCGCTTCGTGCAATATTTACGTGCAGTGATGAACTTGAGATATGGAAAAAATTATGTAGCTTATGGAATCCTGTTCGGAATTCATGTGAATTGCATGCAATTGCATGCATGTATCGTTTGCGATCGGAAATTATGTGAAAGTGATTAGCGGTGTGATATTTTCTCAAAAATGTGAAAAGTGAAGTGTGAATTTGTGCAGCGGCCATGGATGGGAGACGGTCTAGTTCTAACAGACCGGAAAAGTAAGTGCTATTCATCCAAATTGTTGAAAATAAGAATTCGTAGAGATTAAAGGACGGCGTATGACAAAAAACAAAGGGCGTGTGCCGTGGCTCTTGAAAAATTTTCATTTCACGCCTTTTTTTCTGCTATTGGGATATTTTTCATATAAGCTTCGGGCACACACACACACACACTGCCCTACTAAGCATAAAAGTTCTATCTGCATTTTTCTCATTTTTGAGCTAACAACATAATCGAAAACTCCATACTCTACTAGATCATTCTATATAATTTGAAAAACCTATCTTTTGTGGAATTTTGTTAAAATCAGTATTGAAAAATGCAGTCTCCATAGACATTTATGTATATTTCTGCAGTACAAACCAGAACACAAATCATTGAATATCTCGGAAGTAGATAGAACTTTTATGCTTAGTAGGGCAGCACAGAAGGCGATCAGTCGTAGTGTGCAACACTGTTTGATCGCGGTGAATATGTATTATGATGTTTTTATGTAGATGTGCTTCGAATTCGTCCGTTTCGTTCAAACTTTTTACATTTTCACTAGTCAACTCAGCTCTAGTTTTTAGTAAAAACTAGAGTTGATTTGATTCGCACACAGCTAAAGACACCATTTCATAGGACCTTTCCACACTTGTATTCTTGATACACTCCTCAAACCAGTTTTCTTGGCAAGAGACGGAAGAATCAAGGGGAATTCTCTACTTTTTGTAGAGAATTCCCCTTGATTCCTCCGTCTCTTGGCCAGCAAACCGGTTTGAGAAGTGCATCAAGAATACAAGTGTGGAAAGGTCCATAGGATGGCATTATTTTGGGGCAAACGGCGATGCAATTTCGGCTGCGGCAGCCAGCGACATGCTTGTATATATGGTATGTATTTACGTCGTTAGTAAAAAATCGCGCCTATTAGGTTGATTTTGTTTTTTTCAATAGTAATAAGAGTAAGTTTAAGCTAGTTGAAAACTATATACATACATATTTACCATTAAAATGTTAATAAACATTATCTGGCACTGGACAACTCCAATACAATATTGAAATTTTCGCTTGTTTAATTTAAAAACAACTTAAATTTAAAAATCGCTTCGATTTGCCGCAATAAGAGCACGAAAAATTATCAATTGCATAAATCGATGCCTGCTTACCGACACATTCCATTTATTGAAAGGATCTATCTATCATCTTCCCATCATAACTTTTCAATTCACTTTCATCGAGTGTTTCAAGGTCGTCTCATCATAGCCATCAAATACAAACCACGACTAGCGGTTATTGTCGTAAATGTGACCAGATAGACAGAGAAATATTGATATTAGTCTCGTCCCTATGCAATCATCCATACATAAATATCTGACTTGACCACAATTCGAAATGACAACATTTAATGACATTGCAGAAGACAAAATTTAATTAAACGCTCGCCTGTGTTTTGTTTTAGCCGGCGAAGAGAAACAATTTAAATTGTACTGTGCTTATGGGTTGATTTTAATTTGTATGCTCTTGATCTTCATGCGTATCGGATATAGGTAGGGTCCTTGAATGGAAGTAACTTAACTTACCACCTTGAAACATCTCGGATCGCAGCAATATAAAATCAATGTATGTTCAATGAAACGACAGTTGTAACCGCTACTGTCACAACCAAAATGATATTTTTTGCGCGATGATATATCTTTTGGCTGCCGTGATACGAAGCCATTAGTGACCTATTAATATTACGAGTTAATACGATAATTGGTGGTGGCAGAGAGAAAATGATAACTTCCATGGCTACTGCATGTCGGGATGACTGGATGGCGAAAAGCAGTCGTTTGTAGTAAAGATGCTTTAAAAGGGAAGTTTATACATATGTCGATGCATTTAACTCGGATTTTTTAGAAGGAGTGTTGTGAAAAAAGGCAGGTAGGTTCGTTGATTTGTACTTCCACTTCACTCCCACCTTCTAAAAAACCGGCTTGGATGCATGAACTCATGTGTAAACTCTCCTAAAGAGAAATTCAAAATGTCATTGCCATTGAATGAATAATGAATTTAATCTTGGTGGATGTTTTGAAGAAAATGAAAAATAAATCCAACTAATGGAAAAATTAGATTATAGGAATCACTTCATTTTCTATGGTTCTAACGGCAATTCACAGATGAAAAACAAATTTCAAAAACATATTTCAACGTCTCTGTCTCGACTTAAAATCGTTAGGCTTGTGATTTTTACTCGAATCCTTCATTTTCATATTGTTTGGCCTTCCCGGACGTTCTTTGTTTACAAAAGAAAAAAGAAAAGTGCAATTTCTGCAGAATGTTTCATCGGTAGAAAATTTGACAAGTTGAGAGCTCAAAAAATTGCCCGTGTTCCATTATTATTATTTAGAACTTGCGAATACTTCTGGCTACTAACAACTACTTGTGCTCTTGTTCCCGAGTGGTTACGCCTATTTTTGACATGAGGTGGCTATTTAGTTGCCAATAGATGGATTTAGTCTTTTCAAGGATATGTTGAATCCTTTGTTGGTTAGAAAACTGGAAAAAGCTCTGATGTGTAGAAAGTTAGAAAAGGTAATTTTCTGTTAGTTACTTTTATCTTTTCTATCGATTGTGATAGTTTTTACTCGTTATTTTCTCTCTTTATTTTTAACTGTTTGACATTTGCCAACTGCATACAATTTGAAAGGTTAGAATCTGCTGGTATGAACGAAGATGGCGTTCCATTTGTGGTCTTTTGCCAAGTACTTGGAAGTACTAATTAGTAATGACATCTATTATAAAAGACAGAAAACTTTTAAAATATTCGATCGGCTCAGAAAATAATTACAAATACTAGTATTGATTTTGAATTAAGTTATCTTCGAAAGAAGTTTGTTTCGTCCAACCTTATTTCTGAAGATTAAATAGTTAAAAAATCGATAAAATATGTAGGTAATCGAAGGATAAACTCGACTACGTGTTTCTTACAGCCGTTAGACGAATTAACCAATAATTGTTTAGCTGGTAAGTTAAGATAGTTATATCCTTCCGGTTGTATTTGGGTGTGTTTTTTTCCCTCTGAGGGTAAAATTTCTTTGTTGGGAATCATCAAGTCGAGCTTTACCTACAACCTGGGTCAGGTCCTGGCCTCCGTCAAGCAAATTTTTTTATCGGTCCCGATCGCGAGCTGATGTCATCCAATTGGGCATTCCTAAACTCCGAGCGTTCTAGCCAACGCCATCCCTCCAGCGCAGAGAAGATCTCCGTCGCTGTCGTCTGCTTTGAAATCTGCCACAAAAGGTTTCCTGAGCAGGATCCGCTTCGCTCATTCGAGCTAGGTGTCCTGACCACCGGAGTCTACCGAACTTTATCTTACTAATGCCATCTGCTCCTAGGTAGATAGGATACAACTCATGGTTGAAGCGTCTCGGGAATCACGTTTCTTCACATATGGGGCCACCGATTCTTCGCAAGACTTTCCTCTCGAACGCGGCCAAGAGGTCAGAGTGCGTTTTGCTGAGCACGCAAATCTTGGATCTATACGTGAGTACTAGCAGGACCATAGTCTTCTACAGCAGGAGCTTTGATGTTCGGGTGATATTTCGGGATTTGAAGAGCCTTGACAGACTGTAGTAGGATTTGTTGGATTTGAACAGCCGCCCACGTATTTCATCTTGCATGTTGTTATCGGCTGCTACAATTGACCCAAGGTAGTTGAAGGATAGCACTACTTTAAATTCATGCTCAATTAACCTGATGGATTAAACAACTCCTTCGAGGATGATTTAAGATAAAATAACTGTTTTTCTATTAGCTTTATTAAAAAAATCATAGGGATTTATAGTTTTCCGCAACTTTGGAGATGTTTGCATATATTTCTTCTAAAATATGAATCATTTCCCCCCACATATCAACCGCAAAATATTTTTTCTTGACTCATTCGCATCCTTAGCTGCTAAACAACATCAATATCAAATAATTTCCTGGAAGAATTCAATATGTACTTATTATCTCAACTAAGCTCTTGTAGAAACCACCAGAGCAAATTAATCTACCGCACTCCGGCAATTTTATCCTTTTCTTAGTTCTTTCATCATGACAATGTCACTCAACCGAACATACAACAAAGACCTCCTTGAATCCTTGGATCATATTCATACAGCTCTCAACAATAGGATGCGCACAACAAGATGTGTTTCTTTATTGCCGGCCTATTCGTTCCTCTGTCTTAAATTGTTTGTTGTACAGCACAACACAGTTGTAGGAGCAAGTGTGGTTTTATAATTCTAATCAAAATGACACATGTATGAACAACAATAAAAGTAAAATCCTTTTCATTGGAACGGTTAGCTGAAAATATAAAAATAAATTGTATTAAAAGCGAAAGTGTGACAAATAGGGCTATCAAATCGATTTGTTTTGGTTCTCGAGAAGGACAATGTACATTGTGAAGATATTATCTATACACTGGCTTGTGAGTATACCAAAACTATCTATGTATGGTTGCCCTTTTGTCCTTGTAGTGTGCATCTTATAAAATAGTTTACAACTTTATGGGTAGTTTCGGAACAAAAGATTAAGGTATGTCTCCTTTGTTAATTGATTTAAAGATTTTCCTTTTGTAATCGTCTATGCTATGTGTTTATCGAAACTTTATTTGACGATAATTTTCAAAGATGATTTCGTTTGACAATTGACCACCCACATTGGCTTAGAGACGTTATGAAAAACTATGCTATGAAATAATGTACCAAAAAAATTAAAACGATTTTCATGTTGCCATTTTCGTTTGGGGAAATTAAATGTCTGGGAACACATAAAATTTAAAATTACTATCCCCGAGCAGTACTCAAACAGGTTTAATTAATGTTTTAATTCAAATTTGATGGACTTAAGGGGGAAAATACATGTAACTGCTAAAAAAAAAATCGATTTTTTTTATTACATCAAAATGTTTGAAATGCTCTTAAAATTAACCAAAAAAGCGATATTCGTATTAGTTCTCGAGTTATAGTCAGTTAAAGGCAGCGCGGCGTTCCCCAGGTCGGTGGAGCTTTAAAACTTTAAACGCGTTTTTCTCAAAGTAGTACTTTTTCAACTGCCGTACAAGATATCTCAAAAAATATTGAATTGATCCGGCTCAAATTTATACCACATCAATAAAAGAGTATTATCTCCTCGTTGAACCTAAATGTTATTGTAATTTCAGAAAAATCATTTTTTATTAATGTTTAAAGTGTGATTTTTTTGAAAAAGAATCGATTTTTATGTTTAATCTAAAATTAATGTAAAAATTTAAAATATTTTTATAAATTTTATTGGTTCACCTATGAATTACATATTTCATTAGCATATTTTTTTTTCTCTGAATGTTGCAAGTTCCCCGGAAAAGGCGTTAAGTTGTACGAGGCAGTTTTTGATGTGTTTTTTTCATTCGCTCGCATCGCCGCCATTTTGTGTTGAAAAATTATTAAAAAAAGATTTTCATTTACTGTGAGACATGTATTTTAAGGATTTAATATTAAACATTTTCTGAATGAACAATATATATATTTTAATTCAATCTGAAATTAGCAATTTTTTTTCGATTTCACATGTATTTCCCCCCTTAACAGAAATTGGGTTACCCATTTTTTGCTCCAGAAAAAGATATATCAGTGTATAAAACGACATTTACTTCAAAACGGCATAGTTCCATCCTTGAATAAGATTAATGATTTAATTTTATATTGACCGACATCAAAACCAAAATCATTTAGTAATACTACGAAAACACAAAACAAAACATTTTACAATTAATACATAACAAATAAGGCAAAGCAACAAAAGAAAAACCAACAAAAATGTTGAACTTTTGAACTCTACTCGGCTGCTCTTCTTGTATCTCGAGGGGAGGTCGATCACGTCAATTGTCTAGATGTGACGGCGGCATGGCATGATTACAATCCTTGCTTGCTTATACTCGTACTTACATAGATCACCCAATGATAAATGTTCTGAAAACCTTTCGACTTCCTATGAAATCGAGACAACACGACGAAACAACATTTAAGCAAGTCATCTAAAATATTTTGATCAGTTCGTAAGTATATATGCATTCAATCTAGAAATAGATCTCAAAATAAGCAAAAAATATCCATCTATCTATAGAAAATACCAGTAAGCTATAGATGGATTTCAATAAACGTCAAAAATCATTTGATTGCTTTTCTCAATCTGTCATCGATATGGTGCGTTCAGTGCATATAAAATTATAGTTTGGCATTTCTGTCGCAGCAATCATGTTCATGCGCTAATGTAAGCACAAAAAAATAGTTTTTAAAAATAAATGACATGCTTTCTAAGATAGCAACACAAAACCGGACAAATGACCCAAACGATTTGTTTTTGCTACGTTGCGATAAGAAAGTCGATATAAATCAAATATCTGAAGATATCCTTAACAAAGCAGTTACTACATGGCAGAGCGTAATATGGAAGCAGGATGAGCTGAATCGCAAATATTTAGGGTCATTATTTGGAGAATGAAAGATAAAGGTAATCCCTTTGGCAAGTAATTAAGTTCGTTTCGATAATCTTTTGATAAAACAAAGAGCTTTAAGGACAGTATTCAACTACAAGGTTGGTTGGTTGTTGAAAGTGTGTGTAGTTTTAATGTTATGGATTTAGGATTCAGTACTTGTAATCATTATTGATTAGAAAGCAATTTCGGGAATAGGAAGGATAGTAACGGGTATCATAGTACCTTATTGGAGTTTTGAAATCAAATTATTGAAATATTACAGTAAACTCACAGCTGTTGTATATATATTATTGACAGTACAACGGTACATATGTTTCGTTGGTAGGCAATTATGTAAATTGTAAATTCTGAAAACGTGAATCTATTAAAACATGTCATTTATTTTCTTTCCAAGGGGTTTTAATATTTCGGTCATGTGCGTCAAAATGACATAAAATCAAAATGTTAAAAATTGATTTATATTAAACCAATTCAAATACAATATCTGATAGCGTCATCGTTAATATCCATCCTTTTCATATGATAAATTATCCTTCACAACAGGTCATACCACCACTGTACAGGTCAAATTTCCCTAAAATCCATTTCTTCTCAATTAAGCTAGCCATCACCTTTCTCCTAATGAATTTTATATTACTAGGCTACATGTGTTTCAGATGAATCATTGATATCAGTGTTGATTCATTACTCTTCGATACTTTAAAAAAAAACAAAAAGAAAAAAAAACATAGACACGACCAGCCGATATTTGATCATGCTTATGCTCACACCCGAAGTCAAAACATGATTCTAATCGGGTTTTCCGATTAAGAACAAAAATCTTTTTCTAAACGTTTGGCGCCATCAATCATTTATCTTCTCGATTCGGACTTGCGCATTCCGAAACATTGTTGGTAGAGCTGAGCTACAAAGAAGTAATGTCTTTGGTGAAATTGTTGTTGGTCAGAAAGTTTGCTTTGTTGTTACTGTTTGATCGAATATATTTAAGAAAAAAAAAATTAAACTGAGAACATTGAATAAGAACAGGTTGCCATGGAGTAGATATAAATTGGAGAGATGGTGCGAAAACGTGCGGAGATAGGTTTTGGTATGCTTAAATGATCCGAAGAGAAGATAATAAAGTAATTTGAATAGGTGTCAATAGTTAATATATCATTTTGAAATGTAACTAATTGCCGAAATACGTTTCTAATATAGATTTGACCATAGCATTGATTGCCAATCATCAAGATGTCAGAATGTATGCCAAAAATGCGTGGCATACAACTCAGTAAATGTCTACAAAAGAAATATATGATGAGTGATGGTATGAAAATAGTAGAATAATTTTGCTTTGAAAAATGTCCTAAACTAAAAAAAATAAAATTATTGAGCTGTTGAGAAATTATTAGTATGATAATCGACTTAATGGCTTGGTTTACAGCGAGTGACCTAGATCTGACCTGACCTATAGCGCGGACTAAGTGCCTTTGGTCCTAAGGTGTCTACATCGACCTGGCCTAAAATTTGATGAGGCCGAATTTAGTCCTCATTCGTTCGTGACAGCTGTCATTTAGTTTAATTTTAGGTTATACACTGTAATAAGCTTTGCATTTATCTCTCAAACATGTTAATTTCAATGATTCCACGTCAACACACATATATTATTAATGTTCGCGTATAAATTAATTCTTAGGTCGGCTGTGTTTACACCGATATAGTCCACGACGTATCTAAGGTCAGGTCGCTGGAAATCGTGGACTGACCTATCGCCAATTTGGGTCGGGTACTGAGTTTTTACAGCAGATGGACTAAATAATTTATGTCGAATTTGGTTTAGAGGTCGCGGACTAAGCGTGTGCTGTAAACATACTCAATGGCGAGGCTGCAAAAATTATCTGTCACACGATTCGCAGTGATAGATGACATAGAATGTCATGTCATCGAGAAAAGTCGAAGTTCATGTTAAAAGTAAGTTTTTGCAATTAATGTGTCTCAGGAATGATCAAAGTGAAATACGCGACAACGAAAAAGTTTCAAAAAGAACCTGTGTTTGCTAGCACTTGAAACATCAAATGAGACTTAAGTTTCCTTAGACGATCACGCACATACACTACCTCACAGATTAAGTCAGCGAAATGATTTGAGAACATTTGACGGCTGATATCTCAGAAAATAAAACAGTTAACCAGACTATTTTTGTTACAAAATTGTTTTTTATTATAATCATTGACAAAAAAAACAAATTTGTCAGCCATAAAAAACAGTTATTGAAAATGTTCAGTGCAATATATTTTGTATGGTCAAGAAAGAAAAACGCTAAAATTTTGAAGTTCACAATCGTTTTATTTTCAAGCTAACAATTTAGAACATGCAAATTCAAACGAAATCGAACTCGGAAATAAAAATTGTAACGAGAAGATCGAACGAAAAAACGATGTTGCGAATGTGAAATTGAACTAACTAATTTTCAAAAGAACCACTTTTATGCGGGAGAAAATGTCGGTACATTTTAACCGTTTCATTAAAATACTATTAATTTAGTCGAAATTTAAGAATATAATACTTACACCATTAATATGCAACGTATCAATTGACTGGAATTTCGTTGAACCCACTGGAACCGAAAAACGATTTCATACTGTCAATCAATTATCATCAAACTAGTTTTAATTTCGTTTATTTTCAGGTTGCTTCAACAGAAATTTTGCACGAAATTGCCAGTTTTTGCCCTCACACTTAAAGTCAGAACAATTAAGCGCCTCTTACAAACAACCGTTTTTGTTTTTTTTCGTTCTGAAGCTGTGAAATAAATTTATTTATCATTCTTAGTTCGACTTCTTCTCTGAAAACACATAAAATGCAAAAAGCAAAGCAAACCACAGTTTGTGAAAGAAAAAAAATAATTGACCTTTTTTGTGAAGGAAAAACAGCGTGAAAATTGTGAAAAAAAATTATTGTGTGGGATGCAAGCGACCGTTATAAAACAAGGGGGTAAATTGAAAATAACACCAGAAAACAACGATCCGGAAAAAATTAAACGATTTTTACGAAAAATTTCTATTAAGAGATCTCAAGAAAGATCCGCATTTGTCGGCTATAAAGCTTGTGCCCTTAAGAAATGATTCTGTTCACCCTGAAACCGTGAATAGTGTTTTCCGGAAGTACGCATTAAATGGTAGATTTGCTATTAAAAAAACTGTGGTATCAAAATAGAACCAAAGGGACAGAGTTAACTTTGCGAAAGAATTTATAAAGAAGGATGCATCATTCTGGGATAACGTAATATTGATAATTTGTTTAGAAAAAAGCTGTAATCAATATAATTTCATGTATCCTCGGGTTCATTGATAAGAGCAAATTTGATTTATTTGGATCCGATGGTCAGCGATTGTGTCGCGGGAATGTCTAGGATTGTATGCTGGCTTCCAGTGGTGTAGGACTTCACTTTATAGATGGAATAATGAACAAAAAATGTATTTGAACATACTGAAGAAAAATGTGAGGCAAAGTGCTGAGAAATTGGTCAGTTTGGACCGCTTCCACTTTTATCAGGACATTGATCCGAAACCTTCCGCGCTCATAGTCAAAGAATGGCTTCTCCATAAATGTTCAAAGATGATTAAAACACCAACCCAATCTCCAGACCTCAATGCTAATGAACATTTGTGGCGGAGATTAAAAGTTAAGATAGCGGCAAGCACTTATTCCAACATCAAAGAAATGAAACAAGTCCTGCCAGAAGAATGGGATAAAATTCAGCCGGAATATTGTCAAAAGTTGGTAAACTCAATTCTAAATCATTTCAAAAATACAATTAATCAACGTGGATTACGTACAAAATATTAACTTCTTTTATAAAATTAAAATTTATAACTTTTTCATTGTGATGGGGGGATGTGAGGGCAAAAATTGGCAAATTCATGTAAAATTTCAATGTTCTTTTTTTTTATGGCTGACGAATTTTTGTTTTTATTATTCATTATAATAGTATACACAATGAAGAACGATTTTGTAAAAGGAAGTATTCGGGTTTCTGTTTTATTTTCTGAGATATCGGCCCTCAAATGTGCTCAACACACTTTACCGTCTGTTTTTACCGTCCTCCGATATTTATTTCTTTTTGACATGAAAATTTATCGTTTGTTACAATAAGTACTCGAACTTCAATGATTTATTACCACTTCGAAATATTCAAATATCGAAACGAAATTTCACATCGTAAATTTTCTTCGTATCTTATTCGGAATATATTCCGTTAGTAAATAATTCTCAGAAAAACTCGATAAACCTTCGATTTCTGCCTTTCGATCAGCACGTTCAAGTGTCAACAGTTCACTTCTCACTACGTCACTTATATAAGGACGATCAAGCAATGCTTTCAAACGTTTGTTGTCTTCACGCGTCAATGTCATCGACGGAATACCAAGCATTTGAATTTCAGACGGATGAATTCCAACCCATTCCATTTGCGAACATGCTAAACTGTCAGCATTGAATGACATTGCTCGTGATCCGTGACGATATACGAAAAAGATCTCAATACCAAACGGATCGGCGTCGAAAAGACCATAAATTGGAATTTTTAAATCTGTTGCGATTTTTTTCACGATGACGCGGGTATTCACATCGGGGAAACCTTTGCCCTGAAAGAATTAAAATAATTAACGTTAAAAAACTATAACGACATTTACCGTTATGAGTATAATATTCTGTCCTAAAGATTGAAAGATATTCTGCTTCAAAAGCTTTTCAAAAACAGTATCCTTTTCTACTACCAATGCGAATTTGGCATCGCTCCGTAGTGACTGCATACCTGATGTATCATGTGGCAGCAAAATTCCGCCAGAGGACGCTGAACAATCAATTTCTTCGCCGTTTGACAGAACCATGACAAGTGCCCCGGCTACAAGACCTTTCGATGATGAAAGTACACCCAATTCCCATGGTGCAGCATCAAGCAAACAACAAATATCCTTCAGGCCTAAATTTATATTGACCGGATCTCGAATAAACTCAGGATCTTTGTAGTATAGTTCCCTGAAAACAAGCCAAAATTTTACCTACTTTACCATTTCGAAATTCATTCAAAAAGTCTACCGCAAGGTGCAAGTGGTCCCAGTAGCCAATAAATGATAGATTTCAGCCAGTAAGAACATTATTACAGCAAATCGAAATTGACTCCTTCGATCTGACGTAGACACTCGCTTCAAGGCGCATTCTGCAGTTGGCTTCAATGTCAAACTGTCAAATTTATAAAAATTAAAATTACGAAATACGAACAAGAATCACATTCATACATCTCATCGATTTCCAAATAACAATTAGAAGTGACATTAGTATTCCGTATGAAAAACTCCATGGGCTGCCCGCTGGCAGTCTTATCCAAAAATTTCGAAATTGTCTTTTCGATTTTCTCAATAAGTCTTCTTGTTTTTCGACCGGTAGTCTGCTCGACAATTTGACTGAACTGTATTATTTCATTCCCAATTTGAAATCGATTAGATGTTTCGGTCTGCTGTTGTGTCTCAGTTAAAATGTCTGGAGAGGCTTCGATGGGCAAAACCGACAAAAAGTTGTCTGCATTTTGACAGGACTCGTCTGACTCATCTTCACTTTGAAATAGATCGGGCGAAGAAGGTCGCTGAGGAAGATCATCATTTTCCTTTGATACTGTTCTAGTGCCTGAATTCACTACTTTTTGACTTTGATCTAGTTTCTGGCTTTCTGCATTTTGAAGAGGTACTGCTTGTTTACTTTCAATCTTATCCAGCTCAGTTTGTAGACTGCGGCGAATGAAGTCTTTTAGGTTAGGAATAAGATTGTCTTGAGTCAATTTCGCTTCATAGTAGTCGAAGTTAGGGTAGAATACTTTACTGGACTTAGGGTTATCCATAAAAGCGGCGAGTTCTACGTTCAAATCGGCTTTCTGCAGTTCTTTCTCAAAGCTGGCTACATTGAAAGTCTCAGGTTCCTTGTAAGGAATGAATTTAACCGATTGCTGAGAGTTCTTCAAGGGTTGAGTGTTGTAGCCTGAATCTTTTCTTTCGAATTTTGTTTTCGATGCTTCCAAAGGGTTTGATTTGCTGCTACATGGAACCAGTTTCTCTTCTGCATGATATGCAGAGCTGTGAAAACTGAAACCAGATGGTGAAGATAAGGATGTGTTTAAAAGTGAAAGTGGCGAAGCAAGTAGCTCTTTGAATGATTCCTGCGATGAGGACATAGAATCGTTTTCGCCTAGGTCGTCCAATTGCAAACTCAGTTCCAGCTGCGCTTCGATAGCATCCTTGTGTGAGAGCTCCTCAGGATCGTCATCAATATCGGAGAAGATGTCTTGACCTAAAAAGCATAAAATATAGTGAATTTAGAAATTGGACTAGATGAATCAAAGGTCGATAACTAAAAATGAAAATGGGCTTGAAAATTGGTGTCGATGAGGGTAAAATTGACGTAGAGAAGGGAAAGGATGTATGTTTGGCGTATTTCTGGAGAATGTGAAGAGCGTTTCGACATATATGACTCCAATTCGATGAAATCAATTTGCAGTTTTGGGCTAAAGCTTGGGCTTAAGTTAAATTCAAAAATTTTTGATATTTAACTCCTCTTTCCACGTACGATGGGATTATTTTTTTATCTAATATTCTGACCAATTTATCGGGTTTCTATCGAAATAAATATTCATGAGAACGAAAACTAATGATAAAAAATTCTCCCCATTTTTGTCAGAAAATTCCCAATTTTTAACAGGAAATTCACCATTATCCAAAAAATTTCCCATTTTTGAGGAAATTTCCAATTTTTCCAAAAACATGAGAATTTGTGCATTGCAATAACATCTACCATTAAAAAATTTGATTCAGAAATTAAAGCAATTTTCATGGAATGATGATTATACAATTTCTCGTGATAAAACTGCCTAAATATCCCAGCAAACCAAATGCATCGTAATTAATTCATAAAAGAGTCATATTTTACGAATGTTTTTGTCGTTAACGAGCTCGCAAATGAATCGAAAACGATTCATTGGTCCTACTAAAATGGCCATCCGAGAAGAATCATTTTTAACGATTCGTAAATGAGTTAGAAAAAATGTGGTTTTAGCGAGTATATACTGAAATTTTGTTGGGGAAAAATCTAGGGGAAAAATCTATGTAAAATCTGCTACTGAGCTGCATAGGCTATAGAGCACATACACATAGCTTGCATTAATTATTGCGTCGGTCATCCTAAGCAAAATTATTGCTGCGTATCGTTTTACGAACAGGCTCGGTTTCGTATGAGGGATATGTCTGTTGATTGTCGAGAAACTATCGTTTTTAGTGAACGCTCACTAAATTGTTTGCAGGGATCTAAGTCACCGAAAGATTTTCGGACGGATATACTGGTAATCAGTATGAAAGTATTAGGCATGACCAGCGATCATGTCGAATCATAATGATCAGCGAACCATATCGAAGGAGAAATCCAGGGACATGGTGCTCAGATACTTCGGCTATGCAGCCTTATGGGTTGCAGACACTCAGAACTGGAATCCAAAGAGGATATATTTGGATTGAAAACCGAGGCATCAGCTCTTTCAGCTACCATTTTTCACCGACCGAACGATTCAATAAGGGAACTTCTTAGAAAGATAGAAGCATTGGAAGACGCTCTTCGAGATTTTCCTGGCAAGCTGGAAGTGGCTGGTGACTTCCATGCGGAGCTTTGGAATGGAGGATGCCGACTCAAAACACAAAGAAGAGATTAATTATGGGAATGGTGTCCAGGCTGAGAATGTTCGTGGTGAGCAGCTGCTCAACACCAACTTACCGCAGACCAGGCTTCGGTGAGTCCATTTTCGATATAACTTTTATTTCGGAGACCTTCTCCATGAGACTATCCCAGAGATATAGTGATAGAGTAGTATACTGGAATTGACAACAACTATATTACCTTCTGGTTGTTGAAGGAAAGTCTGGCCCCTCAGAACTCTAAACGGAAGATACTCGGGTGGAACATTTTAAAGTTGGACAGGAGGAAGCTATTAGAGTTACTTGACAACAGCTTTGCTGAGGAAGTCAGCGCAGGTCAAACAGGGGAGCAATAGGCCCCGGGGAAATAGGTAGGATGGTAAATTTCACCATGGGCGAAATTCGGCGAGCGTGATATGCGTCGATGCCACTTCGAAAGTCACTACCGGCCAAACAGATGGCTTATTGGTGAACTGAGGAGACACCGGAACTGAGGCGAAGAGCTCTATTGTGCAACGCAAGGTACAACGTTCTATTGGATGACCAAGAGCGTTGCTACTTGCCGCACCCAAAAAAAAGATAAAACAAGAACTGGGAATAGCTATAAAGTAGACTCATTGGGCAAAGGCTAAAAAATAGTATTGGGTGGCCTCGGCCGCACGACCCACCCACGGAGGCGGATGTCCTGAAGAACATTGTAGATTCGCTGTTCCCAGCGCACGACGTGAGAGTAGAAAACGATCACGCAGTCCGTCAGGAAGATATCCCTTTGTTCAGTGAAGAATCGAAATCGTGCTTGAAAAACTGAAAAAACTTCACATTAATAGGAGTGCTGGGCCTGACAGAATAGAACCAGTAATTATTTATAAGTGTGCTAACTCCCTTGTAAACTCTATTACTATGTTATTTAATAAATCTTTGAACTCAGGAGTTTTTGCTAAAATATGCAAAGAAACTCAAATTGTGCCAGTCTTTAAAGCTGGAGATAAATCGAATGTGTCTAATTACAGACCAATATCTATACTTTCAGCTTTTGCCAAGATCTTTGAGTCGCTAATTTGTTCAACTCTTAGTTGGAGTGTAAAGACACTTATATCTGATGAACAATTTGGATTTGTCAAGAATCGATCGACTGAAACTAATCGTGTGCATTATGTGGACTTTCTAGCACGATCTTTGGATAAAAATGTACAAGTATATTGTATTTACACTGATTTCAGCTAGGCTTTTGATAAAGTAGACCACACTTTACTTCTGAGTAAGCTTTTTGCACTTGGTATCCATGGCTTGTTACTAGAGTGGTTATGTTCATATCTTAACTGCAGAAATATGGGAGTTGTTCTTTGTGGATATGAATCTTACGAATATACATACATCTGGAGTGCCTCAAGGTTCGGTTCTGGGTTCCATGATTTTCATTATTTTTATAAATGACATTGCTTCTAGCTTCAAAAATAGTGACTTCAGTCTTTACGCCGATGCATTAAAGTTTTTCAAAGAAATTCACTCCGACGCTGACTCACGTACACTTCAGAATGACCTCGATAGAGTGGTTATTTGGCGCAAAAGTAACAAAATGGAAATCAATCTTAAGAAGTGCTACCAAATAACATTTAGTAGAAGTTGTGCTCCTAACAGCTTCGAGTATTGCATAGATGCAAATTTGCTTGAAACAATATACAGCGTCAATGACTAAGGAGTAATCATAGATAGTAAGCTAGAATTCAGCGAATATGTTGAGAACATAGCTGCAAGTGCTTTTAGGGTTGCTGGTTTCATGATAAGGAGTGCCTCTAAATTCAAAAATAGCCAAACAAAAATTACTCTATATAAGTCATTAGTCCGCACTATGTTAGAATATTACTCTCTTGCTTAGAACCCCCTTTATAACTCCTACATCGAAAAGATTGAAAGAGCTCAAAAATTGTTTCTAAATATCCTATGCTTGAAAGAAAACATACTGACCAGAGTGCCTTCATATGAAGAGAAGCTTCAATATTTTAAGTTAATGTCTCCATCTGATCGCCGCAACTTCCTAGACTCTACTTTCTTTTATAAGCTAGCTGACAACCTTATTGACTGTTCTCCTTTGCTTTCTAAACTTCACTTTCGCACTCCAAGACTATCCCAGAGAGCACGTAATTATGATTCACTGTTTTTGGATGATTGGAGAACTAATCTTGATGAACAGGCTCCAATCGCCAGAATGTCTCGTCAGTACAACATTCTATTGAAAACCATTGGGGTAGATGTTTTTCGGACTATTGTAAATGATTTTAAAAACAAAGTTAGAATTTTTTATCAAAATAATGAATAGTCTATGTTTTTACCATTTGTTTTTATTTTTATTATTAAACTCTTTCAATGACTTTTCCTTTTTAAGCTGGATTATTTTAAATTCTATCTTTTATTATGTATCTCTGTTAACTGATTGTTTGATTAATTTCTAGTACTTATTTGCTTGTCTTAAGATGAAAGCTGTGCTGGCCTTTAATTATGATGCGTAAGCAACACAAAATCTTAAACGTAAGTGTATTACCAATTTTGTAGATTTATGTGTCATCTTGGCCCTCTATTTTCAAAATAAAATAAATAAACAAATAAAGAAAAACTACGCAGCGCGAGCGTCAGAATGACGAATCGAAATGCCCCAGGCCCGGACAACATTCCAGTAGAAGTTCTAAAAGTAGTGATGGAGAGACACTCGTCGACATTACAACGTATGTACAATGAATGCTTACTAGCGGGTGTCTTTCCGTCACCCTGGAAAGTGGTGCGAAATGCCCTAATTGCAAAGGGAAAGGGAGATTGTAACACACCATTAGCGTACATGCCTCTCTGCATGCTTGATACTGCAGGGAAACTTCTGGAAGGGCGGCTATACGAAGAGCTGGTGACCATTCGAAAAACCAACATGGATTCCGCAGTGGCCACTCAACAATAAGTACCATCTGCGAAGTTATTAGCGCAGTAGATCGCGCAGAGGCCGCTTGCTATCGGGTTAGCCCATAGTGTTTTTGGTAACGCTGGACGTCCGTAACGATTTTAACTCAGTGAGATGGGTAGACATATTGGATTCTCTTCAGCGACATTTTCAGGTAGAGGAATACTTGCTAGCAAGAGACTACTCGAAGAATCACCATTTGATCTATGAAATGAATCAGGGAACTGTGTGCAAAACCTTTAAACCTGGAGCAGCAAAAGGGTCCATTCTTGGGCCAGATCTATGAAATATTGCTTATGATGGTCTCTTGCGCCTCACAATGTCGGAAGATGTGCTCTTGGTGAGTTATGCCGATAATGTAGCCGCTGTCATCACATCTAGAAATCTTCACGTCACCCAACTCAAACACAATCAAGAAATGAAAAGTGTTGAGAGCTGGATAAAAAATCATGGTCTCCAGCTGGCAATCGCCAAAAATTGAGATTATTATGTTGACGAAGAGGATGCCAACCATTATACTCATGACGGTTGCGTCCGAAGCACTTGAGACCAGAAAATCGACTATTTGTCTTGGAGTGATGTTTGGCTCCAAGCTGCCTTTTGGAGTGTACATCCGAAAAGTATGCGAAATGGCGCTACTGGCTGTTATCTCGCTTCGGAGACTCATAATATGTCTATCTGTCGGTACTATTCCTTATGACGGTGGCTCACTGAATGCTGCTGTATGGCGCTGAGATATGGGTTACTGCATTTAGGTTTGAAAAATATCAAGCTAGAATGGTGAGCGTACAGCGTGAAATAAATTTCTACCTTTGCCAGTTCCTATCGGGCCACGGCTACTTCAGGAAATACCTTCACAGAATGTAGAAAGTCAGGATGGAGTTCTGTGAGTATTGAACTAAGGTCACTGATGACGCTTTCCATACCTAAATCCATTGGGGCCGCTTCAGCATTGGACACATGATTTTCTCATCAATTGGCCCTGTGACGCCGGAGTCAAACGTGGAGATGATGCTACAGTCAGATGACGCTTGGTCAGCTGTGTCAGCATATGTGGAGCTAGTGTTCCGTTTGAAAAAAGAGGAAGGATGCTTCATAGACTCACGAAAGCCTGACAGAATGGAAGTACGACGGTGGGACACCTGGTAGGTGCTAGTAGCACGGTCGAGCTGAAGTAATACGAAAGCGGTTTCGGTTCGGATTTCCGTGGTTGGCGGGTGATGCTATTTTAGTGAGTACGAATATCACATAATCCTGTATCGTTCGCAGGATACCTATTGAAAGTTTTTGGTATAATTTCAAATTGTGATAACTTCCTTATTAGTCATTAGTTCATCGCGAAATTCGCAGGACATATTGATAAGGATGAAAAATATGCTGGTGTGATTTTCGATAAAAGTGTTGGCAACCTTATAGCCATGGCAGATACGTCAAGAAAAACCCTTCAAGCTGGCGACTGTTTTGAAATTGTTTTTGGTTGTTTGGGAAAAAATTCTCAGTTGTTTTTTTATTTATGTTTTCCATCCTATGTTCTGTTAAGTGGCTTATCCGCCGCTTCTTTTCCGGAGAACTGCCAAATTTTTAGCTCGCGGAATCCGTTGTTGATTACTGCTCTGCTTAGTGCTGACTTAGGTGCCACTTCGGTTGAAATGGCCACCGATTCCTCAAATCGTTTGCCAGTCTGCTGCGTAGCTAATGTGCTGAGTGATACCAGTGCGTCCATCGGATTCACGGTAGTCACTGGAGCGGGTTTCTCTACCAGTCTCAAGGATCCCTGTGCCCTTTCGCTTCTCATGTGACTGTTAGAACAGTTTTTTAAACGATTCAAATTTATCCGTTCGTTAATCAACTTCAAAAACTTTTTCTAAAATAGGGCTACTGCCTTTAAACGCTACTAAAAAATAAACGAAAAATGCTAAAAATTATTCAAAAGTTCATACAACACAAAGCCACATAATCTGCATATTTTACAAATCACATCTCTTCCTCTTCCATATCAAAAGATTTTCGTGACTAGAAAACATTCTTCACAGCGAATTAGCAGCTGGGCCATCCTTTCGAATTGATACTGAACGGTCAAACCAATGGGTCAATGAATCTGATGTCTACTCTTAAGTCAAATTGGATTGACTTTATTCAAATTACAGCTACTACAACGCTTCATCATCATCGAAACCTAAAATGTTTCGAGGACACAGTCCACCTCTTTGCCATTATCCTCATTACCGTATTCACTACTATCATCGACAAGCTTAACTCAGATATCTGAACACTGTATAATACAAGTAGATAGCCAGAAATCATCTTTTTGAATTCATTAAATCTTGGCGGCATGCCAGCTTAAAGAACATTAAATTTTGTTTCTTAATAGGATCATACTACCGACTTGTCATTACGCCATCCTAAATACAAGGCCTCGCCACTCGTTAGACCTTAAACAGCACTGGAAGCTATAATTCGCGGCACGAATTGAACGTGTGAACATATAATTTAATTCTAACGCGATTTTACATTGCATCAAACTCATGGCTACTTGATTTTCTTGACGTTCTTCAAGGATAAGAAGAAGCAATAACGTGAAGGAAGAAGAAGATAGACACTTGATTTTATTGCCCAAGAAGCTAATCTTCGAATAAAAATTGATTTTGCATGAAAATTCAACTTTGAGTGAAATTTGATTGATCTGTTTTTTTTTTTTAAATCAATAGCCTCCGCCTAGTTATCGTTCATTTAATTCAGTCATAACCTTTCACTTACATAAATCTTTTAATAAATATTTTGAGCAAGAACAAGACACAGGCTCTACCAAATCAAGCAATACAATCTTTGAAAGCATACATACAAGAATGCCAAGAAGTTGAATGTTGTCTTGAATTTGCGATCACACCAGGAAACTGAAGACAATCTGTCGATTTTTCAATTGAAATGTTCTCAATATCGAATATCACATCGCATACGGGTAATGCAAGTGTTCATTTGCGTACGCATGAATTCGATAGTTTATGGTCTAACATTCGAGTAACCGAAACGAAACGGCAATGTGAAGTTATAGAACTGAAAGATTTGTTCATAATTGTTTTGTGATCTGAAAAGATTGTAGATTGTTTGAAGAGCTGTTTTCATATTTTCAATAAAATATTTGTTACTGCTATAGCATCGAATTTAAAATTAAAAAAATAGCATTTGAAAAGCGATTAATTTTTGCGGTAGGTCAATACAGATCGATCAATAAGTCCCCGAGACTAGCCAATAAAAACACAATGCGTTCATCAATTACTCGAATTGCATTAAATGTTATTTATTTATTTACTGTCCAAATCCACAGAACAAATCCAATTATAGATTATATAAAAAATAAAATAAAAATACATACAAGGATATAAATATGTAAGAATAAGAAAATAACATAGAAACCAAGAAAATTAATAAAATTCAGAATGGAATAATAATACAAAAAAGAATAAAAAGCAAATCGACCGAAAAAGAAACAAACAAACTGAGTAAATTAAGTCATATTTCGATTATAAGAAAAAACGTTATTTTTTAAAGTACTTTTGAACACAGATAAAGTTTGAGGCAGAGAACCATGGTTAAGGCTATTGTGCTGACGAGGCAAACGCAAAAGAGGGGGAAAGAAATAGATGTCGGTACGGGCAAATGTAACATTAAAGTTAAATAATGTTCTATTAGGACGGCCCGGTTCCCTAACTGAAAGTTGAATGCTGGGGTCAACCAATATACTGCCTTGAAAAAGTTTAAAAAGGAGGCACTCGTCGAGGAACACTCTACGTGACTCAAGGGAAGGAATTTGAAGGACGGAGAGGCGCATACTGTAATCACAATACGGAATACTGTACTTATAGAACAACGAACGGGTGAATCGGCGTTGCACGGATTCAACCGCATCGACCAAGTGCAGATAAAGAGAAGTGGAAAAATTAACAAAACGTTTAGAGGATCTAATGATGAAGCCGGAAAAACGAGAAGCCTTGGCAGTGACGTGAAGAATATGCAAGTCGAACTTCAATTTGGAATCAAAAATCACGCCAAGGTCCTTGACATAAGAAACAGAATTGAGAGGAGCGCCAAGGACACAGTAGGAGAAGAGCAAAGGAGATATTTTGTGGGTGAAAGACATTTGATGACACTTCGCAACATTCAAAGTGAGGGAATTAGCAGTGCACCAGTTAACCAAAGTATCCAAATCGCTCTGCAATATGGTACAGTCACTAGCGGATTCAATCATTCTGAAAATTTTAAGATCATCACCGTACAAAAGGCAGGGTGAGTTAAAGAGGGAAGGAAGGTCATTAATAAACAAAAGGAACAATAAAGGGCCAAGAATGGATCCTTGCGGAACTCCTGAGGTAGGAAAAAAGGTGTTGAAGAGCAAGAGTTAACAGTAACGACACAAGAGCGATCACAAACGTATGAAAAGAACCAACAAAAAAGGGCACCAGAGAGACCAAACCCAGTTAGCTTTGCCAGAAGAATATCATGGTTCACAGAATCGAAGGCCTTGGCAAAGTCGGTATAGAGGACATCAACTTGCTTTTACTGATCGATTGCGGAAGCAACGGTGTTTGTCAAAGTCAATAAGTTTGTAATCGTTGACTTACCTTTGATGAATCCATGCTATTCACTGGCAAGCAAGGGCTGCACGAAAGGGCACACTCTATTGTAAACGACTCTTTCGAGAAGCTTATTAAAGCATGGTAAAAGGGATATGGGACGGTAATTAGAGATGGAAGAGATATCACCAGCTTTAAGGATGGGAAATATGTTGGCGGATTTTCAAAAGGAAGAAAAGGTGAAATGTTGAGGTTAAAAATTATTGACAGAGGAACACACAAGGAAGATGATAGGGATTTGGTGGTTTAACTTGAAAAAAAAATAATTTTGACCGCTGATCTGTTAATAATTGCTTCCGGGCTCTCGATATTGACTCTGCTGTTTCGAAACTTTACGTTATTCTTCTGGAATTCATTTATTATTTATTTATTTATTTACTATTCAAATCTCATCTAAATGAGATAATATACAAAACAAATCTTAATATAAAGAAAAAAAAGGAATATAAACAGAAGAATATAAGAAAAAATAAAGAGAAAAAAAAAAGAATATAAATATAAAAATATAAGAAAAAATAAAGAGAAATTAAAAAAATACTATATACACAACGAAGTAGCTACTTTAACAATTCAATAATACGATTTTTAAAACATTTAAAAGGCATAGAAAAAGAACCAAACTGATGCTCATCATGGCTTCTAAGTATTCTACGTACCGGTGAATTGAATTGAAAAAAAAGAGTATGTACGTGCAAAGGGAGTAATAAAAAGTGAATGAGTTCTAACCGGAAGAGCAGATACACGTAAGAACTGAGACACGCAAATGTTGGAGGAAAGTAAGCCATAATAACATTTATAAAGAAAACATTCATCAAGGAATAATCTGCGGGTTCTCAGCATATGGAGATATAAAAAAGCAGACGATCATCATAAGGACGATAAGCAACATTAAATTTGTACAAAAGGCACCGAGTAAACTTACGCTGAATGGATTCAACAGCATTAGACAGGCACACGAAACGAAGAGACCACACTTGGGAGCAATATTCAACAATGTTACGAACAAGAGATATAAAAAGAAGAACACATGTGCCGATATCGGTTGCATAGCGCAAGATCAAAAATGATGTCAAACTCCTTATGTTGATCTACATGCTTCAAAATACTATGAGACAAAAAGTAATCAAAGGGAATGTGATTAGGCTTATTGGAAACACTCATGACGAAACACTTGGAAACATTAAAATTAAGGGAGTTCGCCGGGCACCAATCACTTAAAAAAAGAAGATCCGCTTGTAAATTACTACAATCATTTAAGGAAGCGATAGCATAGAAAATGTTAAGGTCATCAGCGTACATAAAAGATTCGGTTTTAAAAGAACAAGGAAGGTAATTGATGAACAAAGTAAAAAGGGTGGGACCGAGGATGGAACCTTGGGGAACACTAGAAGTGGGATCGAAAGGAGAGGAAGAACAACCATTAAAAACAACACGGCAGGTGCGATTACGGATGTAGGAAAAAAGCCAGGATATAAGGGAACTGGAAACACCAAAATTACAAATTTTTTCTAACAGGACTGAGTGATTTACCATATCTAATGCTTTTGCGAAGTCGGTGTAAATCAAATCAGCTTGAAGACCGTTGTCCAAAGTACATACGACGAAGTTAGTGAATTCCACTAAATTAGTAGTCGTAAAACGTCCCTTAATGAATCCATGTTGCTCTTTAGCAAATAAGTGACTTAAGGGGAGATATACACCTAGGAGCCGGATAAAACGGTAATTTTTGTGCATTTTTTTAAGTTAATTTAACTATTTGAAATATCGGATTGGGAGTTTAATTATCTAAAAGTATACACATTCAAAAGTATGCTTAATTTTTTTTTATATAAAAATATAAAAAATATACAAGGATATTGTATGATCCTTGGAGCGCTGTAAAAAAAACAGCGTTAACGGTACCCACTGGCATTTGTTCAAAAATTATCTGAAGACAAAAATGGAAAAAGATTATTAAATTAGATACTATAATCTAGTTCGTGTCATAGCCGATTTTGAAAATATCGATTAATGACAAAATGGCGGACGTTTGAACATGAATAGTGATTTTTTGACCAAAAATTAGATATAATTTTGGCTATAAAACAAAAACTAAGTAACGAAAAAAAAAATCCTATGACAAGTACTAGATAATGTTATATAAAATAATCACAAAAAGAATTAAGGTAATCAATTACTTGGTTTTCGAGAAATTTTGGGTACCGATTTGAAAAACGTGTTTTTAAGAAAAACGCGTTTGAAAATTTAGGACTGAATAAATCATTAAATTTGTCAACTAACATGGAATCATCGATACCAGGCCCATGGTGTAAGTCTTTTACTGTTTACGGAATATTCATGGTTTCTAAATTGTCTTGCCGGTGCCGTATTCAACCTTCTTTCGTCTGTTCTTGCGCTTGCAGTTCGGCTTTCGCTATGCAAGTTTCGTCTTCTTGCGCTGCGTACAAGTGCGCTCCCGATCCGAACGATATTCTTAACACATTCATGACTTCCAGCGATAAGGTGAAACCATTGTTGAATGTACATGTTGCAAGATATACTGCAATACTAACAATTTTGGCCCCGCTGTTCATCGTTTTTGGGGCTATTGTCCAAATAAGTTGGTTGCAGTTTTGGGTATATCGACCAACACAGCGTTCCAACAATTTTGCATTACTGAGGTCTTCGTTTACTGGTTTGATGACATCTAACACCATTTTTGGCAATGCTCAATAATTGTGACGAACATTTTCCAGTTCTCCTTTAGCCTTTGCTCGTTGCAACTGGCACCACGATTCGGGGCCTTCGGGACAGAAATGTTGTTGAGGCTTGCTGTCTGTTGAGCCGTAATGGTAAAATGTTGCCCGTATCGCTTTTTTCATTTCATCCTTCGAGGCACAGTTTCTGCAAATAGCTAAGCCATAGTAAATCTTCAGTATATCTATAAACTTTGCCCTCAATTTGTTTTTGCTGCTGATTCCAGGACTTTTTTCTTTCATTCGCGAAGAAGGGTTCACAATCGCTTTTGAACGTGACCCACTCATTCTTTTTTTGTAATTTCAATCTCGTTACCATACGGTTCCGCATTCACTAATCCCGTGTTCGTCTTAGAGTCACTATCCCCGGCGTAATTAGTGTACATAACTCTATACTTTTCGGCAGATTGTGAAAACAATTCTTTCATGGCGTCTACTTCCATTTTACCTGCCGATCCATCATGATTGGCCTGGCAATTTCCATCGTGATTCGATTTCCATTCCTCACATTGCTCAGTATTTTTGAGTTTATTCCAATAGTTACATTTAGGACAATAAGAAGATTTTACAAGAATATCAAAAACTTTTCCTGTAAACTGTCCAATAAGAACCTCAACTCCCTACAATGAGGTAAAACCACGTTTTCGCCCCGTACTATCTCCAAAAACGGTTAGTTTGGTTATACCAGCACTCGAATTTCGTTTTATTTCCCGTTGTACTTCTTTTACAGCTTGTTTTAACACCAATTGAACAATACTTGAACCAGCCTAATGAATGTTATTAACTATCGTATCATACTTCGTAAAACACGTTTGATTATATCGGCTGTAACTAGCTTATTTATAGAAATATTAACTTGGTGTTTTCACCAGATATTTTTGAGACCTGTATCTTCACGAAAATGCAATAAAAAATAAATCGATTTTGCCGACCATTCTAGGTGTATATCTCTCCTTAATGCACTATGAATTCTTTCGTGAACGATCCGCTCAAGCAACTTAGGAAAACAAGATAGGAGTGATGTAGGACGGCAGCTGGCAACATGACCAATGTCTCCCGATTTTAAAATCGGAAAAAAATTGTCAGCTTTCCAGCTGGAAGGAAAAACACCAACGGACAAACTCGGGTTCAATAAAATAGACAAAAGTACACATAAGGAAGACGCAAGAGACTTAACAAATACATTAGGAATACCAACAAGGCCGCTGTTCACTGAGTGATACATCGAGGAAATTAGAATTTCCACCTCCACAGGATTAGTAATCATAAAATCCTCAAGAGAAGACACAGTCGCAGCAGAGTTCCCTGAAGCAATGTTAGGAGATGAAACGAAGAAGCAAAGAACTTAGCAAACAAATCACAAATGTCTTGAAGAATTAGAAGTAAAAGTTTGACCAGAAAACATATGGCCAGAAAGGTTTTGAGTTAGTTAGTGAAAGACACGCTTCAATATGGGCGAAGTACCCACGTTTCACTTCTTCAACAGCTCTTTTTACCACTGCTCGCAAAGAAAAGCATCAACAGAAGAACTAAAAAGAAATTCATTTCGGGCCTTATCTCGGCATATCTCCAAAGGGTTGCTAGCACTAAGCCTTTTTGTTATTTTCGTTCCAATAAATGCTTGCATTAAGTATTTTCATCGCAATGAAAATAAGTAAACATTGTTTGAATTTTCTAAGCTCTGAACATTTTTCGGATGGCAACCCCAAACACCTTTCTACCGCAGTAACTTTCGACGAAGTCACCGAAATTAAAATTAGCTTAGATTCTATTATTACTTAGGGTGTATTAGTTTTAAGTAGGAAAAGTAAGTAGTAGTAGAATATACACTCAAAATCTGCACAAACCATCTACTGCTCTTCGAACATTAGTGTTTCTAGCGGTTTTGATGCGCTAGGGTTTTTTTTTAAATATATTTTGGTTGTAGGCAATTTTCCTTTTAAGAAATCACTGTTGGAGATAAGATCATGCTTTTAGACTTTTCAATGAAATCGAAATCATCTAATAAATAAATCGAGTCACACGTAACTGCTGTATTATCTAACCAAAATTGAATCGAACGGCGTTTAAATAGAATTTGTTTTTGATTTAAAAAGTTAACGAAAACGGCAGAAAATCAAAAATTATTTATCATTTAAATCTACAAAGCCCACCTCTGTGCCTGCTAGGGCATGATATACAATACTCTCATTATTGTCAACAAATAAATACCAGGCATTTACCATTATCGTGATAATATGATTGCCCATAGTTTTAAATTTAATCTTTTCATAATTAGTAGTTTGTTATCTCAATCATATCGCAACCGGTTGCTGATGCATATTCATATCGAAATCGCTGGACTTCATCGGTCTCTCGCGAGCATTGCATCTGTTTCGCATTTAGATTTTGCCGCTGATAATTACCGGTTTGTTAAATTGAAACAACTTCATAAAGTCATAAAAGCTCAACTGTGAAAACGCCACAATTAAATGATAATCGGCGAAATCATCAGCATTCATGTGCCGTCATTTCGATCTGTTTGTGCAGACCTGCTTAAAGCAGATGAAGAAATATGTAAAAACTGCAATGACATCTTGCACACCGCCTACTTATCAGTCGATCCACATACTGGATGTCTAGGATCTCGTCACCTGGACTTGGTCCAGGATTTCAAGAAGTGCTAGCCTTTCTTGTCTACCTTCGCGCGAGCCACACTGAATATTTAATTCGTTTCGAACTCAACGAGCCACCACGGCAATCAGCATGAAGCAGCACCAAATCAATTTGATTCTGGACTCTTCTGATTAGGATGCATTGTCATAAGCAGTCAATTACAGGTGTGATATGGCAGATGTTTTGTCCCGGAGAATGTGCCTCCATGTAACAATGTCTTGTTTGAATCGAACTGAACATAGGTGAAGCAGAGGTTGCGAGTTACCGGTCCTAGGCTAAGCTCATCGATCAAACTGGTGACATCAATCGGATAGGCGATCAGCTATTATCATCCGAGGACCTCAACGGCAATTAACAACCTCATTCTGAATTTTTTTCCGAAACTTTTCATTAAGCGAACCGTTCTGAGATTTTTTCCTCGAATCTTGGACTCTAGAAGACCGTCCATTATGTAAATCATACGACTAGGCATGCATGCAAATTATTATGACCGATGTGGAATCGGAATCGATAAACGACAATTGGCAGTAAACGAGCAGATGCGAGCAGTTGAATAGTTCTATATGAATATCTTCAGTCCGTGTGCTGGTTTCGTTGGCGAAATAAAAGCGAAACCTCAGAGATGCTCGTAGAGTCCAAGAGCTTGTGCCAAATATAAACACACTTCATTCGTAATGGGCAGTTAAAAGGTGCACTATAATAATCACTTTTACAATTAGCACAACTGCAAACAGCCCACCGTGCATCTTTTCGAGAACCAGACGCCAACGATGGAAAGGAACGTGCCCCATGCACACTGTGAACTGTGTCTACTATAAGCCTCGGGGCCACAAACAATTTATCTAGTGTTAGCTTTGAGTTTGCGGTGCAGCATGGTTGCATGCCGCTCAGCTCAAGAACATTAAATGGCACGAGCATCTTCGATGATAGAGTTAGATATGAAGGCAGGTGGTAGTGGTGGTGTGTTTGTCATAGGTTTTACTGGAAGTCTGTTTCGACGATCGAATGGAATATATTTTTGTGTCTTCACCGCAGGATGTTGATTGTCGATTATGGTTTTGTGACAATCTTATTGTACTGTAAAAAGTTGCATGCTTATTGCTTATCGGTTTATTGTTTTATCATAGAATAGTTTTATGACTGTGGTTATTTGGAGTGAACGGAGAGTGAAAATCGTTGAATTATGGAAACATGCAATTGAATCGTGTATTTATAGAAGTAGGGTAAGAATAACTGAGATTTAAACTGTAACTAGACAATATATCGGTTCCATGAAATTTTAATGGATCTCGTTGTTATTGTTGTGTAAAACGTTTAATAAATAAATAAAGACTCTAATCATGTCAATTGACGCGCTCAGAGCCAAAGTGGCAACGCGATTCTGAGATAAATTGTATTATTATTAATAATTATAATATAAATTGTATTATTATTATATAAAGAAATTTAAAACATATGTGTATTCTACTAAAATATTGAATATTTGGAAGAATATAAAAAGTAGCTCATCAAATAAATTCAATTTGGCCAGTTTGGGCTTGAAGGGTATTTGAAAAATACTGACACTTAGGCCACTACTCATCATCTGTGACTTGTATATCCACATCCTCAGCTTGATTACTTGTTGCGAGATTTCCACAGTCCAAATCAAAAGCCCCGATGAAACCATTGACGAAACAGACCACAACCCAAGTCCCACAAACTATCGCGTAATCAGACAAACAAAGGAGTAAAAACAGACAAGCAATGGACAGACAAACAATGGACGGGGCTCACCACAAGAGAAGGACGGTCCCAGTGATTGCCAGGGACCCTCAAAAGTCGACTTAAATATCCAGGTCCCTTAAGGACCTGCAAATAAACTACGAGTTAGCCCAAAGCTGACTATCTTGGTATACATGTAATTCCCGTTACTCCACTGGATCAAAAAAAGTTCAATACCACACATATTGTCCCCCGAAGGAGGAGACTTTAAATATGGTAATTCGAGGTTTCCATGGGCTTACACCAGAGGAAATAAAGGAGGATCTCCAGGCTGAGAACTTCCATCTGCTAGAAGTATTTTTGCTCAAACTGACCAATGGGACTTTGAAGCTGGGTAAAGCTCCCTTCCGAGATGCGAGACAGAAATATATAACATTAAAGCAATCTGCCATCTGATCTGCAAAGTTTAAGCCCAGCAACCTCGAAGAGGACATCCGCAGTTCCATACTGCCCTACTAACCATAAAGGGCCTATCTACATTTTAGCACACTGAAAAAAATCCACATAGCGCCCAGAGCCATGTAACATAGCGCATTATTTATGGTCCCATACGCCATATACATAGTACTCTGAGCCATACAATATGGCTCCCAGCGCCATAATCTCAGAATCTACATAGCGCGTGGTCCCATGTTACATGGCGCAGCATTTATGGTGCCACACGCTATGTTCATAGTATCCTGAGCCATGCAGTATAGCTCCCAGCGCCATAATTACATGGCGCAAAAATTATGGCCCCACACGCCATATTACATAGTGCCATGAGCCATGTAATATGGCTCATAGCACTCTAATTATAACTCGCAGCCATACTGTGTGAGGGGATCTATAAATGTCAGAAAGTGATACTTGAGTATCGTGGATAGATCGAGAACATTCTCAATCGGCTAAGGGCGCATATTATTGAATGGTTCCTTCGGTGACTCTAAAAGCAGCCAGCGTCTGTTTGTTGCAAGCAAGTGACTTCTCCGTGTGCTCATTTATTGTAAGTAGCACTGTTTTGACTGATTTGCTTCTTCAATGTACTATAGTCCTCCACGCCATGTACTATAGTCCTCCACGCCATGTACTATAATCCTCCACGCCATACAGTATAGTCCTCCACGCCATGCAGTATAGTCCTCCACGCCATGCAGTATAGTCCTCCACGCCATGTGCTATAGCTCTCCACGCCATGCACTATAGTTCTCCATGCCATGTGCTATAGTCCTCCACGCCATACAGTATAGTCCGCCACGCCATGTACATGGCGTGGAGGACTATAGTACATGGCGTGGAAGACTATAGTACATGGCGTGTAGGCCTATGTACTTTTCGCCATATATTATGGCGTGTGGCGCTATATTTTATCACAATCCCTAAATCGACTATGTACATGGCGCCAGAAGTCTATAAATTATGGCGTCTGGCGCCATGTGTTTTCTCAGTGTACTTTTATGCACCATGACGCGTGGTTGATAAACAAAAAAAAATTTCATTCGGAGCATGAAAAACGTCCAAATGTTGAAACCATTCTACTTTGCGTAGAATAATTCCAAAGACGTTGCTCACTGAATTACGTTTGTTGAAATCAACTATTGCAAAGTAGTTTAAGTACCATAAAAACTTGATAATTCGAAACGTTGAAGTTTTGAGTGAATTGATGAATATTTTTCTATTGATCAACTATTTTTCGTGGTTATGAAACAATTAAAACAGTTGATTTCATGAACGTTGCGATATTTTTTGTATAACCAGAGCCAACTACTTTTATATCGTTAAATTAACTATATTAACATAGTAAAAATAACTATTTTCCTTAGTTCGTTTAACGATTTTGAATGAATCGTTGCAATAATATTAAAAATAGTTGAACCAACCAAGAGTTTTTCTTTCAGTGTATCAATGATGTGTAATCAACTTAAAAATTGTTTTCCATAATCTAAATCTATCAATCATATACAATAAAAAGATAAAGCGTTTCAGTAGTAACAAAATGTTTATTAATTCTTGTATATATATACTTCAACTTAATGCGTAAAATTATAATGAGTTTTAACTTTACAAAAATCGAAGTTTCTAATGTCTTTTGATTGATATGGTTAGAAAAACTTTTCAGAGACCACTGTTTGCAAACAAAATGCATGACACTTTCATTGCCAATCGTTAAATATCTGCCACTTCAAATAAATAGTGAAATTATTTTCTCATTTTTTCCAAATAAAATCCATGTTTCTAAAGTAATTCACAAAAACGAGAAAAGTAAACCTTTCTCCAAAGTTATTTAGTTGATACGAGTATTTAACGAAATAACAAAGCGGAGCACGACCAATGCACTTTAATGTTCAATCGTTTAATGCAATCTGCAACGGAAATTCAATACAACGTAGTACGACTTTATAGTTCAGGAAAATTTAACATGGTGTTTCGGAAAAATTAGGGGAAAACTGAATTTTGGTGTGAACCTTCTTGATAGTGGCCTGTTACTTTTTATACGGGGTCAAAGGTCACCAAAAGTGACCTTTCGCAAATATCTCAGTAACGGTCACGTCTTCAGAAAAATAGTGTATGACGAATCTGTAGCTTAGAAAACTTCCTACAAAAAAGATTTTATAATTTTTTCTTATAACCATAACCGTATTTGAGATATATTGATCTAAACATTTGTAACTAACAGTATCCTCTTTCTCAACGGCCTGTTGATATTATCCAATTTTGATTACGACTTGGAATATTTGTGAGTTTGTTTTTCTATGTTTAAGAGGCCCATAAAAAAAAACATGTAAACGAACATATCTACCACACTCCAGGATAGGTGGAAATGTGTGCTCCGTGTGAAAGTTTATATTTTTGTTTTTATAAGACCACAATCATGTCTTCAATATCATCAAATTTTCTGAGTGTGCATTCTAATTATCACAAATTTGTGAGACTGCTTTGCCAATAAAATTACTTTCTCTTAAGCCCCGAAAAAAAATTGTAAAATCGAAAAAAAATTGCTCATTTCAGATTGAATTAAAATATATATATATATTGTTCATTCAGAAAATGTTTAATATTATATCCTTAAAATACATGTTTCACAGCAAATGAAAATCTTTTTTTAATAATTTTTCAACACAAAATGGCGGCGATGCGAGCGAATGAAAAAAACACATCAAAAACTGCCTCGTACAACTTAACGCCTTTTCCGGGGAACTTGCAACATTCAGAGAAGAAAAAAATATGCTAATGAAATATGTAATTCATAGGTGAACCAATAAAATTACAAAAATATTTTAAATTTTTACATTAATTTTAGATTAAACATAAAAATCGATTATTTTTCAAAAAAATCACACTTTAAACATTAATAAACAAACTATTTTTCTGAAATTACAATAACATTTAGGTTCAACGAGGAGATAATACTCTTTTGTAGATGTGGTATAAATTTCAGCCGGATTGATTCGATATTTTTTGAGATATCTTGTACGGCAGTTGAAAAAGTACTACTTTGAGAAAAACGCGTTTAAAGTTTTAAAGCTCCACCGACCTGGGGAACGTCGCGCTGCCTTTAACTGACTATAACTCGAGAACTAATACGAATATCGCTTCAAAACTTTTTCTGGTATATTTTAAGAGCATTTCAAACATTTTGATGTAATAAAAAAAATCGATTTTTTTTTAGCAGTTACATGTATTTCCCCCCTTAATCTATTCAAGATCAGAACTAGAAATTATTAGAAAAGATCAGCATTAAGATACGTTTTTTTCGCTAAAACTTTATTCGAGAGTAGTGAAAAGAATTAAAAAGCCAAAAAAGAAATGGATAGCTATCTATACTTTGCAAAGATTTCGATAATTAGCTGCCCTATCCAAATGTAATATTTCATATAAATCAAGCCATTCTTTAAGTATCTTTTCGAATAGACTGTAACACAAAACAAAATTGATGTAATTAAATGAGATTAAATATAGGCATTGTTAAATTTTTCAAAATGGAGGCCGTGTTTGTATAACTAGTTGCTCACTATTTCAAAAGTCGGCTGTACTTGTGAAAAAACTCAACCATATACAGAAGTTTTGACATTCAAGAGATTAGATACTCTACAAAAATCCCTTTCATTTATTGCTAGAAAATCATTATTTTTCGTTCAAATCTAGATTTTCATCACTAATATGAATCTGATTGTGATTATAATTCGTTTGTTTTTTCTGTTAAAAATAATTAAAAATTACTTGCATTATTAATATCTTTCATGCCATTCCTTGAGTCTGCAAAAAAGTCTAACATATTTCCTCTTCCCCTCCCAAAAAAAAACTTTCACATAACTCCTCTTATTATGACTTAATCAAACACAAACTCCTCCTTTATTCACCAGACAGAAGTAATGAGCATCGAGAGATGTGTTAAATAATTAACAGCTGCCCTTCTTGCCACCACGCTCATGCAAGCGAAACGAAGCTAAAGCAAACAAATCCATAATAATAATTATATATCTATAGATGTATCTGCTTCAATTCAACGTACCATTAGACTCTGTCTCAGTACATGCGCAGTTCATGCATCTGACGTTCTAATGAAATCCCCTATTTATCCACGGCTATGGATTGGTCGGATAATCCGGTAGGTGGTAGATTTGCAGTATACATAGT